>CM032394.1:3590895-5008395 GCA_019049475.1 Eueides isabella | reverse complement strand
TTTTCTATAACATAAATAAATAAATAAATAAATAAATATATTAACGACCCGCTCGCGGATCCGCTCGCCTGCTTACACCATAATATTTACTAAACTCAATTCTTGTTCTAATAAAATAAACACTTAACGTAATGTATAGATTGAAAACTAAAATTCCAGAAAAATTAAGAAATATATTGTAGCATTGTATTCGAACTACATATTTTATATTGACGTAACTTTTTTTTAATTATCGACCGATTTAAATAAAACAAACACTAAATGTTAAAGGAATGTCACTTTTTTGGCCCTTATGATATTAATAAATGTATCTTTAATAAATGTATATTCCCTATAATATTTTTATTGATACATCTTGAATGCATACATACAGTGACCAGTCACAGATTTATTATAAGTATAGATCACTAATGTACTCTTATGAGTACGTTACCAACATTACAATGGTTTAATAACTATTGGCATTAAAAAATACACCCTATATATTCTGTGCTCGCAGTTTATTGATTTTTAATCATATTATAATGTTTTTATTAGATATATGCTATGAAGCCGCCAGAATCGAAGTCATTATATTAATCGACTTTGACATTGATTTCTTTTAAAAACGTGACGATTTTAACCACAAATATTTTATATTTTGTCGTTTGTTATGTTATAAACATTATCACAAAACGGTATCTGATGACGTAAAGCCTCCGCCTCTATAAACAAATACAAGTTTGCTGAAATATTTAAAGATTTTATCTCATTTTGTTAAATTAGTCTAATGCCTATACAAATAATATTTGAGATAAAACACGTAAAGTTTTAAATAAAGTTGAAAATTAAAATGTTACTGTATTATTTGATAACTTCTTATCGACACATACTACGTGTAACGATAATAATTAATAACAAATGATGTTATATATTATTTGTTCAGTTTCAAAGATAGATGATTCGCGTCTGCCATCACTAACATGTTGGTTGCATATCCTTAAAAGGTATTAAATAAATCCGAATATATTTAAATTTGCATTCATTATATAATATTATGACTGTCATGGCGTTAGGGCCTTTCCCGGCGAAGGAGCACATGTGTGCGGGTATTAACGTGACATATTGTGAGTTAGATCCACAAAATTATATAATCAATATTTTAAATAAAATACTTTTAACCGAAATAATAAAAAAAAATAGAGCGAAAGAAACAGATTATGTTAGCACTTGGTTCCCAAGTTCCCTGCCAACCCTGCTCTGTGCAAGTTACATCGTGAAGAATTTTCATACTCAAGTTTTAGTTCTTTTTATATAAATATCTGTAATTTTTATTTTAAAATATTTTTTGGTTGGCTTTTAGCTGTTTACGTATTGAGTTTTAGTCATATTGCTTTCAAGCGCAAACAATAGTTAACAGAATCTTGATATTGTATCTATTGTGCTAATAATACATAATTAGTTTACCACTCGCTGTACCTTAGCCACTCCACTGTTTCACTTTAGTGCGATAATTTAAGGTAATTACAATGGAAAAATATGTTTTCGAATATTTTGTAGTTAGTCAATTTAGCTAACATACATCATTAGTATTTAAAAGATTGTCGAACTCAAGAATACCTACTCTTTCTTCTTGACACATAAAAGTTGAACATACTATAGACATGTATATTTATTAAATGGAAAATTTTTGAAATCGAATGAATAACAAATATTTTGGAACAAATAAGAGGTCAAGAAAGTGACTTAAATTTTGTATATATACATTTATAAAGTACAAAACAATATTGGTCGCCATAGAGTTGTAATTCAAAAAGATTATGTATGTAATATTCGTAGATTTACATTACATTCGACGTTTATGTCACATAAGCATTAAAGTTTTAAATAAATTGCTTCTTCTTCATGTTGATATTTCTCAAAAAATACCTTATTTAAACAGATTTCGTTTTTTATTTCTAGATTTCTGACTTGTAAATTTTATTATTACTAGTTGTACATTAAGCATTATTAACTGTCTATTCAAATTTATATTCAAAATATTCTTTATTCAAATAGGCTTAGCAAGCACTTTTGAATCGTCACAACATAAAATTACCACCGGCTCGGAATGCAATTCTGCTGAGAAGAGCCGGCAAGAAACTCAACAGTTGCTCTTTTCAATATCGAATAAAGTCACAATTTCATTGTTTAATGTAATAGTTACTATCCTGCATGAAATTCAAATGATCTTAATTAAATACATTTTTATCATTCAAATATTCTTGGACAGTGTAGTACGCTTTCTTAATTAACATTACTTTAACATTTACTTTAAACTTCTCTAGTGGCAAATTCAAAATACACTGCGGAATACTATTGTAGATACGTATACTCAGACCCATAAATGACTTATTTACTTTTTGGAGGCGATAACTAGGCGTCACAAGTTTGTCCTTGTTTCTCGTCCCAATCGTGTGTCTGTCACTGTGTTTGCTATAGCACTGAATATGTTGCCGGACAAACAAAATATTGTAAAAAATATATTGAGAAGCAACCGTAAGAATACCTGTATCCTTAAAAACATTTCGCAGAGAATCTCGAGCTTTAAGATTATAAATAGATCTTACGGCTCTTTTTGCAGTATAAATATTGAATTAATATCGGCGGCGCTGCCCCATAGTAGCATCCCATAAGAAAGAATACTATGAAAATAACTAAAATAAACTAGTCGGGCAGTATTAATATCCGTAATTTGCCTTACTTTTTTAACTGCGAACGCGGCTTTGCTGAGTTTATCTGCGAGTGTTGCAAGGTGGGAATTCCACAGAAGCTTGGAATCTATATATTATACCTAAAAACACCGTTGGTTCCGTCACCTCGACAGGTTCACCTTTAATAGTAAGATAAAAATTTTGTTTTCTAACGTTAGGTAACGAAAATTGTATACATTTAGTTTTTTTTTGCATTTAACATAAGGTTACTTACGTCAAACCAATGAATAATATGCGACAAAGCAATATTCACTTCATCAAAGTTAATTTTACTTCTATCAATCTTAAATATTAGAGAAGTATCATCAGCGAATAGTACAATGTCGCATAAATTCTTTGTATAAAATGGTAAATCGTTTATATATAACAAAAATAAAAGGGGACCGAGAATAGAACCTTGTGGAACACCCATTGTTAGAGGAGATCCAGACGATTTTACATTATTTATATTAACCTTCTGGATTCTTTGAGTTAAATACGAGGCAACAAGGTCAAGAGCTGCGTCCTGTCTGCCGTAGTGAGAAAGTTTTAATAGCAAAGTTTCATGGTCTACACAATCAAAGGCTTTGTATAGATCGCAAAACACTCCAACTGCATTTTGCGATCTCTCCCATGCGTCATAGATGTGCTTGAGAAGTGCAGCACCCGCATCTGTCGTTGACTTGCCTTTGGTGAAACCATATTGCTCACTATGTATAGAATTGTTTCTGAAATGTGAAATCTGGTTTGTTTCTAAATTGTTTCTAAATTGTGAAATCTGGTCAAAAATTATTTTTTCAAATATTTTGCTTAATGATGGTAAAATCGATATTGATCTGTAGTTTCCAGGATCAAGTCTATCTCCATTTTTGAAAAGCGGTACTATTTTACTATATTTCATTAAATCTGGAAAAGTACCGGTTTCTATACATCTATTAAAAACATACGCGAGGTAAGGAGCAATACTACTTATAATAGTACCAAGCAATTTTACTAACATATCCCATAAATCACCAGTTTTCTATAAATTAAGACTTTTGAATACTTTAACAATCTCATCTGGTGATACATGCTTAAAAACAAATTTTTGTTTTGATTTAACTACATGTTTTTTTAATATGGATACTGCGTGAGAGGGAGATGATGGCAGTGAACAAGTTACTTTAACTGGTGCTTCTGAGAAAAACTTCTCAAAAGCATTTGCCACTTCCGAGTCCGATTCTAATATGACGTTATTAATATTTAACTTGATGGGTTCACTGACAGCTCTAGATCTCCCAGTTGTAATCGTAATAGCATCCCATGTAGCTTTGATTTTGTTATGGGATTTCAAAATTTTATCTCTTATATATATAGACTTGGCCTGGATACAAACACGTCTAAATATTTTTGAGAATTTTTTAACCCTTGACAGGAACGCTGGATCGTGATTCCATTGCCTCATATTATACAATTCGTACATCTTGTCCCTACTTCGGTAAATACCAACGGTTGCCCAGTTACTGAATTTTAAATTTGAATTTATATAAACTTTTTTCGTTTCAAAAATATTGTCAAACTCAGTTGACAGTAATTTAAAAACATTTCCATACAAAAGATTTGGTTGGGCTTCGGACATATTTATACTCGAGATTTTTTCGTTAACATTATAAGCATAACGATTTATTTTATTTTTAGTGATCGGTCTAATTGTTATTGCCTTACGTTTATTTAATTCTTTACCATTTAATGAAAATTTTTGACCACAATGATCTGAGCTTAGGTTATTAATGATTTTTTTTTCAAAAATCTCGCAGTGACAGAAAACATTATGTAGGCAAGTTGCTGAGATATTTGTTATGCGAGTTGGTTCAGAGAAAATATTTGTTAAATTATAAGATTTAAATAAATTAAGAAGACGGAGACTCTGTGGAGTTGCTTAAAGTATATCTACATGAAAATTTCCGCATACAATTATTGATTTAATTTTACAACTCAAATTATTAAGGACTTTCTCCATTTTCTCCTTAAATATCTCAAAACTAGCTGATGGGGGTCGATATACGCATGCTACAATGTATCTATTGAATTCAATGCAGGACAATTCAATAGTGCGTTCGTCGGAGAGAGCCACTATATCTGGCCGTGGTTTACAACATATATCATTTCGCACGAGTATAAGCGATCCGCCGCGGATGGCCTTCTCTCTAACGAACGCACTTGACAATTTATAATTTTCAATATTTACTAAGTTGCTACATTTCGAGATCCAGTGTTCAGTTATGCACATTATATGTATATTATATTTTTTTTTAAATAATTCTAGGTCCAGTTCTTTGCCACCTAGGCCTTGTATATTCTGATGTACAATGTTAAACTTAAATGGCCTAGGTGTTGTCTTATTATCTAGTTTAAACTGGAACTTGCATCATTAGTTTTTACAGTAGTAGCTGTACTTAAACAATTAATTTCTATCATTGTACCATGTACAACGGGGTTGTGTATATTATATGCTTCTAAAGTAGCAATTTGTTTTTTGTATGACCGATAGATCACCACACAGTTCAATACACTGATACAATACTACATCAAATAAGTAGATACAGCGACCTTAATAATTATATTGTTGGCAAGTATTGCTTTCCTTACTAGGTGGGCAAGGTCTGTCGTAAAGCTAAAAATAAATTAATATTATTTTCAATCACAATGCAGTATTAGACATGAAGCTCAATAAACATGCAATAATGCATAGCGTGAGAACAGCAATGTTATCGAACACATAATTGATACTAGTGACCCGTTCGCGGCTTCGCCTGCTATATACTTAAAATTACTTATCATCTTATATTTTTGTCTACTTGTCTAAATTAATTTGCTGTTCTAATAATATTATCACTTTAAATATAATACTTATACATTGAAAAGTAATGTTTCTGCCAAAGTAGTTATTTTGAGGCAATGTTGTCGAACCAAACACCTTATATTATTATTTTTTTCTTTGTGAACCAATTTAAATGAAACAAAGTGTTAGAGATAGTTAGTTTGCCGAAATAGAATGTAAAAGCATGGACAGCGGTTATTCTCATCACTCGCTTGATATAACACATTTAAAGTTGCTAGCGTCGTATAATTTCCCCATAGATCAATAATTATTTCCACAGGGACAAAGCCTCAAGGAGAGTTACGGACCAATATTTTTAACAAAGTAAAATAAGTACGTACTGTTATAATTTACTAATGCAAAGTTATTGTCATTAACTTGGGCCACTTAGTACCACAGAGTAAATGAATATAGTGTTATAAAACGATAAGATATTTTTTTATAAAAAAGAAAATAATTATTTTCGTTTCTATAATAAAAAAATATTAAAAATATTTGTCTTAACAGTTCTACAGTTAATATTGTAAGCACCTATAAATTATTTTAATCCAATTTAAATATCAACGTAATTCTTTATTTTATGAGACTTGTAATTACTCTTATACTTATCAAAATAAAACATACTTATCAAAATAAAACATTTTGAATAAATAATAAACAGTGACAATTGTATTATTAACAGTATACCTACAGGTACTTTATGATATTTCAAATTATTTTTTGTAGAAATACACTTACCTAGTTATAGGATACTACCTCCCCCAAGTATAGTTTAATGTTCGCTTATATATTTTGACGAAGGCTTTCGAGGGTAAAGCTTATAACCACCACTCATGTCGAGTTTAAGTTCAGTTTAAGAAGATCATTGACCTGTCAGGGACAATATTTTATCGCTTCTATTGGACACGGTACGTTTACAGAGAGGGACTTATCAAAATGATATCGTGGAAACGACCTTGCGTGTGTACTTATACGCGCATACATGTATGACTTTCATTATATTAGTAATCTGTATTCATATTTATATACACATATTTAATTATGAGTGCTTTATTATTCATCAATATTGGCTTTATAAATAAATAGGGATAGTGTTGTTTCTTAATTTCTTTGATTAACAA
The DNA here is from genome assembly GCA_019049475.1 of Eueides isabella. Classification (NCBI taxonomy): domain Eukaryota; kingdom Metazoa; phylum Arthropoda; class Insecta; order Lepidoptera; family Nymphalidae; genus Eueides; species Eueides isabella. The sequence goes on along the minus strand of CM032394.1, from coordinate 5,001,703 downwards.
TCGATTTTAATTTTTAAAATTTAACTTGAAGATTATGATATTAATAATCAATTAGCAGCTGACTACTGCAATACCTATTATATAGTTGGATTTATCAGACGGTTATAGATGACTGTTACGTTTCTATTATTTACTGTTTGTTCTGGGCTAAGGATAGGATTGCCCTGGTACCGGTAGTGTCGTAAGAGGTCACTAAAGTAAGTATGGTTACACGTATAGGCAGACTCGATCGGCTTATTACCACCCCCGGCATTAACATGGCATCCACCCCTCCATGGAATATGAAAGGCGACATTAAATAAGAGTTTCAGGTTATCAAGGATCCCCTTTACGTTCCTAGCTCTGTAGTGCCTGTCGGTAGCAAGTCACAGCCTTGATTTGATACGTCTTACAAACAAGTTGCTATTGGCAAGCGTGAAGCATATCAAATCTGGGTAGAGTCACTCGTCATTAAGTCTATACGGAAAAGAAAAAGCTCATCTTCGGGACTGTATTTGCCTCAAAATTGACTATGGATGATCGAGGATTTACGCTACCGAGCATCCCTCTGTGTCAGAGCTCAATGCCTGACGTTAACTTTAGGCAAAAAATGATTAGGCAAGTTCAGTCTTTTATTGACATTCATTCCAGTGGGCTGAGTGGAATCTTCGTTCATGTGCTCCTGAGTTGACACCAGTGCTAACGCGTTTGTTTCAGCAAACTTACTTACTTAATCAGCGTACCCCCAGACTCGTGGAAGGGCATTCTGCCCTTCTTTTCTCGATCCGACTAACAATAGGCCTAATGATATCACCTCCCTGCTTTCTAAAATGAGAGTAATGAAGAGCATAATAAATAGCCCATCTCTTGATTTTTCTGGAGTCAAACAATCAGTGATCGATTGCTCAACGACCGTCAATATGACCGCCATGGATGTTCAACCAATTATCTTCTCATGTATCTTGCCCATCGCTGGACTGCAGCTATTGAATGAAAGTCACGTCAAGGGTTTGTCAGTTACTTTGGACATGGCGAAAGTGGCCATTGAGTGAGGCGTGGAGCGTGACTTCCAAGAAGTCCTGAGAAATTATACAAGTGGCCACCAGCTTCCGCCACATCAAGGTAGCTATCGATGGTTTCTGCTCTGATACATGCAAGTGAACGCTGGTTTGGCACAAGTTTGTACGTTGACTACAAAGATATCATTTTAAAACCGTCAGTTATTCGTCAGCAGTCATTACCAACCTATTGGGCCTTAATAATTCGAGTGACTGTCAGTATCATGATGATTTGGAAAGCTAGGCCATGTTAGCCTTAAAAAAATTCAATATGGAGTCAATAGCAGAGCCAGAAAGTATTATAAATAGCTCCCAGTTTCTTTGTTTCACGTTAAAACACCGATTCGCCTTGTATAGGGTCTATGGAGTACTTTTACCATCTCTGGACTGGTGTATCCTAGTATGAGCTTTAAGCATTTAATCACATACAATGTCGAGCCGCTCAAATGGTTGGAGACCCAATAAACTATGAAAAGCTTAAGGATTTCATTTTGCGTAGAGAGTTCTCCTCGCTTTGCGTTCTCTACCGCATTTATCATGGGGAGAGTTCTGTTCGACTTTTCGAAGTGTTACCTGCTGCGAAATTCAATATCCCCACTGTGCATCATAAGATCAAATACCATCCATACCACCTGGATACGTAGCATTTAATTACTATTCGGTTCCGTAGGAACTTCATTCAACGCGCCACACAACTATGGAATAACCAACCCGCGCAGTACTTCCAAGACGATATGATATGGATACCTTTAAAAGACATATTGATTGATATTTCAATCTACCTTCACTTTACGTGCCTGCAACGCACGCACCTTTGGTGTCACACGGGGGTGGGTAGCTGTGTAACACTTACCATCATCGGTATACCGCTTGTCTGCCATTGTTTGTCATTTCGGTAAAAAAAATGTACTTTTATATAATTTTTATTACGTTTGGGAATATTTAATGATTAACATATATTTTTAAATTAATATATGTTTATATATACATTCTGGCAAATTTATTTTCTTGCATGGTTGTTGGCAATTAATAGTGGAGGTTGAGTTTTATTATTTGCCATTAAATGTTACGTGAATGTGTTGATCTTGCGCCAAAATCTCAAAATATAAGAAGATACAATCACATAAAAACAAAGAAATCAAATAATTTTATATGGGTACCTGAAATAGTATTTTATGTAAGTAGCTGAATTTATTCAGTGACATGTTAAACCGCGGTTTGTAGGTTTTATATATAAGTCTAGTCTAAAGTATTCATGCGTGACGTTCATAATGTGTAAATAATGAATAGACTGATGGTGCCATTAACATACTGAAAAGGCAAGGGATCCCTTAATATAAAGATAACACGTGAAAATTAGTCCGAAACATTTATTATTGTGCTATTTGTAACTTTTTGTTACACATACGTTATCCTTATCTGGTTCAATATATTTCAATAATGCTTAAAAATATCAATAAATATAGATATCTTAAAATGTTTTTTATTCCAAAACTAATAGTGCAACAGTTTAGTGGCGTTGTATTCATAACAAGTAATCCGTATCTAACAACTTTTTATCATATTACAATACGACATTGTTAAATTTTTATCGCTTATAATCATATACATAGATAGTCTTAGCATACAGCTAAGGCGAATTAGATTTGATATTATGACGTAGCCCCAATAAAATGTTATTAACACGTTATATAATCATCAGTACATGGTAATATCACACAGAATATCAAAATTCAAATCACGTTTCCATAAACATCATTGTATTTTTGCAAGGAATCGAGAATACTTAGCAAAGATACACAAAGTCGATTCTGAATTCTGATCGGTGAAGTACTGAGTCATGTATCGTCATCGTATCGCCGAGGTAGCGAGGCGTGAGCCGCTCGCTGGTACTTGGCTTAGTTCGCGTGCACCGGTGATCGAGCGCAGTCCAATTTGCCGTTGGAATTTATCGCTATTTTCGTCCAAGGCAGTGATAAGCCAGTAATCAACCCTCGTATTTTGTGAGTGCATGAGCATTGCGGTAGCGCTTACTTTTTATTTACGTTCTTCAATCTTGCGGCAATTTTAAATTGGAACATTGACGGATGACTGTCCTGTTGCCTTTTCTCTGGAACCGAGAAAGAGGCGCAATGGAGAGTTGTTACAAGTTGTACACATGGATTAATCACACATTGCTGATGCTGTTGGTGCAGATGTTCTGGAAAGTCAGTCAAATATCGGACTATTTCAAACACAAGTAAGCATCTGTCACATTGACATGTTTTATACTTGTAGTGTAAAATATAAATTTTATTTTGATGATTTCAACGTTTTAAAAATGGGTTGTTAAAAATGTTAGGCTAATCATTGTACTTTTATTCATGTACGATGTTATTAATAGAACTAGAAATTTAATATGTCAATATGGTCTTGACAGACGGACACACTCACAATAAAATGATCCCATAAGTATAAGTTAAACATTTATACGGTTTTTGATACGGAACCCTAAAAATTTGTGAAAAAAAACACGAACAAATATATTTTATTATCTTTGTATTCACAATTTAGACTGTTTATTACAAAAAATATTTATAAAAAAGAAACAAAATATTTATTAGGAAATAATTACCAAATATTTTTATAGAATATACTTCGATTCATATTTGAAAAAGGTCAGCGCATCATAACGATTGTGATTTATTAATCGTTGTATTACGTCCCTATTGCTAATACAACAATTATATTTAAATGGCTAATTTGTTTTTACATATACTATCCATCATATAGGTAAATAATTGTCACATTGTTCGTTTGGTTCTGTGCATGTGTTTAATTTAAAAACGTTATGTATTATATAAAAAAAAAAGAAATAAAGCACGCTGACGTAATTTTAAATTAATTCAATATATTTCTCCAAAGTAAATGTCTGACCAACATTTAAAACTTGTTTTTCGAATTTATAATTCTTTAAGCGTACAAACATTTTGATTTGGGTTAATTTAGAGAATACATCTTTTTAGTTTTAAATTAAAAAATAGCTGTAAATATGTGTATATTTATAAAGTTGTTATATTATATACTAACTTTATAAGGCTAATTCCGATCCTTGCTACAAATTTCCGAAAAAACATAATATATAGGTATATGTAATCGATATTGATATGTTGAAAAACAAAATTGCTCCTGTCACTGTAATGGGAAAGCCCAAAGAAAGAATTTCCCCACAAGGTATCGATTAAAATAATTCCATGCGATGTTCAAAGACACCAATACAGTTTAAAATTTTGTATTTAATCTCCAGTGACATGGAACGTATTTACATTCACCAACATCACATATAGCGTCATAATATTGCTTATTAGTTATTGGAGTTAGTTAGTTTATATTTTGAAATGTGCTTGCTTCTGGTGAAGTGAAGGAAGATTTTTTAAAATATATGAAAAAAAGTTCCATCAAATATATATATATATATATATATATATATATATATATATATATATATATATATATATATATATATATATATATATTCTCTAAAAATAGACAAATTAATAGAAAATTTATATAATACTAATGATTAAGAAAATGACTAATATAATTGATGAGATCATTGTCTCGCTTGTTATTGAACTTGTTGCTTTGGTGTAAATAATTTCTAGTAAACATATTATATTGATAAACATTTGATTCTTGCTATAAGTTTGTTTTCTCATTCTTTGTGCTCTTCAAACAAACACAATGTATTTGTATTCGAGGTTTATGTATTAAAACTTTTATAATAATATAATTAAAAATAATACTATCAATTGCATATAAGATTGCACATAATTATAGAGAAAACGACATGGACAATCAGAACTATAATAATTCTATGACATGAAAAAGCTAAATGTGAGCTATAATAAAATAAGTTAGTCTTAGAAGAAGCATTACACTATTGAAAATTGGGTACACTTAAGTACAAAATTAATTAATGTTGTAGAATGATGTCAGCTACGTTACTCAATCAGGAAATATTCGACACAGATAACTAAACATATTAAGCTAAACGAATTAGGCGGTGGAGCCATCACTATTTTTGTCCCGATAAAATATGGCAACATTTTTTTGATCCTTTAGATAAGAAGCAGACAAATATATTTACTTAATACTGATAATAGAATCGTAAATCGCTTGTGTTGTATTTATTAAAATTTCCCGGTATTATATAATCTTTACAAATATTAGATAAACTGTCTTAGATAAATGATGATTTCATTCATACTAGAATTCGATAATATTTTAATGTCCCATGTGTTTATGTATAAGGTAAATATTTTATATATTATTAGAAAATGTTTATCAGATGTTACTTACATATTTTAACCTGACTGCCAAGAAACAGTTGCAAATATTCTTTATTAACTCATATCTTAAACTGAAAAGCTGAACGCTAACATAATAAATATTAATATTAGTATCATTAGATTCGTCTAAGCCTTTACAATATTAAAATATTATTCTTCACAAAATAATATTTAATTATTGATATTCATTTCGATAAAACAACGAAATATGAATCCTATTAGATACTCGTATCACAAGTCGTTTTACCAGCCATGACATTTTCAATGGGAATAGGACACCATTCACCCGGCTAATTTGCTCTAGAAACATGTAAATAAATCTTATCTATAATATAGAAATATGCACCAATGTAAATTTATCAAAGTTGTATTTTGTTAGTATGTCTGTCTTAAATGAAAAAAACACATGTTCTAATAATAATGTTTGTTTGTGGTTCATTAACCTAGAAACTACTATATATAATTTTATTATTACCTATTTAGTATTAGGTAACAATAAAAGGTAATTTCCATGACACGTTTTCTTATTTTACTAAAAAGAGAGACGAAGGCACCTGACGCGTACCAGTCTGTAAATGAAGTACCTAGCTTTCTTGTAAGTGAAAGTAAAACTATACACAATCATCGAGATCCTTTTATTTCTTGAACATTTTTTTATTGTTATAAGTATATGAAAATATATTATTGCATATCGATATTTATTTATTATGTAATATTACCGACACCTTACAACAACGAACAACTAATTAACAACAATTATCATTGCAGAAGCTTAAATTATTTTAATTGTAGATATTATTTAATATTTTACACTTCTAAGGTAGTATTATTTAGGATTTTACAGTCCTTGGATTTAGGAAAAATTAGAGATCCATGTAGCGTGTTGAGTTGAGGAACTCAACCATCTAGTTGAGTTCCTCCACTCAACACGCAATGCCTCAAATTCGACGGAAAGTGGGGAACGGAAGTGACTGTCTTATCAGTAGGTTCCCAAGTTCCCTCTGCCATGTGCGGGATACAGCGTTAAGCTGTGTGAGTGAGTGAAAATTACAAATAAAATAAGTATTATTAAAGTCATAATTATACTGTAAAACGCGATGTATGGTTAATTACTCATAATATTTTACTGAGAAACAAATGCGTATTACGGACCTACAAATATTTACAGTTATGGTCACTATGAATGTATAATAGGTACATATGTATACATCTGTACTGTAACTATTATTTATATACCATCGTCATATTAGACTATTCAGTAGTAAATAAGACAGTATCAATATTCAATTACGCACAGCACATTAAATATTTTTTTAATTTTTCGTATCATATAATAAAAGAAACGTAAGAATATTTTTAGGTTAACATTTTATTAGTTTATATGTATATATTTGATGTGTGTGCGGGCCTAAGGTTAATAAAGTGTTTTCCCCTTTCTTCGTACACTATGATCTCCTGTTGCTTTGAGGCAAATATTCAATTTATGAAAATGCACTTCCACTCTGTAACAACTTTGTTAGAGTTACACTCAAACAAAATTTCAAATCATTTTAAAATATTTATCTAAGTATTATCTTATCTCTTTATGATTGTACAAGTGCCTGTGTTAATATGACTCAACATGATAACTTTTTAGTAATTTTTGAAGCATTTCCTTTAAATCTTTTACAGTTTAATGTCTTTAAAACATTTAAAGTTTTAGTGATATTATACTGTTGATAGTATGATATTTAAAAAAATCCATTATAAATATTATAATTAATATTTCATTAAAATCTAGTTATGAGAAATGACCAGGCAGTCCAGATTAGTTTTTAATGATTATTATAAACCTTAGTCATATACGTTAAGTGTGAAACGGAAGAAACTTTTGGTTTGGGCCCCTGTAAATACGTTGAGACCTCTACAAATAAAATGTTGTTATTGTTGTCTGTCACATTTTTTTTTGTCTTTGTAGATTGTCTATTATTGTATCATTCTTGTAAAAAAAAGTTAATCCAATATTAACGACTTAAGTTTCGATACTCACTTATAGCGTGACTGAACTAATATAAAGTTGGAATTTGAGTTCAGTTTAAGTAATAAAAATTGTATTAGTGTCTTAATGACCCAAAAATCAAATATCAGTAAAGATTCAAACTTTTAAATAGACAAATGTATTGTTTTTTTTTATATAACAGAACAATTTGCAAAACGTAAAAAGTCCAAAACTAAAATAACAAGATATTTAAACTCGGCTAAAAAAATATTATTTTTATCCTCTTAACGACTTTTTCCAGCGGAGTGCATAATGCAAATTTAATGCATCTATTTTATGACATACATTACACTGGACGCTTTAATTTGCGACATGTAAACGTGACAGGCTGTAGGTTCGATCTTCATTTAAGAAGACTTGATATTTACTATTTTAATCTCTTCGCTCTGGTAACAAGGCAAATGCGGCGCTGAGACCCGGTCCATAATTGGCATTGTGGCATTGTAAATCATAATCTACTTTTCCGATCTAGAAGTGTTGTTTAAATATGTACATGACAGAGATAAATTTCAGCTTCAATTTATGATTTGTTATTATTTAAGAGGTTAAATCTAATGGTCGTCATGTTTGTAAAGAGTACAACTAAGGCGTAATTACGAATAAATTTGTTATAAAAAATTAAAGGAATTTCAATAATATTAAAGGAATATTACATTATAAATTAATCCATGACATTTAAAATGGGTTCAACCGATATGATAATCGATATAATACTTAGAATATTAAGATATGTAGGGACACTGTGTGACCAATACTCTTTCAGCTACTTACTTTTTCAACTTGACTCTGAAAAAGTAACTAGCTGAAAGGTCTTATCCCGCACATTGCAGAGTTAACTTGAGAATCTAGTGTTAAGACACTCCGTTTCGTTCCCGACTTTCAATAGGAAAGAAGAAGAAAATACATTGCGTGTTGAATGGCGGAACTCAACTGCGCGCGCTACTCATGTAGTTAAGGTATTAAAATGTTGTAATATTCAATATGTTTCTAATAATATTGTAAAGAAAATACACCTTTGAATTCGATTGGATCGTAGGTAATCAAACCTATTAAAGTCGAATACTTCTAAAAATAACATATCAAATGAGTCAGTGTCAGATGTACTCGTATGTTTGTACGAAGGTCTTCTACAATGACTTCCGACATTATGATTAATGTTAGCATCTGGCTACAAGCCTTTCTAGAATAGAATATTTTATAACTTTACAACTTTAGGTCCTTTTGTATTCTTGAATTTTATTTATATTTTAAATTAACTTTGATATTTTTTGTGTACATTACTTAACTTTCAAACTATTTACAATTTTTATTGCAAACTTTGTAAGTAAAGTTCTTCAATGTAACGACATTAAAAGATAAATATTCAAAAGCTTGTATCATGTTGGAATTTAATTCAGTTCCGTACTTATGTTATCTTCGGCAGCTTTGTTGATTCAAGTAAAACTGCAATTACATTAACGTTTACTTCCTGGAGACCTTATGTATTTAAATTTCAATAGCATTTGTAGTGTAAAAACAATATTGTATTTTTATCTATACGCATTTCCCGCATTTCATGGAATAAATATAGAGAACTTATTGAGTTTATATATTAAAGTTAGGCTACTTTTAGGAACATTTGTGTGAGATTCGAAACAATACTTACTGTAAGAGATGATTATTTATATAATATTGTAAACTTAAGAAGCCACCGCCATGCTATGATAGAAGAGCGTCTGTCTGTTAAAATGATAGTCAAATTAATTAATTCAATAATTTTGTTGTTCTGCTCTAATGACTTGTCTCGAAATCAAGTGAAAAGTGAAAAGCGAATTGATTCTATGTTTTTTTCTGTCTAGACTCATATATGAAGAATAAACATAGAAGCTGACAAGAAAATATTCACTTAAATACAAAAATTTAAGAAATGATCTTTAAAAATATATTCAAAATGTGTATTTTTTAAATAACAATTTATTCTAGTATAATCTAAGCTGTTTGGTTTGTTTAAAATACCGCGTTATTGGATCGATTCCAAACGTTACAAATGTTAGCTGCTTAGGGGGTCAAGTTCAACATTTCTATGTAATATAGCGACAGTAGGTACTTACATATAGCGATGTTATTATTTCCTTCGCTGGTTACAATAATCGCAAACTGTTTTCATATTCTTAATTATACTTATATTCTAGAAACTTCCTCAAAAAAAATGTTATTATCACTTTGTTTCCAACAGATTTTTTTTATCTCTGGTATTTGAGATAAGTCTCAAGGGAAAGCGCGCAAAGTGGGGATCTCCGTTTCATACGGAGTGATTAAACACAAGGTTCTCATGTTCCCTGTACCTACCCTGTTATTTGTAGAATACAGCGTAAAGCTGAAAATAAATATGTATTGAACATTGAACATATTTAATATACGTATTAATATCAAAATATTTTTATGAATACCATAATACTTACGTATGAGTTTCTGAAAAAAATTATGAAGGTTTAAGGTAAAACGATCACTTTTTACTTGGATTTCTTTTAGCTGGTAAATTCTAAGATTTTCAGTCGCCTTTGTTTTTAAAATGTAATATATAAAAAGTTTGCTATACCTTACCTATTCTAATAATATTATTATTTCTTACTTATTTTTTTTAATATGGATAATTAATCTATTTAACATAATTTATTTGCGATCTTTTATAGTTAATTTACGATTTAAATTAAAGAACCGTTCTACTTGGCACAACTTTTGTTTTCATACATATTTCCTTTGTTTTTAGACAGTTAAGTAGGTCTGACTAAAATTAGTGACTGACTGACAGAAGATCATGCATATTGCTTTTAAAAACACGATTTTCTAGTTCATTAATTAAAAGATCTTCAAACGTGACCTTAGTGTACAGGAACTCGTTAATAGTCATTGGCACAGTGAAGCGGAATTAAAAATGAATAATAATACAATAAAAACTAGCAAATACCGTAATAACGTACAATTTAGTAATTAATAAATTCTTTTTATTCCTTTTACTTTTCGATATGCTTTGATGTATTGTGTAAATACTATGGTGACTATTTTAAATTGACTTCTCCATTTTAAATGGAAATTTAATTATACAAATTATGTTTAGTGTTATATATCTAGTTATCGAAATCACAGGGAATATATTTTTACTATATGGAATAAGTAAAATTTAATAAAATCTTTGATTTTCACGATTATTATAAATTTTTAACGAAATAAATTTTAAGCGGATTAATTTTAATTTAAGTATATTGAAATTTAAACATTTTTTGAAACCCGTCGTTTCTACCCGTGACCACGCGTTACTGCATACTGTTAATTAATAAATTTTTATATACGGGATTGATTCGGCCAAATTTATTTCACTAAAAAAGTAATATTTCTACTTATATTTATAACGGTCAGAAGTATCTTTGACACTTTCGAAATAAGGCACCAGTACATCGATACTTTTATAATTTTTATTTATTACGGTAATGGCCAATGGCCACAGTATCTTAATGAACTTAACAAAAAGTACTCGATAAAACGTATGAAACATTGTTATTATAGTGATACAAGGATTTACAATCAAATAAAATATATTTTGTTATAACAAAATAGTTCACAGTATATTTTCCATCATTTAATTAAGTCGGGTTTTTTATATTTATATCAATTTGCAGAGCAATAGGATACACAATAAAATATGTATGTTAAATATCTTTTATTACATGTATGTGTAACAAAACAAAAAGAACAATATATAATTTTTTATAGTCAATTGATTAAGTTGAGTCAATCTTTGTATAACAATATTATTTACAAATTTGTAAGCTTATATATTTATTAGCTGTATGCTTAAGAAAACTAAACTAATTGTATATAAATCTATTTGAAAAGTTTTATAGTATAGTTAGTATTTGTTGCAAGTAAATCCTATTTAATTACTGCAGTACCTTGCACCGGCTAGTACTAGGAAAACGAATTATAAAAATAAAATGATGAAACTATTAATTATTACAATAATTTTAAATTGTATTTGTTTCAAGGATTATATTAGGAAATTTCAAAAATAAGTTATTTTCAAATTTCTTAATATTAAATTAAATGGTTCAATAATGTTGCTATAATATATACATAAATATAAAATATAAATATAACATTATAATTATTTTAACTAAATTATAGAACGCAAAAAAATTTATAATTACTAATGTAGAATTTGAGGCCTGTCGTGGCGCAAGTGCTTTAGCGTGTGGCTGTAAACGCGACAGTTTGTGGGTTTAATACTCGCTCGAGGAAATTAAATGTTTAATATTTTCTAATTAAATATTTATTTCTATGCTCTGGTAACAGCAAAGCCTCGTTAAGTACCGCCACTCAACACGCAATGCCTCAATTTTGGCCAAAAGCGGAGAACGTAACGGAGTGTCTTAACACTAGGTTAACAAGGTCCCTTAGTCTACTGTGCCATGTGCGGAATACATTGTGAAGCTGAGAGAGTGAAAGAGAAAAATATACAGTTTAAAAAAAATAAAAAAAGAAAGTGACTTCTTTATAATTTTATAATGAAAATCATATATATTATATATACTAAATACAACTAAGCGTACAATTGTTAAAGCATGTCAAAGTAATCAGTTAACATTTAATCGATAAATCGATCGATCGACAAAATCATTCAATCGCAAGCGTCTGGTATCGCACGGTGACCGATTTGTTAAAAATATTTATGAATTGAACTGAGACAACTGAATACAAGTGGACACGAAAAATCTTTATTAAACACTGTTTTGATGTCACGTTTTTAATATAGTTTAATATTTGATATTAAAATTTGTATAATTTAAAGTAATTACCATTTATATATATAAGATGGTCGTATTTCCAATTTATTTAAAAAAAAAGTCAAATAACTCTATAAATCACTTGTAATGTATTTTTGTTTAATAATTTATAAACTCTGTAGGGAGCTTATCGGCCGATATATTTTAAAAATAATAATAATACTTTATTTCAAGATTAGTGGTTAACAAGAACATTTGATAACGATAATAACTGCAGAAGTATAATACTGTGTCGCAGCAATTATCACCCACCTCTCAAACATTGTATACAAAAATTATATCAAATTTAACTAATACTATAATACAAAATCAATTAATTATACATATTAGGGAACAATTAATAAAATTAATATATATATAAAAAAAAAAAAACAAAATAAACAATATAAATACAATTAAAGGAATTGTGTATACATAAACATGCGTTTTAGGTGTGTGTGTGTGTGTGTGTATGTGTGTGTAAACTTATAATTAGGCGTTCAATAGATCTTCCGTCTGATCGTAGCTTAAAGATAATAGCCAGTTCGATAGTTTAATTTTACATCGGTGGTAGGTAAGAGGGTATATATTTATATTATAATTGATGCGATTGTACAATGCAGAGCTTAGACAATAATATTGACGGTTCAAAGATACTATACGACGCAATTCAATTTGACAAATTTTGTGATTTCTACGCTTATTACTCATGTACTGAGCATCAAAGGAAATAGTATTATGTTTTCGGAGAGTAGAACAGAGAACATATAATTGACGAACCGTTAGCAATTTGCAAGTCTGATATAACTCTGTTGATGGAAAACGAATAGGTTTAGATAGCATGACCTTAAGAATGCATCTTTGTACTCTTTCTAGTGGAAGGAGAATTGTTTTTTTTACACCACCCCATGCTGGTATGCAATATGTAAGTAACGACTGCACGAGGGCGTAGTAAACCATGTTTAAAATCTGTAAATTTGCGCCATGTCTAAGTTGTTTGAAGACAAAAGCTAGTTTTCGTATACGAGAAGTCAGAGATCGTATGTGATTCTTCCAAGAAAGGTTTTCATCTATGAGGATACCGAGATACCTTACAGAACCAGCTCTGGTTATTTTGGAACAATTACATATGTTTCGTAATTCATAAGGACACGTATGCCCTATAATAGAAAAATATTCAGGTGGCAGAGACCGCTTATGACCGAATGTCATGAACTGAGTTTTGTCCAAGTTAAGGGTCAAGATGTTGCATGATAACCAGTTAGTGACAATGGAAAAGGCTTTTTCACCATATTTCAGTGTATCAGACCAACAATTACTAGAAACAAGCAAGACGGTATCATCTGCATAAGAAATGATTTTGCATTTAGGTATTTTTAGGTTACATAGATCGTTAATGTATGTTAAAAAAAGAGTGGGTCCTAACACGCTTCCCTGCGGTACACCATGCGACAGTTGAGCCTCATCGCTGATGTTTCCATTTATTGTAACCGATTGTTTCCTGTTGGCCAAATAACTTTTAAAAAGATCCAAAGCAATCCCTCTGATACCGAGTTTTTCCAATTTATTGTGAAGAAGAGGTAGAGAAACTGTATCAAAGGCTTTTGAAATATCAAGGAAGATACCGAGTGTCTTTTTGTTTTTATCAATATTTTGTACTACATAATCTACCAATTTCATGACTGCATCTTCTGTGGATTTCCCAGCTCTAAAGCCATATTGGTTAGAGGATAGTAAATTATATTTATTCAGATAGGAAACTAGTCTTTTATTTATAATATTTTCGAGAATTTTGGAAAGTGTACTTAATATAGATATGGGTCTGTAATTATTAAAACTATATTTACTACCTTTTTTATAGATTGGGTGAACAACAGCCTTTTTGAAAACACTAGGGAATTTTCCTTGAGATAAGCACAGATTACATACCCGTGTTATAGAAGGAGTAATAACATCTATAGAATTCTTAAGGATAGACGATGTTATATTATCCCATCCCACGGCACAGTGTGTTTTAAGACTACCGATAATAGATTTAATTTCGGAATCATCGGTATCATAAATGACCATCGAATCACGTGCTATTTTAGCATTTAAGTAAGGGAAATATTGTTGAGAAACGTCTTTGAAATGAGCAGCAGATGCAAGTTTTTTCCCTACATTCGCAAAATAATTATTAACAAAATAGCATGTATGTATGTACGTATACAAAACTTTTTCATATATATTATAAATTGAACTGATCTCAGGTTCTCGAGCTTGAGAGACGAATGAAAGATCTCATTTACTACGCTACATTCTATATTAAAAAGTTCAAGAGGTAATTCATGAAGTATGAATAACATGAAGCAGATGATGCGTGCATCCGGCGCCGGATTGAAATAACCCTACGTAATAGTTGTTTTTCTATATATATAATTATTTATTATATATATAATTAATTATTATACATATAATTATTTATTATGTATAATTATAGGCACTTCTCAATTACAAACTCTTAAAATTGCAAATTAAAAATTAAACTATGATATTTGTTAGATACCTACGAAATATAATCAATATTTATAATAAATATGTAACTTATCGCTGTCTGTATAGGTAAGAAATATTTATAAAATGTTATAATAATAATAATGAAAGGCCCGAAATAAAATAAAATTAAAATTGTCTGTTTGTCTGTGCTTTTGTACGTATCTAAAAAAACACCAACCAGATTTATATGCAGTTTTCACCATTATATTTTAACAACCTTTATTCAACATTTATTGTTTGTTTTATTTAAATAAGTTTTTTAAATAGGAAAGTTTTATCTAAGTATAAATATAATAAAATACTTAGTTCGACAAAATTGCTACATTTATCCTTTCATGTAGCTAACATTTTTAGTTATGTAAAGATATTGTCTTAAAAATAAAAATATTATTAGAACAAGTAAGAGATTCACATAAAGAGTATAATAAAAGCGGGCGAAGCCGCGGGAGGGTAGTTAGTAATATAATAAAAGTGGAAAACGGAGTGTCTTTATTGTTACTTTTCTTTATCCCCCTAGTATGTGAGCAAATGCTTGAAATTACAAATTTTGTACGACCAATAGTAACTAGTGACGAAAATTAGCATGGCATGTATAGCTCACTTGCGATGCTACTAAACCTTAACGAGACACTTGACTTTTAAATACCATGTTTGGTCGGGTTTTTAACTGGTCTCTCAACCAGAGAACGAATATTCATGAGACAAAGATTAAGCGTTTGTTTTGATTGTTCTGAAACGGTTTTTATTATATATAATTATTAAAATAGTTATGATACATTCACGCTTCTCCGTTTTATTCGATAATATTATCATTCTTAATTGTATCAATTTCTACTTTCTTGTGCAATATTCTTATTACTTTAACATAATAATTAGCATTAATTCCATTACACTCAGCTTCACGCTGTATCGCGCATATGGCAGGGTAGGCAGAGGGAACTTGGGAACCTAGTATTAAGACACTCTGTTCCACACGGGGGGCGGTGGGGGTAGTGGGTTCGACCCACTACCTGTCAGTTACAGCCTAATTCCATTCTAACAAATATGTAAATCTGTAAATTATTCTGTAAAATAAATGAATTATGCCCTCATAATCGACATGTAGGTATCTACTGATCTAAATAAAACTAACACGAATAATTAATTAAATTCTTTGATGCTCTTGATCTCATTCATTACTTAAGTTATTTTTAAGCGTATCTACTCTTCGATCAACTATTCTAATAGTAATAGTCTAGTAGTGAATAGTTGATCGAAGTATCTACTAGCTAAAAGCGAACTATTCTCATAAGATGTTATAACAACAGATTATTACATATATATCGTATAGACTCTTTTTATTTGTTGTATTTTATTTTATAATGAATAAACTCGTACTGCTGCTGTGGACAACGGAGTCTCTTAACACTAGGTTCCCAAGTTCTCTCTGCCTACCCTGCCATGTGCGGGATACTGCGTGAAACTGAGTAAATACGCTGCAGCGTGGTTGGTAGTAGGATGCGGCGTTGAGTTTCGCCACTCAAAATGCTTCAAATTTGGCGGAGAGAGGTAAATGGAATGGACTGTCTTAAACTAGGTTTCTAAGTTCGCTTCGCCTATCCTGCAGGTCGGGATACAGCGTGAAGCTGAAGAATAAGAAGGACATGTTGTCTGATGAAGTTATTCTTCTTTACTTGTTATTTCAATTTATTATGCAGTCTTTAAGGAAAAATTTAAATTAGAAATAATACATTTTATTTAATAAGATAATAATCTTATAATATATCTAAATAATGGCTTAATAAAGCGTCAGGCAGTTCTTAATGGTCTAATAAATATTGTTACCATATTTTATTTTTTCATTTCTTGATTTTTTTTTAAATAAAGTGACATATTTTTTTAAAAAATGCTAGTTAAGAATGAAATATAGTAGACCTACTGATAAGAATAAAATATAACAACACATTGTAAACAATTCTTTGTACAAACGCAAATAGATATGAATTAAAAATAAAAATGAGTTAGCGAGGCCTACGTGTATATGTCTGCGAATCTCGACTTTAGGAAATATTTTATTCGGTCTGGTTACAAGTAATAGCGCGGCGTTGAGTTCCGCCACTCAATACGCAATGCTGCAAACTCAGCGAAAAGTGGTTAACGGAACGGTGTGTCTTAACAACAGGATCTCAAGGTCCCTCTGCTTACTCTACTTTGTACAGTAAAGGCTTTTACTGCGTAAAACGGAAAAGAAATATAAATAAATGAGTGCAGCATATTTAGATTATGGAGATCTAGCTAGCCTTTAAGTATTTAAAGGTTTATAAAACGTAATTATTATATAAATGCAAAATATTACAAGAATTTTCACTTAAGTACGTATTGTTTTAAGATCATACATGTAAAATTTCCATTTGCTAAAACTGATATAAATATGTCGGGGTCAGTATATAATGATCCAAGGTCGTCGTGAAATTAGTATCACAAGTATATTTCGTAGAACTGGTTAGTCGGTAAGCATACTTACAATTAAGTACCAACTATTTAACATAATATTTAGTTTAAGCTGAACTGGAAATATCAAAATTTTAGGGCTTAATTAAATTGTAGGGCTTTTCAATTTCATTGTACTATGTTTTAGGTGTTTTTTTACAATCGCATCATCATATCGTGCGAAACACTATATCTGATATATTTTTCTGACTACTACTTTACTTTAACGCGCCTCGGTCACGGAAGAACCAACTTCCTTGACTCCGTGCCCTTCAAGCGTGACTTCGGCCGCTTACATAAGTGAAATTGAACCATTAACGATGAAGATTCGTTGTAAATTAAAATGTATACATAGCTGTATCTAAATTTCCCAAATATATGTAATATAAATGTTATTTTCATTGTTATTATGATTTATACAAAAAGATTGTTTGTTATTCACGAATTTCGTGAGTAGGTACAAGAACAACTGATTCATTTAAATGTATTTTAGGTAGGTATATAAGTATGTTTTATTCAAATAGATTTTCGTTAGAATTTAGTTTTAAATTGTGTTTAAGTTTTTATGACGCTCGCTATAAGTTATAAATACTAAATTAAAAATACACGTTTGGCGTCCTACAATCGTATACCAAAAGCTTGTTTCTAACCTTCACACCCACAACCAATGTTAACGTTCGTATAACCGCTTTTTATTCCTCAGAAATCGTGAACTTGATTACTGAATAATTTAACTATATTAATAAAAATATCCAAGAAAATAACCTTAGACTTGGCTTTAGGTACTTAGAGATTTCTTTACTTTTTAAAGAGTAGGTAATGCTTCATCGAGACTATCGGTAAAAAATCAATATGTTTTAGTGAGATATATGTATTGACATGCAGCACAAATATATTACCACTGGTACCTAGTAAAAACACCAATGTTATTTATATAGTATCATTTAATATAGTATATTTTTATATAGTATATATTTTTTTTTAATTTACATATCAAATAATTACAATCAATTATCTAAATACTTTAATTTAATAGAGATATATTAAGTGACGGTATAGCTCTCAATTGTGTCACGGCAATACCTGCGAAGTCAAACCCTATCTTCACACTGATGGCGAGCTTGTGACGCAAGTCTAAAAACAAGGTTAATTAAAACAAAACCGCTCCTTTGGATATATCAATCGTAGTATACTGCGCATTGTATTCTACGTGGTGACTATTAATTCTATTCCGGTAGGTACCTAATCTGACTTACATAGGATTCGGATTTTTCTATTAATTGTTATTTATTGGTACTCCTTTCAAGAAAAAGTGGTATGTAATATATATGAAATATATATTTCATACACAGGCACATAACCTTTTTAAACCACAGATATATTTTGTGTTGTTTTGGATTTTATAAAAGTAATAAAACCCAAAATAGTGATTTTAAACAATGTTTGTTATATCATTTTCTGTAAAATCGATAAATAAAGAAATATTTTTTTAACAATATTACTATAGAAAAATTTTATAACATTACTGTAATATAAACATCTTAAAGAAAGTTAACACCAGTTTGGCTGACATTAGTTTCCAGTGTTTAGAATAATAAGTTCTAATTAAGATGATAAATTTAATTTCTATTTCTATCTTTATTTCTATCTTAATTTTGTAATCTATTTCTTTTTAAATTTCTATTCCCATATAACGAAACTTACGGTTACTAATAATACGCGACAAATTATAATTTTCCACAGGCAGAAGTCGCTAGCAGAGCTAGTAGGTATAGAGAAATGTTCAGGAAAGTTTATTTTCATAGATATTTTATTTGGAGTTTTACATTGAAAAAGACAAACCACATAGATAGATTCCATAAACTAGAAAAGCATATTAAAATACAGTAGAGATACATTCATTTCATTGATATTTTCGTGGTTACATAACGTTACGTAATTCGTATTGGCTAAAGACTCGAACGAATTGGAAAGTGTATAACAACCGATCCATAAACAACCTAATTATAGCGAAGTAGTTATTAGATATGTTGTTCACAATAATTAATGTTGTTGTCAAACTTATTTACCATAATAACGGGAAAATATATGTCAACGGGGGAAGTATAATTTATAAAGTAGACAAGCTTAAATTCGTGTGAGTAGACAGCAAAGGGATTCTATAACGATTACAATGTTTCCTTTAGAGATACATATTCATTATTTATCCTAAAACAATATACATCGTAGATAATAAAAGAAGCTTCGAAAATTTATATAAAAATGCCTAAATAGCAAAAGCACCGCCTCTACATAATTTCGAGTTTTGTAAAGAACTCTAATATGCTTAAAATATTGCGTCTACGACATATTGAAATATTATAAATCAGTCAATGAATATAAATTACGGATTTTAAAATATGTTAATAAGTTTATCTTGAGACATCAAAGATCTTACATGTTATTTTATTTGTTTTCTGATAATACGTCAAAATTTTCCATTTCTTCGTGGTCTTCGCGCATAAGAGCGTTAAATAATATTTAGGCTATTAAATATATTTTAATTGAATATAATAAAAAAAACCGCATACCGACTCACATTTCGAATAACATTGTAGATGAAGAAATCTAATTATAAACTTGAAGGTATTAAGTTCGATTCCTACTTGGGAGAAAAAATAAATTCATGCCTTGCAAAGAAACCCAAGTCCTGTGGCAAGTGCCTTCAGGATTAGGCGGAGCCTGAGTATATAATATGGAGTGTCTCTATGGTCCGATATGAGGAGATATATAGAGTATCAAAGCCCCTAATAATCTTAACATCTTGCTTGAAATGTCAAGCCGTGTTAATATTTAGAGTAATTCCACACTTTTTTTAAAATAATTAGCTATATTTTATTACGATAAAATGTTGATAAGCATTCAGTGTACGTACGTACAGAAAAACCAATATTTGCGCGAATGAGAAAATAGAGACAAAGAAATGGAGTATTTACAATGGAAAAATACGTTACACTTACGTACTGCTGCCGCTATTTATTTTGTAAAATATGACAGTAAATATAGATAATTTATTTGCCATGATGTCTATGTTTAAATATCTTAATTTAATTTACACGTAATATACACGTTTTTTAGTCTGTATTCCGCACATGACAGGGTTGGCAGAGGGAACTTGGGAACCCAGTGTTAAGATATTCCGTTCTATTTTCCCTTATGCTTTGCCGCCGAATTGGCGGCATTGAGTAGTCCAACTCAACGCAGTGCTTTGCCTTATCACTAGAGCGAAGAAATTAATATTTGATATATTCATTTCTTAAAAAAAAAGATATTAAATATTTAATTTCTTCAAGTTAAGATCGAATCCACAACCTGTCGCGTCAACAATCACACTATTATGCCCCTGTGGCAAACAGGCTTTTAATTAATATATTAATAGCTATTTATATAAAAGCAATATGATCGTTATCAAACTGATTAAAATTCTTTTATATTTGCCCTCATTTCTTACTCATAATTTTATCAGACAATTTAAATTATCGTTTACGAATGTAGGCTGACTTATATATGTTAACGGAATTTTAAATGTTTTTTCAATGATTAGTTCTAAAGTGCACTATTAAGATGCCATTAAATTATTTAAAATTAAATTAACTATATATTTGTTTCTTTCCAGGTCTGTAGACGAAAAGAAAACACAGAGCCCTTTCATGTTTTCTCCGCTCACAAAAGAGTCAAAATATCGAAGGCACATCAGATCTATGTCAGATGTACAGAGCAGTACTCCATACCGCCTTCCATTTAGATCACGAAAAGGGATTCATCGCACTCTCACTTATGACTCTGACACAAGAGCGAGAAAAATAGTGACCTACAACAAAAAAAAGCTACAAGATTCCTCAGACTCTAGTGATTACTTTGAAGCTCCAAAACATTTGAGTATAGGAAGCAACATCATTAAGCATTCTGACTCTATGAGGATACTCTGAGAAGAAAAGATCTGAAAAAATTGACTTATTTGTAAAACACTAATAATATTTTTGACCATATTACTTTGAGTAATAGGAAAAATTAAATTTGTTATGGACTGCATACTAGTTACACGATCCCATCGCGATCTTTAGTTTTAATTTTTAAGAGACTGTGATTTAATTAGAATAGTTTCTAATTACTATTTATAAATAAAGCCTGAAAAAAGTGATTTAGTATATAAGTTATCCGAAAAATGTGCATCCAGCGAGCTTACGAATATAAAATAAATTTAATATTACATCTACATACAGCGTGAAGATGATGTAATATTGATAGATGTAATATTTTTATAATAATTAAATTATAAAGTGGGGAACGGAAGTGAAACGGAGTGTCTTAACACTAGGTTCCCGGGTTCCCTCTGCCTGCCCTGCCTCGAGCGGGATTCAGTGTGAAGATGAGTAGAGTAGAGTATAATAATTAAACGTCAATTAACTAATAATAGTCGTTAAATAAACAAGAGAAAAAAGTGAGAGTGAGAATTTAACAAATATATATTTTATATTAATTAATAAAGAGCATACCTGCATAATTTTCTTTCTTTCATTTGATATTTTATTTATATTTAATGCAAGCAGAATGTGAATATATGTTATGTATTGTACAAAATAAAAGAAATAAACATTACGAATGCCTTATGATAATAGTTTTATTTATTACCCATTTGTTTTTTTGTATATGCTGTTCCTAGACCATCAGACTGGCCACATCGTGAAATACTTATCTGGGCCCATTGTATTATATTGTATTATCCACCATATGATCTAGCTATCATACACCATTATTAAAAATTTACCGTACATGGTGACAGTTTTGTGTATCTCTTTTAAATTTTAATTTTTTTTGATGTGGGTACTTATCTAATTAAAAAACATTTAGTAATTCAAAATCACATTTTAGTTTATTTTGTTGAAAAAGAAAGAACTAATATTTTAAAAATTAAGTCCATAAAACTTCATTTTTTTTGTAATAAATTAAGTTAAGAAAATATAACTTTATTACGTAAATAATAAAAACATTTAAAAAGTAATATTAACCCATAATAAGTATTAAATTTATTTCTAATAAAAAAAAAAAATTTTCTTCTAATTTACATTTATTTAAACAGATTTGGTTTCTTCAAAGATAGTTGTCGCGGTAATTTTTGCTAATATCTTACATACTTTTGTTATAAGCGACATCTGTCGTCTATAGGTTATTCATAAAATGAAGATGGCAGTATAGCAACTACTAAACGTTAGACACGATCTTTGCGTCGCGAAGTTTGTGAAATAAATATTTTAATATAAAAAAACATTGTGGCAATTTTTATTCACTAACTAAATTAAAGACTATATCTAGTATCCTATTTTGAAGAAAAAGCTAAATAGTATGAGAAGAAACAATTGTTAAGTAGTACCTTGAAATACTTAACAATTGTTTGTTCTCACCAATTCTTTAATCAAGTACTTTTTATGAGAGAGTAAAAGATAGTAAAATTGTTGACGTATTTTGTATATTTATCCACTTTCTAATTTGATTTGATTTTGATATTTTCAAATTAGTTATAAGTAAAAATGACGAATTATAACTAACATAATTTTACGGAATTATACGGCATTATCTTATGTGATATAGGAATTTAGTAGTGATATTTTCTTCCAGTAGATGGTTCTGTCAGTCATATTTGTAAATATTTGCTTTTGTTATTAAAACTTCATATTGACAGTTGACGAAATGCATAAATGTCAAATCATATAATAAACATCAACATTCAAAACAGTTTATCTGCGAACTTGCGATGTGAGACGTCTTTTACATGTAAAAGTAAGTAAATATTAATTATAATTTATTTGTTTTGTTATTAGTTAATACTGCAATTGAATTAAAACGCGTATTATTAAACTTTCACAGTAGTTACAACAGGAAATTAATGCATTTATGAATAATATTTGCATTATGCAAATATTATTCATAAATGCAATAATTATTATTTTGTTAAATTTTATTTTTGCAAAATATATACATTTTTATTTTTAATTTTTCTTAAGGTGTTCCACTATAACTTGTAAAAATAGTGAATATTAAAAATGAAGTGGCTTATTATTTTATCATTACTGAAATACCTATCTGCTGAACCTACACCAATAGTTCTTTGGCATGGAATGGGTAAGAATCCTGAAAATATCACTATGAGTAATCTCATTTATTACTAATTGTAATAACTACATTAATTCCTGTATTATAAATTTTTGTAGGTGACACATGCTGTATGGCATACAGCTTAGGTTTCTTTAAGACATATCTTGAGGATCAAATACCTGGAGTTTATGTTTTGTCTCTAAGAATTGGTAGTTCGACTGTAGAGGACTTTGAAAATGGATATTTTATGTCACCAAACAAGCAAGTTGAATATGTATGTGATAAAATAGGCAATGATCCAAAACTTAGAAATGGTTTTAATGCTATTGGATTTTCTCAAGGAAGTCAATTTCTGTAAGTAGTTGTTTGTCTTAAGCCTTAATTTTTTCAGTTTCATGCTGTATTTATTCCATCATACATAATAACTTTTATATAAAAGGAAAGCAGGTGGTAAGGCATTTTATTCCCATGAATTATTTAATTTTGGAGATGTGAGGACAGGATCTAATGGACAATGGTGTTTGTGATGAGTGGTAGAAGTGGAATCCATATTTTGATTTAACTTACTGTAGAACAAGAATTTGAAATTTTCAGTCACTCAATTTTAGGAGTCTATTATTAATAGATTTTACTTAAGAAGGAAGACAACGGAGAAGGGACTTAGTGAACTTCTATTGTGGAAATACATGTTTCTAGATGTCCCATAAAATAGAATAAAAATGTTATTGCATGATAGTAATTTCAACAATATAAATACTGAATGTTTTTTAAATTCTTATGGCTTGATTGAGTTCAATGTCCTATAATTTCTAGTCTTGAGTTTGCGGAATTTATAATTCATTAGAGTATTTTTTCGGAGAGTTTATAAATATTAATAAAAAATAATAGGTAGATAATCTCTAATGTTTTTTATTTATATATAGCGAGTTGCAGGAAATAAAAGTTTTTGGTTAATTTAATAGAATTAAGTATACATTTTATAGAATTTATTATATTTCTTAGATGTAACAACCAATAGTGTTAAGACAATCTGTTCAATATTTTTTTTTAGAAACTTTGTGTAAGTGTTGGAACTTAATGTCTCGATTTCGAGAGAAATTGATCCCTAAACAGAACTAAATACAAAAATATTTCAGATTTCTCAATCTGAAATATTTTTGTATTTAGTTTAGGGACTAATTCAAAACATTTTAGAAAATCTATAATTATAGAATATGTGGGAATTTACTACAAAATGATTGTTCTTACATCTTATAGTGATAAATAATTAATTAAACTCTTAAGTGTGATAGAAAAATCAAAAACCTACAATTTTGTTTTGCTTGTTCAATGGAGGCCGGTATAATAGTTTAAATATTATCATTATTCTTAAAAATTGCTGTGAACGACAGCCTTATGCTGTCTCACTGCACCACGATGGTCACAAATTTTAAAATATTTTACATAAAAAAAGTAGAATTTTTATAGCTCCACCTTGCCCAATGGCGCATTTTATTTTTTACCAAGGAAATTAAAAAACTATCAAATTTAATCACCGAACTAGACACGTATTTACGATCGGCGCATTTGCAGTCACACGTTACGCCATTGCGCCACAAAGGCCTCATAAGTAATTACTATTATACTTTAGAAAATATATAAAAAAAAATGACCGTAGACGTACTATGACGAAAACTGTCCAATAGACGCGAGTTGAAATCCTTTTACATTATTTTTTTTGTACGTTTTCTAAATGAGTATATTTCTTTCCTAAATATGGATGGAAAAACTTTGAAATAATAAAAATAATTGTGTATATTATTAAAGGAATAGTTTTTTTTTCAGCTTCACGCTCCCGCTCGAGGCTGGGTAGGCAGACGGAACCCGGGAACCTAGTGTTAAGACACTCCGTTCCACTTCCGTTCCCCACTTTCTACCGAATTTGAGGCATTGAGTGTTGAGTGGCGGAACTCAACGCCGCGTTTTGCCTTATTAACAGAGCAAAGAAATAAAACTTTAAATATTTAAATTGAAAATATTAAATATTTCATTTCCTCGGCTGAGGATCGAACCAAGAACCTGTCGGTTACAGTCACACTCTTGTGCCGCTGCGCCACGACAGGCCTCGGAATAGTTGTTATATATTTTACTAAAGTAATTATATTTTTAAAATAATATTTTTTCTTTGGCAGGCGAGCTGTAGTACAGCGCTGTGGTCACATAATAGGGCCGATAAAGAATTTAATAACATTAGGTGGACAACACCAGGGGGTGTATGGTCTTCCACACTGTTTTGCATTACAGCACGAAACTTGCGACTATGTAAGAAAGTTACTGAATTATGCAGCATATTACAGGTATTACTTTTTTTTAGTTTTAAGCTAGCTGTATTCAACGCATAGAATAGAGAAGTCTATTTTTTCTGCCGTATTTTAGTGACACTGTATATTTGTATGGCGACACACAACGCTGTGATAACAATAAATATTGAATCTATTAAAGAACAATGACAGACATGATATCAATACAAGAAGTAAAAACAAGCTGAACCCTCCTAGTTTTCGTCTTCAAAAAGTTAGTAAGTCTTTTATGGGACATGATACACGTATATATAATAAAATTCCAGAAGTATTTTAAAATTTGCCACTTAAAAAAATTAAAGTGAAAGTTAAAAATATATTGTTGGGCAAAGCATATTATTTCACTCTCACTCACAGCTTCACGCTGTATCCCGCACATGGCAGGGGAGGCAGAGGGAACTTGGGAACCTAGTGTTGAGATACTCCGTTCCACTTCCGTTCTCCACTTTCCGCCGGATTTGAGGCATTGCGTGTTGAGTGGATAGCATATAATTTTATTCAAGAATATTATAATGATAAAAATGCGTGGGATTAAATGCTAACTATGTTATATATCTACTTTAATTGATATTTTGAAAAGAGCAACTGTTGTGTTTCTTGCCGGCTCTTCTCAGCAGACCCGCCTTCCGAGCCGGTGGTAGCTTCCTGTAGGACTGCCACTACAGACCTTTCTTTGTATCTTGACGCAAATGGAAATCGTATCCAGAATTGCCGCAATTTTGACCGACCTCTAATTGCTCCACTTTAATTTAAAATATTAGCGATCTGCTCGCGACTACACAATTATCTCTTTACTAACCTAGATTATTTTCTTGTTTAAAAGGCATTATTAACTTAAAGAAAATATTTGTACATTCATAAGTCTGGCCAATGTTGGGCAAATTCAAGAAAAGAGTTATTTTAAAGAAATTTAGTTCAACGATATACTGATCGTTCTTGACATCTCATCATTACCGATAAAACATATACGAAATATGAGGGAATGTTTGCCAAAATATAATAGTGAAAACTGCATTTCAATTGATGTTTCTGAGAATAGCGTGCATAAACTCGGAAGCAAACAGAGAAACCTAATAACAGGCAAATTATAAAAATCATTCGATCATTCATCATTCACATTTTTATATCAAATTAGTTTATCGATATTATCGATATAGTTTTTAATAAAGATATAAAGAAAGTCAAAATAATAAAATCTCGATATAAATATGTGTCAAATAATATAATTAAGGTAAATCGTTTAGATTATTGATAAATATTTCTCGCCCTTTACGTGTAACCGTCGCGTCGAATTATTTCTGATCTGCCAATTTATATTGCGTAGCCATTGTACCAAATTTATAAAGTAAAATAGTTAACCAACAGTTTAATATATGTTAAGCATCGTCGCACAATATATTAATCGTAGATAGTCTTATTGAGACAAACCTTGGCCGAAATCGTCTAATAAGCAATCAGTGCATGTGAAGAATTTTTTGCATGCTCAATAATGTTAGGTTATTATAATAAAATATTTCCAAGAATTTATATAAGCTATATTAAAATAATTAATACGTAACTATGCAGACGGAGGAGTATGAAATTTTGTATAGTCATAGTTAATACTTATTAAAGGAGAGTGGAAGGCTAATATTTTTTGTAAAATAGTGCATAAAATATAAATAACATGCACCGACATACGTTGAGCCTATCGTGGCGCAAGAGCACAAATGTGCGACTGTAAACACTTTAAATTGTAAGTTCGATCACTACTTGAGAGTCAGCTTCACGCTGTATCCCACCCATGCAGGCAGGGTAGGCAGAGGAAACTTGGGAACCTACGGTTAAGACACTCCGTTCAACTTCCGTTCTCCACTTTCCGCCGAATCTCAAATATTGCGTGTTGAGTGGCGGAACTCAACGCTGTATTTTGTCTTGTACCAGAGCGAAGAAATGAAAACATTGAATATTTAAATTGAAAATATTAAATATTTCATTTCGTCGTGTGGGGATCGAACCCACAACCTGTCGGTTACAGTCACACGCTTGTGCCTCTGCGCCACGTCAGACCTCTACTTGAGGAAATGAAGTATTTAATATTGTTATTTCTTAGCTTGCTGGTAACAAGGCAAAACGTAGCATTGAGTAACTCAACATATAATGCCTCAAATTCAACGGAAAGTGAGGAGTAAAACAGAATATCTTAACACTAGTTTCCCAAGTATTCTCTGCGTACCCACCCTGCCATACAGCGTAAAGCAAAAAAATACATAATTATGAAAATTTACACTTTTATGTCATGAACCAAAAAAAAAATACAGTTAATATAAATATTCGTATTGTAAGAGTCTATGAGTTCTCAAGTTTAAATCGTTATGCCCATTAAGTATGTAAATGTGAGTAATGGACAAATAACAACAGCTGCAATGCCAACAACATCCGCAGATCGATTAACGGTAAAATAGAAAATATATAACAACGAAATAAGTGTAAAATATATTGATATTGTATTCTTTTAGTTTTATATTTGATTCTTTTAGTTTGGTATTTATTATTTTGTACTGGCATTACATTTTAATTAAATTACCATGCGTGAGTGAATTTTATGTTTTTAAGATTTTGAAGTTGAGCCCTTATGTTTATATTGGAGGATCTCTTCTGATATCCATGTAAAGACTAAAAAGAGTTAGGGCCATTTTCATCACTGGCTAGCACAATCCCAGGTAGCCTGATGGTAGGCTACCGAATTTCGAATACCGAATATCAATATATATTATATATTTATATATACACGAGTACACGATATTATATATACACGAAGTTCCCTCTGCCTACTCTGCTATGTGCAGGATAAAACGAGTTTTACGTGTCGTTGATGTCCCGTTCCGTGAAGGGGATGTTATTATGAAACATAAAAGAAGTGAAAGCTTCCTCTATCTGTGAGATACCATTAATTGTCTGTGGTCTGTTTGTCTTAGCGTGTGTACGTGGAAATCTCACAAACTGTTTACAAGATTTACATGCGGTTTTTACTATTATATGTTGGCAACCTTCCTTTAATATTTAATTTGTTTTATTTAAATCGGTAAAAAATAACACTAATTTAAGTTTATAGCTTTACGATCTTAGATTACGATAACTACGTATAAAAATGATTAATACTCTTAATCATTTTTATAACGAGTTAGACATTATAATTTACTACTAATAACTAAGTAATATTAAACTTACATTGTCATACCTCACGTAGGCAGAACAATATTACAACTTCGTTCTACAGTTTTCTTTAATTTATTTTTTTTGACTTATTATAAAATTGTTTAGGGGCGTTGAGTTCCGCCACTTAACACGCAGTGCCATAAATTTGGCTGAACCAAGTTCCCTCTGCCTACTCTGCCTACTCTGCTGTGTGCAGGATACGGCGTGTAGATGAAAAAAAAACTTATAATAATATATATCGCACCCCCGGTGCAACACTGTCACTTATGTAAAAATGGTCGATTGAGTTAACTATGTAATATGTATCCTAAAGAGTGTGTTTACTTGGTTCAATAATGTTACTTTTGTAGTAGACTTAGTTTTCTCGTAAAGACGTAAATGTCGTTGCCGTTTTGACGGGAATTGCAATACACTGGGAGCGACAACGTTTCATTGGTCAGTTGTGCCCGGTCCCCTCGCATATGCATGAGCGTCTTGGAGCTACACCGGTACTAAGGTAATTGTGACATTATATTTTTTTAATTCTGGAGCAATAGTGACCTAAGATACAGTTGTGACATTATTTCCCCAGTATTTTAATATTTAATAAAGTTTAGTTTTGTTACTATAATGTCCTTTGTTGATAAATGACTTTATTTCTCAAACTCTTATGTTTTTGTTGAAATGAATTATGTACGAGACTATAGTAGTAGGTATTTTTAAGTAAATTGGACAACGAAATTAAGATGAATATTTTATTTTAACTGGAGTTAGATTGAGACTAACCATTTGGGGATTGTAGATAGACCAATCAATAATTTTGATATTATTATTTTGTTTTAGTTGTCTATTGTATCAATAAAATGCTGTCTCGGAGTAAAAACAAATTATTATTGCTACGTTCCACCGAAAATGAAGTTGACGAATATAAACCTTCTAATGCTGGCAATATGATGGCAACATGGCAATAAACGTTCCACATCACTCATTGAAAAATATGAACCTGACGAGTCTTCAGTTCCACCTTTTAATACTGATCAAGATGATGGCAATATAAGTTCCACAATACCCTTTAAAAAAGATGAACTTGACGTTCTTTCAGTTCCACATTCTTATTCCGAGCAATATTGCAGTACTTCAATTATACCTACTTCAAGCTTTCTATCCAATGATGTTATTTTTTAAAACGATAATTTAGCAGTAGAACCACAATATGAATCTCTATCTGGCGACTTCTCTGGTACTAATTCCGATGACAATTTTAAACCTGAATCTAGATCGTCTTCTACCAGCAGTTCCTCAAGTTCAAGTATTTCTCGAGTGATAGTAGCTCTGAGAATGAAAGTGTTGAAGACTCGAAACCAATAACGTTACCGAAAAAAGGGGATGAAAACGTACTTGGAATCCTAATAACTGGAAAAAAAATGTTGCACAAAAACTAAAGAATTCTGGTCATCAATATCGATCTCTTAAAACTGGTACTAGCTAGGAAGATTGGTCCGTCTTGTACAGATAAATGTCGACTGGCCTGTTCATCTCATTTTAAAAGAAGAAAAACGAATTCTCTTCTCTCTCATCTTCACGCTGTATCCTGCATTAGACAGGGTAGGCAGAGGGAACGGAAGTGAAACCTAGTGTTATGACACTCCGTTCCACTTCCGTTCCCCATTTTCCGCTGAATTTGAGGCATTGCGTGTTGTGTGGCGGAGATCAACGCCGATTTTTTTGAATTCCTGTATCACACCACTCGATCGATTGAAATTAGATCCTGTGTGTATTTATATTTGGTAGACGTTACTAATAAATATCCTGGCCTTGATGTAATTTTTGATAATTGCTGTGGTCAGCAAAAAAACCGTTTCGTATTTACAATGCAATATCACTTCGCTATTACAAGATTAAATGTGAATTCAATACAACATAACTTCCTGATACGTGGACATGCACAAAACGAAGGTGACACAGCACATTCCATATAATATAGAAAAAGCCATCACTAGAGCCAAAAAATCTGGGCCTATCTGTATTCCTGAACAATACATATCTATTATACGAGGAGCAAAGAAGACAGGGAAACCGTTTCTGGTGAGAGAGATGAATTACAGTGATTTCTTTGATCTTAAGACTTTAACAGATAGTATATATTTTAACATGAATAAAAATATTAAGGGGGAGATGATTAAAGTCAGTGAGATTGTCAGTATAAAGTTTATTAAAAATTCCGTCAATTACCAATATCGTACAATGTATAAGACTGTTAACTGGAATGACTGTTAACTGAGAAGAGAATAAAGTGGTAACAGAATCCAATTGAAAGAACTTACGTCGAGGTCCAGGTAATGCTCTTAGCACTAACGAAATCGCTTCGAAACCAGCATATACTACCAAAATATATATATATATATATATATATATATATATATATATATATATATATATATATATATATATATATATATATATATATATGTATATATATATATATATGATTCAAAATAAAAGTATGTAAAAGCTTTGTATTTATTGTTTATTCAATGTGATATAACTACATTTATTATTAAATGTTAGTGCCACAACGTCACTTTTGATGGGTTTGGTAAGTTAAATCTAATCCCTTAGTATCTTTTTTCAGACCTATATGGTTTTTTTTTATTTAATAAGTAAGTTAAGGGTCTTCTTTATAATATAAGCTTTTCATCTAGTCTTAAAATTAAAAGGTCATGTTTTATGAGGATGTCAAAGTTTTAAATGCTTCTCCTGAAAAAATGCATTTTTGCATAAGTGTCAGTGTTGCACCGGGGGTGCGATATACTTAACCTAAATTTAAAAAACGTATAAAAATTTTGAACTAAGCGGGATTTGAACCCGCGCCTCTTGAAAATCGTTCAAGGTTGAACGGTTTCAAGAGGCGCGGGTTCAAATCCCGCTTCGTAAATAATAATAATAAATAAATTTTGGTTTAGTATTTTCTGTCCTAAATGTAGAATAATACTTTAAAAATAGTAAAAAAAAAACTTATAATAATATGTTTTAAAATGGAATAGAAAAAATATTTTGCTTTTCTCTCTAATTTTTTCGTATCATACGTGCAGTAAGCGTGTCTAGCGGAATCGTTACCATCTATTTCTTATTATAGTATTAATTAATTAATTTTAGTTGCGTTCAAAGAATTATAATATGTTTAGTTAAGAGATGATAATTGACATAATGTTTAAAAGTTCATGACAAGATTAATACTGTGTCTAATTGTAAAGAGTTGTGCCTAATTGTATTTCCAAAGAATATTGCCGTGTGATTCCGGTTTTGCCATGTGATTCCGGCTAAGAATAGGATCACCCTGGTACTGATGGTGTCGTAAGAGGCGACTAAAGTGCGTGTGGTAGAGTCATGTTGCCAGTAATGGCAACACGCATGGGCAGACTCAACCGGATTATTACCACCCCCGGCATTTAAGACCGGCGTTAAGTAGTGGCTTTGGCCACTGCATTTTGCATTAGGTAATGGCGGGCCCCGGTGCCCATCCGCCTTAAAAGACGGCAACGCTCCTGTAGCTCTTCTGGAGTTACACGGGGCCGTGGGCGAAGGTGATCACTTACCACCAGGTGACCCGTACGCCCGTTTGCCGTCTTTTTCATAATAAAAAAATAGCTACTATTACTGTTTGGTTGAAAAAGATTTCTCTTCAAAATCTAATTATGTTTTTTTTCCACGAAACCATCACCAACGCTGGTTTTTGTCGCGGATCATGTAATTTTACTCCCAAATATTTGGTAAATATGTATTCGTATACATTTATAGTTAAATGACTGTAGAGTCATTTGATTTTAAATATCATAATTAATACGATACATGTTTAAAATGTTGATAGTCAATTTAATAACTTATAATTTTTATTTATCACTATCTTATTACGCAAGCAATAAGTTATTTTTCATAAAAGTGCTAATAATTTTAAGCTATAAATAATTTACAGTAAATAAATATCCATCAAGCATTAGGCTGTATACATTCGATAGAAATACCTATTCGTTGTCTATGATACGTAAATGCGTGTGTAGAAATAGAAAAAATATATAATGTCGGTCATTATCACATGAAAAGAAAATATACTTGCAAATAAATAGCCAAAGCCTATTTTATTGCCTCGCTTAAAGTAAAAAAAATAAATAAATATGCTGCATTGTATGAATTTAAAGCGTTAACTTGGTGATATTTCGTCATTGTATAAGGAAAACACACAATTTACTACATCCTTGCTTTATTTACGTTAAAAGTATGTGTATACAATGCACATGAATATGTATATATGCTCAGTAGAGGTCGCACACCACGAGTGCCCATTTGGCCAGCAGTCAAAGGTTATCTGTAATGTTGACATTATTATTCTTGTTTGTCCGTCACAAGTCTTACTTTGCTCATACTACACGGTTTTTATTTGTTTTGCCATATTTGAAACTTCAATATTGATTGGTATCGTTTTGGTTTCTATTTTTGGATCTCGCAAATTTATTTGTAATCAAATTCAGTAACAAAATATACCTATATAGCTAAGGAATTTTTGTTTTTATACCATAAATGTTTTGGGAAGTCAATATTTTTTTGTGTTTATTTCTTTCAGCTTCATACTGTATTCTGCACATGGTAGAGAAGGTAGCGGGAACTTGGAAACCTAGTGTTACGACACTCCGTTTCATTCCTTACTTTCTGCCGAATTTTTTGAGGCATTGCTTGTTGAAACTCAACATACAATGCCTTAATATATTTCATCTCCTCAAGTAGGGATCGAACCCACAGCTTGTTGCGTCTACAGTCGCACGCATATGCCCCTGCGCCTTTATTCATATTCTTATATGTTTTAAATTGAAACACATTAAATTTTTTATCTGTTTATACTGTGGTGACTAGACACATTAGTTAATCATTATTTATTGTCGCATGTTATTTCAACTAAGTGTACAAATTTCGGTTCAATGTCTCATTTGAACTTTGATCTGGCGTCTGTTTATTGATATTATAAGATATTTTTTTATATTATTCAACTTATTTGTAGAAAATAAGTAAGAATTTTTGCTCGAAGTAAGAATTTGCATTTATGCGGCCGTCTTTAATAATATCTAAAATTAGTTACATCTTGGTCAATACTGCGGATTAACCCGGTTATAGTAATATCATTCTAATTGATTTTATCTGCGACAAAAGTTGACTATATCTATATAGGCAAGCTTTGGTCAAGCTTGACTACAATTTATAATTTCAGGATAAGGTTGTAGATTCGATTCCCGCTTGATGAAATGAAGTATTTAATATTTTCAAATAAATATTTAATATTTTCATTTCTTAGCGCTGGTAACAAAGTAAAGCGCAGCGTTGGGTTGCGCCATTCAACACGTAATACCTAATTCAGCAAAAAGTGGGGAACGGAACGAAGTGTCCCAAGTTCCGTTAAAGTTCAGTAATATGATACAACTGAGTGAAATCCTAAAATATTTGTATACTATTTGTTGTACTGGCAAACATTATGATGAGCTTGCTTCGAAGTAATATGATATGTTTATTTCAGTTGGGTTCAGAAATCATTAGTTCAAGCTACATACTGGCATGATCCACTAGACGAGATAGTGTACAAGAAAAACAGCGATTTTATCGCCGAAATAAACAACGAGAGGCAAATAAACAAAACTTATATAGACAATTTAAACAAATTGGAGCATTTTATTATGGTTAAATTTGAAAACGACAGTATGGTTCAGCCGAGGGAGACGGAATGGTTTGGATTTTACGCTCCCGGCCAAGCGAGAAAGACGATTTCTTTACAGCAATCTACATTGTACAAGAAGGTAGGTTTGTTGTTAAACATTGTCTACAAAGTATTTTTGCAGAAATATGTCATATAGGATATTCATATATTTTAAGTATTTTTAAATTTAAATACCTGTCCTAGCGCGATGGCACAAACGTATAAATGGAAACGACAGGTTGTGGGTTCGATCGCCACTCGAGTAGATGAAGTATTTAATATTTTAAAATTAAATATTTAATGTTTTAATTTCTTTGCTCTGGTAACAAGGCAAAGCGCGACGTTGAGTTCCGCCACGCAACACGCAATGTCGCAAATTGGGCGGATAGTGGAAAACACAAGTAAAACGGAGTGTCTTCACACTAGATTTTACAATTAAACATAAATGCCATAGGTACTAGTTTCTATACGTCAAACATTAATTTTTAAAAATTTAGATTGTTTTGTCACTAATTTTGTATTATCCTAAATTTTGTTTGAAAAAATATTAAATTAAATAATTTTTTCCATCTCTGAGACGGATTCTAAGAGACTCGGGTTCAAATCCCACTACGTTTTTTTTACGTTTTCTAAATAAGTATTTTTCTTCTCTAAGTGTGGATGATAAGACATCAAAAATAGTAAAAAAATCAACAATATTTTAACTGAACATTTCTTACAATTCAATTTAACATATAATCATATGTTTTAATATATTAACAGGATCGCCTTGGATTAAAGAAAATGGACGAAGCTGGCAAATTAGTGTTTTTCTCACAGCCGGGAGACCATTTACGATTTACTGAACAATGGTTTACTGAAAACATATTAAAACCTTATCTGCTTTAATTAAGACTGAAACTCGTTATGGATTCTCATTAACTATTAAGTGTTCTTTTATAGAAATACAATTCGAATGATCATTTCTATATGTGTATGTTCTGCAATTGTCGATCAAATTAGCGTAAAAAACAGTGATTCATTTTAATTATGTACCTATTTGATTTATGAACATGTGGAATTTTATGTAGTTTGTTATATGTATATTGGTGTAGATAATAAAGTGTTTTCATACTGTCAAGTCTTATTATTTTTATACGCCAACCTTTTTTTAATATTTCCGTAATTATTAGTATGTATATTATAGAGAGAAACACTACCTATATGGAACGTTTCAATGATATACATTTTATACGCCAACCTTTTTAATATTTCCGTAATTATTAGTTTGTATATTATAGAGAGAAACACTATCTATATGGAATGTTTCAATGATATATATTTGATTTGTTAATAGTAAATATAAAGTTATATTATATAAAAATCATTTCAGATATTCTATTTTCAGTATCTCGCAATGTGGCAGGGTAGGCAGAAGGAACTAGTGAGACTCCGCTTCGCTCCCCACTTATATTAGTTAATATTTAATTTTTTTTAATACAAAATTGGTGTTCATACAAGTTCAAAAATCCAGTTGATTGTTTTAAAATGGGTATATGAAGTTAATAAGACAAATATATGCATAAAGTGTAATTTTGTAAGTTTATTTCATAAAAAAACAAAATAATAAATTCAATCATGTTCAATAAAATCATTCAATCATGTTCTCCAAATCAACTATGGATTCCTTGAAGTTTATTTCTTGATCCCTTCCTGTGTTTCCAACATATACACGCACGTACTTGTTATAGTCCGAACTGCGTTTAATAAACGGAGCGTTTGTGCCTCGTAACTTGTGAAGAGGAAATCTCACTAAGCAATTGAGCATGCAGCGTTCAGCTATTTTATAACTGAAAATAAGATATTAAAGATGCATTGAACATGAGTATCTACATATTAACAGCTATACATATATATATATATATATATATATATATATATATATATATATATATATATATATATATATATATATATATATATATATATATATATATATTTAAAACAATATATAATTAAGGCCTAGAATCGTGGCGCATGTGACTGTAAAGGCGACCGCGAAGTTATGGATTCGATACTCATTCGAGGAAACGAAATATTTAATATTTTCATCTCTTCGCTCTGGTTGCAAGGTAAGCGCGGAGTTGAGTTTCGCCATTCAACGAGCAATGCTCAAATTTGGCAAAAAAGAGAAGAACGGAACAAAGTGCTCTAACACTAGGTAACTAAGAGCCGTCAGCATACCCTGCTATGTGCGAGATACAGCGTGAATTTGAAGAAAGAAACGTGACTACGAGGGTAAATTATTAATTTATTATCACATTTTGCTAATTCTGGCGTTAAGACAAAACGAGGTCTTGAGATCCGCCACAACACGCTATATCTCGAAAATTTGGCAGAAATTGAGGAAGGAGGATACAATTTATTGTTATTTTGCTGCTTTGCTAAAGTAACGCCTCGAATTAGCGCGAAAGAACCAAAAAAAAAAAACATCAATTTCATTATAAAGTAAGATTTAAAACTTTGAAAATATGTTATTACTTTATTTTACTGTCTCTTTGTTTCCCTTAATAAAATAAAAAAAAAAAAATAAAATAATATAATAATTCTAACTCGTAAGGATTAATACAATCCATTCGTAAAACTTTGTATCCCTGATCTAGAGCCAACTCTTGGGATGTCTTAGCAAGCATAACGCCTAAGCCTCGTCTTCTATATTCCGGTAATACCGCTAACATTTTTATCTGAAAATATATTTAAAATTTGAGGACTGTCGTGGCGCAGCGGCACAAGAGTGTGACTGTAACCAACAGGTTATGGGTTCGATACCCAGTCGAGGAAATGAAATATTTAATATTTTCAATTTAAATATTTAATGTTTCATTTCTTCGCTCTGGTAATAAAGCAAAGCGTGGCGTTGAGTTCCGCCACTCAACACGCAATGTCTTAACACTAGGTTCCCAGGTTCCCTCTGCCTAGTAGAGATACAGCTAAAGCTAAAAATTTTTTTTAAAATTTACACAATTGTTAATTGCAATTTATTAATTACTGCCATTGTCATACAGCTAGTAGATATTATAAAAGATATGTTGAACAAGAGTATGTACATACTGACAGCTGTACGATAATTATGTTTATTAATAGAAAAATATAAGAATACACAATATATAATTGATGCTTGTCGTGGCGCAGATTCACACTCACGACTGTTAACACGGCTGATTGTGGGTTTGATCCCACTCGAGAAATTGAAATACATATTCAATAATTTCATATTAAATATTTAATGTTTTCATTTATTAAATCTTGTAACAAGGCAAGGCGCAGCGTTGAGTTACGCCATTTAATACAATTCACTTCAAGTTCGGCGGAAACTGGGAAACAAAATAGAGTATCTTCACAATAGGTCCCAAGTTCCCTCTGCCGATACTACGTGTAGGATGCAATGTGTAGCTAAAATAAAAAATAAAATATTTAAAAATTAAAATAAAGTGCATTATCAAAGTATTAATTATTTATCATAAAGCGAAATTACATTGTAAAGATAAAAAAGACAACAAAAGTAAAGTATATATTACTTCAAAAATCTTAGGCTGTCTGAACATAGTCCACAAGTTGGGCGTTTCTTGTAACTTCGCCGTAAAGTAAAGAAAATCTTTAGTATCAGGATCCTATATTAGTATAAAAAAATATATATATTTAAATTAGGCAATGGAAAAGGAGATTATATTAAGATTTCTCATGAACTACAGTATGGGTAGCGTGGCCGAGCGGTCTAAGGCGCTGGTTTAAGGCACCAGTCTCTTCGGAGGCGTGGGTTCGAATCCCACCGCTGCCATTAATGTTTTTGCTAAAACTTTTTAAACAAAATATTCGATTTTTTATCTTCCAAAATTAGATTCATCAAATTAATATAACTAATTTCTTTGCTTATAATCATATTATGAATATGTAAGTATTTACTTGTATATTTACAATTTATTTACAAATGAAAGTCATCGTGAAGTAATAGGACGACAAATTATAACATTAAATCTTACTCGAGAAATCTGTTGTTCCTCCACCCAACGTACAATGAATAAAATAAAGAACTAACATATATCTTTTTGAGACATTCGTAGAAGATAGTGACTTTTGAATTTCCTAGTAGACGTAGTACAGTGGCACAAACGTGTGAAACAGTGTGTCAGGATGTGAGTTCATTTGCCACTTGAGGAATACAGCCTCATTTATCACTATACCTATCGCATTTTATCGGTGAAAACATAACAATACCTTAATGGAAACGGAGTGTGTATTAATATTAAGAGGCAGGTACCTGTCTATAAAAGGCATAGTTGCGCAAATTCTGTGGATCCACTGGACTTGTAGCAAAATTTATACATAATCCTGCCACAGTTTCATCTTCGGATTTCGCAAATAAAGAATTGCCTTAAAATATATCATTATGCGTTATAAGTATACGGAAATTAGACTTGGAAATTCAAGCACGGAAATTATGAAAAAAAAAAGAGTGATAGAGATGAAGCGTCCGGATCATTGAATCATTTTGGTTATGTAAAAATAAAACAATACATATAACACTTTTTATTACACACTTAAAATATACTATATAGATCATCAATGTATAGTAATTAGAAAGTAATATTATTAACTATATTTTATAATATATTGTTTAATATTAAGAACTCATAACTTTTACTTACCTAATTTTTAACGAAATAATAGTCAATACAATAGTAGCCATGTAGTCGCAAAATATATACATTTTAAATTATGCTTTTTAGGTTACATTTAAATCGCAAAAGATAGGAATATAATATAAAATATTATAATATCTTTTTTATCTATCATATATATAACATATAAAATTTATATTCAGTTTTAATAAAGATTTTTTTATTATAAATATTTTATTTTATAGCAAACCCTGTTTAAGAAGACCAAGCAGATATTCGTCAACAGCACGATCGTCAGAAAAGTTAATATTGCGCGCGCGCACAAACACGTGTTCGTTGAGGTAGTATCGTTTCACCATGTGGATAGCCATCTCGTGGTCGTTACTCTGTATTGGCATTACAGTGAAAGCCTCTTGCTGGAAAGTATATAGAAATAAGGTGATACATGAAAGTAAAGTAGTTCATTTTCTATAAATACCTCTATTGCGTAGATTATAAAAATGTTAGACATTATTAATAATTTTTGTTTTTGCTGCGGATAATTCTATTGATTGTAGAACAAAAGTTTTCTAGCTCAGATAGGAAGATAGTTATTTTTTTTTAGTAAATTACTCAATAATTGAATACTATGATAAACTTGTCGTTAACTATCGTATCTATCTTTTATGCAGGAATTTTATTACGAAATGATCAAGATATTACCTTCTCCTGTTGAATTAATTCCTTGATCCCAAATAAGCTGTGGCATTTTTTATCTAATATATAATATGGTAATCGGAAGGTTCTTAATATATTTCTTATTGGAAACACGAGCATATTTAAATTTAATAAATATTAGAATATATTAAAATTTGTCATTTTATTGACAGCAGAATGAAGTAAACAAGCATTGCCAGTAAAGATATCTATATATTTTGTTTGACACGGTGGAAAAACACTAACAATCAATTTCAATTTTTGTCTGTCTATGTGTCTTTCTGTTGTCCGGGTAATCTTCAGAACAGTTTAACTAACCTAGGAACTTAGACTAAACGATAAAGTATATATTACTATTTATTAATTGAATTAATATTTTTCTCTTAATACACATATATTAGTACTGTGTAACATATTTATAACTTAATAATTGTACCACAGGCTTAACCAGCAAGTGGGTGAAATCTAATTTAATTTCACCTTTTTTCCTGTACCTACCCTACTTACTGGCAGAATCAGACGCTATACTTAAGCTAACATGATCCTCAATCAGGTCAAACCCCTACTAAACTATATCTATCGCATTGCACACGACACTTAAGTAGGTACAGATCAAGTGTTCAATAGAAGTATACTTTTAACTATAAATATGTCTTAATACAAGTTAAACGAATGAGCTTGCATAAATTGATATATGTAAAGTGCACTTAACCACAACACTAGTATAATCAAATATACGATTAAAACGCCATAAAAATGTTATGGAGTATTAAATCTGTGAATAGTACAATAATATATCTTTCATTTGTTCATATTGTACTTAAACATGTATTTCGCTTAATATGATGATATTTCAAGTATTTTTTTGTTTATGTAAGTATTAAGAGATAAGATCGTACAAATATAATTAGTCTTTAATATTGTTTTTACATATAATTAAAGTAATGGATATATATTTTAGGTACATTATGTTTCTGCATCGGAATAAAATATATCGATATTCAAACTAATATTTCTACCGATAAGATTTCAAACGTACCTAAAAATCGAAGAAGATACTGGCTGGTAACATCTGATCTCAATTTGAGATCATTGTTGAGAGGTGAAGAAACGAATGATAACGACAAAGATGAAAGAATCAAAAGTAAAATTTCTACACTTATAGATCAAACTCTACATGATACTGTAAATAAGATCGAATCCATTAATGATTTTAAAGAAAAACATAGGGAGGAAGGTCCATATAAAGTTGGATTCATTTTAAGTATGGTGAAGAAATCTAAAGATGTTATGAGTGAACTTTTCAATATAGCAATTAAACACAAGGATGATTGGAAGGCATTAGAACAGCTGAAAGTGTTTGAACTAATTGTCCACACAAATGTTGATACAACAAATCTCGTCCGACAGCTAGTGGAAATCCACATTCAACATTTGAATGCAACAAACAATCAAGATGGTAGAAAAAGGGTTGTGTTAATATGAAAGTAAAAAAATTGTTTTATTTATTGACCCCTTGCGAGATTTGCATACTTTTACAACAACAAAATTTTTTTTTTGAAGTTTTGAATACTTATTTAAATAGAAAAAAATCAGCAAGGATTTTTATAAGCATATCATATGTCACTTGACGAATTTAGAAGTAGTTTTTTTCGGTTTTTAATTTTTTCTCTGCCTAAAACTCCGTCCGTACGTCCAATTATAGTTTGCTGTATACAGTAGATAAACTCTACAATATTTTACGTTAGGTTGCCTAATTATTTTAATACTTTTAAATGTACTAAAGATTAATTAAAAAAGAATATAACCATATACATAAACATATACATATAGATAAAAAAACTTTTCTTTTAAAAACACTCTTTGGCATATCTCTAGCCGCGAATAACAGATACTCATCAGCTAGTGACGTCATCACCTAATGCATAGTGCAACCTCATCACGCCAGGTAGGCGGCTGAAGGAGAAATAATTACAACGCGAAGATGAGATGCGCCCTCTCATTATTTAAGGTCGTATATGCGGCATGGCTTCGATAACTATGTGCTGTATACTGCATACAGTACGGACGATGTGTTGTGGCCAAGTCAAGTCAGGTTTCCTGAACGTTTGTGCATTATTCACTTGGGAAGAAAATTATCAAACAAAGAAAAATCTTCAAATAACATTAGCGCTGTCAACTATAACTAAATTAAGAACGGCCACAACTCGTTGAACGTACTGTATTCATAAGCAATGAAGTAGGTGTTTTACAGCTAAACTATGTCTTTGTTATAGAAGACGTTTTGCAGGTATCACTTTTTACATATCTACTGCAGATGTAATGGAAGTTTGGCGTTGTACATACAAAGTCAAAATAATTCTTGTACTTAATGACTGAGTGGATACTATACAATTAAAATATTAGTAACGAATTTATTCCTACAGTCTTTTTAAAAGTTTAATTTAGACTAAGAAATAAGTTGTAGTGAGATGAAAAAAAACAGTTTAATATAATTCTATAAAGTATATATAGACATATGAAATAAATCCAAATATAAAAACATTTTATTAAAAGAAAACATTTTACCTGTGTTTAATTTATATTATACACATCCACTGTGGCTTAGTGGCACAGTTTCTGTCAGTTTCCTTTTAAAGAAGTTCATTTCCTCGCCTTGGTGAGAAGATAAAAGGCTGGGTGGAGTACGTCACGACACGGAGTATCTTAGGTACGGACTCTAATTCCCTATGCCAACCGTTGGAGTGACGGCGGTCATTGTGGCATTTTGAAACAACATGAGCGGAAAATATACTATATTAAAATTGCCCTTATTTCCTCGATCTGGTGAGATAATGTGTGATGTTTAGTTCCGACACTACCCGAATCTGAAAAAGAGAACAGCTTGGTATAAAAATATCTATTACGTGGTTAAATAACTATTTTATAGTGAAAGAAGTTAATTAAACATGTATTAAATGTGAAAAAATATTTTCATTAATTAAAAATAATTACAACATATTAGATATTCCACATACAAACGTTAATAAGCATATCGCAATATACTCGATAGATACGTAGAATTTATGTGCCGTATAACTCTTCCCCAATTTATACAAAAACCGAGTATCTAAAGCCTATGCATTGCATAAAACAAAAGAGCCTAACAATGGAAAAATGGAAACTTTTTTGGCTTAATAACAATAGAGGCTAGGTGAACGTGAAATAGACATATTTTGGATACAGGGATGTCTCTCAACTTGGTATAATTTACATTCATTTACTTTAATCTTACTAAATTGATTACAGCTAGTGACAAGATTTTTATTCAAATACATAAATTATATAGGAATACGGAAATATAAATGATTCATGGTTTTTTACAGAACTGATTTGAAGAAAAATTTTAGTCAATCCTGTCGCGAGACATGTTGTGGGCTCGACCCAAGACTCGACTTCAAGGAAATGAAATATTTAACATTTTTATTTCTTCGCCCTATGAACAAGGCAACGCGCGTCGTTGAATACCACCAATTAACAAGTAATACCTCAAGTTGAGCGGAGAATGAAGAAGGATCCTGCGGATCAAGTGTGAAACCGGAAACTAGCTACATGCAATTAAATACCAGCATACATGTTTATGGTCTAATTTGTACTAAATTTATCATATATTTGTTAATCGATTAGTGATTTCTGTAAAGCAGATATGTCTTTTATTTTAAGTAACTTTTACTTTTAGTCATTTGTAGTTATTTGGTTATATTAATTGCGCTAATTGCACTGTGCTTTTTCTAACTGAAATTGGCTTCGTTTAAATGCAGCATAGGTACGCTATTTAACTAGACGTTGACAAGGTCATCGGTCGCTCGGGTTTCATATCATATGAAACCCGATATGGAACTAATGAAAGTTTAATTCGTTCCTAAAAATTAATGGAAATTACATATGTTGAAAATAATAATCTATTCACAATAATATAAAAGCAACCCTGTCAAATAAAACTCGTATGAGGAAAGATGCGGACGGTAAAGCGTGATTGCTAAATTGATCATTGTTTTGGCAGTTGTG
The DNA here is from genome assembly GCA_019049475.1 of Eueides isabella. Taxonomy (NCBI): domain Eukaryota; kingdom Metazoa; phylum Arthropoda; class Insecta; order Lepidoptera; family Nymphalidae; genus Eueides; species Eueides isabella. The sequence goes on along the minus strand of CM032394.1, from coordinate 4,957,708 downwards.
CTACAAATACAAACAGATATGAATGTAAATTGAACTATAGTTAAAAATATATTATCGAGTAATATAAAAATAAGATTTTAACATAAGTATTAAGATATAAGTAAATTCATACAAAGATATAAAATAAGAAAATATATGGAGATACAATGCATGGGCGTGCTTTCTGATAGCGTAGTGTTTCCTCCTGAACACCTTCAAAATACATGTATTCATAATATTTTATGCTTTTCCATTTCATATTCCATTCCATATCCCATGTATGAGTCTACCGTCATTCGGACAACGGCCACCTTCAGTGTTCTCCGCCCGCCCAAATATAGTACGTAGCGATTGGTACATTTTGATACTTTGTCAACTTATTAATTTTACTTTGAAGATGAAGCAAATTGTTTTAAAATAGTAAATATATGTTTTTTTAATAATATTAAATACTTTGTAAGTTAACGAAAATTTGTTGATAAAATATATACTTAGGACCACACTTGATGATTGCATTTTTATTTTAGTATGTAATAGTTAAACTTAACATTTTGATATTGTTTCGTATATAAAAATTTGGTAATTTAATTCTGTAACTATACAATGTTTACTTTATTATATATACGTGAAACCTAAAGATCTTTCACATAATTTTAAATGAAACACTTTTAACCGGATTAATCGCGTATATTGACTGATAAACATTTTTGGAAACCCGACGTTTCGAACACTTTGCAGTAGTCCGTAGTCGGTTTGCATTACCCAATATTCGTATATCATTACGTATCGTATCGTACGTATATCATTGCGAAAATCAAAGACATTATTATCTTTCACATAAATTTGCATATTGCTTGAAGATACGGTTAGTATTTTCACTTGAATAAATCAAGTACCAAAATGGATAAATCCACGTAACGTCCAGTCGGCGACTTGGGCAGTTTCTTTCATTCGTAGCAGAATTCGCAACTAATTGTGGCATTAAACAATAGAACCTCTTAGCAATGCAAGTAACGCGCTTCCATTGTGCATTTATATACAAACGTTCGCATTGCACATTCAAAGAATAAAAATTTTGCGAGAAATTGTTCGGAACTCTTTTCAAAAGCAGAATCGAGATGCAGGTAATGATGAAAGTATTGTTTTTGTTAAAATTTAGTTTAGTTTAAAGTTTAGTTCTAAGGATTATTAAGCATTGTACCCTTAATGAATTTGTATGACATTTTTAAGTTCTCGATGACGAAAGCTAAATTATGTTTTTAATATGTATGTTTTAAACTATTACGTAAACTATTTAAAACATACATGTATAAAAGTTAAAAACGTTAAACTTCATATAAAGTGAAGCAAAATTATAAAATATTCTTTGATATATTAATCAAATTAAAACTTATTTTAATTAATTAAATTCATTGAACGCCGAACAGCACTTACTTTCCAATGACTAACAGACAAAGCTCAAAGTGTATTATTTTATAGACAAATCAAAACAGAACCAGCTTACATAATATAAGATTATTTTAAGCGAATTAACTCTTAAAAATAGCAGTAAAAGGTTCAATTCTGTTGATTAATTGTGTACTTAAGTCGTTTTGGATCCCACTGTTAATATAATAGGGGATGGAGTGGGCGTGTCCGTGGCTCGTCGCAAATATAATCAAGAACTGAAATTACGTTGGAGAGGTGAACTGTTTGTTTGATGTTTGTATTTTGTTTTGGGTTTTAATCAAGATTCCATTTGTAATTTTATCATCTTTTGTGTAAGCTTTAATTTTGAGCTACAAATTGTTTCGACATTAAAATATGAGATGAATATAAAAGAAAAGTTTTTGGTAATGAGATACTTTCTTTAGCAACCATTTTGTTTTTTTTTTTATTTTAGCAAAGTAAGTGAGTATATTTAAAATAAGAATTGTTGGGAGCATTGTGAATCGAAATATTAAAAACGAAAATTATCTTTTGACTTTTAGATATCATATTAGTGATGCTAATGATGTAGCGTCTTTATCGATATAAATAAATATGCAATTTTTTTTTGTTTTAAGTTAAGTTAAAACAAAAAAAAATGTGGTAGAAGTTTTTACAATCAACATCAAGTTGTTCTAATTCAAGCATTTCTATGAAAGTTGTATCACAAAAAAATTATATACTAATAAAATCTTGACTCCTTATTTTTTTTACAAAATAAATTATCTTGTAAAAGATCACAAGCTATCATATGTGTGCCTTTTCTATACTATTAAAATGTTTGTTAATTGAATAATCAGGCCCATTACTACTGATAAGGAGCCCTGAACAGCTTTGCCCTATTTAAAGGATTGTTTTTATTTCACGCTATATGCAATATCGGTAGTAGAAACCTGAGATATTATTCCATTCCCCACATAGCTCCGTGTTGAATGGCAAAACTAGACGCCCCTCTTCAGTAAAAATATTTAGCCGCTTCAAATCTAAAGTTAAATAAGCGTTCATCTTCAATCTCAATCAATCTAAGTTAAAAAAGCGTTCAAAATTGTCACGTTTAAAATATTCATATTATAAAATAAAAACAGTTAAACAATTCCGACTCTACAGTTGTCGATGCGCATTAATCAGCGCAACGTCTGAGCGTTCATCACAATGCCGCTATTACATTTGCTCAATGATTGCCGCCCCCCGCGGATAATCGTGCTTCAATACCCGTGTGTAGGGCGGTCAAATTGCGTACATACAGATTTCAGTATAATCTGCCATGGAGACTGAATATATTGGTTTAATCTTGCACAGCTGAATTTATCTTAGTTTCAGATTTGGCTTGTTTTGTTTGATTAATTAATTGATGTGACAGTCGCATAGATCTATTTTAATATAGAATATTGTAAATTAGGTTAATATGGTAATATTTTAGGCTCTATTTCTATTAAATAAGATATATCTAGGTATGATTAATGCTGATGATTTTGTTCCAGATTAAATTTATGCTTCGATACGAAAGATTTCGAAACATACTTTTTTTTGTTTTCTATAAAATATATATATTTTTTCAATAGTAACCAATTACTAACAATGGCCACTTAAATTAAATATAGTTTAATATTGTATATTCTACACCTACTACTATCATGGGAGTACTTATAAAAAAATACATAAATGTCATATTTGCCGAGAAACGAGCATCAAATAACAAAACAAACTTTTTTTTCAGTTTCACGCTCTATCCCGCACATGACAGGGTAGGCAGAGGAAACTTTAGTAGCTATTATTAAGATATTTTGTTCTGTTTCCGACGAATTTGAGGCATTGCGTGTTGAATGGCGGAACTCAACGCCCTACTTTGTTAACAAATGAAACTAATAAAAGTTTTCCCTAAAATAAAATACTTGTGTCTAACATAATATAATATATTTGCGATTTATAGTAAACATTTAATTAATTCCCGTTACCCGTAACGTAATCAAGGTGTGCTGAATGCCCGTGCCCTAATCAGCTGCTAATGAATTAGCCAGACCGCACGCCGCAAATCCACTAAACTGCCACTCTAGCGTAAATACATCCCTTCAGTTAATTCATTACTATCTTAACTATTTAAGGTGAATAAAACTTTTAAATTTCAATAATAAACTTTTAAGTATTAAAGTATTTATTTCTAATATTATATTTTAAGCGAGTACCTGTATGGTATGAGTACTTAATATTTTATTTCTTATTCATACTTAAAGAGTATTGTAAAGTGGTGATATAATTCGTTAAAATAAAGATAACATTTTCAATGTGATTTTTCTATTTGTGTTTACATATAGTCACAATAAACTTAACGATGTCTACTTTAATTTTTTTTATATTTTTTTTCTCCATATAGTAACGACAACGACACAAGCGTGTGACTGTAACCGATAGGTTGTGAGTTCGATCCCCACTCTAAGAAATGAAATATTTAATATTTTCAAATTAAATATTTAATGTAAACTTAAATTTAAAAAGCGTATAAAAATTTTTTGAACGAAGCAGGATTTGAACCCGCGCCTCTGGAATACCGTTCCAGCGCTCTGACCAACTAAGCCATTCGTTCTCACCGAGCTCCGTCGAAATTCTTATACGCTTGTTACAACTTATTTATGTTGTTAGCATCTCTGTAGGGAGATTTTTACAAATCTCCGCTACCCAAAGACAACTCGTAAGAATTATCGTTTGGCAAGAGAGAATACTGTTTTAATATTTTTACTATGTCTTAAAGTGTTATTCCACATTTAGGACAGAAAATACTAAACTAAAATTTAAAAAGCGTATAAAAATTAGTATTTTCTGTCTTAAGTGTGGAATAACACTTTAAAACATAGTAAAAATATTTAATGTAATTTCTTCGCTCTGGTACAAGGCAAAACGCGGCCTTCAGTTCCACCACTCAACACGCAATGCCTCAAATTCGGCGGAAAGTGAGGAACGGAAGTGGAACGGAATGTCTTGACACTAGATTCCCGAGTTCTCTCTGCCATCCCTGCCATGTGCGGGATACAGCGTGAAGCTGAGTAGAGAGTACTGAGTGACTGATTTTTAAAAGACCAACAAAAGCATATTTTTATTAAATATACAATTTTTTCAAAAAATAATATTAAGAAAAGAGAAAAAGAATCTTTCTCTTTTCTTAATATTATGGCATATCCTGTCATATACTACGATTATTAACAAATATACAAACGAACGAACGAAGTAATGGATCATTATTTTTCCTGTATAATGTATTAATCTACATATAATATGTTTTTGTTGTTATGATATAGCGTGAAAGTATTGACCGCGACCAACGTGTCATTGCATTTTAAGACAGTAAAAATGAAAAAAAAACAATATTTTCAAATTAAGTATTTATTTTTTTCATTTCTTCACTCTGGAACAAGGCAGAGCGCGGCGTTGAGTCCCGCCACTCCGCACACAATGCCTCAAATTCGGCGGAAAATGTGAAACGGAAGTCGAATGGAGTGTCTTAACACTAGGTTTCCAAATTCCCTCTGCCTACCCTGCCATGTACCGGATACAGAGTGAAGCTGAGTAAGACACAATAATCTGAGGTAGTCAAAATTTTATAACGTGTCGAAATTGTGTGCCTTTTTCTGTTTGTAAGCGCACATATTCTGAAATACTGGACGACAGTCCAGCTAAATTATAATAAATAATTAAAAGGAGACTTAACAAAAAATATTGATCGTGATAAGTAATCTTCTATTGATATATAAATATTAAACAACTGATGAATGAATAATAAAGCTCAGCTAAATTATAAGTAATTCATCTCATAATTACGACATATATATTATCCACGACAAAAGTTGTGATTATTTTTACAATTTAATTTGAATAGGAAATGATTATCAAGCTTTGACTAACGATTTATTTCGATGAATAACTATAATAGTCCACCTAAAATATAAAAATATACAAGCAAAAGTTGCTTTGTATGGTGCAATATTTTAATTGACTAATAAGTTTTATTTAAAATCGAGGCCATTGTTACAATGATATACCTACTCTAATCGGCATGGGTTAATGTCTGGTTTTCCCACTTTGAAAAAAAAAAAACTATTTTGTAGAGTTCTGTCACTCAATACAGGCCTGAAATTTTTAACACTAAATTATAATAATGACAGATTGTAAATGAAAGTAGTAAAGTCATAAAATCCTTTCAAAAGAAGTTGCGGCCGGTCTCTATAAATATATAAAATGACTCTACTCTACTCACGCTAGAGGGAACTTAGGAACCTAGTGTTAAGAATCTCTGTTCCACCTTTATTACAATATAGATATAGTACTTTACTTTAGTCAAATATATTTAACTATCAAATTGTTCACAGTTAAGTGACAAATTTATATGCGAACCAAATAGAGTGGTATTAATTAAGATAAATGAGACGCAGATAGCTTTGACTCGTTAAAACGTCTGCAAATTACTCCGCAAAAGTAAAGCGTAAAAGTAATTACTCGAAATGAATCGTACCGATAGAAATTAGTTTAGATGGGGTCACCATGATGTCATTTTTTATAATATAATATGCGGTCTTTTATTATAAATTATAAAAATGTATGTTTTTAGTTTTTTATTAATGTAGTATTCAAATAATTTCATTTATTGGCAAGTAAATATATAAACTTTATATTTCATAATATCAGTATCAGCGTTTCCCCACGCTTTACTTTTATTATTGAATATCAATACCGCCAGTCATAGCTCAGGGGCACAAGCGTGTGAGTATAAGCGTGATAAGTGGTGGGTTCGATACCCATTCGAGGAAATGAAATATTTAATATTTTAAAATTAAATATGTAATGCTTTAATTTCTTCGCTCTGGTAACAAGGAAAAACGCAACTCAAAGTCGGCGGAAAGTGACGAACGGAATCGTGTCATGTGCGAAAGCAAGAAAATACCAGATATTTTCTATAGGTAACACACAATTGATTTCTTTTTATTTTGTTATAGAAATAAATTAGCAGTCCTATATGAAATTCAGTTTAGTACATTTTGACTTGTTTAACCTTTAATTTTATGTGACAACTAAACAACATTAAAACAAGTTTATCTTCTTGATCTGGTGAACTTATTTCATTCTGTACATATGTAGTCACCCTACCCGGGCTGTGTCTTTGCTGTGACCGCACTGCTTTAATTAAAGGATTACCTGTTTTTCCGCCTACTGCCGCCCGTCGAATACGGTTACCGTTCATCCGTATCGAATGCGGAAACTATTCAACAAACTAACGTGTAGATATTACGTCTATACTTTATGCATGTCTCAGTCTTTATTGTTTTCCGTTCTATTACCTATATATATCGTTTTTAATAAAATTAAGGTTATTATGAAGTAAATAAACTGGCGCTATATCCGTTTTTAAAAGTTATAAATGACAAAGTTCATATCCAAATTTTAATTATTGCCAACGTGACAGTTACTATTCTCAAATATATACAAGCTTGTACGTAACATATACGAATATGCCGTATATTCTATTAGCGGGATCAAACGGATCAGTCAGTACTTCAGGTGGTCAAACGAGATGAAATTTTTACTTTTTTCTATCGCCCGCCCTCAGTGAAACGGAAAAACGAAATCTTTGGTTAGCGTTGCTTCTAGTAAATTTGCTCGAAACTCCATTGGATAAAATGAAAAGTCACTTTTTTGATTAAATTCGTTTTCACTCAACCTACCGATATTTAATGTGAAGTTCCGTACTGAAAAATAAAAATCCTTTGAAAATACCACCAGATTTATTAAACAAAAAGACGAGCGAAAAATACTACAGCCTTTAACGTAAAATCGTAAAATAAAAAACGTGCATAGTCAAAAAAAGTTATTACGGTCTCATCATCCGAACGCCAAAAAGAACCGACAATAATGATCAGATGCAAACAAAACGCTCTTTATACATTATCCACTTTCCGTTAAAATTGCCAGAGCGTACTCTGCGCTTTAACAAACTGCATTCGAAATTAAAATTTTTCATTCCCTCTGTCCTTGCGAGGATCACTTTTGATTATGTTCCCTCCACCGCAACGTAATTGGGATGTTCTGCTAACAATGGTTGCATAGTCATTCGTTTTAGGTATTATAAAATTTCCATTCTCCTACATATTTCACAGTCGTATTCTGTATTTTATTCGTGTTTTCGCTTAGCGATTGCTTAGTCCTTTTGAATGTTTTGTATCATAATGTACTTACCTGTGTCATTGTTCGCGATTTCTTAAGATGGTATTCAATTTTAAGCAAGAATATAAAATTAAAAAAGGAGGAATAATGGAGATGCTTTTGAGGTTACGTTCGCTTTCGTTCAGAAAGTTGAAATTTGGAGTAATCTGATTATAATAGTGTTGTTAATAATTTTGTTTTATGTAATATAATGTTGAATTATAAAATTTGACCTGCATGTAAGTCTTGAAGTTATCTGCTCACCACGTTTGTATAATTCGAAGTCCAATTGATAATTTATTATTACACCATAGCGAATCTTAAATGATTTCTTACTGATTTTTTATGGAGAATAAGTAAATTTACCGTTCAGTGAATGTTTATAATAATTAAAATTTAATTTAATGATAATTTACTTTATTTTTTTTTAAAGTTTTTTATTATATTAGATAAACCCAGCCATATATTATTCAAACAATATCTATTCAAATTGTTTTTTTTGTTGCAAACAAGCACACTGACACACAACCAGAGCAAACCAGAAAATTATATATGTTTACACATATAATATGAATAATATAATATGATTCAATAGTTGTTAAGTAATTCAATCATAACCAATAATGAAAGAATTACTTAATAGGTAAGAATGAATTATCATTTGTACCTTTTATCTCTTTCTCTATATGTATCTCTATCTCTTTTACCTATATTTATCTTTGTTGTATCTTTCATCGATTAGAAGTAAACTTGGCTCTAGATGCAGATTGTAGGTAATAAATACCATGATGAAGGTGTTTGCAGCTTGTTTAACTGGAAGTCAGGTAATTTATATTTTATCTAATAAAACTTCAGCGATTTTTTACTATTCCAATACTCTCAAATGGTTACTATTAGGCTACTTTCTATAAGCGAAAAAATGTTTCATTTTACATACAATAAATTGTTAAGTGAATATATAAAAATAATATGGTCATAGTTAAATCTATTAGTGTTATACCTACATTAATTTCTCTTTATAACGCAAATATTAAATTTTAAAGCACATTTGCATAGAAAATTACAGTTTGTTTGTTTCTTCACCTCAAAGGTTTTATTAAGGCTTTTATCTTATACTTTCTTTATGTTATTCAGTTCAACTAAGAAAAGAAATAATTTAGAATTACCTTTGATATCAAAACATATCTGCGTTTAAAGTAAATTTAGCGTTCATCTTAATATGAAAATTTTTAAAAAAAAGTTTGTATTATAAAAATTAAATAGAACTATAGACCTATAAATCCTTATCTTTGTTTTAATAATTAGGTGGATTGTACTTTAGAATATTCCAAAATAATTTCGATTTCTACATTAAAATGGGTGAAAAAATAGTTTAATTTCATTTTAAACACTCTAAGAGGTTATAGAAATATATAATATATATAATAAACTTCCATGTTACGGGCTTAACGAGAATTTATGCAAGTGGATCGCTAGCTTTCTCACTGGACGCAGCATCAAGGTCGCTGTCGAAGATTTCTGCTCCGAATACATGCCCGTGAACGCTTGCGTCTCCCAAGTCTGCGTGCTGTCCCCTACGCTATTTCTTCTGCATATCAATGATATGTTGGAGGACTCTAACATACATTGTTATGCAGATGATAGCACTGTGGATGCTGTATACTCCGGCCATGCAAGTCTTTCTCGGGAAAACGTCGACCAGTGCCGAAATCAACTTGTGTCCTGTGTTGAGGCATCCCTCGAGAATGTCTCCGCATGGGGTGAAAAGAACCTTGTTCACTTCAACCCCCAGAAGACACAAGTCTGCGCGTTAACTGCTAAAAAAACCCCATTTGTCGTATCACCAGTTTTCGAGAACACTTAAAGCCGCGCCCTGCATCAGTATATTGGGCCTCAGCTTTTCGAGCGACTGCCAGTATCGTGATCATCTGGAAAGCAAGGCCAAGTTGGCCTCGAAGCAACTGGGGTTCATCAGCAGAGCGAGACAGTATCTAACGCCAAAACACCACCACCAGGGCCAAACGCCCTCTATAGGGCCCAGATTCGGCCTCATATGGAAACTGTTCTCACCTCTGGGCTGGTGCACCCACTGTTCGCACCTCTGGGCTGGTGCACGTAGATTCGTTCGAATCGGTGGGGACTCAATGATCTGTAAAGGGCTTAACACTTTGGCTATACGTAGAGACGTATCTTCACTGTGCGTTCTCTACCGCATTTATCACGGAGAGTGTTCAGGAGAACTGTTTGACTTGGTACCTGCCACTGAATTTTCTAACCACACAGTAAGCCACAAGTTATTGTACCATCCACATCAGTGGCACTCCACTCCAGTGTCCACGCGCCACACATCTCTGAAACGACCTACCCGCGGCAGTATTTCCAGGTCGATACGACATGGGTACCTTCAAAAAACGCGTCTACCTCCACCTCAAAGGCCGGCAAGCACCTGTAGCTCCCCTGGAGTTACACGTGGCCGTGGGCAATGGTGAACACTCACCATCAGGTGACTTGTACGCTCGTTTGCCTTGTCTTTTCCGTAAAAAAGAAATATATATAAAAACAATTATATAAATATGTAACTAAATTAAATTTCTTATCGTACTAAATATTGCTCTAACAATTATCTATATATTTACTCGTTTTTTGAGAGGTTATCTGAAGATAAGTACATATTATGAAAAAAATACCTTATCTTTTAGTCTTAAATATTATTAAATAAAGTGAATTCGATGATTTTACGCCATTAAGCAGTTTGGTAGATATAAAATATTCTGAACACCTGTAGTGGGACAGGGGTACAGGCATGCGACTGTAAATGCGACGGGTTGTGTGAACGGTTACCACTCGAGGAAATGAAATATTTCATATTTTAATTTTTTCGCTCCAGCAACAAGGCAAAGCATGGCGTTGAGTTCTACAATGGAACAGTAAGTCTTAATACTAGGTTTCCGAGTTCCCTCTCCTTCCCTGCAATGTGTGGATACAGCGTGAAGCTTAAAAAAAGATTTAACTAGAATAAAAATATAAAGATTTTGGGCCAATTAAATGCCTTAATTAATTATACAGAACATACGAGTATCTTAGTGGTAGCGTTAAGCCGTGTCTAACGTTCGATAACTTAGTTAGGTAAAATTGATGAATATATATTATAAGTTTTGTATAGAAAGATAAATAGAATGAAGAATTTGTAAGCATATATGTACTATAAAAATGTTTATAAATATCTTAAATAATTATTTATATATCTCATGATTTGATGTACGAGTATGTACCAGCCATTAAGTAACAAGAAATATAACAATTTCTCGTATCTCGCCTCTAAAATGGTACTCCAATCTTTTAAGGCGAATTACCGTTGACAATGTGGCTCATATTATCGTCGCTGCAAGCGGCAGCGCGTGACGTCATCAACTAATGCACTACAGAGATGATTGTCGTAGGTGAGGTCTCAGGTAAGGCATTGTAATAACGATGTAAAGGTACTAGAAATACCTCATTTATAAATATTTGTCAACATAAAAATTGGTAAAGAGTGATATTTGTTTCACTTTCACGTAACACTTATATAATACCAAGTCAATTTAGATTAAACTTTACGCTAATATAGCTAATAAATCAGAATAGAACAGAGTCATACTATAATAAGCGTAAGCTAAAATGGAAAACTGGACTAGTTTAAATTAGTTAAGAATCAATCAATTAATTAATTACGTATCATCTAAATCTAAAAATTATATTAAAAACTCTGTCACTATAGTTAAAGGTTTTTTTTGTTGTTAAGGTATTATTTTTTTTAAGTATGTAGGTGTGACGATGCTTATTGAATCAACTTAAATGAGATTAGTAAATTTGGAAAAATCAAGTCTCAAAATGACTGATGACTGACTAATTCTTTAAAATAGATGTATTATTAAGTTTCCTTTTGTTGTTTTTCAAAAGGATTTTTCCTCGTAAATTAAAATAAGCCAAGAATATATACATAAAAATTTACTGTAGCAGCTTTCAACTAGCTATATTCTTTTGACGCGTAAAATAGTCGATTTACTTGTCTTCTACGATAGTCTATGATTTTGATAATTCATTTTAAAAAAGAATGACAATTGTTTCAATCAAATGTCATTTCGTTAAGCAGCCACTTTAAATCAACGTATGCTATCATAGTCTTAACTTTGCCTTTAATTGTTTCATATTATAATTAAACCATGACAACTTTGGTATGACGATCGGTTTTTTTTATTATTTATTTTTTGTACTGCTTCCATTGACAATAGTTCTCAGTAAAACCAGGTGCAAGATTGATTACTTCGCCGGAGCCCGCGACACGCACGGAGCAACTAATTAACGGTGTCACTGTAGTGCCAAGACAATGGCTAAAAAACACCTTACTGTTGCAACAACATATTATCTGTAGTTACAGATGAACAGATGATTAATATTTTTGTAAATGTAAAATCTTACGTTTTCTTTATTAAAGAAATAATCTATATTATAAACTTGTTTTCACTAGCATTATAATACAAAATTATTATTTTTATCTTCAGAATATAGAAATGTAAACACTGAAATAAATAAAGATACATATATATTTAATAAACAATGTGTTTATTATAAAGAACCTCATGTTCTTTGAGATGTTGACAGCCACCGAATGCGCACTCGGTAAAAATTACAAAATGAAAATTGCGGGCCGACTCTGCTGAATACATTAATATTGAATATTGAATACATTTATTTTATACCGAAATATTGAATGAATGCCTCGCAAAATGTGAGCCGAATGAAAATCAAGTGATATTCCCAGGAGATTTTATTTGAAATGAGATGTGCGCATTAATGTTTATTGATAATCTGCTTTGCATTTTCCAAAAGGGATGATGAATACAGGTGAAGTGTTATTATTATTTTAATTGCAAATGTGTTAAATATATACCTTATTAGCATAATTTAAATATATAGTAATGTCAAATCTCTTACTTAATCACTCATAAGCTATCTAAACTGAGTACCATTGAAATATATCTACTTCTTTATAATTTATCATAATTGTATATTATTTCACAAATATAAGTTAATGATAATTAATTTAATTGAGAGCACGAGTTATTTTTTTATTTGTGGACATTTGTGATAAAATGTCTCTGAGTGGACATTTACTTGTAGTTTCTAGTTAATTCATATTAAAGAAACATTTTATTTTAAGAGGTAAGCAAAGAATGTATTAAAAATAAATAATTGTGTTATTAATAAAATGTTACATTAACTGTGATAAAATAATAACAATTAAACTATAAACAAATCAGTTTAATGAAGGGATTGAGTAGTGGATGGGCGATAGGGAGCGGGCGGGGTGGGCGTTTTAATCAACTTTGCGAGCCGATAGCCGACAATACGCGCCGTGCAATCAATTTGTGTATTCAATCATCTCTCCGCCATTGAAAAATGGATTCAAATTAAAAACTTTGCTCAGGGATGTTTGATGGCAGTTGATTTGTTTTGTTGTGCAATGTATTGTTAAAGTTAAGAATTATTTAATTATTATTTTTAAAATGTTCTTCAACTTCAAGTTATCGAACGCCAATTACTGAAAATAAAACAATAATATTAATTAACCTAAAAGCATGTGAAAATAATTTGATATTACTATTGCTTGTGAAGAACTTTCTAATAAAAAAAAGAAACAAAAAACAATCCGTGATAACCCATGATTACACCAATTCAAAGTCACTGGCCATTCAATTCATATGTACGTCAATTTGTGAATATGATTAAGAATAACACACCGCCCCTATAATAGGGATTAATAACATCGTTCGGTTCCGTACCGTAAGAGTGCAATCACATTAGCGGGTGAACCCTAAAATTTTAATCTGCGCCACAATAGCACGATCGCTGATTGCAGCAGTGCGCATATGCATAGTCTTTGGGGATCGCTTAGCGTGTTTTGTCCGTGCAAATAATGGAATATCATTAAATTATATTTATTATTCTTGTATAGAATGTAGCGAGATATTACCGATTGCGTTATAATCTCCTATAGTTGTATCGCCATTAAAAATCTCATCACGTTTGCTATGCCATACTTATGCTAGATACTTCTGTGTAAATTATTTGCAATAATTCTGTAACAGAAGTGTCAAGAGAATATATTTAAATTTTATTTACGTCATATATAGTCTTTCTACTAAACTACAAAAAATCAGTAAATTATTGGATTAGAATATATGTTTATGCGGCCATATAAATTGTCCTGCAGTGTAAAAGCGCGTAACTGGCGAGGGACGAATTGTTTTCATATTAATAGCATGTCGAGAGGTACTCACAAAGCAAGAAGCTTCGGCCCCTGACTAACATGTTGTTCATAGCCATTTAATCATGTCGCATATTTGTACAATAATTATATTGAAGTAAAGATTATCTTTTGATTTCTAGCACATGGCAGGGTAGGCAGAAGAAATGTGGGAACCTAGTGTTAAAACACTCCGTTCCCCACTTTCCGCCGAATTTGAGGAGCTCAACGACGCGCTTTGCCTTATTACCAGAGTAAAGAAATGAAAACTATGAATATTTAATTTTCTTCGAGTGGACATTGAAGTGATCGTTATGCTTGCTATTTTTTTATTTTGTTTTTTTTTTTATTTAGAATGGAGAAGATATAACGTAGAATATAAGTAGGTAAATATATTTTGATTCAATTTGAATGAGTCCTTCTGGTCTTATAAAAAATAATGTGAAACAAACGGTATTTTATTTACATACAAGTTTTTATCCAAGAAAAACTTCCAAAGAGTATAAAACAAATGAATTTGTGTCTAATTGTAGCAAAAATAAATTAATGTTCTATTTTAGTTCAATTTTATATGTTTTAAACGTTGTAATATTTAGAAAACAATTTTATCCATCACAGTTGGGAAAGGAGATAGTTTGATGATGCGGGCTAAATCTAGTGTTAGGAATTCCATTCGATGCATCCTTAGGCTAGTTAGAGCCTTTCCATTCTCCAATTTTATCTATAAAGGTCATATGGGAAATACCCTTAATATACCAATCCACAGGTAATATAATTTTCTATAATCTTTCTTTTTTCTAACAGAAAATTATTATGAATATATTTGATTATTCTTTTCCTACGCTTATTTTGTTTATTGAGTTGTATTTTTTTTTACTTTATTTCTAAAAGAAGTATTACAGGTTTATAATTATTTTATTCAATCAGTACCTTAACCTACAATAAAGAATAGTACTAAATAAATCATTCACGTAACTAAAACATTTATTGAATAGTTCAAATAAAATAATTTAATTGGAAAACAAAAATATTTATTTATAAAACGTATGAAAATATTACTTAGCGGTATTTGAACGTGCAACTTTTGGAAGTTGGAGTTCATGCATTTAAATTCCGCTGCGTTTAAATTTTTAAATATGAACGTATAGCTAAATGGCCAAAGCTCTTGGACCGATCTCAAGAGGCGCGGGTTCAATTCCACTATGGTATTTTTTTATATATTTTCTAAATAAGCAATTATACCTACATTTAGTGATGAAGCGGCTTCATCATCAGATTTATTTTCTTAATATATTATATTATTTCCTTTATAGTATTTTTTCCACACAAAATATGAAAATATAGTTATTGCCAATATTTTTTTGTCATTATATATATCATACTAGCGACTCGTGTGCGATTTCGTATGCTTGAATTATGCTATGTTAACTATTTTTGTTTATGGGCAAGACACGGCAAACAAGCGTATGGTTCACCTGTTGGTAACTGACCACCGTCGCCCACGACCCCTTGTAACTCTAGAGGAGCTACAGGAACTTTGTCGGTCTTTAAGGTTGATTGGGCACCGCGGCCCGGCACTAACCAATGCGAAACGCAGTGGCCGAAGCCACCTGCTGGTTTTAAATGCCGGGGGTGGTAATGATCCGGTCGAGTCTGTCCATACGAGTTGCCATTGCTGACAACGTGACTCTCCTAGACGTACTTTAGTCGGCTCTTACGACACCACCAGTACTAGGGTGATCCTATTCTAAGCCGGAATCACACGGCATAGACTTAATAATCTCAATTATTTTCTTGTTCAACAATATAATTTTTAGTTAATAAAATTTACTATATATATTTTATTAAGGCCTGGCGCAGCGGCACAAACGTGTGACTATAACCGACAGGTTCTGTGTTCGATTCCCAGTCGAGGAAATGAAATATTTAATATTTTTAATTTAAATATTTAATGTTTCATTTCTTCGCTCTGGTAATAAGGCAAAAGCGCGGCGTTGAGTTCCGCCACTCAGAACGCAATGCCTCAAATTCGGCGGAAAGTGGGGAACGGAAGTGTCTTTACACTAGGTTCCCGGGTTCCCTCTGCCTACCCTGCCTCGTGCGGGATACAGCGTGAAGCTAAAAAAAAATACTCAATTATTTTATAAAAATAAATAATTGTTGTAACGTAAATAAGTATAACGTGTATTAAGTATATGTATAAGTATTAAGTGGCTTAAATAAAATACGCTAAATGTTCAAGGTAAGTTGCCATGTTATAACAAAAACAAAAAACTCGTTTAAATCTGGTGAGCTGTTTCTGAGATTAGCGCTTACAAGCTCACAGATAAAGAGATAAACGGACAAACAAGCAAAAAAAAGTTAAATCAGTGTATTGAGCCGTTTTACATTAATAAAATGGGGTCGCGTTAAGATTTTTGAATATTTTTTTATATCTTCCATGTAGATACATTGATCAGTTACAGATTTATTATGTAATTAGTAGTAAAATAAAATGAGAATAAACAAAACATACATATAAAAAAAAATAATAACATTTTATACATTTACTACAGTTCGGCGAATCTACTACAAATCGGCGTCTTATCACTAGGTTCCCAAGTTCCCTCTGTCTACCCTGCCATGTGCGTGAAGCTAAGTAAATAAATAAGTACTACAGTTCCTTTATATCATTGTTAAAAAGTATCAAACGAAACTCTTTCATTATTTTTGCCATAAATATGAAAAAAAAAAATCAAAAAAATATAACACCAAAACAGTCCCGCAATTCTCAGTTGTGAACTAATTTACTCTTTGACGGAACTCGCAGCACAACTTGTGACTCGCAACTCGCAAACGGATTTCGCAGTTATTACGTTGCAGGTGCAGTTTCCCTCCCACCCCCTCGCTACAGAGTACAGACTACAGTTTCGTCGCGCCTGAAAATTAATTCCTCTACATAATCAGAACTTCCGTGAGCGCCGCCCGCCCGTTGCTTTATGTCGATGTATCTTTATTTTTACTTCTACACAGCGCTATGTACCTACTTGTGAAACTACGTTTTTTTTTTTTTTTAAATGTTCATATTTGTTTATTTGTCTTTTAAAAATTGATTGTTTTAACCCTTATGACTTAGAAGTTAATTTTCAAATTGATCACTCACAAATGTATATAAAATTATATAGATTAAATAAAAATAAAGACGCATATTTTTATTAAAAAATACTAAGTAGCAAAGTAAAATCGTATTTAAAAGTTATAAGATGAAGTAAAACAAGACAAATATATTCATCGTTAAGAGAAATATATTGTAACTAAAATCGAACTTGGTACCATTGCATTTAGAGAATAAAAATCCGTTAGAGCACTTGGTATAGTGAAGACAAAAAGGCCCAACGTCATAATTAAAAAAATCTCGTGCCTGCAAAGAAAGGGGGAAGTGGCGCGAAAGCAAGACGGATGGGGCGCCACAGAGGGGCCTCGCAAAGACAATGTCGCTTTGCAAGCGTTGCTTAATCATAAATATATCAAGCGGAGACGCGTAGGCCCCGACTACACTAGCAACTACATTTTATTGATGTTCTAAATGCAGAGAAGACAATGAGTAGGTTGAATATTTTAATATTGGTTGATATTTTAAGGTAATTGATTTTTATTTACTAATTTTAAAAATGTATTATATAACTAATTATCTGTAGCTATGTATTAGAAGTGTTGTAGTTACTGAAATGTCTCATTTTTTAGTATGTAATGTTATTTATGTCCGTTTCATGAACATAGACGTTTAGTTAGATATGTTCTAAATCTGATTATTACGGATATTACAATAAAATACCTAAATATATCTGTTAATGTCATATAAAATCGCTAAACAAAAGAATATAAAATAACATAAAATATATTCTTGAAGCCGGTTAAAGCGCAGGGGAAAGGATGTTTTCATATTTTCGCTCTGCCTACCCTACCTTGTGCGGGATACAGCGTGAAGCTTAAAAAAGAAAAAATATATAGAAATAAATTTATTATTTATTGTATAAAAAAATTAATATCAGTTTTTATATATATAAGATTAGAATTTCACTAGAAACATTAGCAACAACATTATAAAATCTTGTTTTATAAGTCTGGCGGAAAGCGCAGGGACAATAGCAAGCGCGACAGGTTGTGGGTTCGATCCCCACTCGAGGAAATAAAATATTAAATATTTGATATTTTCAATTTAAATATTTAATGCTTTCATTTCTTCCCTCTGGTAGCAATGTAAAAGCTGATTTCCTACAATCAACACGTAATGCCTTGAATACGTTGAATACGGCGGAAAGTGGAGAATAGAACGGAGTCACTTACTACTAGATTCCCAAGATCCCTCTGTCTACTCTGCCCTGTGCGAAATACCCCGTAAGGCTGAGGGAGTAAATATTAACACGTTACGCATGCAAATACGTACTACACAATTCTTTATTTTGTATGTTTTCTTTTACCCCTAGTGAGAGGGACCAAAAAATATAAGTATATTAAAAAAATATAAATAAACTATACGCTATTTAATTATACTGTAGCGGTTTATACCATATACTAACCCAAATTAGTATAAAATTCGATACAATAGTGAAAGAAGTATATAAATATAGAATAAGCTATGTACAATAATAATGCTAATTTAAATATAATATTATATATCATTGATATATACTTATAAAGTACATGAATCCAATATATTTATTATACACCAATTTATATAAGTATTACCCTCTTTGCGTAATAATGCTTTTTTGTATATAAACAATTAAAAAAAAGCACTTTTTTGTATTGAGTAATGAAATTCTGACATATAGTACAGACTATAGTCCATAGGGACTAAAACATTCTATTATTACGCATAATATAGTTTGCCATTCAATCAAGAAATGTTGTTTTTAGAAACCGTTATTTTCTTACTATATAAAATCGTATACAATATTATTAAAGTAAACAATATATAATAAACTGTTTCTCTGTTCCAAAAAAATATATATAAAAACTGATTATTTAGATACATTATAGATTGTGTAACGAACACATCGACTACCGAAAGTGGAGCTTGGCAGTATCTATTTGTAGAACTTTTTATCTTCTTTACTTACGACATACCTTTCGTAATAAAATATAATTCTAGGTAAAATTAAAATATCTTCTTAATCTTAAGTATAAGTAATATGCATTTTTATTCAGTACAGCAATGATAATAGTGTGCAAGCAGCTCAAGTTGAAGGAGGTATGCACATGGGTGCTGCTAAAGGGGGTGTTAAAACAAAACGAATGAGTTCGGACAAAGGAAACGACGCGTTCCTGCGATTACAAGCCTTTTGATTCTATCATACATAACATATTTTGATTAATGAACGCCATCTTTATGTATACAAAGCTTTGTTGCTAAAGAGCTCAGAGTTTTTTTTTTTGCTATCTGCTTAAAACGTTTGTTTTCAGAATGTAAATTATACATACTTTATGTTACATATTAAAAGGTATCGTACTTATATTTACTCTTGGATTTTCTTCTTTTGATCTTTATGAGTACGAGTAGACATTTTATATTGTATTAAAGTATCTTGCTCAAAAGTAATATTCATTATACTTAAGTTTATTAGTTATTATTATTTATCTTACTTTTTGTTGGTAACTTTTAAAGTATAAAATGAAAGTTTAATTAAAAAATAAATTTAATTAAAAAGCAAATTGGTATATTATTTTTTAAAATATTAATCATTTTAAAATTCTTTTTTAAGTATTTTTAAAGTGTTACTCAGAAAGAAAGAATACTTATTGAGAAAACGTGTAAAAAAATTAAGTTGCTGGTTTTGAACTCTTGAAATACGTCCAAGCGATTTGACCACTGAGCTATGGGTTCTCGTCTAGCTACGACTTAATTCTTATGCGCCTGTTACAACTTATTAATGTTATAAGCATCTCTTTAGGGATGTAATTAAATATTACAGTAGTACATTTTCAAAATAATTATATTAAATTATTTAATACGAAGCATAAAATAGTAACAAATGTAAAATAAACAAAAAATGTTCGAACCAATACTAAAAATTTTAAACTTCACCATAAATCACATACCAAAGACAATATTGGCTTACCCACCCACAAGTACTTACGACCTATAGACTATACAGTTCGATCAATAAACAATAGGTAGCAGGCAACGCAAATGAAAATCCCACTTAAAGAGATAGGTATGTGAGTTGATTAGCAGCTAGTCGCCGGCAGCCTCGCTCTGGTCCACGAGCTCCGGCCCATTGTCTGCCGCTCTGCCGGCGAATAACTAAACGCTGTTAGTTCATGCACGCTAGGGTTGTCCATGTTTACTATTGTTTGATTTCTATTAATTTTAACTTTTTAGAAAATGTATAAAAATTTCGAATTTAGCAGTATTCAAATCGGCAATCGTACGGCGTGTGTTGAAATCGCGCTATTTACGATATTTTTTTTTTCAACGTTTTCTAAAAAGTATGTTTCTTTACTAAATGTGGAATAAATATTTTTATAATATTTATATATTGCCTCTTGGAACCCATATCCAAGCGATCTAATTACTAGGATACGTCATTAAAAAATGTAGAAATACTTAATAAACAGCATTCTGTCTTGTTAAAAGATGTCTAAAAATCTCCCCACAGAGATGCTTACAACACGAATAAGTTGTTATAAGCATGTAAGAGTTTCAACGTTGCTTGACCAGAGCGTATAGTTTTTTAGTTATGGCGCTTGAACGTTGAATCATAAGATTAAGAACAATTTTGCGGGTGCGGTTGATGCAGCGCGTGAGTCTCGCACAGTACCGTAATGACTTTATTCACTAACACTGTTATACTCAAAAATTATGTTTATCTAAAATGTTTTTTAGTTCGAAAGTTAAACAACACTAGGTTTTGATTTCAATAGTAGGATTTGCAATACGTCCACACACAATGACTGACGACGACGAACGTTTATCAAGGGGATTTAAATCCCGCTAAGTTAAAATTAGTAGTGCGGATTTTAGTTAGTTTAATTAGTTTACAAAAGGCTACGCCCAATTTTTAGAAATATATTTGATATTATCCAGAAATATATTTGATATTATCGCCCAGAATTATATTTGATATTATCAACAACGTTAAGACCTTAAAACGCCCACTTATGGACTTCTCTCAAGCCCCAGTCAACCTAAAAATTGACATTTGTTCAATTTTATATTACTTATACGGCTTACATTGTTAGCTTTTAGAACAACGGAGCTGGGGCACAAGCGTGCGACTATTATGGGTTCGATCCCCACTCTAAGAAATGAAATAATTAATATTTTCATTGCTTCGCTCTGGTAACAAGGCAATGCGCCGAATACCGCCACTTAACATGCAAAATATTTAGCAGAAAGTGGGCAACGGAATTGTCCTAATAAGAATGGAGTGTTAACATTAGGCTCCCAAGTTCCGTCTGCCTATATAAATATTTATAAGTAATCTGTACTTTGTATTCATCTCCACAAATAACGACACCAGCCATCAGTTTACGCTGAATTCTTTACAACTTGCAAGAATGCAAGCTATTCGTCCGGCTATTAAAATATGTCAATAAATACCATGGCAAAACTATATAAAAGGAAAAAAATGTAGCAACCCTAAAACAAGTCTGTAACAGGGGAGGCAGTTCCCACTGGTTTGCGTCTCGCTTATAAATGCTATTTTAACGCGGAAAAAAAGATTAATTAACTAATTGAGCTGCCCGACATACCGACTAGCGGGCTGACTGTAGCTTTCATTTTTCATCTACGCAAATGCTTCTTGCGATTGTGTCTGGGTTAATGACACTTGCCACTTTACGATTTTCATGTCGATGAGGGATTTATGAATATTGTCATAGCTTTATTGTCACAAACTAGCTATTTCTATTTGTACTTGTATTTTATCACAGGTGACAACGCTGCGTTATTGATGGATTACTGGTAAGCCATACGACGTTAAAAGTGTTCTGTAATTAGCCTTATTAATTTATAATATTACAATGTATGATAACTGCGGTTTAGAAGAAATAAAGTGATTTTATAATCTTATTTTAAAGTATGATAAATGACATGTATTTTTTTATTTCTGCTAATAAAATTACGCTTTAGACATTGATAAAGCTATCTAATAAATCATTATATAATTTTATATAAATTTATATTAGTCTTTTCCGCTTTATTATTTTATCTTATCCAATCCTAATCTTACTATTGATCACTATTGAATTAAACAATAGTAAACGGAAACATAGTTTTTTGTTTCCTTTAACTTTCTAACTTATTAGTGATCTAACGGTATAATAATAAAATGATTATTTTTTCATAAAATAATATTATTATTTCTTTGATAAAACATACATAAATCCTTCATATAAAGGAGTGTGTCACGCAAGGTAAGATAGAATATAAGGCTAATCAAGTTATTGCATTTACAGTCGCATAAAATATATTTTTTCTTTTATTAAATATTAAATCCATTACTTATTAATATTTTAAAATAGTTAATAAACATTTGTTTGTAAATTTGTTGTGAATAGAAAACTTTGTAATAAGATCACTGTGATGTTAAATTTCCTTAACCTTAAAATGTACTAATAATTTATAATATTTAATATTTTCAGAATATTAGCGCGTTGCTTATACTTATAAGCCCTTTCATAAAAAAATGTGATAAGGCTACATTTACATGTAGTAAGAGTTTACTTCTTCAAACTGTTGTTTTAAAGATTATGAAAAACCAACATGTAGCAACAGCTAAATATGCATACTCACATTAAAATATACCAGTTTCATTTCCATCTAACAGTCAAGTTACTATATTTTAATTTCGTTCTCATTATTTTAATCAACGTTTAATTAAGCCGAAATTTAATCAGCGTATTATAAGGCAACGAAATCCAGCATCGTATCTGAAACAATATGGCTCGAATGTTTAATTAGCGCATTGCAGGCTGGGGGAGGGTGTAGGGAGGTGTTATTCATTAAAATGTTTGCGGAAACTCGTTTAGCGCTGCGGTGGCCGCCCCGCCCGCCCGCTCTACAGGGCTGACTGGATTTCAGTAATTTACTGTTGTATATTAAACTGCCATTTGCTTTTATATGTAGAGACAATGTAAATGTTTATGTGCGTAATTGTAATGAGCTATTTCATTCAGTATGCTTACGAGATGATAGCATTATCTATTTTTATTTATTTACGTTACATTGTATTATACGTACCATTTTTTTTTCTTATTAATGACGTTTTCTTTACGAGTAATCATGATGATTTATCTGTTTTATTAAAGATAATTTTATTATATAAAGAATTAAATTTTCTTGTTTATTTGTAACTATATAAGTTATTTAATTTTAATATATTTTAAAAACCAAGTCAAGTTTTTCATAATCTTTATAGAATATATGTAGATAGTATTAATAGTTGCATCAACATTTATAAAAGACCCCACTAAGTCACTTAAGCACCTGACTAAATGTACTAAAACCCTATATAATTTCAAGAGATATTATTTTTTTAACTATGTTACAACATTTCAATGATTAAGCATCGTAGAAAAATAACGTTAAAACAATGCAAAACAGTTATTGTTACATAAGTACTTCGATAAATGGATTTCTGGTCCATTATCCGAATGCACTTGTTAATCTGGTCTCGCATTTCAAACTGTCACCCCTGAGCAAGTGCGGGCAGTAACATTCATTTGCTGTTCGTAATCGCAGCTTCCGTTATCTGCAACCCACTTAGCGAAGTCGCTGTTTGTTTCGTTCCTTTGCCAATTATATTTTGCTGACTCTACATAATTAAGAAAATGCCCTGAGGCGGGCTGCTTTTACATGGTTTTTGTTGAGCGTTAGTTTTTTAGGTTTCAAATATTCTTGTATTATTTTGTTATTGTTATAATTATATATTTTATGTACGTATTTGTATTTTTTATTAAAGCAAAAGTTCTCTTACCTCTTATTGTTTTTTTAGTATAGACAGATAGAAATATATTAAAAAAAACCGATAAATCAGTCTCAAAAATCATGTAGCGTATTTGCGTTGCGTTTATTTTTAATATTTAAATTAGTTAGGAAGCCTTTAAATTCATTTTTTTATTAATTTTTTGTAAGTTTATATGAATTACATAGATTGTATGACGATAAATAATATTAATAATCGTTTACTCCCAACTCTAACTGAATCTGTAAAAGAATCTTGTGGTACAAATTTAAAACTATTTTTATTTAGAAGTTTCTAAACAGTTGTGATATTAATACATTATTCTTCTATCTTCATTCTTTACTTTTCCTATATCATACAAAATTAACTTAAATATATGCTTCAGCTTTCAATACTTCATTAACGGTTTCAGTGCGAAATTAACCGCATTTATACAAAATTTATATTTACAGATACGCCATAACTCAATCTACACCTATTTAAAATACAACCCTTGAGAGAGCGACACGATTGGCTGAATTTTCCATCCCCTAGGGCATTGAGCCAATCGCACGTCTCCATTATATTGCAGGGGGTGGAGCCAGGGTAGTTTATACCACAGTATTTTCACAGATTCAAACAGTGTAGTGTCGTTCATCCCTAACGCAAGACTTTTTGATTCCAAAGTTTAGTGCTATTCACGTTCGAACTTTACTTACGTTCAAAGTAACTGAATAACGGTGTGAATTTCTATGAAGTTGTTGATATGAAAAGCAATTGAATGCTTTACAGGAGTAACTGCAAAGAATTATTTTGGATAAAATTACATTATGGCTGGACCTTACCTATCTCCACTGCCAGGTGATCTTCTAACAGAATATATGTTTGGTAGACGTCGGCAAAGGCGGAACAGGACAACTTTCACGCCCCAGCAGTTGAGTGAGCTGGAGTCGTTGTTCCAAAAAACACACTACCCTGATGTGTTTTTAAGAGAGGAAGTAGCACTGAGGATTAGTTTATCGGAGGCAAGAGTGCAAGTAAGTTTCCATTATTTCCGGCATCCGGCATTTACTTAATATCATTTTATAAATTTTATATAACAAACTTTTCTTATTATAAAAAAATGTCAAAGGTTTGTACAACTTTTGACTCAATCACGACTATGTATAAATACTTTTAGTTACTTATATAATTACTACTTATATAATTAATACTTTTAGTTACTTATATACTATAATTTTCGAATTGTACTCTCATATAAATTTTGCGTTATACTTCTGTATAATGCATAATTTATATATATTTACAGATGATGAAATGGTTTACTAATAACTTAGACCATATAAGGCTAGCGGTCCCTTGTTTTTCTTTAGACATATATGAGAAATTATAATATCTAAAAAATGGTACCGAAATTAATAAGTATCAATTTTTTAGGTATGGTTTCAAAATCGTCGAGCAAAATGGCGAAAGCAGGCCCGTTTGCAACTACTCCAAGATGCTTGGAGGATGCGCTGCCTTGGTCTTGGTACTCCGCCACTCGGTATTCCAGGTCTGTATATATTGTTTTGTAATGAGCGTTATGATTTCTTCTTTCACACTTATAAAATTTCCCTGGAAAGCTTGGCTGTGGTGTTCTTGTTTATTTTTTTATTTTAAATTTAAGTAATTTGATATCTAAATAACAAAGAATTAAAAGAACCTTTTGCGGTACATTAAAATATTTAAATACATAACTTTTCAGTTTTATCATATAAATTTACTTAATATGAACGTTTTTAATCAGTCGTTCTCTATTTTGTAAGATTTTGTATTTGATATGAAATCAGACTGGCAACCAAATGTAATATATATGTTAAATGTCGGCCTCCAACTTTATTAGCGTAGACTTTTGTTACTCGTCAAGATTGAATCTTACAACAAGTAGGCATAAAAACGTAGTGGTAAACTCTCTGTTCTCCAATGTTTATCCATATTTCAATCACAGTGTAGAGTTGCAACGCAGCGCCCGCTTTTATTCATGTTATTATGCTTTTCCTGGAAGCATAAGAAAAATCTAAGTATATATAATCACTCCCTTGAGTAGACTTAGCAAACAAGGATTACAGTAAAACGCCCGACCGCATATGCCAAGATCCTGCCAAGATGTCATTTATTCATGCTAAAACGGCATTTGTCGATAGCTGGTTTACAGGTATCGACCAGGTGTACTCCAGATCCTTTGTTCTAGTTTTTCTAAATTACAGAAAATGCTAAATATCAGTATCATACTGAACATATTTTACTATAAAAGCAACTTTTTTATATGGATCATTTAATATTTTTAGTTCCTCGCCCTATTAACCAGACAAAGCGTGGCGTTGAGTTCCACTATTCAACAAGTGATGTCGTTATTTTGATAGCTTTTATTATTAGGAGTGCAAATTTAAGAGCAATAATAGATCCCGCTTAAATCTTGATACAATGGGTTTACCTTAGAAAATATAACATGTTTCATTTAGAGGTATCCGTCCAAAAGTGCGTGACAAACAAATTGACAAAAATTAAAAGAATCATTGATACTTTTTTTTTTATATATATATATATATATATATATATATATATATATATATATATATATATATATATATATATATATATATGAACAAAGCATGCATTGCCGGACAGAAAATCGATACATTATATAATAAGAGAACAATAAAGTGAAAGACTTTCCATCTAGTTCTAATGCTTTTGTATAAGGTAATTCCTGTTTAACATTGATTTTTTTTTTCACACATGCTTAATAATGGTGCATGTGATTTTAAAATACATTAATAATTGTTGTAATTTAATCATTTATATAAAAAAAATGCTATAGATTGCCGCCAGAACACAGTCTGTTCTCAAATTCCATGCCATGTGCGATAAAACGTGAAACTATTTACAAGAAAACTTTCTTGTATAACTACAAGTGGTTATAATGAATGATTCGTTTAACCATTCTTACGTTCTGCAAACCATTTTTTTTAAATAAAATACTTTTATTTTAACAATTTTTTATATATATTATTAAATAATTACAACGGCCATATATGATTATAGAAAAAAATTATTATTACGATTATAAAACTTTATTTTTTTTATGATTATTTACAAATTACTAAGAAATTAAATGGAAACCAGAAATATCTAGATAGTTAGAAATTTGATTGGGGTTGGCAGTCAGATGCGATTGCTTTGTATAGTCGATATATGAATATTTTTATTTTAATAATGTTAATATACATTATTAAATAATTACAACGGCCATATATGATTATAGAAAAAAATTATTATTACGATTATAAAACTTTATTTTTTTTTTATAATTATTTACAGATTACTAAGAAATTAAATGGAAACCAGAAATACCTAGATAGTTAGAAATTTGATTGGGGTTGGCAGTCAGATGCGATTGCTTTGTATAGTCGATATATGTATGATTAAAGCGGGGGATGCGGTACAAATTAAACTCCTTTGTGAAGCTCCTTATTGCGTGTACATTTTCAAATGTCTGTTTTGTTATAATAACGCGTTTCTCCTCTTTGTTGTTAGTTTTTGTTTTTGTATTAGTAAAATATATAAACAGATTTCTAATTTTTAATAAGACTAAGACTATTAAATTAATTTAAAATTTAAATTACGTTAAAATTAATTTAACTTAAATTACTTTAAATTGTAATATTTTTTTTTATAAATTCTAAATTTATATGAGATATTGTAAAAAAGTTTGAGAAATTTTGACATTGTCAGCTTCGTTTTATCTGTTTTAATACTAATTTATTAATGATATTATGGTCAAACATAACAAGAAACAAGATCGGACATCAGCGGGCACTGGGGCAAAGATCTAGCTTTATGAGCAATTATTATAGATTCGATTTACATTCAGAGGAATTAATTAGTTTCATTTCTTATCTTTATTTTAACAAAGCGCGGTTATAAGATGCACCTCTCAATCTTAAATATTAACTGAATCATAAGAGAAGGGAGACTTGAGTATCCTGACGCAATGTACGCAGGAATCAGCATTATAATTGCAAAGCTGCTTGCTTATTTGTCATTTTGTTCGAGCCATATGATTTTTTGTAGTTTTGATCATTTCTGTGTGTGTAGTGTTTTCATATTTTATTATTATTATTTAGCATTTCATAAGCTATATCAGCACCGCAGTCCCTTTTAGACTATACCACTTTTGCTTTTTCCAGTAACTTTCTTTTCTAAAAAATAACATGAAAAAATAACGATTTTCCATAGTTAGGCATCAAAAATAGTAGATCTATCGAATGAACTTTCCAAAATTGGATGGCTCACTTTTTGAAGCGTACGGTACATTTTACCTTTATTTAATGAAAATAACTAAATTATGTTGACTAGAAGCGTAATTGACAAGGTTTAAAATGTATTTTTCTATTACTTAGAAAATGTATAATAATTTAAACTTAGTTTTCGTATGTATACATTTCTAAATTAGTACTTATTTTTCCTCATTGGGGACAATTTAAAATTGGTACAATATGTATATTTCCTTTGATTAATAAATGTGGTTTGGTTACGTCGAGCGTATGAGTGAAGAACGAATGGCTAAATGATTTATGAAAAAAAAATGAGAGGTAAGAGAGGAAAGGAGACCTCGGTACTGGAGGAAGGTCACTTAAAAAGCATGAGGACCCCCCTAGGGCATGTATGAAGAGGTTGATGACAGTGGACAAGGCGACAAGGCGAAAGAGGTATGCCGAGACCGTAGCATTTGTCGCCCCGTTCTCACTGCCTACCCTGCTAGGGAAATAGCGTGAAGCTAAGTTAAATTAACTTAATAAATGTATTTTCCTTTAATCTGTTATATCAAAGAGAACTTAATGTTGAAACATTTCACTTGTAATCTCCGCCCAATTCGAGAGTTACAAGTGCAAGAAAATGTCAATTCATTTTAATGTGTGGCAATCGAACCCACAATATACGCTTACAGCCAGACTTTCAAACTTAGCGTCACGCTATATATCCAGACTTTCAGTCAATGAGAATTCTATATAAAGAAAAATAATAGAAAATATTAATACATGTTGAAGTTTGTTTTTATGTACATGTATGTACTTTAAAGTTCATTATTAAGATATTTTAGAAAAATAGTAGTAACATATATTAAAATTAACGTCATTAATAAAACCATTGATATTGTTCCAGGTCACACTAAACCACCAGAATCTTCACCTGAAGGCGGCGACTCCCCGACGCCCAAAGCGTCCCCAGAACCACCGGCTATAGAAAATAATAGTGAACACAAAACCCAACGCACCGAAACATACCACCATAACGGCAATATACCGGAAAATATGCAATCAATACCACACGAAATGCCTCCAATGTCTTATCCTGGAGAAGACAATCGTATGATGCAGCAAACCTTTCCTTTCCCACCCTTATTAATGAGCCATGAAACAGAAGTTACGCCAACTGATTTGCGGGTCATCACAAAGAACAATTGTCACTGTACGGAGGATATGGACGAACCGCAAAACTTGGCCTATCGCAGAAATCAAGCCAGCGACAGTGAAAGCGACACGGAAATCGATCTAACTTCCCATTCAAAAGATGATGACATACGCGAATCTGAAAGACTAGCTAAGAGAATAGCTACGAATATGTTCAGAAGTGACGCAGTGTTACATGATCTTATGCCGAATGATCTCAGTATGGGTGTTAAAACCATTGACAGGAACGTCGGTAGAAATGTTTCCATGTAATTTAGTTGTAGATTGATGGCGACCGTAGTTCTCTTCTAAGCGTTAAATGTGTTTATTACGCGCATTGTGTACATTTCAGTTATTTTGTGTATGTTTAATATTTGCTTTGTATTGTTTAATGTAGGCATTATGACCAATTTATGTATCAGTGTGAACAAAGACATGAATATTAAATGTATACTTATACATATGTATGGTGGAAGGAAGGACTATATACTCTAAGTCTAAGAAGTTTATCGTATTATAGTTTTTTGGTTATTCTTTCGTTTATGTGAGCTTAGGGAACCTGTGTCGACTTAAATAGCAACCTTCACGTGCGTATTTCAAAGTCATGTTAAAAAAATATAACATAATTTTATGTTTTCTGCTTTTGTGTTAGTTTACTGTTTCGAAAAACATGTAAGTTGGCGATATATTTGGAACTCCGAAACAGTCTAGTCAATACTGTACGGTATTTTATAGATTTGTAGATACTGTTCTATTTGTTTACTTAAAATAAACATAGTATGCTATTGTAGATAGCGCAATGTAAACAGAAATGTATTTGAACTGTATTATGTCTGCTTTGTTTCGAATAAACTGCTAACTCTATTTGTTACTACAGACTAGACTAGAGAGATTATTTTAATTATTAAAAAAAAGAGAAAAAGAAAAGACAAAATGCGGCGATAAGCGCCGCTAATTAAGTAGAAGAATAAATAAAATATTCCGAATGATTAGGCAAAAGCAACTCTAGGCACCGCCACCTAACACAAATTGTCTCGTAACAAATATATGAGATACATAGTTGAAATCAAGATGGCTGTTTTTTTTTAAAGTAAACTTTTATTTTTTTTATTATTTTCAGCTTCACGTTGTATTCGGCACATTTTAGGGTAGCCAAAGGGTACATCGGAACATAGCGTTAAGACGGAGTTCAACGCCGCCTTTTCCTTGTTACCAGGGTAAAAGATGAAATAAAAATATTAAATATTTCAATTCTTAATAAATAGAAGTTAGCACTTTATTCTGTTTAGTCAATGATCGATAATTATATTTGGTTCATTAGTTGTAGCTGTGAAATATTGGAAGTAATAGACCAAAATTAAAAAAAGAAATCATTTTATTTCAGTACGCAATTGACTTAGCTTATGTTAGGCGATGTTCATACTGTCTTGTATATTTGACAAATCGATGTGGTTCGTATTTATTTATACATAAGATATTTGGATATATAAAGCAGTGTGAATCACGCCTTATTGCAATTATCACAATAAATAACTTTAAAAAATCATATATTTTTTTGTCATTAAGTAAGTAAAAGCATATAAACCCTTATTTCTAATTAATCGCAAATTAACTTGAGTCTAAACACAGTAAAAAAATCTTAAAATACGAGATCTTTTGCGATCATGTTTTTAATGTATAAAATATTTGTCTTTTATTGTTATATTTTACTATTATATATTAATATTATGCAATTGGTAAAAATATTTTTGTAAGTACAAAAAAATATTAACTATGTACTCGTATAAGTAACATAAATATTATTAAATAATTGACGTCTTTGGTAGTCCTCTCATCTCACTGGAGGCATTAGATCTGCTGAAAAAGAAAACATTGAAATTAATTACTTAAGTTCACTTGATTTTTCCATTTTTTTAGGTTCATAAGTTATTTTAGATAGATACGTGGTAAAAATTGTGATGTTTGCTTTCAAAAAAACATAATTATAGTAACAAATTAAAATATTTTATTGAAGATCAGAAGCTACAAGCTTCATTTTCGAAAGTAAAAAATAATTTTCTTTATTCAAATACCGTATAATAAATTATATAAATTTATATAAATTACCCATAAAGAAACAAGGCAAGCGCATGTCTCAGTTTCAAGTGGGAAAAAGAACGAAACGTTCTACACTTCGATGTAGAACGTTTCGTTTCGTTTTCGTTCGAACACTAGGTTTCCAAATTCCCTCTGATTACATTGCCATGTGTGGGATACAGCTTGTAACTGACAGAACAAAAAGTATATTTAAACAGTATATATGTAAGTGAAGGGTGGGTATTTTAATATAATGAAGTAATATTGTAAGAGGCGCCTGTGCCCCGGCAGTACCTGTCTATGTCTATGTGCAGCGCGCGTCGTGCTGCGCGCACCAGGCGGGCGCCAGCACGCCGGCGCGCACGCCGCGCGCGACGAGGCGCGCGCGCAGGCGCTCCAGACGCGGCGCGGCGGCGCCGGCGCCGGCGCCGCTCGTGGGGTCCGCCCACAGCCGCTCCGCCACGGCCGCCGCGCGCGGCCACACGCGGCTCTCTGGATATGTACATTGATATTGGTATAGCCTCCTAAAGATACATGTACATGTTACATGCTGTATATAACGGAGTTGTTCGAGGAAACACCGTATTGAGAAACCCCGTTTGTTACGCGTTGCCCAGATTTATAACACTATGTGTTGGACGATACCCATTCGGTATCGAATCCTCAACCCGCGACCGAGCTACTATGAAAAACATTAAGCATTATTTAAGGTTCAAATAAATTATATTATTAATATAATTTATTTGGACCTTAAATAATGATCTATGTTTTATAACAAATACAAATATAATTATCAATTTCCATATATAAATACTTTAATAATAATAAGAACTTCGATATTATGGGAAGCTAAAAATCTAAACACATTACTAAGGACCAGCTTCGTTTCGACCAGCGGACGAGCAGCTTCGCTCGCTTTAACTTCATATACCATAGTCATATGACACAAAATCTTAAAATAGTAGCCTATATTTTACACTAATGTATTAACTATGTTAGTGTATTTTAAATGAAACAATTTTAAACAGATTAATTGCGTATATTGGTTTTCCCGACATTTCAAAAACTTTAGTGTTAGGGTGAAGGAAAACATCTCCGATGTCAAGAATGGGCAAAGTATCAAAGTCAGCAATGTGTGGGCATATAACAAACAAATTTAAGCATTACATCAGGTTTGATAATTTCCACATACTCGCTAGGGAGACTAGATATATCCCTAGAATGATATGCGAGGCTATTGAAATACAAAAACATCCTAATTTCAATAGAGAACATGGTTGGAAATATTCTACCGTTTGGGATTCAAAAATTAAAATTCACACCACACCACACCAGAGGACCAGCACAGTAAGCTCGTTTTGCAAGAATCCAGGGTAGTACGCGAGGCAATTAAGAAATCGTTGACGGTAATTTGACATAATAATTATGTCAAATGACAGACGAATGTCGCCTCATTCTACCCGTGACCACGGACTACTTAAGTGGGTTTCCAAAAATTTTTAAAAACCATTATACGCATAATAAAAGTATTACACATAATATTATTAATTATTAAACCGCAACATATCCTTACCTAAGCCTTGTGAGTCGACATATTCACTCCACATGGCGACTTCTCCACCCAACATGTTGGGGTCCCGCGGTAACATGTGAGAATACATTCTTCTCCAATTGGAATATTTAGTATTTCCCCAAAATCCATGGTCCAAATACCATATGTCTTTGGGAACTGATACCGTGTTGTATCCGAGTCGTATGAGCTGTGTTAAGTATGGACTGTTAATGGGTTCCCATACTTCGATTACGTATCTGAAATTATAGTTATTTTTTTATTTTAAGCCTCGCGTTGTATACTGTAAGTAAGGTAAGGCTAGTGTTAAACCAATCCATTACTGAAATCTTGAGGCAGTGCGTGTTAGGTGTTAGAACTAAAGGAAATAACAATATTATTTTTTTTTTCAGATTGACACTGTATCCCGCACATGGCAGAGTTAAGACACTCCGTTCAGTACCCATCCTTCCGCCGAAATTAAGGCATTGCGTGTTGAGTAGCTGAACACAACAATATACTTTGCCTTATAACCAGAGTAAAGAAATGAAAAAAGTAAATAAATATATAATTTCTACGAGTGGGGATCGAACCCACAATCTGTTGCGTTTACAATCACGCTTGGGCCGCTGTGCCACGACACACAGGTATATTATACTCGTATTAATCAGTTATCCAAATGGATATTTCGTTTATCCTAAAATCCATGATTCAATATACAATTTTCATCAAACACTGTATTCGAAGAAGTGAACAAGAATTACGTATTCAAAATAATATTTGTATACGGTGGAAACATTAAACCTTATTTATACATAAACATATAAAATTGAAATGTCTGTATTTGATTTCTAAACAATCGTATTGTTTCAAGTGCAAATAGTTACAAGACACTGAAATACATATAAATAATTATAGAATAATCTCCGTCTGTTTATATTTTTATTTGGATTAATCTCCAGAAAATTATTTTTGGGACATATATTGAAAAATGGAGGTCCCCCTAGTCCCTATCTATAGTAGATTAAACTATTTAAACTTTTGTATATCGGACATAACCGTTCCCGCGGTTTAGAGCAAACAAGTTTTGTGCAGGAGAAATGACATTTGTCATCGTTGTTTTTGATATATTTGACATAACTACACATTTTTAATAAATAATCATAGTAATATTTTCTCTAAATACTATTTGTATTTTAATAATAATAAATAGATATTTCTATAGAGCAGGTGTACGGAATCTTCTTTTGTACCTATACAAAAGAAGAGAAAGAATATAAGTACAAAAAATGTAATAAAATTTTAAATTTCCATTAATAATTATTATTTCTGTATACACACTCACCTATCCTTATCCAAGTACTTCTGTATTCTTTGAGGTTGTGTTAATTCAGATGACCATATCATGACAGGCAGTTTGTCTGTTTGTCCTGTTGCCGCTAACTCCTCATCCCAAATTTTAAGCGCATTTTCATGGAACTCCGCCCACAATTTGATAAACCCTTCCGTGGTTAAATCGTACCCTTTCCCTTGCATATACGTTGTTATTTCTTCTGATGAGTTCCAACAGCCAAAGAAAACCTGGAAAATAAATTTCAAAATTTAATATGAATAATATTTGTTTTCTTATTTAAGAAGCTATTTTGGTAAAGTAGGGTTGTGTGTGTCCGTTTTTGTTTATTTTTTAATTTCTCTGAAGTAATAAGATTTCAGTGTTACAACCAGCTATCCAACCAGTAACCAGTGTAGATGATAACAAAACAACCTTTCTGTGTACAAAATATACATACTTTATATCTATATACAAAAAGTCACATGGCGAAAAATATTTTTTTTTTCAATCAAAATGTTCAAAAAAAATACTTTTTTAAATATCATTTCAATCATTAAGTTATAATGTAACATAATTAGATATATAATTATATATCACCTCATCCCCTCCCACATGGAACAGAGTAGGCGTCGGCAGCGCGTCGGCCAGGTCGCGGTAGAGGTCGCGCAACACGCGGTACACGCGCGGGTTGGCGGGGTTGAGCTGCCCGCACGGCGGCTGTATGCACAGGCTGCGCCACTCCTTGGCGTTTACACACACGGCTAGCTCTCCGTAACCGTACTCCTGCGCCATTCATTCAACGTATAATTACAATTAACATCAACATTTTGAAAAGAGAACAATTTTGATATTTATTATAGATTAAAACAAAAACGAAATTAACTTAGACATAACAGGGAAATGAACTTAGGCAGAAGAAACATGGGAACCTAGTGTTTAGACGTTACGTTCCCCTTAAAACACTTCCATTGCCCACTTTTTGAATTTTATACGTTGTGTGTTGACTGGACAAAATCAAGGCCAAATAAGTTTTAATTTTTTTTTTTTAAATATTACGTATTCGATCATGAAATTATTATAATAGAAGCGTAAACTTTTGCAAGGAACATTTTATTATATACACAGTTATGGCTACAGGTTCTCATTGCTTTGTTACTTGATAGAATCATTATATTTAAAGTACATTTAGGCACAAAAATAAAAAATACTGAAAAAATATGATTTCTTAAAATATATTTAATTAACCTTTCCCCACTGCCACCCGTTGCCCGCATGCGCAGGAGAATCAATTTCTATGACCACTCGGACTCCACGAACTTTTGCGTAATGCACTAATTCGCGAACTTCATCTGTTGTATAAATCTCGTATGCTGAATACGCACCATATCTAAAAGCAAGGACGCACTCTCAAAATATTGACAAAAGAAGCAAGAATAAAAGAGGACGTGTTGACGGAGTCGTAAAAGCAAGTGACTTCCATTTTGTGTTCTGTTGTCCGTTCTATTCACTCAAAAAAATTAAATATTTTATATTTTTAATAACTCAGCTTCACGTTATGTATCCCGCACATGGCAGAGTAGACAGAGGAAACAGGGGAAACTAGTGTTAAGACACTCCGTTCCCCACTTTCCGTCGAATTTGACGTAGTGCGTGTTGAGAGACCTCCTCATTTTCTGGCTTTAGTGACGAGGCTTTGAGTTCTGCTACTCAATAATTCCTCGAGAGTGAATCAAACCCAAGCCTGTCGTGGTTACAGTCACACGCTTGTGCTTCAAATAGTTTGTTTACACATCGCATCGAAACTGCTAAAAATTTGATTATAAATTTTAACCAGTATTCAACAATAAAAATTCTTCTTCACTCAAACCAAAGATAACGTGATTAGCACCATTTTTCGTATTAAATTATTCAGTGAATATAATTTTATGTGTAAAAGCGAAACCAAGTGTCGTCGTGACAAATCAATTGACCGTAGAAATAATGAAGAAAGAAAAGACGGAAGCGTTAAGCTAACAAAGCACGCATGGTTCATACTAACGAATTTTAATTATATCTCTTTTCCTGGATACAATTAGTGTTGTAATTACCAAATAGTATGTCCGTAGTGTTGTGGCGCAGTGGCACAAGCTTGTGACTGTAAAGGTGACGGTCGTGGGTACCATTTTTAATGAAATATTAAATATAGCTAAATAAACAATGTTATAAAGCTAAATAATCAATAAATTACATATAATCATGTAATGATAAAGTAATCTTTAACAGAATATTTTTATCAAAACATATAGGGTTCTCGAGATCAGCATACTAAACAAAAAATGTAAGCACACAATATAGTATGTCTACCATAGATATATTCTACGTTTTCATAATCAAATAGACTGTTAATATCAGTGGGGAACGGAAATGGAACGGAGTGTCTTAACGCTAGGTTCCCAAGTTGCCTCTGCCTATCCTGCCATGTGCCGGATACAGCGTGAAGCTGAGTACAGTAGTATAGAGTGTTAATATCTCTAGATAAATAACTGATATGCACAAACGTACTAGTTGCTAAGAAATTAATATTACCTTGTGAATTGAGGAACTCGTGTAGATTCTAACGGGAAGCTGTGGGAATCAGTTGCATGCCAATGAAAAACATTCATCTTAACCGTCCCCATGGCGTTTATCATTTTTTTTATGTCATCCATTGGTATGAAATTTCTAGAAGTATCCAGAACGAGGCCCCTGTGTTTATAAACTGGTCGATCCCATATTTTAGCTCCTGCCACTAAACGCAGGCCACATTTGTATTGATCGGTATAATCTGGTTTATCTCCTGAGACTAACTGTGTGAATGTTTCTAGAGCATGTCGCGCTCCAAACACAGTTTCCGCTGAAATGTGAACTACGGAACTTTTCTCTGAAAATAATAAGGCAATAGATTATCTTTAAAAGTAATCATATTTTTATCGGGTATTTACTGTATAGTAAAAAAATATAATATCACTAGATTAAGATTAGTTTATTAGATACATATCTATATATGTAAGTCACGTTCATGTAAACTTTCAGTTACATCTATAAACATAAAACGTTTTCTCACCTTTGCTTTGAACGTCTAGGCGGTACTGTTCATCAGTGTCCCAAGTCAGATCTAAGTTGCTTGTCTTCACCGTGATATAAACTACTACGGGTGTGTCCACAATTTCGGTTACGTTACCATCACATTCGTCTAACAGATATTGTGATGCCACTTGAGTCATCTCCACTAATATTTCACGAGTCTCCACAGGAGCATTGCTGAGATCAAATCTGCAATAAGCACACTTTTGATGACATGGTTTGAATAAAACCAGGGAGGGTTACCAAAAAATATTAGTGAAAACTGTATTTTAATCTGGTTAGATGTTTACGAAAACAGAAAAACAGACCACATTTAAAAAAAAATGAGTTAGGGCTGAAAAAACACGTTAAAAACATTTTTTTTCTTATATCTTCCATATTACAAACAGGGATCGTGTATAGATTTAGTATAAGTGTAAATGTAAAAATATACATTATTCCACATATAATCCATACGTATCAAAATCATAATCATGACATTAATTTTTCGGATAAAATAAAGATTGCAAAAACTATTTGTAACAAATAATGTAACACTTAATATTATAAAAGCTTAACTGAAAACCATAGGTCCTACTTTAATCTGCTTTGGGATCATTTAAATTTTAAGATTATTATGTCCTTTTTATTTAATAAACTTTTGTTGCCAATACATTTCATTCCAAATTTACTCGGTATCTTTTAAATCTGGCTCTGACCATATACAGTGTGTACCATTAATAAATTCTCAGACAGTGGGCGGTTGTACTCCCGACTTGGCAATCACGATTTATCCGTCAAATGAATGATCAAATAACGTTATATTCAATAAATCGGTCGTTCACCCTCTTACTTTACTAATTTATAAGAATACTAAATAAATATTGTTATATACGAATATTTAGCTGGCGATGATGTCATCTCATTGGACATCGTTTCAATATTTTTTGATTCGCTATACAATTTATATAAAAAATACATTTTTTATCCATCTTCATGAAAATCATTCTTTTTTATTACAATATTATTCTCTACATTTTGAATTGTGCGGTAAGAAAGAAAATGTGAAAATGGCGTCACTTTTGAACAACTATTTGTTGCGTAAACAAACTTAAGTACACTGAACTTTACTTCTCTATCATCAAATTAAACAGGAAAAACATAAAATTCAAAAATCATTAAAAATATTGCTTCTATTATTTTGTTCTCGGTCAAATGACATCAACAAATAACAATCAGTCTGTAATAACAAGATGTATTTAGTTACATTGTAAGGATTTATCTCATTAACCACTGTATTGTTTCCGCTGACATAAATAAATTGTTCTTTTATGAATTTAAATTTATTAACCATATAATTTTAATTAGTCATAATAGATAAGTGTATATGAGTTGACACCTACAATAATTTGGGTGTATTTAAACATTTCAATTTCAAATCTTCTGTTTTAATTCACTTAGAAAGAAAACGAAAACGAATGAAAAAAAAATATCAACTGTACCCAGCTGAAGAAGGGTTGGGCAGTATAACAATTAATTATGTCTATAATTGGGTAAAACGTCTCTGGAGCTGTTTTTATTATTTTTTAAGAAAGTACGTTCTACTAGTTACGAAAACCTATTTCTACTAGATTTTCTCTATGGTTATTTTTTCAATCAATTTCCTCTCCCTTTAATGCGATGTACCTTTCTTTTCTTCTCTTTCTTTTCTATAGTTTTAAATTTCTAAAACTTTATACGCAAATCATCATATCACTTATTAACGTTATTTACCCATACGTATGTAAGTATCTACAATGTATACTTAATTGGAACCATTAAGGTGTAGTAGCACCTGTTCATTAAATTGTATTCAAAGCATGGCTTTAACAATCAATGAAATTATGAAGTCATTAAAGTTTATTATTGTATAATAGTAACGGACTGAACGTTGCGATGAAATGCCAAATGACATTTAGTCTGTAACCACAAACGAATATTATTGCATTTTGACGAATATCTTATTCACATGGGTCGCTAGACACTTATAGTTAGATTAATTAGATATATAAAACAGTTATACCTTTTAGCGTTCTTGTCACAAAAATATGTTGATAAATTGAAAAATTATAAGCTAAATAAATATAAAGTATAAATGTGGACTAGAATTTAAATACATGTATCTTGGATCTGTAGAATGATTTTGACATTTTGTGACGATGTTTGTCACTGAATGATTAATTTGTAGATTTTAATGAGAATGGTAATCTAAACAATAGTATGTAGATACAATTTAATTATATTTATAAATACTACATTTTTATAATTATTAACGGTGACAATTTTAATAAAACATTTTTTTGATATAAATTTACTATTCATTAAAGCACTTAACACATATATTTTTTTTCTTTGCAATAGCATGTTTACAAAGACTCTCAAACTATAAAAGAACGTATACTACAATCTAAATTTAACTTCAGTCTGCGAAGTGGTTGGATGGCTCCCAGGAATAAAATAAAAAGATTCATAATGGCGAGCCCTTCCAAACGGGGATCAAGGGACCGCCGAGCAATGACCGCTACAGCTTCAGTTGATGATCAAAACTACATTTATAGCGCTCTAGTCATTTGTGGCACGAGTTACCGTATATTTATACAAATAAAAAGAATTTAAAATGTTTTTTGCATTATTTACAGTTAGCTTTTAAATGTATTTGATTAAAGATTTAATTTTAACTATAAATTATTTAACTTATTAGTGTAAATTTAAATATTTATATCTACCTAATAGATTTAAATATTATTCGAGTTGATATTTGCGTTTTTATAGAGTTTAAAAAAACTATTCACTTGTCTTATTTGATTCATGGAATATATCTTCTTTTTATCTTGGGATTTTATATATATATTGAATCACTCAGTTTTATTTTCATGATTTTCGTTTTTTAGGTCAAAATCTCAAAGACTGATGATTGGAAATAGCCAAAATTTACGCAATTTATTAAAATATCTTGATATTTTATCATAAAAAGAAGTTGCAACTATATATTGCATGACAGCATTTTCGAAGGGACAAAGTAATAAATCACAGTAATAGTGCGTAATAAGTGACGTGATACGTTGATAGTTCTATAGTATGATATAAAAATAAATCGAGATGGCGAAGCTATAAATATATTTAATAAATCGTACATCTCAATACTATAGTATGATACGTGGCTACCCTGCAGCTGTGACGTTGTATCATGTCGTGACTTCAAAATAGTTAGAATCGGATAAGTGACCTGGAGTTTAAACATTTACTTTCAATTCTGTTACGTGTGTGTAACTAAATAAGATACATATGTACTTTCTTCACATATCTATCTTTATTTATTTCTAAGTTGTATTGTATTATAAATGTCACGTTTCTATAATCGTTAAAAGGGATATGTGCACGATATGTGCGGATATTTGTTTCATACAGTAAGATAAAATCAGTATAAACCGAACCGAATAGGTACTTATCCCAATATGGCTACTGTACTGTACTAAACTATATGAGTAACCTAATTTTCCTAAGTTCTACTGCTTCGAGTAGGTTCATAGTACGTATATAGATCTAGATTACTGAAGTAATAATGATCTAATACATATGTAAATAGTTTGCATAGAATTTCATATTCCTGCAGCTAAATAAAACAATATTCGT
The DNA here is from genome assembly GCA_019049475.1 of Eueides isabella. Classification (NCBI taxonomy): domain Eukaryota; kingdom Metazoa; phylum Arthropoda; class Insecta; order Lepidoptera; family Nymphalidae; genus Eueides; species Eueides isabella. The sequence goes on along the minus strand of CM032394.1, from coordinate 4,916,658 downwards.
ACAAAAGCACTGTTCTGCTATCTATGCGATCACTGCAAATCGTGCAAGGTTGTTTATGCTCATTTAGACATATTAAACAATGTAGTCAGAAACATCTGTAACTGGTATCTACTTGCTCTTTATATTTTTTTAAGAAGGATTTTATATTAAAACAATTCTATTCTGTTAAAATTAAATGTTATGTTAAGTTTGTATTATAATAATATATGAGTGTCACGGTTTGATGCACTCGAGTTTTGTATGACCTTGTAATTATTTTTGTCGGCATTATTTCCTTGTATAAAAAATATCTATGTGACCAATTTTAAATATGTATATTGCAAAGACTAAACCTTTATTATTCCATCATACATAACGCTAAATATTATTAATGTTTAACATATAATAACAATGCTGTGTATTTCGAAATTGCTAATGAGTTTCTAGTGACCTATTCAGAGAACAATTTGACTATGTGAAGTGCTTTGTTGCACTAATTACTGTTCTACATATTCAATGAGTAATTTTTGAAACCGCTATATACGCTGAATATATTTTTTGCTTACACGTTATTTATACGTATATTAATAATATTTTTTAACGAAGAAGTTATTATAAAATTAAATTCAAATTATTAAAAAAATATGTATGAAATGCAGCACTGCCTTAAAATTCCACTATTTGCGTTGACACTTGGGGATACTATATTTTATTCATAGTAAGTAGATATATTTAATATATATTTTTTATGTCAGTTAATAAATACCTCGACAGTTATTATAATAATTTGTAGCGCATGATAATAAATACTTTCGACGTGTATCCGTGTTATTTGTATCTTATCATAGATATGGATTTCTTTATTTATTACAATAGCTCATCAGTATAATATGTACGTACGTGTAAGTATGTTTATGTATACTTTGTTTTTAAATTTTTTCCTTGTTAATATACAAAATCTGTTTCAGTACACGTGCACTGTAATATTAAAATAATGAAAATTATACTTGAGTAATTATACTAAGTTACAAAATTCGGAACCAAGTGAGAAATTACACTGCAATATAAAGAAAAAATCCAAAAAAAAGAATATTTTTTCTTAAAATATATATTTTAAATTAAATACAAATTGATATTTCCGCAAAATTATTTTTTTTCAACTTTTAAAAGTTTCCTGAAATTTGTACGGGAATCGTCAGTGACTGGTTAAGACGTACAATATACCTTCTCGTTTTCTTTATTTTCGACATGCCTTTGTTAATAAAAAGCAATCATATCATTTAAAATTTAATGATTACCTACTTCTTTAATTTAAATTACTTTTCGTATCATCATATATGTAACATGGCCTCGATACTTTAAGCATATTAACATATAACGCTACATACGCCATACAATTTATGTATTTGTACTTTGTTATTCTATTTGGTTTATCTCGTTTATGTATTTATTTGAACTGTTGAGTTTTTGTTATGGCATTTATAAATTACTGAATTGGAGTAATATAATTAAAGGATATATTGATGTTAAGACATTCAATACGCTTATGAATAAGGTTATTAATGCATTAAAACTTTATTTTAATATTATGTATAAATTTATTTTAAAAAATAAATAAAAAAGAAAAATACATACTTCCAAAATTATTTCTTTAATTTCAAATCAAAATATCGTATATTCTGCAGTAACTAGGTACCGGAGTTTCAACGGGATCAATGGACTGTGTCAAAGGTCAAGGCACACTTGTAGTGTTGATTAAATGAATTATGAATGAAGTAGGTACATTAGTTCTCAAGTTGTTTAAAGGCTGCATAGTGCATAATGTATTATGCAAAATAAAATGTTGTTATGGTAAATAAAGTCAAGGATATTTATTTTCTTCAGCTTCATTCTATATCCTACGCATGGCAAGGTAGGCAGAGGAAACTTGGGAAAGTATTGTTAAGAGACGTTACCATTAAGACACTCCGGTCTCATATTTTTCACCGAGTTCTTAAGGCAATGTGGGTTGAGTGGCGGAACTCATTGCCGAGCTATGCCTTGTTATCCGAACGATTAAAATATTTTATTCCCCGCTTGAGGAACGAGCCTATACCCGCCGCGTACACAGACAAACGTTTCAACTTTATTAATTATACGTATTCACCAAAGAAATATAATTGAAAATAACGATATTTACTCTCATCACTTGACAAGCAATATATTCGGAATTCGGAAAGATAACGAAAAACAAAGTATATATAAATTAGGTTATTTCTACCTAAGGTTATAGCCTGAAACTAACAAAAATCATAAAATTGCGTATCACTTACCTTAAATAATTAGGATGTATTTTCACAGTTTGACTACTCAAAGCGGCTGTAACGGGCCTTGGCCAAAGGCCGCCGAACCTTCCACAAACTGTCCTACATAAATCCACAGAACCAAAATTTGATAACGATGAAGATCCGTTAATATTTCCAGGTTGTGGACGCTCGGATCTTTGGCATCCTTCATCAGGAACACATTTGTACGTCCATGAGGGCCTAATAATGTATTAGTTGAAATAAATTAACGTTTCCTTTGCGAAGCCAATACTTATGAAAATATCATAACTTAGTAATAACGCATTATAATATTGAAAAAAACTAATAATTATTATTATTAATTGATTATAATCTACATACGAAGTGCACCTATTGTGGATATTTCGTGAATTCGTTTAAGTAAGGTCAAACAAACTAAGTTTCATTACAAAATTTTATTTTATAGCTTCACGCTGTATATCACACGAGGCAGGATAGGCAGAGGGAACCCGGGAACATAGTGTTAAGACACGTTCCACTTTCCGCCGAATTTGAGGCATTGCGTGTTGAGTAGCGGAACTTAACGCCGCGTTTTGCCTTATTACCCGAGCGAAGAAAATGAATTGATTAAATATTGATGAAAAACATTAAATATTTAAATTGAAAATATTAAATATTTCATTTCCTCGACTGGGATCGAACCCAGAACCTGTCGGTTACAGTCACACGCTTGTGTCGCTGCGCCACGACAGGCCTCATTACAAAAATAAGTTTTGAAAACATATAAAAATCGATATGTTTACAGAGAAATGAATATTCTTTATTTTATACTATAATTTAAATACATATTATGAAGATATACATAAAATTTAAACATTATTTAAATCAAAGTACATAAAAATATAAATATTTTGCATATATTGAGGTAATTGTGTTAATAAAACTTACTCATATTCAACAGGCGTAATATTATGTTCAATGGTGTCTACATCGCAGCTTGCTGTATGCATTACCACCAAAATGGCAACGATCCACTTCGAACTCATTTTCCTTTAAAAAATATATTTTTGTTTAGATAATATTACTTAATAATAAAGAATTACAATATTAAATATCCAATATAAATAATATCATTGTTATTGCTTCGACATTTTAAGTTATACGTTATATTAATACTTTATTAATATAAAACGCGTGTATGGCGTTTTGTAGTATAAGCTAAAAGAGGACGTGGTTTGTATCTAATCTAATCTATATATATTTTTCACTATTAAGATAATAAATCGTTATTCATGTATATCTATATCTAGTAAACGCTAATAAAGGATATATATACATATATATATATATATATATATATATATATATATATATATATATATATATATATATATATATATATATATATATATATATATATATATATATATATATATATATATATATATATATATGCTATAATGAGACTTGTCATGGCACAAGGGCACAAGCGTGTCAATGTAAACGCGATATGTGTTTTGGGTTCGATCCCGATTGGAGAAAATGAAATCTATAATATTTTAATTTTCTTCGCACTGGTAACAAGGCAAAGACTAAAAAGATTTCTAAGGAATTTAAGGTATTAAATTAACACTAGGTTCCCAAATTCCCTCTGCCTACTCTCTACCATGTGAGAGATACAGCATTAACATTAAATCAGTTATAACCAAGCATTTTAATATATTTAAGTACCCATGATTCACAGTTTTTTTACAGCCGCATATAGAAAGCACTTAAATCAAATGAATATTCAACTTATTGCATTATACATATGCAGTTATGTGTTGTGTTGCGTGCGCTAACGGGACGCTTTATCGCGATGATGTTTCTACTATCGGAACTTCGCGGACCGTAGATATACGCGACACTTCCGCACGCGATCTAACACGACAATGTAATTAAAGCAAATATAGAACATAATACTAAATGGTTATACAAACTTATATTGTTTCTCCTAAAATACTTTACTTACTGTACTTTTAGGAAAAACAATGATTGTATACAACGTGTAGCTAAGGCCAAAAAATACAATCACAGTCAAGTACTGCGTTATTCAATACTTTTGAGTTGCAACTGGTAATCAATCTCTTGACTTATGTTATTATATTACAAAAGAATGTTTTTAGAAACAAAAGTTAAGATATGCCTATATTATATTTTCAATTGAATTTCAAGTTTACTAGGGTTTTATTTTATTTTAAACATGTGAATTGGTCAATATAGTGTCGACATACTTATCTATATTAGAACAATTATGAATTCGTTTCCTGCAAAGATTTCTAAACAAGAAAACAGTCTTTTTTTCTTCATCTTGCACATGTCATCGTATATCTTCTGTATCTTGCACATGGCATCCCAAATTCTCTCGAATTTGGGAACCTAATGCTCAGCTTCCGTTCGGTTCCTTTTCTTACTTTCCGACAAATTTGAGCCATTGTTGTATGTCGAAACTTAACGCCGCGCTTTGCCGTGAACGAAGAAATGAAAACATTAAATATTTCTTAATAACTTACAGTATTTTTTTTTTAATTTCTAAACACTGCATTTCCTCGAGTGGAGATCGAACCCACAACCTGACACGCTTACAGTCACACTTTGTACGATACGACAGACATCGATAAAAATCTTTTGGTTTAATTTGTTATATTCAATGTCCATTGTTGTGAAATTAAGTCTTACATTAGTGATTTCTTATTTTACCATACATTCGCTTAATGTAAATAAACAACACAATTTATAAATTAAATATAGGTATTATTTGTAAAAAAATTGCATGACATGACATAGAATGTTTATGAAATAAAATATAATTACGTCATTATCTTTCGTCAAAGTAGATTTTTGGTTCTGTTATTTATTGTTTTCCTTTAAAACCAGAGTAACGCCTAAGGATAGCTTAGAGGTATCACTAGTTTTTATATTATATGAGTGTAAACATAGCGGTCTAGGCCACGAGCGCAAAACTAGCATAAAACAAAAGAAAAACGTGTCACCCTACTCTATAAGTACGCTATTATCTAAATTAAATGCTAATTCCAATATCTTTGTGTAAGCCACAACTACTTTATATAGTCAAAACTGTAAGAAATATATTTCATATTTAATACAAAAAGTAAGAAAATGTTGTAAACAAAAACAGCTTAAGCGAAAAATATTTATGGACGAGGAAATAATTCAAGTTACAGTATTTTTTCATTGGTTTTTACTTTTGTGCACGCGTTCAAAATAAACTCCATACCAAAGAAATTAACATTATTATTTGTAGTGAAACCGAATTAGGTATTTTTAATCGGGTTACCATACAGACTATTAGAGCAGTGTATACGTGTCTAATTTGCATTGTAAAGGTTTGGAATTATATCAAAATGTCGAAACTTTTAAATACATAGTATTATGATGAGTAAGATAAGATCTATTCCAAAAATATCAGATACAAAAAAACGTACATTTGTTTTTGTAAATTCAAAATAATAATTCACTTGTCATTTATGTTATCAAGGCCGTGTAGATATTGATTTTACTGCACTTGTACTGTATTTTATCGATTTCGATGAAATTAACATTCAGTGTTGTAGCGTTTAATTACACGGGAATATTGGTCGCCGGAAAGGAAATGCTTATTTATAGTCAACATTATTTATTAAAATATATAAAAGGTTAGTTACCTTTTATACCTACTTATCTAAAGTTTTTTGTTATATTTGTCAAAGTAACAATACAACGTAAGTCAGTGTAATTATTATAAGCAGAAATGATAAAACTAATTGTCTCGAAAACAAATTTTGTAAAGATTTGTGGCAGTCTCCTAATATGGCTTGGTATTATAACGCAAAAAAAATACATATTATTAATAAGCTCAGCCCAATTTATGCGTAGGGTAAAAACCACGATTTTTATTCGAATAAACCTAAAAGTTTTTTTTTATTTTTCTTCCAAGTATATTATTATTAATAATTATTAAGTTATTATTTATTAAAGTAAAAACAAAAAATAAACAAAAACTTACTGTGGATTTTAAGTCTATAGTGAAGATTCCAATTTAAAGCCACTTTCTTAGAACACTAGTCACACAACTATCACTTTTGTTTGATATACATTATATATAAACTGAGGAAAAGTAATAATTTGAATAGAAAGTATATATTTTAATTGAAAATACAAGGCAACAGGCGTCTAAACTCGAAAGTCGTAACCTTGATTTGGTATCCTGTAGACAGCAGTGAGCAGTGGTTTTATTTTTCCCGCGAAAGTTGAACTGAACCCAATTGAGCTTTTTGTTTTATTTATTTAATATTTTTCGCAATATGCGCACTGGTGTTCGCGAGGCGGGTCGCGTGTAATATGGTCAGAGACTTGCTTGAAATGGTTTTAAGTAGTTAATTTTGTTAAGTGAACGCTACTTTAACATATTTATCAAACGTTGATAAAGCCGGCCCGTACGAGCGTAGGGCGCGAACTACTCTGATTGGATGGCTGGCAACGACTTCTCGCTAACTCCGCTATTTGGCGGGAGTTCCGTGTCAGAATTATGTAACCGAACTACGATAATTATGAGAGGTGCTATTGTTTTTATGTATAAAAATAAACACCACAAAACTTTATTTTTTATTTTTACATTGTTCGTTTGAATGCCTGTGAAAATATTTCGTAATATGCCAATTTAAAATTTAACAATAAATAAAATACAGCAATATTAAATGGTATAAGCTCATTAAACAGCGCCTTATTGTTTGTAAAAGTAGTAATTAGAAGATATTTAAATTATATTTCGTATTGTTATGTCGTAGTAGTATACGTACATATGTATGCGTACGTAGTGCAGTTAGGAAACCTTAATACGCGATAACTCTGGATTTTCGCACGGAATTGTTACAGCTTAAACGACCATAAAAATGGTTTAATACTTACTTGTTTGGTACTTTTTAAATAAGGCCTGGAAGTTGCCTTGGAGCACTGGCACAGCATGGTTATCGTTTGGAGTGACAAGGCTGCCTCTTTTTTTCTGAGTGACTAAACTGCTGTTGACTTGGGATGGTCTTTAGCATCACTGGGCGTGCAGAGGCAAGAGTGGCTCGCCCTTGAAGAAATAAATACGAGATTTTATGGAGGCTCGTGAAAGAAGCAGCGTTAGCAGGGAAATGTCCTGCGTACGCTAATCAGGATGGTCTGTGACCGTCAAGTTGCCTCTACCTTCCCCTTCTATATAGCAGCGCTTTTATAAGGGATATAAACACAATATATTTCTGTTTGCCCCCTAAAATTAGAAAAATAGGTCACATTATCAATAGGACAAAAAATTCAACAAATCTCTACATTTTATGTTATATGACAATTATACAAAAAATATATTAAGTATGCAGTAGCCGTTTATTATATTGCTTTCATTTAAAAATGTTTAGTATTATGAATAACTTTTAAGTTTTCTAAAATTGACATACAAAGAGGCTGGGAATAAACTGTGTAAATAACACTTTTTATAATTCTATTTGCGGATTGAATACGTGGGACTTATTTTAGTAAAGTTCGTTTTTATTAATAGGCAAATACAAGAATAACCCTTCGCTTTCATGACGTAAATAGCGACGTAGCCAAAACCACTTCTACAGATTACACAAATGGGCCACCTTCTCAAGCCCAACATTTCATAAGAAGACACAAATATGAAATACTATATGATATTGAAAAATAACTATAATTTATTTAGTCCACCTACTACTTAATGTTTAAACAAATTTTCATCCTATGCTTATAAAATTTTGTTGTAGCTGAACTGAAAATGAATTGAAAAATAACTTAAGAGGTTTTTGTGGATATTTAATTTATTTTGAGATTGTTTTACAAAAGTTATCTTTAAAGAGATAATTACTTTTCCTTAAAACAGATCATAGCACCAAAACTATTTAATACATATATGCTTACTAATTATTGGTAACAATAGCCAATGTCATTAACAAACTATGTAGTATATGATAAATATGAAACTCCTATTAACACACTATTTAAAAAGATGTTGTAAGTCCTTTAATAATTACAATAAGGCGAGACGACCGGGATGTCCAACCCAATTTTTAGCCCGAAATGAAATATCCTGATCGCAACAAAGATAATTCCACACTTCATGTATTATACCACCTACTATCAGATTATGTTTATTGCTTCTTAATAATTAATTGAAATGAAAAACTTTTAATTGATAATTAATAATTAAAATTCAATAATTATAAGAAAAACTTTCAAGTATGGAATAAAAACTCAAAAAAAAAATAGATGAGTACTTCCGTAAAGCGGCGAATTTTATATTTTCTCGATCTGACAACGAAGCCAAGCGCAGCGTTGAATTCCGTGACTCAACATGCAATTCCTTCAGAATTCGGTCGGAAGTGGCCGACGAGAACGGCTTAATTGGGAACGGAGTGTATTAATAATAGGTTCCCAGGTTCCTTGTGTCCACCCTGCTGAGAATGAAATAAAACCTAAAGCTAAATAAGTTCAGTTTATTTATATCTTAACAAGCAGAACTCAATACGCAAATTCGCCGTACTTGAGGCGTACTGTTGGGAACGGAAAAGCTATAAAAGCACAGAAATACTCACCGTTTTATAAAGACCAACAAATGTAATTGAAATGTAACCAAAATGTTATTTAAGCTACACAATTTTAAGATCACATCAAACAAGCTATTAGAAAATAGGTAAATAGTTACAGGATCATGTTATATCAGTCTAAAAATGTATTGGTGATTTTAAAATATATTATGTTAAAAATAATATTTATAATAATATCAGTAATTTCGTTGTATTAAGTATCTACTTACTTATTTAACCCTCAGTTGGTATCTTAAATTTGTCTTAAGTAAATGATAGTGCGTGGGCCGCGTGACAACCATGGTAAGGTTATTTTTATTTTTTGTAAAGTTAGTTATATATAATCAAAATTCTAAAACAAAATATTCTTTATTCAATTAGGACATTACAAGAACTTTTACACTACTACAGGAAGCTACCACCGGCTTCGGAAGGCGGGTCTGCTGAGAAGACCAGCAAGAAACTCATACAATACAAGAAATATCAAAATAATAATAAGTTTTTAGTAATATTTTTAGGTAACAAATTAAAAATATTCGGTTTCTTGGAAAGTCTTAACCAAAAATAATAAACTTTACCTAAACAAGGGAACTTTAAAAAATAAAGCTTTACAGTCTTCAACTATCTTTGGTCAAAAATAACTTTGGTCTTCACAGCTTAAACCTCTTTCTCGAATATTGTACAGAGGCAAACATTGGATAAACTGAAAACAAGTCAGTTAGTCCAAAATGCATCTGTAGTAGGTTTTTTTTTAATTCTCGGTATTTTTTTCATTATTATAATGGTTTATAATCAGTATAATGTTGTCATCTATTAGTAATTCAAACGAATTCAATAGGGAAATTTTATATGGAGCTGGTATAATTAAGCCCCTGTTTTTGACTTACAATATTACGTTAATAGTTACGTTAAGGTGCTGCTGGATTTTAGGCTACTTATATTCCTCTTTTCCATAGTAAGGTGATTGGATCGGACTTCATTTTCGCCAATGAAGACGCTTGAATATAAGAATCATTGCCGTATAAATTAATTGTTACTGGATCTTTATAATGACTTATATTTACAACATAACTATATGCTTTTTCTATGATGTAATGTGTATAACAAAAATTACAGATGCTCACGATATTTCGCTCGTTACAAAATAAAAAAAAAATTTAAGCGAGAAGCACGCGTGGCATACCAGGGTTAAGTAAATTTATGATCGTGCTTCAACTTGCTTAACACTTTCCCGTTAGTCGCATTCGACGTGGGAGCAGTCATGGTATGGAACGCTATTGTCTGCGCTAAATGCGCTAGCGCTTCTACGTTTCTATCAGTTATATTTATCATAATTACAGTTCGTGATTTATGAAAATACCAGCAATCCGACCACAGCTTTGCCCTTCTAATGCTATATTATAATTATTTAATTAGCCTAATTATACATAACTTATAGCTCACGTGGCTTATGTATATATCGTTAGTTCCGTTTAAAATCCTTTAGGAGTTTTGCGTGAAAGTGGAGCAAACATGCATCTGTACTAAAAAACTCTCACATAGATTCTAGATGAGGTTAAAATAACAGATCTTAGACTAATCTAAATAGAGATTATATTTCTAATCTGCTTTCTAGTATGTATCACTATTTTTTCTGATAAAATTATGTAATGTAATGTATAAACACTTAAAAAAAATAGAATTGCCGTAAAACTAAATTCACCATTTTATTTTCCATGTGACTTTTCTGGGATCTAACTAAAACGGATGGATGCTTATAAGCGCAGGTTCAATTCTCGCTACGTTCCAATAAGTATTATTGATAAAAATGTCTTAAGATCAGCTACATGTAAACGAACATACATACAAATTCTATTTTCATACATCGCAAATAAATACAGATTGGACACATGCGGAATTGTATTTGAAACGCTTGTCGAGTGAAAGTAACAGAGTAGCGAAAGTTTAATGTGTCTACTTACTGTGTATTCTTGTAGGATACAAATGAAAGTAGGCCTGCAGCTTAACTTTGGATTGTTACTGACATTTTTTTACACACTTAATCTCAATTTTATACTAGTAGGGAGTTTTTTTTTGTTTTTCAATCAATAATATCTAAGCGGTTGTAACGCAGTAGCACAAGCGTGTGATTGCAAAGAATACAGCTATAAGTGCGATTCTTACTCGAAGGAAAGAATAATTATTTAATAGCAGGGCATTGAGCATTGCTCAACAAGCAATCACGGTGAATATTTGGCAGAGTAGGGAATGAAGTGTTTGAACGGTTGTTATATGCGGTATACACATACAGTGTGAAGTTAAATAAATCAAAGATATGATTTAATATACCTATACTTTTAAAATAGTAATACTTCGGAAGTATAGATAAGTAATATGATAGAATATGTTTAATGCCAATTTCATTTAAATCAGGCAAACACCTATTTGATTAAAATGACATAGTAGTTTTTTTATAAACATTTTGAAGACATCATTTTGCGATTAAATATGAAGGTATATTTATTAAATAAATTGAAATCCATTAAAAATATACCAAAAAAGTCAGTTTTGAAGCTAATAAATTAGTTTTCTAAAATACGCTAATCTTGTTGTTAGCACAAGATTAAAAATGGTCTATAAGTAAATTTATAAAAAGAATCAAACTATAAACAAGTTCATAGCACTGAGCTAAATAATTACTCTAAAAAATGTAACAACAGTTAATTTAAAGCAGAATTTAAGTTTAAAACACCCGCTAAAAGATAATGAAATATGTTTATCGATATAAAAATGTTGAGTAGCAAGTGCTAAAAATGTTTCCATCTTATATTCTTTTCTTAATTTAAAAAAAAAATGTTATTAGGTTTTGTATTCTTTTGCATATGGAATGCAAATTTAAAATAATGCAAATTATGCTGTTACAGATTCTTCAAATTGTGTTATTCGCTTTATTTATTACTTTATTTCATTTAGACACTAGCCCGGTACTCAGCGTGTGGCAACACCTAGTTTTACTTCAGGTTAGTGTCTTAAGATATTGGTGTGTTTTAGTTACATTAATCGTGTTTAAAATTATAAAATGTATACAGTCTCAAAAGGACCTAGCAAAATTGTCGCAAAAACTCGAAGAGGTAATTGTATAATATTTTATATTTAGTTTAATAGTTACACATGATTTAACCAAAGAACCGTAAGAAAGTATTATTTTACTTTTTAGGTTTAACACAAAATTTAGAAATATTAGACAGTCGTAAGGATTATAATAGGAAATCTTCAGACTCTGACAATGGTGAAATTGTAAGGTAAGTTCAAATTAAGTATTATGATGCAATAAAGAACACTAATGAATTTCATCACTGTTTTTACATAACCTCCGGCCGGAGGTCGATATCACTTAAATGCTCTTAAGTATTTTTAATAACCAATATTGTGTTTATTATTTAGATATATTGACGACTACTGCTGTAGAAGATTAATTTACAATTTAATAACTTTAGTGACATTAATACCACTATTAAATTCATATTTTCAGCATGCCCAAACCAGTATTTCATTCCAATGGTAAAAAGACAGTACACCAAAGAATACCACATCATGTGATTTCCCCTCAGCATGAAGAAATGATAAGATATATCAGTGAGAGTAAGTAGCTTATTTTATTTCTGAAATTTTCAGATTTTATTTATATATAATAATTAGTTTAGTACTGTAGAAAAGAATCTTGTCATAAATTTCTTATTATCATTTTGCATTATTTATTTTCAGCGTGGACACGAACTGCAAATGGTGACAGTGAACCATCAACACCAACAAGCACAATTGGTAATTTTTTTAAATATTGAAATTCCAGCATTCACTGCACAGTTCTTGAGATGTTACATATTCTCTCAGTGGCAAGACACATTGCTGTACTTAGTCTAATTAGATGCTAGAAAAATAATACTAAATTACATGTCCATCATTGTGCAGTGGGACATTATTAAACTATAATTGCCCTATACTTGTGACTCAAGACAAAGCAACTGTTACATAAAAAAATAACTACATATGAAATTTCATTCACATTCATATAGTAAATGACCAAAACATGAATAACTCCATGCACAAATTATTTTATATTTCCTAATGACAAAAGACTAACCATATTACACTATTAAATAAGGCAACTCAAATACTTTACTTGTTACAAACTCTAATTCTTAATATATCTTCACACTGTCACCTTTAGTTTGGCAGCATAGACATTAGTGCCTTTTTTACCAGAGCAAGAAAATATTCAAACAAAAAGCTAGAAAATAATCATAAAATAATTCATTTACATAGATTAAGCCATGTGATTCTTCAGGCCTAGAATAGGATTACCCTGGTACTGATGGTGTCATAAGAGTCGGCTAAAGTACGTGTATGAGAACCACGTTATCAGTAATGACAACACGCATGGGCAGACCTGACTGGATTAACATCACCCCCAGCGTTAAGTAGTGGCGTCGGTCACTGCGTTTCGCATTGGGTAAAACCGGGCCCTGGTGCCCATCCTTCTTAGGACCGCCAACGCACCTGTAGCTCCTCTGGAGTTACTCGGGGCCGTGGGCGACAGTGATAACTTACCATCAGGTGACCCGTACGCTCATTTGCCATGTCTTATCAATAAAAAAAACAGAAAAAAACAGGACACCCTTGTTATGATAGTCTTTATGATTTTATTGTATCATCCATTATTTTCAGGATCTGGTAGTTCGTCTCCCGATCCTCCTTCAAATTTATATTATCAAGATGAAGCGCCTAGTCCTGTGCTACACGACTTTAAGCCCTTCGACCTCGAAACCTGGTGGGGGAAGAGATTGTTCCAGAACATTACAAATTCTCTCTGAGATTCAACATTTAAAATGGGAACATGAAATTCGGTAGCGTAAGTCACAATCAATTGCAGTTTACTAAATTTTATAAACATTTTTATAAATGCAAGATATTTTTGCGAAGCAATTTTTAAAATTATATAATCTCATCCATATCGATGTTTCTACTTTGTAAGATGTGTACATGTTTCATATTAGTACATGTTGCTAATGGATAGTTTTTTTCACATTTTCTGTTCGCTTAAAGCTGTATAATGTTTAGAGAAAACTTTGTGTTTGAACACTTTTCAACACATTTTTCAAGATATTGCCTATTAAATGGAAGATTTCAATGCAGTGCCTTGTTTTCTAAATAAAATAATTCATTCCACCGACTGGCAATAAAACCTATAGTCAACACTGCAATGTTTTCACATAGTACAAATAAATTTAGTAATCTACAGTTGATTGTGGATCTCAGTAGGTAACACCTTTATTTCGTTAAGAGAATATTTCCAAAGCTCAATTATGTTACAACTGGCTTTGCATTAAAACCAATATTCTTTAAGATTGTTATATTGTATGAATGTTGTTTTTTTTTTTTTGTTTTATTATCAATTATTCTGAACTATCTATACCAAAGAATTTTAAATGTATAGAAGCATCTTACGCCAAATAAAACATATATATTTTTTTAATAGGTAAGAACCATTGTCATCTCATACTAAAAACTAAGTATTAATTGCAGCATCATAAATAAGCCATTTGAATTTTCATACTCTTACATAAGTAATATGTATAAGATTGCTCTAACTATATATAATATAATTATGCTCTGACTACATATGATATGTAAAGACTGTTTAAATAATAGAACTTGCAAATTCTAAATGTTAGTATTGTTTTTACAATATAGTGCTGGAAAAATTATTTATGGTTCAAGATTTGCTTGTTTTGTCAAATTAAAATTAAAGTACATACTCGCAGTACATAAGCATGCATATAATTTTTTTAATGTAAGTTAATAAGAAACTCTTAATGGAAATATGAATATGCTATTTCAAAAATTTTATACATTTTCTGAAATATTTTTCATATTTGTTATTGAAATTTTTTTAAGTGCCTAAGTACATTTACCAAATTTAAATTTAATTTTACAATAAATGTATGCATTTTTTTGTTAAATCTATTTGTGCTATACCTTTTTTTTTAATTGTATTTTAAATTTGTTTTATTTTACATTTTATTTTTTTTAATCTACATATTATTTTTTTAAGGTATTGATGCTCTGTATACACATTTTTTTTATAAATCAATCCCTTAAATATTCCTATTTGATGTATACCTATATATCTAATATTGTTATTTAACCCTTATATGTATACACAATTGTCACAAAACTTTACATTTCCATTTCAGTTACAATGATTGCATTTTATTATGTAAAATAAATTATTAATTGCCTAAATGTACCATAAATTTTGTGATAAATTTGAGAATTGTACGTGTGAGGGTTAAAATTGTTTCCTTAATAAGTGCAATACTTTTCATCACACACTATATATAACTATACAAATGTTAAAAGTTACGGATACAGTATTTTAACTCGTTTTAGCTCGTAAAGACAAATTGTTGATAGTTGTTAGCCAAATGGATTCTCTTTTTGATTGTTATGTTTGTGCTTCTTTGCTTGAAGCGTGATGTCTTCCATTTTAATCGGGTAATTTTATATTAATCTTTGGAATATTGGTTTAGTTGGGTTTTTGGCTGTTTCATAAAATAGTTCAGTTCATTCATTTATTCATCAGTTCCAATCACTCAGTTCATTCATTTATTCATCAGTTCCAATCACTCAGTTCATTCATTTATTCATCAGTTCCAATCGTTCAATTCATTCATTAAATACGTTCATCTTCCCGCATTCTATGTCCTTATGAATTGGCCAAAAATAACTGTTTGTTTACTTTAAAATAAAGCGCTTTCTAACAACGATGAAAGCCATTTACAAGTCGAATTTATCTATATTACATGGAGTACTCGCAATTTGGAAAGAAATCACGTGCGTACTTTTAATTTCGTTCAAATGTTTAGTGCGCTCGTTCGAGCACAAAAGGAATAGAAAGGTTTTAATCCTTTTAAACGGAAATATGTAGTGATATTAGCAGGAGGTAGAATATTTTTAGACTGATTTAGTTATTAAAAGTTATGCTTTTTGATGTAGTTGAATAAACCACCTGACAAAGTTTGTGGAGTTTTATTTTTAAAATATCAAAGTTTTACCGTCGAGGGTATATAGCTCAGCTTCACGCTGTAACCCGCACATGGCAAAGTAGACAAAGGGAACTTTCCCAAGTTCCCTAGCGTTAAGACACTCCGTTCCCCACTTTCCTTCGAATTTGAAGCCTTGCGTGTTGAGTGTCGTGATTCAACACCGCGCTGTTGCCTTCTTATCAGAGCAAAGAAATGAGAATATTAAATATTTTAATTGGAAATATTAAATATTTATTGCCTCGAGTGGGGATCGAATCCACAAATTTTCACGTTTACGTTCACATGCTTGTGCCCCTGCGCCACGAGAGGTAAGAATGAAATAGCCCCTAACTGAAAATGTGACGGTCGAGTTGGTCGGGTAATTCCGACTCCTGAGCAGTTGTCTAAGCTGGGTAACTCCCCAGGGTAACAGAGGGTCTCGCCCGGCTGTGCCGAAACCGCAGGCAGACGACCAAAGTAGAGTATACGTCGGATGGAAGAGAGCCGGGAACCTGGTCTTCGACTTGGGACATCGACAAACACACTATATCTCAAGATTTGAACGGTGAATGGTAACCACAGTATCTTAACACTATTTTTTTTATATATTTTTTTAAATAAACAAATATCACCTTTTTCCTTTACTTGTAATTTCTTAGGATATATTTTTCTTAGAATTTTTTTTTGAAGCTGTCATAAAGTGTCTATTGTATGTTTTGTTCAGATTTAGAGAATAATTAATATAGAAAAGGATTATTTCCGTTTTAAGAGATGATCAAATGTGTTGAAATCAACGAATCAGTGTGTACAATATTAACACATTTGGAAATATATTTATTGTATTTTTATTAGAAAGTCGTATGGACTTTCTAATTTTAACATTAAATTAAAATGTTTTATTTTAGAACAATTTAGAAAACAATAAGTTATTCCAATATGGTGTAAGGAACGCTCTATATTTATTAAATAGTCTTGAACACAGCTTGGACAAGTCGAACAAGTATGAAAACAAATTATTGGAATGTAAAAAGTCGCACAACCATTCTCATTCCATTAACGGTTTTACAAGTGATACTTCTGATAATATGAAATCTAAATATACAGGTCTTAATTAAATAATCAGTTAATATTTATTGACTATATATACACGTGCGTAGCTAAAGTATTTATATGTTTGTATATTTAATTTTTATGGCGTATTAAATCCACTTTCGTTTCAGATCAATCAAAATATTCTGTAGATCCATCGGAGTCTTGGTCTACAATGAACATAGGCCTTCAAAATCAGTGAGTATGACAGAATCTTCTGGTG
Source organism: Eueides isabella (assembly GCA_019049475.1). Taxonomy (NCBI): domain Eukaryota; kingdom Metazoa; phylum Arthropoda; class Insecta; order Lepidoptera; family Nymphalidae; genus Eueides; species Eueides isabella. The sequence goes on along the minus strand of CM032394.1, from coordinate 4,899,395 downwards.
CATTATCATACATCACATAAATCTATTTCTGGATATAATTTATGTTAATATTTACACAATTCTTAATACAATTTAATATATATTAAATATAACTACTTACAAATGTCAACAGTAGAGTATATATATACCTTTTAACTATAAAGGTTTTTAAATAACGTTATAAATATAATTATATATTAGACATGAAGAATTAACAAGAAAATATAAAAGTCTTCTCGAATTATACGAACAGAATTTGAATAAACTGAATGTGCAAGAAGGGAAACTAATAAAACTTCGTGAACGTATAAAGGAAAAATACGCTGAAGTGGCTGAAATGAATGTAGCCGTTATAAGTGTAGGGGAAAAGTATTTAGCTCTAAGAGAGACGAAAATTACCCAGGTAAGATAGATTTTAGTTTGGAATTTAGGACTTTTTATTAAAATTAATAAAACAATATAGAAACAGTATATATAATAGATACATTTGATACCTTCACATTTACATATATAAAATATATAAATGCCTGTTGTAGCACAGCGGCACAAGCGTTTGACTGTAACAGACAGGTTGTGCGTTCGATCCTCGCTCGAGGAAACAAAATATTTAATATTTTCAATTTAAATGTTTAATGTTTTCATTTCTTCGCTCTGGAACAAGGCAAAAAGCGATTGAGTTTGAGCGGTGAGTTTCGCCACTCAACACACAATGCTTTAAATTCGGTGGAAAGTGGGGAACGGAAGTGGAACGGAGTGTCTTAACACTAGATTTCCAAGATCCCTCTGCCTATCCTGCCATGTACGGGAAATAGCATGAAGCTAAGTGAGAGTAAATAGATAAATGACAAATGTATATATTTTATATTCTCTTTTACCTTAATAGATCACTTTATTTTATGTAACTTTTAAACATTGTGCACAGAAATTGTGGTATGAAAAAAAAATTCAACGTCTGAAGATCGCAATCCAAACCATACTGGAAGCCATCGACCAAGCTCGATGCGAGTTGAAGTAACTTATAGTTAAAGAGTAAATATATTTTAAAAATATTGAATTAAATTAAAATTGTTATATAAGAAATCTTTATTTAATTTATGTCATTATAAATTAATTCATTTTAACTGTCGTGCATCGTGAAACATTGTATTCAAGTTTTGTTTTTAAATCCTTAATATACCTATTGTAAATTGTATTGATTTTTCATTTATAAATGAAGGCGGTTTTAAATTACCCTTTTTTCTCCTAATAGTTATTATAACATTATCGCTCCTTTTTACCGTAAATTACTTCCTTCACGAGTACTTAATATATGTGACATTGGAAAAGTTAACAGTGGTTCATTAGAATGTCGTCATCAAAGAATAGGACAGTGCAGAAAATTTGAGTACTAAAATATTAACATTTAGCCCCGGAAAGTTGGACGGAAACGGAACTGAGTGTCTTAATACTTGGTTCCCAAGGTTACTTTGCCTACCTTCTCATGTGCTGGATACAGCATAAAGCTGGAAAAATGGTACCAACCAATTAAGTTGAATATTTTTTTTTGTTGTTGAAATGGTGTTGTTAGAAAGAGAATAAAAAAAATTAAAAAGAGATAAATAATATATTACTAAAACTTTATGAAAGCTACTTATAATAATGCACCACTCTTGCTAGTCGCATTGTACCTACTTAACTCAGAGCAATGCAATATTGTGTCTATTATAATTTTTATAATTATAATCAACGAACACGATCTTGTTTTGATCTTCTCCATACCTGTAAAATACATATACATTAATTACAATAATTTATATGAAAAAATCACAAGACTTTTAATTAATTAATTAACAGTATACGTGCTATAAGAGCTTAGCTAATATTATAAATACTATTATCATTAAAATTAATTATAATTTCAAATGTTTTTGCAAAACATAAAAAAGTAATGACCAACTAAATTATTTCCGCCTAATATTATGTAACGGACCCACCTTTTACTGAGAAGTCAAAAGAGAATCATCAAGTAGCCGCTACGTCTAACTGACGTATACTTTATGTAATCTTTTAATCTCTTCGACCATGCCATCTAAAATTATAGCCAGTTCGCTTGAGTTCGATATGATAGCTGAGTCGGCCATAGCTCCGAACCTGAGGACCCCGTCGTAAGAGATTGCTGTTATACCCAAACCTGTATGAAAACATAGGAAAATTTATAATTTGTACGAAGTTGTTAACAAAATTGAATAATTAGTAACTCAATTCTTTTTCATTATATATGTATGTAAGAAACTAAGTAAGTCAAAAATGAGAAGATTTAAAACTAGTTAACAGTTAGGTTGGTTTAAGGATCAATACTAATAAACTATTCTAGCGTTTTGGATTTTATGAATTCCAGTAAGTGTGTCTTAACAACACGTTCCCAAGTTCCCTCAGCCTACCCTGCCATGTATGGGACAAAGCGGGAAGCTGAAAAAAAAGGTACTTGCAACAATACAATTTGAAAGATGCCGCAGCTATATTGAGGCATTTTTTTAAAATATTTTAACACTTTCAACCGTTGGTATGTTTCTGTATCGTTAATTATTATTAAAATCTTAGGCCAAAAGTGTGACGCTATTATCATTTGCTTATTTAATAAATATAATTTGTATAAAAATAATGTTTTTGATATTAAATAAAACTTCACACTTCGTTCCAATTCAAATTAAAACAAGATTAGTAAAGTGTCTTATTCCTACTCTGCTGTAAGTTTCGGGATAAACCGAAAAAAGTAAGAAAGAAAGGAATGACAAACTATCTTAAATGGATACTTTTATATAGATAATTTAAATTAAAGAATATTATTTCATTACACTAAAACGATTTAAGCGTTAACTAACACACTTTTATAAACGTTCACCTCTTTGCTACGCTCTGAACGTCAAATGGGTTAGAGTAATTCAGTTTTGCTTATAAATTTTATAGCGAAAGTATAATCTAATATAACATGAAAAACTTTTGTTAAATATTAAATTTATAATAATTATAACAGATCCGGAAGCAGGTTGTGGCGTAGGATAAAAGGCGTACGATTGTAAACGCGACACTTTGTGAATTTGATTCCCACTCAAGGAAATGAGGTATTAAATATTCTCATTTACTCGTTCTGTTAATGACGCAAAGTAAAGCATTAAAATCCGCCACTAAAACTCTAGAATTTGGCGGTAAGTGGGGAAAAGAAGTGTCTAAACGAAAACGGAAGTACACTAGGTTCCCAGGCTGCTACCTGGGAACCTAGGTTTCCAAGTTCCCTCTATCTACCCTATCATATGCGGGATACAGTGTAAAGCAAAAAAAATACTGAAGGATAAAACAAATTAATTAAGCTAGCCTATGAGCCTACAATGTCCCACATTGCGGGGTTACGAAACTCTGATCGAGGCTAATTTCATTACGGAGCATTAAGTCAACCAGACCGTACGCAATTGAGTTACCGCTTACTAATTTCTAAACGGTATTTACAGACCTGTGTTCCCTTTGTTTGGTACAAAGAATATCAAAGATTTTAGAATTCCGCCACATATGGTTAGCAGTTTTGGTCCTGGCATGTTACTTAGTACCATCGTTGCTTGGCTGCTGTTGAACATGGGAAACAGTAATTCTTTAGGCAGGATGCTGCATATCTTAAGAAAATAGTGATTTGTCTGAAAAAAATACATAAACCAATTCACAGACATACTATCTATAATTTAAATCTATTTTACAATTGTATACATTTTTTAATTGATTATGCTTATGCGCATGAGACACAAAATTCACTGTCTCCAGAGGACACGTCTGCGTACATTTTACAGTAGGTACTGTAAAATGTACGTACTTTAAGTATAAAAACAGTCTCAAATTTCAGCCTCTAATACCTTGAAGTATTTTTTAATATATTCTTACCAAAGGATCAGCACTTCGTCGTAGTTTGTTCAAGTGATTTTTCACATTGTAAATATCTTTTCCTATTGGCAAGTCTAAAATGCTTACAGTAAAGTTATTTTCCAATCTTAATTCATTATTTTTGGTCTGAGGAAATCTAATTGGTAATATTACTGCTACATTATTTGGCGCGGGGTCAACTTTCTGTTAAAGAAAACATTATTATGCAACATTAGATTATTATTATATTAGATCAGTAACTTGTTCTTAATTCTCTAATAGAATATTAACTTTACCTTTAAAAAATATTCCCGTAAGCCACAAGATAGAGATGCTGCTAAAATATCGGTAAAATTAAATTCACCAGTATTATCCTTTATTTCTTTAATTATACTGAATAAATTAGAGTCTGATTCTGTCCATGTGAATATTTTTTTGCCAGTTAGAGTTGGCCCATGAAGGGAACTTCTGTCAGGCTGCCTTAATATTCCATCAACTAAGCATAGAGGCATTTCAGACAATTTCCGAATCATACTAAACAAATTAGCAGGCGTATATTTACTTTCTATAGAATATGTTTCGGGCATACAAAACAAATTAGGGTCATGATCTGTACCATCGGCTATAGTCTGACATAAAAACTCTATTAAAGCAACTCCGTCGCCTGCTGCATGATGAATTCTAAATATAACGCCAAACTCTGTTGTCCCATTTCTGTTTTTAATCTTTTGATTTGTTATCAACACTTGAAACATTCCCTCGTCATTAAAAGGTAAAGGCTGGTAAGTTATTTCACTCATAATTTCTTCTAAGTCCGATAAATTTAGCTCAACAGTATTAGCTACGTCGATTATTCGTACATATTGGCCGATATCGACGTAACAACACTTTCTCCAATAATAAAAGCCGTATTCCTCACTTCTTCTATAAAATAATTTTTCGCTATCGACATTTTGTACGATATGCTGTAGTTTCTCTTTTATATGTTCGACTAATTCTTCCGACGAGTTACATACAACCACTCCGAGAACATTAATTATACTTTTAGTCGTATCGTCTTCTAAACTCCAAAATACATCAAAACTGTCGAGAAAACCCGCAAAATGTTTGTCTTTTCTCTTAATAATTATAGAACATAAGGTTTTATAAATATAAGCTATGCCTACAAACGCAAATAGTAACGGTAAAGATAAAATCAACAGAACTACCATGAAAATTCTTTGCAGTTCAATTTCGTTTCCTACTTTAATTTTTACTTTCTTCTTGAATGTTTCAAACTGAAATATAAAATTACAAATTACTATTAAATAGAATTGCATTTATATATATTTAATTTTTAATTCATTATTTTTTATTTTTTAGTATTCGTAATTACAATTTTTATATGATTGTTGCTTTTGAATCTACCGACCAGACTGAACCATATTTTACGATATTTATATTTTCCTGATAAATGAAACGATGGGTTGGTTTCCGCTAGTATAAAAAAAAATATTTATTTAATTAAAAAAAATCTTACCTCAACACTAAAGAGAAAATTGATAAATATTGCCAGTAAAACCCCGCTTACGGCGCCAAAGCTAGCTGCTTTCGTTATAACGACTCCTTCTATGGTCTTCATATTGTATGATGAATTAACAATGTTGGGAGGTATATCATTTGTCAGAGTAGAAATATTCAACATTGCACTTAGATCCATTGTTATTAATTATTTTATATTTTTTTTTATAATTGTAACTGTCCGAGTGTCTCTGCCGAGACGATTCAAGTCCAACTGAAGTGAGTTCACTCAGTAAATGTGGTTAGAAAGAAAAATGAAGCCTTAGGACTTTTTAAGACGATACACGATCTAATTAGTTTTAATGTTGATACTCTACTCATATAACACTTACATAACTAAAATTTCCGAAATTTCATTAAAGTAACAAATTTCGTTATTTATTCACCAAATCATTAAGATCTTATCTTCATATGAAATTAATTGTAAGCGTTGCATTACGTTTATATAAATTAAAAAAAAAAAAATACTGATATTTATTATAATATTATTATTTTACGAGTATATTGAATTGAATAAGAGTAGTTTAAATAGATATAACTTAGTTCAAATCTTCATGAAGAGCAAATGAAAAACAAAAATTAATTGTAACATACCAATATTTTAATCATTCAAATTGTGTATATATAAATAAATTTATCTGACAATTAACGAAATTAAAAAAAAACATGCATACCCATGGATTACTTATTACATAAAATACAAAATTAAATTTTGAAAATGTGATTGTGCAATTTGAACGAATACGTAATACATGCTTAAAAAATCTTAAACTTAATAATTTACAACAATAACATTAACTTAGATTCATATAAATTATTTTCTTATCATAGGAACATAAAAAAAGGCAATTCAGACAACCTTATATTAAAACTAATAAGTAGACAGGTATATATCAACTAGTAAGCCATGACTCTTATACGTCGTTTTGGCTTACATATAATTAAAATTCTACGTGCTTTTCAACTTTTTGCCTCTTTATGAAGCAAAGGACGTTTATCCATATGAAAGAAGCAGATGCTACGTAAACGACACGCAAGTTCGAAGGTATGAAAAAGAAATTTATAGTTTGTCCCGGAATCCAAAACGCTTGGTTTGCTAGAAAGGTTTTCCAATATTTATCCTTTAACTCTTCGAAAATATCTTCTTTGCGCTCCAGGATACCGAGCACTAAAATTATATGAAGATCCTAGTCTCAGTTGTTATAGCAAATATTTTATTATTATATTGATATCTTTTTTATTCAGCTTCACGCTGTACCCTGCATATGGCAGGGCAGACAGAGGAAATATGGGAACCTAGTGTTCTGTTGTATTATTTACTTTCCTCCGAATTTGAGGCATTACGTGTGGAGTGGCGGGACTAAACGCCGCGCTTTGCCTCGTTACTAGAGGAAAGAAATGAAAACATTAAATATTTCATTTTTGCTTCAGCTTCACGCTGTATCCCGCACTGGGCAGGGTAGACAGAGGGAACGGAAGTGGAACCTAGTGTTATGACACTCCGTTCCACTTCCTTTCCCCACTTTCCGCCGAATTTGAGGCATTGCGTGTTGAGGGGCGGAACTCAACGCCGCGCTTTGCGTTATTACCAGAGCGAAGAAATGAAACATGAAAACATTAAATATTTCATTTGAAATTATTAAATATTTCATTTCTTAGTAGGGATTGAACCGACAACTTATCGCGTTCACAGTGACACACTTGTGCCGATGCGCTACGACAGCACGCAAATCAATAACAAATATTTACTTTTATGCTGCACTTAAAATTATGTTCTTACCAACAATATTTCATTGTGTTAATAGACATATGTACATAAAACAAACGATTATGAAGACATAAAGAAAATATAGTGATAATATCAAAATACTCACATGTATAAAAGGCTGCTAGTAACACTGGAGTCATAAGGAGCTGATCAGAAACAACCTTAGCGGCCACTGACTTAACAGCTGTTCCCACAAACTGCTTGTCAAGAAACTTGTACCTAATAAAAGACAAACATTTTTAGTTATAATATATATTTTTTAAATAAACATATCTAAACTATAGTTAGCTAGCTACTCGTACACACAGTCATCGTAAGTTCGAGTAATTAATTCGGTATGGAGCGAAAAGATAGTCTTCAAACCAGACGAAAAAATACCAAAGAAAGCATAGCATAATATTTTGTATTCAAGAATTAACAACTATTTTAAATGGTCGTAATATCATATTACCAAAGTCGTTATAAAAAATATTACAATATTAAAATATATATATTTTTGCACAAGAATAGTGGAAGCCATTACTTGAATCAACAAAGTTCATTATTTCTATTTTATATATTAATTTCTTTCCGCACACATTATTTCGTTAGTATTTTAAAATATGCACTCGCAAGATAGTTATAAAATGTTATGCTAAAATCAAATGTTACTTACATTTTCTAAAAATAATATTAAGAAATTATAACAAAAAAAATAATTCTTCTTCATTTCGCCTTTGGCAGGTAAAGAGAAGAAATAAGGTTCAACTTCCAAGATCAATTAAATATAATTCATCCCTAATTTTATAACTTAAGCATTTCATTTTCTAAAGCTAGTACAGACTAACCCAACCAGGAAAACGATTCCCTTGAGTGGAATTCGAGCTCAGAGTCATTGTATGAGAGAAGCGGTCGATGGCGCTATAAATATATATTTTTAATAAATAAAGTATGATAATTGTAAATAACTAAAACATACCAATAGTACAAAGTGGGGGCATACAAGCAGCTGCCAACAGTGACGATGCGGCCAGCAGATGCCAGGTCGAGATCTGGCTTTTCCGGCTGAAATGTCAAATCAGTCAATACAGTTTGGATGTGTATCAGAGGACTTTGAATGTAGATTGTTATTTTATTGTTTTACATTGTAAGTACATAAAGAAACATAGAGCACATAGGAGAATATGACACCATAAATAATCGCAGCCGTAAAACAATAGCGGATTTTAAATATAAATATTAAAAAAATATATAAAAAGATTAATACATTATGTAACCAAATAAGTAAAACTTTTACTATATAATATATTTTTTCTATATAATATATTAAATAATTTTAAAATTATGAACTTAAATTTTTGGTAACCTGAAAATATTCTTTAAATTTAGATATATTAAAGACGCGATATTATGAAAGAAAATAATTATTTAATGTATTTATTGCTGCCTGAAGAAGTTTTTCTTATACATTTTTGGAATATAAAAGTAAACCGCTAAACAAGTAAGCTTAAAAACACAGATATTTTTGGTCTATGTTAGTTTCAATTCTCCATCTTGAAATAAAATGGCGGGAAAAAAATATATTGTGTTAACAAGGAAGAATATGTGCATTTAGTCTAGTGTTCACAACGAAAGATGTTTCCGCTGGAATAAACATATAGAAAGAGTAGAAATTTGCTTTAAAATTATTGGTAAATATTTTGTTTAGCTCCATTTTGTTATTCGCACATAAGATATTTTTTAAAATATTACCGTTCAAGGTGTGAAATCATCATCATTGCGGTTTGTCTTATCTGAATAGGAAAATACACAAGTGAAAGTACTCAGCTTCACGCTGTATCCCGCACATGGCAGGGTAGGCTGAGGAAACTTGGGAACCTAGTGTTAAGACACTCCATTCCACCTCTGTTTCTCACTTTCTGCCGAATTTGAGGCATGTTGTATGAGTGGCGGAACTCAACGCCGCGTTCGGCTTGTACCATTGCGAAGAAATGAAAACATTAAACGTTTAAATAACAACAACAATAATTAACAAGTGAAAGTTACATAAAATAAGAAAATATAAAAATACTGTACTATTAAAATATTATTTAATCTATTTAAATGCTTTCTTTTATCGTTTATAACAAAAAATAATCATTTTTATTTTATAAAAATCTTTTTGCTACAAAAAAAGTATAAAATAAATTGTAACCAGGTAATATTTAATTACATATTGGTAATCGCTGTGACCTAAATTATTTGTGAATATTGAATTTGACCTACATACATCTTAGCTATTTGCTATTGATAAAAATAGAACATGAATGGTATTGTAGAGAACTGTCCTGAAATTCATGCAATTGCATCAAGGGTAGCGTGGCCGAGCGGTCTAAGGCGCTGGTTTAAGGCACCAGTCTCTTCGGAGGCGTGGGTTCGAATCCCACCGCTGCCATATATCTTTTTGTTGTTATATTATATATTTAAAAAATAAACAATTTAAAGTTACGAGTATATATTAAAAGCATACAATGGATATATAATATTTTATAGATAAATTTATATTTTTAGTTATAGATTATTTTGTTACCAACTTCCTTTTATCAGTGATAATAAACACTATAATATGATTAACTTTAAGTTTTATCTCTTTCACGATATCAGTCTTTAAATTATCTATGTTATAGTCACAAGCATGGGCGTAAGAAGACAGGGGGTCAGATGGGCCGTGCCCACTCCAAAATAGTGTTGTGCCCATCACAGAAACTTTCCTAACAAAAAATACTCTGAAAAATTAAAAAAAAACACAAACAGATTTATTAAAAGACAACATTAAGGTTCACCAAGAAAATATTTTTATAGATACGCTAACGGGCACATGTCTTTGGGCACATGATATCTTTACATTTGCGACAACAACAAACAATTTTATGCCTCCTCAGTCTGTATACTACAGAAAAATATTAAAAAAAATTTAGAAATCTTATTGAGATTGAATAAATAGTATGCTAATGTGATGTAATGGATCGATAAATACACTAAAACCTAAACTATAACAGAAAAAATATAAATGGAATATAAAACATTATTTAAATGAAATTCTTTTCTCCATATTAATCACGCATATTAAGTACATACAACATTTCCGTTCGCGACTTCGTCTGCTTAAACTACGCAATTATTTACTTACTACTGTAGCTATTTGTCGATTTTTTTTTATTTTGCTACATTTTGATTTATAAAAAACATTGTATATTAGATTCTTTAACAAATTTATTATATATGTAGATATTACACATATTTATTAAATGTAGAGATTACATTTTTGCAAACCCGACGTTTTATACATTTTTCAGCCTGGGCACGAGTACACCCAAAAATTAAAATATTAATAAAGCCCCACAAAAAAATCTTATCTTTTGATAAGATTTTTTTGTGGGGCTTTATTAATATTTTAATTTTTACATAACAGAATGAAAAAATCTACAAATTAATAGATAATTAGCTTGCAATTTTTACGAGTTCTGATTTAACCGCATGCCCAAATAAATAAAGTACAAAAGTTATACACTACTTGATTTTCGCTGTTACCCATTTATAATGCAAATTGCATTTGCTAAAGATTTAAGAAAAAGATATGAAATTATTTAATGAAGTTTTAATAATAACCTTACCGTGTTCATTCTGTTGAAAGTCTGCTGTGATAGTTCCGCTGCTGTGTAGAACGTCGCATATACCAACGTGTTCGTTACTACAGGTCTCTGTTTTAGTGAGTGTCGCCACCAGCTGGCTAGTCGAGATGCCATGATACTTTTATAATTTTTCTCTTCTTTCATTATAAAAGTATAAAATTGATTAATTATTAAGTGCTTGTATCAAAATGCCATATTCACATTTGTAAAATAGTGGTAATATTGTATAATTCGCTCATTTTTTATAAGTGGAATACTATTACACACTGATAACACAGGTATATTACCTATTGCATCATAATCTAATAACATTAAGGATATTACCAATTCTTATAGCAAAAGTAATGGTTTGTAAACCATTCAAGTAGTAATTGACCCCTCCTTCCTGTAGCCTGTACCTTTGTAGTAACATTTTGTATAGCATATGTACATATGAATATATATAATAAGTTAATAGTTGGAGTTTGGAACAGAGCAATGTGTATTTTCACTTAATAATATTAGTTTATAATTATATTATGCTAAGCAAATGACCATATCTACGTATGGGTACACTACGGCTATTTCTTGCAAATATGGAAACCAATACAGATAGACAAACTAAGAAAAAAAAATCTCCTATGCTAGTCCAATTATTTAGGTTGCAAATCACAATAAATCACAATATATAACATTATATGGGTTTATTGATATTAAACGCGACGTATCCTATACATTACTACAAGTGCTTCCGCTACAGCTCTTGTAATTCACATATATAAATAATAATAATTTTAAATATAAATGTTATTATGATTAATGGGAGAATTTATTTTAAGCCGATTAATGATCTAATAAGATTTATTTTAATAACTTCTTCTTACATACCTTTAATATTTTACGTGAACACAAAATAATTTTATCATATACATATGTTTATGATCACAAAACACTTAACGTATATTGAAATACTGTTTTATGTAATAGAATATATATGTCCTTATCAATATGCACGTCTTACATCGTCCGAGCACCGAGTTTGAACTATACCTCAGTCGGTGACAATTGCCTTTAATAGAATAATTTAAAAACATCACAGTCACGATCTATATGTTACAATTATTCAATAAATTGCAATATTTTTCTAAACTATATAGATAAAAACTTTTTTGTACAGAAAAAAATCATAATGAAAATTTTCTTATGTCAGTTAGAACAAATATAATTACTTACGTAATAAATGTGTACATACATTTTAAAAGTGGTATGTAATAATGTCTAATTATTTTTTGGGTATTTAATACTTGAAAATTTGGTTATATAATAATTGTGCTATTGAAGAGTTCTTAGTAATTTTATTGTATATTATAAATATTAATTATCTATAATGGTTTTATAATTCATTAAGGTAATTTTACTAATATATATTAGTTAATGTGATTTAAAGTGTATTGGTATATTCATATGCTTCAATTTATAAGGACTAAAAATGAAAACGGATTTGATAGCGTAAGTGGATGATGAAACGATAAGTACATTATCTATATTGTTACTCTTATCCTATCTAATGAAAAAGACTTCATATATCACGTGCAACAGTTTCCGGTAGTATCTCTTTTTTTAGCCGTGTGATTCCGGCTTAGAATAGGATCACCCTGGTACTGATGGTGTCGTAAGAGGCGACTAAAGTACGTGGAGAATCACGCCGTCAGCAATGGCAACACGCATAGGCAGACTCGACCGGATTATTACCACCCCCGGCATTTAAGACCGGCGTTAAGTAGCGGCTTCGGCCAATGCGTTTCGTATTGGGTAATGCCGGGCCCCGGTGCCCATCCACCTTATAGACCGGCAACGCTCCTAAAGCTCCTCTGGTGCTACACGGGGCCTTGGGCGACGGTGATCACTTACCATCAGGTGACCCGTACGCTCATTTGCCTTTCCATAAAAAAAAATAGCTTCACGCTGTATCCCGCACATAGCAAGGTAGGCAAAGAGAATCTGAGATTAATTATTAAGACCTTTCGTTCTTTTTAGAACAATTACATTCCCCACTTTCCGCCTTATTATCGAAGCATAGCGTGTTGATTGACACAACTCAAATCCGCCCTTTGCCTCATGCTCTACAAAGGAAATGAAAAATATTAAATATGTGATTACTCCTAGTGGAAGTTGAACCTTAATCTAAATAAATTATTTAAAATACATATATACTATACTATATAATCTATCATATGTTATACGATATATTCTTGATATAACTATAATTTCGGTATTTCAACTTACACCTTTCATTTAACTTAAAGCATGAAGCTGTAGGACAGTTCTACAGATAATATTGCTTAAAAATGAATTAACATACGGCCTACTTATATTGATGACGCGTGTTAGAAACTTCTACAATCAAAACAATAGTTATTACGCTAGACTAGAGTAAAGAAAGAGAAAAGATATGAAAGAATTCTAAGAGATTTGCTGACGCAAAAAATCGGGTAGGGAAAAACAAAATGGTATACTAAAATAAACGAGTAATCTCGTTATCAACAATTATAAGTTAATTTTAGGAACACTTATTTAAAAAAAAAAACCTTAAATTTTTAGTGTCTAGTCTAGCAGTCTTTCTCTAATAACATTTTTAAAAAATCAAAAGAGAATGAAATGTCAATACTAAATAATTATTTTCTGACTGAAAACGGACATTGAACCACCAACGTAAAGCTCACAATCATACGATGTGCTACTGCGCCTTGACGGCCTAGTACCTATTAATAAAATACAATATTTTATCTTGTACTTTCATTTATACATTTTTTTATTAGAAAGTTAAGTCGCTTACTAAAGGAAATATTTAATGTAATCTTGAGGTACACTAGAAAACCGATTTATAATGTTTACACGATTCTGTTAATACACATCCATTTCTTAGTAAACTGCTATGAAATGTAAACAGACATATTTTACCATTACCTCTAACGTTCAAGTATGATGTTTCTAAAAAAATATACATTTTATATATATATATATATATATATATATATATATATATATATATATATATATATATATATATATATATATATATATAGAAACATGTTTTTTTAGAAACATCTTACTTGAACGTTAGAGGTAATGGTAAAATATGTCTGAAGCTAGCTATGAAGAAAAAGGTGCGGCACGTTGAGTTTCGCCACTAAACACGCAATGCCTTAAATTGAACAAAATGTAAGGACCAGGACGAAGTGTTTTTTTTGAACACTAGGTTCCTAAGTTCTCTATGCCTACATTGCCACTTCCGGGACACAGCGTGAAGCTGACAAAAAAATAGGTATTACTTAATGTATTTTTTTTTCTCTGCTAGTTTTTATTGGTGATAATTATAATTTAACATTTTTTAATAATGCTGAAGACCAGGGTTAAAAAAGTTGTTATGATTAGCCTAGTTTTAAACATTAAAATATTTCCATTATATAATTCCAACAATAATCCAGTATTTTTGAATATTAAAATATATTAAATAACTAAATACTTTCTAATAAAATAAATGTCTAGTTAATAGTAAATTATGCTTTTTAGCGTAAATTTTATATATTTTAAACAGCATTTGAATAATAAAAATAAAAAAAGAGTAAAAATTTTACATACTTTTATATTAGTACATTTCAAAATTTATCATTTTAAAGTTACATTTATTTATATTTTATGAGATAAAACATGATGTGGGGTAACCACCTTGTCGTAGATATATATAACCTGTTACGAACGATTAATAGGAATGAAAATTATTGATCGACGGAAATATATATTATAAGTATATTTAAGATTTAATATAAACAATCCGAAAAAAGACCAGCATAAAGTGTGATTAAAATTTACTGTGCAATTTCCCAAAAACTTTGCAAAAATTCAAATAAATTACTTTCCTAAACTCTATCAAAAATGTTTGAAATCAATTTGGAGCGGAAAGGGAAAAAACATTGATATTTTTTAATAAAATGTTTAACCAAGAACTAAATGACTATAGAAAATTTTATACAGAAAATACTTGGTTTCGTTATGAATACTGTTACAGTCAAAAACAAATTTGGAATCAGTCATTTTTATAAAAAAATGTTTTTGACTGTAACAGTAATCGTATACGAAATACGACAAAAATAATCGTATACGATTATTCATTGTTTTCTTAATTTCGCGCGTAAATGAAGCTGTTGTGGCACAGAGGTATAAACGTGTGACTGTAAACGCTACAGAATGTGAGACCCCATTCGAAGAAATGAAATATTTCATCTTTTCAAATTAAATATTTAATATTTATTTATATTTAATGATATAAAAAATTTAGAACGTGTTCATTGTCCGACGTGTTCATTGAATAAAATACTGATGATACTGACGTCAGGTACTGTTTTATATAGCCTTAAAACATTAAAGTTCAAGTATATTAAACAAATATAATTTGAGTTATTAAAAGTTGCATTGTTCGCCTTCATATAAAAAATATATTTATAGATTATATTTTTAAAAAGCCACTTATTCTGGCTGTTAGTGGTCTCATGACTTATAAGTTAAGTATTTTGAGTGTGCCATACACTAGTATTTAAAAGACACTAATGCAAAATAGTAACAATCTATCTACAGAGTTATTTGTGGTAGACATAAAGTTCAAATTTTGAGGCAGCGTGCGGGGCGCGAGGCGCCGTGTACGCTCGTGCCAGGTAACAGGAGGTACGGCGCTTGACACTGAGCGCAAACCACTTTGTACACAGAAAATGTTTTAAAACGTTACTTATATAATATATTGTTATTATTTTCATAAAAATATCATATAGAATTAAAAATATATATTAGTTTCACTTTGAATATTTAGTTTTAAATATTATTTTAATATACAATTTTACACGTTGATACCTACGTAAGCTGTTATGTTTATTGGACTTGAGACTAATTTAAAAAATATATTTAATGAATATTATGATGTAAATGTTGTTAAAATGTATTATAATAAACAGCAGTGCATGTTCTTGAAGCTTAGCAGAGTTAGCGGTCGTCCTCCCCCCACGTCACGCGTATCTCTCTTCCACGCCATCACGCTGTCTCTGTCTTCCCACCATCAGTCGACGCTCTACCGGCGTGGAAAATATACGTATTAAAGTGTTATGTGTGTAAATAAAACATATTTGTGTACAAATCGTGATTGAAACATTGACAATAAGTGCTTATTTATAACATTATTTCATATTATAAGTGGTTCTAGTGGAATATTGTGTGTGTTAAAGTGACAAGTTACTGTAGTACAGTACCCGTCTCGGAGGCTCTATCGGCTTTCGTCTTCATACTCGTTGGACGGCAATTAACCAAGGTATGCGACTATTTTTCATAAGATTAATATATAATTTAAAATATTACCTTGAATTTTGATGCGGCTACTATTTTATGTATATCGTTTTTTTATAATGACATAAAAGAGAAACCTTATTCTAAACAGTAATAGATTTTTATAGCGTACCTATATTTATTCGTTTGTAAAACATTGTAATGTAAACATTCTCATCAATTCTGTTGAGAAAATTTATGCTAAATTTGAATATTGTAGAATAAACTATAATTATGAGTTCCCATGCTCAGCAGCGGATGCAACCACATTATCTCCTAAGACACGAAACACAGGTTATCCATGTAAATTGGTCCTTTGCAACCGGACACAGCAAATAGAAAGCTATAGCATGAGCTAGCTTACGCAAATGGCCATATATTTTTATGCTAACTCTAGCAAAACAATATGTTTTTAATAAATGTATTATAAAATACTTTTTTGTAATTGTAAATTTTCTTTGATAATTTCATTTATGTATTTACTTTCGTGTATATTTTGTGGAGTAAATCTGACGGTTGCTGTATTTTACATCGTTATAAGAACTAATAAGAAAGTATGTCAAAAAGGAAATTGCAATACAATGTCGATTGTCCTTTCATTCTATCCATATCTAAAATAAACACGGTCATGAATAGCATTGTGACTTAAAGATGGTACAGGAAAAATTTTAACTTTGGTAATATGTACCTATATTATTATTATTTAAAACGTTAATATTATAAAATGTTACATCTGCTCAAATAATAAAATGTTGTTATATTTTAATATATTTGCTTAGCAAATACCTACAAAGCAAACAGATAAAACAGGTTTTCTATGAAGTCGCAATTCTATGAAGTCGCATCAGCATGCAAGCTAAAACTTCTTTACTAATTTATGTACTTGTTATTTATTAATGAAAATATATGTATGAGTGTATCACATTAAATAGTCTAAACAGAAAAAGGTAACTGCAGGTACGGCCAGTTAACAGGTGCCTGCACTGACAAGTGTTTAGGGTGGCGTCGCTTGTTTGCTGACTCTACCTGCGAGGGTCACCCCGTGGACGTAATCTCGTTTGAATATTTAATTTATTCCAACGTGCTATGCCGCAAGAATAATTTTAACGCTATGACTCTATATAAGGCTGTGAAGGATGCCACATTTTTTATTTATTCTAATTTAATTCAAAACTTTTAAATCTTTTTAAATACATATATATGACATATGGTTAGCTAATATTTAGATATATTTACACTTTATATATTTAATTTTATACATATATAATGAATATAAAAATGGTTTACACAGAATCTATAAATATGTAAACAGGCTCCAACCGCCGTGAGAAGCCAGCATTACAATTGCACATAAAAGTTAGGCAAAATGCTTAGTTGAGTGCTAAATGACCGTATAAAAGTTCACAAATTCGAGAGGTAGCGTCCCAAATTTGTTTACAGCGATATTACAGTAATCTTTCAATGAATCATGCTTTCGAAATACAGTGATGTCACACCGGTGTGTTCCAATCGAAACAAAAGATCCTGCCTTATAATTGCATAATTTATTTTTACTGGCCAATTTCGTATTGATAAACTGGTTCGACTTTAAACATTTCGCTTGCAACGACTTGACAAACTGCCTATAAGAACTCCTATGTTGTAAGTGCGTTCGGAAACAATTACTATATTTCAAGAAATTCTTAAAGTAATCTAGAGTAATTAAGAAATCTTTTAAAGTTTGTCTTTAAGTACTTTATACTTATATTTCATATAAGGAATATTTTTATAATTTTTATCCTTATTACTTTTATTAGGGCTACTGGAGGTAACTGAATACTTATTATTTTTCAAAGTCCGCCATTTAATACGCAACGCCTCCACAAATCGGTGAAAAGTGAGAAACGGAAGTGCCGTTTATTAATGGAACTATATGACTGTACAACTATGCTCGCAGGTTTTCTATGTTCTTATCCTGCTATGTGCCGTATATGACGTAAAGAAAAAAATCTTATTCCGTATATTGTGTATGTGATTCGATATTTTGTTAAAAGTTTTCATACAATAGATTAAAACAGATGTAGACTAAGCATACAGCTGAAATAAAACAAAATATTTTACGATTACCTATTGTTTTTTTTTTAATATTTGAAACAGACATGGGAGCTTTAGTAGCATTGTGTTAAGTGAGTCATGAATACTGAATAAGTAGTTAATTTTATTATTACCGTAAAGCCAGAAACTATAGCACAAAGGCTGTCCGAGGAGCGCAATTCGTATGACGTGCGCGGCTTACCGGCTTAAAAAATAAACGTGTTTGTTTAGATCAGTTTCAATGATGTTTGGGACCAGTTTGGAGAGCGGGTCCATTAAGGACTATGTTGAAATCGTAGGAGTAAATTGCAAACTTTAATTGAAAAGAGTTGATATGAACATGAAAAAAGTAATTAATTGCTAAATACAAAACACCCTGTTGGTGGAGATATTTTATTTAATATAATAGTTTTTATTTTGCGATGGAAATCGGGCTTTAGTCACTTCTTAGCAGATCATAATATTCCTGTTTGATGAAGAGAATATAATCGCAAAATATTTTGGCATAGTGTATTTATTGTTGTCTAAAAATAAAATTCGTTAATAATAAATTAAATAAATAAAAATGTTTCACATTTTGATATCAATTATCAAAAAATAAGAAATGCCGTATATTATAAGTAAATGAGGTATTACAGTTTTTTTATATATTAATTTAAATTATATGTATTATATTTATTATTTATTTTCGTTGAATATTAAAAACAAGACTGTATAATAAAAAAATACTGTAAAAGTATAAACGTAATATATTTACGTTTTAGTTTAATTGTCACGAAGTTAGCTACACATATTAATATATCGTGCGTCACGCTCGTGTACACGTAAGAATGTATCTAATCACGGCTTAGATATATGTATATGTTCTTAGCTTAGCTTAGCTAGAAATGATTTTACAAATCAGTAATTAATTAATTCATTAATATAGGCCAAATATTATTTTGAAGCATTATACACATTCTTTATTTACATTGACAAAAAAAAATATTTTACTAATTATTTTCTTTGACGTAGGTTTATAATTAGTGTAGTATATCATATGCAATATAGTACAAGACGGCAAACCATAGTATAGAAACACGTGTTTAAAAATAAGAGCATCTATCTCAATTCATTAGCTCGCATATTTACAAACTATGAAAGTATTTTGTAAACATTACGTTCGTTTGCGCCTACGCGAAATACTTTCGTTTATTTTTAAAAATGACATTCAATGTTAACTTCTTTAAGTGTATTGTAAGGAGTTGGCTAAAAAAATATGTAATATAATATTTTCGAAAATTAAACATTTCTTTAATAAATAACAAAAACGCCGTTTAAAATAGTCATAAAATAAACTAACAAGTGTCTCGACTTAGAGAGCAAACCTTCTAATAGGCTATTGAGCAGGTTCTCAGGAGAGATGGGTGTGATAACAGTATGCGTATATTATTATATTATATATAAAAAAAATACAATTTCGAAAATTAATTTGTATTATGTACTACATTGAATTAAATATAGACAGAGATGGATTATGTACATTATTTACATTTTTTACACCTCCAAATAGTTTAGAATGTACAAGTAAGTAAAGACAAATACCTTATTTGGCAGTTTTACACACCTTAGCCGTAGGTAAGATAAATTATTTAAAAATAATTGTTATTCCATATCCGCATAATTCCGACTCCGTTATAAAATTAATAAATGTGTTCCTACACAAATATAAGTTCCTTATTTTTTCGTAAAAGGCCATATATGGTCAATCAACTATATGTATGTCAATGCTAGCGCTAAGCTTTAACGTGGCCAAATGTGTAAGCGAGTTCGAAGGAACATGTGTATTCAATAAATAATTAAACTATCAACTTTACATGCGTGAAGGCCTATAAGCTTTCGATAAGCCTTGGGGCCTTTCTATTTTTAGGCAATAAAACAGTAACAATTCTAAGCAACTTTTGGTACACTCCAAAGTGTTTCATAATTTTATATGGAAACTATAGTTGAACAACAGTAATTACTTTATTCTATCTATACTCTTTATAATTTTATTGCTACAATCTTCATTGTTATTATGGTAAATACATACATACTTTATACTATATAGTGCATTCATTGGCGTTCCCTAGGGAAGGTGAGGATAACCCTTAATTCCCACGTCTACAGGAAGCCGCACAAAAAAATGATAGTTCCTCGTACATTCCTACACTCAACTCAAGACAAAGAATACGTTGATAAATAAACTTGTAGAAATGGTATGTGTATTCCAATAAAATATATTTTTATATTTACTTTGAGATCTATATTTAACTGTAACTTTATGTATGTACTAACCATAGATAGACATGGAATTTTTTGGTAATTAAATATTGTATAAGATATAATAAAACATTTTTTTTAAATAGAATCTAAAATCACACACGAATCAAAATCCAATCACTAAGAATTTACCCTAAAGCAAATTATATTTGATTTATTATTTTATTTCAATGTTAATATTTATTGTAATAATATTTGATAAGGAACTTATACCACGTAGATTATTTCGTTCATCCATAGTCTGCACTCGAAACAGGAAAGTGACACGGTACGCTGCACACTTGTTTGGGTGCAGAAACCATGGTCAATTTTATTGACATAATATAAATGAAATATAAATAACTTGCCTAATGGTTTTATAATGGATCAAATTGAGTATCATCATATATCACTTTTTAAATTAGAAATCACTTAAACGTTTTGTTAATCGATTTTAATTTCATCGATACACTTATTTAGGATTTTATCAGTAAAATAATATTTATTGTAAGTCTGTATTAATGTAACATTTTCTTAGGATACTTCATAACACGGAACACGTTACACAAAATATGCATGTATTTTACATATTAGATAAAATAAGATGTCTTTAAAACACTATTAACTACATAATATTATGGCGCAGACGTAATCTGTGTACCATTTTATCTAATTATCGTGATGTAATACCACAGAGTGCAGCTTATGATGCTCGTACATCTAAACAAAGACAATTTGTAGGCTAATAGCTGGTGTACTTACGTAAACTTTTAATGTGATGAAGAAAATTGATTAAGATTATAAAAGACATGAGCATTACTTACATACTTATATTTTAAATAGAATAATACCAGTCAAGTGCGAGTCGTACTCGTCGACCGAGAGCTCCGTACCAATTCCATCTTCATATGAACTTTAGCAAAACTTTTTTAAT
The DNA here is from genome assembly GCA_019049475.1 of Eueides isabella. Taxonomy (NCBI): domain Eukaryota; kingdom Metazoa; phylum Arthropoda; class Insecta; order Lepidoptera; family Nymphalidae; genus Eueides; species Eueides isabella. Next base: position 4,877,917 of record CM032394.1, on the reverse strand, counting down.
CTTAATTGCATTGACTTCGAAGTTTGATTTTTTCTGTGCTCTAAGTAGACCTGAATATTTTATATTAATTTCAGCGATGTATCTCACGACCTCGATATATATATACATGACATTTCAGACGGACAAACTGATTTTTGAGGATTACCTTTCTTACTACAAAATATTTCTTATTCTGAAAATTTTTGAAATATGCTGACAAGACAATACATTTTAATTTCATCGATACAATACATTTTATTAATATGCATACTTTTCCATATTTTTCCATGGCTACCTTGGAACCATAAAATTTTATATCGTTATGGTAACTTAATTTAATTATACTACGAATCTGAATTCATTTTTATGTAAGATTAATCTCAGGCTTTTGTAGAAATTCAATTAAATGTTATGATGTATTGCAACATAACCTTAATAATTATATTGCTTTTTCGTATTAATTGCTTTTCAAAATTATATTACTTTAGTTTTCTATAGTAGATTTTTTTTTTCAATTTAAGATATATAATTTTAACATATTTATTTCCTCATTTTCACATATAAACTGTACAAAAATTAACTAATATAACTTCTATATTAGCTATGGATACAGATTTGTATTTCAAAGCTACGAATGACAAAACATGTAACACCATATTAGCTTGACTCCACGGAGTGGCCATTCGAACGTCATGTCATAATTAATTTTGTTCTTACTTTATATATTAGTGAAAATCATAAATATATAAACTAAGAACCGAAATAAGTACAACAATATAATAAATACAGTTACATAGAATCTATACACTTCGTATACTTGTTTTATTACTCTTACTACTGTTCTGAATTAAAACTTTTACAATTTATATAAAAGTTAAATGTATTTTTTAATATAAAATACCTATTATGTCGTCAGTTGTTTATATTATCTCACTAATAAAAATTGTATTATATGGCGAAAAAAATACTAAACAAATTGTTTTGTATTATAATATATCTAGTCAACACAAATACAATCTTAAATCTGGATAATTTCATGCATAGTGAAAAGAAATTATTCTATCAGTTGTGGAAAGTTAAAATTTTCTATTTTATAGGACATGTCTATTACGAATGTTAAACATTAAAAATGTTTGAGAATGTAAATAGAGCATAGAAAAAACTTTCTCTGTGCCTTCTTATCAGCAATGGTTTATGGTTTCCATCGACACACTTTTATAACATTGTACCGACTTGCTTCAACCACATCACATATTTTATTACTTTTTAAGTACATTATTATCTAAAATGATTTGATAAGTATATTTATAATCCATAACTTACGAATTAAATTTTAATTTAATGTAGTTGTTTAAGTTAAGTATCAAGATGGGATGTAATCTGCCTTTTTTCTAGGAATGGACCAAGATAGCATACTAAAACGTGTTTGTTGCTTGAAGCTTAGCAGAGAATGAATGCCGTATATAACACAGTCTTTTATTTTACTTATTTTGTATTTAAAAATCTATAGCAGGAGTTTTTTTTAAAAATTAAATATTTAATATTTTTATTTTTATTTCCCCGCATTGGAAACGAGGTAAAGTTTCTTTCATTAACGAAGTGCTGCCACTTAACACGCAATGCCTCAAGAACTCGGCGAAAAGTAGAGAACGTAAGTTAATGGGAACAGAATGACCTAATACTAAGTTCACAAATTCCCTTCCCTGATATTGTGCGGTTTACAACATCTTTTGAAGCTTTTACATTAAAATTGATATAATACCATAAAAATATAACCCTAAGTAGCTAGGAAACACCTATTAAGCTATGTCTTAACAATGACGATGCATTGATCTATCAGTCAACCGTTCTCACTATACACGGTTGTCAGCGAAGGCCATTGTCACGGAGTAATTAGTCATCACACAATAGAAACGCTATTGTCTCAACAATAGCGCTATATCAGTGGAAATTGAATATTAATAATGAACAAAACTTAGATATTTCTATTTTATATGTAGATATAGTGCTTGAAGTAAAAATGAAACTGACAATTTTGTCTTCATGCCTGCCAAAAGGTGTACGAGTTTGAATTTTAAACGGGACACTAATGTGGCTCTGGGATTATAGTCTAAGCTGTGTAACTAATAAACGTTCTTTCTAGCTACCTCTAAATTTTTATATTTTTATTATAATTGTTTTAAATTTTAATTTTCAGTTTAAAACATGGTCTAAATGTTTTTTTTTCTATTTTTAAGTGTTATTCCACATTTAGGAAAGAACAATACAAAAATTAAAAACGTATAAAAATTTCAACGAAGCAGGATTTGAACCCGCGCCTTTTGGCGTCTGCCGAAGATCCCCGCGGATTTTTACACGTTTCTAAATTTTAAATGCTCTAAATGTTTTGTATCTTTAATGAAAAAAAAAAATTACACCCAATAAAATATTACTTCATTTTGCACATTGGGCCCATTTAGGGTTAATATAATGTATTAGATGTGCCGTCAAACCGATATCGAAAAATAAATTTATAATATAATATATTTAATAAAAAAAACATTCTGTTTAACGAAATTACAATTTAATTTTAATTATTTTTTATAAAACGAGATAAAAAGATACACTGCCTATTGCCCTCTGCTAGATATGTTTAATGTAAAACAAAAAAGGGCGTTTTCACATATGGTACATGATGAATATTGAATTTCATAGATAACCAAATATCAATGCTATATGAAAACTACAAAATGCTTAGACATCAATAGAATCGTTAATCAACTGTAATATTATTTTAAGTTGTATTTAATTATAAAGCTATTGGTCGAAAATGGACTATCAAAATATAATTATGCTCATTTCGAAAGTTAATCAAACATTAATTAATGAAAGATAGCATTGGAATAATTATACTAATATTATCAAAATGATTACAAAATAAAATAGTAAAATTATGAGCTGTAATGTAATTACATTTAACATCTCAACCTAACTTTATTTAATTCTTTTTCCTTGTGATTATATAATAATATATTGAACTAAATTCTCCAGTGTATTCATTACACTCGACTCTATAGCGCCGTTGTCGCCATCACAAATGCACATTATTTACTCATCGCTAAAGTAGGTATCGCACCGTTATTACTGAGTAGTTAGGGTACAGTTAACAACGACCACGGTCATGCTGATTTCTTGCAACAATCGATTTACGCAACTACCAATTGTTAGATTGGAAATCTTAGGAAATTTGTGTCATTTATTTTATCTCATTGCAAGCAGAGTTGTGGACGTGCTCTTGGTGTATACTAGACGCGATATCACTAAGGCCACAACGTCATAGGTGTTAACTTGTTATTTGTAGGCTTCTCTAGAGAATTTTCTACCTATACTGCGTAGAATATGACGGAAAATTAGCACTATAAAGCTGTTTAATTAATCTAATGTCATAGAAATAACATAAAACAATGGAAAATATGATAAATTAAAATAAAATATAAGAGTTACATATTGTGGTTATATAAAAATTACATAGTCCTTGAATATTTGTAAAGGCTTTTATAATAATATAATAATTATTATATTGAAAATAGACAATAAGTCGACGAGAACAATGAAAGTTTTAATTTGTTCAGATGTTCGCACTTCGGTAACATTATCCGAATGTCAACATTCATATGGAAATGTTATGTATATTCAAGAATTTTCTTTTTAAACTTATATTTAATGAATTGTTATCTGGAATGATTTTAATGAAGGTGGAATTGGTGCAGAGACAGGAATTAAAAATGAAGACAAATTGTAGCTATATAACAAGATTAGCCCATAAAATAATGTAAGTGAAGAGAAACATCCATTTTCCATGCATATTAAAATTCTTTTAAAATATCAGATCTAGCTATGTCGCAGGTTTGTACATACATGTCCACTTGGCGTTAATATGGTTATTGTTTATCGTTAAGTGTAAAGTCTTTGATACAGTGCGGAAGACAGACTCTATTTTCGTAATCATTAGCGATGAAAACCTCTTGTTAGTTCTATTGCATAGCGTCGTACAAATAGGGCGGGTATAAGTCTATTTCGGTACAAATTGCTCACTTGTCACTCGCTAATGACACTGAAAAGTGCGGTATGCATTTGTTACCTTAAAAGGTATTCTATTTATGGACACATTGGCCTTTATAGTTTCTCTACTTTACGAAATTTGTAACACGAAATAAAAATACAAAGTAAAATTTAAGATATTCTTTATTATAATAGAAAAACTAATTCAAAATTAATCTTTTATGTTTTTAAAGGTAATCTTAAAGAGTCCTTCCTCTAGGAGGCAAACGAAACCGTAAATTATAAAAAAAAACTTAGAAAAGACATTTTATTAATTTACCAGTCCTTGTACTAAGGTATTACTAGTTCTTTATATTAAGACAACATCTGGTGTACCTGTTACACATATAGAACTAGATCCAAGAATATTTATAGTTTTATAAGTGTACAGAATATGACCTGAATGTATGAAAATGATTTTATACATTTGCGTCATAAAGCACACTACACAATTTGTCGTGAATATTCATTTGAAAGAAACTATTTATAGCTAAAAGAGAGCTTTAATAATTTAGCGTTAATCGATATCTCGGTCAAATCAATAAGGTTCGTCACTGGTTATGCCCTTATGGTACTATACCTGTTAATTAAATATTTCTTATTCTCTATCACACTTAAAAAGGTGATTTTATTAAAATATTTGTCGCCATCACTAAGTAAGATATAAGTATTGTAAATATTTAATACATTCAAATCTTAAATATATATATATATATATATATATATATATATATATATATATATATATATATATATATATATATATATATATATATATATATATATATATATATATATATATATATATGTGTCGATATATATATATAGATCGATGAAACAAGAACAAAGGAAAAATATATACAAAATGTATTAAAATATTTGTTTATACATTCGTTCGTACATTTCACTGAAACTGTCCGTTACTTATTGAATCATAATATTAATTGTTATGGTAAGGATATTCGCTAAACTTCCCGCTACATTTTAATGCAGTTGGCATATATTTAATGTACCTAAATTAATAGATTGCTGTGGACCTGTGGAAACGATAAGAAGAGGAAAGATATATATGTGAACGTGTAAAGTATTTTTAGTGTAAAATAGCCTTGTTAGCTTAATATCTTTTTATTGCGTATCGGAAGAAGAACAGGATATCCATGAGAAATTTAATAAATAGATAAAAAGATACTTTGTATTGGCCTTTCTCAACTCTGAAGGACATTAAATTAATAGCCTGATAAAAGAATGTAGGTAATTTATTTAAATACTTTTTTTGCGTGTTGTATAAAACTTGAACATTTATCAAAAAAACTATAGTACTATTATAAATTTTACATTTATAACGTCAATACAACAATACCCATCTCTCTATAAGAACTCCGTTTGTGCTTGTTTGCTTTCGAGGGTCATATTATAGCTAATTTTAAATAACTTATTATAGTTCAAAGTGGTAATTATTTTATCACTAACAAACACCTGCTATATATTTGTAAATATTTAAAAATAACTATGAATTAAAATATAAAATATATTGGACTAAATATAATTGTTTATTTCACAACGTCGATTCGGAAAAGGCATATTTTTAGTAATCTCATAGAACGGTTGACTATGTCGTGTTGACCTTCATTTACGTTTTTACATTGCAATGTCAAAAATTAAAGTTACAATTCTTGTCATATTTACATAGACAACTGTAAATATTCTTTGTAATTTATAAAAGTTTTTTTTTAGAACTTTACTTTTGGCCAATATTTAACATAGGAATTTTAGTTATCGTATATATAAAATGTTGATTATGCGGCGAATTTTAGACTACTAATTTCATACTAAATGCAGCAAAAACTTTACATAAGGGCTTGTATCTTTTAATTGCGTTGACTTAGAATCTTATTTTTTTTGTGCTCTAAGGGACCGTAGATCTGGGAAATTAATATTAATTTCAGCATAATACATCCATGTAATCGTAAGTAGTAGTAGTACGTAACCGTTTGTACGTAGTTGCAAATTGACATACGGACTACAAAACGATTCTACAAAGGTTTCTTTTTTTTTTACTTTCTGAGGTAAACACCTTATAAAACACAATACTATTATTAATTCTTATTCTGTAGAAAACGTGATACATAATGTTTTTCAGTTACAAAGTGCCGAACATTGCATTTATTATACAGTTTTATTTTAAACTTGTGCGAATGTAATACTGATTTCCTGTATTGTTAATTTTTTAGGTCTGCAATGACACACGTTAACAACCTTGACGGAAAGCAACGACTAATAAAATTAACACCTACAGAGTTGTAATGGTCATACACGAACATAAAAATATATCCTACGCTGGCGACTTCGACATAATATTATATATTTTTAATATTCATTTTATAGAATAAGTTTTCATTTCAAAATTCTTCTACATACATTTATATAACTTTCTGATTAGTTAAGTTGCTTTGCTAACTTGGTACACTTAAACTATTTATATTGTTAAATAAAAAGCTTTCGTTCTGTGGATATGAATATTGAAATGGGTCTTCTAATAAGCAGCTTGTAAAGTTGTTGTCAAGGTCTTATAAAAATGGCTTGATCCACACACATTAGCTAATGTCATTGGCGGATCGTGCCAAATCACGTAGCAGTCATACGACGTTTCAACGTTTCCTATACAAATTGTGAGCATAATAAATTAGGCAAAACTATATTGTACATGGCGTATATCAATATATTTAATCAGAATCATCCTAAATATAAAATATGCATGGAAACATTATTTTATTTCTAAAAAAGTCATGTAATAAAATAGAAAACAGTAATGTGATTTGAGAAGCTACATCCTATTGCAGGGCACGTCATGTTGTTCCGTTGTAACTTTATATCAGATATCTGTTGACCTAGAAACGCACACAGGCTGTACAGTGTACACTGTAGTCCACAATAGGGCATCAATTCTATTCGAGCTGGTTCCGCTGCCCTACAAAACCGCGATCGATCCAAATGGTTCAATACCCTAGGAACCTAAGCATATATAAATTTGATGTTTCATGTCTTTGATTATAAAACATTACTTAACCTCTTTAAGGATATTAGAAAACTAAGTATTTAAAATAATATTCAATTATTATACGGCGCTGAGTTTCGCCATTGGGGAACGGAATTGAGTGTCTTACTCATACACTCACTCAGCTTCACGCTATATCCCGCACATGGCAGGTAGGCAGAGGGAACTAGAGAACGTAGTGTTAAGATACTCCGTCCCACTTCCGTTCCCCACTTTCTGCTGAATTTGAAGCATTGCATGTTGAGTGGCGGATCTCAACGCCGTGTTTTGCCTTGTACCAGAGCGAAGAAATGAAAGCATTAAATGTTTAAATTAAATATATCATTTCCTCGAAAGATCGAAACCACAACCTGTCGGTTACAGTCACACGCTTGTGCCGCTGCAAGGCAAAACACGGCGTTGAGATCCGCCACTCAACATGCAATGCTTCAAATTCAGCAGAAAGTGGGGAACGGAAGTGGGACGGAGTGTCTTAACACTACGTTCTCTAGTTCCCTCTGCCTACCTGCTTGATATGTAAAGTGAGTCACAGTTTCGTACTATGAAGTATAAGCCAGTTTATTATACGTTGCAACATCTAGTTGCAGTGATATGATTCGAAATGTAAATGTTGCAAACCTGTTATTAATTTAGAAAACTCTTTACAGGTTACAATGAAAAAATACTATGTTTAAAATTAGTCCTTAGCATTTTTTAAAAATATTCTTATATTTTTTTTAGTAAACACTGCCTTTAAGTTTGCTTTGAAGATTATGTTTAGAACCACTTTATTCAATAGTTGCTTTTAACCAAAAAAACATGTTTTAAATTTTAAATATATTCAAATAATACAGATATTATCTTGACGTGCCATTATTACGCTATTGTCATAATAATTTTTTTCACTTAATCAAACTTATATATAGCATATTCTGTTGAAGTAATAAGTTTTTGTCAAAACTGATCACAGCAGACTGTAGGACGTCGCAAGCCAATTATAGACAACATTAATAGTACACTTTATATCTGCAAGACTATTCGCTGTGAGTGAAATACGAGTATACCGGCTTGGAATAATGCCAACCGAGTTCATTGAAATCATAAGACTGGAAGTGGTCATTCATTTTTATATAAAACAGTTTTAATATAAAAGAGACTTGTATATGTTATTGTTATTTTATCGATTTACTGAAAATACTGCCAAAGGCCTGCTCAGGCTGTTCTTATAAAAATAAAAAAGTTTATTTATATTACATAACTTTAATCTTCTGTGAATTTATATCCGAGGTCGAACATCGAACTTTACTTTAAATATTTGTAAGTTACTGAATACTGAATAATAAAGGTGTTAATAAAGAATTTCAGTTAATTTTAACTGAAAGTTATATTTTGTACAGCTTTATATTATTTAAAAATAAATATAGTTAGAAATTTATATCAACGTTTAAAGCTTTACCGATCTCATGTTGTACCAAGATTTATATCGGCCCTATCCCTTTAATTTCGAATCGACGTGGAATGTAACTGTACATCTAAGACTTCTTCACTATGTCTAGAAAGACTTATCACACATTTTTGTTGAATCCTTAAAATTTATTTTATAAGACCATTCCAAACTTAGTTCAAAGGAACTTTTAAGTAACTCTATTATAGTCATAATATTTATAAATATTCTGATGTGATTTATTATCATTGATGCCTGTGGCATAAGCGTGTAACTGTACACGCTATTGATTGTGGGCTCGATCCTCACTCGAGGAAATGAAATATTTAATATTTTCATTTCTTCGCTCTGGTGACAAGGCAAAGCGCGGCGTTGAGTTCCGCCACTCACACAGATCAGTTTCTTAACACTAAATTCTTAAGTTCTCTCTGTCATGTGCGAGATATAGCGTGAAGCTGAAAAAAAAAACAAATAATGTTGTTATTTTTTGTTATGACATTTGTAATAAATAAGTAAAAGGTAAAAAACAGTACGATAAATTGAAAATATAATGGCCATCGAATCCTAGCACCGACACTACATTATTATTTTAATTTTATAAGTAAGAAAATACTAAGTATTTTTAAATATTTGTTTTTGTATCCTCAGATACTAAGGTATTCATTAGTAGTCTATAAAAATTGGTAAGAAATCTTTGAATGGTGTGTAGTGTATGGTATACTCGTATTGAAAAACTAACAAAACAATATATAAAAGTATTTATATATTATTTTTTATAAAAAACACAAGTTAAAATAAAGGATTTTTAAGTGGTTTATAATGTTTTCGAATGAAAAAAAGATATATGACTAATTCACAATGTAGCGTCATATACTGTTATCCTAATAAGGTGCTAAACATTCAAATTGAAGGTGTTCTTGATTAACCACAATGGACTCTGATTAAAGGTGTGATGTATACATATATAATTAGAATAATAGATAATTTTTAAAATATAATGTGCTATAGAAAGAAATAAAATATAAAGATATTCAATTGTATAGAGTAATATGTTTGCATTAAAACAGTATAAGGTGTGACTTTGAACTCACTCACTCAGCTTCACGCTGTATCCTGCACATAGCGGGGTAGACAGATTCCCTTACACTTTCCACCGAATTTGAGGCATTGCGTGTTGAGTGGCGCTTCACTTTAGAGCAAAGAAATGAAAACATTAAATATTTAAATAACAAATATGTAATATTTCATTATCTCTAATGGGGATCGAACCCACAACGTGATAGCTGTTTAAAGCCATATGATTGTGCCTCTGCCACGATCACAGACCTATGTACGTGTTACTTTTAAACTTTTACAAATATAAGAATACAATCACTAAAGTATTATAAGCTGCATACATTCATGATTTCTGAAAAAAAAAAGCAAGGCATAAATAGTGTAAAAGCAATGTATTAAATCAATATATCATGTATACCGCGTCGACAGTCGAAAGCTTAACCTGGTTTTTAATTACATTATTTATTAACGAATAACAAACATGGAGACGTATCTCGCGCCCGGAGCTTGTGAATCAGAGCGATCTTTACCCGGTAGTGACTGCTATGCAGACCGTAAACGTTATACGATGGCCATTACACCTAGGGCTACCACAATTTGTAATAACACTTTTTTAAGACTTTCTATAAAATATATACTCAGTAACAAGAAGCATGATACGCAATGACCAAATTATAATATAATTTGACTGAGATCTTATAACAAATACATATATATCTACTGATATGCAGTTATAAATATAATTAATTGCACATAAAAATTAAAAAAATTATTTCTACTTAATATATATCTTTTACTCAGTTTCACGCTGTAGTCCGCACATAGCATGGTAGGCAAAGGGAACAAGGAAATCTAGTGTTAAGATACTCCGTCTCACTTCTGTTCCCCACTTTTCGCGGAATTTGAGGCATTGCGTGTTGAGTAGCGGAACTCAACGCCACGTTTTGCCTTGTTATATGTTTTATATGTTGTGAATTGAAATCCAGTTCCTTAATTTACAGTCGAATGTTACTTTATTATTTTGAAGACAAAAAAAGTGAAGGTTATATTTTTGTATATTCTATTGTATAATTAGTAAATGTGGAGTGAATTAAATTATATTCAAAACAAGTAACTGAGCGCTCTTTGACACTTTCATTAATAGTAGCACCCCTGTTTACACCTAATTGTCCATTAATCACAGTATTTCAAGACAACGGACATCGCATACCGGAATAGTTTTATAGGAACAAATATGAATAAATGTTTTTCTCCATTCAACAGAACTTTTTTTACGATTATGGAACTTGAAATTAGTATTTTTATTACTAAAATGCATAGCTAAATGAATTTTGAATAATCATTTCTTCTATAAATGTTTATATTAAGTATAATATTGATTTTAAAATTTACAAAATATAAATGAAAGTAGGCCATATATATATTATCGTACACGAAGTTAATCAGTGTATTGCTCTTACACTATTAACGTTAAAATAGAGAATAAAGGCTAATAAAATATTTTAAAAATCTTTTTATTTAAACTACAAGAAAGTTTCCGATTTAGTATGTATGTGAAATGCTTTAGATAATATTCAAAATCATAATCCTAACCGTTACACCGCACCGTGGTCGGATTACTGCGAACAATAGCGGAGCTTAGGTGTAGGTAGGTAGGCCTCTGGAATACAAAATGTTTCATACTAAGACGTCTAGTCTGACATACTTGCATTTTTATTGCACGTAAAGTTTGTTAAAGTACTATTTTTCGTCGCCGTAGTGCAGTGAAACAGGTCTGATTTATAGTAAGTATAATTGTGGATTGGAATTCTCGTATTTATATAAGATTTCCGTTTTCCGCTCTTGTAGAAAATACACATACAGGCGTAAATTTACGAGAAATTGGCTGGAATTTAGAAAACGGAGTGCCTTAAAACTACCGTTCCCGCTATTTCAACTGCTATGTTAGACAAGTATATATAGTATTAAGTTGCCTTGACATAACGCAAATTATTTATAGTTCTATAAATAAAAAAAAATACAAATTGAATGCATTGTCTTCATCAAGAACGATTTATTTTATAAGTAATGCTTAATATCACGCGATTTTATGTGTATACAAATTCCAAAAGATTAACTATAAGAAATTGTTCACGTAAAATCTGTAAGAAGTGAATTTCAATATATGTATATATGTGGTATATATACCATGTTATGCATAACGTATTTGTCAGTAACACGAGAATTTCATTTTTTTTTGCTTACGCTCTTTACTTCACACCCCGCTACTTACTTCGCACTACTATGGCAGGATAGGCAGAGGGAGTTGGGAACCTACTGTTAAGACACTCTGTTCTGTTCCGTTCCCCTCTTTTTGCCGAATTTGAAGCAATTGTGTTGAGTGGCGAAACTCAACGCTGCGGTTTACCTTGCTTCCAGAGAGAAGAAATGAAAACATTAAATATTTCAATTGGAAATATTAAATATTTCATTTCCTCGAATGGGCATCAAACCCACAACCTGTAGCTTAAAGTCACACACTTATGCCGCTATAATATTTTTATGTTATTATATCTGAAGACCGCACATTAAATAATCTATTAATATTTTTTTCTGCATCTACAACAAAGAATGTTTTATGCACGAGCTCGTTTAATCGTACAATTCTTGAATTTCGAACGTGACTAAAAACAAGTTTGATTCATATCACAGTGAAATCGACTATTAACTAATCTTTACTTTGTGTTTTTACCCTTTATTTTTTTGCTAAGCTATGGCTATAGCAATTGTAGTAAATTATCAGTCTAAAAGTATACAGTTATATAATAGTTTAAATTATCACCTTGCAAGTGCACCTGCTCTGATACGATAGTGCGTATTGTGAGGATTTGTTATATTTTAATGTAACACTCTCTCTCACTCAGTCATCTTCGCGCTGTATCCCGCACACGGCATGGTAGACAGCAGCAACTTGGGAACCTAGTGTTAAGACATTCCGTTCCACTTCTATTCCACACTTTCCACTGAATTTGATGCATTGCGTGTTGAGTGGCGGCGCTTTGCCTTGTAACCAGAGAGAAGAAATAAAAACATTAAATATTTAATTTGAAAATATTAAATATTTCATTTCCCCTAGTGGAGATCAAACCCACAACCTGTCGTTTACAGTCACAAGCTTGTGCCGCTGCGCGACGACACGACAGGCCTCATTTGGCCTCATCAATGTAACAAAAAACATTTTTCTGTAATAAGAACAATTACTTTTTACTATGTTTTAAAGTGTTATTCCACACTTAGGACAGAAATATTAAATTTAAGTTTAGTAAGAACAATTACGTTATATAAAATCATTAAAATTAATCGATGACACTTTTATTGAATTTTAAGATATGTATCGTCTCTGTAGATTTATAGATAAGGAGAACGTCTATATATATTATAATAAAATAATGTATGTTTTCTTTTACAGATATTTGTATATCCGAAGACTTATTGACTGTTGAAAGGCAGCGTGAACCGGTACGTTATTGATATTGGTATTTGGTACATACATTTTATAATTATAATTATTCATTTTAATTCTGAATACAGTATAATAAATGGAAATTAATTAGTTAATATTTATGAATTAGAGAATTGATAGTAAGAAAAGTATTTTTACTACAAAAATATATACAAATGAAAATCTTCCATATTTCTAAGTAACTTCAAAATTCTCAGTGTAATGTAATATCACAGTGAGGTAAACGATTTTAGATTTAAAAACTAGTGCATTCGATTGCGCAATGGAGGTCGATGCCATCGCACCCGCAGTGAGCTGAAACTTATTGTTCCTTTATAAAAACTTGGCTCGAATCATTTCACTGCCGTTTCATATTTTTTAACTTTCCGTTTCATATTAACCAATTTGATATTCGTTTCAGAGCTGTTTTATTCAGCTCTTGATGGAATAAAATAATTTTATAATAGAATATACTTAATAAAAATATGATTGTGTTAGAGAATAGAATTGCTTACTTTTATTCACAAACATTCGAATATCAAGGTTGTTAGTGCCGGTTCTTAAAATCGAGTAAATGTGTGTTCTCGGTCTATTTGGTAAAATTTCGCTTTTGAGTGGCATTGGTAAAGTTATGTTGTAGAGAAACAAGCGAACGTGTCGGAAAAGTGAAATAGTAGTTACATGTAGGTATAATATTTGTAGATATTAAAGAAAGATCATCGTGATCAACGATTTAAATGCATATTTATATATATATATATATATATATATATATATATATATATATATATATATATATATACATATACATATATATATATATATATATATATATATATATATATATATATATATATATATATATATATATATATATATATATATATATATATATATATATATATATATATATATATGCATATTTAATTATATATATATATATACCTTTTCCACGAGTTGGTGGCGACTACAGTACTTTCGATTACAAACACTGCGCTACGGCAACTTTGTAATATTATAAACAACAAAAATCAGTCAAGTTCGCATCAGACTCGCACACCAGGACTTACTAATTTTAGTTGTTGAGGTTGACGGAAGTACTACTTGTAATAGATGTTAAAATTAAGTATATTTAGGCGTGTATTTCATTTTATGAATTTGATTATAAATAAAAAATTGTAATGTTTTTTCTCCTATGAAATTAAATTCAGGCTTCGAACGTTCATACTTACCGATTATTCATTTCTTAAGAGAAGAGATGGTTGGGTATGGATGGGGCTTGGATTTAAATTCATTGAGTGATTATTTAAGTTTTGTAATTTTGTTTTGGTAATTTTATGTTTACCTATATTTAGTGTAGTCTTTGTTCACTATGGCCTATTAATATGATTCTTTTTTAATAAATTTCTCATGTAAATGACGCTGTCGAAGTGAGAATAAAGATCTTTAAAACGAAATAGCCACTCTATCTTTTTTTACTTCTTGTTGTATATTTTCATTTCGTTATAGTTGTAAATCCAATGGAAGTACCCCATAGGTTTTGATGACAAGGCGAATTTTAAGCAAAATACAGCAAAAACAATGCAAATTCTCAACATCATCAACATCTCGTATCTTTTGATTGCGTTGACTAACAACCTGATTATTTTCAAGGGACCGTAGATCGATATGTAATATTAAATTTGGTTGATATCTGTTCGCGATGGTCTCTTTTGATATAAATGATTTTGAAAGTCGGACAACATAGCGATTCCATAAAGGTTTCGATGGATTTTAAAAATACTTCCTAACCCTGAACATACTTAAAATGTATATAGAATAGTTTTATTCGATATAAAGCTATTCTATATACATTTTAAATAAATAGAAAGAAGAATATATATATATATATATATATATATATATATATATATATATATATATATAAAGCTTTATTAATATTTTATTTTCAATGTTTTCTTTTCAGTTATAGTAACTTAAGATTTTCTGAAAACTTAGAAAATAATAACAGCTAATTCCTATCACATGTATGTTTCTTCTCACAGCTGTTAGTATTGTTTAAGTAACAAAAAGGGAACTGTACCAACAGTTTCAATCTTAACAATGGTAGCTTTCCCAGTGACATCTGAGAAAACTTATACGTATTTAAAATGGTTTTTTTTTTCTCTTTCATGAATGTTATCCATAACTTAAAAGGCTGTAAGAAGACAGAGTTATATGTCTTATATCTTTAAATGAACAATCTAATTTTCTGAAAATCGTTTTCGTCACTATTATTGACTACGTTATAATAACTCAGGTCATCATTAAAAATTAAATGACATAAGTAAGAAACTAAATAGAACAATAAAAATAACTATAAATTCAATCGCTTTAACCAAAATATAGGTACCTATGTGTAATTGGTAACAAATTAAATCGGGAAAAAAATGGGATAATGTTAGTATCAAAGTTATGGAATAATCTTCGTATGTTCTCTTAAAAGAATATTTTACAATTCAAAAATTCCAAATATTTCTTGAAAATTTTGTAATAGCTGCGTATTCTATTTAATGTGATTTTTTGCAATCTAAGTTAGAAACGGACACCGTACTACGTTAATTTATTGGTGGAACGGATAAAATAAATGTTATTCTTGATTGTTTTTTAACATTTTACATTATTTTATTAGTTGTTATCTTGTTGTTGTATTCTTATATTTTTAATAAACTGCAAATTTGCAGAACTAAACAATTTTCGATAGTAAGTTGGTACAATACTTTATAATTTCATGGCTTATTCATGAACTTTTTAATTATATTACCTAAATAAAGTAATGTTCTAAAATATATAATTGTCCTCAAATTTATTATTATGTTTTTATTTATTATGTCTAAACATTTAATAGCAAATGGCAAGTTTTCTCGATTTCTAATTTTGGCGACCGAAATCAATTTTCGTGCATCAATTTTAGCATTCAAACACTTTACCAATTTTTATTTAATATTTTATACAAGATCATTGGCTTTAGCTTGTATAAAGCTGATGATTTGTATTCATAACTTATAACGGCAATAATTAGTTAACGATAAAATGTTATTATATCATACCCATAAACTATCCAAATCTTTTTAATTTTTGACATGGTTAATTATAAATTTCCACAGTTTTTGTACAATCACATTCTGAGCTATTTTATGATCTATTCTTATAATAAATCAATCAATAAAAGTCTTTTTATGGAATAATAATCTTATAGGTAATCTTTATTATTGTAGTAGGGCCCAAAATAGTATTTTTTGTCTGATTGTTTGTGCGTTTTGACGCACTAAATTTAAATTCAGATTTCAGTATTAATATGTGCAATCTTCCCTCAACATTCAGTGTTTGTTTCATTTCAATCAGTAAGTATAAAAAAACCTATGTCAATTTAAAATAGTTAGTCTGACGCAAATTCTATTTTCAATGTATAGATATTGTCTTAATAATGATGATGTTATCAGAACACGAAAGTAATTGTTATCAGTAAATTAAATCATGTGTAATTCAAGCGGGTGAAGCCGCAAGCGGGTCGCTTTTCAATAAATAAGTTTATACAATGTACGTATAACAAGTAACAAATTTATTGTCTTTTTTTTAAAAAAAGCATATTTTAATTATAAAATACTACCTATTTAAATAGTAAAAGTAACAACTTTAATTTCAAAACACACATTTGTCATTATTATATACGTGTTATACGTATTGGTGCCTAATTTAATTGGCTTAAAAAACGATCGTAGTCTATGTCCTAATTTCTTCTCGTAACGTCAATAGAGTCTAAGCACTACGTACAAAGCAACAAAGAATAATGATTTTGCAACAAATTCATTTTATACGTGTTCGTCACATTACGCTTTTTGTAAGCCTGTTACCGTTTATTAGTAATTGTTAACAATAACTGTTTTTATATGTAGTTTATAGCTAATACCGTACTATTAGATGTTGCATAAGAACTACGTTGCAGGGCAGTCGACGCCGGCACTCGGTCGTCGGCGCCAGCCAGAACTCAATATTTATAAGAAAAGCAAATAAATGTAGTGACCAAAACTCAAATAACTTGTGCTTAAAGTGAATATAACGGTTTGTGCGTAGAATGAATAAATAATGTGTAGTGAAATTAAGTTGTAAAGTCTGTTGTCATTAAAGTATGTGTAAGGAAGGAAAGTTAGCATTGGCAAATAGTTTATTCGAAACTTGGAATGCTGATGAACAAACTGGTCTTGTACAGTCGTAGGAGAATGTCGTGGGTTTCTTTTTTATTTAGGCGATTTTTTAATTAATCGTAGTGATAAAAATTATGTTTTTATAATTAGAAGTAGAAACCTTTATAGCATTAATGAGTCGATAATATTAAATAATTACTTAGCGAATCGATTTTGTTTCATACAAAGGATGTATTGCTTGTGCAATAAAAACGTCTGTAACATGAAAATAAATAACACAAGTCATTTTAACTTCGAATAATATAAAATATTCTTAAATTATAAATGTGAAATGTTTCATATTTTTGTCTTTTCATATAAAAAAATTCATTTACAAACCTATTACATAAAATTTTTCGTTTGTTATATCACATTTGATTTTGAAAAATTATAAAATTTTCCTTTAACTTATCTATACTTCTGTGTTGCCATTGTTACAAAAAAAAGACAAAGATTACACGCGACTTCCTCTTAGTTTGACGTATTTACCAAAACAAGATCTTAGCTTATATTTTTTGTTATATTTGTTCAGTTTTCCTTATAAAGATCCTTCTATGTGTTTTTACTTTCTTGTAATTTAAATGAATGTATCTTTATAGCATTTTTAATTTATATGTTAACCTTTTCTCGTGGATTAAACAAAACATTTGATGGCATAAGTCTTAACGACCTTCAATATTCATATACAATTAAAATTATTAATCTTATATGAATAACTGTAGATGACGTTTGATCAATGGAGCAAATTGGAGCGAATGCAATGTGATATTTCTTAAGATACCTGTGCAGAGAGCGTGAAGTCTGTAATGTGTTAAACCAAATTTTTAAACCTCAAAATTTTTATAATGTACATTTTTTGAGATATTTTATAATTAAAAAATGCACTTAACCTCTTTATTTTACTTAAGTAACTTCAATTAAGTATATCATTATAAATATATTGATAAAACAAATTTTCTATAAAAATACCAAATTAAATAGTAAGCAAGCATTTTAAAGATCGTCCGTATATTTGAATAAAAAATTCACATACAACAATTATTGTAATATAAACCAAAGAATGGTAAAAAAAGTGAAAACAAGATTAAATTCGCGCATACGGTACCAGGCACACAGTGAGACCTGATAACACAGATTCTTATCAGATTGTGTGTTAGCAATGAACACAATTGATAAAACTAACTAAGAAGTTTAATATTTCATTTGACTTTAAAGTCGTTTTCGTTTTAAATCTTAAGGTGCATATGATTCAAATGACTATATCCAATCGCCTTCCATACAGTTAATCTATTTTCAATGCTTAAGTATAGAAAATATACAAATAATACTTTCAGACTTAAATAAACATAAATTCTGAAGTGAAAATAAAAAAGTGTAAATGAATGTTTTAATTTATTATCAATGTTGACATATATGTCGGAGATTGTGATAGTGCTGAAAGGTGACGCGCTTGATGGCACTCGTCTGCTCGAGGCATGGTGGCGAGCATTGCTACTCATTGCCCGTATATTTGTGTACTGCTGCAGAATCCTCAATCAAATTATGTATGGTACGCACAGCAATATTGTAACTATAGATAAACGTATGATTTTTCTGGTGTCTAAACTTTTAATAATGAAGCATTTATTCATGCAGATGAAAAAATATTTCACATATAATTGCAATCATGTATTTAATAAGTTTTTTTAATATTATGTTAGGAATAAGGTTAAGAAATGAACTATAAGAGACGTTTTATTGATTTTTTTCAAAATAATCTCTTAAAATAATTTTGCTACTGCATATAGCATATTTCCAATTATACCTATTACAAATTAAGAATTCATTACGATAACACGAACACGATAAAAATTCAAAGATAACTTATCAGTTGCTGTCTGTTTTAATTGTTGATTAAATCTGTTCAGAATTGATACTAAATTGTTTATATGTGTATACCTGCTAGTATCGCATCTAGGACATTCGTGAACCATATCAGTAATTCGTAATTAATATTTTGTACTTTATTGCAAGTATTTAAACTCATTAATACACACAATACATTCTTTGATGCTTTGATAAGTACTTAACGAATATTGTTTATTTATTTACAGAATTAAAGGTGCCTGAGGCGGTCATGATGGCACCTAACCTATTTCAGAAGACTAAGTCGCCACGCTCATCACCAGGGACTTTGCCTAGAAAATTACAGGTAACTGATGAAAGTTTCTAAATTCTTATGAACTTTATAGTTGAATCGATAGGGTTAATACTTTCCTTTAATAGCAAACGGCAAGATTATTATCGGTGTAAACGACATTCAAAGCCAAAAAACAAAATTCAATGAAGGAAGCACAGTTATTTGCCGTTAAATTGATATCAAAACTATAAATAGAAGTAAAATTATTTGGCAGGAATATGTTATTTTAATGATTTTATCATATATACCCCTACAGGGTTGTGTAACTGCAATGGAGTAATTATAACGCCAAAAAAAAAGGTTCACCCAATAATAAAAAAAGTACAGTAAAAGTTACATGGGGTCGTGGGCGACGGTGATCACTTACCATCAGGTGACCCGTACGTTCGTTTGCCGTGTCTTGTCCATAAAAAGAAAAGTTATATATTATAGGTACTTAAATAAACCATGGCCAAACCAACATAGATATTTAAATAATAAAGGCACAACCAAGCAGTGTTAAGAGATATTCATTACAATTGAGCCAATGCAAGTCAACGTAAATAATATTTTACCTTTTAAGTTTCTATCTCCAGTACTTTCATAATCAGATTTCTAAAAAATAATGCCTACAACTCAGATATTAATGAAATAGAATCAGGTACGTCTGTAATTGCTGCTTTTCAAATCTTCAATTGTACATGTATTTTCAGCTACTTATCTCATCGTATCCTTTTTGTATTTACATAGTATTCTTGATGCATTGAATTTCTTTTTGTTTTTGTCGCGACATAAACGAGAGACACGATTAACAGTGTACCACCGTCTTAAAGTAAAAAGGGCACAACTGACATTTTTAACGAAATTGGCTTGAATTGATTTATTAGCACAAAATTCCTATCTGTCTAATTATTTTCTATCTTTCTTCAGTAACAATGTAAACCTGCACAACCTGCACCATATATAAGTTTTGGTACAGAGAAAGGGCACACCGTAAGACACTTTTATCACTTGTATATTTTTAATATATTTCACTGAAATTGCCATATGTTAAATATAAAAGGTTTATGTGCCAATTACGTCTATTTTTATAGTTAAAACTTGGCATTAATGACGTACCAGAAACGTTACAACTGTCAGTTATATGTTAAGATTTAAAATGTTCTTGCGTTGTATCGTTGATCGACGGCCGCAAGCCGAGGTTCGAGTTCCACAGGGGGCGCCCAAGTAACCATGTATGCTTGCAAACTCTACAGGGACTGGGCCTACCCTATTACCTACTGAACTGGTGTCAATCTCAAAATAGAAAAAAACAATTTACTATACACTAAAACTACTAACTAGTTAGAACCACAAAAAAAAAGTATTTTTACTATTTTTATTTATTTTTTGTATGTTAAGTAAAAAACTAATTATTTATTAAATATACTGAAAATAAAGCTATCTTCCAAAAAAGCGTACGTTCAACAAAACAAAAAAAAAAAATAATGTCCCTTTAATATCAACAATATTTAAAAAAAATGTTATTTGTGCCCTTTTCCGTTTTGACAGCGGTGTGTTTTCCGCAGTTTGCCTTAAAGATACCCCTAATTTGACTTTATCATGTACAACAAAATCATTTTCACTTCTCGAATTTTCTTTCTCCCTTGAGTTGCTTTCTTATATTGAGTTCGTTTCTTGGGCATCTGAGGTAAAACCGTTCCTCACGAAAACATCGTCACCCCGTCACAACCGTCCACTCCATTTCCAATAGAAAGTTTAATTTAGTTTCAGTTGGAACAAATACAAAGTAAAATTGCCCGTTTAAAATTAATATTTACCTACACTGCATAGTTTTAAATACTCTAGTTGTTTCAGCCGTATCCTATATCCTACTTAGTACCAGCCTCCCAAAGTAATAAAAAAGCCCAGAGAATTAATCAATACTCATAATTTCTTTGTAAGCTGGTCTACGATTATAGAAATATCTAAATAATAATAATTTTACCGTGTGAGTACCGTACTATGGTATTTGTTTTTTGTTTTATATCCGTCACACCTGATGTAGAATAAACTTATAATGCTTCGTAAACATCCTTTTATGTTTTATTTTCTTTTTTTTTTACTTATTTTTTATTTATTTATATTAAAAACATAAAACAAATATTAATATATGGTTAATAACCTTGCAAATTATTAAAAAAAAGTAATATTATAGTTGAAACGTAATTTTACACCACAAAAGTCAAATAATTTATATATAATTGTACTATAATCTCATTTGTTTTTTTTTTTCAGAATGGCACAGAATCGGGAAGCCAGTCAGTGGCGACGGCTGACTCCAGTCCTGGCAACTCAATGTCAGACGCTGAAAACTTTGAATGCTACGGTGAAGCGGACGCAGATGCACCTAGTTCTAACCCTACGTCAGTTACTTTTAGAATAATATAATTTAAATGTTATTTCTATCGTGCGTAAAAGCTTATTACGGATCAATATAAAAATAAATATAAATTTATTATCAAGTAAATACTGTAAATACTGTACTACATAGAGAAACTGATAATTAGAATTCTTTTAAAAAAAACTATTCTTATTTGAATATACAAAATAACTTACTGAAGTTACCTGAGATAATTTGTAATAATTTGCTTTCATTAAAAAAATAATTATATGAAATAGAAATATTTTTCCTAAACTTTTAGAAGTCAAAGATTCGCAAACTTAGAAAATAGTTACGGAGATATTTGACAGAATTACACTTCACCTAATAAAACTAAATATAAATATTGATGTCAATAAAATATTTTTTTTTATATGTGATTCCAAATTATTGTTTATCATTAATCAAAATAATCGAATGGTTTTAATCATAGTAAGTGTAGCGTAGCTACTTCATATATATTATTAAAGTACAAATAATTTGTTATTCAAAACAACCATGACAGTTTTATAGAAAGGTAAGGGTTCAAAGACTTAGGTTGCATGTATATATGTACCGAATAATAGTTCAATGTACTGACTAATTACCTGTTTAGTAGTGTAACTTTTCTGGCTAAGCCGATAACCTTATTAAAAGAATTTTGTACTAACGTTTTGGAACACGTGATTTTTAGGAACTTTTCAAACGTGCTTCACCTGATAATTAAATTATATTTCTAACAGAAAATAATACAGTAGGTATCATATGAATTACTCATTTAATTACGTATATTATTTATTTTTGGTCAAATATTTTTCATATATGTGTGTTTGTGTATTGGATTGCATTGTTTCCTGTATAAGACTGTACAAATACAATTGTATGTTAACACGAAAGTTTTTGCAACTTTCTAACGGTATAAATAAGTATCACAACATAAATCTATAATAATGTCAAAATTAATTAATAAATACTTTCTTAATATGAATATGTTTGTTGATAGATTGGAAAACGGATCCAGAAGTCCTGGAAATCAATTGAATCGTCACTCATGGACGCGGACCAGTCTTCGACGAACGCCGCCCAGGTATTACTTTTATCAACATGTGAATAGCACATTAAAGATAATTATGATATTTTTATATTGATTTAAAATCAGTTTTTTTTTAAATATAATGTTTATCCAAAAAATGTTAGTGCATCTCTATAAAAGGGACTTATTATCCATAGCCATTTCAAGAAATGCATATCGTGTGATCTATTCATGTTTTTGACGCAATTTTGACATTTTTTTTTTGCTGTTAAAATTTGCTAAGCTATTCCACATTTATTCTTGCACAATTTTTGCTAGAGCTAGCTTATCACTTTTATATATTTTTTCGTAGCCACCAAGAAAACCTGCCGCATCGACGATGGGGCTCCATGCGACAGTAAGCTAATTTTATTTTATGTTGCATGCTTACTTGTGTTACTCGTGCTTTAACAAATTTTAAATATCACCCATATTAAATTAATTTTCATTTTAATTAATCTACTATTTGAAAAAAAAAGGAAAACTATTTACATATATATGTACCTACACGTTTTACACTTTACTTATATGTATGTGCAAAAGAGAAGAAAAGGATAGATTAAATAGTAACTAAATTATAAAAGTTTTTTATAATTTAGTTACTATTTAATCTATCCTTTGAGGCCTGTCGTGGCGCAGCGGCACAAATGTGTGACTGTAACAAACAGGTTCTGGGTTCGATTCTCGGTCGAGGAAATGAAATATTTAACATTTTCAATTTAAATATTTAATGGTTTATTTCTTCGCTCTGGTAATAAGGCAAAGCGCGGCGTTGAGTTCCGCCACTCAACACGCAATGCCTCAAATTTGGCGGAAAGTGGTGAACGGAAGTGGAACGAAGTGTCTTAACACTAGATTCCCGGGTTCCCTTTGCCTACCCTGCTTCGTGCGGGATACAACGTGAAGCTGAGAGTAAATTATAAAAGTTGTTTCAAATAAGGCCAGCATACTTTTTCATGGTACTCCACTGCTTCCTTAACTTTGCTGTTACATAAATCACACAAAAAATAACATTGTTCAATACATCTCAGTAAAAGATAAACCATAATTTAAACCAATACTATCACTTTCAATTATTCACGGTCTAATTACGTCAGCTTGTGCGATATACATTTCTACTATGATATTAGGTACATTAAAATGCACTTTAAACATATAAGTAACATGACAGGCGTGACCACAGGAAATTATGTTAAAAGCCTTCCTGATCTACCTTCGTAACCATATTACGACATTATTTATTATTTACATTATAAAGGAAAGTTGTTAGAAAATATTTTGCTACTTAATAAAATGTATCTTTACTTTACTGACGGAAAAAATGGCCATACTATATTTTATTAAAATACGAAAAAGATGCGAGTGACGGCTAGTACCAGAAAGACTTCATTATTTTAAAGCAAACCAAAATTACATTTCCTCCTTTATATTTGCATCTTTATTTTATAGATACAACTAATATTAAGTCAAAGCAAATCCAAATTTGTATTATCATATTTATATCAGGATTACAAATGACTCAACCGGTAGTAAGATTTGAACTTTAGCTATTATGATTCACAGACTGTCGTCTATTTACCGTAATTATTTATAAAACACAAGTAGGTACGTAAATAGGTACGTAATTATATCGTATGTTCTCACAATTCACTTTATATTATTCTTTGAAAGACAACTGGCCTTTTTGATGTTTTATATTCTTATGTAATTCACTTATTACATTTCATAGAATAAATATATCAATACAAGATATACAAAGAAAAATAGGGTAGAAATGCATGGAGCCATTATCATTACAGTCTGTTGCCCTTTAAATTTTAACTGATGCAGTTTCAAAGTGTAATCAAGTTAAATAAAAGGCGTTTAACATGACATAAAAACCAGTATTTAATTTATATCTTTAATATAAGCAATATCATTATTTTTTTTTTTCAATAAACAAATTCCTTTATTGAGCTTTCTGCCAATATATATGTATCTCTGTAACTCAGCTTCACGTTGTACTCCTGCACATGGCAGAATAGGCAGAGGAAACTTGGGACCTAGTGGTAAGACACTCCGTCCCGTTCCTCACTTTCCGCCGAATTTGAGGCGCAACTCAACGCTGCGTCTTTATGGAACGTACCAATCGATTTAGGATGTTGTGATTAATGTATAAATGCCACGCCAGAGACTGCGTACCAAAAAGGTTAACGAATACTCTTGTCTATCTTTGTTTCATTTGGAAATAACAAAGTTTTTGCTAATCTATTTTCAATCTATTGTTATGCAGTGATTCTGCGTATTTTTAGTTTACGACGCGGGCACAACAGCTGTTAGCCGTTACTTTATTACATTCGGAAATACTTATTATTATTACTAATAAATAATAGAAATGCCACGCTTGTTGCCAAATGTATGTAACTTCAGCATTTTTAAAAAATATAAATAAATATAAATAAATAACCTAGTCATATAAATTTAAGAATATTTTCCTAATACGTATACGTTCCTAAATTATAAAAAAAATATAATATGAAATAACGAATACACAAAGTTGAAATATAAAAATTTTGAAATTAAACTATTGTCCTTGTACGTAGTCTTATTTTTGCTCAACACACAACAGTTTACGTTCCAACAATCGAAATAATGTTAATGTTGCATCATCTACGGTCAGGTAATTGTGGTTAGACAGACGTTAAACACGGCAATTTCGACTGGCCCACAATACCGCTAAGTTCTTTCCGTTTTCGCTAATTGCCGTCCTAATGAATTGGTTATGTAAGTTCAATACACGTGAACTATAACATAGAAATAGTGAAATATGGCACTTCATATATATTAACTAGTACAAAACTTAAATAATTGAGAAATTTTAGCAATAGCACAAATAAATTAAGGCCTACCATATATGTTGTACGGTCTCGAAACATGAGTCGTTTGAAAGATAACGCAAGTATAAACTATCTTTATGGGACTATGCAAGGAGAATCAAGCACTTCTCAGCTTACTCAAAACTACTTTACATGTACTTTTCCTTATCAAATCCTTCATTCCAAATTCATTATTATTGGTTTCCAATCAGTCAGTTTCATATTTTTTTCTAAATAATTTAAAAAGTCTTACTTATGTTTCGTTTTAATTTATTATTTTATTTACCACAACTATAAATACCTTTACAGAAATTCATAGTCACATTAGTATAATAATAGTCTTTACGATATATAAAAGTGTAATATAAGAAATGTACACAAACAGCTACAAATGTTTCACACAATGTTTAGTTCAAGTTTAATTACAGTATTTAGAATTCGAAGGCGTATTAACGGTTAATGAAAGGCAACCGTTTCCTGTTCTCATTCACACCAAGCTCAGTAGGTGCGTGATTGGTATAAATATATATTTTTAGCATTTCTTTACGCCTTCTTATTTATTTATTTTTTTGTTTATTTTTTCGCCCCCTTATTCATTCTTCTTTTAATTACAAACCTAAGCGTGACCGCTCATGTTAAAACAACCAGTCCTGATGCTTTACTCCGTTCAAGTTTATTTGGTATTACAAAAAAGCACGACTTACCAGAGGTTTTATTTGAACATTATGTATATAAATTATTTCACAAACTTAGCTT
The DNA here is from genome assembly GCA_019049475.1 of Eueides isabella. NCBI lineage: Eukaryota > Metazoa > Arthropoda > Insecta > Lepidoptera > Nymphalidae > Eueides > Eueides isabella. Next base: position 4,851,378 of record CM032394.1, on the reverse strand, counting down.
AACAATACTGAGAACTGTTTCCTTCTTATTTTGTTTTGCAGACCTAAAATAGTGATGTCAAGAAATATAACATTTGCAACATTTATATCTATTTAGGAAAAGTATAAAATTTTTAACGTAACGGGAATTTAATACGCACCTCTTGCAAATCTGTCCAAGGGCTCTGACCAACTAAGCCATTTGCTCTCATAAAACTACGCCGAAATACTTGTAGGCTTATTATTGATATATTAAGTTGTTTATATTGTTACCATCTCTGTAGGGAGGTTTCAACAAATTTATGCTATCCAACGATAATTCCTTACAATTATCGTTTGGCAAGAAATAATACTGTTTATTAAATATATTTTCGTTTTCTAATTTTATATTTTTCTTTCCTATGTGTGGATTAACATTTTAAAATTAGTAAAAATATCAACATTCATCTAAAAGAATTCAATCTACACCTTTTTAACACCGTTACACAAACAAGAAGACTACAACGCTTTCTATGTATGAGTATGCTATTAACAGTGACAATAATTCATAAACAGTTACAAGCAATCAAATAAACAACTAAACAACCTGTATAAGAAACATAAAATATTTATTGTTCATTCCGTCGCGGATAGACGTGATACCTTGTGCGAAGTTTTGTATATAGAAAAAAGAATAACGTAGCACCGCAGCCTTAATAATTTAATAACAGGCAGCGTTTCACAGTCAACCATTGTAGATAATTCATGCCTTCGGTGCTTGTCCACCATTACGACTGCACTCTGCTGTGCTGTGATGCGTCAGTCCATCGCGGCCGTTCGTACGTTCTACGCGAGTCCGATACAAAACTAAAACTCTAATTATTATAAAAGTGGTAAAATAAAATAAGCTCGTTCAATGTTATTGTTAATTGTTTACACGTGCCTGGATATATGTAATGTAGGTAAATGAAGTGTCGTGTCTCGTATACCGAAACACATCGGATCACTATATAAGTTTTAAAGAACATTTAGTAAATTTTTGTAAAGCTGGAGCGGAATAATTTTCACATGCATTACAGAAAGCGACCCTACAGGTTAGATATTTTATACCAAACAAGGCCAAGGTTCGACGACTACTTTGAAATTAGAATGTAGAAGAATAGTTTTTTAAATGTACCAAAAAACCTTGTGTTTTATTACAATAAAATATATTTTAACCTTAAATTTACGGTCTGATAAAAATTTTGTAATCACATTCACTTAAACTATTTAAGTTTCTGTTAAAATTCATTTCGTATGTGCATATTGTAATTAGAATATGTGCAACTCATTATTTTTCTTTTTAACCAACAAGAAATACACTGTGATAGAAATTATACAATTATTTTGTAAATGTTTTAAAACAATGCAGCTATTTTGCAGTAATAAATTTGTATTGCCTTTGAACTCCGCTTGCTTCTTTTGTAGTTCGGCTATTTTTATTGGTCCGTGGACAAAGCAACAATGTGTACGCATGAGTATTTTATAGTGTCCATTCTATTGTTTGGATAATCAATGGTGTCCAACACGCAATGATTGTGGGCACAATCATTTAAATTATATATTTATTTGAAGAAATACATAACTTTTAACTTATTTAAATTAGTATAAAGTACACTTAATATAGGTATAGTTAGAAAGAGTTATTTAATAAGAGAACTTTTTGCTTGTTTATTACAACTCTAAAGAACGTCCATTTTGTATGAAATAAAATTATATAGTATTCTTCTATTGTTATTATATTTATATCAAACAAAAACAATATTATCAACACGCAACTTTTGTTCGCAACGAAGCGTCTCAGAGTAATTGGTGAAAGAGAAAATAGACGAGTATCAAAATTCTTCAACACTTGATGGATAACAATGATACATGCGTTATGCGTTACAGTAAATTCACACTACATTGTAATTAATTAAATATAATAGACATTCAAAAAGTGTAACACACTTGAGAAATTATAATAGGCAGAGGCGTATTCTGCTAAATGCGAAAGGTGAATGAAGATTTCATCTCGAAATAACTAAGAAACTTTGAGGGCTCTCATGGTGCATGGAGACAATCGTGTGATTATGAACAGGACAGGTTGTGGATCTGTTCCCATTTAGACGAATTCATTTAATCGTATTCGGGACAGATCTATACTACTCTGTCTGTATCTGATCACTCTCTGTACACGGAATATATGTTTTTATTAAAAGACAAACATTTATTAATGTAATAGAGCCCAAATTGTTTTTTTTTTAATTTGTTGTTTGCCTGTTTGTCATTGTGCGCTTGTACTTCAATTTCAAGTATTATTTTTGGAAATATTCCAGAATTAAGGAAATTTAATTTCCAATGTATAGACTGTACGTACGCTATGGCAACAAGCCAAAGCGCGGCATTGAATTCCGACACTCGACATGAAATGTGTAAATTAGCGGAAAGTGGGAAACGGAACGGAGTTTCTTAAAACTAAGTTCCCTAGTAACTAAAAAATACTCTAACCACTCTCGATTACATATCTGCCTGTCACATATATTTCAATATTATTACATATAAACTATGTAGTAGAAAAGTTTTAATAAATATACTTACAAGAAATATTTTAACTAAACATAATCGTGTGCCTTTACAACATTAATCATATAATGCTTGTAAAAATAGACACTGTAATAAATCTTTTTTGTTTCCGTCATTCGCATATAAGTAACTTAAAATGTAGAAAATCTTCATTATATTTCAATGCAATTATAGATCAACTAAAAATATAAAAACAAGTCAATAAAACGTGTGTACGTGTATCGTTAGTGGGTTGAAATCTTGCTGTGCATATAATATCGTATTGTAACTAGTAAAATAATATAAGCAGAACTGCCTTCCGAGGAGGTGGTAAATTATGTGTATTTGACGATTCGAAAGTGCTTAGAATAGTCTTATTTCAATAAAAAATATTTTAAATTTAAATTGAAAATAATAATATAATTATTCGACAGCTAATTAAACTGTCATTATTTTATTTGTTGATAATAATTCTAACTATAATGTCTAATATATAACTTTACATACATAACATAACAAAACTAAAATAAATTAAAAAAAAAAAACTACCATCAATCACAAAACACTGGAAAGGAAACATATTTAATAGTTATCAATATAATTATCACAACCACGACGCATTGCTTCAGTGCATCGCTTTCTTACACAATTTCATGGCATGCGCGTTTCCATGATTTCACCATCGCCCCTTACGTGCAAACACTGCTAAGGTAGCGACATAATACTTAAAAATAATTATTTAATCAAATGAATATATAATATTTTATAATAAAATATATAAAAGCTAAAAATTCAATTGTGGACTTGGCATATCAATACTTAAATATATGTATGTAGCTCAGTTAATTTATAACATTAAAAATACTTGAATTAAATGAATGAAGTAACAACCAAAAATTCTAACTACTTCTAAAGTAATGCACAACGGCTGCTAAAAACGTCGAAATAGTATGTTTATGTAATATAATTGCGAACAGACGCACACAAAAGCGATAATTGCTTGCGCTCGACATGCAAAAATAGTTCCTTCTTTCTCCTTAATGTTAACTCACACTATTCTACTCTAAGTACATAAGAGCAATATAGTAATTTAATTTATAATATCTTACTTTACATCATGCTCTTCCATTGTGGTACGCGCACATGCTTTCTTAAACGAGCGAAGCCTACTTTTACATTTAACAAAATTGCTTCAAGAGTGATACTCTACATTCACAATTTTTAACGATGAACATATTTTTTTACTTAATTAATATTTAACGTTATTGTTTCAGCTCAGGGAAGCGACAAATTGGCGCCAATGTCTTAGCAAGGTATTTTTTTATATTAATTATAAATCATCTATAAGATTTTTTTTTAAGTAATGAAATATATTTTTATGGTGATAAATATGTAAATTTATTTAATTATATTTTAAACTTGATAAATAATTTTTGGTACGTCAAATGTAATTTTGTATATAGGTACGACACGTATAGCAACTACACATACGCCATCTATGGCAACAAGTTGTAACTAACATATAAATATAACATCATTATCAATATTATTTATAATAGATGGCGTTGAAGCTTACTGTTCATTAGAAGAGATGTCGCTGTCTGTCGCAAATTAAAATCGTTCAATTTAAATCTTCTAAGGTGTCCTGAATAACTAATGGAGTGATGCATTATTATTGTTTTAGCCAATTGTACCGGTCGTCGTCCTTTAACTCATCCGGGTGCGGGTCGGGTGGGGAGCCGGCTGACGACATGTACTCTGATGTCTCACTTGAAGAGGATGTGCAAGGTCTTAACTACAAGGTCAGTATTTAACACACATTTGCTGGTATTTATTTCTACGTCAACTTATTCATTAGATATAATCTACACGTAATAATAATGAAACTTTACAATAACGTCTCATTATTAAAAATAAAAATAGTTTTACTGGCATCCGCATTACAAAACCTAGATTTCCTATATTACCTACCGGTAGTCTTTCCCGCCATTACTAAATATGCTTTGCAGAATGTAAATTGATTTACAATAGTAGTAATACATACATTTCATAGTAAAATTTTAGTTTACTTCTTATTTGTTGAATCTATATTTAACTCAATATTTTAATGTACAAATACATAATGTATTATAAATTGAATAGTGTGGTAACAAACTTAAATTTTTCATTGAAAACGAAATAGATAAGAAGCCTGTTTTCCGTAGAAAATTACCTTAAATTCTTGGTAGACTGGTTTCGTTATCGTGTGTCATTGGCAAGTCATCATGCATCGTTCTTGATAGTAGTTATGTCAACTTCCTTCCTGACGATATTGAGTACAGCTATCTAGGAAAATAGTTTATGTAAGGACACAGAATGCACTGATGTTTAATTGTTATAAGTTAATAATCTCCATATAATTATATGGATATATAATTTTAATATAATGTGAATTTAGAATAAACCAATAAATAAGATTGACAGGTACCTCAGTAGATATATCTACTAATATGTATTTTTTTATTTAATATTTAAAACAAGAAGTAAAAGAGTGTTCACAAAGGTAAAGTATGTAATGTAAATCAAGAATTATTTACGGAGCTGTGTCATTTTCATGACTAAAAATATTTTATTTAGTTGGTGACATTTACGCACCACCTGGTCCAGGGTAGTCGTAGTCACGTTACGTGACTAATAGATATTTTTATTGATCTACGTATGATATTGTTTGTCTTTGTGGCTAACTAGCCAAACAATTGATGAAATATTTAAAAAGGATTGTTTTAAGTAAAGTAAGTTGTACGGTATATATTTAAATTATTGACTTCAAAAAGACGTTTTTGAAGTCAATAATTTAAATATATACCTTACACTTTCGTCTTATGCAGATATCCAGAGACTGTAATAAAAAAAACTTGGAATGAAATAAATTACACTTTTCGGACATTTCCAACTGAATGCGAAAATTACGATTAGAATGCCTCTTACAGGACGTTTATTCTACAAGTCATTTAAAGTTTTAGTATCGATACACTAATACATTATATCTAGGGATTGCAATCCGGTATCATTTTCAATCCGGCCGGATTTCACCGGATTGATGCTAATCCGGCCAGATCCGGACGGATCCGGCCGGATTTTAAAGTTACTTAGGGCCTAGTATTTAGTGGTTTTTAGTTTTGATAATAATGTATAAAAAGAAAATAAAATACGTATTTATGGAAAATAAAATCACTTTTAATTATATTTTTTGGTATTAATTGTAATTTTTGGTACTATTTGTACTAAATCAAATTATGAAACTATTATTAATAATAAAGTAATCAGTCTGACTCTCACTTATTGCTGTACCTATTTATGTAAGTATCTGAAAGTACTTAAGTTTTAATAATACTATTAAACTCTTATTAATAATCTTCACAGTTATATAACAAAACAGTCTTTTAAATTTGTACTTATAAAATCAACAAATTCAGTTCATAATCCTAAGAAACAAAACAAGAAGCATTTATTTTTTGCAATGCAAAATGCAAATGAAAATTATTTCTGTGCCTGAAAAAACGATCTAAGAAAACAAATAGTGTTTATTGTACTGTCTCCTAGTCTGCTTCTGATGGCACTACAAATATAACCTGCGGCAGAAAAGGCCCTTTCTGCCTCAACACTGGTTGGCCTAGTCGCCATCAAGTAACTGTACAGTCATTTCTTTTTTAAGTATTTTCTCATAATCTGTTTCTTTTTTAGCATTAACTTTCCCCCTATACCCTTTTTTTCTTGCAGGATTTGATTTTCTAGTTCCTCTTTTAATGTAATGTTTTTTTCTTTGCGCGCGTGCGACGTTCCCAGATCACGTTCGCGTATTTTTTGCTTTACCGGATCCGCCACCGGATCCGGCGCCGACTCACCGGATCCGGTAGGTCCAAAAACACGCCGGATCCGCCGGATTACCGGATCCGCCGGACCGGATTGCAATCCCTAATTATATCCCCAAATTAAGTACGTATACGTACTTAATTTTGGGATATAATATAATATTGGTAATACATGGCTCGACACTCCATTATAATGGATGTATCAACAATATTATAAAACTACTTTATGCTTTATTATTAAGATAACAATTAATAAGTATGACAAGAAGAAAAGTAGATGTAGATATCTACATATTTGAGGCCTGCCGAGAAGATAAAATATATAAACATATACCCAATAATAAGTGAATCCAAGGTTAAGTTGGAATCCATCCAAATCCAAAAATAAGTATTTCGCTAATCTTATTATAAGTGTGACGGCATGTGCAGTAGTCATCCATAATGATTGAATTAGCTTTATGTAAGCCTATGTTTAAAGTTATCACATTTTTAACATATATTTAATTATGAATATTCTATAATATCTATTTGTTTTATTTTGTTGTATATTTTGGGGTAATATCAGTATTTTTTTCTACTTATTGGTTTTCTACTGACTGTGTAAAAATTTATATTTTCGATCGGAATTCAAGCGTAAATCTATTGCCCTTAAGAAATGGACCACCCCAAAATAGTCTTAGTTCTAGACCACAGATTTTTTTGTAATAAAAAATTAGCACTGAAAAATTTATCAAAAAGGAAAGGGTGAGTGAAGCCTGTCGTGGCACAGCAGCACAAATGTGTGGCTATAACCATATAGGTTGTGGGTTCGATCCCCTTTTCATTTCTTCGCTCTTGTACAAGGCCAATCGCGGCGTTGAGTTCCACACAACACGCGATGCTTTAAATTCGGCGAAAAGTGGGGAATGGTAGTGGAACGGAATGTCTTAACAAGGTTCCCAAGGTCCCTCTGCCTACCCTGCTATGAGCGGGATACAGCGTGAAGCTGAGTGAGTGAGTAAAAGTGTAAAGGTTTTACACCAACAGATTAGATAAGGGCGTATCTAGAAAAGGAGCCTGAACAGCTTTCATGTAACCTTTTTAGCCTCACAAATTTGGCTTATGTAGCATTGTAGAAGATACACTGTTTCTTCTCCTCCGTTAAATTTTCGTAAAATAAATAAAATTGCTTTGATTGAATCTATCATAAAATAGTAAATAAGTAATATTTAATAATAAACAATATGAATAACGCCCTTTTATTCTATTCTAATATATTATGTATTAATAATTTATTCTTTACGATTAATGTATGAACGGAAATTGTCAAAGACGCCATTACGCCTAATAAAGGTATAAGCGTCCATTAAAGGAACATAATCCATAGCCTGTTCGATGACCCCAATATGAATATAGAGGAAAAAATTAAAACAATAGACCGTGCCGGTTCATTAGACAGTTCGTAGCGACAGCGACGACGCAGGAAACAGCGCGTGCACACCTTCCGGTCAGATGCGTGCCCATATGATAAACAATCGATATGGAATAACAATTATGTTACGATTTATTATGTACAGAACGCCTACTAGGTTTTGTTTTGATTTGTCCTTACTTTTAACGAAATAATATAAAAAAGCGTTGTTGCTTACCTATGAAAGTTATTAATTAAATCTAATTCTTTGTTAAATAAAAAAAACAAAGTAAATATAAATATTACTTATAACTTATGGTTATGAAATTAACTAACTATAACTGAACCAGATGAAGCATATTTTATGGTTATCGGAAAGACACAAAAATGAAATGAAAGTGAAATGCTAGTAGCATAATAAAAAAAATATATTTTATATGTAAAATAAAATTATTTTATTTATTTTATTAATTAAAATAATGAAAAAGCAGTTTTTTTGTTTAAAACCCGATTACATAAATAACTGACGTGACTGTATTAATTGAAGGAAAGGACATTTCACAGTTAATTGGCATAGACAATCATCTACACAGATTGATACTCACCTACTAAAGCTAGTTATAATTAACAGGAAAAGTCGTAAACTAAGAAATATATATTATGTCCAATTTCCCTTTCCCGCTCAATACGAAAACGTAACATTCTCAAAAGTCTCAAGTGTTTACAATTCTTGAAATACGCAAAAGTTCATTTTGACTACGTGGGCGACTTCCTTGGACGGCATTTCTAAAACTTTAGCGGTATGTACATCAGAGAAAGCCAGAATAGTATTTATTCAAACGCAATAAGGGCTGTTATGAATGTATCGAAAGGCTTGCAACTGGCTCATAATGCAACGGACAATGGGCCTGGGAGAAACTGCACGCAACATTACCTAGATAGGCGTGTACATAAATAATGCATTAAAACAAACAGCGAACTGTATGCTTGAATTAATTTGTCATTAAGGTTTGTTATGATCGTTATTATTAATTTAATATGCAGATAATATAAAATGGACTAGTCGTAATCAATATTTATACAAATAAAAAAATGTAATTGAATTCCAAGTGTCTTAGTTTTCTTATATAATTAAATCAGTTTAAACCCGCTTTTCATTGGAAATGATTTTATTAACTTATTGGTTTTTGTGATGCACAGTAGGTATGTGCCGTATATGTAGAGCAATCTATTACGTAAAGTATTATGTACTGTACCCCGGCTTCACGCTGTATCCCGCACATGTCAGGGTCAGGCAGAGGCACCATGGGAATCAGGTTCAAGACGCTCCGTCCTAATTAAGACACTTCCGTTCTTCAGGTAAAGAATTACGTGTAAGTAATTTGATTTTGTTTCATTTTCAAATTTGATATTCCTAAGGTCTTTTCACCTCAAATAATTCACTTCATTATGCGATTATTATATAGATTTATTACACTTGCCTTAATTTTCTGCTTATGAACAAATTGTAATACGTAACCTGAACTTGCCTAAATGTGCATAATTTATTAGACGTAGGTATAATATATTGCAGTAAACAATAGAATATACTCGCACAGTGGGTACTGTGTGGGCGCACAAAATGTGTCAAGGATTTTGTGATAATATATCCGAAATATTTAATATTGTAACAATAATAAATGAAAAACACATTAACTTGTGTTAATTATTAAATTACCGTAAATATCGCAAGCGCCCATAAGAATTGATAAATAATAAGCTAATTTAAACACGGAATAAAATAAAATTACATCATTTTGACGCCATCAATCAACCAAAAGATCATCATAATTTAAAATATGAAACAAGATCGATAGACGTTGCATAAGATATTGATAAACTATGTCACTCTATCTATTGATGTGTTATCAAGTAAGAGTGAAAAAATAGTCTTGGGTGCAATTCTGCTACATGTGAAGTTTTTAATTTCAGGTTATATTTGCTTTTTTTTTAAATAAAGGTTAATATAATAATATATTTTATAGTGATTATGTAGACACGTACGACACTTAAGGTAATAATTATTACGCTCATATAATCTTATTAGTGTAACAAGAACGTCGTCGTCTTCAATCTATCAAAGACTTACAAGTGTAAAGTCGTCCTAAGGTTATCTAACTGCATGTTCTAAAATGTAAATTGTTCAAAAAACCTGTGAAACAGAAAGTGGTAGTGTGAAAGAACGCGTGCGAATTATTCAGTATTGTTTTAGATGCGATCTACCTGTTCACTGTGAAGTTACGTATATGATACTATGTTATATTAATCAGTTTTAGCGTCTACGTTCATATACTTATGTAAGTAAGATTTTTTCTTCACGCATTATCTTCATTTTACAGGTAATTACGTGAGAAAGCCTAATGATACATAATAGAAAAATCTAATAAATGAAATAAAGATTTGACAAACATCAATGCCTCGTTCTAAGCGTAATCAAATAATTATTGTAGATATATATCTTAAACATCCTTTGTAAGAATGTCATGTCATCAATGTCGTCCGCTACAACAACTGATGACGCTATATAATATGAACAGTATTTGTAATAAATAGTTCAAGCCTCACAGATATTTGCGAAATACGGTGCAACACCTTTCCTGCCGTTGATGCAATACTCTCCAGTCTCCTAAGCCATCTGAAATGATTTCCTTAGATTTTGTTCGAGTACCTACAATATCTTAAAATTTCGAATCGGTAATAATTTTCTGAGTAGATTGGGGTACACAATGATTTAGATCACATCTTTACTTATAATAAATCTGTAATTGATCACCATAGGGGACGTTTACTAACGCAAAAAGGCCATTAAAATTTTAACTATTGCATTAGTTAACATTTCTTCAACATTTAATGTATTTTATTAAATTACATTTTTTTTATTCATTTAGCTAAAATATTAGCATCCAATATAGATATTGTTTTAATAGTAAAAATGTTATTAGAGAAAAAAAAATAGTTGGAATTAGTAAATAAAACAGTGTAATTCAAGCGCGCAATGCCGCGGGCGGGTCGCTAGTATATAATAAATGTAACAATTGGTCCACGTTAGACAGCACATGTTCGAGCCATCTGTACTAGATCTCATAATCTAGACTAATTACTATTATTAGACTTTAAGTGGGATAAACGTAGCGTGAGGGGTCGAATGTTACAAATTGCGTTAAAATATTCTGAAAGAATTAGTTTTTGTTTCTTAAAAAGATTATTAAATCTTTTTAAAATGATTGACGTTCATAAAAAATATTATATTTCCACTATGAATATGACCTTCACAGATTTCATCTAAACTTTTTTGTCTCTTCTATCATCAATAATCAATCACAAAGTAAATATACAACAGAGATATCAATGTGTGTGTATTTTTTACGTGTACTTGTTTTATTTTCTATATTAAAATAAAAAAACCTAATATTAAAAGAAATATGATTAACTTAGTAAATAATGAATATTCATTGATTTATGAATCATTGATATATAATTTTACAATCATAAAAAAAATATCTAATAGGTAGATAATATTAATATTTAATAAAGTGAATATAAATATGTTTTCTACATAAAAAAAACTTTTATTACTAAATATAAATACCTTTTATATTTTTTATGTACATTTGTTTTAAAATGTGGTATTTCTCAGTCTGATTAATCCTTTACATAGAATGAATAAGGAGGAAATACGAACGATGACAGTACCTATTGCGTGTGCAATACTAACAATAGTTGACTAATACTATCATGTACTTGGATTTATTGATTCAAGAAAAAGCTGAAAATTCCTAAAATATAAAATTTACATGTTTCAATTTTTTTTTAGATTTATTTCTATCAATTGTATATCTTTAAACACCTATTAATGGGAGCGTTAGTTCGTATCGTGAAGCATATTTGGAACAAAATAATCTCATGAGTGTATTGTTTGATACTGACATAACTCTTAACTACTTGCTATTACAGATTAACAAAAAGTTCGTTATAATAGGTTATTGTTCTGTAATTTTTATACCCCATACTATGTCTGCGACAAGATCTAGCATTCACATTCAATTATTAGCAGATTAGGTAAATCCGTAATTAAAATAAATGAAAGTTTACTAATTATAAAATTGAAAGTTAAACGAGATCATCTGCTTCTAATCGACTCTCCACAAAACAAATGGTATTTCTTTTTATGCTGAGGAGGAACTTAACAAAAAATAAAATAAAATAGACGATTATTTTCTTTCACGTATACAAACATATGTAATATATAAATTCATATAATAATATTTACTGCATAATTAATGTATGCATATTATTTTCTTGAAATATATAGAATCGATTAATTTAGTAGTGTTAACTTTGTTTGTTAACCATGGGAATAAAAAAATCGATTTCCTAAATATACATATTCTACATACTGCATTATTTGAAAAAAAAAAAAAAAAATCCTAGGCTAGCTACACCAGTGTTAATATATTTTTTTAAGTTTCTAAAAAAGCTAAGTAACGCACAGGACATCACTACGTTTACTCATTGTAAAGAGTCGCTTGTCTGAATGACCCAGCAATCAAGTTGGCCCCTCGCCCATAAAATTACGAGATGCAGCCAGCATAGGGGAGCGAATGCAAGGGGTTATTGCCTTGCAACTATCCATCAGATAGTGCATGTGTGTAGACTGTAGGGAGCGAATAAAGTTTATTTGTATGGCTCTGCGGCGTTGGCAAGCTGATAATCATGCCGTGCCGATGGGAGGGGCGAGCCGGCCGCACCGCTCAGTGCCGAACGCGGCGGTGACTCAACACAACGTATTTGTTCATTATAAAACTTTATTTCTGTCCAAAACATTGTCGAGTAGCTTTATTAAAACCAAAGCTCAATGGATATCTGAGTGAAGTGCAGTGAAGAACGTATTATTTATCACAACGATGTCAGAGCAACCGTTCAAAGTTTTAAATGAACTTCGGCAAAGTCTTTTTTTACCAGATATTGTGATCCTATTATACGACAATAATTAATTTTCAATTACTTGTCGTCATACCATTTAAAGTGTGGAAAGAACAAAATTTTATTTAATTTGTACTTTGTGAGGCTATGTGCTAAGTGTTAGTAGTTACAAGTGTTATGCTAAGCAGAAGTCGATTGCATGGTCCTGTGTAACGAGCTAAAACGACTTTGTATAATTTAATGTGCCATTCAAACACTTATCTATAGTAATCTAATCTGTTTTGAAAGTCGAATTAGATGTTGATTAAATCCATCTAGGATTAAGTCAGCCTTTGTGCAACATTGGATGTAAATAGTTCCAAAAACTAAATGTTCTCATAAATGTTCAAATCTGCAATATTTAGCCGCTCGAGAGGCAATATGGGAGAATCCATAGAGGTAGAGGACAGCCTAGAGTTGGAGTATGACATGTGGGATGGCCAGTTCGATTTCGTTGGTCCCCAGGATCCGCCTGTTAGAGCGAGAATCACCTCTGACAATAGCGTGACCGAAGATTTGTTTACCGGCGGTCCATTGACACCTCATTTGACTAATGGTTTAAATGGCGGAAAGAAAACTGCTGCACATCAATGGTGTGACAATTTGTCTGATCAAGTAAGTCTTAAATTTACAGTGTGAGTAGAGACAGGCATCTTAAAATTATTAAGAAACTAATATTTATAGTTGTATTCACCATGTGCCGAAAATATTAATTCAATACTTGAAAAAAATTTAGTTATAAAAACATTAGAATCAATTTGTATAGCAAAAAGACTAATAAAATAAACGCATTATTTCATAGCGTTGACTAAATAAATTATAACTGTGCACCGAACTCTATCGAAAACAAAAGTGCGTTTTTTTTCGGACGATTGGAGCGTGACGTCTCCTCAACCTGCTGGTACCATCACGCCGCTTACTGATGTCACGCGATCTTCCTATGAACGCTATATTTGAATTAATTTTGTGTACATACCAAAGCATTATATAACTATATATCGTAAGATCTAGTATCGCTTGTCATGGCAGGTACCTATTGACGCATTTATAAATCGGCAGCACAATGCACGCGATCAGATGCTCTGCAAAATTTATATTTGTAGCGAAAAGAATTCAGTAGTCTTCTGCAATATGTAGTTAAAATTATAGTAATCCGTCAAATAGATAAAAACCATACAGTAAACAGGTACAGATTTATCTCATAGTATCTGCAATCACTATAAATATCGGACTCTACCAGATTAAGATAAACGACTACTCTACAGCTCAAATTTACGCACCTGCCATATCACAAACAAACATAATCTCATATAAAGGGTAATCAAGACAGTAATTAAGTTAATGATGCAAAGTATAGCAGCGACATGTGTAGGTACTTGTGTAGCAACCGAAACAGTACCCGTACAATCAACTTGTCAAATAAAACAATTGGCTATAAGCGGAAACGTCTCAGCTTGCTTCACATAACTAACGACGCATTGACAAGACCAGTGTTACGTATTAAACGTTAAGATAATAGAAAGCTAAGAATTGTTAATTTTAAACCTGTTCTCATTCTAACTTCTATTTTGTCTTGTTGTGACTGGTACAGGACATTATACTTGATTTCTAGTAAAAAATATAATATTTTCCCATATATTTCATTGTATTATAATTAAATTGCTATGTTTTGTGTTACAAATTAAAACTTAGAGTGCACAAATATATAGTTGACATGTATATAGATATTACAAAAGTCTTGCTCTCTCTCTTTCTCTCGTATAAATACTAAATATTCAATGTATTTAACTATATCACCACCTTTCTACTAATAATAAAATTTGTTAATAAATATAAATTGATTACGAACTATGTCAAGGGCTTCACAATGTTCCTAGAACATTTTATACATTGATCAATGAAATCAGGTCAACTAATTTGGCTTCCTATAATTATTTATGTTTCTTTGTCTAAAAATCCTTATTTACTTAAAATATACGTTTTATATATGAATAGTAAAGCATATTTTCTACCAAATATCAAAACCATTGAAAAATATAGTATAAAACAATTGCCTATCTTTTTACCTTGAGTAATGGTAATGAGAGAGTGAGTGTTAATATTATGCACATAACTTCTGCATTATTTATTCTAGCCGTCCAATGACGTTAACATCTATAAATAATTATAATTAAATATATTTAGTTCAATAGAATTTGGTTTTAAAACATTTTAATATATTAAACTTAACAATACAATCGTAAAGACAAAACTTCTCTAACAACAAAATTCTAATATCTCAGTTGTGGTGGTCATTTTATAAGCAATCTAATCAAAGTATGGCTTACCGATACAATAATAATATTTATTTAGTAAGAAACATTAAAGCTGTCATTATAACGTCGTAACAATACTAAGCGATATGTAGAATGTTAAACTTGTTAGTGTACTAATCCTATTATCATTTATGTAATATGACATAAAATGTTTATATCATATTAATAATAATAACAGAAGTAAGTATAAAGTAAATAAAATGTGGAAGTGTTTTAATTAGATTGGAGTGGCTTAACATTAGGTTCCCTTGCTATGTGCAGGATACACATAAAATAATAACACATATCTGATTTTTATACAAATAGAAACATACTTGCCTAAATTTCTACAAAGTTATATTTTACCTAAATTAGAGCAGAGCGTTTATGCTACGAACAGTTTGTGTTTGTACAAATTCAACACTTTTTACTCATAGTTACAATGTAAATTACACTGCCAAGAGATTACCAAGAAAGTATACTCCAGGAATGCTGGGTACAGCGTAACAATATGCTAATGTGTGGCAGTAAAAGTGTGCAATTAATTATTTCACTCAGTAATTCGACACGGACAGCGGTCGCTCGACCGTTAGTACCGCGATAGCTGCATATCGATTCGTCGCTCCGGTCATTTAGTTCGTTTGACTTATATGTATTGTCTAGCTAGGTCAGAATGCCATTGCTTCCCAAGTTTATAATTGTCATAAAGAAAGTAAAGGTAACTCAGGTTATATCTCCAGCAATGTTAGATACAATATCGTTTATGAAACTTTCTATATTCTAAATTAATTTGTTATTTTTTTACTATCTATATCAAAAACCGATACCATAATATTACATGAATGTTTTACATAACCGAGACTTGACTTAGCTAATGTTTACTGCATTTGTAAAACTCTGACGAAATTACTATTTCACTCGTAATCTTACACCTTCCCTATGAAATTGATACTTATCATGATAGACAATATTAGCGTGACTATAGATTACTACAACTATAGGTTAGATGAAATAAAACATGTTACTGGTAATCGTTGTATTGGGGGACGCTTTCTTTTTCGTCACATCGGAAAACGTATAGTAACGACGGTAATTGAACGAGTAATAAGTATCTGTATATATATGTAAAGTTGGCAAAACTGGAAAGTTGCATGACGACTTCAGGAAAATGCCCCGCGGTGGTGGAGTCACGAGCTGCTATTCAGTTCAAAACAAATGGTATGAAGATAAAAATAATAGTAATTCAAACTATCACTACATGGTTTCATTGTATTTCCATTACAATGAAACCATGTAGTGATCACTTTAAAAAATAAGATTCTTGAGAATATTTAATCAAAGTACCTACCTATTAACTAAGTAACTAACTAACTAATTAACTTACAGGGCTATTTTTCTATCTGCAAAGCTATAATTGTTAATATAGGTGGTTTAAAATAAGAGCTTTAATTGTTTTCTCTGTTTTTGTAAAGAAACAAAGTATTGTCTAAACAGTTCTGATGTTTTATCTATAAACGTAGTCTACCGACTATAGACATAGTCTACCGTACCTAGTGTTTATAGATAAACATTATTTCATAGCATTTTTTACTTATAAAATTGTTAGTTTTGTAAAGTTATTATTAGTTACTTATTTAATCATCAAACAAGTTCCGTTGTTTGTATATTATCAACAATTCCACGCATGTACATAATGCATACATACCAACGAAAATGATCTCAGCCATTAAGCAACGAGATAATTCTGTTCACAGCCGTCTATTATCGGTTGTTTTTCAACACAATTCACATTAATTCTTGTTTTTAAAACAGTATTGTGGTTATTTTTTTTAAACAGATAAATTATTGTTATAGATGAAAATAAATCTATAGACTTATAATAACAACAATTAATTTATACTTACATTTCCATAAATTAACAAAATTATTACAAATACTTAATAAGGATTTAATTATTAATAATGGTATGAAAAATAAAATAATACATATAAAGTATACAATAAATAATTGTCACTTAAAAAACAATTTCCCATCTGAGAATCGATCAAATCCTAATCAATTTCACTATCTCTGCTTTCATACTATGGCAACTTGATTTTATATGGATAGGCTTTATAATTATGCATAGATGTGATTATTAAAGAGTCGAAATAATTGTCATTTTACAATTTTATAAGTTTTCATTATATGTATGTATGTACGTTTTTTCAATTTTCTTACATTAAGGTTTGAAGTACATTGTAATTGATACAGCGGCGGTGCTCGTTGTATTATTTTTACCCATTAAAATCGGCCACTCATCATTGCTTTTTGACTTCAGTGCTATTTTAAATATGAATCAATACGAAGGGCAAGATACTAGTATAATTAATAAACTACTATTTTCTCTTGACGTTAATCACAGAAAATCTATTTATTGAACAAAATGACATATACCCTAAGTTAAAAAAAATATAGATATTCTGTATCGGTATTCTGAATTCCTTAACAATATTGTAATGAGGTGCGCTTGCGACGCTCATCACTGAGATCGGTTCAATGCTTATCTAGTTTCGAGCCAAGCACGCAATTTTATTACATTATACCATTTTTAAAATTGTTATTGGATCAGAAAACCTATTTCCATAGTAATTTTATTGTGAACCAGAAATACTTTTGTTACCACAAATAATATTATGAATATTTTTGTTATCACAAATAATTATTTAAGATATTTATTTGTGGTAACAAAAATATTCATAAAAAATAATTCTTATGGAGTTTACTATAATTTATTAATTAGTAGATTTATGAGGCAACTGCCAGTCGATAGGATAGCGATTTAGAGAATATCATGTTATTTTTGTATATAAAATGTTCTATAACATAATCTATGTGCTACAAATGTTCATGAAAGCGCATGTGTACCTACACAGAAATACATTATTACGCTTTTCTCAGAATATGATTCAGAATTTGGCGTACGACCAACTTTTTATATCTTTATGGCGCTTTACTCAGGTTAAACGAGATCTTTCATATATGTATATGTATGATAATTAATAATTTCATATAGTGTGCTCGTGATAACATTAATGTATTTTTAATTATTTCAAACAAGTTTCTCTGTTTATACGTGTTATTGCTAAGGCACACACTTTTTCTAATTAGAATGATAAGTAAATGGCCGGTCTGGGATACCATCAGTAATTGAGAACATACTGGCTATGTATATTTTAAAACAAAAGCATAAGCATTATAAGTCACATATAAGCTACATGCTAATATACAAGTCTGGTGATAAGATCATTTCTTTCTTTCTTTCTTTCTTAGCTTCACGCTGTATCCCGCATGAAGCAGGCAGAGGGAAACCGGGAACCTAGTGTTAAGACACTCCGTTCCACTTTCGTTCCCCATTTTCCGCCCAATTTGAGGCATTACGTGTTGAGTGGCGGAACTCAACGCCGCGCTTTGCCAATAATAAGATCATATTAGTCATAAAACAAAATTATACATAATTGATCCCAATTTAAATCATTTAATAGCATGTATCATGTCCCTTGACTTTATATAACTCGAGTGTACTCGTAAACACAAAGAGCCGTCTTATTCATTCCATAATGCATAGTGAATAGCTCTGGTCTCTTATCCTAAACGATCCTTCCTGTTTGTCACTGAGCAATGAGCATACGCACAAGTACTATGCTCCTTTGACGTCATTATTAGTCACGCTTGCCTTATTCGTAATATATGATTTATAGCAGTACAAAATTTTAAGTTAGTAAATTAGTCGTTATTTAGATAATATAATATAATTAATAAAGGCTTATTGTTTATGAATAATTGTGTTTACGTGTTAGGATTTTCCTACTGGTTGTTTTGTATATACCAGATACAGATGGTTATAATATTGTAATTTTTGCTATATACAATAATTTATACGATTTCGTAAAATGTGATAAAAATCAACAATAAGCAAGTGAAACATAACATCTATTGTTTGTTTAGGCAAACATAAAAAATATTTCTGTAGAAAAGACATGCGTAAAATTACTTGTAAAAATAATAACAACCATAGACTACTGAATATTTGACATAGACTGACATAATATTAAATTAATAATTTGTTTTGTTATTGAGAATTTATTATCTTATCATACAATTTTTTATTAATCCAGAAACTATTTAATATTTATAAGCCTTAGTTAAAAAAAATATCAAAACGTCTATGTCAATAGAGTCAATTTTTTGATATCTTAAGATACTTGGAAATGACGTAATGGTTGAGAATATTTTAAGCATTTGAAAAAATTACGACACTCATTAATACAAATACAAACGCTTACAGAGCAATTTTAAGAAAGGTTAAAAGTTCCGGCAAATTCATTTCTTATTTCTTCATAAAACTGACTTTATAATTTACCTTACAAAACTTTTCTCGTTTAGTACGAAAAGACTTTGGTTTTTTTTTACTTATAAAAGCAATGTACCTAATACGTGATGTCCAAACGTTGTATGCGTTCAATAAGTTTTGTAAATACTAAATTGAATATTATTATTATTAACTTACACTTTCGTATTACTTAATACAAGTATTAGGTACATTGCTTTTATAAGTAAAAAAATGCAATTTGTATTAAAAAAAAAAACAGAACCAATCGAAAAGAAATATTTCTCTAAAGTTCATCGAATCTCAATGGAATCAAGTAAACCGTAGGTAAATAGCGACAAATTGATCAATAACCAATTATTTCCAGATTCACTTGATTTTGTTCAATACATTGGACAAGATAATAAATAATGGAAAAACTTAAATATTTTTTCTAAAGTAAATTATACTGTAAAGTGTTACAATTTAATAAGTAACAGAATATTATTATTGTCTAGGTCCAACTATTACAGCAGCAAGTAACGTCTCTTGCTGACACTCAAAGTACTGCGGACGAGAGATACGCCCGCGCGAAGGCTGACAACGCAGTGCTCCAAGCAAGAGTACATATGCTCGACGAGCAAATACGAGAGGTAAACTATTAAAAAAAAAATTAAAAAAAAAAAAATCAAACACTGAAATGTAAAAATGTAAAGGTGTCTTTAAGAAATTTGTAAATTTGTTTAAAACTGGTAATATTTCAAAAGTAATGATCTTAATCTCTTTCTTATAATACCATGAATACTTAGTAGTAATTTACCTTGTATCGCTTTCAAGTAAATCATGTAACAAAAGATGGGAACTCCCATTGAAAAATGTTTTAACCCTGAAAAAAGTCGCTAAAAATACTGCCGATACAATGATAAAGTGATCAATTTTCTAATGTTGCAGTTACATTTATATTAAATTTGTCCGACAATTATGTGCAAGTCAGTATAACAAGAGAATCTATAAACGTCTAGCTAAGAGAGGCTAAAATTTTATAACTATAGTTGTTAATTTACCAAACTTCTTATTAAAAAAAACTCTTACGTCACTTCTTATTTAAAAAAGTATAAAATATTAATACGAGTTTTAACTCAAAAACTAAATTTTGTATATCGTATTATTTGTTCATAAAGATCGAGTGCCGATGCGAGGAGCGCATCGCCGAGGAGCAACGCCGATGTAGGGAGGCGATAGCGCGGGTGGAGCGCGACCGCGACGCACAGCTGGCCGCGCTCAGCGAACGCCTCGCCGCTGCTGAGTCGGACGCGTCTCATCTCAAACAAGAGGTCATTTGAAACAAACAAAACGTGCAACTGTTAACACTGAATGATAAATATTTAATATTTTATCTTCACAATAGGTTCCCATGTTTTCTCTCCTACCCTTCCATGTGCAAGTACAAAGCTAAAAAAATACTAAATTAACATTCTGTTAAAGAATTACTGATTATTTTGAATGCAATTTCCGATATGATTTTGAATCGTTGTTGATTGTATCATAAATATAAATTTCATTTCGCATGCATATAAGATAAGCCAAGTCATTCTCTTTAATTACTAATTTGAGAAATCAGACGTAAATGACATTAATATTGTTATTTATTTGTATATTTAATACACTGTTAAATATATTTTTTGATAGTAACTTTCCATTTTAATTATGTTGCTTTCAAATAAAACTAAGTTTAAACAGTCAAACAAATATGATTTGTGTGTATTTTAATTTATAGCAAATAAACTTGTTCACACGTAAGGCTTATAAAATGATGAATATGTTTTATAAAGTCTATTCTGATATCAATCTATTTTGATATCAGCAGCTTTTAATTAACAAAAAAAAATGTACACTAGGTGGGTCGACTACGTGGTGTAGCAGAAACACTACGTACAAACGCTGAAACGTGTACGCGCAACGCTCGCGAAGCGCAGGAGGCGGCGGGAGAGTTGGCCGCGCAACTTAACGCCGCGCGCGATGCGGAGAGGCGAGAGCGGGACGCCGCAGCGGTGGCGCGCGCGCAACTCGACGCCGCGCAGAGGGAGCTCTCCGCGCTCAGCGTGGTGAGCCCGCCGCCGCCCGACCCGCGCCTCGACGAGATGCGGCAGGAGCTGCGGCTGTTGCGCAACCAGAATAAATGTAAGTATATCATTGTTACAATACGGTGAAGAGTACTGGCAGGACTGATAGTAGCTGATATGTCTGCGCAGATTGATTTTTAGCAATTTTATTATAGATTTTGTCTCGAATGAAAAATGCGTAAAAGTTCTAACTTAGCCAGCCGCAAGGCACTAAGGCCACGAGTTGTCTGTCAACTGTACTGTATGCTGTTTTCAGGGCCAACTCTACATATATTGTCTCTAGAATTTCATGCTTTTTTACCACTTTTCTTGTTTCAGCTGATAACGATTAAAAATAACCATTTGTAATGTTGAAGGCCACCACTGTAGTTGTGGATATTATGCGATTGTGAGTTTGATCCCCACTTGAAGAAGTGAAATGGTTAATATTTTCATTTCTTCAAATCTAGCAACAAGGCAAAACTCAAGAAAACGAATTATTTAACGTTTGATTTGCTCTCTCATATAGAATAAGGCGTTGAGTTCCGCCACTCATTATGCAATATCTGAAATTCAGCGAAAGTGGCGAACAGACACGAAGTCTTAAGTTCTAAAGTTTCCTCTATCTACCCTGCCATGTGCAGGATACAGCGTGACGCTGAAAAAAAAACCAAACTAATGTTGTAAAGTAATAATTTCCAGATATAATTGGAAAATATGTGACGTCTAACTAAATAATTAAGTCATAAAAAATCTTAAATATTCATGAAATGCATTTGACGTAATTTATGTATGGCTCCAAAACCGAGCTGTATAATTTTTTTACTCGAGTCGCGTGTCGATTTTCAATACGTATTAAAAGTTAATCGACGTAACGTGCGGTGTACTCACAAGTTAATAACAGCTAATTTAACTGCTGCGTTTAAGATATCGATAATTATGTTGTACGAACCGTTGTTTCATGATTAATATGTAATTTCGCTCATCACTATCTATTGTAATATATGATTAAGAACATTTGCTTACAAAACTGTTAACACGAAAGTAATTGTTCTTGCATTAATTAATAATATTTTTTATTTTATGCTTCTGGTCGTGTTTTCTGATTATGAAGCAGTGTCTGTTACATGCGACGGTTGTGGGTTCGATGCCCACTAGAGTAAATGAAATATATCATATTTTTAAATTAAATATATATTATCTAAATTTCTTCGTTCTAGTAGCAAGGTAAAGCGTGACGTTAAGTTCCGCCATTCAACACGCAATGCCTCAAATTCGGGAAAGTGGGGAACAGAAGTGAAACGGAGTGTTTTTACACTAGGTTCCCAAGTTCTCTCTGCCTACCCTGCCGTGTGCGGGATACAGCGTGAAGATGAGTGATGAGAGAGAGAAGGAATTATTTAACGTTTGGTTTGCTCGCACTTGAATATAAATAAAGCGCGGCGGCGTTGAGTTTGTTTTTTTCCGTCAAAAATTTGTGTGCCTGCTTACTTTGATCGAACTATACCCCTTAAAACTCTTTTATTATATATAAAACATAAAACCATTTCTTTAATCCTCAGCTCTAACAGAAGCTCAAGAAGAACTACAAGCTCAGATCCTGACCCGAGGAGTGGAAGAAGGACGCAGCCTCCTCGACGGTGTTAGCGGCCCACTCGTCGCTACTAACTCTTTAGCGCATGAACTATCACAAATGAGTGATCATGAGGTATATCTTACTTACACTGTATTAAATTTTGCTTCTTTTATTCTGTATCCAGCACAATCTTGCAGGACCTCTTTTAAAATATATCGGTCTCCTTCCGAGACTATAATGTTTTGCGATAACACACAATTTAGTGGAAGAAGCCAATGCCACGCTATGTCTTATTAGAGCAAATGACGAGTGGGAAGTGAACCCATAGCCATAGTGTTTTAAATCAGTTTCATAATATGATTATTAAGATATATGTATTGGTTTAGTCAGCGTTTTTTTTTAATAAAAAGAGGAATTAGTTTTTTTTTTTAAAATACAATATAACACGATCAGTGTATTTTTTTTTATTTAATAAAGATGATATAAAGGAAATGGAAATATGTACTCGGTATGCTTATATATTGGAATTACATTATAAATGTACTAACAGTTTCATTTTCGTTTTATAAATTTAAATTTTCATCAAACTAATATCTTTAACCATCATATTTTCATAGCTTTTGCTATATCGATTGGGTTTTATTTTTTTTACGACGCTTCGCTTCTATGGCCTTTTATAATGGAGCGTATCAGTGATTTTCAAATATGTTTATACAGGTAAAAAAAAACATGTCTCGAATTTATACAAATAGAATAAATAAAATCATTAATAATTGAATGTTTATCAAAAATAATCAATAATCTTATAAAATATCAAAATCATCAAAAATTAAAATGTATCTTATCTATTAATGTATGTTAGTCATTGTTGATCGGAATGAAGAAATGGACATTATTAACGTTTTTACATAACAAGATTATTTGCGATTAAATCCATACACAATACAGACAGTTATATAAATAACAGCAACGTTTTATCAACACAGATAACATATACAAGGTATTGTCACTCGATTTAACGATCTTTTTTTACATAAAATTATACATTTCAAAATGATACATGGAGTGAATCACTCATTATAAAATAGTTTTGTCGTTTTTTGCTTCACCATTTTGTCTCTATTTGTTAGTAAAGAACTAGAGAAGTTATTAATATTACAAGATTGTCACTTATAAAATTGTTTAACAAAAATAAATCATCATACA
This sequence comes from Eueides isabella, assembly GCA_019049475.1. NCBI lineage: Eukaryota > Metazoa > Arthropoda > Insecta > Lepidoptera > Nymphalidae > Eueides > Eueides isabella. The sequence goes on along the minus strand of CM032394.1, from coordinate 4,827,070 downwards.
TAAATAATATCATTTTTTTTTCCTTCCATTCATTAACAACTATTAATAACGGCATAAAACGCGCAGACTCTTCAGTGACATTACATGAAATTTAATCAGTATAAGATAGAATTGAGAAAAAAATATTTTATTTAAAAAAAAATCACTATAAGCTCCTTAATAATATAATTTGCGAGTTATAACAATTTATATAATATATATGCGTTTTTGCAGCTCGTTGGTAGCGCACACACAGATCACAGCATAGAGTTGGAAAAGGTACGCCATTTACACTGACGTGTGCATGTCCTGTACCTTGCCTGACTTAACTTGCATGCTACCCTTAAATATATATACCTTTTTCACATTGTAAATATATATCTATATATTATACTGGAATAATAAATTGTTAAGGGGAATAAAGGGGGGGTCTCCATTGTGACCAGTTTTAATAAAAAAAATAAACAATTAATCAGTATAATATATGAATTATTTACATTAAATTTGATTTGATATAACATTGTAACCTTTTACATGGTTTATAAAAAAAGATGTAACACTTTTTTTCCTATGCACGATTTATTTTTATATATTAAAACATATATATATATAAAATAATACATTTTTTTATTTCAGTTGCAGAAAGCTTTAAAAGAACAACAAGATGTGAACGTTCAATTAAGAAACTACATAGATGGTATATTACTATCGATCGTTGAAAATTATCCACAGTTACTGGAGGTCAAATATCAAAAGCCAGACATGAAGTCATAACGTACATCACATACATCTGTTAATGGCAGAGCACGTGTATGGATATAGAATATATATTGGATGAATATAAAAAAAAATACAATTTTTGTTTAATAACTTATATAATATATTAATAAATAATATTATATATTATTTTGTAAAATTAAAAATATTTTGTTGATATATAAATGATATCGTCGGCTTAGAGTGTGAAGCTGCTAACAGCCTGTTAGGTAAATTCTAAGGAGACTAAAAAGTTATGTAAAAATATTTGAATACAGTAGAAACTCGATTAACCGCTATAATTGTTGTTATTAGGCATTCGGATAATCGAAAATCCGTATAATCGGAAGTATGAAGAAAATCGGGTTTTGAGCCGATAGGCACGTAATATGTTTAATAAAAAAAATGCTCGCATAAATACGTCTTGTACATTTAATACTTTTGGTCTATAGTCCGGATAATCGCGAATCCGTATAACTGAGGTCCGGATAATCGAGTTTCTACAGTATAGAAATATTAACAAAATCCTTGTACAATTTCAAATATAAAATAAAGGTAGCATTTGTATTTATTTTACACTTTTAGTTTCTAAGCCAACGATATTTATTAAATATATTGATAACATACGAATATCGTAAAACTCGAATGTGCTCTGCCAAACATATAGCTTTACAATTCTACTTAAAAGTATCACTAACTTCAATTAAAATTAGTAATAATTATAGTAGACACTAGAAAAAAAAATGTAGTATTGCCATTTTATAAAAAGAAATCATGAGTAGCCTTCCAATTATATAAATAATAACTATTTATGATATAAATAATAACTATATTTAAAAATTTGTATTTAAATTCGTAATTTTATTAAATAAAGAATTTCCTTTAAATATTGTAAATTACAGTTCGTTATATTTTTTTATTTTGGTAAATATAATTTGATATTTGATATTAATACTGTGATAAAAAATTTAAATGAATCATAGAAAATTATATCAATTATATACTTTTTATATAATGTCAATTATAATATATATATGATAAAAAAGTAATGATAAATTCAATTATCATTTGTCTTTTTATGTTTAACATTTAGCAATATAATTTATATGAAAATATATTTCACTAGTAATTCTTCTATATTATATAGATAAAATAGAATATTTCAATGTAAATATTGTTAAGTTCAATTAGTTTAAATAATGTTCCTTAATTTAATTTTTTAGACCAGTTGATATTACAAAATATGTTAGTAGATTTTTGTTTTTTCGTTAACTTTTGAATAATATAAATCAGTCTTAATTAGTGACATGAGACCAACGTCATCTTTTTATAATATAACATTGTCACATATAGAATCATATACTTTTTTTGAGATACGAAAAGCTATAACATACTCCTTATTTAAAGGTAAAATTTAATCACCGCTGAAAATAGTTAAGCATCTTTCAAACTCTACTTAACCTTTGGAAAAACTGTTATTCCTTGTTATCTTATAATGTTTAATAAAACTTTATATTAAAAAAGAAAACAACAATATATATAATTTTTCAGAATTTTGTTTTTTATTATTTTATAATAAACAAAGTCAATATATTTTATCTATATTAATGATGTACCTACTTATTATATGGAGCATCTTATCAAGCAAAGTGTTTATAATTAGTTACTTATCTCTGAACTAATAGGTATTTGGTCATTAAAGAAAATGTCACGTTTGGGTTTACAATTAATACTTTAGATAAATATGTTGACAAACTATTTAGATAACTAAAACAAAAATACTATTACAATACTTTTTGTACATATTTCAACCCTTAAGCGGGTAAAACATCAAACCAATTTATTTTGTCATTTATATAGATACTATTATATTATTAAATATTGTATAACTCTAACTGAACCATAACTTTTTGTTCTTAATTGTTTTTCCTTTGCTTCTATATACATTAAATTGGTTTGTTGGGAAAACATATCCGAGAGAGTTACAGAAAATATCTTATTTAGATATATTTAGACTTAGAATAACAAGGCAAGGCCGTCCATATTGTTATTACCTAATTTCTCAAAGACTGGGTAATTCTGTGCGAGTCACATACATTTTAAATTATAAATAATATAATTAAATGTTAGCCACCATTCAATTGTAAATTAACTATTTTTACAATTAAATATTAAAAGTAATGTAGATGTAACATGAACATTTTGATAAAACTATTAATATGGAAAATGATATATGTCATTATCGAATTAAATTAAATGAAACAATGCTAATATATATGTTCAGTCTTTTATTTCACACACACACAACAATAATATCTCAACAATATATTTCTATTAGTGTTAAAATAACTTAAAATCAAAACTGTTATTATTATTTTTTGTATGAAGTATATAATTTATGAAGGAAAAATAACAGTAATATAATCCATTGCTTCTTCTTACCATAATTACTCTTGGCGATCATTCTTCTCCATTTCTCTATTAGTGTGATTGAGGTTGCTTATTACTTGTTGGACATCTAACCTTAACATCATAAACTTGGGGTCCATGTAATCCTGGCGATACAAACAAATATTTAAAAAAAGCTGTATCATGCATATATCAGGGTAATTAGGGAACCTAGTGTTAAGTCTCCCACGCTTTGTCCATTTTTTGTAACATTGCATTTAAAGTAGCAGATCCCAACGCTGCGAAAAATAATTATCTTCCGATTTCAAATATCAAAATTACTATTAAGTATACCAAAATAAATGTTCTATTTAAAATCACATAAAATATATTCAACTTACTTTAAAACCACCACCACTGTTCTCCTGCGCTTGTCCGTCATCTTGCAAGCCCCTGGTCCCCATTGCCCCCATCAAATGACTTATTTCCGTTTCCACATTGTCTATTGTATTTTCTTCTACATTACTCATAGGATTTATATATCTATGGTTGTAAATCCCATAGTCTCTTGATACTGGATACTCCAGTCTTTGAGGTATAGAACTATAAAAAAATATTTCATAAAAAATGTATTTAACTGTGTAGTTTTAGCATAGAACGAACTAGTATTCAATTATATGATTTTATAACTCCCAATACAAAAGAAAGGTCTTCTAAATTTGACCTGTTTGTCTGTCTGTATGTCTTTATATGGAATCGTATCTGTTAAATTAATACACCGTTTTAAAAGAAAGCTTTGTCATACCGGTAATTCAAGCTGTGTTAGATAAAAAAGATTAGCAGCATAAGAATTAATACCACTTTTGATACTTAATCTTGAGGCTTGTCGTGGCGCATCGGCATAAGCGTGTGACTATGACCGACAGGTTGTGGGTTCGATCCCCACTCGAGGAAATGAAATTTTAAATCTTTAATGTTTTAATATTTAATGTTTTCACTTCTTCGTTCTGGTAACAAGGCAAGGGCAAAACGCAGCGTCGAATTCTGCCACTCAACACAAAAATCCTCAAATTCGGCGAAAAGTGGGGAACAGAAGTGGAACGAAATGTCTTAACACTAAGTTCCCAAGTTCCCTCTACCTATCCTGCCATGTGCGATGTCTCAGATACAGCGTGAAGCTGAGACACTTAAGAGATTTTTTAAAATATAAATTCCATCACCTGTTACACAAAGAACACTGTCTCCCTTCCAACTCCTTCCTCTCGTTGTGTAAACTCAGTCTCTCCCTCGACAAGGCGACCTTTTCCCTTGCTATTTGCTTTTCTCTATTGTTTAAGGACACCACGTGCTCTTGTATTCTCCTTATTCGATCCTCGTATTTCTTCTGTAGGAATTCGGCTTCTGAATACTTTTTGTCGGCGTGCGACTGTTTCTCCATTGCCGTCTTAGCTAAGATATCTAAATCTCTACTTCTGTAATCAATTTATATAATAGTGAATATAATTTGCAACAAAATATTTTTTAACATTTTTAAAGTGTTTCTAATTATTTGAAAAAGGGAATGCAGCTTTTGCCAAAAGATTATTTTTTCTCTTTTTCTGTAATGAAAATTGTAAAAATCACCCTAAAAAATTTTTGTTCAACTTCCCGCTCATGACAAGGTACGCAGAGGCTACTTGGCAACTTCATGTTTAGACACTCCGTTCCATTTCCCACTATACCACATTTGAGGTATTGTATGTTGTTAGTGGCGGAACTCAACGCCGCGTTTTGCCTTATTATCAGAGCGTAGAAATTAAAACAATAAATATTTATATTTCTATTATGTCATAATAAATAATATTTCATTTCCTAGAATGGGGTTCGTATATAATATTATTAGAATAATTCCAAAAACACATACATTTTATTACAATTCTTAAATGAATCTATCGTTTATTAAATATAAAAAGATAATAAATATATTAAATTATTAAATATAAAAAGATAATAAGTGGGGAAAGGAAGTGCAACGGAGTGTCATAACACTAGGTTCCACTTCCATTCCCTCTGCCTACCCTGCCTAGTGCGGGATACAGCGTGAAGCTGAACATAAAAAGATAATATGGCCATCGTGGCGGCGGATCTCGGATTTTCTCTCAAAAAATCTCCAGCACAATACAATTTTATGAAAGACATTTTTTAGAATTTAATTAATGAAAAAGCCTAAAATATTTCCACCAGGGTTGCTTTAACATAACTTCGCTCTGCCTACGTAGCAGGGAAGTTACGGAGGATACATCGTTAAAATAATACAAGATAATAAATATATTTATAAAATGTTGTGAACTAACTTGGAGACAACTCTCTGCTCTACAATATGCAGCTCTTGCTTCTCCGCGTTTAACTTGGACCTCTCTTCAGCCATTTCCTCTAATTGTGCTTGCAATTCTACTTTTGTTTTCTATAGAAAAAACAACGTCATTGTTATTTTTACTATGTTTTTAAAGTGTTATTCCACACTTAGGACAGAAAATACTAAACTTAAATTTGTAAAGTTTTAAAAAGCGTATAAAATTTTTGAACGAAGCAGGATTTGAACCCGCGCCTCTGGAATACCGGTCCAGCGCCTCTCCCTACAGAGATGCTAACAACATAAATAAGTTGTAACAAGCGTATAAGAATTTTGACGGAGCTTGGTGAGAACGAATGGCTTAGTTGGTCAGAGCGCTGGAACGGTATTCCAGAGGCGCGGGTTCAAATACTGCTTCGTTCAAAACTTTTATACGCTTTTTAAAATTTTAAAAATTTAAGTTCAGTAACGTCATTGTTATAAACTTATAAAATTAAATAAGGCAAATAGTCTTTATTACATATATATTAAAAAGATTTTAATATCTACATACATATAATAAAATTAAAATAGCTTTTATCCACTTCACTTAGCTTCACGCTATATCCCTGGCGGAATAGGCAGAGAGCACGGAGCGCCAAGCTCTTTCGTCCACTGTCATCAACCTCTTCATACTTAGCAACCGAGGGTTCCTCATGCTTTTTACGTGACCTTCCTCTAGTATCGTACATACTGTGTTTTCTAAAGTCAACCGAGGTCTCGCACTCCCTCTCTTACTACTCACTTTTACTTCATAAATCTTTTTTGCCATTCTTTATTCACTCATTCACTCGACGTGCCTAAACCACCTGAGCACATTATTTCCACGTTTATTTTGCATCTTCCGTCTATGCTAAACATACTTTCCAGATATATTACATCATTCACTTGTTCTAATATCTTATTACATTTACACTGATCTTGCAATTTGTCCTTTTACGATACTTAGCACTCCTTCGTAACTGCTACATGCAGTTCCGACCCATCCGTCTAAATCGCCACATATTATTAATTTTTCATTCCCTCTAACACTACCTAGAACGTCAATGACACTCCCAAAACTCATCGAGTTCGTATAATGGAGCTGAGGATACCGACTACTGCCGCTAACAAGAAACTCTTGTTTTCCGCAGCTTGAAGCACACCCAAAGCATTGGGTCGCCTTGGGTCGGTCACCTTGTACTCTATCATTGTCTAAACAATCGAGAGGACCATAGCACGCCTACACCTTGACGAAGTGAGGGACTTATTCTTTGGCGCGTCGGTTCAGGAAGCGACTCACTTGTTCGTTCGTGTCATTTTGTCTTTTTGCTTGTTGTCAGTCACAAAAATCATGCTAATAATTAATTAATCTTTTCTTCCATCCCTCCTCTTACATTCCACATAGATATTTGTAGCTCCGTCCTCCACTTCCCGCCGCGAGGCACACCGTGGGGGGCTGGCAGGGGTCGCTGCGGCCTTTCACCTCAAGCCACCGTCCACGAGCTAGAGCTTTTGTTGGAGCTTTTACTCAATTCAGGCAAACGTATTTTAAAATATTTGTTTGTCTGTCTGTCTATTTGGCCTTTCGAGTACCTTAAAGACACAGAACTGATTTTTTTTCTTTATCTTGAGGATTTTACTTCAAGATAAAGAAAAAATCAGCTTTTGCCGCGCGCGGTTGCATATGTACCTACCTAACAATATATCTTTACGTAGACAATAAATAGATATGAAATGAACAAATAATTTTGTACTAAATGCCATAATTTAAAAAAAACAAACAAGTTATAAATGCTTAAATTACAATTAATTTAAGCATTTATAACTTGTTTGTTTTTTAAATTTAACAAAATATACAGATAATCGCAATACTAAAATTAAAAAAAATAACACAAACCTCAAGCTCAACTTTCAGACTTTGTATAGAAGCTTTTTCTTTGGCAATTAAAGCACTATCTTTGAGCGCTTTCGCTCTCTCCTCCTCTATTCTAGCCTTCTTCTCTTGATATTCCTTTTGGATATCTTCTTTCAACATCTATAAATATATATTTATTTATTTTTACGCTCACGCAGTAACCCGTATGTGGCAAGGTAACAAACAAGACAGAGGGAACTTGAGAACCTATGTTAAGTGCCCTTCCCTACATTTCGCGAAAGTGAAAGAAAGGACAGCCGTCAATATTATTTTGATAGTTCATTGTACTAACGAATAAATTAATTTAAAGTCATATAAAGAAAAAGATGTAAAAACCTAAAAAACAATAGGACATGACAGTGGAAAAATAAAAAAAAATACGATAAACAGTCTGTAGAGAGCGCACTGACTTAAAACTAGGTCACGCTAAAAAAATATTCACTAATTACCTTTATTTCTTCATCTTGTTTTTTCAATATATTTTTAGCAAATTCTGTCTGTTTGTTGAAAGTTGCCTTCTCAAATTCAAAATCCATTTTCTTTTGCCTCAGAGCGGCCGATTCTTCTTCGATCATCTAATAATAATTGTTATTTATTGTTCGTATGTAAGTAATCTAAGTATGGAAGTAATAAGTATTATCGTTACTAGGGCACAAGCTTGTGATTATAAACGCGTTAAGTATTGTGTTCAATCCCCACTCAAGGAAATTAAATATTTTAATATATTAATATTTTAATCTCTTCGCTCCGGTAAGAAGATCAAGCGCGGCGTTGAGCTCCGCCACTCAACACGGGATACTCCAAATTCGAGATTTCCTAGTTCACTCTGTCTACCCTATCACATATAGCTGCCGGTAACTGATTTTTTTAACATATTTAAAGTAGTACTATACACTTCAGCACAGAAATCTTCTTTTAAGTAAACATATAAAAAAATATTAAGTGCGATACCATATATAATATGTGCAAACAGCATAAATAAGTTGTACCAAGCATTTAAAATTTTCAACGTAACTTGATGAGAAAGTATTATTTACTAGGTCAGAGCACTTGGACGGTTTGAAAGAGTCGCGGGTTCTAATCTACGTTAAATTTTTTGGACGTTCTCTAAAAATCTCTGTGACTTCCAGAGTTAATGGCGTCTTCGTTGTATTGATAAGAAACTATGCACATTGGCACCAACGCTTATATAGCGGAGCGAAAGTATTGGAGAAGAATTGAAGAAGAATGTGAATGATTCGTAGGATAAGTAATTAAAAATGAAATATTTTATACAAAATAAGCTTGGTTTTTTTATCGTCAAACAATTTACCGTCTAACACTAAAGTTACTGTCTCAGACCTGAGAGGAACCGGCGAAAGAAACTCAGCAGGATACGTCTTTTTTTAATCAAAACTTTACATCATATTATTATAATTATCGATAATACATTTGAAATAGCCTGGTTCGAGCATTTCAATCTTAAGGCTTCTTATAATTTATCAAATCGTTAATTTAGTAATCACCTTTAACACACAAACATCTTTTGCAAATTTTTTAAAATTGTGTAATAGAAAATTCTCGAACGATTTTGGAATCCTATTGTTAAAACGTACACCCTATCTTATAAAAGAATTACGGACTCGATGCAATCGAGTTACAGGTGCACTAAGTTTAAGCCTATTTCTAGTATTAATCAATAATGGTACTAGATATGGTGGTAGGTAATGTACATCACCGATTTTATTAAATTTATTAATATTTTTCTTAACATACATAGCATTTTCAAAAATGTATTGAGATAGCAACGGTCAATGAGCTAATCTTTTGTAAACTTTTTCCTTAAATAATCCTTAGGGCCTAAGTAATAGATTTCACGAGAAGCTCGCTTCTGTAAGAGATTGACATAACACCGGCTGCATTACCCCAAAGTAAAATGTCGTAAGACATGGAAAGTCATGGAATATGGAAGTAGCTAAAGTAAACAAGGTGAGCCGTTTCCTCGTCAGTTAATGATCTGATTTTGTTTATCACAAAAGCTGCAGAGCTCAGTCTATGCGCCAATCTATTAATATGAGGTCCCACTGTTATACCAAATACGCAATGAAGATGTACACAGAATGGCAGTTACATTTAGCACCAAAGAAATAGGTGCAGCTATTTTCTCACCAAAGTAATATATTTTTTTTCAGCTTCACGCTGTATCCTGCACGAGGCAGGGTAGGCAGAGGGAACCCGGGAACCTAGTTTTAACACACTCTGTCCCACTTCCGTTCCCCACATTCCGCCGAATTAGAGGCATTGCGTGTTGAGTTGCGGAACTCAACGCCGCGCTTTTTGCCTTGTTACCAAAGCGAAGAAATGAAACATTAAATATTTAAATTGAAAATATTATATATTTCATTTCCTCGACTGGGGATCGAACCTGTCGGTTACAGTCACACTCTTGTGTGCCGCTGCGCCACGACAAGCCTAAAAGTAATAATAAATATAAGATTTTCTAAATCATTTATTACCTAAGAAGTTATGGCCAGTGGCCAGCGCGCTTGGCACCGATTCTTAAAGACGCTGGTTTGGTTTGAATCCAACTATGTTCAGACCTCTATATATTTCCTTAACTAAAAATCAAATTACTTACTGCCGTCATTTGTTTGAGGCGAGCTTCCAACATGTTGACCATCTCTTTGGTTTCTGATTTCTCCTTTTCGAAGTTTTCTTTGTCTTTTTTGAGCTGTTCAAGCATATCTGATCGATTAAACAAAACATTTTACGTAAGGGAATTTTGTGCTAAATACTCGGGGTACAGTGTCTGCTTGAAAACTTAACGGTTGTACATTCAGTTCCTATTGTTAACGAAACTTCACGTACACTAGTTCGTTTACCGAACTCCACGTATATAGGATTAGAAATATAAGATTTCTTTCAAGCTTCACGCTGCATCCCGCACATGGCAGGGTAGGCAGAGGGAACTTGGGAACCTAATGTTAAGACACTCTGTTTCACTTCTGTTCCCTAATTTCCACCGAATTCAAAATCAAAAAATAATAATAATAGATATTCCATTGATAATCAACCATTACAAAATTATATTTGTAGTTAATTTCATACAAAATGTGTGCATATATGGTTACTTTTGTAGTAACCATATATGTCAATTTGTCAAATTTTATTACCTTGATTGACCTACACTTAGGAAATAAATTTTTCATTTCTATGAAGGATACCCAAAAAACATGTCTGATCGAACATGTGTTAACTATAGTGCCTTACTAATGGCAATAACCAACATTTAAATCATTTTTAGCATCCTGTTCATGTGAGATACAGTGGGACGGGGCTCCGCCACCCAAAAATAACATATAGTTTTGTGGTCAGAGATCTTGGACAGCTTCAAAGTGACGTGGGTTCAAATAAGCTGGTTTTTTTAATATATTTTCTAAAAAGACTTACCGTTTATATTTAAAATTAAATAAAACAAACGGTTGCTTACCAGTTATTTGCGTTTCTCTACTGTGCACACTTCTTTCGACGTCTTTTTGAGTGTTCTGACTCAACAATTCCACTTTGTCGTACAAGATGGCGCATTTCTCGTTACCTTCTTTAACGGTAGCTAATAAATATTGAAGATCTGACGAGAAACTACCGGAGTCTTTTATAAGTATCTGTTCTTGTTTCACTGCGTTTCTATAAAATAATAACAAATATAATTGTAACCTGTTTACTTGTGTTATTTATCTATTTATTCCTTACTTATACGAAGCTGAACATGTGGAAAACAAATAGTCGACATATTGGTAAATTGATCTATTGACAAATTAGATCGGCAGATCGGTCGACAGATTGATGGAGACCACGATAGAGTCATCTAATTATTACAACTACAAAAATGTGAGACAAATTGTTTGGGACTTTAGTGGTTTGGTGGTACTGATTGATCTGTATTAATACAAGAAGATAGACAGGTACAACTAAATCTAGGTATAAAAATTGATAGGTGGAAATAAAATATTAAATATTTAAATTTCTTCGCTCTCGTGACAGGACAGAGCGCAGCGTTGAGTTCCGCAACTTGAACTCCAATTCCGTGGAAAATAGAACGAAACGGAGTTCTAATACTAGGTTCCCAAGTTCCCTCTCCCTGCTACGAGGATACAGTGTGACGCTAATAGCCGTAACAAACAACCGAATAGAACCTCAACCTTGGTCCGCCATCGAACCATGTTTTCTTCAAGGTGAACCATGCCACATACCACACGATCGAACGTGGTTCGATGGCGAACCAAAATCGAGGTTCGGTTCGGTAGATTGTACGGCTACTAAAAAAAACAAAATCACCATAAATGACATTATCAACTCACTTAACATTTTCCATTAGAGCCGCATGATGTTCCTGCAACACTTTCACATTCTCCAAATGTTGTTCTCTTAGCATTGTATTCTCAGCTTTGTGTCTCTCGGTTAGAGAACTCAGATTTTCATCCACCATTTTCTTGTATTGCAAATGATGGTCATTCAACCAACTGATCTTTTCTGTGTAAAATTTGATCAGTTTGTCACTATCTTCCTTCATTCTTTCTTCCGTTTGTGTGAACGAAACTTCTAGAAATGCAAGCTGACGCCTAAAATATTGAATAGTTAGGTTTTATATGAGTTGAAAGGTTTATTTTTATAAGTAATATTGTTTTTCCAGCCTAAACTCTGTAAACTTTCGGACATTGTTCTCTCTAAAAAAAAATCAAAAGAAAGTAATCAAAAATAAGAATAATATTTAAAGCAAGTCCATCGTATTGTATAATTACATATTTTTTAATTATACACTGGATTTATTGGCATTTATGGCAATGTGTGTTGAGTCGCGGAACTGAACGAACGAATTTTACCTCGTTACCAGAACAAAGAAATAAAAATATTAACTACTTAATTACCTCCAGTGGGGATCAAACCCACAGCTTGATGTTTGTGTTTATTATCCGTAGACCATTAATCTACGCCTCTACGGTCACACCTGTAAGACGTCTCCATTAAATCAATTTCCTTATCGTGATTTTCTTGCAATGACTGAACTAGTTGCAACAACTGTTTCCTCTCTTTTGTAAAAGGAGTTTCTTTTTTCTCCCCTTCTTGATAATCGGTTATTAAAACAGAACTTTCATTTTCTGTATGGGTATCGCCTAATAAAGCCTGTGATAAAAAAAGCAAATCATTTTTTGAGTACAAAATGTTAGAATTAATAAATACCCTATAAAATGCAACATAACAGATCATATTATAATTACAGAAAAAATAATCAAGTTAAAGTTTTAACAATCATTTCCAAAACATATAAATACATAAAATATATATTGTATAGGTTCTACGATATTTTTTACTCTAACTGAGAAAAAAGTAAAAAAATGTACAACTGTGGGAGCTCGCTTTACTAATAAGTAATAACAAATTCATATGCCCTGATATAACGTCATACGATCGTGTAAGCAAAGTGTCAGTTGATTAACGCAAGGTTCGCTCTTACGTTTGCTCTAACGTCATAGTGAAGCAGCGCCTTCGCAGGCAGGATATACCAATAGCGATACTTAAAATCATGTAATTAAAAATGTACAATTTAATTGGATTTGTATGGCAGTTATGAATTCAATAACGTGTTAAATATGTCATAGTGATTTAACCTTATGTTGGCACTTACACACTGAAAAATGCCCTCACCTTTATTCTTTGCGTGATTCTTTCTTGATGGGCACCTATGATAGCTTGCATTTGGATTCTGTTTTCAGTTTGTCGGCGCAACATTGCGTCAAGCTGCTCGTGTTGGGCGAGTGCAGCTTCACGTTGAACCCTTTGGCTTTCCTTTTGGCGCACTTTTGTGGTACAAAGGTATGTAAATAGTACAGCGAAAACATAGAATAAAAAATTGCATTATCCACATTTAAAATAAAATACTAAAATGTTAAGTAACTTCGAAATTTATAAGAATATAACATGTATTGCCTAAATAAATCAACGGCAAGCCAAATGTGTCATGAGAAAAAATAGTATAAGAGTTTAAATACGATTTTGATTAGATTCACGCTTATTTATTACATTTATTAGGTATTTAACTTAGATAATAATGTCTTTGATTTTCGCGATTGTTACACATTTTAAATGAAATACTTTTAAACTTTCCACCACCTGGGACCCACTCTTAAAAAAATTATAGTCCCCAGCACACCACACTAGAGGACCAGATCAGTTAGCTCATTCTGCAAGAATCCAGGGCAGTTGAGGAAATTGAGGAATCGTTGGCGGTAGTTTGATATAATAATTATATCAACTGACAGACAAATGCCACCTCAGTCTACCCGTGACCACGGACTACTGTAAAGTGTTCGAAAAAATGGTTCCCCAAAAATGTGTACCATTCAATATACGCGATTAATCCATTTAACTTAGATTTTATTCGTATTTCCCAGAAAAGACTCCATTAAACGGCTTTGCATACATTGCGGGCTAAACTGAACATCTGATGGCCAGGTTACCAGAGAGAGGAAAGAAAATGTTAAGAAATTCTTGATAGAAAATCATAAAATGACGTTATAATATTCGCATGCTGGTAAGCTGGGAAGCGGGAAGACATAGAAATTGAAAATATATCGAATAAATTAACTAAGTTTTGATAAACCCTAATAGTTCCAGACTGTATAGCCCTCATTTGTAGGCGATAATAGATTTTTATTTGTATAAATGTAAAACTCACTTTGCATTGCGGCCAACTTTTCTTCCTGCGCTTTTAGCTGTAAAGCCACCATTAGTTGTGATTCTTGTTGTTGCAAATAAAGAGCCGCCCCTTCCATAGTTAAATTTTCTTTACTATCTAAAGTTGGCATATTCAAGGCTTCCGAATTTCTTATTAAAACTTGACCTTCCTTTATTTCTTGTGCAATATCTATTTGCGGTTCAGGTTCTTCAATATTTGATTTAGGTTTTTCAATTTCCTTTGTGTTTGCTTTCGAAGCTTCGGAATGGCGCGTTTCTAACGCAGATTCCTTCGTGTTTTTCGGCTTTTTAGTTGAGCCACCTCCAAGCCAAGCCGGAACATCTTCTTCCTCCTCGTCTATGATTTCCTTATCTTGAAATATACCTAACCAATCGTCATTAGACTTACTTTTTTTTTGCTGATTAGATACATCTTTAGAGTTTTCAATTTTAGTGGATGATATTTGTTTATTCGTTTTGTTAGATGGCAAATTGGGTTTTGTTTCTGCATTATTCAAAAATGAATCTAAATTGAAATCTTGTTTTTTAGCTGTTGTAGGTCGTGTATGTTGGCTTGGTACTGTAGCAGATGGAGTTCCCAGTATATCATCTAGTAAGGACTGAGAGCTTTTAGCTTTGTCTAAATGTTTTTTGGGTTCTTTTTTAATATCTCCACTTAATTCATTAAAATTACCTTTATCAGTAGCATTCGTACTAACTTTTGACTTTGCCGGTGATTTATTTGTTTCAATTTTATCAGACGATAATTTACTTTTATATTCACTTTGTTGATAGACAGGGTCCTTTAAAGTTGATTGCTTAAAGTTGATTGAAGATGTAGTCCTTAGAGAGTCACCTTTGTTTTTAAAATCAAATGATGGTTCCTTCTTGAGAGTATTATTTTTATCGCCTGTTAATATTTTTTCATCTATAATATTACTCTCTCGAGTTTTTGTTTCTTCTAGATTAAACAGTGCATTCTTCTTTGCCGCAATTGGAGTTTCCGTTTTCTTTTGTGGCTTTTTCTTTCCCAGTATGTCATCATCAAAAAAGCTATCATCACTCCCATCACTTAAAATTCCAGCTAAAGGATCATCAACATTGAAACTCATATTTTTAGATTTACTATTATTTGTTATTGAAACTTATTTGAAATGTTTTGTTTAGAAATTTGGCGCCATAGCAACAAATTTTACAGATTATCGAAAGCATTAATAGGATCCATTTAACGGCACCGGTACGTAAGTGCGATACTTACATTTAATCAAGTGTCATTATAAACTTAATAGATTTTATATATGGGAAAGTGATAATCTAAACTATAACAATAAAAAAATATTACGTTCAAAAATATTTTGCTACAGCACGGTCGGTTTTAATTGTATTTCTGAACGCAACACAAAGAGTGACGATTAATGAAAAATTTGTTGCTTCACGTCAGCCAGTCGGCTGTATTTTTAATTATTTTTTCAAAACAACTTCTCTAATAATATACATTTTTTGTTTATTAGATAAATTCAAGTATACAATTAGTGTCGAATCATGGAACATCTAGGTAAGGTTCAATACATAATTCTTGTAGTTTCGTCCGTTTGCAATGATTTTTGACAATTTTGTTTGGTCCTGAAAATATCTTTTGTTCTAGAATTTTGCTAACTCATGTCACTTTTTAGCCTCAGAAAAAGGAGATACCGCAGAAAATTTAGACCCTAATTCGATAGCCAATGGCAGTTCAAAAATAGCTGCGGAAAACAAAGCATGTGTTGATAATGGAAAACCGCACATCGAAGCCTCCACTGAAGCCGCTGCTTGTAGCTCAGAATCTACAGAAGATTCAATATGTGAGATCCCGGAACAAATCGAATTTACCGTAGTTTTTAATAAAAGTAGACATGACATCACATTTGCTTATGATGCTACTGTGTTAGAACTTAAGGCGCACCTAGAAAGGATATGCGGCGTCCCACAATCAGCTCAAAAATTAATAATAAAAGGCATGGCCCGTGATAATGTTACTTTAAGAAATGCTGGAATAGTAAAAGGTGGCAAGGTCATGCTTGTTGGATCCAAAATGGATGATATACTGGCTGTGAAAAGTGCGCCAAAGGTACAATATTTTTAAAATATTTTTGTATAATATTAATATTTTGTATTATTATAATATTATTTTTGATCAATCTCTTACAATGATACACTATAATATTTTATTATTATAGGAAATTTTGGAAGAAAAAAATAGTAGTCAGTCAAGTAAGGAGCCACTGTGTGTACAAAAAATCCACAGAAAGGTTCTTGATAAAGGAATCCCTCCAGATGTTATGCCGGGCATTAAAGGTGTTAAGGTAATATATTTTACAAAGTATTAATACATGACAAATACAAATTTAAGTAATAAACTACATTTAATGAACATCAAACAATTAACACTGGTTTACTAAAACTACTGCCTCAGACCTCTGAAGAACCGGCAAAAAAGACATGTTCATGTCCTTTTTTTAAATTAAAAGTTTAAGTCATATTATTATGATACATTTAAAATACTTTGGAGTGTGCATTTTCTTACCTTCTTTATCATTTATAAAATTGTTAATATGGTTATAACCTTTAACACATAAACATGGTATCACAACTTTTTTAAATTGTGAAATAGAACATTCTCCAACATTTTCTGGGATCCTATTGTAAAAGTG
Organism: Eueides isabella; assembly: GCA_019049475.1. Classification (NCBI taxonomy): domain Eukaryota; kingdom Metazoa; phylum Arthropoda; class Insecta; order Lepidoptera; family Nymphalidae; genus Eueides; species Eueides isabella. Next base: position 4,810,278 of record CM032394.1, on the reverse strand, counting down.
TACACATTGTCCCATAAAATAATTATGGACTCTATGCAATAGAGTTATAGGTGCACTAAGTTTAAACTTATTTCAAGTGTTAATATTATTTATGTATATCAGTGAATTTGCTAAATTGACTAATATTTTTCAGTTCACCTCAAAGAAATTTATTCTCAATAAGTATATTTCTTAACATCCATAAACTTTTTGGGAACTTTATAGATGTTTTTTTAAATTTTTCTTCCATGTACAGACATTGAGGGGTTAAAGATTTATTATAATTATAGTAATTAATATGTCCAATTATTTACTATTAGGAACCACTTCCTCCTGTGCCATTAAGTGGGATGTTAAATAAACATGGAGGCAAAGTGAGGCTCACTTTCAAACCAGAACAGGACCAACTGTGGCTGGGAACAAAAGAGCGTACTGAGAAGCTTGCCATGACCTCTATAAAAAGTAAATATAATTTCTGAGTGATAATTAATTATGTGTGATTAAGGAATTACTCAGGAATGTATTTAAAAACATATTTCCAGAAATAATTCATAATGCATGCAATTATAGTTATTTAAAAATATTTGAAATTGAAAAAGTATGTGATATATGAATATTGTAAATGTTTATATTTTATTTAACAGGTATTGTATCTGAGCCTATTAAGGAACATGAAGAATATCACATAATGGTAAGTCACATACTATTTAATGTTTAAGTTTTATTTATACACATGTTACTATAAATTTAACAATTTTTATATTCACTACTCAATAGGATTCAATCCTGTTGGAAACCAATGAAGGAATCTAAGTTTACGCATATGTTCTTATAGAGCTATGTGAAATTTCTTATGGCCCTTTGTTATGTTACATAACTTTTAATTATGGTTGTAGTCTCCCTTTTGGAAATAATTAATAAATTTCCACCACTAAACAAATATTACTGAGTACTATTGTTTGCCAAGAATAAATGTAGTTTAATAAATATTTTTATATTTTTTAAAGTGCTATTTTCACAATAGGGAGAATAATGTAAATCTTTTTACATTGCTAAAAATTAAATTTAACTAGTTTTGATTTTACAGGGTCTACAGCTTGGCCCTACAGAAGGATCCAGATATTGGGTGTACTGGGTACCTGCACAATACGTAGAAGCCATAAAGGATGCCGTATTTGGAGTATGGCAGTTCTTTTAATTACAATATTGCATGTGCATCTACCATATGCGATCTACTTGGGTAGTTGCAATATATTTACAATTGTGGATGTGAACTAATGTGCCCTAGCACATACTACACAATATATTCCATTTTATATTTAGAATTTCATAATAATGATTGACTTATACAATTTTACAGTAATATAAGATAATTAGTGCTAGGGCTCTCTCTCTCTATTAAGAATCACCTAAATTATTTCATGTTTAGTCCTAATTTATATATTTTTTAAAAACTCAACAAAATTTTCATATTGTGTTAATATATTGTTCATGTTCATGTATCGTGCAGTGGTACTGTTTGTTTTGTGATATCATTATGCTATGTCAATTATATATTGTCCATTGATAATTTGGCATATATCTGGTCAAGTGAGAAATTATTTTTTGCTATTATAAAATTTATATGCATATTAAGGGTTTTAGAATTGTACAATAATGCTGACAGTGGTAATGTTAAAAAATCAGTGCAGTATTCATATTGTCATGAGCTTATTGTCCTTTGTGTTTCAAAACCTGATCTCTATTCAAACTTTATAAAATTGTACACAGTGAAGGATTGGACGGAATGAAATTAAAACATTTAAAAAAGATATGTTGTAACATATTTTTTTGCAGTTTGCATTTTTGTTTTTACATCAAGTCCAGCCAATGCTTCACAGTAATTTGATATTAGAATTAGATAAAAATGTTTTAAACTTAACATGGTTTTATTTAAATTTTCAAAAAGAAACATCTTAGTGTGGTGTAAAAATTTAATCATAAGTAAATATAACAAAAAAATTATTATAGTTTAATATTTAAGTGTAAAAAGTCAATATAATATAATAAAATGGCACTCAAAAATAAATTATATATACAAATAATAAACTTTGGCATCTCGATATGTAAATAATACTGACACTGAAACACTGGTCATAAGAATTAACCATATTCAGATTGTACGGTCAAAGAAAACTGGCCTTTTGGAATACTTGTTGCGTGGTACCAAAGTCTTGTGTCCAATAGAACTGCAAAAGAAAAATATTGGAATCATTTCTTAAATCTTATTTTAACATTTATATAAATTATAATGCCTTTAAATAAAAAAAATAAGGTTACTATTTGAGCCTTTAAATTCAAATTCAAAATATTATTTATTTAAATAAACTTTTGCAAGTATTTTTGAATCATTCTTGCTACTACCATGTATTGGTAAGCAATATTTTCTTTTCTGAGAGGAGTCTGCAACAAAATCAGCAGCATTAATGCAATATTACAATGATATGCAATTCTTGTAATCCTAATGATATTATTTACGCACACACATTTTTTACCCTTTACATATTCTTGGACAGAATGATAAGCTAATAAAAAATATTATTAAAGTTACTTTAAGTTTTTGCAGTAACTCACTCACTCAGCTTCAAACTGTATCCCCAGTGTACATGGCAGGGTAGGCAGAGGTAACTTGGGAACCTAATGTTAAGACACTGTTCCACTGCCATTTGTCTATTTGAGGCATTGCATGTTGAGTGGTGAAACTCAACACCTTGTTTTGCCTTGTTACAAATTTATTTTTGCAGGAACAAATTCAAATTTAAGTACACATATACTCTGAGATATTTAAAAAATATTACCAATATCCCCTGGTTCCACATAATACTGAAACTTCTGACATACTTGTTCACATTCTGGAACAGGAATTACTGTCCATATCTTGTTACCTTTTACTTGCCCTTGCCACATTAATCTTGGTATATAGTCTAACTGAAATAGTATCATAGGGATAATTTTAAAATATGCATTTAAATTATTTTATTTTGGAAGTTGAGTTTGTTGTAGGTCAGTGGAACGGCCATCTGTAGATCAAATATGATTTTTGTGGATTTCATCCTAAATAGCAGGAATATGGTAGCTAATTTTATAATCCTTCACTCAACATACAAGGGCTGAAAAGTAGGGAACATACTGTCTTCATGTCTACCCATCATGTTATGGAAAAAGTGTGAAAATGGTTTTTTTTTTTATAATTTGGTAATAAATACATTTACTTACATGCATGACAGCACCTATCTCATATCCAAAGAATATATTTTCAGTTGCAGGAAATTCTGCATCTTCTGGTAGAAATTCAGGCATACTGTAGTACTGTCTAACACTTGCTAGTATGTTAGGATGACAGTTGCCCCTAGAATAACTATAAATTAATAACTGACATTTAAGAAAGTTTTCTATTAACAATATTTGTTTAATAATACTTACCATCCTACATACCAGGGCTCTTGCCCTGGATCATTATTTACTCGAGCATCAGGCATCTCAAATACCTCTTTTAGTGTAAAAATATTTGTCTTGAAGTTAAGAAATTGACAGCCTTCTTCCAAGCTCTCATAGCTACCAATAGTTTCTTGATACAGTCTTTTAAATACATAAAAATTTAATTCTCTAGTCGCTCTCCAGTGTCTAATAGCACTTTTTACTATAATTGGCTTTGAAGAATATGCATACTTCTGTATATAAATAGAATAAAAATTAAAGTAACAAATTTAAATTTAGTGTTCTGAGGACTGCTTTCGCTCTAATAAAAATATCATACCCTAAAATTTTGGCGTGTGATGTTCTGTAGTATAATAGGTTTCGTAACGTTCGCACAATAGTTACAATCGGCAAGCGGCCGCGTCGCTTCCCACACCAAGTGATTAATAGGTAACAAACATCTTGCACTTAATAAATATTCCACTGCGAAACTAGTTACAATTACTAATATAAATGCTAATACTATTGTTACTATAGCTGTATTAGAACTTATAATTAATGATTGTTCTTTAAAATTATTAACACGAAAATAGTGTCTAATTAACGCTGGGTCTAAGCCGTTTTGAATTGCGCGGCTTTGAATCCATTTTAGTTTTTGTTGTATAATTTTCTTATCTCTAGTAAATTTTTGCATAGTGGCATTATCTCTTATATTTATAAAACTCCCTAGATATTAGAACATTTTAAAAAACTACCTATATTTGTATAAATGTCAAAATAAATTGACAATTATTTTGTCACTTTATATCAGGCTGCATGATCTATGGATTCAAGCGTCTTTAAATTTTTAAACTATAAGCTCGTAATGTAATGATTTTATTTATTACTATACTAATAGATTGTTTCTTAGCTTTTTCTATAACGAATTTATAAGTTTCAAAGTTACGGTGAGTAACATTATATGTATTTTATTTTATTGATTTTAACTGATAAAAGTCCCGCACGTACGTATAATATGACATATATGTGGTAAAGTAGCGTCAGCGTACAAACACAAAACTCAAGTGAATTTGTCTATGACTTGACCTGACGCTGTCAAGTCAACGAACTGATGAACTTGGCGGTTTCAGTACTAACTTAGCTAGGTAAAGCCTAAAATGCCTCCAAAGAAGCGTGAAAAAGATAGTGAAACAAATAAAAACTCAAAAATAGACCACTTACAGGCTGACCATGAGTTATTTTTACAAGCATTCGAAAGTAAGTCGCGATTGTAAATGGCGATACGAGTTGCATTCCCTATGTATAATTTGTACATTATATTTAAATATCTATCTTATTTCAGAGCCTACACAGATATATAGATTTTTACGGACGCGTAATATGTTATCGGTTCGTATTCAAGTGTAAATTATTTACTGTGTAAATGATATAATAACAATTGTTTTATGTGGTGTTTTTGCTTGCAGCCAATTTTTTTAAACAGGACATTGTCCTATATGAAACGCAGAATGTCTAGGAGTAATAAAACTAGGATCGGGTTTAAAGTAGATTCTTTGTTGGAAAAAATAACTTTAAAAAAGAGTACTGAATTACAACCTAACAGTTTAGGTGGTTATATGACTTTAACATTTTTGGGCTTTTATGATAAGAGCTTGGAAGACCCTAGAGATTTTCAAGTTAAAGTGGAAACATTATTATTAAAGATTTGTCACAAGAAAAGGAAAGAAAGCTCATCTGCTATTGTGGAAGTATCAGTAAGTACATTCTCTAAATAATAAACTTGATTTAATTATACAATTTGATATTATAAATTATTGTTGTCTTCCTAAATTTCACACTCATTAATTATTTAAATAACAGGTTGGAAGCTGTTCTGTACCTCTCAACCCCTCAACATCTGAGCCTCCAGCTATGGCCTCAGCAGTCAGTATATCTAGTGACACATTTAGCCCCTCCCAAGGCCCTAATGTCAAATCTTATATGTTAATGTTGAGAGTCACTGTCACAAATGCCTCAGCTAATACCAATGGGGCTAGTTCTACCGAAATTACTAATGGGGATTGTGATGGTATGTAATGCAAAATAATTAAGTCAACTTAAACATTTAGTGCTATACATGCTTTATTGACATAAAACTTTATGATATTTATTTGTAGAACCTTTAACTAAACGTCTTAAATCATCTACTGATTTAAATTCATCAAGTACTGATTGCAAATGGAGTAAGCTGTATGGCAGTGAATTGATAGTCTATGACAAGCACAATCGCTGTTTACTTACAAATGGTGAATATGATTTAGTATTACATGATGTAACTCCTGGTGGACGCAGCGCTACTATAGCTAGATCTCCACACAAAGCTTTAATGGCACAGTGGGAGACTATACCAAATGTAAGTAATTTTTTTTTTCTTTAACTTTAAAGAATGAAAGTTATTTGAATTTTAAAGGCTTATACTAAATTAATGATTTTATAAATGATGAAACACTTTGGGAATGAAATGCTCACTCCTGTCTCTTTCAAATGTAATGTAGATTTCAAATTTAATCTAGTCAACTCAATTGACATTGTTAAGATATTTAAGACCCTGGATATGAAGAAAACATCAGATCTGTGGGTATCTCTGTTAAGTTGATTAGTCATATAATAGACGCTGTCGCTCCTCATCTTGCCGATATATTTAATAATTGTATAGAGTATGGTATGTTTCCTGACCTAACGAAATTTAGTAAAATCATACCTATTTTTAAATCTGGCTGTACATCAGATCCAAACAATTTTCGACCAGTTCTACCCGCATTCAGTAAAATCTTTGAAAAGATGATCTTAAATCAAATAGTAATACATTTTAATTTAAATAAACTAATGCATGATAAACAGTATGGTTTTACTATTGATTCTACGGTATTTTTCAGTATCACCATTGACTCCAAATAACAGTGGGGACCTCATATTGATAGATTAGCGAATAGACTTAGCTCTGCAGCTTTCGCTGTAAAATTTTAGATTATTGACTGGTGAAGAAACGGCTCGCCTTGTTTACTTTAGCTACTTCCATAGTAATATGTCTTACGGCATCTTACTTTGGGGTAATGCAGCCGGTACTAAGCCATTTTTTGTCTTGCAGAAGCGAGCTATTCGCGCAATCTATAACTTAAACCCTAAGGATTCTTTAAGGGAAACATTTAAAAAGATTAATATATTGACCGTTGCATCTCAATACATTTTTGAAAATGTTAATGTCAAGAAAAATATTAATATGTTTACTAAAATCAGTGATGTACATAATATTAATACTAGAAATAGGCTTAAACTTAGTGCGCCTGTAATGCGATTGCATCGAGTCCGTAATCATTTATGGGACAGGGTGTAAGCTTTTACAATAGAATCCCAGAAAACATCAGAGAATTTTCTGTTTCACAATTTAAAAAAGTTGTGAAAAGATGTTTGTGTGTTAAAGGTTATTACCATATTAACGATTTCATAAATGATAACACGCCTTGGGAATAAAGTGCTCGCTCCAGGCTATTTCAAATGTATCATTGTCACATAATTATATAATGCAGAGTTTTGACTAAAAAGAAAACGATATGTCCCACTGAGTTTCTTTTGCCAGTTCTTCTCAGGTCTGAGGCAGCAACTTTAGTGAGCTGGTGGATTGTTTGACTTTAGTAAGTTGTTTGACGTTCAAAAAACGATGCTTGTAACTTCTTATTTTGAATAAAATATTTGAATTTGAATTTGTTTCTAAAGAATAGTGACTCTATTAATAATTGATTAAAAAAAAAGAATCCCCTGTGTTTCCTGCACTGTTTCTCGTCCTCTAGTTTAAGGCAGTAACTATTGTGAACTAGTGGTAAATTATTTGTTTAATAAGAATAAGCAATATTATAAGAATCTACCATCACCTAGACCCACCCTAAAAATGTTTATGTGTTACACAAACATTTTAAATATTTTTAAACATATTTTTTTACACTAATGGATACAAGAAAAAAAATAAAATAATAAAATAAAATAAATGTACTGGGGCCCATTATCTTATTAAACTACATAAAAAAATCTTATACCCTTGTTACATTTTGTGTAAGTATATCATTTTCACAAAGTTTTGTCACATATGTATTTAATATATTCTTAGAAATAATGTTTATTGAGAAGATTTTCCTCAAGCTTCATATTTTTATCTTAATTGTAATAACTAGCCATTAGTATTATTTGAAATTTGCTATTAATTCAAATTATCTGAATGTCTCATACTTAAATGCACATAAGAAAAGAACACACAAACTTTAAAGTGTTTAAACTCTCCTCTCCTGGTTTTGCAACATTTTTCATTGTAACAAAATTTCTACTGGTTGCAACATAATGCCAATTACGTAGAATATATATCTTGTATATATACTACTCTTAATTATCTATTCTACTCTTAATTATGGACTATCCAATGCTAAGATATTTTTTTTTGGTTTACTGAACCGGTAGTGTCTTAGATTAAGATGATCAATCATACTCTTTATGCTTTTTCAACTCTTGCGCAATCACTCAAGAAAATAAATAAATAAGATAAATCCTATACCTAACCTAACTTAACTGCCACGAATCCTCGACATTTTATATTAGTAAGTTGTTATGGTCTAGCCAATGATGCGAAAGACATGTTTCTTATCTTTTCTCTTTTAGTTTCACGCTATATCCCGTAAATAGAATGGAGGCAAGGAAATTCTAGAGTTGAAACACTTCAATGTCTAGTTTCCGCCCAATTTTTGAAGTCCTGGAACTCAAAAAAACGCGCTACGTTTTCTTACCAGAGGGAGGAAATGGTAAAAAAATCATTCCCCCGAGTGTGTATCGAACTAACAGCCGTGAAGTTTACAGTAAGACGCTGTGCCGCGGCGCAACGGCGATCTTTTCCTCGTAACTTATATTATATAAAATGTTTTCGCATATAACTGGAAAGTGGTAAACTGGAGAGTAGCTTCTCTCTAAATTTTGTGGCCTTAATTGTATAACGTGTGCAAGCAAAACACACTACTACGTTTTGTGTTATTTAAGCATAGAAATGACAATAATTGATTCCTACGGAGGAATTGAAGACGAAAATGTCAATGGCCGCTGTTGCCAAATACCTCACGCTGTATTATCATCTTCACGCTGTATCCCGCTCGTGGCAGGGTAGGCAGAGGCTACTTGGGAACCCAGTGTTAAGACACTCCGTTCCACTTCCGTTCCCCAGTTTCCGCCAAATTTGAGACATTGCGGATTGAGTGGCGAAACTTAACGCAGCGCTTTGCCTTGTTACCAGAGCTAAGAAATGAAAACATTAAATATTTTATTTGTAAGTATTTAGAATGTCGTTTCCTCGAGTGGGGAACCCACAACCTGTCGTTTACAGTCACACACTTCGTGTGTGTTCACAAGTTCGAATTACTCTTGCTCATCATTGATCTATATTCTCGGGTCATTTTTGGAAGAATAAAAGAAAGTTATGTCCTTCTATATCAGTAGGATCTCTATGCCCCCTTACTTCATCATACCTTCCTATATTATTAACTATTATTAATTAATAATTTAGGTTTCCAATGAGTGATTAAATTGAAATTGCAATTATATTTGCGCGAATATCTTATCTTTCAAGAAAGTGTCTCTCTGAATGTTTAATAACGCTTTGAAAAGTGCATCTTAAAGTTGACTTTTATGTTATACATAATTAAGGTGTGCTAAAATATGCTTTTGTTTAAAATTGACGTTGATTTATTTTAATTATGAATATAATATATTTTAACTCAAGCTAACTGTAGAAGCTAGTAAAAAAAAACACAATCTAAATATCGTATACTTTTTTATAGTCAGTCTACTTTAAACATGAAATTCTGTCATAGTTACTCTAGTGATACTATGTTGATTTTTTATTTATTTTTTTCCAGGAAAACGATCTCCATTCAGAAACAAATCCTTTTAACATATTTAAAGTGAGGCCATTATTAAAATTAAAGCTAAGTTGGAGTCAAGAGCCTACAAACGGTTTAGTTAACAGGCCAAAATTGTATCAGGATACGAATGGGGTTAAAAAAGAATCTAGTTCACTTAAAGAAAAACTTTCTACGCAAAAGTGTTCAACTAGTGAAATTAAAAATGGTATGTATTTAATTATTTTTATATAATTATTATTTTTTAAAATTAATGCTTAAAATGTACATTTTTCCTTTTTAAATATTGGTAGTATGAATTTATTTGTTTATTTACGACTAGCAATTCGCTCGCGGCTTTGCAGTGACAAATAAATAAAAAAAAAAACCACTATTTTCGGGCCTACTATATTAATAAACGTCCCCTATAAGTTTTCTCTTTAATATATCTTCCACGTACTGATAGTGATCAGTTACAGATTTATTATAAGTATAAATAATGTTTTATAACTTTCATTGTGTAAATAACTTCTCCATTTGAAGAAATTATTGTAATTTCAGTAATTTAGTTTCCATGCTCTGGTGAACTGAAGCTTGGTGTTGCGTCTCGCCTTACGTAGTTCTTAACACTTAGTTTACTTTGCCTTGTGATTATTTTTTCCAAATCAATGCAAATATAAATACAAATACGATACGTACTGAAATTGTACAAAGTTTTAATTGCCAAATCGTCGTGAGGCCTGACGTGGTACAAGCGTGCGATTGGTATCGCGACCGGTAGTGGGTTCAATCCCAACTTGAGAAAATGAAATGTTTAATATTTACATTTCTTTGCTCTGGTAACAATGCAAAGCGGAATCTTAACACTTGATTCCCGAATTCCCTCTGTCTTCTCTGCAGCTTGCGGGATACAACGTGAAGCTAAAAAAAATTTAAAAAACCTCGTGTATTTCAGGTGAAAAATTAAAACAAGAGACTAGTGAAGGCGAATCAAAAAGACAACAAATAATCTATCAATTTCTATACAACAACAATTCGAGACAGCAAACAGAGGCTTGCGATGATCTACACTGTCCGTGGTGCTCGTTGGACTGCGGCACGTTGTACTCCTTGCTCAAACACTTGAAATTGTGCCATTCAAGATTCAACTTCACGTATTTTGTGAGTTTTTGTTTTGTTTTTTTTTTTAATTTATTATATATATACACGACTGGCAAATCGATGTACAAATTGATACAGGCATAACCACATAATATAGCCTGAAGTTGAGACGCTTTCGCGATAGTACCTATCTATTTATGCTTTTTATCTAAATCGTATTTTAAGATATTCCAATCAGCAATTAGAGTTTATTTATTATATACCGCACAAGGCAGGATGGGGATGCAGAGGGAACTTTGAGTGCCTAGTGTAAAGACAGTCGGTACCTCACTTTCCACCGAATATTAGGTATTGCGTGTTGATTTGCGGAACTCAACGTCGCGTTTTGTATTGTTATCAGAGCGATGACATTAAAATAATAACTAATAATAACCCACAACTTGTTATTTAACATTGTTTTTTTTGTCTGTTTGATTGTTTTTTTTAATTTTTACAATTGATAACAAATTTTATATGTAATTGTAGTTGATTAATAATTTTTAATATATAACATAATGTAATGAAATACTTTCATGTCAATTATAGCTCTACAAGTATGTCTGATATTCGATTGTAATTTTGATTTCTGATTTATTTTCATTTGTTTACTTTAGTTTCACTTATCACAAGTGATAAATGATGAATGATATATTAGAGAAATTCGTTTAACATAAATTATTGTTGTCAAAGTTAGAAAAATCTGTATCACCATGTGGAGTGGTGTGTCTATCTACCGGTTACACTGAGCTTATCACGTTAAAATGACTTTTGGTTTTAAAATTAAAACATTTGTTATTTCTAAAAATTAGTAATGAATCACTTTAACCTTTGAAAAAAAAAATTGGAACAGAAATTTGTATGTTGTAGCTAATTATAATTCCTTATATTGTTTGTATATACTCTCTCTCACTCTCAGCTTCACGCTGTATCTCGGATATGGCAGGGTATGTAGAGACACTCCGTTCCCCACTTTCCGCCGAATTTGAGGCATGGCGTGTTGAGAGGCAGAACTCAACGCCGCTTTCGCCTTAATTAGTTTGTATATACATTAAGGAATTATTCTATTTTGTTAAATATTTTATATACAAGAAATATGTGTCAGTCCGGTGCGTGTTTGTAACACAAACACACCTAAATGTATTTAAATTTGAATTAAAATAGATTTTGCATATGTATATATAGCATAATTTTTAATCAAGTCACAGTGACACACTGTAAAACTATAAACGTGATTGTTGTAAGTTCAAAAACTGTTTAATACTTAGTTTACTATGTAGAGGAACCACCTTACGTTCCCGAAAAAGTGTGGTGTTGCTTTGATTGAATTATGTATATGTATTATAATGAGATTTTTATTTTACGATTAAAACATTCACACAAAGCATTTCAATTTTGTTTTCGTTATTTTGGCTTTTGTTTTAATGGTTAAATTAACCGTCATATTAAGAATATAGAAAAACAAACTACGTATCGCTCATGCCTTTCAATAGACTTTACAAAAATCTACATTCCATATCATAATACCTATAAATTTGTTGGTACTGTACGCCGTGATAAAAGTAGTACAGCAAAAGTGGCATCCACAAACATAACATAAATGTGATAAATATGTTGTATTTATGAAATTAAATGGTGATAAACAAAGTTTTAATATTCTGATTACGATACCAGCCGATCCCGGGCGGCGCGCGCATCGACGTGTCCATCAACGAGCTGTACGACGGGTCGTACACGGGCTCGCCGCACGACCTGGTGGCGGCGGCGGGGCGCGGCGGCGGCGCGGCGGGCGCCGGGCGGGGCGGCGGGCGCGGGCGGGGCGGGCGGGCCGCGCGCCGGCCCCACGCGCCGCGCCTCACTCACGCACCTGCTGGCGTGGCGGCCGCGCGCGCGCCGCCGCCCGCAGCGCCACAGCCTGGCCGAGTTCCTGGAGCTGGAGGACAGCGACGTGCTCGACGCGCAGCGCCCCTACCTCACGGGGCATAACAGGCGAGTACACTCAGATAATTACTTGCTTGAGGACTTGTAACACTGTCGTTGTGCTTGTTGGCTAAAGCGAGGACATAAAAAATTTAAATATTTCATCTCCTCGGTCCACTTGAGTCGTTTGTGACCCGGCGCCCCGACCTTCCTCTCACTTTATATACCCATTTTATTTACTTTAAAATTTCCAAACAGTTATAACAAAACAGTTAATTTTTTCCGCTAGCTACAATCTAAATTTAATCACATACACAGGTGTGAATTTCGCTACATTAATGTTTTCTGTCCTTAGTGGAATAAAAATACATTAAAATAAACTTACCTAAAAAATCACTTACTCCCAATTTAAACCTTACAGATTATATCACCATACCATCACTTGCCTACCCGTATACCCTAATGAATTGGACATCGACTCAGAAAGCGAGACGGACCCATTATGGCTGCAACAGAAGACGATGATGATGATCGACGAGTTCACGGACGTCAACGAGGGCGAGAAGGAGCTCATGAAGATGTGGAACTTGCACGTCATGAAGTACAACTACGTAGGCGACTGCCAAATACCACTCGCCTGCCAAATGTTTTTACAGATGAAGGGCAAGGAGCTGCTCGAGAAAAATTTATATAGGAACTTCATACTACACATGTGCTCACTGCACGACTTCGGACTACTGAGTCCGGTGGCGCTGTACCAAACAGTGCAAATGCTCAACCAAATGCTGGCAGACAATGCCGAAGCCAAAGATAAGATGAGGGAGTCGTTGAAAGCGCAACGAGAACATTGGAACGCGGTGGGGAAGTACCAACAACCTGTGATCATAGAACAAAAGCCACCAACCAACACTGCCAAGCTGAACAGCACCGAGGCGTCGCCGTCGGTGCGCAGGAAAACCTCCAACTTGCAAAACGCCAACAGAATGGCAAGCAATTTCAACAAATCAGCAAGTCCGGGGCCGAGCAATGAGAACAAAAGGAAAATGTCCTCCGGCAGCATCCAAAGTCGCAAGCGGTCCTCCATATCGGAGAGGAAGAGCTCTGTATAGCGAATATTCAGTATTTAATCGGTTCAAGGACTGGTCTCCATGAGGCTCCACCTGTCTACAGGATCTCTCCGGAATGAGATCGTCATCGTCATATCACGCGATATCGTCATGACTAGTTAATTATTTCGGCACTGCCCATTGTATAAGTTCTAGATTGTTCTAGGTTGTCCATTAAATGGACGGCAATAGTTAAGTTTTCTAAATTATGTATGTAATTTCTTTTGCCGATCCTGGATCTCTTATTATACGCTGTGTTCCATTTACGTAAGAATATACTCTCGATATAGCGTAATCAATATTCAATAGACTGATTGAATGAAAAGACTCACGTCATGCTAAGCTCACATTACGAACAAACATATGTTGCTATCTTTTAATTTCAATAGTCTCATCTCAGCCAGTTCCGTATGTTATTTTTTATAGCGTCGCTGTATCCCGCGCAAAGTAAGGAAACAATCGAGACTTTAGTGTAAAATCACTCAATTCTCCACTTTTCCTACAAGTTGCGAGATTTTTCTTGTTGAGTGGCGGAACTCATCAAAACACGTTGTCTTGTTACCAAAGCGCGAAAGTTAAAGAAATACCCCAACATGAAATCGAAACCACAACCGTCGTGTTTATAGTTAGACGCTATGCCACTGCGCCACGACGACCTGTATGATTATTAATTTAATATTAAATAATATTTAAACATATATATTATAATGTATTTCTCATGCATTTGAACTCGCTAGATAGTTTATGTTATCAATTGGAAGGTATCCCACGTTTTTGTATACTGTGATATGAAATATACCACTTCATATAAATTATTGAATATATACAACTTGTATATATGTAAAACCAGTCGAAATGAAGGAAATATTCATGTAAAATAATAAAAAAGTAAAGAACTTGTCTTGTTTAAATTTAACTGTTTGTAGTATGGAAATGGTAGCTGCTAGTTAATTATGTGCTGTAGCTAGCATGGATTTTGAACGTTTTAATACTTCTACATATACAGTTATTTTAATGTTTAAAAAACTTAAGTACACAACTATATGCGCTCTTAGTTAAATTGCTTTGTTTGTAGTCAGTCTCAATAGTAATATCATTGTAAGATATAAATAAATTGCAATATTTTTTTGCTACAAGAGATATCCATAACTTACGCCACATGTTAAGGGAGGTCGAAAGGGGTCAATGGACTCTCACATTGTATGATATCTTAAATTTTGTGACGTGATATCATATATAAAGTGTCATATACAAACAATCATATATCATACATAATTTAATAATTAGCAGAGATTCACTGCTTTTTTATATGTAATAGTACAGACTGCGTGACGTCACACAAGGTAGAGGGGTCTCTTAAATGTGACCAGCGTAATTTATGTATGGCCCCTATTTAGAAATATCGAATAAACAATATAAACAAACAATTCACAAAAAATTCAATATTAAAATAAATTGCCAACCGATCTAGCCCGTATTTTAAAATATAGTTCAAAGATAACTTTGGGATTTATATGCACTTTTGCATTTCAACATGAAAAGACTGCAAAGTTATATTGCCTTAATATAATATATCCTCAATAATGTGCTCGAGTGAATGATATCCGATTGTTATTAGTGATGGGCGATTGTGACCGGTTTGTTGTGAGAATGGAATTCATTAAACCTAAAGGTTTTCAATTAATTAGTTTTAATATTTTAACTCGTTCATAATATTGTTACGCATATCTAAAATTAAGTTTTTTTTATATACATAGAGAACGAATAGCGTGATTTATAATCGATATTTATGTTTGTTTTTATCGTTCATGTTCGCCCATCTCTAGTTGCTAGCAAGGTTTTTTACAATAGTATTAGTTGTGTGTTTACGTTAATTATTTAATGTATTTCCATATTGCAAAGAACAATTGAAACTATTTTGTTATTTTTTGTAACATTGAGTAATTTCTGTAATGATTTGTACTTACGAAATGAAATATAATTATTATTTTCAATATATTTTTGTTTCATTCGTAAATGTGAAATAGTATCTTACATATATATAAGTGATTTGAAGTATTTTTCCTTGATAATTTTTTGGCGTCATGCTGTCGTCCAGCATATTTCAGCAATTCGAATTTTTGATTCTCAGTTTCTTGATAAACGAGATGAAAGTATAATTCATGCCCTAACTGGGTATCGAGCCTACAATCGTCCGTTTAAAGTAAGGCACTGTGTCGCCGCGCCATGGCAGCTTTTTTTTAAACAAAAATAATAATTACGATAAATAAAAAAAACCATGTATGGACTCTACCCAACAATACGTGAAGTAAAAAAATATTTGTGACAGGCAAAATAAGAACAATCAAACGGCAACGACAAAATAAAAATGAAAACTGTTTGACAGAGATCGTTAACTGAAATTCATTGTTTAAATATGTCAAATTCAAAGAATGCTAACAAAATAACGGATAAAAGTAGATTGGAATTGCAGAAGACCGAGGACAATGATAATAAAGGTAAAAAATATCTATTTACCACCTATTAGTTCGTGAAAAGTAAATAAAATACTGGTAAATACATTTTTTTAGGTGAATTAAGCTACATTCCGAACGAAAACAACAATTATGCTGGTAAGTGCGACTTCACTAATATAAAATTCAATTCAATTTTATAAGTAGATACAATAATTGTTATAGTAATGAAATAATTAATTAATAATGATTTTTTTATCACAACATGTATTCATATTACTTCTATACTTAATTGTATTGTAGACTTTTGCGTATGCAAATTATATATAATTCAATTCCTTATATAAATTCCAGCTTACCTAATAAATAAAAATTGACCACAGACGCTAAAATCAAATAATAGAACAACAGTTAATTATTAGGTTCTTAGGAACAATTAATAATTTGAATTTTCAGTGACGGTATCAAAGAAATTCTCATCATCTGGTGAAGAAACCCAGTGTACTGTACAAAAATCCTTCATTAGTATCCATTCTACAGACCACCTCTGTCAAGTAGATACAACTAATACAGCTAACTTGGATGAATGTAATGTCGAAGTCCTTAGCGTAAAAGAAGTATTTCCTTCAACTTCGGAAGATAGTGTATCAAATGATGAATCACCAGTCCGTAGAAAGAGAAATGTTAAAAAGAAGCCACCTAAAGTAGATAATATACACAAATCTAGCTACATGCCTTTAAATAGTAAGTCTTGTACAATATCGGGCTGTCAAGAGGAGGCTATGGAAGCTCAATCGTCTGTTCACTCCGAATTAAATGCACCTCCGAAAAATACGCTCTACGTAACAGGCAGTAACCCCGGCGAACCCAAAATGTCCTATCAAGATCCACCAAAGAAAATGTCCAAAACTGTATGCTTGAATTATGTATATCTTTTTATAACTATTATTATTAATTATTATTTTAATTTTACGTGTTAGTTCGTATTACAAATAAAAAACATATTTCATAAAATAACTTCGTTCCGATCGTCCTGGTAAAGGCTAAATCGTTTTCGTTTCTGCTATACAAATTTATTGTAGAGTAATCAAATAGGACAGTAGGATATTTTGAAATTGGCAATGTTTTTAATTTTTAAATATAATAAAATTTTCAGATGAAAAAGTTCCTTCGCAATATAGACAAACACAAGCACGATCATATCAACAAAAGTACGGGAAATGTTATCAGCAAACTGACTACAATGCGCGGCATTTTGAAAGATGGCCGATGCGTTCCCGAATGTACTGGGGACTCCTCTTTACAAGATATTGATGATTATAACACGGGTAAGGTATATCAAAATATAATTCCGTAGCAACAGGTAAACTGACTGATTTTTAATTTGAAACTATTTATTCTATTGAATTGAAACTATTTATTCTGGTATGAAAAGAACAAAACGGAGTCCTCTCACAGCGATATGCTTGAAAAGTAGGCGATAAGCAATTCTACTTCGAGGAAAGTTTAAAAAATAAACGTGACAATAAATATTAATAAAATTAAAAAAAAAATGTTAAAAGTTTATTTTTTTTCGTATGATAATTAATACTGGTGCCAATTACTTCTCCTTTTAGAAGTTTTTAAGGCTACTTTTTGTTACTGTTACCAGTCTTTACATTTTCTTCAGTTGCAAACTTTCAATAAATATCTGTTAATTTTATTTTTGCTCTACATGTATTACAGCAGGTGATTTACCGTACGCTATGAGTATTGAACCACAAATGAGTTACACAAAACAATCATCAGATAAAAATGTCTCATTTAATACGCAAGTAGTAATCGTTCACTTCACTGGCGATCTTTGTGTGGGACAAAGCATCGAAACATTAAGCAAAGAAAAAGACCAACAAGCCAGAAATTCTGAACTGCGAAGAACATTTTTAACTAAATATAATGAACTTTGGCCTACGCAAAAATAAATTATTTGGATAATAACTTTGAAATGTTGGCACTGCGAGAATTCATTTTTTTACATTATTTACTAATTTTGTACGTCTAAATTATAATGTTTTGTCATGTTTATTTAATACAACACATACATGTATGGTTAATTAAACACTTAAGACTTTATTTGTTTATTGATTTCCTTTAATTTTAAAAGCCTAACTTACTACTACTAAACAATATATTAAATTTATATAAAACATATACTACTAAGCGTCCACATTTTAGTCCGTAACTTTGGATATATTAGTCTTATGTGAACTTATTATGTCAATAGACTCAAGCGGGCTAGATAAACAAACCAAAATATAGTTTTTCAGTCTCACGCTCTATCTTGCACAAGGCAGACTAAGGGTATTTGGGAACCTAGTGTTTAAACACATTATTCCCCATATTCCACTAAATTTAAACAAATATGCGCCACAATAAATCTTAAAATAAATATTACAACAAAAGTTTATATACGATTTAAATCATAATCATTACTTGTAGGCAGAAAGAAAATTTATTTCTCCAGAAATTACATAAGCCGTTAAGCGCTACATAAAGAACGACAAAACTAGTAGGTGCATAATTAAAAAAAAGGCAAGGCAATAATGTATATATTATAGTATTTATTATCACAGTAACATTATTTATTTCGAGGTAATCTTCCAAAATACGAGTTCCTTAACGCGGTCGTACGTGAAATATTTAGGGAAATCAAGAGGTAGTTGTTCCACAGTCCAGTTGGCCTGAATATTCACTTTGTCCAATAAAGCAAGGAATGTTTCATAACATGGCGCTACCGAGTCCATGTGCTCTAAAGTGAAAACGTAACGTTTTTCCAACACCATATATAATGTTTTCGGGGGATTGGAATTGAGAATCTTTTGCACTGTCGATATAAATGCTGCTGTTACGTCATCGTCGTAGATTACTAGAAGAAAAAAGTACTTTTTTAATGTTTTTTACATCTTTACTATATCATTTTGTTAGACAGGAAGAGAAGACTGAGCGACGCAACTATCCAAAAATAACACTTCTACACTCTTCATGACCACCGGGACACTACAGTCACTAATAAAAATATATTTTATTTTGGTTGTCTATAAAAATTTTAAGTTTGTTTGCTTTATAATCAAAATATAACAATACCACATGTGAAGTGTCCCGGAAGATTGGAATTGAGAACCTTTCCCCATGTGATAGCCATGTGAAACGCCGTTTATCAACGACGGAACATAGGAACCTATTGTTAAGACACTCTGTTCCACTTCTGTTTTCCACTATCCGCCGAATTTGAGGCAATTCGTGTTGAGTGGCGGAATTCAGAGAAATTCAGAGCGAAGAAATGAAAACATTAAATATTTAAATTGAAAATATTAAATATTTCATATCCTCGAGTGGGGATCGAACCCACTACCTGTCGGTTACAGTCACACGCTTGTGCCACTGCGCCACGACAAGCGTGAATCAATTAGAATTTTATTTAACTAGACTAGAGGCCTGACGTGGTTCAGTGGCTCAAGCGTGCGAATTAAAAGCGACAGTCTGTGAGTTCGATTCTCACTCAAAGAAGAAAATATATCTTAGCTCTGGTAACAAGGCAAAGCGTAGCGTTGAGTTCCGCCATTCAACACACAATGCCTCAAATTCGGCGGAAAGCGGCTGCCTATCTACTCACATCTAAAGAAGAAGCAACAGCAAAATATAACTACAGAAAACGTCCTTCAAATTAGGGGAGAACTAATTAATAAAGACCTTTAACACTAAGCAAATAATTAAAAAAAAACTATTTTAGGGTAGCCCAAAACCACCCCATTAATATTCATTCATAGTATCTCACTGCACTGAAACATATAATAATATATTTTTTTAACGAAATGAACAAAAATGCTTACCATCAGCAGCTATTACGATATCAGCTTGTTTTATTTCACGCAATAACACTGGACTCCAGTCAATATTGGTGAAATCTAGTGGCATTATTTTAAATTGGGACTTAATTAACTTTGAATTATACTTTGCATTTAGTTTAATAAGATCTAAAATACCACCTAAATCTATGTCTGAAATAAAAAAAGTAATTAAAAAAGTTGAGTTAATATAATAATAAAATTACTAAAAAATATTGTGTGTAACCATCTTCACAGTCATTGTATGATTAACAATCGTGTTACATGGCAGAAGGACTGTAAATAATTTATATCTTTAATTTTTTATCTTGGCAATTGAACCCACAACTGATGCGTTTATAGAAGGCGCTATGCCGCGCATTAATATATCATAATTTACTCACTCGCCTATATAAATAAAAAAATGAGAAAGGAAACAAAATTGAAGATAACATATAATATATGTTATAACATATATATTATAAAAATATTGCTTATAGAGGCGTCATATAGACTTACATTTCGTCGCTAGTTAGACTAAACTTGGAAATTTTATTAAAAACAATTATGCTAGCGACCCAAACGTTGCTTCGCCCGCATAAAGGTAAATTATACAAAATCTTCACATAAATTGTAGCTCATGTCTAATTCTGATAAAAAAGCCATATTACTATAAAGTTTCATTCAATTTCGTTTAGTCACTTTTATGTCAAAGTGGAACAAGCATCTATGCTCAAAAACTTCTCCATTTATAATATTAGTATATGCCAATAAAAAAAAACAAATACCTGTGCATATAACTTTCTTTGCGTACATAGCAGCTACGAAACTTGTCAATCCAGTTCCAGCACCAAGTTCTAGAACAGTTTTACCATCGAGTTCCCCACTTTTGCCCAAATGTATCAGTAAATCTCCTAATAAAAATGCTCCCCTCCATACTTGAAGGCCAACTAATGATATTTTAGTTTTAGAACTGTGCTCTGAAATAAGTATAAATATTGTCACTTTAGTTTTAGTTTTCTTAGGTACTTTAGGTGTTGTATTTTAAATATATATATCAAGAATGTTATGTTAAGTCATTCTGCATGTAAAGTTTCGAGACTCAAAGCTGTACTTTCTTCTGTCACTACCCCTAGGTATGCAAATAATTCATATCCCTGAGTGCGGATTGAATGCATAACCATTATGAAGTAACATTTAACACTCAAATATTTTGTAGTAATCCTTTGTTAATGTTTGAAATGTATAATAGAAAATATTTAGAAAATATTTAGTTAAAGATCTTCATTTAAAATGTGTAAAAATCACAAAAATCATGGTGTATAGAAAAATTTATTTATTGTCTACATTTAGCAGCAGCATAGCATGTTAGTGGAAGAATTTCATGCTGTGCTTTACCTTATTGTAATATCAGAGGAAGGAAATTTCCCTGAGTCAGAATCAAAACCAACCACTTATTGAGTTTCAGACTTGTGTGTCTGTCCTATAAGGGCCTGTAATATTCAATAAACAATTACATTAATTAAAAAACAATTTGTTTACCTATTTTTATGCTTTCCTTTTGTGGTCTTACAACATCTAAATCATCATCCTTATCAAATTTAGCTCTGCTCCTTGATTTAGGTAATAAAAAAGGAAATTCGGATATGACATCTGAAATAATATATTAGAATATTGAAATAATTAATTTAAAATAAAATACACTTGTAATAAATATGTTGAAACAACTATAATAATTTTGTCTTAACAATAATATATTTAGTGGTCTAAGTCCCAGTGGGCAGAGAGAGATTATATATACTTAACATTTTCTAAAATATTGTGGTTTTAATGGAAAAATAACTAAAGAGGAGTAACTTACTTCCATCTTGACTTGGTGTTATTCTAGTTTTATAATCATATTCTTTATATATTTCTGAGGTAACTGTGTACTCTGGCATCTGTAACAATTTTTATAATAACTTAATAATTATTATTTATTTAATAAAAACTTATCGTCAAAGTAATCGTCAATTTTTATTATAAAAAAAATATTACTTTGATATGTAATATTATAAAAGTATGCTAATATTAACATTTACTATATTGTAGTCTTAACTATGAAGAACGTGTTACAACTGGACTTCGGAAATGATTGAGAATAAAAATTGGATAGCTTCCAAATTTTAAAATTCTAAAATAAATTGTTTGATCTGCTAATATAAACGCCAGTAAAAGTAATCTAGTGTCACGAACGCCACGTTTAAATTAATAAATGTATAATTTTCTTACAAGAAAGTATTAAAGATATTCAATGGGTATTTTTATATTTATAGAAGTTGTTTAAAGACGCGATAATAAGACAAATACCTTATTAGCATTTTCCACTTAATGGTTTTTTGCTTAGTTATTAGACTGTTTATGTATTATTATTACAAGTAAACATCATGATAAGATATAGGTGCCGTTAAATTATATCGATCTGTAATTTACAGCTACTAATACATAATCATCGTATCTAATTGAATGTATACGTAAACGTAAATACACCGATTTCCGAATTGTTCTTAAACTTTTGTTAATTGTCAATGTCAACCATTAGTCAAAATAAATTATTGACAAATATACAGTTTTACCAACATAATCATAAACAGCTATAATATTCCCAAAATCAAATCGCCTATATTTCATTTGAAAAGTTTCAATACTCCAATTAATAACACCGTACTAAAAACATTGTAATACTTTTTAATGTTAAAATTTTTACGATTATTAGAATCAAGTATATTTTTGTTGTTGTCATGATTAAGTGAGTGGATTAAAAAAAAAAAAAACAAATGAACCAATCACCGCCAAACACACGATCGACGCTGCCACGTCAAGTGAGACTGTCCAAGTGTGAATGAAGTGGCAGTTTCAGCATTTTGTTAGGGTTCGTCTTCCAAGTTGAATTATTAGTTGTAATAAGAACACCGGGACTTCAAGATGCGTGTCTTAATATTTTCGGTAGCGATAGCCCTTCTGGGTGCTGCGCTTGGAGACGAAATTCCGACAGAAGACAATGTACTTGTATTAAGTAAAGCCAATTTTGATTCTGTTGTTTCATCTTCGGACTTCGTATTAGTGGAATTTTGTAAGTTTAACTTTTTCTTTTTAATAATATTCAGTGTTCATTTAAATAATTCATATAGATCTTAAAGTGTATATGTATATATATATAATTTCTATATGCGTCTTGCTATAGAATATGCCGGGCGGCATGTAATTATTTTATGATTGTCTACGTGACAGATGCACCATGGTGCGGACACTGCAAATCGCTTGCGCCCGAATATGCTAAGGCCGCAACGAAGCTGTTAGAAGAAGAATCTCCTATTAAGTTGGCTAAAGTTGATGCAACTCAAGAACAAGACCTTGCCGAATCCTACAAAGTAAAAGGTTATCCCACGCTCATCTTCTTCAAGAAGGGATCACCTGTTGATTATTCTGGTAACTAAAATTTATTCCTTACAATATCTTTCAACTGTACTAATTTTACTAATTTGAATCATCAATTATAAAAATGATATTAAAAAAAATAAAATTACTGGGTAATGTATGTAATTAATAAGTTGTTGAGAACTAGTTATTTGGTTTTCAATAAAGGTTTCTCATTAAAATAAAATAAATAATTACATCTTTCCACCATATACTCCACATGGGCAGGATAGGCAAAAGGAATTTAGAAACTTGTGCTAGGACAGTCTGTTTCCATTTATACACTTCCATTTCCAATTTTCCGCCAAATTTGAAGCATTGTATGTATAGTCAACACAGTGCTATGTGCTTTGCCTCGTTACCTGAGCGAAGAAGTAAAAATGTTAAATATTTTTTTCCTCAAAAGACAATTTAACCAACAATCTCATTTACAATTGCACCCCAGCAAGTCTTAAATGATTATTTATTATTAATTGAAATTACACATTTATAAATCAATGTAACACACTAACCAACCAACCTAAGTTATCAATCCAATGTAAGATGATAAAATTTCATGTTAATTATTGTTATTGCCTTATCAACTTAAGAAATTTAACTTCTTATGTTTATAAAATGATAAGCTCAAGTGTTTTAGTTGCTTTTAAAACACCTTATCTTTTAAAAACTAATAAATAAATTATTAATTATTATTGAACAGGTGGTCGTCAAGCTGATGACATTGTCGCATGGTTGAAGAAGAAGACTGGTCCACCAGCTCTTGAAGTCAGTTCAGCGGAACAGGCCAAGGAACTCATAGCTGCCAACAATGTCATTATATTTGGTTTCTTCCCTGACCAAGATTCCGAAAAAGCTAAGGTGTTCCTTAATGCCGCTGGATTAGTTGATGACCAGGTGTTCGCTATTGTATCTGATGAGAAGTTAGTTGAAGAACTAGAAGCCCAGGCTGAAGATGTCATTTTGTTCAAGAACGTAAGTAATTTCTTTCTTATTTTTATTAATTGTAGCTTCCTTATTTTTATTAATAATTTCTTCCTTATTTTTATTATTTATAATATAAAACAGGTTTTTAATAAAGTAAATTTTGATTTTAATTGTTATGATAAAGCAAATTAGCTTCAATAAAATTAAAAAAAGAGGTAGTAACTTATATATTTGATAACATTTAATGTTAAATTATAGAAGTTTTATTGTTTATTTAAGTAATTAAAAGATTAAAGTATGTAATTTGTAGTACTCTAATGTAATAATTATCATATTATGTGACTATTGTGGAGCAGAAGTTACATTAAACGCAAGTTGAGGGTTCAATTCCGATAATAAGTATTTTTTTTTTAAATACTCACTGATTACAAAGTTGTGTTGAATTATATTAAACTTAAAATGCAATGTTTTGTTTTGTGGAAAATTTTTGTTGTTTGAAATATGTATATTAAATTATACCATTTCCATAACAGTTTGAAGAGCCACGTAACAAGTATGAAGGTGAAGAGTTCTCTGAAGATGCTCTCAAATCATGGGTGTTTGTACAAAGCATGCCAACCATTGTGGAATTCTCACACGAAACTGCCTCCAAGATCTTTGGTGGTCAAATCAAATATCACTTACTCTTGTTCCTGTCCAAGGTGAGTTTTTTAATTATTTTTTGAACATATAATGTATCCTTATGTATGTAATGTTTGAATATTATTAGGAAATATATAAAAAATCTGAATAAATTAAAATTGACCCAATCCAGTGAAACATTCAAGTACTCTTAATAAGCCATAAGTTTTTATTTAATTTACTTGTAATTAACTTTTTTATATACTTCTTAAAAATATATACCAATAATGTTGAAGAAACTTATCCAACTGAAGCAATTTAAATATTTTAATCGTCATTTAATGTATTAAATGATGATTAAAATATTTAAATTTGTCTGTAGAGAAACTCTAACTAATATATATTCAAGTTTTTTTTTAACTAAATTAACTGTTACATTTTTAAAGGTACACTTATTTTTTTTTGTTTTAACTAAATTGAAATATGAATTGAATCTTATTATTTCTATAATTTATTTTGCGCGCGTTAGTAAAATACTGTTATAGTTGATTACAAATCTGTGAAGGCATGACGTCAGCGGGTGTAACGGTAAATTACATACTTGGTGGCGAGTCCATATAATATTGATTGATGTAGTATTACTACATATATATAGTTATATTTTATTGAGAAAGATCTATCCATTAAAAACGTAAATCGTTTTTAATGGATAGATCTTTCTCAAGATAATGTTCTTACTGCTCTTTACGTAGCTGTGAGCCATGTAAAAGTTGTTGATATAAATTGATTTGTTAATAAATCTACGTATGAATTAAGAATTAGTGCGGCGTTGGGTTCCGCATAAAATGCGTCGAAACAGTTTGCCTTGCCTAAATTTGTAATTGTCTGAGACGGATATATCTGAAAGATATGTTAAACATTGTCTAACATTCCATTGTTATTAATTGTAGAGAAAGCTTCGAAATGCATATAAGTTTATTTACATATATATTATATATCGTTAAACTTTCATCCAATAGGTCACAATAGAAACTTGAATGTTCATGTTACACGATCGTAAAAGTAACCACACTTTTACTATAAGATCTAGCGTGAGATCTCTGCGTACGTAGACACACTTATCGGAGCTTTCGATTGTAGGTCGAGTTAATCAGCTAACGACATTCATAACTGTATCACATATACATAGTTAGTTTATAAATGAGAACTATATTTATTATACGTAAATTTTATTCAGTTATATATATTATTTTTTTTATCGACCGGATTGTGAATATTGTACAATAATAATAATATTTTAAAGTCGTTTAATTTTCTTATATTCCATGAAGTACTCGTATTAGAAGAGAATAAATAAAATCGATTCAGCCGTTCATGGAAATCATTGTTTTATATAAAGTGATGTATTATAGCCTCGATTTTTAATGTTAAATATAATGTTAAGTAATAATTTGCAACTTCCTCATGTATGATAACAGGGCAACCGACCTCGTAGTGCAATGAACTCTTAACAACATTTTTTGTTAAAGAAATAGAAACCTTATAGCGCGTACTTTGTACAAAATTTTTCCATACACTGTTATTTTTAATTTTAACGTTTACTAAAGCTACACAAAACGTTATCTGCCGTATGGTCTAGCGCCCATATCTATAAGCTCGTAAGTACTTCTTCAGGGGCAAGCACCCAGCTTGCCCCTGAAGAAGTACGGGTGACACTGTAAAGACCATTCCAGGTCAACAGAAGTTTGGCTATTTTAAAGAAATATATACACAAACCGTATTATGTATCATCAGTTATTTATCACCCAGAGTTTTAGTTCAACACATCGTAAAACGTTTATTGTTAACGTTTATATATAGATTTTTTATCATTAAAATATATTTATGGTTGGCGAGACAGTAGCGAGTGTTATATGTACGTCGTACGTTACTCATATTTTTTTTGTAAGGTAGCTGGAAATATAGTTTAAATAATTTAATTCTATAGACAGTTTTAACCGTTTTCTCATTATTATACAAAACTGCTCGATAGACTCGATACTTTAATTAAAAAAACACGTTTTGTAAAACAAAAAAACTTCAAGACGCCATTGCGTTACAACAACCACGTAGACTATATATAGAATAAAATCGAAACCTCGTTACCATGAATACAAAGTACGGCCAACTGTCTTAAATAACTACTTACAAATAACTTATAATTAAGTACAATGAGAAGAATATTTAGAAATGAATGCCTATTGTTTATTTTTATTTATATTTTAATATCATACTTTTCATAATTTGTATAGAAAAATGGCGATTTCGAGAAGTACCTTGATGAGTTGAAACCCGTTGCCAAGAACTACCGTGACAAGATCATGTTTGTTGCCATCGACACCGATGAAGATGATCACCAGAGGTATTTATATACATCTTCACTCTATATCTCTTATATACAGAACGTTTCCTGGGGACCACAAAATTCTCGAGAGCTCAAGCTGCCCTTTGTCTTCTCACCCAGAACGAGAAAATGAAAATATTAAAAACATTTCATGAAATAGGAATTAATCTCACAACCGACGTGTTTAGACACACGTTTTTACCACTTTGCCATGACAGACTTAATTTATGTATACATTTTTATTATATTTAACTTTTAGCTTTAAAGTTTTGTACATATTTTTTTATTTATATAGGCTGTTTGTTTTCTATAATCTTTAATTTTTTAATACTGTTTTTTGGTGCTCATCTATATCTGTGTAATGATTACGATCTGAGTTGTCATTTATTTATAATAAATAAACTGAAAATTATTTTACAATAAAATATTGAAAATACATCAATAATTGTTAAAATATTATAAATCTTTGGTATTTTTTAAATACTTTTTGTAATAGAATACAGATGTTTAACGATTTCTCTTTCCACAGAATCTTAGAGTTCTTCGGCATGAAGAAGGATGAGGTGCCTTCAGCCCGTCTCATCGCATTGGAACAGGATATGGCCAAATACAAGCCCGCCAGCGACGAGCTTAGCGCTAACGCTATCGAAGTGAGTAGACAATGTATTAGTTATAATTATTTGAAAATACTACTAACTAACATGTCCGGATTTCTATAAGCCTTTTAAAATGTATGGTTGTAGCGAAAAATTAATAAGCTTTAACAATTGTGACTTTTACCTTTCGGCTTTATACTGAAGTTTGTCACAAGGATTTCTTTAAACATTGTTAATATACAAATTGAATGCTCAAATTCAAACAAAAATATATATATATTTTAATATACACAAAATACCGCCATATAGTTAGCTGTAGATTGCTACGCACACTTTATTTAGTGCTATAAGTTTTTCTATGTGTGTATACGGTATACGAGCTTACAATCACCAGCCCTAATGCAATAGTCCTTTATAATTAATGTCGTGACCTTTTATAAAGTGGCCGATATGGAAATAATTGATAAATAATTTTCTTGCGATCTTTGATTTGTAAGCTATACTAGAGGAACGTATTAAGTTACAACTTGCATATTAAGTGTTATTTAAATATGATTTTTTTTTTTTTTTATAATATTACCATAATGTATATTATGGTGTTTTTATTAAAATATGTTGACAAAGCTAAAGTACAATTTGCATAATTTGTAAATTAAACATTCGCGAGACTTTATTTACATTACAAAAAACAACCTTGACTATGACCGTTTGTGATTGGCCTCGAATATCTTTGTGATACCGTTTATATAAGCTTTCAAATTAGTTTATATAAGATTTTTCTTATTTTCTAATATCTGTATTAAATATAATTTTACGAACAAAAAGTTTATTATATATTTGTTCCGCCATTCAACACGCAGTGCCTCAAATTCAGCGGAAAATCAGGAACGGAACGGAGTGTTTTAACACTATGTTCCCAAGTTTTCTCTGCCTACTCTGCCATGTGCGGGATACAGCGTAAAGATGAAAAAAAAACTACCTTCCATTAGAAAGATATTTACTTAATTGTTCCAAGTAATTTGATTAATCAATTACATAGATTTAGCAATTAATAACAATGTACGGCCATTGCTATCGGGGAATGATTATTTTTAATTATTAAACTAATGTGCCGTTAAGTGCATGCGATATCGTAAAACTACTTGTAATGCGTGTTATCGTAATGCAAATTATAGATATTTTAATATGTCACGCCTTTAATTGGTGACTAATTACCATTTGATTTGCTATAAGGCTTTTATGGCTATAGGTCTCATAGTTAAGTTGACTGTGTTTTCAATTTTTGAAGTTTGGTTAAAAATATACACCTTTTTGTTCATTTAAGTGTATTTGTTGTATGTAATGACTGTGTATTACTTATGTTTTCCTTTTTTTCTGTATGATTTAAATTATATGTTATTATAACGAAACTTGATATTTAGATATGAAAAATATGTATTTAAATAAGCCATTATAAGGGCTTGGTTAGGGGAAATTATAACAATATTGATACAATAAACTAATATTTTTTTTCCATTTTTCCTAGGAATTCGTACAATCCTTCTTCGCCGGTAGCCTGAAACAGCATCTCCTAAGCGAAGACTTACCCGAGGACTGGTCCGCCAAGCCCGTCAAGGTGCTGGTCGCCTCCAACTTCGACGAAGTTGTCTTCGATAACTCTAAGAAGGTGCTCGTTGAATTCTACGCACCATGGTGAGTAATATTAGTCAGCTTATAACTTGTTAGTTTAACATATTGAAAATATAAATAAGTGAATGTTGTGTAAAATATATAAAAAACACTGAAATGGTATACATGGCGCTATTAAATATGTATACATTATACAAATATAACTAAACTAAAATTAATTGTGACCTAAAATTAATTGTGAACGTGAATTAATTGTGTTTAAATGATTTCGGGCTTAAACTATTCAATATAGATTAGAAAGAATCTTTTCTTCAATGCTATTTTTAACCAGAATAGTCTGAAAAACGTTATACGAGGCATCTTTTTAGTATGAATTTATGAATTCATTGTATTATTTAAATTAGAAATATAACCCTTTTATAAAGTATATTCAAATTAATTTAGTATTTCATCATCATTTTTATTTGTCAAACGTAATTCAATTAAATAAACGTCTTCCATTATTCTAGATGATTCACTCGAACAAGAATCAATCTTACGCAATAAGTACGTAAAATTTAACACAAAAATCTATAATATATCTTATTATAATAAATAATAAGATATTATAGAATGCCTTCAGTTATGTAAATATTTGCACAAGTGTAAGTTTAAAAGCGATTCGTTAAGACGCGTTCAATGGTTCGTAATTAATTGTTTTCTCATTGCTTAACGTGTCGGAAACTACACGGCCATTGTGTCAATAGAACGTTGTCGTGTTGCTAAGTTAGTTGATTCTCTTGTATGAATAGTATGAATTATTATATTATGTACGTACAGTACGGTTGATGAGACGTGGCCGGCCTAAAGTTGGTACAAGTAGTGGGTACTTTTTCCTTATTTTTCATTATTTTCTTGCTTAGAGACCTGTCGTAGCGTAGGGGTACAAACGTGTGGTTATAAACAGGACAGGTTGTGGGTTCGACCCCCACTCGGGGCAATTAAATTATTTAATATTATAATTTGTTCGCTTTGGTATCACGGCAAATGGCAGTGAGGAACGGAACGGAGTTTTAAATGAAACACTTTGAACGGAGTTTCTTAACATTAAAGTTTCCCATGTCTGTTTTGCAATATGTGGGACACAGTGTGTATCTAATAAAAATAATTTTCTTCCTAAATGAACAATCTGTAAGTGTATTGATATAAACATGACCATATTCTATGTACATATATAGTTAATACGATAATGTGTTGCACAATCCTATAACGATAAAATGTTGTATCCGGTACATTTGAGTAGGGCTTATTTTTAGTTCAAATGTATTGTAGGTATCATTCTTTACGATATTTTTTTATTATACTCGGCTTCACGCTGTATCCCGCACATGGCAGGATAGATAGAGGGAACTTGGGAACCTAGTGTTAAGTCACTCCGTTTCACTTCCGTTCCCCAATTTTCGCCGAATTTGAAGCATTGCGTGTTGATTGGCGGAACTCAACGTCGAGTATTGTCTTGTTTCAGAGCGAAGAAATGAAATCATTAAATATTTAAATTGATCGAAACCACATTTGTCGTTTATAGTCACACGCTTGTGCCACGATGATTTTTTGTTAGTACAACAAAATAAAAAAATAAACGTTATATTAGCTTTCGAAATGACATTTCTTTATTTTTTAAATTAATTTTTCACTTAATAAAAATGCAATTTTTTTAACTTCCCTCAGTATTGCGCACAAGGGAGGAAAGAACTTGGGAACGTAGTGTTAAAGCACTCTGTTCTCCAATTTCCGCCAAACTTGAGACATTTCGTGTTGGGTGGTCTCAACTCAACGCCGGAATGTTTTGTGTTACCAAAAAAAGAAATTAAAATCAATCTGTCGTATGGTAGTACGCATGAGCCCCTGCGCCGCGACAGGCGTCTAGTTACATATAGGAATATACAAATAAATTATTTTAAATCATTCATTTAAATAATATTTATTTAATTCCCCAGGTGCGGTCACTGCAAACAGCTGGCTCCCATCTACGACAAGTTGGGAGAACACTTCGAGAAGGACGATGACGTCGTCATCGCTAAGATCGACGCCACCGCCAACGAGCTTGAACACACCAAGATCACTTCGTTCCCTACCATCAAACTGTACACTAAGGACAATCAGGTATGCTGTAATAACACTATAACTATAATATTTTTTTTAATAACAGGTAAAAGTTAAAAAAAAAATAAGAAATAAAAATAATTATATATTAATAAGGGAGTAAACGGAGAATAGAATATTTTAGTAGAAGGTTCCCGCTACCTTCCCGGTTGGCAGGCAATGATTTTATATTTTATATGTAATGTAATGTAGATCTGCAATAATAATAATGTTTTGTTGTAGGTGCGTGAGTACAATGGTGAGAGGACGCTGGCCGGCCTCACCAAGTTCGTGGAGACAGAGTCCGAGGGAGCTGAGCCTGTGCCCTCTGTGGTGAGATATATATTTACTACTACTTTTATAGCTAAAAACAATCATATATTATAAGGAGGTCGTCGGGACGTAGAAGCACAAATGTGTGTTATGGGTTCGATTCCCATTGAGGGCAAGGATTCTTTTTTCTCGTTCTGATATTATCCTGCAGACCGCATACCACGAACATATAACAACGTAATATCTCTAAAATTGAACGCGCGCATTACTACAGGAGGAATACAAAGCAAAAAAATGATTGAGAATGAATACTAACTATAACTAACATAATTTATAAGAAGAATTGTTACTAACACACTCACAATATATGGATGTTAATCTGAAATAAATCATTTTATAAATACAATCTAAAATAATAGTAATTATGTTTATTTTTGTCCTTATTTATAATAATTACAATTAACTTTACAGAGCGAGGAGGATGAAGAGGACGATGCCGCTCCAAGAGATGAGTTATAAGCGCCCAATTCTTCCATAGCCTAGTACTAGATATAATTAATAATATTATTAATTAATTATGTCGTCTCACACTGGAGGCCGAACGCGGGACATTGACATTGACAGCTCACTTTTGTCTCCAGTGTGAGACACCTTTGTAATCAGTGCATTTCTCGCTCGACTGTTATATTTTTTAATATTTTTTGTTAAGGTTGTATTGATTTCAATATGTATAATATTTTTTTTACTTGATCCATCGTAATTTAACTGAAATTGTTTTTTTTTTATTCTGGGTTACGTTTTGATATTTCCGGAAATACTCTCATTTGTCGTCGGCTGTCTTATGAATTTCAAATTTTATTGGAAACTAATTTATTAATATGAAAAAGCGCATAATTTATTATGTAACAGCAGCATAACTAGAATGTGTACGTGTAAGTGTATTTATAATTTCTGTATCATAATGGCGTTAAGTTCATATTCCCGTTGAACTCGAACAATTGTATAGTTGTCGCTAGATTTTACTAATTTTTGTACGTTTTTTTTAACATCCTTTTCCTATATATTTTCATCACAACAAATATTTTTAAGACGGTTGTTGTACCAGTTTGATTATATTTTTTTATGGATTTAATATTTTGCTTAAATTAATGTTGGTGCTTCATGGGATCATCTATTTCCTTATCTTAATGTGGCGTGTTCGTTATACGTGTACATATTATCTATTTGCCAAACCCACTTGTATCTGTTGTAGATACAGAAATTGATAAATAAATATATAATATAATTAAATGTCTGTCGTTTTATTTTTATAACTTAACGGTGCCGTCTAGCAATGGCACAAGCGTGTGGCTGTATATGACAGGTTGTGGCGTCGATCCTACCTCGAGGAAATGAAATATTTATTATTTTCAATTTAAACATTCTCATTTCTTTGCTCTGGTAACAAGATGCCACTCAACACGCAATGCCTTAAATTTGGTGGAAAGTGGGGAATGGAACGGTTAAAGACACTCCGTACCGTTGCCGAGTTACACTTGGTTCCCAAGTTCCCTCTGCTTACTATGTGCGGGATACAGCGTGAAACAGAATTTGGTTTCTAAAACCTAATGTAATATTTTATAATAATATTAACTGGCCTTAAGTGGGGAACGGAGTGTCTTAACACTAGGTTCCCAAGTTTCCTCTGCCTACCCTGTCATATGCGGGATACAGCCTGAAGCTGAGTGAGATTTACTGTCCATACATATTTTTTCGAAATTTTACTTTTTTATTTGTGTTCCTTAAGAATTAAATTCTACTAGATTGCTTATGAACAAAGTATATGTAACAAATGAATTGTGGGTAAATCGGCATGGCGTAGTGTCATATTTAGTGGTCAGTTTTATAAATATGCTTCATCTAAACCAAAATAGCCTACAACTGTTCCTAACTTTTAAATAAGAAGAAGCTATATTAGACAGACCCTTAGTTAACAACATGGTGCAAGTGGAGTACCAGGAGAAATGTGAGACTACGTCGCCGTGACAAAAACAAAGATGTAATCCACGAAGATTTTTGTCTGCTTACGAAAGTGAAGAACTAAAATTTTTGAAATGCTTGCCCGACTTCATCAATGAATGTAAGCAAACAGACCTTGGATGAAATTACATAAATAAATGAGAAAAAATAATAAGGGACCCTCGGCAGCCAGAGCCCGCTAGAAACCAAGTTTTTAAATGTAAACAGGCACTGACTCCTTGATCGTTCGCCGAGCAGTAACATGAGCGAGTGAGAGCGTAGAGTGTGTTGCGTTGTTGTGTATGGTGTTTTAACAACTTATTTCTATATTTCGGAACCCTTATTTTTCATATTCGATGGCGACAATTTTATAGTATGCAATGCAATTATGAAATTAAGAAATAAATAAAAGATAGCGCCTTTTTATAAACATCGTAAGTTACCTCGTCAGAAAGATGCAGGTTCAGTTAAATTGATTGTAAAAAATATATATTTTTTTTTTCATATATTTATTTATGTCGAGAAAAAGGTTTAGGAATTAGTTCCTAGACCTTTAAGCCTTAGATATTCATCCACTGACAACAATACTCTAAAGACGTAAGTGTAACTTACATGTAGATGAACATGTCCTTTCCAGATAAGTCTATCAAAAATAATTTCTAACCGACTTCAAAAAGAAGAAGTTTCGCAATTCGATTATATTTTTTTCTCATACATAATATGCTTGTGTACAATAAAATCTTATTACTTTACAGTCAAGGTTTTATATAAATAAAAGACTCATCATGGCATTTCAATTTATTCTTAGTTACAACGATTAAAGATAAAATAACTCTTTAAAATTAATAACATTAAGCTTGTTCCATATAAATTATCACATAACACCCAATGATTATATTGAGACGTGGAATGGTCAAAATTCAAATGAGCCGTGACTACTTTAGGAAAAACTATCTTAGAATATATTCAATAAATTGCATATAAAATTTGTATGAAGCAAGAATTGCATCATAGTTCAAATGTTAGGCGATCTATGCCTATTTTTCGTCTATTGCTATATACACAAATTTTATTGAAATTTCTTCAGGTTCACGATTTTTACCGCGTCTTATTCGTAAACATATCGTTAAATGTTAATATACTCCTCGCTTTTAATCAATTTTGGTGGTTGACTCAAGGCTAAGTATTGATTCCCAGAAAGGTAAACCGAAAATAATTTGTTCCTTTCCCCGAGGGGGGATCGAACCCACAACCATCTTATTGACAGTCAGATGCCGTCCTACTGCGCCATAATGACCTTCTCGGTTAAAGCTAAGTGGATAACATGGCAAAGCGTGTTAACAATTCGAAATGTCATACAATGGTACAGATTGTGAATTTTGTGCTTTCATCAAAATAAAACAACGTTATGGTATTTATTAAAAAAAAAGAAAAATGATTTTTAGAAATTATTTTACAATAAGCGGCCTACTTTGGTATAATTATATGTATTGTACGAGTACTAAGGTAACATGAGGTTAAGATAAAATGTCTACGGCTTACGACAGGCGTTATAGTACCTATAGAGGCGGGCGATTAATATTAAGAGTAACACTAAATAATCATTATTCAACAAAACTTTTTAAAAATTATAGAAAATAATTTTTATGATTTTCAGTTAATTTGTAAGTGTGATGAGACACAATAATACATATATTATAATTATAATAAATAAAACAATCTGTGTATATCACATAAGTCATATACTTTAAAGTACTATTTCGTCACATATATGGAGCATTCATTTTGTAATACTAAAAAATATTGTATAAGGAACAACTAGCGATAGTAAAAATCGTCATCAAATAATTAAAATTATATATATTAAATTTAAAAATACTCGTTGATAAAGAAACGGTCTTCGTAAATGCTCCCTCGGTTACATTTATACAATACATGATTGAAGTAAATAAGAAAAGAATAATCCTATAAAAATATTAGGTGTAAAAACACAAATGCATATACTTTCTAAGGATGATCAATAATAACGATCTGAAATGATTTTTAAATACCAGATTTAAATAAATAATGACGTTACAGATACTTATAACCTAATCTAATTTTTGTTTTTTTTTTTCGTTCATCACATGAATAATTTTTCAAACATTTCAATATAAAAGCCAGGCACCATTCGGCATCAGTGCTATTGTAGTGTTAGGTCAAGTTAAAAAAAAACTTGTTTAGGCATAAATTAGTTAAGTTTAGAGTAAATACTAAAAAAAAAATGTTATAAATTAAAAGGAAGGTTCAAATGTCTGTGAAGTTTTTGGTTACTTTTTAATTAAACAAAAATTGAACATTAATATTATCTATACAAAGTCAGAAAACATCTCACCTTACTCTTTAAAGTGTTTAATAATTTCACTGCCATTGAATGTAAAATATTAAATTTCATTATTATCACTTACTAGTTGCCCTGTTTTATATAAAATATAAAATAATCAATATAGATTCATAAATTATATTCAAGTTATTGTTAGAATTAAATATTTTTAAAGCTGAATTTTCGAGTTTTTTATTTTAGTTTTACAAGAGGCAGTGAAATTCTCAAATACACAGTCATTAATTTTGCAGACTTTTTCTGTTTCTGTTTAATTCTTTACTCGAAATAAATTAAATTTTTATAAACATAGAATTCATATTGACTGCAAATGGACTACGTCATAATGTATGCTTATTTCTATTTATAATAAATAACTAATAAATACATCGAGAATCTTTTCGATCCAAAATTATGCACTAATAAAGCAGAAACATAGACACATGAAGGATTTACAGAAGTAAATAAATATGAGAAGCTGATATAATAATGTAACAGCTTCCACCCTTGTATGAAAAACAAAATGTTCAATATCCAAAGCAATAATTTCAATTTAGTAGATAAAAAAAAAACCTTATAAAGTATCAACAACAGTATACTCCATTACATTAATACAAAAAAAAAACCAAATAATCAATACTTCAGCTTGTCAAAAAGCATAAACTACGACGTGACACACGCGCTACCAACATTGCAGCGCTAGCACGGTGTCCTCTCGTCTCACGCGCGCTGCCAACATTACAGGGCGAACATGGTGTCCTCGTCCTTCTTGATCTGTCGCGGGCGGGCGGCGGGCAGCGTGTCGGCGGCGGCCGCGCGCTCCGCCAGGAACTTGTCGAAGTCACTGCTAGTGACGCTCTCTTGTGTACCGTTTGCTTCGGACGCGGCCTAAAAAAATATACTCATTATTTAAGTATCACTGACTTAGATCCTATAGTGTTGTTTTTTACAAACATAAAAAAGTAACAGATTTCACAGTTAAGCGTATGTACATAGGTTCAATCTCCAAAGGCGGTTCTGCATACAAGTATATAAGCTATTCAGTTAGCTTGTTTAAAAAATATGCAAAAAAAAAACTGAAAAACTATTGTTTCAACGCGTGGTTTAAAGTTGTATTATAAATCAATAAATAAATAGCGTGTGAGTACTGAATTATGCCAACTATTTTGTGATATAAATCTTTTTCATATTACCTGATAGCGTTTTTTATAAAAATTAAAAAAAAAACGTAATAGAAGTAGGTGTGTTCAAGGAGACAAACAATAAACGAACAATATTAAAAAAAACAGTAAGAAAACAATCAAAATAAACAAAAAATAAAATAAAAACAAACGTTCACCTTCTCTTGCGCTAACCAAGCCGAGATCTCATCGAACTCCCTCTGATCCATCCCAGTCGGCTGTCGAACAACGAATAAACAAAAAACAAACATAAAACAAACACAAAAACAAGACATAATTCTAATATAAAAACCATTTGTTTTACAAATTTTAACAGACAGAATATGTCAGTGTTATTCTACGATGTGTATAAAAATATATCTAAAAACGTATAAAAAAAAATTGCGTAGCGGGGGTCGAATCTACCCCTCACGGATGATTGCCAACCCTTAAGAAAAGTTTAATTACAAGTATAACTTAAATATATGTATTTTTTCAAAGTTTCACACATATTAACTTTGTGCTTGTGGTCATTAGGGGTGTATTTACCCTAGGGCCAGAAGGGCTATAGCCCGGAGCAGCAGGGCGAGAAGGGCGGCCTATCGGCCACCCGCAGGTTTTTGGGTTTGACGTTTCATAAAAATAAAAACATAAACTTAAACGCCCCTTCCACATTTCCACATGTAGATTTCATGTCTTAAGAAATTTGAAATTCAATTATAGTATGAAGCGGCCCCTTATTTATTTATTAAGAAAAATGATCTGAAAGTGGCATTTCCTTACATTGAAATTGCGTAGTGCATATTTTTTTGTACTGCAATAATGAATTGTTGTGTAGAACGCGCTCATTTTCGGTACTCAAAAGGATAAAAACTATTTAAGATCGCGTCTTATCGAAGAAAGGCTTAATAATTTGGCAATTTTGAACATTGTGCTGAATCAACAAATAATATTGATTACGACGAAGTAATAAACGAATTCGTTAAAAAATATATCCACAGAAAAAGAATATATATTTATTTTTTTTTGGTTTCAATTTTATTTATAATGACTTGTTTTTAGATTTAAATAATCAAAAAGCATAGTAAACATATTATTACAGTTCCATATTATATTAAATTCAAGTTAGGTTTTCGGATATTTAGGCTATAGAAAATTTATTAATTTATCACTTTTGTAGTACTTTCACGCTTGGGAATACATAAGGTTATTTAAAAAATAATAATTATGTAGAGATTTTTCCCCTAAATGAGAACAAGGGAGTAAGAATCACATATTTAAATGTTTTTAAATATTTCATTCTAATACGTAAAAGTGACAATAACGTCTTGCCTGTAGTATCGCGAGGGCACAAACATATGACTGTAAACGTGGCAGGTTGTGGATTCGATCCTTAAGTCGAGGAAATGAAATATTTAATATTTTTAATTTTAATACATAATGTTTCCATTTCGTCGCTCTGGTAGAAAGACAAAGGACGGGGCGTTGAGTTCCGCCACTCAACACGCAATGTGGGGAACGGAACGGAGTGTCTTTACGCTAGGTCCCTATGTCTATCCCGCCATGTGCGGGATACAGCGTGAAGCTGAGGAATTTATTCTTAATGATTCAGAGGAGAATGGATATACGACTAAAGAGAAAAAGTGTTCCTAAGTTCCTGATTTTACAAGTGAAAGAGACATTTTATTAGCTTTCAGCGTTGTGTGTACTAATAGTAGGTTAAATGAAAAATTAAAAAAATATTATTTATTAATTTAATATTAATTATTTATTAATTTCTTTCTTTCTTAGCTTCACTCTGTATCCCGCACTACGCAGGGTAGGCAGACGGAACCTAGTGTTAAGACACTCCGTTCCACTTCAGTTGCCGCTGCGCCACGACAGGCCTCATTATTTATTAATTTTAATCTATAACTGTTGTACGGGGTCCTGCTTTACGACGGTCTTTCATACGAATATGACAAGGAAAGGGCAAACAATTTTAACTATGCAACAAGACGTAAGAACTTTTGTAAGGCTTCTAATAAATAAATAAAATAATCTATACTTATCAACAAATATGTAACCGATCACTTTTTGTACGAGGAAGATACGTTAAAAAATATATATCGTTTATTAATAGTGATTTTGATAGTATATAACTTTTTAAATCTTTTTTTTGTTTG
Source organism: Eueides isabella (assembly GCA_019049475.1). Classification (NCBI taxonomy): domain Eukaryota; kingdom Metazoa; phylum Arthropoda; class Insecta; order Lepidoptera; family Nymphalidae; genus Eueides; species Eueides isabella. The sequence goes on along the minus strand of CM032394.1, from coordinate 4,770,770 downwards.
TCTGCGCGTTTGTACATGGTAATCTCAGAAACAGTTAACCAGAATTTAAATACAATTTTCGCTATTATATTTTGCTAAACATTTAATGTTTTATTTAAATCAATAAAAATTACTTAGTCAATTTAAAAAGTTAAGATAACAAGTTAAGTCGATGTAAAATATTAAGAATCAACATAATTGCTATAAAATTTCTGTTGATTTAACTGACTCTTTAATCTTCGAGGTACAAATACTGTCTTAAGAGTGATAATGTTATTAGAACTAGATAGTAGTGGAAATTAGTAAATAAAATAATGTGATTCAAGCGGGCGAAGCCGCAGGCAAGTCGTTAGTGGTAAATATAAAATAAAAGAAAGTCACCAAAGGCGTGTTCTGCGTGGGGCGCAGCGCCACGGCGGCCGCGAGCCCCGCGGTGCGCTGCTCCTCCGAATTATCCGCGTAGCTGCTACCACTGGGGGTTGTTTTAAAATTAATTATATTATATAATACATCTTTTTTTGTGAGGCCTGTCAGCGCCTGGCGCAGCGGCACTGACCTGTGACTGCAATCACTGGGTTGTGGGTTCGATCCTCACTCGAGAAAATGAAATATTTAATATTTTCAATTTAAATATTTAATGTTTTCATTTCTTTGCTCTGGTACAAGGCAAAACGCGGCATTGAGTTCCGTCACTCAACACGCTATGCCTCAAAATTCGGCGGAGAACGGAAGTGGAACGGAGTGTCTTAACACTAGGTTCCTAAGTTCCCTCTGTCTATACTGCCATGTGCGGGATACACATGTCAAGAAAAAAGCTTTTCATGTGTTCAGCACTAAGCGCCAAAAACGAAAAGCTTATTAAAATAAAGCTTTTTTTTAACAAAAATAATATTAATACAACAATGTTATTTATTATAACAATAATAAAACTAATTTCTTATAACCAAATTGAATACAAAATTAGTCACCCAGTTTTAGTCGTTTCGTATGTAACGTTGCGCGACTGCGCGAACATGTCGAACTCGTCCTTGGAGCTGCTCGGCGACTTGTCCACTTGTTCATCTTTCACCGCTGGAAATATTATAAATATTGTTATTTAAAACATGTATATGATATGACTGTAAAGACAACAGGTTGTGGCTTCGATCTCCACTCGAGGAAATTAAATATTTAATATTTTCAATTTAATGTTTTCATTTCCTCACTTCTGTAATAAGGCAAGCGCGGCGTTGAGTTTCGCAAATCAACACAAAATGCCTCAAATTTGGTGGCAAGTTGGAAACGCAATGGAGTGTCCTTACACTAAGTTCCCTTAGTTCCCTAACAGAAAGGCGTGAATCTCTCTCTAACATTAGGTTCCCAAGTTCCCTCTGCCTACTCTACTATGTGTGAAATATAGCGTGAAGCTGAAAAGAAAAGAAACATTACAAGTGTTATTCCACGCATAGACAAGATTTTTTTTTAAGTATGACAGTTTTCAAGAGATGTGGCTTCCAGTTCCTCTACATCCAAACTTTTATACATATTCAAAAAATATTTAAAACAACAGTCTTTCAATCTAGTTAATACAATCTGTATCTAATACAATTCCTATAGTATAAAGTATAAAGATTTTCGTTTCAGGATATTGTGACTTTCCATAAAATATTTGTAAAAATGTACATACAAAGTTTAGCAACATCAGGGACGTCATCACTTAGATCGATCAGCGCGTCATCTTCTTTCTTCTTAGCTGAAACAATTTGCATAAGTAAAAAAATATATATATTTAAAGAAGAGAAACTAATACTTAAAAACGTTGCCAGTATTTAAAAAAATCTTCACGTTAAGCTTATTGCCATAAACAAACTGGCTGCTATAATTTAATCTAATGTATCACTGTGGGTGACCCGTATAGTTTTATTGTATACGTGAAAATGATTCATTAATTATTTTCAATACGTTGGTGATTTTTGCACAATCAATTATTTAGAACTTTGCCATTATTCAAAGCTCTTATATCTCTCTAATCTTATTTACTGAACAACTTCATACTTAATCGACAATGGCAATGGGTTCTCCTTACTCTGGATCCAAGAAAAGTGCGGCGTTAAAATCCGCAACAGTAGGTACTTGCTAAGTTTCGACAATTGGTCGGAACGTAGGAAACATAGATTATCATAAAGATCCTTCGACATATCCCACTGTATGTATAAAACTTAAGTGAACTTACGTGATGTGGTGCCGGGCACGCCCATGGCCGCACCCAAAATGGCGGACGGCGTGGCGCCACCGGTCGCGGCAATTCTGTGAAATTTAATTCGGATGATAATTATGTGGACTTACTTCAAAGAGCTAAGATAATTTAAATATTTAAATAATTATATTGATACATACATATATTTCAAAAATAAAAGTTGAGTATCTAATTCAACGAATTTAAAGTGATATAACCTAATTTTCTAATTTGAATGATTGCCCACAGGGGCTTCCTTATCATTTTAGGATGGTCGGTGGGGAGTACAACTTTAAATTTTCTTTTTTTGGATTTTTTCTTTTATTTGTACCGCTAGATCTAACATCTTGCCAAATTTAATAATTATAGGTTTACAGGAGATACCCTAAATATGATGATAAATTATCGAAAAAGCACACTGACCTTACAAACTGAAAAATTTGCAATTTGAAATTTGCGATTTTAATTTGAAATTTGCGGTTGTATGCACTTACTTGAATTAAATGTTACAAAAATAAGCCTGTAATATTTTTTTCTATAAAGTTCTCACTTTGAGACAGATTTCATAACTTTAAGACAGGTTCCCATAAATTTTCATTACACAGCTAATTTCACAGAAAATGTTGTAAAATCAATTCATAAACCCACGTATCTTTGATTGCGTTGACTTAGAAGATAAATTTTCTGCGTACTCGATTTCAAAATAAATGATCTTTACGGACATACAAGAAAGTGTTGGTCCTAAAAACAAATGTGTTGACAGTATCATACGGAACCTACCGATTGTTAATGAAGCGCGAGTGCCTCAGCAGCAGGTTGTGCAGGCGGTCGTTGGCCAGCAGCAGGTCGGCGGTGAGCGGCGCGGCGCCGGCCAGGCGCGCCACCAGCGCCGCCACGCGCGCCTGCATGGCGCGCAGCGTGTCCGCCAGCTCCTGCGGCACCACACACGACACATTGGCATTGCGTGATGAGCGGCGGCTTTTGCCTTCTTACCAGAGCGAACAAATGGAACATTATGAATTTCATTCGGATCGAATCCACCACCTGTCGCGTTTAACGTAACACGGTTTTACCACGATAGGTCTCTAAATACCTATTATTCATTATAATACATCATTATAAATTTTTCTAAATTATGCTCAAATTGAAAACAAAAAAAATAACATCTCTTAAAAAAGATTTATATTATTTATGTAAATAATACAACATTACAACTAAAGATCAATTTCATATTATATATACATCAACAACAAAATAGTCATATTAGTTTAAATTCAAACTTTACAAATGGTGATCGCTAATTATTTGTCACTTGACACAATGTAGAGATTTTAGATTTTACAAAAATGAATTCTACAGTAACGACTAGTAGCTCAAATTTCTTGTTACATATCGTTTACTTCGCACTGGATGTAAATTCCGTGTTAAAAAGTGAATATTCAATAGAATATGCCCCCAGCTTTAAGTGACACGCTTGTTCCACTGCGCTACGATTGCCTGATGAGCTCCGTGAGCACATTACGTTTGCCATATAGAAAAAGTAATAAAATAAATAATAACCCAACAAAATCCAAATTTTCATACAATAAAAAAAACTATATTAACATCTACCAGCTTCATTTGAACAGTCAAAGATCCAGGACAGCCTGGTATGGTAAGCATGTCATGTAGCTTACCAAATAAAAACATCTAAAGTGCAGATAATACCCCACAAAATGCAATATTTCATACAATAATAAAATCGACACTAACGTCTAGCAGCTCCAGGTCGGTGTCGTGGTGCTGCTGGTAGGGCTGCGCGGTGAGCTCCGTGAGCATGTCGTTCATGACCGTCATGTTGCCCTCCACGACGGACAGGTCCGCGCGCAGCTTGCTTGTTTGACTCTCGGAGAGGCTCACCTGTGTTCATCACGATATTTATAAACAAAAACTTTAAATACGAGTATTTTACTTATCTTGAAAAACAAATTTTATCTGTCCACAATATTTCTGCAATTTAAATTATATTATATATAAAAGTGCGCTTAACGCCTAATAAAAATTCCTTAAATATTACTATAAATAAAGTCTATAATAAATTGATGTATAGAATTACCGTGCCAGTAATTTGTTCTTGCGTGGGGCGACTTGGAGAGTTTTGCGGTATGGCGGCGAGTTGCGGCGACCCGACTGGCGGTTCCACACCATCAGGTACGCTCTATAAATATTGTGCATAAAAAAATGCATAAACTATAAAAAAAAAAAACTGTTTTTTTTTTTTACTCAAAGAAGGGTAGGTATAAGTAGTAAGTATCAAATTTTTCATGGATTATTTCACACAGTTCAAAATCTTTATTAATTATTATTATTTTTGTAATCAGTTGCTAATTGCAGAGATATTGACTCTAATGACTCAACTGCTTAGGAACAGAGTAAACCATACAGTTATTGTTATAAATATAATTTTTCTATTTAATATATATATATATATATATATATATATATATATATATATATATATATATATATATATATATATATATATATATATATATAACAACATTTATCTATCACACAATAACATAACAATAAAGTAACAAAAACTATTGTTATTAATACTTTCTCTTTTACTTTCGGTGTCAGAATCCCCTTTTTTCACTTAAACTCTCTTATCCTCAGAACAAAGATATGAGAATAATTCATTCTTTGCATTGGGAAGCAAGCCCACAACCGTCAAGTTTACAGCCAGACTACTTGTTCATGGACTACGGCAGCCTCAAAGACGCCGGCATCTTTTTTTCTTTTTTTAATTTTTCCCATTTTACGAGCTAATGCCCTTAGGCATAGTAAGGAAAGTAGTGAGAACCTAGTGTCAAGACACTTCGGTCTCCGCTTCCCCAATTTAAACCTATTAATTAAAAATATCGAGTGACTACTGTTATTATGAACGATGCTGACAAATGCAGTATATCAGTAATAAATACCTTTTGTACTGAACAACCTCGAATTAACATTTCCGCAATCAATTAGTATCAGAACTAAAAAAATAAAGAAGGTGAAACAAAAAAAAACAACAACAAACAATAACTTTTTCTTTAAACCTACAAAACCCGGAAGGTTTTGTGGTGTTATTATAAAAAAAACACCATTTCCGCTGTCATCTGTCTAACACATAATCTATACAAAATCTATTTAGAGTATAGATACTGAAAATATTAAAAATATATATACATCACTGCCTCCAATGGAATTTGAGCTCACAATTATCGCGGTTAGTCATACACTATGTACTGCGATAGCGTCAATGAATAAGACATTCATACTTACTCCTAGATTATAAATACTGTCTGTTTAACGAAATGATAAACAACAAGGACAAAGAAATATATATCAATATGTAGAGTAGGTACACAAATATTGTATATATTATTATTATTTAATCATCAGCATCTCTCTCAGCTTCACGCTGTACACAACAGACATTCATGTTGAGTGGCGAGTGTTACGAGAGTGAAGAATTGAAAACATTAAATATTTAATTTGATAATAATAAATATTTCACTTGCTCGAGTGGGGATAGAACCTACAACCAGCCGCGTTTACACTCACACGCCTGTGCCGCTACGCCACTAAGGGCCTCGCTATCATATATTATTATCAAACATTATAGAATCAAGTGATCTTTAATACTTTAAGAACAAAGTTTCAAATTTTCGCACTGTACTGTCGTATTGTAAATAAAAACTAGAATATATGTATATATTATTATAACAAGATATCACTTACCCGTTGCGGTGTAAATATGGGCGCCATTGCATCGAGATCCGTCATAGGAAATTCAACACCTTTGGTGCGTAATTCGTTGTACACTTGACCAACTCCCTGTGATAGATATTATAAATTTTTAGTCAAAGAAAATAAAATATATAGCTTTTTAATCAAAATAAAAAATTACATAATATTTTTTTTTGTTCGAATATTAAATTTACCATCGATTCAAAAAAAAATAACGCCCCGATACTTTTACTGTTATTATGTTATAGTATAAATAAGTAAAATACAAAACAAAAATACAAAATAAATACCTAACATTGTTTTCTCCTTGAGATGTTATTATATAAAACAGGTTATATATAACTTCGTTGATAGCCAATTAGCATATTTATAAGCCATTATTGGCATATTTCGAAATATAACAGAAAATTAATTTCAATATAAAAAATGTATTAAGTAAAATAGTATTCATAAACATAAGTAATAAATGAAACACTTTATGTAGGTAGTAAGCAAGTATAAATTGCTCTGAAGCATAAATAGATTAGTCAGAACAATAGTTATTTATTTACAATGTTATGTGCATACTTTAGTGTACCATAATTTTTTCTACAAACTTCCAATGATATTTTAATAAATTAAAACCGTTTACTTATATATAATATATAATTTTAATTTTTATCTGCACTGTATCCCAAACATAGGTTAACCAAAGAACATAGTGTTAAAAAACACTGTACAAAATTCTAGAGCCATTCATCAGACATGAGTGGCGGAGCTCAACACAGTGATTTAAATTAAGTTATTGTATCACACATTGATTTAAATAAACTATTAACAAGATGTAGTGTCTCTTTCAATTATCGTCGGCTTAGAGATGTTAACCTGCTAATAGTTTATTAAGCAAGTTATCAACATGACTCATTCAACATTTAACCACTTGTTAATTATAATTATATAACTAGAGATAGAAATATTAACTATAGATAGAGATTATGTAATTAGAGTAGAGATAAATAGAATTCCTCCATAAAATATTATTATTATAAAACTAAAGAGTATCTTTAGTTTGGATGAGAAAGGGAAGTTGCAAGTAAAGCTAATTTGTAATAAAATGTTATGCTATAGAATTACAGTAGTGTATATAAGTTGTTTTTTTATCTATTTAAAATGTAATCAAGAATCTCAATCTAATATTCTATCTATAATATATTTTTTTATCAGCATAGTTACTTTAAAATAATAATCTCTTAAAGTTTTACAATTTAAATTAAGGACAGCTTTATAGTGCTTCCACTACTAGGAGGTTAGGGATTGAAAGGACACTCCTGATGTAGGGTTCTTTTCCTTGTAAATTAGAAGCATTGCATGTTGCATATCAGAACACAGCATCACATCATTTGTTTTTCCGGAGCAGGAAATTGAAAATAATTCTCCAAAAACACACTGTGTAAGAATTCAATTTACAATATCAGCTTTGACTCCATAATTAAATATTTCTTTATCAACTCATTAACCACATAAGGAGTAGCTTTAAGATTGCATCTAAGACTGATAATAAATTATTAGAAAGAAAGCCCAAACAGTATCAACATATAACATCCAAATGACATGATTATATTGTGACCAAAATGCCTATCCATAGGTACAAAAAAGGGTAGGGCCAGAGGCCTCAGTATCTCAAATTACTTGGTTGATAAGTTTATAAGGCTATACAAAAAAAAACACATCCCTTCGTCTTAATACAGAATATATTGATCAATAACTGACAAGATACTGCATTAGTGTAGAAAATCAGATCCCATATAATATGACAAGGAGAAGATCTTATATTTATTACTTTTAGAGAATAAAAAAAATAATGCAACAGTATGGCCACTAAGTTGAATGTCCTCATTATGCTATGTCAACATTCTAAAAAACTTGCTTTCTAATATATATTTTTTTCTCAGTGTGCAACAAAACTTTATTTTATGTTAAAATATATTATTCATTGTTCTACAAATATATTTCTGTTAACTAAAATTGACACACCAATTTTAATTAATGTAGTGCAGTGGTCATGTAAAAGAGTTACAATGGTCTATTGTTCTGGGTATAGCAAGTCGTACAAACAAAGTAACTTCTCCTAAAGAGATTCTAATTTAGAAAATTAGATATAGACATATTCAATGGATACATTTTAAGTATAAGTTTCAATATACATTTAGGTACACATAAATATATGTACTTGTAAGTCTTAATGATTAGATCATATTTATTCTAAGGCATTTAAAATTTTGGAACTTATTATAAGAAAATACTTACTTGTAGTTCAGGTTGGTTTTGAAAGGCATCAGCCCAGCATTGAATAAGACTAAGAACTTTTTCCTGTACCACAGTTGGTGGATCATTTTTAGGTCCAATAAGTTTCACCTACAAAAGTGTCATTAGAATGTTATTTTTTTATTATCTTCAAGCTGTATCTACTAACCTTTATCTTATCATACAGTTCCTTCTACCTCCCGTAGGTAGAAGGAACTGTATGATAAGATAATGAAATGTAACACACCATTTTCGAAATATTTTGTGTTGAGGTATGATCACAATACAACACTTTGTTTTCTTACCAGGGTGAAAAATTAAAATAATCCATTCCTTCAAGTGGAAATCATACTTACAACACAACTACATTTACAGTCAATTGCTATGCTACTGCACCATAACAGTCCCTTTGAATGTTTAATAAATAATGTTACAGTTTTGAGAATATTTAATGTATAAGAGAATGTTTCATATAATATTTTATCTGCAACATTATCTTAACTATTAAGTTTGCATCAACTATTAGTAAATATAGACAAAATGAATTCTATTCATATCTCCAATTGTAACTTATATAAATAACATAATTTGCAAATATAGTCAATAATTGGGATAAACAAATTTTGTTATAATGAAAGTAAAAAAAATATAAAAAATACATTAAATGTATAAACAATTTTTAATATTGACATGTAAATGTTGCAATAAAGTTCTTTGAATATCTTAATTTATTCAGAATGATTTTAAAATATGATTAACATTAGAAAGCTATTAGTTTATTACTAATAATAAATAATATGTTTTTTTTTTTCAGTATGTGTTTTATAATTATGTTAGCTTTAAAATGTATTTAGATAAAATATACAGAGGGCACCTAGTGTTAACACACTCTGTTCCCCACTTTCTCCCTAATTTTTATATAATTAATTACCCCAAGTGGGCATTAAATACACAACCATAGTCAGATACCGTGTCACAACGTATTAATTTCTGTTTTAATGCAATAAAATTTCCACTATAATACGCAATTTCCTTATTATTCCACAAATATTGCAACTGTGATTTTTCTACTTAGTTATAGTGTAAATGAACTTTTATCAGATAGTGATATTTGAAGGTGATAATTTTTATAACATACTACTACAGTATAAAAGTATATAATATATCACATAAATATACATATACTATTTAAAACTTCAACATTTACATGAATATTTTATCAATTCAACTTGGTAGGTAAACCTAGTTTTACAAACCTGTTCACAAATAAGTAGAATACAAAAGTTATTTATAATAAAAACAAAAGGCATCTATATTATAGCTATGATATATATTTAATTTTAGTAGTTTTCAATATGCTTAAACAACTGTTAAATTGATTATAAAAGTAATTAAATTAGAAAAAAAAATATGCATTAGGTGCCTTACCAGTTCTGATATGAACTCTTTGTTGCAAACTAATATGTGAAAACTCTTCCCACAATTCTTAACACAGGTTTCGAGAACAGTTAGGGTATACATAACTACAGTGTAGTTTTTTCCAGCGCTCTGAGTCAGCCTTTTTCTTATGGCCTTTATGGCATCCTTAGGTCCATCAGTACTACTATTGATAATATCACATATTTCCATGTTAAGACCCCAATTTTCTGACGGTAATGATCCGTCTGTAGCTTGTTCTGGAACATTTTCCGCATATTATTCACACTATAAATCAACTGATTCAAAATTGATAATCTATTAAAAGCCTAATTTATCTATTTAAATTTATTATTCACAACGAGTAATGAAATTTATTAATTGTAAATTCCCCGAAGACAAAGAGAAGTTTTTAATTCTTAGTGCGCAACAAAAACGAAAGCAAATCTATGTTACGATATTGCGACATTCATTGAAATGTTTATTGAGTGTGCCATCATAAATTACCTATTTTTTGGCCAACCGGCGTAGCAAAAGGATTCCCTACACCAAAAAACGACATTTTTGTAAAATAATCCTATTATAAATAAATAATTTTACAGATTTCACTTGTCACCTAGATAGACGTAGAAATACATAGTCTGTGAAAATCATTTGCTGTCAAAACATATAGTTCATTTCACGCAGCAATAAAATCTTTTTTTTAAATAAATTTATGTATTAACTGCATATTTACATACCATACAGGTTAATATAAACCATTTTGAAATTTGAATTGATTTTATAATTACTACATATATACTTTAAAATGTTTTTTTACTCATATTATAAATTACCTAAATGTAAGTCGTTTCTCTTTAGACTAAACGTGGGGTCAATAGATGTATTATTTTTTTTTAGCTTCACGCTGTATCCCGCACAAGGCAGGGTAGGCAGAGGGAAACCGGGAACCTAGTGTAAAGACACTCCGTTCCACTTCCGTTCCCCACTTTCCGCCAAATTTGAGGCATTGCGTGTTGAGTGGCGGAACTCAACGCCGCGCTTTTGCCTTATTTCCAGAGCGAAGAAATGAAACATTAAATATTTAAATTGAAAATATTAAATATTTCATTTCCTCGACTGGGGATCGAACCCAGAACCTATCACAGTTACAGTCGCACTCTTGTGCCGCTGCGCCACGACAGGCCTCAATAGATGTATTATTATATGTATATATAGAGGAAATAAAAAAATATTAGAGTCAACACTGTTCAACAGCAAATATAGGTCTGTTTATCTTTGACGGTCATTTTACTCTCGCTTGCACGCTATGCAAAAAAAAAATAGTTGTATGATTTTTTATTTAATACTTTGTATTTGAGTAGTCTCAATACTTGGTACTTGAGCAGTCCTATAATTTGTGGCTAGTTGATATGTAAATATTGTTATACCTTCAACGTCGCTTAGCAACAACTGTAGCGAATGATATGGTGATGACATTACTACTTTAGTAGACATATAATAATTTACCTTGATAGATTAAAATTTAAATAATGACAGAAAAAAAATCACTAAATAGCCTTATTATTCATCCTGATATTGAACCTGGTGTTATAGATAATGCTATGCTCACAAGGTGTATCTTAGAATATGGTAAATAAATTATCATTTGTTTTTTAATAAAGCCAGCGTTTCTGTTGCGTTCTCTTTATTCTAGCCTTAAGACCTATATAAATTATATGACTAGAAAATAGACTGTAAAATGCCTATATAGCCAACTTTAATTTGATTAAATTTAATCAATTATACATTAATGACTTTTAATTGACTAATGTTTCTACATAAATACTAACTAATGTGTCATCAGGACCAAAAGAGGAAGCGGGTCGTCTATTTGCAGAGGAGGGGGTTCATTTAGAAGAGGCTCTTGTTGTCCGACTTGAGTTTCAAAATATTTTAAGAATTGATCATCTTTGGATGTTAAAATCATTAACAAAACTGACCTTGGCACATAATCTAATAGAAAAAATTGAAAATTTAGAGCAGTTGACCGGACTCAACGAATTGGACTTATCTTTCAATAAAATAGAAAAAATAGAAAATTTGGACGCATTAGTCAACATTGAAGTGCTAACACTGTTCCATAATAAGATTAGGAAGCTCGAGAACATGGAAGCACTAGAAAATCTTTTAGTATTTAGTATTGGTGATAATTTAATTGAAGATTACAAAGAGGTAGTATTTTTATAATAATATTATGTAAGTATTGTTAAAATAAAAGGATTTTTTTAATTAGTTAGTGTTGGAGAAGGACAAATAAATTCAATTGGATTTTTAGTTTTCTCAATGTGAATGCGTGTTTTTAAATGTTTAATGTTCTTATATTTTTTAAGATGGCTTATATGAGGAAGTTCCGTAAGTTGCGCTCCGTCAGTTTTAAAGGAAACCCTTGTTGTGATGATCCCATGACGTATCAATTTCTGAAGTCTGCTCTTACACGTGTTACATATTTAGATTATAAATTGGTTACTGAAGATGAAAGAGAAAATGGAAAAGCTATTTTTAGGTAAATTATATTAAAGATATTTTCTAATTTAAATAGGTACTCTAATTCATTCGTACACCTGACTTCACACTAAGTCGAAATAAATTTTTATTTTTATTTAGGATAATTAAATTTAAACTTATAAATATCACATTTAAACATCACAGAGGCCTGTTGTGGCGCAGGGGCACGAGCGTGTGACTGTGACCGTGCCATGTTGTGGGTTCAATCCCCACTCGAAGAGATGATATGCTTAATGTTTTTAAATATTTTTTTTTCAAATTTCGATCTCTTAACTCTGGTAAAAAGGCATCAAAAACAACAAAAGCGCAGCGTATTGTTCAGTCACTGAACACAGAATGCCTCACATTCGGTAAAAAGTGGAGAACAGGGATGTCATATACGGGGTATATATTATAAACGCAAAAATGTAATAACCTAATTTTTATTACAGGGGCCTTCTTCGAAAATTAGATGAAGATGATGAAAAATCTGAAAAAGCGCGACAAGCTAAAGAAGATTATGAAGCAAAAGTAAAATTTTATGCTTTATCATTTGTGGAATATTTGAGCGGTCCTGAGTTATTAGAAGCTATGTTTGATAAAGATCCAGATGGTTCTTTATTGCTTAAAGTTGGAGGCGAACTTATTAATTTTTATGAACAGTAAGTCTATCTAGATTTTGAAAATCTAAAATTATATGAAAACATTAAATTCTAATATATTATTATCTTTTTAAGATATAAAGAACAGTACGTAGAAACAATGGCAGGCTTAGTAGAGTTCGCGCAAGAGGCGTATAATGCAAGACAGCATGAAATTAAATTATTTAAGGATTTAGTAGATAACGCTTTAGAAGACAGCGTCGTAAAAAGTAAAGCGTGAGTTAACTTTGAAGTTTCGCACCAACATTGCGGCAGCATCTTAATCCGATTGCTTTCAAACTTTGTACAAAAATCGCTCGAATCCCTAGGCTAACTTCGGAGGAATCGGACTTAAGGGAGAGCTAAGGTCTCACTTTTGATGAAAACACATAATTGGCCATAACTCTTTTCCTATGAAAATTAGATTAACCATTCTTTTTGCATATGATGTCGATGATGAATACCCGCTACTTTTGATTATAAATCTACAAGATTAAACTTAGGAGTGGGGTAAAAATACCGAAATTTCGCGGGGAAAAATTCGTAGCTCCTTAACGGTAATAGTTCTTGCTATCAAAAAATTTTTTTTGAAGGCCTGTTTTTATATCAAAATGTAATGCTAAAAAAAAATCCAAAAAGTTACCGTTTTCCAGGAAAAAGATTAAGAAGTAAATATAAGTAGCGGTGTCACTGTAAACTGTATACTTGTGTACTTGTGTACCTTTAACTTTGCAACTGCGCGCGGTGAATATTTTTTGTTACATTTTAATATCAATATTTATTTGGAATTAAGTCCAAAGCTTATAATATTGACTTATTATTCCTTTAAAAACAATTAAATAATCGAGTGGCGGACATGAAATCTACCTGAACGTTTTCCGGACAGAACGGATTTTTTTATTTTCGCATTCATATTTGAAACCATAGATTGGTACTATGACATTCTTCTTCCTGGCATTAATCCCGGCGTGCTGTGCCAGGGTCTGCCTTTCTACATTAACAGCATTAATTATAAAAGAGAGTGGCTTTGTCTAATTAGATCTGGAATATATATTGCAGACATAAAATTACAATAATCTTTATAAATATACAACTGTAATCATTATAGCATCAATTTATGTTTAAAGATTTTAATAGAACTTATTCAATATTTTCAGTGTCGTTGCGGAATACGAAGAAAAGAAAAAGCCTCTAATTGATCAAATGAATCAAATTATAGGTAAATTTACGGCTAAACAAGCTACTATTGAACAATTAGAACCCAATATTATAGATGCTGGGGAGGCTTTCAATGAATTGATCTATGATCTTTGGAAGAAATTGATGACCATTGAAATGCAACTTTATGAACAATGTGAGGTAAAGACAATAACATTAAATATTCACAACCTTGATTTTGTTAATTATTAGTTATTGTGTTGTTTATATGAATTAATTAAGCTATTTTATTTTTCTATTTTATTATGTTATTTGTGTTATTTGTTATTTTTTATTTTATTATGTTTTTTTCATGTTATTTATTTAACTAAGAATATGCTGACGCAAAAAGAGCATTTTAGTAATAAAAGTAAATATTATATTTTACAATTAAATTCAAAAGTAGTAGACATTCAAAAGTATTTGACACCATGACGTTATGCGGTATACGGAAAGCAGGAAAAAATACAATAATGTATTTTTTTCTGCCTTCCTTACATTCTCCTATTTGTTTTTATTGCAAAGAAATAATATGTTATATTGAGAAAAAAGTACTGTACTTTGCTGTATATTTAATAAGTTAAGATATATGGTAATAAATACAAATAATACATCTACGTAATCAATAATGGCTTTATAAATTAGGAGTCTCGGGTCCAATTCGCGGTAAACATGATGGAAATGATTACAAAGTTGCTTGAAGTTTCTCGTAATGCGTTCGGAGCTTGGCGCGAGCACGAGGGCATGTGGTCGATGCGACAGTTCGAGACACTCTCTAAGCTACTGGGCAATAAAGTAGTGTTGGGTGATGTACCACAAGAACTGTTTGAGGTAATTTGTTAAGGTTAATAAAAAGAAGAGATGCACTCGTAGCACACTAGGTACACTTTTAATTACTCAGTGTATCTGCTTATTAATTAGTTTCAAGCTTAAAAAATACAAGTAAGTATTTTTCTTTGCAAAAGAAAATAGGTAATACTAACATTTAATAACAATAAATAATATTTATCCTGATGAGCGCACGGGCACAAGATGACGTATGACAGTAAATGACAGTACAGTACAGACAGTGTGGTTTCTATATCTAGACAAAAATGTGAAATATTAAAAAAAAAACAAATGAGCGAGCCTGATTCTCTAACCGGCAAACAAATTGGTTCTTTCATCTGCGATACCATCTGAAATAAATCTGTCACTTTTCATTTTCATGATCTTGAGATTTTCCTTTTTATTATGTTGATGTTAGCCTGAGTAGCAACATCGGGTGAGGAGAGACGAGGGTGCTCTATATCAGAGAAATTGCAAGCATTAAGTGGCTGCTTCAGAGGGTGTCGACGGTGAAATAGAAAATATGAAAAGTCTATTATGAATGATTGACTTACATAAGTCCAGCAGCCCAAATGAAATCTCGCCATTAGTGGTCCCCTGACTTGACATCCGGTGCTACTGCGTCTATTTCGGCATTTTTACTGAGTCAGCGTATTCCCAGACTCGTGGAAAAGTGTCACCTGGTTGCCAAAAATCATGTTATCCTATTCGACCAACTATAGGCCTACTGTAATCACTATCGTGCTCTAAAAAGCCAGCTCTATCTTTAAGATAAACTTGAAGATATCTGGTAAGCGCCCTTATGGAGTACTGTCTCCATCTCTGGGCTGGCACACCCTAGTATCAACCTGAATTTAATCAGATTATGCAACGCAAAAGCTTTTGCGTTAAACCGGAGTAATTCGCTATATATTTATTTAACTAATATTAACATAGTTATTTACATAAAATTATAATTTAAAAATAATATATGTATTAAAAATATTTAGGTAATGATGGACAGAGATCAAATGATGAACCTTGTAGCACAGTCGTCGGATAATCACATGCGTTTTATCGACGCCCGTGAAGACTTGCTAACCACGCGCGCTAACAATTGGCGCGATCACCTAACTCAGGGAACTAATGAGTAAGATCATGTTTTTTTATTTTTAAACGCTCCTTTGATAGGTGTAAAAATTTGCCATTTTTGACTTAGAGTACCTTCACGCTGTATCACTAACGGGGTAACCAGAGAGTACGGCGCGCCAAACACTACGATCTCAGCATACGACTTTCGTCTCGTTGACTGTCGTCAAACTCCTCATACATGCTCTCCGAGGTGTCCTCATGACTTTTATGTCATCTTCCTCCAGTATAATAGGTATTGTGTGAAGAACTTTGAAAGTCAATCGCCCACTTTTCCTTCATAAATCTTTTTGCCATTCTCTTATCACCCACGTTTCCTTCATATATCTTTTTGCCATTCTTTCATCACTTATTCGCTCGATGTGCCCAAACCACCTAAGCAAGTTTTTCTTTATTCTCACTGTGACATCCACGCTAATACCTACCATTCTGTGTATCTTTTCATTGGGTATGCGACCAGCTAAACTAACTCCACATGGCCTACGAAGAGATCACATCTCCATAGTATTAATCTTTCTTACATTCAGTAATATTTCACGTTTTGCTGCCGTATAATACCATTGGTAACAATACTGCATTGTGTACATATAGCTGCGCTGACGTTTCTCCAACTCATCAATATAACTAAGGCATTGTTAACTATGTTCCATATCTATTTCGTATCTTTCATCTGTAATAAGCATACTTCCCAGATATACCAACTCCGTTACTTGACCTAATATCTTATCATTTATGTTGATCTTGCATTCCATCTGTTCTTCATTTCTTTTAAATATCAGAGCCCCGATTTTATTCGTATTTCGGTTTAGACCAATATTTGTACACCCTTCTTTCACAGTGGTAACCAACGTCTGTAACTAGCTTTGTGCTCTGCAATGAGCGTTGCATCATCTGCAGAACAATAGACAATTTCCTTTCATGCTACCTTTCATTCCCCTGTTTTCACTTTTTGAAGACAGCTATCCAAATTCCATTTTAACGGCCAAGCTTACGTGGCGGAACCTTGTTACAAACCTTGGTACACCCGATGAGATATCAAACCAAGGCAAGGTGCCAATTTGCACACAGGCTGAGTGATCTCTGTAAAGAAATTTAACAGCTTGCATTATATTGGTTATATTACATTATATTGGCGGTATCTTCCAGTAAACAAATTTCCGTGATTATGCGGAGGGTAGAGATCTAATTCACTCATTCTCTTCCAGGTCCAAAACCTCCTTGGGCCAAAATTCTTCTATTAGATTATTATTCTTCTATTATATTATTAATTATTATATTTTTCTCATCTCAGCAGTAGCTCCATCTGCTTCCACTGCCTACCCATTTTAGACTTCGTGTTGCTTCGTCTCTTCTCTTATACTGATTTCACCATATGCTACATCAAGGCTCAGCGTTTTGCTTTTACTGAGGCAGGGGCGTCAGCACATCGATTCACCAGAAAAGCTTCGTATTTTCCTCAAAATTGTTCGATAACCTTTCATCTCCTTCTATCTGATTTTTTTCTGAATTTTCACGCTTCATCTTTATCAGTACTTTCGTTTGGTATTTTTGTAGCTATACTCTTTATTTCTTATCTCTCTAAGCCTTTTATCCTTACCTGAAGCTTTATAATCATTAATATTTTTTCTTCTCCCAGTAACGAAATAAAGAGAAACAGAGACAGAATTCTAGAAATTTATTACTTCATTGACAATCAGCGGGAAGAATGGACGGATATGCAGATGAGTATGACAGAAACTGTCGATCCAGAGACTGCGGCGCTTTTAGGCGATGACTTTTAATCACAATGTCTATTGATTTTTAAAGTATTCATTTAATAGATTTTTTTAATATTTCAAAGGAATTTTATTGTTGTTTTAGCATTCATACTTAATATAGCAAAACACAACACGCGATGACTGTGAATGTAAATGTGAGATATTATAAACTTTGGTTTAGTTTTCTAGGCTGGCTTCAATTTAAAATTCTTCACGTGGACAGGTGGTTATACCTTGTCATGTACGAGTACTACCTCTTGTGATTGTGTGATTGAAATTGACGCAATTGGCAGGTGAAAAGATCTCCATTTTCCACCAAACCAACTGCACAATTATTTTCCTCAGTGGATATGAATTGAAAACTATATTAATAACGTTAAGTCAAACGTTGCTGTATTATAATGCTATAACGACGCATTAAATTTTCTATCAATATTTTTTATTGTACGATTAAAATTGTCGTCAGTTCTGAACTTTTATTATTTATTAATCATAATAATAATTTAGATGGTTTATTATACTATTTTTGTTAATATAATAAAGATTAATATGCCCCTGGGAAATGCCTAACACGATGTACATATTTCACTAAGGCATCATCTCATTATTTGTTATAACTCAGATTCACGCTGTATCCCACACATAGCAGGGTAGGCAGAGGGAACTTGGTAACCTAGTGTTTAGATACTCCGTTCTACTTCCGTTCCAACGTTCAAACTTTCTGCCAAATTTGAGGTATTGCGTGTTGCATGGTGGGATTCAACGCCGCATTTTGCCTTGTACCAGAGCGAAGAAATGAAAACATTAAATATTTAAATTGCAAATATTAAATATTTCATTTCATCGAATGGAGATCGAACCCTCAACCTGTCGGTTACAGTCACACGCTTGTACCGCTGCGCCACGACAGGTCACTTTTCTTATAATTTAGCTTTTTATATAATTAACAGTCCAGCTGAAGATAGTAGCTGGATTATTGATGAGATGTTTAAAATCTTCAATTTTTATACCTTAATGGAAAGGGTTCATCGCGCTGTGCAACTTTTATTATTTAATTATTTCTTTTAGATCAGTTAGACCACTACAGAAGGACGGTCTTCTAAATAAAAAATATCTTAAATTCTGACCAAATTTCAAAGCTACATAAAAATATTATTCTAATAAGTATATCCACTTGTTACACAGAGAAATAAAAAATAACAATAAACAGAGATTCATGTTCTTTTACTATTTTTTTTGGTAAATGATTTATATCCAAAAGGCACCCACACTTTTTACAGATTTATTATAGTACAGGTTACGTTTTTCGTTTAAGGCTGCTTCCGTCTCTTTTTAGCAGGGCGCCGAACGAAACTACTATTCTAATTTGCAGATTTCCTTTTCAATGATTGCATATATATTTCGAGAGTTTGCTCTATTTGAGGGTTTCTGATGAGACCTAAAAACTCTTGTAAATCCTTTTCTTTTCTGTCATTAAAGTTTTTCAAAATAACTTCTCGCATTTTCTGTTTTGTAATTGCTCGGGCTACTGGAGAAATCTTGTCGAATTTTCCAATGAAAGCTTTGCATTTAGCAATGGCATCAGCTTTGTCAGATGCTACTTCGTCAATAAGACCCACCTAAAAGAAAAAGGTCTATATGTTATATGATTATAAATAAATAACTACATATAATAATAGCGTTATAGTAATGTTTAGGTGGTATTTGGAGTGAACGATGGAAGTTTCCCCTATCAGCCTTTTTAGGGACTGTAAACGCCGCCACGTGCATCATATAATGTCAACTGATAGCCGATGGCCCTCAAGGCAACGCGTACCAGTGTGTCAGCGCTGAAGTGGCTACGAGTGAAGACCCTTTGAAGACCGCCACTCAACAAATGATGTTCGGAGCGGGGGAAGTGGAGGAGGGAGGCAAATAGCTACGTAAAATGTAACAGCGAAAATACAATGTTACCAGATTACCGAGCATAGAACATCTCGAGTTAGCATCTCTGTATGGAGATTTTACAATAAATAAGTACAAGCGTATAAAAACTCGACGGACGACGAAGACCGTCCGTCTTCAGTCTTTGACGGTTTCCAAGAGGCGCAGGTTCAAATACTGCTACGTTAAAATTTGTATACTCTTTTAAATATATTATTTTCTTTCCTAAGTGTGGAATAACACTTTAAAAATAGTAAATATACGAAAATTTTAATTTTAAATCAAATATGATTATATTGGTTTGCCCATAAACAGTAATAAATTTTGTCATAAAAAAATCTATTGAGGCCTTTGTATATTTTTTCTAACAGTTAACATGTAATTTGGGTGTAAATCTCAAAAAATAAGTAAATATAAAATAAAGAAATAACTTAGATACCTTTAAAGCTTCGTCTACTGAAAACATTCTGGCTGTAGTAAGAGCAAGTTCCGCTTGTCTTACAGAAATTGTATGAATGTAAGTATCCAGAAACCAATTAGTCACTACAATACCTATATCAGTTTCGTTGAGGCCAATTAAAAATTTACCCTCCACCATAACTCTGTACTCTGTTGATATACTTATTAGACAACCTCCAGCGGGAGCATGGCCCTGAAACATATAATGTATGCAATGCATTTTTATATCATTTTGTTGATAATATGCAATTTAGTAACAATAACATAACATTAAGATTAATATGTTATATATTATATGTCCTATATATGAATATTTTCTATTAAATATTTTTTAACTTCAAACTGTTTCCAACAATGATTAAAGGGTAGATGAAAGAAATCGTATGTTCAGAATAGAATTTATATATAGCGAGTCGCAACATTCAATATTCAACATTCAATAGAATGTTGTAACTAATATCTGTGATTTCGTACAAGAGTTAAAAAAACAATTAAATAATTAGCTCCCCTGAAGGTGTGAGCTCACAACCGATGCTTACATTCAGATGCTGTCAAAGTATGTTAATTCAATTTACTAAAATCTATAATATGGATGTCTGATTCGTCCGCCAAGGGGTTCCTTGCTCATCTGAGCAATGTTGATATAATTTATAAGTTGTAAAATTTGAACAACTTAAGTTATGTATACATTTATTTTGTATGAAATAATAACTATAAGTATAAGATTGTAATAGTTTTTATTTATGAAATGTATATTTTTGGATGTATCTTTTTTTTTTTGCTGTAAACTCTCACTTCTAGTCAAACATGAAAAAACGTCTACAAATAATGTCCTATAAGTTTTGATTAAACGGCAAATACACTTGACGAATTTAAGTTTGCAAGCCTTTGTTGCAACTAATTTTGTTTGGAATTTAACTTAAGAAACTACATAAAGTAAATTGTTGTGCATTGAACAGGGTCTGTATGTAATTGCTATGTTATTAGGTTTGATATTTACTTTTTTTTTAAATAATAAAATATTTATTTACCTTTGGATATGATATACCTAAATTATTTTTAGTTTATTGCTCTGGCAAGCAAAGTGCTATGTTGAGTTATTTAGAATTCGGGCGGAAAATAGGGTAGATTATTTTTACGCTGGGAAGGAATTCTATATAGGTACTTAAAGTATGTAGTGACTGTTTGTTTAAAAAACAATGAAATCAAAAATAAACTTACATTTATAGCAGCTGTAGTAATGAAGCTGGATCCAAATAATTTTAGATACATATCTTGAAAGATTTTCCAAAATTCTTCAGCTCTTTTGAGGTCAGGTTTGTATATTTCCATAAAGTCTAGACCTGCTGAAAACACTGTAGGGGATGACTAAAATAAAATCAAATGAACTAGATATAATAAACAATATACTATTAACCAATAAAAAATGATAGAAATATTTATATAATAAGGTATATTCGCGTATTGTGCTTTAAGGTTGTTGTGGTGGCACAAGCATGTGACTCGATTTTCACTCAGGGGAATTAAATTAATGTACATTTTTAATACATAATTTCTTGAAAATTTAGCGGGAAGTGGGAAACAAGTGCAACGTGAACAAGAATGCTTTTTGGAATCAGAGTGCCTTAAAAAAATTACATATAACATTTTTAAAATCATAATAGACACTTCCGTGTGGAGCAAATAAGTGATTGGCTGTAAAGTAATGATAAGGATTCAATCCACACTCGATGGAATCGATTAAATTATTTCTACTTTCCTGTCCTGCTAGGCAAAGTTCAACATTGATTTGTGCGAGTGAATATGCTTGTTTCAAAAAGATTGGGTACAGAGTGAGTACACTATATCGTCTCTACCCGACTTACTAGAAAGGGCGGAGCAAAAAAGAATGAAATTAAAATACATACTGAAGTGATGATTAATCCTTTACACTTGCTTTTGGCAACTTCATCCAATTTTAAACTCATTTCTCTAAGCAATTCGAGACTTAAGCTATTCACTGGTGGTCTTTGTAATGTCATTATAGATACTCCATCATTATCAATTGATAAGTCAACTAAGGGGCTTTGACTAGACATGGCTCTCAAGTATGGAACAAGACTTTTACTTTTGTGTATCAATTGTCGTAAAAGCATATTTATTTTTATTTCTGGAAAATTAGAACATAATTAAATAATTTCCCAAGACGATAGTGTACAACGGTATAAATACTGTGAACGTAGTGTTTACATCATAATCTTGTGTACCACGACAGCATCAGCATTAATAAATGTGAATAAATATTAAAACTAGTATTATGGTAGACTTTAAGCTATACGTTTTAAGTGTAAAAGTACGAATTTGAAATTTACAAATATAATTTTGAAGTTTAACATTGTGAATTTCTTGCTCTAAATATATGCCCGTGAACGTCGCCGACCAGTGCCGAAATCAAATTGTATCTTCCGTTGAGGCATCTCTCCATATGAGGTGAATAGAACTTGGTAAAATTCAACCTCCAGAAGACACAAGTCTGCGTGTTAGCCGTTAAGAAAATCCCATTTGTCGTATCACCAGTATTCGAGAGCACTCCCTTTCAAGCCGCGCCCAGCATCAGTATATTGGGCCTCAGCTTTTCGAACGGCTGCCAGTATCGCGATCATCTGGAAAGCAAGGCCAAATTGACCTCGAAGAAACTGGGGGTGATCAGCAGAGCGAGACAATATTTCACGCCAAATCACCGTTTGGCCCTGTATAGTGCCCAAGTTCGGCCTCATATGGAATACTGTTCTCACCTCTGGTCTGGTGCACCCCAGTATCAGCTTGAACCATTTGATCACATACAACGTAGAGCCGTTCGAATCGTTGGGGGGTCCCCAACGATGAAAAATAATCTGTGTGCTACTTGATACTTTGGCTTTGCGTAGAGACGTATCTCCCCTATGCGTTCTCATTTATCACGGGGAGTGTTCTGGAGATCTGATTATTTGACTTGGTTCCTGCCGCCGAATTTTTCAACCAAACAGTACGTAACAAACTACAGTACCATCCACTCCATCTGGACACGTGGCACTCGACTACTGTGCGGTTTCGTAGGAACTTTCTTTCACGCGCCACACATCTGTGGAACGTCCTACCCGCCGCAGTATTTCCAGGTCGATAGGACATCTTCAAGACACCTTCAAAAAACGTCTGCCTTAAAGGCCGGCAACGGCCCTGGTGTTACACGAGGCCATGGGCGAAGGTGATCACACACAATCAGGTGACCCGTACGCTCGTTTGCCTTGTCTTTTCCATAAAAAAAATCGATAAATAAATAGTGAATTGTCACACGTATTGTTTCAAGAGTTTTGTGGAGAATATTTAATCTATTGTAGAGTGGTTAAGACAGAAGTCTTACTGAGGAGAGACCGACTTATGAAACAGAATCCGAGGAAACACTTTTTATTTATACACGTAAGTAAGATGCCATAATAGTTGTGGCAGCACCGTGTGACTATTCTACTTCATATGTAATTGGAGGAAACGTGGAAACTTCTTAATAAGAAATGGAGTGTTTTAAGGCCTGTCGTGGCGCAGCGGCACAAGCCGGTGACTGTAACCGATAGGTTGTGGGTTCGATACTCGAGGAAATAAAATATTAAATTATTTCAATTTTAAATTACTCTCTCTCTCTCTCTCACAGCTTCATGCTGTATCCCGCACATGGCAGGGTAGGCAGAGGGAACATGGGAACCTGGTGTTAAGATACTCCGTTCTACTTCCATTGTGTTTTGAGTGGCGGAACTCAACGCCGCGTTTTACCTAGTACCAGAGCGAAGAAATGAAAACACAAAATATTTAAATTAAAAATATTAACTATTACATTTCCTCGAGTGGAGATCGAACCCACAACATGTCGGTTACAGTCACACGCTTGTGACGCTGCGCCACGACAGCTTTACAATTTTAAATATCTATTGATTTCATTTCTTCGCTCTGGTACAAGGTAAAACGTGGTGTTGCGTTCCGCCGTTCAACACGCAATGCCTCAAATTTAGCGAAAAGTGGACAACGGCAGTGGAACGGATTGTCTTAACACTAGGTTCCTCGATTCCATCTGCCAATCCTATTCTAAATCACTTTATGTATTACAATCTTACAATTTTACATTCTTACATTTTATAAATTATTGTAAATTATGTTATAATTATAAATACACGTATTATTTTATTAAACTTTCAGGTATTTAATTAATATCGATATTGAATGTATTGAAATACCTGTTAGCTGATCGTAGAAGTTATTCGTGGACATTGTATTTTGACATTATATATTCACAGCAAAAATTCTTATACTTCCACCATAAACAATAATCCGTAAGATAAGGACATTCATACCTCGAAACGTTTTCGTCGGAATAGCTAATAGAGGGCGTATTAGATATAAGTACTATATTGATAAAAATTAAAACAGATTATAAAGATAATAGATACTGATACGCTTTCCGTCTAATACCACATATTTGTTTTAAAAAAAATAATTGTGTCAACTTAACATGACAAACGCTTGTCTGAAAAAATGTAACAGATTAGATTTAATTGTATCTACTTTCAATCCCATCACCTTACAATCCTATTCAATTTCAGTATGGAGGGTAGAAATACAGAGTATCATTGCATAAATAAAAAAAGACCATTAAAATAGGGCGGTGTCACATTAGCATCTTGGTTTTTTTTAAAAGAAGCACTAAATATAATGAGAGGATTGTGAAATACGCAAGGTTTCCTCATAATATTTTTTTAATCTTTTATTTTCTACATTGTTTTATTCTATGTTAAATGTCGATTTTATTGAAATTTAAATATTTTATTTAAAATAAGAAGTTACATTTTGTCTGACAAACAATTTATCAACGGTGCGCTAAAAATACTGCCTCAGAGTTTTGAATAATTAATTAGTTTAGTCGCTAATAGGGTTTTTTATTATATAATTCACACATACCTTTTGTCCAGTGCCATACTGAAAGGTTTTTGAAACCTTATAAAGTAAAGTAATTCAGTAAACAGTCATCTAATTTAAAGAGAACTAAAGTTAGTGCCTTTATCTGTGATTGAAGGAGTGACAAACAACTTATTGGTCTTAACTTAACCTTACGTATTCAATGGCGTGGAATCTGTGTTTTTTAAAACAAAACGATTTTGATCAAGATCAACAGCTATAGCTTTACTAACCAAACGTTGAACATCTGAATTATTTTGTTAGGCAGTTTCCAAATAGAGTATCTTTTTAATTAGGCACATTACTTGGGGCATTTTGATAGGTCATTTTAGCAAAATTAATAGAAACAGGAATCCCAACTGGATTTCGAATTAGAAAATCAACATGCACAATGTATTCACCCTTTTTATCTACCACCTGTATACTTACTACCTGTATGCGGATGACTTACAATTCTACGCACAAGGCATGCTCACTGAAAAAACCTACTTATTTACTTACTTAGCTTCACGTTATGTCTCTAGCGGGGTAGGTATAGAGAACGGAGCGCCAAGCACTATGGTCTGGGCATAGCTCTTTCGCCTTCTCCACTGTCAACAACCTCCTCGTTCATGTCCTCCGGGGGTCCTAATGCTTTTTATGTGACCCTCCTCTAGTATCATAGATACTGTGTTTTCTAAGGTCAACCGAGATCTTCCCCTCCCTCTCTTACCACTCACTTTTACTTCATAAACATTTTTTGCCATTCTTTCTTCACTCATTCGCTCGACGTCGCCCAAACCACCTGAGCACATTCTTCTTCATTCTCACTGTGACATCCACGCTATTACCAACTATTTTGAGTATAATTTCATTGCGAGGTTTGCGATCAACCAAACTAACTCCGTATAACCTACGAAGAGATCGTATTTCTGAGAATCAGAATTCATATTTCTTACATTCTTCTTCAGTAACACCCACGTTTCGCTGCCGGGTAAAAGCGTCGGTACCAATGCTGCATTATGTAAGACCGAACGTGCAGCTATGACGACGTTTTGCTGTCTCAACAATGCAGCTAAGGCACCGTTAACTCTCTTACCGGCAGCAATACGCCGCACCACATCCATTTCATATCTTCCGTCTTTGCTGAACATACTTTCCAGATATACTACCTCATTCACTTGTTCTAATATCTTATCATTTACACTCATATTACATTCTTTCGCCACCGACCACGTCATGCCCGGAACGATGGGAAGTGGAGGACGGAGCTATAAATAGCTACTGAACTACTACTTGTTACCTTGACATTAGGAGGAGTATATTTTAAATTAAACACTTTTAACCGGATTAATCGCGTATATTGGTTGTTGAAAATGTTTTTTGAAAACCGGACGTTTCGAACACTTTACAGTAGTCCGTGGTCACGGGTAAACTGAGGTGGCATTTGTCTGACATTTAATATAATTATTATATCAAACTACCGCCAACGACTCCTTAATTGCCTCGCATACTGCCCTGGATTCTTGCAGAATGAACTTTAATTTTTTTAAGAGTGGGTCCCAGGTGGTTGAAAATTTATGATGCTCACTGAACAAACCTACTTATTTACTTACTTAGCTTTACGCTTTTACTTAGTTAACTTTTACTATGGAATTATTTATCTATTGAGATCACACGTGCCAAAAGCCATTTGTCAGTATCAATTTGTAAGTATAAGTATTATATTTATTTCTTAATGTATGTTATGTGTATTTAATTGAATTTTATGAATTAAACATAATTAAGCATATTATATTTAATGTTAATTGGATACTTTTATATTTTAATGCATCTTTTTATACATCTCCTATGACCATAGGTTATCTGGTGTGATTGCTTCAAGCGATAGACCGCCATATCGTGGTTTTTTTTTTTATTTTAGTATACTGTATGTATTTATTTTTTGCAACAAAATATATAGTATTATATTGTATCGTTATAAATAACTTGTGTAGTAAAGATGGTGATGATGATATAAAAGTGGCAGCCCAAAGCTATAATAAATACCTAACATAAGTTTATATAAACGATATAAAAATAAAAAATGATAGCAATTTCTCTCTTCATTTCGAGTACCCCTCATACATGGAAGTAAATAATATATAGGTATGGAAGGACATGGAAGTAAATAATGTATATGTGCCAGTCATATGGGAGTGTATTGACACACGCATACAGACCTGTATAGCATCATTCGATCAGCATCCGATCCGAGCCAATGTTCATATCAATTTGTAGAGACCCACGATCGATTTTTCCTCAAAATAAAATGGGTAAGAGGGCAATCTTTTGCAGTATAAAAATTACTTTACTCTTTGGGTTTGATGAACTAAAAACAAATAAGAACACAACTCTGTTTGCTATGAATTGTTGGTCGAAGAAAACATGTAATTATGTTAATACAAACAGCATATTTATAAATATGAATTATTTAATGAGATCTTAATAGGGGGATATTCATTAATAAATTTAGTATTATTATTCGCTCAATTATTTGAGACAGCGTCGTGTCCGAGTGGCCGAATTCAATGTAGAAGATTCCTTAATATTCGGACCAGAACGAGGAAATAAAAATTAAAATTACATTTCCCAGAGGTGGCGGTTCTGGTTACAATCACAAGCCCTTCCGTTGCGCCACGGGAACGTAAACATAACCTTTTTAACTAAAGTTCGTAAAAATTTTTCCAAATAAAACAAAAGAAATTCAAATCAATAACCGATTGAATAATGTAAAATAATAAAAACTCAAACATCTCTCTACTTCACTAAATAAAAAACTTCGTGTAAATCGGAATGACGATTTATACAATATTTAAAAACTACATATTACATATAAGTATAAGATCTTATCATGTTTGACTGAAGTAACTAAACATTATTGATACGGTACTATAAACTGTGTGTGCATGCTTCTTTCTAGATTTAATATCAATTTATTTTTATTACAAAAACGATTCACTGTAAAAAAAAGGCAAGGCAATATAGTTTTATTATTTTTACAAATACGTATCGACGCCGATAAAAATATAAATTTGTGTTCGTTAACCTGACGTCAAGTTTAGTTTCACAAATGATCGTTATCATTGTTGACACAATGATAACGATCATTTGTGAAACTAAATACAATGATTTTATACATTTGAATTGACGTTGGTTATTTTTCAGTTTTCAAATATTATTTTATGGGTTTAAATATCAAATTACTTCATAAAATATTGTTTATTTGTAATGTAAACATACTAAAGATAAAAAAATATATTTGAAACAAACTTAAACTTTATTTGAGTTAAAAGGTGTAATAAATAATGTATAACTAGATGTTCATCTTAATATTTAAATAAAAAAAATGTTAAGTGTAACGCAAGAACAGAAACTATTCCTACATCGACATCTAGGGGAGTCTTCTTCCATCCAGCCTGGGAGCAGGGTAAATGGATTAAGAGCTTTATGTGCCCTCTGTCCGCGGTGTCTTACGGCACTCATAAATATGAGTGTGTCATTGGGTGGGCAATGCCCGGTGGGATACAAGCATCTGTGTGGTAGAATCGCAGGTGCAGGGAAGAGGATGCAGAGAGATAGGATGAACTTTGTGCCACCTGGGCGGTCAGCCCAGTCGGGTGATGGCGCCCAAACGTCTGTAAAGGCTTGGAGCTTGTGGCCTGCCAAGTACTAACAAGCGTATAATAATCGGTTTATTAGATTTAATATTAACAACATGATCATTATGCATTCATATGCATTCACTTCACATTGTATAGAAATATAAATTTTCTATTCAGTAAGGTTTACCTATAAATATTTAAAAAATATATATATTAAAATCTTATAAATTTTAATTTTTATATTTTATAATAATAACTGTTAATATCATATCAAATATACCTTGATTCATATACTGACATTAAAGTCATTTAAAAGAACACCGAGAGTATCATTAAAATACTTGCAATCCTACCTACACCTATGATAAATACAAACAAAATATATATTCTAAATTGCAGATTTCTTCTTCAATGATTGTATATACATTTCAAGACTTTGTTGTACTTGAGGGTTTTTCATAAAAGCCAAAAACTCTTGTAAATCTTTTTCTCTTCTCTCATTAAAAATTTTCAAAACAACTTCTCGCATTTTCTGTTTTGTAATCGCTCGTGCTACTGGAGAAATTTTATTGAATTTTCCTATGTAAGATTTGCATTTAGCAATGGCATTGGCTTTGTCAGATGCTACTTCGTCAATAAGACCCACCTAAAACAACAGTGTGTTTATGTTATAAGAAATAAGTAAAATCAATAAAATAATTATATATATATATATATATATATATATATATATATATATATATATATATATATATATATATATATATATATATATATATATATATATATATATATATATATATATATATATATATGTAAAGTAATTTATTTACCTTTAATGCTTCATCTACCGAGAACAGTTTGGCTGAAGTAAGAGCAAGCTCCGCTTGTCTTACAGATATGATATGACTATATATGTTGATAAAAGAAAGTGGCGCAGTAAAACCTAGAGCAGTTTCGTTGAGACCAATTGAAAGTTTACCTCCCACCATAACTCTGTACTCTGTTGATATACTTATTAGACAACCTCCGCCAAAAGCATGTCCCTACAATATATATTTTATCTTTTTAGCTCATGTAGAAAGCAACATTAACTTTATATACGATACACGTATATAAAGTTAATGTTGCTTTCTACGGCGGAACTCAACGCCACACTATGTCTTCATACAAGAGCAATTAATTAAAAAGAAAACACTTCCTCGTTTTGGATAACCGCGCATTAGCTTAACCGATCCGCGCCGGCCTCTTAACGATTTTTTAAATAATAATAAATAAAATAGTTCTCTGCTTTACATTTTGAAGATTAAAATATCGATAAATCGAGTGATCTTCGAGTGCTTACATTTTGGTATAGTTAAGTCACCTACGCCTTTATTTAGTCAGTTACAAAATGGCTGGTTTTATGTAACGTAATTTAGTTTTGTAAAAAAATTGATGCACTGATTTATTTATTTATAAGGTATCTGCAGATGCATTTCCATACAGAATAGTTATTGAGAATAATGATGATTAAATCAAATACTGAAATTTTTGATTTTGAAGACTAGCGCAACTGTCCTGCATCAAAAAGGCCCTGCTAAGCACACAGTGACTCGAATTTGCTTAGACTACATTCTCTTTGCTTACTTCTTGCCAAGGTTTAATAACAAAAGACTGTAACTAGAAACAATATGGCAAGGGTCGTATTACTACGGCTACTATTAAATTTATAAATATTGTGATGTATTGTAAAACTATGCTATATACTAAACAATGTGTTGAAAATGTGAAAAAAGTATGAAACTGAGACTCTTTATGCAGAATGCCGTGTAGAAATCAAACATTGTAATCTTACATTTACAGCAGCTGCAGTAATGTAACTAGATCCATACAATTTAAGGCACATGTCTTGAAAAGTTCTCCAAAATTCTTCAAGTCGTTTGAGGTCTCGTTTGTACATTTCCACAAGGTCACCGCCGGCTGAAAATACTGTAGGGAATGACTGAAATAAAACCCAAATTAACCACTCTAGAGTATAGAGACCATCGTGACTGTCAGCAGGTAATTATATAAAAAGACCTATTTAATTTATATAAAAAGACCTATTTAAAATTATAAAACACACTGATATTGTGGTACAATAGGGCTGTGTCTATAATTGTTGTAGGTTTAATCGCCATCGGTAGAATGACTATGGTAGACAAGGAATGGTATTAACATACAATTTTAGATACTGTGTCAGAAATTAAGCACAAAGTGTGGAATGAGGTAATTTTACTTTACATTATCCACATCGTACTTGACGAAAAATAAGAAGTGAAAGAATGAAATTGAAATACATACTGAAGTTATAACCAATCCTTTACTTTGGTTCTTGGCAACTTCATCCAATTTTACACTAATTTCTTTAACTAATTCGAGATTTAGGCTATTTACTGGTGGTCTTTGTAATGTCATTGTAGATATTCCATCATTATCAATTGATAAGTCAACCAAGGGGCCTTGACTAGTCATGGCTCTCGAGTTTAAAACTAGACTTTTAGTTTTTTGTAGCAATGGACGGTAAAGCATCTTGGATGATATATCTGAAATATTGGACAACAATATATTAAACCGAGGCATTTGAGGCACTCAAAAATTCTTAATGAAATTCAATATATAAATCTATTACACAACCATTATATACCTATATATACACACAACAAAGGCTGTGTCTTAATAAATAATCAAGATTCGTCAATAGATTAGACGTAAGATTATTATTTTCATTTCATGATCTTTAACCACACTTTGTTACGTGTGAAGCACTTATTAATAAACACCACAGCTACAAATCTCTACTACTGCGAAAACACTACTCACTGTTGCCAAGGTTTTCATTCTTTAAATGCAGTATTAGAAGGAGAAAGGGATATACTGCATCGTATACTTAACAAATGGCGTCTAAATTGTAGTTGTAGTTTTTTGCAAAGACAAGGTAATCGTGCGTACTGTCGCCTGATAGGGATTAATTAGCACCATCCACGGCCGAGTGGCCAACACCAGCGATGCTACAGCCAGTTGCGGTTTTATGATTACTTTATTATTTACTTATATTTGTTTGATATAAAATACTCTTTTTATTTTTTTTTGGCACAATCTTGTTTAGAGTAGTTCAAATTGTGTCTGCTTAAAAAGTTAATTACAACGAAATTTTCTAAAACAAATCACTAATTATATTAAAAATAATGAAATATCAATAGACCATAGCAGTTAATGGGCAATTGCTTTTTTAATACGATTCGTACCAAATCGATGTAGATTGTCAATATATTTAAATTCTGCCTATTAAGATGCCTATAATAACTAGCGTCTTCAGAGTCCTGAGCGGTTTCATCACACGTCTCTGTTCCATGAGTAGGAGTGCTTCGTCGGAGTTGCTTTTTTTGCTATTGCGAATTTTCGCAAATTTAGAATCTATCGTACGGACAATATTTTTCACATTGAAAGCTTTCTAGTTTTAGACTGGTGCAATAAGTATTATTATACTATTATTCACAGTAGCAAAAAAAGAAACTCCGTAGAACCGTAAAATAAAATTTCTAAATTTTATTTTACATCCGTTTCGAGTGGCGGAGGTCGACGCCGCGCTTTGCCTCTTCACCAAATTTAACAAATGAAATTATGTGATTCCTCAATACTTCAAGTGGGAATCGAAGTTAAAACCATCGTGTTTACAGTAACACGACTGTGCACCTAGACGTCAAAAAGTATGTAATAAAAGATATTTAAAAAAAAAAAAAAAAAAAAAAATAAGCACCTGCTTTATTCCATAGAACAGGTACCCTAATAAAAAGGTACTGTAGAAAATCGTTACCAGAGCGAAGATATAAAAACAATAAATATTTAATTTTTTTTTAGCTTCACGCTGTAACCCGCACGGGCATGGTAAACAGAGGGAACCCGGGAACCTAGTGTTAAGGCACTCCGTTCCACTTCCGTTCCCCACTTTCCGCCGAATTTACGGCATTGCGTGTTGAGTGGCGGAACTCAACGCCGCGCTTTGCCTTATTACCAGAGCGAAGAAATGAAACATTAAATATTTAAATAGAAAATATTAAATATTTCATTTCCTCAACTGAGGATCGAACCCAGAACCTGTCGGTTACAGTCTTCTACATTCTTGTGCCGCTGCACCACGACAGGCCTCTGAAGGTTCTTTTTACCTGATGATATTTGATTTATTTACTCTACAAAAATCCCCTAAACAACTAAGACCTAGGATAGTATCTTGGTTTTAAAGACTTAAATATTAATTAATTCTTGATGGTCTTTCAATTCCTAGTCATTCTTTTTTTTCTTTTTTATTCCTACTCATTCTTTCTTTGTAAACAATGCTCTCTCAAAATTAGTACATTGGTTTAGTGCAAATAATTTACTTTTGAATAGTACAAAAACAACATGTGTTATATTCCGAACACCCAACACGAAAATTGTGAAAGCCGATGTACTTTTAAATGGTGAAGCCGTGGATCCTGTTGATTGTACGGTATTTCTCGGGATCACCATTGACTCTAAATTACAGTGGGGACCTCATATCGATGGATTGGCGAATAGACTTAGCTCAGCAGCCTTTGCAGTTAAAAAAATCAAAACATTAACATAATCAGAACAGACGTGGGAACGGCTCGCCTTGTTTATTTTAGCTACTTTCACAGTATTATGTCTTACGGCATCTTACTTTGGGGTAATGCAGCCGGTATTCAATCAATTTTTGTCTTGCAGAATCGAGCTGTTCGTGCAATCTATAAATTAGGCCCTAAAGATTCTTTTATGGAAAAATTTAAAGAAATCAATATAATGACCGTTGCATCACAATACATTTTTGAAAATATTATGTATGTTAAGAAAAATATTCATGATTTTTTTATTTTATTTAGATAAGGGATATACATAATATTAATACTAGAAATAAGTTTAATCTTAACAAGAGGTGTACTTAGATAAGTTTTATCGATTTAAAAATTATATTGAGCTGTTATGGACATTTTTTTTTATCTTATTAATTATAAATTGACCTTTAAAGGGAATTCTATTTTTATACAAAGACTTCAGTTTTTTTAAGAATTCATTTAATTACTTGTTTACTGTAGATTTTTTCACAATTTGTTATTGTATTTTAAATGTATTTTACTTTTACATTATTTACTTAGAATTACGCATTATACGAATGATTTTTGAACACAAGTTTCTTGTGGCGATACTCACAACAATGAAATTAAATGTAAATAGTTTTATTAGTAGTGTGTTATAGCAATGTGTCGCCCTATACCAATCTTGTAAGACTTAACGTCAAAACACATCTATTTATAATAATACTCTTTGTTTACATATATTTAGGTATTATATGCATTTATATTATATACTAGCTGTTACCCGCGGCTTCGCCCGCGTAGGACTCGATTTATCCCGTGAAAACCACCTGATTTGATGACTACCTAAAGCACTTAATTCTCCTTCGCAGAGAATAGAGATTTGAATATTTAAAAATACGTTACTCAGTTTCACGCTGTATCCCGCACATGGCAGGGTAGGCAGAGGAAACTTGAGAACCTAGTGTTAAGACACTCCATTCCACTTTCGTTCCCCACTTTCCGCCGAATTTTGAGACATAGCGTGCTGAGTGGCGGAACTCAACGCCGCATTTTGCCTTGTACCAGAGCAAAGAAATGAAAACATTAAATATTTAAATTGAAAATATTAAAAAATTAATTTCCTCGATTGGAGATCTAACCCACAACCCATCGTTTACAGTCACACGTTTGTGCCGCTGCGCCACGACAGAATAAATTTATTGTATATTATTGGTATTTTATACATTATTGGTATGTTATACATTATTGGTATATTATATGCAGTTATTGAATTTTTTGTAGTAAAATTCTTTTACTAAGATGACGTACAATACTTACATTGTAAAATTTAACGATAATCTGATTATTGATCAAGTATATTCGTATATTAAGCCATATCTTCCTATAATGTCCGTCTTATTTTTGAATGATCTTATATTTTTATGCCGTGTGATTCCGGCTTAGAATAGGATCACCCTGGTACTGATGGTGTCGTAAGAGCAACTAAAGTGCGTGTGATAGAGTCACGTTGCCAGCAATGACAACACGCATCTGCAGACTCAACCGGTTCATTACCACCCCCGGCATTTAATACCGGCGTTAAGTAGTGGTTTCGGCCACTGCGCTTCGCATTGGGTAATGCCGCGCCCCGGTGCCTATTCACCTTATAGACCGGCAACGCACCTGTAGCTACTTTGGTGCTACACGGGGTCGTGGGTGGCGGTGATCACTTACCATCAGGTGACCCGTACGCTCATTGGCTTGTCGTTCCATAAAAAAAAAGAAAAAAATATAAAATATAGAGACACAGTTTATTAAATAGATACCATAAGATTTCATTTGGCCGTAAAGTTTTGTTAAAGTTTAGATTTTATTTATATAATAACACTTAGAACGTAAGTAATATTACGAACGTACGAACCCGCGCCTCTGAAAAAACGTTCCAGCGCTCTGACCAACTAAGCCATTCGTTCTCACCAAGCTCCGCCGAAATTGGATTAGTTGAAATTGGCGCGGCTTCAAATCCTGCTTCGTTCAAAATTTTTATACGCTTTTTAAATTTAAGTTTAGTATTTTCTGTAATAAGTGTGGAATAACACTTTAAAACATAGTAAAAATATAAGTAACATTATTTAAAGATTTAGTTGCTGCCCACAATTATGTTAACAGATTCAACTTCAAATTCAAAATATTCTTTATTCAAATAGGCTTTAGCAAGCACTTTTGAATCGTCACAAACATAAGATTACCACCGGCTCGGATTGTGGTTCTGCTGAGAAGAGCCGGCAAGAAACTCAACAGTTGCTCTTTTTAATACTGAATAGTTACAGTTTCATTGTTTAATACAATAATGACTATCCTGCATGAAATCTCACAATTTAAATTCTCATAATTTAAACAAATTTAACCTGATTAATTCGAATTATCCCGATAAATCGTTAAGCACTCGGTATACGTGATTAATTTGATTATTTTTTTTCACTTAAAACATTTTTTACTTTTTATTGTAGTATAAAACATTAAAATTGGCGTTCCTGGCGTTATTTTTTTCCTCAACCTTATCGAAGAAAGTATATTTCCTACCACACTTCGTTATACCACTTGGAGATACCAAGAAAATCTGCTAACATTCTTTCATTGCATCAGCATCTTTAGTTTTAGGAGTCAAAATAACGCGTTCACATAAATAAGATTTTTCAGAATTGGTATCTTATAAAAGGATGAACTAATATAAATTCAATCTCGGAACTAACTAATTTGCCAAGTTTTTTAAAAATTCTAATCTCACCATTCTCTTCAAGAAGGAAACCTTCTTTTTCGTCTGGGTATGGCCCGAGGATTTTTCGTCTGGGTATGACCCTAGTAAGAATATTTCAAAGTCACTCGATTTAAAACTGGTATAGTTTGTCTGAAATCAGTTGAGAACAAAATTATAATACTGCTCATTGGCCTATCATCTCGATTAATGTTTTCCCACAACGTTCTTTCAACCGCCTCTGTGACTTTTATATGAGACATGGTAGGCTCATACCATACGATAAAACATCCATACCGAAACAATTTGGCTTTGTTTGACAAAGCAAAATTGTTTTTGTATTGATGCCTTATCTCATGTAACAGAACATGTTGGTGTTTTTGTTCTGTCTAAATCGATTGGGATTTTAAACATTGTGTGTGCCGTCTTTCCGCCAGGAAATAATTTGGCAGCAATATCTGAAGATGCCACTTCAAGAGCGATCTTCTTATGTCGTTTCAATTCAGCTAGAATTACCCTTGTCTGGCTTTTCCGTGCCTTCTGGAGCATTAAAGAAAAACAGCGCCTTCTGGAGCACCTAAGAAAAACAGTTTCGTTACTTAAGGCACCATTGGACAACAATACTGAATATTTTTCTTTGTTCCATTATAAATTTGGATGCGACCTCATTAACTGTAGTAGTGAACTCGATAAGACGATGCTAAAGGAACGTAGCGTAACGGAGGTTGACCGTAGTCAATAAGAGAATTACCTACAATCGAAAACACAATATCTTGTAAAGAACAGAGGGTCTTCTGATAAAAATGTTTTGTACTCTTCTCACAATCTTAAAGGATTGAGATCGTACAAAATGCTAACATATAACTGCCCTAAACTACTGGGACAGTCACTGACGCAAGATTTCTTACGACTTTTTCCCAGTGGATATCATCTTCAATTACCCAAATTGACAACAAAGCACACGAAAATGACAACAAAATGATTTCTGATGTGCTTTAATTGATGCCATATTTTCTTATTTCTGATTGTTTATGGGATGTTATATATCTTCGTTTTTAATATGTCAATGTTGAAAAATTGTTGATTGTGTTGACACTTTCAACATGATCAACATTTTTTGTTAAAACATTACTTCATAATTTCTTATACTTAAACTGGACCGTTATGCTTCTATATCTTCATTTTCAATATTGTTAGCTCGCCGAATAAATACCAAGGGACACTTTATTCAACACTACATCTTTAGTCTTTATAATGCACAATGTCAGATATAATGCGACTGCAGTACGAATTATATTATAAAATAATACAGCTTGACTGTAATTAAGTATTTTATTAAAGTTTACTCATCCCCGTTCGATACAGAAGTGAGTCTTTTTATATCGTACCGATGGTATCGTCACTTTGTCAGCCGAGCATTTTTTAATGCTACCTACATTATGAAAAGGAAGTGTAAATCAAATAT
This sequence comes from Eueides isabella, assembly GCA_019049475.1. Lineage (NCBI taxonomy): Eukaryota > Metazoa > Arthropoda > Insecta > Lepidoptera > Nymphalidae > Eueides > Eueides isabella. The sequence continues at coordinate 4,733,247 of CM032394.1, read as the reverse complement.
CTTACTAATAATAATTAAATAGCTATCAAATGCTACCTACAATATGATGGTAAATGTAAATCAAATATCTTAGTAATAAATATTAAATAGCTATCATTCGGCTAATCCTGACAAGTGACGCGACCCCGCGTTACGATCGCAGACAACACAAAAAATGTTTATTTTATTTTTACCTAAAAATAAATAAAAAAAAAAGTTTTACAAAACCAAATTTTAAAGCAGATTCAAATTAATTTAGGTTACATCAATTCACAATAATAATACAAATATTAATACTTTAATTTAAATCTATATAATACTTTTAGAACTTTATGTAAAACTCATTTATAGATTTTAACTTATACTTAAAATGTTCAGTTTACTTGTAAATTGATTTCATATCCACGTAACTCACAATTTCACTTATCCACATAATTTTTGGTTCAAGTTTAAGCTCGGTCATGTACGGCTCAATAATATGACTATATAAATAAACAGCTCCATGATGCACCTTTGTTTATTTTGCTCAAATTTAAGTCTTCAATTTAAATATGCCCTCAGACATCATAGCTGCACATTCGCCCACACATACATCGGCTCAACTTAAGCCCACATATAACATCGGCTCACGATATACCCACGTATATCATCAAGTCAATTTATGCCCACGTATAACATCGGCTCAATATATGCCAACGTATAACATCGGCTCAACACATGCCCACGTATAACATCGGCTCAACACATGCCCACGTATAACATCGGCTCAACATATGTCCACGTATAACATCGGCTCAACATATGTCCACGTATAACACCGGCTCAACATATGCCCACGTATAACATCGGCTCAACATATGCCCACGTATAACATCGGCTCAACATGTGCCCACGTATAACATCGGCTCAACATATGCCCACGTATACCATCGGCTCAATATATGCCCACGTATAACATCGGCTCAACATATGCCCACGTATAACATCGGCTCAACACATGCCCACGTATAACATCGGCTCAACATATGCCCACGTATAACATCGGCTCAACATATGCCCACGTATAACATCGGCTCAACACATGCCCACGTATAACATCGGCTCAACACATGCCCACGTATAACATCGGCTCAACACATGCCCACGTATAACATCGGCTCAACATATGCCCACGTATAACATCGGCTCAACACATGCCCACGTATAACATCGGCTCAACATATGCCCACGTATAACATCGGCTCAACATATGCACATACTAATTTAACCAATTACAAGGGTATACTTGTACAATCAATGTACGATATTATACAAACTTATTCTTATCATTATGTAACAACGATTATTAAACAATTACTCCTTACATAATTGGCCATATGCAATTTAAAGATTTTAAACTTTTAGTAACACTACTTTAAACAACTCTTTGATTCTTATAATCTATTTTACTTTAAATACACATAACACCTCCAACCTTACACAGTTTATAGAAAATTATTACTTTATTATTATACCACCTTTATTCATTTACATTAAGTATATTAAATCATGTGTATTACAATCTACATAAATGTTTACTATTTAGTACTATATTACACTCGAAATAATAATACATCTTTTACAGTAAAAACATGAATATTCCATGTTCAAGTTGACACATAAATCAAGTTCGATGTATCATTAAATAATTTTAATAATATATTTCATTTACATTTACATTAAATCATTTTTTTTTAAAAGTTATATATGTATATATATTTTAAATAAATATTTTTGTTTTAAGTTATTTCATCTTCCTTTCCTCATTATTAACAAATTTGTATTTTATTTTGTAATTTTGCGTATCATAAAGTTTATTTGAAAATGTAAAACAATAACTCATGTACAGCTTATAATTTACTAATTAATAACAATAAATTAATTTACCAATATTTCTTTTTTTTTTGTTTTACTCATTTTCAGATTCACTTGAGATAGGATCATTATCAAAAACAAGCCATGGATGGATTTTATCAACGGGATAAATCCCTACGTAATTAGATTTTTCACTTTTACGCGTAATTGGAGTGTCTTGTACCTCATAGCGATCGTTATCATACACCTTAGTAATTCTATACGGACCAGAACACTTGGGAAGTAGTTTTCGACTATGCCCAGGTCCAGTATTTATATCTTTTTCTATTCTAACAAGATCTCCTACGTTATATTTATGCGGTTGTTTTCTTGATTTATTAAATCTAAACTGTTGTTTTTCTTGTTCAAGAACTATTCTCTCTCCTGCTGTGGCTCGTATTTTATCTATATTTATTAAATCACTAGCTTCCGAAACTATAGGATTCATGAAACTATCACATGTACCCGTTAGCGTAATTCCAAAAAGAACCTCTGCTGGAGCCTTACCAATTCCTTTATTAATAGTATTGTTTATCGACCATTGAACCTTTGGGACGAGACTATCCCATTCGTTTTCAGGCAATCCGTGATTAGATGAAGTTAAAGATTCTACTAGTGTCCTATTATAACGCTCAATTTGACCATTTGCCCGCGGCGTAGCAATGGCATTCAGAATATGCTTTATTCCTTTATTTGAAGAGAACTTAGTAAACTCATTACTTGTAAAACTAGTGCCACGATCTGTTATCAAACGTCGAGGTACACCAAATAACGAAAAATATTCTTCAAAAACATTTGTACTAGTTTTACTTTTACAATCTCTTACCGCTTTTATAAAAATAAATTTAGTAAACGAATCTATTATGGCTAAAACGTACTGATTCTTCTTTTTACTTAATGGAAAAGGCCCACAGTGATCCGCATGTAACGTATCGAATGGTTTAGTAATCTTTTTAATGGAATGCAAATACCCTTCTTTTGGACCAGCTGGAACTTTATTATGTGCACATTTTAAACAAGATTTACAGTACTTCTTAATGAATTTCCTCATATTTTTAAACCAATAAACTTTCCTAATACGTTCATAAGTTTTATCAAATCCAAAATGTCCATTGTTATCGTGGTTCATTTGCAATATTTGCCACCTTATTGTTTTAGGAACAACCCAAAGTAGTGTTACATTATTATCACTTTTAATTACTCTGTACAGTCGATCATTTTTAATAGTAAAATTGTTTTTAATTTCAATGGCTTCATTGCTTCTAGTGTCTTGTAAAATTTTTATTATACGCTGCAATTCCGGATCAACTGACTGTGCAGTTTGCAACAAAGCCGCATCGTCTTCTATGGCTAACATATCAAATATATCAGTCATTTCCTGACTTTGAGACACTGGATTCCGACTTAACGCGTCCACGTGTGACATTCTTATACCTGGTCGATATTCAATAGTAAAATTATATTCCTGCATTGAAATCCACCACCTGGCTACACGTGGTACGAGGTCGCGCTTCGTCATAGTGTTCCGTATGGCGTTGCAGTCCGTTACTGCTTTAAAGTTTACGCCTAATAGATAGACTCGGAATTTCTGAAGAGCAGAAATTAGAGCAAGGGTTTCTAACTCATATGAATGGAATTTTTGCTCTTCTGGTGAGGTTTGCCTGCTATAATACGATATTACATGTGTTTTATTATTCTTATCTTGGAACAAAATCGCTCCAATACCTAATTTACTAGCATCGGTATGCACCTCCAATTTGGCTGTTGGATCATAAAGAGTAAGAATAGGTCGGCTTACTAATATTTGTTTTAACTCCTCAAATGCTTCTCTTTGTTCTTTCTCAAATTGCCATGAAGTGACTTTTTTCGTAAGGCTAGTCAAGGGTCGTGCAATAATTGAAAAATTTCGTACAAATTTCCTAAAATAACTGGGAAGGCCAATAAACTGTCGGACTTCATGAACGTTTCTTGGTTCAGGAAATTTACGAACAGCTTCAGTTTTTAATAATCCTGGTCTTATTCCATCAGAAGAAATTTCATAACCCAAATAATCAATTTGGGTTTGAAAGAAGTTATATTTCACCAAATTCAAGGTTAGTCCAGATGCGCTTAACAATTTTAATATTTGTTCCAGTTTCTGTAGACCCTCATTTATAGTCTTAGATGCTATAAGTAAATCATCCATATATGCCAAAGCCAGCCGTTTACCTGCTCCTTTCAACATATTATTTATTGTTCTCTGGAAAACACTTGGAGCGTTGGCCAAACCAAATGGCATGCGATTATATTCATACAAACCATCTGGCGTGACAAACGCAGTCAGGTGTTTACTTTTCTCAGCCATAGGTACTTGATAGTATCCTGAAGCTAAATCAAGACTTGTAAAGTATTTATTTCCCCCCAAGCTGTCTAATTGATCTTCAATTCTTGGTAAGGGATACTTGTCTTTAAGGGTTTTACGATTTAGAGCACGATAATCAATACAAAGTCGTTTCTCCCCGTTTTTCTTATTAACTAAAATTACTGGACTAGCGTAGGACGATGTGCTTTCTCTAATAATACCGTGTTCTAATAAATCCTCTATAATAACTGATAGTTTCTCTCGCTCACTAATAGACATCCGGTAAGGGTTATAATAACAGGAGTATCATCATTTAGTCTAATTTCCATTTCTGTTAAAGTAGATCTACCCAATTCAGCTAAGTTCAGTGCAAAACAATCTCTATATGTATTAAGTAACTTGTTGAAACCATTTAACTCTGTTTCTTTTAGAGATGTTCCTATTTTTACTTTATTAAAAGGTAAAGACTGTACTGGTTTATTTGTTATATCAGTTACGCCCACATACAGACTATCGATTTCAGTGTATGAATACCCCCTAGCAATCATAAAGTCCTTTTTAATTGATACTTCCGCTTTAGTAGTGTTCGCAATAAGTAAGTAGCCAAACCCCATATCAAATTGATATAATCCAGGTATTACAACAACATCTAGGCCTGAAATATTCCTATGACCTCCGGAAATATAAAGGCTACCATCATATTTACTATCAACACGAACCGAAATAGGTTTGTAGCAATGTAAGTCTATGATGAAATCGTCAGTTACGAATAGTTTGAATTTTTTTGAATCGTTACAACAATTCACATGTGGCACCTCTAAAAAGAGTAATTCTTCGTTTGTTTTATAAATTACAACATTCGGCCTTTCTGTAAATGTTTGACCAAGAATAACAGGTACCTTCATATATTGATTGGGTACAATAACTACATCAATTTCCGCACTTATGGTACCGATTTGAATTAAAGCTTGTTGAATACCTAATGCTTGCACCAAACTGTTTCCAAAACCTCGTAAACTAGGCGCGTTTGAAGATTGAGACCACTTTAACAGTACATCTCTGGCATCGGATTCTCGTATTAAGGTACAACTACTGCCTAAATCTATAAACGCGTGTTTTCGAAAGCCATTAATTTTTATCGTCTTATAATATTTACTATCAGGCCTTTGAAGAGTTGGATTAATACACATTATCTTGTTAACAGTGTCATCGTTAGTGGCATCTATTTTATCTTCCTTCGTTTCGATGGGCAAGATATGTCTGAAGCAATCTTTTGTAAAATGTCCTACCCGGTGACAAAAACCACATTTTTTCAATTGTTTGGAACACCTCGAGCTAATATGACCAATTTCTTTACAGTTGAAACAACGTACTGATTCAAAACCTTTCTTATTACCGCCATTTAAACTAACTACATTTTTATTAGTGCTTCGAGCTATATTTGTACCCTGAAATTTAAATTTTTGTGTCTGCCCTTCGCTTAATGATATGGTTCTAAGGTAACTGAAAAGTTTTTCTGGCTCATTGAACATACAAGCGCTGGCACTCATTCTTACAAATTTATCGTCAATTCCGTGTATGAGACAACCCACGGCCTTCGAGCTTGTAATTTCACATTTGTTAAGCAATGCAAGTTTTTCATAATAGTAATTGTCAAAGGTTAGTCCAAATTTACAACGAATTCTTAACATTTTTGTTAATAAATCACCATAATTATCATTTGAAGGAAAAGCAGCTTTTAATTTTATTTTCCACTCTTCCCACGTAAATAGCAAGGAAGGTAAACCCTGATACCATTTCTTAGCTAATCCTAGAAGCTTAGGCAGTGCGTAGTGACAAGTTAGTCTGTCATCCCAATTATATATTTTTACACATTCATCTACTTTATGAATCCACCACTCTATATTTTGACTGTCATCTGACGGATCAAATTCCGGGACTACGTTAAAGTTTGCTGTAATATTCGAAAGAAATGGCTGACCGGAAGTCGTAGGATATTGTGGAATCGTAATTGGTGGAGTATATTCTCGGTCCTTATCCTGAACTGGTCGCAACGATTCACCAGTCCGCTCCCTATATATATTTCTATGAACATTACTGTCACGTGCCCGCGAACTACGACGGCGGTCCCGTCTTGACCTACGAGATCATCTACCGTAACCTGAAGAGCTACTACTATATCTGCTAGAACGCGCACTATCTGAATAACTACGTCGACGTTTACGGTGGCGACGTACCTCACATATATTACGAGAACGAGATTTGCGTTTAGGGCTCATTATATTTTCAAAAAAATATTTTATTTCAAAACTAACTATATAAAGCCAACAAATTGGAAATACTTGAGAATAGGAAGTGAAATATAAGCAACATCTAGCCGTAAAACAAATAAAACAACAACTATTTTACACAAAGCAATGACACGTCACCTATTAATTTATACTGAGTACGTTACACTCGTAATACATACTTTAGAGATTACAACTTGTAATAACTATTATTCTGATTTTAGTTTATTGATTCACCAAATGAAAATAATCATAAAATTATTAATCCAATAATAAACAAAATAACTGTATAGTCTATAATAAGTATATTCGTATCTTTATCTCTAACATAGGCAACACTAAAAGTATGATTCATCACAATCACAACACAAGAAAATCACTATTTTGAGTAACCTTACAATTTTATTCAGGCTTGTTCAAAACAGGAACAAACATGACAGCGACAGGTTGGCACGTCCAGGACGACCACAAGCAGCTGTGGTACACAGGTTTTATCCCCGCCTCTGAATTTGTTAGCTCGCCGAATAAATGCCAAGGGACACTTTATTCAACACTACATCTTTAGTCTTTATAATGCACAATGTCAGATATAATGCGACTGCAGTACGAATTATATTATAAAATAATACAGCTTGACTGTAATTAAGTATTTTATTAAAGTTTACTCATCCACGTTCGATACAGAAGTGAGTCTTTAAGATCGTACCGATGGTAACGTCACTTTGCCAGCCAAACATTTTTTAATGCTACCTACATCATGAAAAGGAAATATAAATCAAATATCTTACTAATAATTATCAAATAGCTATCAAATGCTACCTACAATATGATGGTAAATGTAAATCAAATATCTTAGTAATAAATATTAAATAGCTATCAATATGCCAACGTAAAATGCGCAATAACTTTTGTTTAAACATAATTTCATCATTTCTTATACTTTAGCTGGACCATTATGTTTATGATTGTAGATGAGATGGTCTAGTTGTTTGGTTTCAATATGTCAATACAAAATGCTCTCTACGCTCAATAATTTTTATTAAGACATTTCATTATTTCTTATACTTTAGCTGGACCGTTATGATTGTTCATGACATGTTCCAGATCTTCAATTTTCATATGTCAATGTAAAATACTCATCACGCTCAATAACTTTTGTTAAGACAACATCTCAATATTTCTTATAGTTCAGCTTGACTGTTAAGGTTGTTAGTCAGATGTTCCAGATCTTCAATTTTAATATACCATTGTAAAATGCTCATCACTGTCTGCAAGTTTTGTTATGGAAGTATTTAAATATTTCCAAAGTTTAGCTGGACTCATGCTGTTCTTCATCAGGTGTGGAAGTATTTGAAATCAAATATAGCCTATGTCCTGCCCTGACCAAATAGCTATACAACAGAAAAAAAATAATTGAAATCGGTCCAGTGGCTTAGAAGATGTGCTGGTACAAACAGACAAACAGACAAACAGACAGACAAAAATTTTAAAAATTGTAGATTCGTTTTCTATTAGTTATTTTAAGCCTACCTACATATTTTTTTTATAAATAGATTCAATGTACAGACACGACTTTTTTACTGTTTATTATATTAATAGATAATATACTAGCGGCTTCGCTCGCGTAGATGATATTATTTATTACTGCAATTATCATAATTTTTGTAATGAGATTTTTTATAATGACATTACTTTTACTGTAAAATGTAACGCAATTTCATTAGATTTGCCTTAAACTAATCATGTACATATAATCGAATATTAATCCATGTCTTCCTGAAAAGTTACTACATTGGTACTTTTACAGGCATTTCATTACATATTATATAATTATTTTGTCTATCTATCTATATTAATATTTATTTTATAGCATTGTATTATGTATGTTCACTAAAGCCTAAATAAGTTTAGCTAAAACGTAACACGATATTCATTGACTATTAAGCGGTACCGAGTTCGCCGGGTCAGCTAGTAAAATAATAAAACGCATAAAAGTGGTATGCATGCTAAAACCACGATTTCAAAAGCACTACACCCTCTCAGAACTTTCCACTTCAGAAACATTTATTTACATATTTTGACTTTAAGTCGGATTCCATAGCATAGTTTCGGTAGAGTGGAATTTCTCATCAGCATTACCGGAACACTAACTATAAATAATAAACTTAGATTTAAAAAGCATATAAAAATTTGGAACGAAGCAGGATTTAAACCTGCGCCTTTTGAAAACCGTTACTTAGCCATTCGTTCTCACCGAGCTCTGTCGAAATTCTTATACGCTTATTATAACTTATTTATCTTGTTAGCATCTCTGTAGGATGATTTTTACAAATTTCCGCTGCCCAACGACAACTCGTAAGAATTATCGTTTGGCAAGAGAGAATACTATTTATTTAATATTTATACTATTTTTTAAAATGTTATTCCACGCTTAGGACAGAAAATGTTGAAGAATAATGAATAAGACAACTTAGAGTAGACACCAGCGCCATATGTGACAATTATCTATAACTAATGTGACGTTCAGAAAGACATAACATATGCCGTGGTCCGTAATTAGCTCACATCGCTCACAGCGCTCACACGCTCGGTCCGTATTGAGGTTTTATCGCTCACAGTTAGCGTTGTGAATAGTGTGACATCACTTGTGACGTCACTGGCTAGTGCTCACAGTGCTGACGGGTCGGAGCGTGAGCACCGTGAGCATTGATGTTATTTTGACGTTTATTTGACGTTTAATATATCCCTCACGTCAATGTCACTATTGTCAATTTCCTCAATTGCGGAAAAATGCTTGAATACAACCATTTTCACAAGCAATTTATAATCTTCATCGGCTATAGCATATACTCCGCTCATATTTATATCAAAAAATGCTCTATTAGGTACTTACGAATTTGACAAGTAAACATATTAACTTGTCAAAGTCGTAAGCTCGCTCACAAGTGGTAAGCTCACTCACAAGTGGTATTATTAGTACTGCAAACAGACGTTGGCGCGCTCACTAATATTGGACCGCCCGTTAGCAGTGTAAGCGATGTGAGCAATGTGAGCATAATTCGGACCACGGCCATAGATTTTGTGTTTACTATTTCAACATCCTCCCTTAAACTCAAATTAATCCCATCTTTGAAAAACAGTATGCTAGTTTTGAATATGGTGTCGCTTTGGTTAATACATCAGCTACCATCAAGTCTGTCTGAATACAGTAATGCACATCAATGGCCCCTTCAGTAAATTTGTCACGTACATAATGGTGTCTAACATCAATATGTTTTGTCCTGGAATGATAGCCATCAGATTCTGAAAGTTTAATAGAAATCTGGTTATCGCTGTAAATAGTCATTGCCTTATCCTTTAGTAGAGGCCAAAACGCTTCTTGAAGCTGCTTTAGCCACATCGCCTCTTGAACACAGGATGATAAGGACATATACTCTGTTAAAAAAATTATTTCCTCTTGTTGGAATCGAACCAACAACTGTGGTTCTTCATTTTTGTCGGAACGTAACATGACGAGTCACTAACAACGACACCTCATGTATTTTATATTTATTAATATTACCTAAAACAGTTCACATTATTAAAACAATTTACATTATATAAGTAAATAAAGATAATTCTGGACGTTATATTAGGACAATACAACTTTTTTACATATTACGTAAGTAGTAATCGATAAAAAATCAAAACATAAGCTAACAGGGTATATCAGATATGTCGATAAAAAATGGACTAGATTATAAAGATAATAGACACTGCGATTTCTATTTAAAAGATCATGCCGAACACTTTTATTAAAAAACCCATATTTACTAGTGTGAACTTTATTTATATATTTCTATTTATTTTCAGTATAGAGGATAAAGCAAAGGAGAATTATCTATAAAATATTATACAGATCGTATATATTTTTATAAATTTCTATTATATTATATTTAAAGTAAAAATTCATATTAAAACGTCATAAACATTTTGATGTTAATGGCGTTTTAAATAATGACTACTGTTGATATCATGCCACTGTGATTTATATAATATAAAAGTAATTAAAGAGGACCCCAAGAGCAATATTAAAATACTTGCAAAGGTTGTAACTAATCTAAAAATATTTTCTATACGTTTGTAAAAACAAAAAAAAAATCGATTCTTTTTACAAAATAGTACTCTATTTAGCAGCTTTCGTCTTCAATGACTGTATATACACTTCAAGGCTTTGCTGTACTTGAGTGCTTTTGATGAATCCCAAAAATTCTTCCAAATCCTTTTCTATTCTCTCATTATAATTTTTCAAAACAACTTCTCGCATTTTCTGTTTTGTAATCGCTCGTGCTACCGGAGAATACATCAGCTATTTATTGAATTTTCCTATGTAAGATTTGCATTTAGCAATGGCATCGGCTTTGTCAGATGCTACTTCGTCAATAAGGCCCACCTAAAACATAACAGTGTTTATATTTAATTGTTGTCGTCTTGTACTATCAGAATGCTTACACATATAATAAAATAATTACAGTGCCATGCTATTACTACTTAATATATTGGCAAATTAAGAAACTGAGTTAAGTGAGTTAGTTGTGACAGAACGCCCGACTCTTACTCTTTCGTAAAAAATATTTTGTTTACGTTATCACTATAGTCACGTTGTGGGCAGAAAGAATGGAATTTTAAAGAGAGCCGAATTTTAATCTTGTTACTAGGACAAGGCAATGAAAGTAATTATTTGCTCGAGAGGGAATCTGCTATTATTTGTGAAAATCGAATGTGGGAAACAGATTGTATTAATATTAGATTCACTCTCTTTGCTCTTTAACTGTATAGATACAAAACACAAGAAAAATGAATAAAATACTAATTTCCACATCACTTTATCTGCAAAATAGAGTTTATATTAAAATTTAACAAACAGACTTTTAGAAACTAATTGTATAATATTTTGGCATTCTTAAAAATTATATATTATCCAAATATTTTTTATAATGTTTGCTGACATGTATTTTTTTTCTCTTCGTAAAAGAAATTGTGAAGTTTTAATACAAAGAACTTACCTTTAATGCTTCATCTACTGAGAACATTCTGGCTGAAGTAAGAGAGAGCTCAGCTTGTCTTACTGATATTATATGGCTATATATGTTCATAAACGGGAGTGGCACAGCAAAACCTATAGAAGTTTCGTTAAGACCAATAAAAAATTTACCTTCCACCATAACTCTGTACTCTGTTGATATACCTATTAGACAACCTCCGCCAACACTATGGCCCTAAAATATATATTTTGACTTTTTAGTTTACACTGTGTATATATATATATATATATATATATATATATATATATATATATATATATATATATATATATATATATATATATATATATATATATATATATATATATATATATATATATATATATATATATATATATATATATATATATATATATATATATATATATATATATATATATATATATATATATATATATATATATATATATATATATAATATATATATATATATATATATATATAATATATATATATATATATATATATATATATACATATATATATATATATATATATATATATATATATATATATATATATATATATATATATATATATATACATATATATATATATATATATATATATATATATATATATATATATATATATACATATATATATATATATATAATATATATATATATATATATATATAAATATATATATATATATATATATATATATATATATATATATATATATATATATATATATATATATATAATATATCCTGTAAATTCCTAAAACATATAAATAATGAAATAGTACCCATTATTACTCACTTAACAAATCTCTGTTTTAAATCTGGTGCTTTTCCGGCACCCTTAAAATATTCTCTTATAACTCTTATATACAAGGGAAGAAAGAGAGACAACATAAGCAACTACAGGCCTATTTCAGTATTACCTGCAATATCTAAGATTATAGAAAAAATATTCAACAAGAGACTACTAAAGTACTTAGATAAATATAACATACTGTCACCTTATGCTATAACGGCCCTCACTGAATTGGTCACAAATCAACTAGATAAAGGAAATAAATGTTTATCTATCTTGTTGGATCTTAAAAAAGCTTTCGATACTGTCTCTCTTTCTATCCTTGTACATAAACTAGAAAATGCTGGAATCAGGGGGAAAGAGCTCTCATTGTTCAGAGATTATCTTACAGAAAGAACTCAAGTTTACTCAAGAGGATCCAGAATATCTAATGACCCAGGGACATGAAAGGAATATAGGTTCAAAAGTACTGACAATTCGATTCAATCTGACAATCGAGACAGTTGTAGCATTTATAGTTAGTATATAGTAGTAGTAGTAGTGAACATAAAGTCGATCAATTTCCTCGATAGATGATAGTTTAGTTGCCACACAAAATTGTAGCAATAACACGCCACACCGACAGATGCTCACTATAGCAATGGTAAAAACGACGCGATTAAGACTTATACAAAGAATGCCATAAAAGATTGAAACGAAGTGGTCATGAAGTCATGATGGTGGCAATGTCATGATTATATGTGTTAAATATATTTATATATACTTTTATATTTAAATTAAGTAAAGTTGGTAACTTAAAAGAATAACTTGTTGGATTGTTTTATGAACCTAAATATATGGAAAATGTAATCATAAAGTCACATACACTTAATGTTAAGTAATATAAATCTAAAAAAAATATAGAAAGAAATTAATTTTGTAATAAAACGTACGGACCATAAGTCCATAGTGTAAGAAATAAACTTTATAAAACAATCTACTATGTACTATAAAAATACTAATAACTGTTGCCGATCTCTCACTTTAGTCTTTAAACGTCTTACTGGAACGAGAAATTCTATACATACGTCATATACCTATAACAAATGGCGTTTCATTTATTTTCAAGGAAAAGACAAGGCACACTAAAGTACGGGGTACCTGTCGCTGAGTGAACACCGCTGCCCAGGGATTATCAGTTAATAATTTATTGTATGTTTAAAAATATACACTTTATTTTTTGGCACAATCTTATTTGCTTTAATTACAGTACCCTTTAAAGAGTACTTAAATTTTTATTTTTATATTATGTTCTAAAACAATCCACTTATTATATTTAATTTATAAAAATTAAAAATTATACTTATTATATATAATTTATTAAAAATAATGAAAAAAAAAATAGCTGACCGTAGAAGTAAGTAAATCGTGGACCTTATGTTTTGAAAATATAACTTTTTACTTTTAACATAATTAGCAATCGATAAGAAAATCAAAACGTACGAACACTTTTATCGGAATGGCAAGCGCACCCTGCATATCAGATATGTTGATAAAAAAATTGACTAGATTAAAAGAGAATACACTGCGTTTTCCATTTAAATAATAAAAATATAATTTATCAATCCTCTGACTGATAAATAAACAACATATTGTCTTAATAATTCTTCCAACTTATAAAATAATTTAGTACTATGCTGGTTGAAATTTTCAATAATTAATACTTTGGTTAGTCATTCAGGAGCCCGATTACAGTTAAATATTCAAGTTTAATACGACGTGTTGTTTATTAAATTCAATGATGTGATATAGTTTAACATGAAAACGTCATTTATATATTTGACCCAAATGTTAAATATAAATAAGTACGCTTTACTGTTTCAGTTTATATAAACTGGAGTAGTAAAGCGTACTTATTTGTATTTAATAATCAGACTTGGGCAACATACAAACAGCCGCAAACTTGACGCAACTCAACGCAGCATGTTGATACGCCAAAAGTATTAACCCGTAATACCTCTGTTAGGTTAAAGAAAAACGATTCTTGATTATTATTATTTTATTTAACATTGTATAAGAATATAAAATCTTATATTGTGTATACGAGTATATTTTTGAATATTTCTTTTATATGAGATTTAAAGTAAAATTATAAAATATTAAAATGTCATCAAAAAATTTCCTTTTAATATCTACAATTTATATTTAATAACAATCACTGTTAATATTATGTCAAATATATCTTGATTTATATACTGCCATAAAAGGAATTAAAAAGGATACCAAGAGCATCCATCACTAAAATACTTGCAAAAATTGCTAGTCATATCTCGTGATATTTTCTATTTGTGTAAAGTTTAAATTTTTTACGTCATTTCCCATTACTGGGCCCATGATAAATACAAAAATAATATAAATTCTAATTAGCAGCTTTCTTCTTCAAGGATTGTATATACATTTCCAGACTCTGCTGTACTTGAGGGTTTTTGATGAAACCCAAAAACTCTTGCAAATCCTTTTCTCTTTTATCAATAAAATTTTTCAAAACAACTTCTCGTATTTTCTGCTTTGTAATCGCTCGTGCTACTGGAGAGATTTTGTTGAATTTTCCTATGAAGGCTTTGCATTTGGCAATGGCATCAGCTTTGTCAGATGCTACTTCGTCAATAAGACCCACCTAAAACAATACAGACTTTATATTTATTTATTGTTGTCTTGTAGTAGCAAGAATAAGAAATAAAAAAGAAAATTATAAGTACGAAAATACGTTCATATTTCCTAAACGCAAAATAACGTAAATTATATAGTTTACTTATGTCAGGCGGCACTTATAATTGACGAAATATTTTAATTATATACAATTATTCAATACAATAGCTTCAAGGCATTGGGTATTGAATTCAATATTGCTTGTTTGTTACCAAAAGTAGGAAATTGAAATAATTGGTTCCCCGAGGTAGGATTAGAATTCGTAATAGCTTTTGTCGATGTGCCGCACCGCCACGTGATTTTGTTTAGGGAACAGTGTCTTAACGTTAGGTTCACTCTCCCTACCCTTTAAGCGAGATACAAGTAAAGCTTATAAAAAAATATAAACAAATTTTGTTTCCAGATATACAGATTGAAAAGTTGTTGTGTAACAATATTAATAAATTCTGTTTTTGACTGATACAGCAACCAAATTATAATTTACTGTACAAAAAATAAGCGATAATTTAAATATGACAAATATCATGTACAATCAAATTTTAAAATTGACCTTGATAAAATGGCAATAATAATCCAATTGGATATGCAAATGAGAGTTTTATTCAAATAGGATTATAAATTGAACTTCAATAACTTGACGCAATAAAATATTTATCCTGAACAAATAGTCATTTATTTTAGAATTAACATTATTAAGAAATACAGGTTTACATATTATTATCATATTCTTCTGTAAACTTCACTGCCTATCCATGTAAATTTATGATAAAATATGTATAAGTTTAAATAATAAATGAATTTATATATATATATATATATATAATATATATATATATATATATATATATATATATATATATATATATATATGTATTTATTTATTTTTAACGTAACTTCATATTTTATACATATAATTACTATTTTTATACATATAATTACTATTTTTCACACTGTATTTCATACATGGCAGACAGAACCTTATCTGTACCCCTTAAGACACTTCTGTTTCGCACTTACTAATTGTGTTTTATACAATATTCTTTGAATCCTGTGAATATATAAAAATCGAAAAAAAGACAAATAACTCACTTTTAGTGCTTCATCTACTGAGAACATTCTGGCTGTAGTAAGCGCAAGTTCCGCTTGTCTTACTGACATGGTATGGCTATATGTGTCCATAAACCAATTAGGTGCTACAATACCTAAAGCAGTTTCGTTGAGGCCAATTGAAAAATTACCTCCCACCATAACTCTGTACTCTGTTGATATACTTATTAGACAACCTCCAGCGGGAGCATGGCCCTGGAATATGTAATTGTTATTTTATTATATAACAATAATTTTATTTCAGCCTTATGCAGTATTCTGCATAAAGTAGGATAGGCTAAGGGAGCTCAGTGTGAAGACATTACAGTCGCTTAGTAATAATTTACATAATAAAATGGAATAGAAAAAGCAGAAGTTATTAAAAATAAATGATTTGTAATTTCAAATATATGTGGGTGATAAATAAAAATAGTATTACTTAAAAAAATGTTTTAAATAAACTTATTCCATTGAAAAAATAAGAAAGTCTTATTATAGTGAGTGTAACTTAAGCTGAGCTATTGCATTTGTACGAGTGGTCAGAAATAACATCCAGAAATTAAATATTTATTAATCTTAGTTCATTATGAGAAATTATTGAAAAATATTTAATATCAATTAGTTTATTAATATTTTTCAGTGTTATTGAACATGTAGTTTAATTTAATAGTTAATATTTCCATTATATCATCAAGGTTAGCATTGTATTCACAATTTATTTCTTTTTCTATTGTTTATTTTGTTAGTGAGATATTTTTTCATTCCTTGACAGTGATAGACAATTTAATCTTTTACTTTTTATAAATAAATCACAAAAGTATTAAGAAATATTTAATATAGGATCAGTACACAAGTGGTCAAAAAGCAATTGATGTTATTGCCTTTTGGGCTTTTTTTAGAACTGGTTTTTAGGCCAAGCTTGCAACCTATACTATATAAAACACACACAAATGGGTCTCAGTTTAACCTTGTGAATAATTAATAGTTAAATAGTTTGTTCCTCATTTAGAGGAATGTTAATATATAAATTATATTTCCATTTCCCTGCACTGGTAAACGAAGAATTGAGTTCCACAACTCAATAATCCTGGCTAGATATCAAGTAATACCTAAGGTGGTTGTCATATTAAATATCAAGCATCATAAAAATATATAATTATTAATAATATATGGTGATTCCGTTTTGATTTATAACACAGTTTTTCGCTAATTTAAAATGTTCAACATGGCAACAGTAAGGCCAAATAATAATGGAAAATACTTCTGATATAATAGCTACTGTTATTTATTTGTTAAGTCTCTTATTTTATTTTTCTATAATAAATTTGTTGTCAAAACTATTTTTATACACATATCATTAACAGTATTGAACATCATATATTATACTTTGGGTACTTTGGAAAAATAATCTCACCTATTTTTATTAATTCCAAGTTTGTATATCCCACTTTTAATTATTACAATTAATGTTAATTTTATAGTTTTTTTTAATTAACACAAAATTTGTTCAAATTCAAAATAAAAAAGCATACATTGCTGAGCATACCAGAGCATAAAAGTATCAACTATTGTGATAATTGTGAAGAAGGTAAGGAATATATTTTTAAAAATATTCTAGTCTTACATTAATAGCAGCTGCGGTAGCAAAACTAGATCCAAACAATTTTAAATACATGTCTTGAAGAGTTCTCCAAAATTCTTCAGCTCTTTTGAGGTCTGGTTTGTACATTTCCATAATATCAAGACCTGCTGAAAATACTGTAGGAGATGACTGAAATAAATCCAAATTAAACTTATATAAATAATAAATTATATTATTTATATAAAAATGTTCTATGTAAAATTAAATCAATAAAGCTTTGAATACTGGCAGACTGATCTGAATGTGAATATAGTGACTGCCGGTACAAGCTCCCCTTGTTGGAAAGACTATATTTAAAATATTTTTCATATTTCTGTTCTTATATAAAAAATGGTATTGATTTGAGCACCTTAACACATGTCTCTTTATTGACTAGGCCAATATAGTCTGATAAAAAAAATGTATACATACTGAAGTTATCACTAATCCTTTACTCTTGCTTTTTGCAACTTCATCCAATTTTACATTAATTTCTTTGAGTAATTCCAGATTTAAGCTATTTACTGGTGGTCTGTTTAATGTCAATAAAGAGACTCCATCATTATCAATTGATAAATCTACCAGAGGACTTTGACTAGACATTGCCCTTAAGTTTGGGACCAGACATCTAGTTTTATGTATCAATTGACGTAGAAGCATCTTGACTGAAAATTCTGAAATATTACAAAAAAATTGTTAATTTCTTAATATATTTTACACGGAATAATTTAATAATTTAAAATGGCTTTATAAATGTAAATCTTCTCATTACATAGGACTAATCAAAACAAATAGCTATTTATTTAGCATTTACTTTTATATTGTTTGTACTCGCTCTACTTATATTTTGAACTTATTTTCAAGAATATTTAATATTTATCAAATACTGAATTATACAAATAATTGTTGTATTAAACTTTATTTTCTACATGGTATTGAAATAAAATGTAAATATTATATATAGTCATATTAATTTCCAAAATATTTTACTTTACTGATATAAATATTAAAAATACCGAAATACCTATAGCCGACCGTAGAAACAAGTTGATTGTGGACTTTGTATTTTGTTTTTGACACTATAACTTCTTAGTGCAGTGTTACCCGTAGGGTAAATGTGCTCTATGAGTGTTACAATACAAATACAGAGATAACAGTTTTTAAAACAAATAAGTTAAATGTCACATGTCAAAAATAAAAGTAGATCATAATAATACAAATAATATTATAAAGTATGGTATTTTTTATAAAGTATCCTTTAATAATATACAACGAAAGCTTTGTGAAAAATATGTTAATATAACACATAAATAAATAAAATAGTTTACTTACCAAATTTTAATTCGATTGCTAGTTATTTTCAAGCATATAATGTATATGCTCAGGATAAAATTTTCATTTAATGATTACCTTTTGATAATGCATGCGTTGCGTTGCGTAATAAAATTTGCAGTTATATTTAAATAATTTACTTGTATTGCATAGTTTTATTCAAATACTTTACATAAAAAAATATAATTAAATGGTAGGTTAAGAGTACGTATGTTAAAGGTTTGCCTGTCGAGCGTGTGACTGTAAACGAGACAGTTTGTGGGATTGAACCCTACTCGAGGAAATGATATATTATGTTGATTTCTCTGTTTTGATTATAGCGCAGCGATGAGTGCCATTACTTGATACGCAATGCCTCAAATTCGGCGAAAAATGGAGATGAAAACGGTGTATCACAACGTTTGGTGTCGTAACTCCCTTGCCTACCCTATGATATATTATGTTGATTTCTCTGTTTTGATTATAGCGCAGCGATGAGTGCCATTACTTGATACGCAATGCCTCAAATTCGGCGAAAAATGGGGATGAAAACGGTGTATCACAACGTTTGGTGTCGTAACTCCCTTGCCTACCCATATACATGATGCTGTACCATGAAGCAAATAATATGATGATATTAAAATGGTAGGTATCAGTTAAGTTTAAGGTTGTACAAGTTATGCGATGTTGAATTAACTTTATATTTAAAAACATTAATAGTCGTTGAATATCGTAAATAAAACTTTATTAGTAAATATTTTTCTTAATAACTGGTATGAAAGTTTAAATTATAATATTACCTATTAACTAAGTTAAACTTTCAATTTTATTATAAAAAGTTGAAAAAAGAACCCTGTTCATAAATGGCAATCGACATGATAATCAAAAACAATAATATCGTTATCGGAGTCGGTCGGAGTAACTGACAGTACAAAATAATAATGAAGAGAGTAGACATTGCGCTCTTCCTATTCAACAGAACATGACATATATAAAAGCTAATCTTGTCAGCCCATTTTAATTCTATACAGCAACGTAAAAAAAATTCGAATCTATAATCTAGCAATCATAAATCTGCAGTTCTGCAATCATAAATTGACCATGGCGCGTCTGCAATCTGTAAATAAAAACCATTTTTCTTGTATTTCTTAAACAAATATTTAATAAAATATGGCACTGGTCATATGACAATAATCACATTACCGGTGCCATTATTTTATTAAATATTTGTTTAAGAAAAATTTATAACAATATATTTTCAGACTAGCAACACTGCGCTTATATTGTTCATCCACAAGAAAATTAAATTATTAGTTAGAATAGTTCGTTATTATTTATTAATGTATATTTCTTATCCAACAAAAGAAGGAATTATATATTAAAAACATATATATTAACTCACCCCAACTCTTAGTATGTTCTTAGGTTGTAAAGATTCACTTTGTAATAATATTTTTCTTTTTTAGCATTTCAATGTATTTTTCCAGATTTTTCTGTAAATCAGGGTTTCTGACAAATGTCAAATATTCTTCTACATCTAATTCTCTTCTCTCTTCAAATCTCTTTACAACTTCTTCTCTTATTCTCTGTTTACTAAGTATTCGACAGAATGGCGAAATTTCGTCGAATTTTTTAATAAAATTTTTGCATTTAGCAATAGCGTCATCCTGGCCAATTGCAATTTCGTCTATAAGGCCCACCTGTACATCATTGTAATTGATTTTAAATGAAACACTTTTAACCGGATTAATCGCGTATATTGAATGGTAAACATTTTTGGGAAATCCGACGTTTCGAACACTCTACAGCAGTCCGTGGTCACGGGTAGATCCTATCCGTGACCACGGACTACTGTACGCGATTAATCCGGGAAAAAGTTTCATTTAAAATGTGTAACAATCGCGAAAACCAAAGACATTATCGTTGTAATTGCCTAGTGATGATTTCTGATATTCGAAATTGAAAAATGGCTATCGTAATTCACAATAAATTGCTCTAATTTCATTTGCTTATAATTATAAAAAAACCGATAAAGCACCTGCTGGACTCGTCCACTGAGGTTCTTGTGCCATTTTTACGACTGCTAATGGGAAGTGGTAATAAGGCAAAGCGCGGCGTTGAGTTCCGCCATTCAACACGCAATGCCTCAAATTCGGCGGAAAGTGGGAAACGGAAGTGGAACGGAGTGTCTTAACACTAGGTTCCCGGGTTCCCTCGGCCTACTAAGCCTCATGCGGGATACAGCGTGAAGCTAAGAAAGAAAGAAAGAAAGAATGGGAAGTGGAATTCAAAGTTAGGTTTGCGGGCGTATTTACTTATTTTGTGGAATAGAATTATCTATACTTATAATAAATCTGTAACCGATCATTCCGACCGATAATTTATCTGTATATGAAAAATATATTAAGAAAAATCTTAAAAGGGACGTTTATTCTTCAAAAACGAAATACTATTTATTACATTATAATCCTATTACATTAATAGGGCCAAAAATAATGTTTCCTTATATTTTTTCGTTCATGTGTTTCTTTAGGAAATTTGCAAACAATTATTAATGAAAATGTTCTATTATTGCTATGGCGGTATTAATAAATGATTTTTGTTATAGGAATCTACTGTATGAATTTAAATATAGCCTATTACATTAATAGGGCCAAAAATAATGTTTCCTTATATTTTTTCGTTCATGTGTTTCTTTAGGAAATTTGCAAACAATTATTAATGAAAATGTTCAATTATTGCTATGGCGGTATTAATAAAGGATTTTTGTTATAGGAATCTACTGTATGAATTTAAATATAGTCAAATTTCATAAAGCTTACCTTTAAAGCTTCTTCAGGTTTAAAAAGCCTTCCAGTAGTAAGAGCGAGTTCTACTTGTCGTACAGGCATTGTGTGGCATAGTGCATCTATGAACCACCGTGGTGCTATAATTCCCAAAGCCGTTTCATTAAAACCAATTTTGCATTGTCCTTCCACCATTACTCTGTATTCCGTCGAAATTGAAATGAGACAACCACCAGCTGGCGCATGACCCTAATAAAATTATAATTAATACTATTTAATAGGCCTGCAGAATCGTAGGGGCACAACCGTGCAGCTACAAGCGTGACAGATTGATTTGAGCCCTACTCGAGGAATAAAAACTCGACAAAAAAAACCATTTTTTCGCTTAGGTTGTCACCTAGGCAAAATGCGGTGTTAAGTTACGCTACTAAATTCTAACACAAATTCTTCAAAAATTAAAATGGGGAACGGAACGGACTGCCTTAACATTAGGTTTGACAGTACTCTCTGCCTACCCTGCCATGTTGCGGGATAAAGCGTGAAGTTGAAAAAAAAAAAAAATAATTGGTATTAAATTTCTTAGTAGTAGTCCTTGGTAAATAATTATCAATTACTAAATTTATTACACAAATTTAAGCTTTACTTTGTTTTTTTTTTGCGGCTCGAGACTTTCGGCGTGACACTCAAAAAAGCCTGGATCCGCAGTATAACCTTTCTGCTAAGTGTCACTGAGTAAACATATCGAAATTCTAAACTATAGGTACCTACTACTTCTACTTACGTTAATAGCTGTTGCAGTAATAATATTGGAGGTAAATAATCGTAAATACACATTTTGTAATGTTCTCCAAAATGTCTCTGTTCTTTTCATGTCAGGTTTATACATTTCCATGATGTCTAAACCACCCGAAAACACATTCGGCGACAACTGTAAATAAAAATATAATTTATGTTATATGATTGTTCTTTTAAGATTAGGATTTTTCATATCTAAGTAATAAAAATCTCAAAAACCTAGCAACTAACAAGTAAGTTGTTTCAATTTTTTCCTCTCAAGCCTATATTTGTAATATTAAGTATGCAGTTTTTGTGTTTCATTAACTTGACCTGTGTGTCTGTCTGTCTATAGCAGTGTAGCTCTTGAATAAATAAACCAATTTGAGGGCGATTTATTTTAGTGAAAATTGGAGTAGCACTTGGGCTGGACTTGGACTAGCACTAAATAATACATTTTGTTTACATTATCTAATTACAAGATGAGGAGGTAAGTCGTTTTTGGGTCGGCGATTTTTTTTAATTTAACTTTTTAGTACTCCATATAAAACATATTACAGGTTATTATTGTCTTGGGTATATTAAATGAAACATCTAATAAAAACAGTATAACGATAAAAATAAAAACGTACTGAAGTTATTATTAGACCTCTAGTTCCAGTTTTTTCAATTTCATCAAGAGCCTTATTCATATCTTGAAGCATATCGAGGTTAATGTTGTTGACAGGAGGTCTTTGAAGCGTCATTATGGATATTCCGTCGTCGCCAACTGCCAGGTCTACTAAGGGGCTATTACTAGACATAGTCCTATAGTATATTCGTTTTGCGTTGCTTAATATTTTTCGTAAAAACATCTTGCCTGAAATAACCAAAAACAAATATCAGCGTGTGTAGCGAAACTCATGCATTAACATGCCTAAATATGTTTATGCGCCTATGTGTACTTATTTCTTTACTTTTTTTTTATTTCACACCAAACCACATAAATAATGGAAATATATAATTTCTGGAATTTTCCCGCGTTGTTGAATGGCGGAACTCAACATGTCTATGTAAAATTCTTATAATTTATCTTTTATAATTATTTTATAATTTTAAAAAGTCGACTGCCAACAAGGCAATTGCTTGGTTTGGATTCCCGTTAGGATGAATATAGTATTTTCATTTCCTCGCTCTCGTAGACTGAGTGTGATAGTCAGAGAACGGAATATCTTAACACTAGGTTGGTTATCTTTATAGGCAACATATAAATAAGCAATATATAAAATAAATGAATAAAGATATAAAAAGAATTGCAGTCACAAACATGTGACTGTAATCGCGACAGGTTGTTGGTTCGATCCCCACTTGACACAATAAAATATTTCGTTGAATTCCGTCGCTCAACACGCAACATAAAATACGTTAATCTTCTTTAACGTATTTTACGTTGAGTGTTGAGTCTATAACGAAACATTTTCTTATCCGTATATATATTTAAATGTTTTAATGATATATTGAAGTTTCCCTATAGTTGTGATATAAATCACTTGTTTTGTGTGCATTTAAGAATACATAATACAGTAGATACACTCCGATTTGAAAAAAGACATGTCATATACTTAATTAAGTACTGATGAAATGAAAACAATTAAAGAACTATCTTTAAAACAGATTTATATGAAGTACTTATATAATGCTTAAAATAATTGTTTATTAGGTAAGTAGTATCTTTATTAATCACCTTTAGTAACAAATTAAGTTATTATTAATGAAATTTAATAATTCGGACGGGAAGTTCTTATGGGAAGTATATATTATTTATTATATTTTATTAAACTAAATAAGTTAAAATAGAGCTTTTTCAATATTCTCTATAGCAAGTAATTTAAAAATTAAGGTATTGTTGTTTTTTATTATTGTTAATTACTATATCTACAGATAGGTTCACAAAAATGTTACGACATTTTAGCCATATTATTAATTGGGTAAATTTCAAATATATTGATTTTTTCTGTGAAACATTAAATGTTATTAAAGCCAAACATGCCTCCACCAACTACTACGTAAGCATACTTACCCAAGACCTGCTGATGAGACACTGTCGCTAGCTACACTAAAACAATTGTCACTACTCAATACAAAAAAGAAAGGAGCGTGGTCAACTCAAAATGACGCATAAATGTCATTGCATGTCATTATATTCTACAAATGAAACAGTATTATATTGATAACATTAAAAGGTAGTTGTAAAATATTTTATTATTACGGTAAGGTTGACGATGTTAATTGTCACTATGGTTCAATAACAATGATAGATATTTTGTGAAATTATTACTGCATAGTCCGGTCAAGTTAGCACCAAAAAACAGGGGTAAGGTTACATTAATTCGCACCTTCCTAAAAATTGGCATGATTGTTGGAAACCCTATTATACACAATTTGTCAATTATCCACATAAATTCGGAGTGTGGAAAAAAAAATATTCAAGGTCAAATGTTGCAAAAATCGGTTTTTTGAGTTTTTCAGCTAAACGGTAAGTTTTATAATAAAAATAGGTGAGACAAAAATGATTCATCATGCAATTATCTATAAAAATTGTTCCTACACATTTTTTCCTAACAATCACCATTTCGAAGATACAGCGATGCAAAATGTTGAAAAAGTTGTATTCTTAATAATATGCATGTTAATTACCGTAATATACTTCACAGAACGATAATATAAGTAAAAATATTTATTTTCGTAGCGTATACATACATATTATACAGTTGTAAAAATATAAACTCGTAAAAAAACCAGTCCCTCATTTTATATGACCGTACGGCCTTCAATAATAATACTGAATATTGATGACGTCATGGATGCAAATCTTATCTGCTGAAAACATACTAGACAACACTAATATTATAATGATAGATAACAACAGATATGGTGATCGAGCAGTCAATGATGAAAGCTATGAAGACAGATGGGGGTATTGCTCGAGGGAGAAGTACAAAAGACAGTGTAATAAGTAAATGGATTTATGGTATGCATGCAATGAATACTGTTTGTGAAGGATTGGAAGATCTCGCTAATGTTAGAATGGATACAACGGATCAGCATGTAGATGCAAGTGATTTAAGAGTTAAGAAGAAGAAGAAGAAGAAGAAGAAGCAAGACAGTCTGGATTAGGTTCCATTAGAAGAGTATCTATCAGACGAATAATTTTCTCAATTTACACATTACTCACACCGCTCTTGTTATTTACAATAGTACCATTTCCAATTTAATATAATAGCTTTTCAACTTAACAGAAGCACAATAGATCGTGGAATAGGCTTACCGGGGAAACCACGTAAAAAAAAACGCGCCATGTATGTCTCACGGGTGGCGCGGAAACATGTGCATATTATGAAGAATACAACTTTGTCAACATTTTGCATCGCTGTATCTTCGAAATGGTGATTCTTAGGAAAAAATGTGTAGGAACAATTTTTATAGATAATTGCATGATGAATCATTTTTGTCTCATCTATTTTTATTATAAAACTTACCGTTTAGCTGAAAAACTCAAAAAACTGATTTTTGCAACATTTGACCTTGAATATTTTTTTTTCCACACTCCGGATTGATGTGGATAATTGACAAATTGTGTATAATAGGGTTCCCAACAATCATGCCAATTTTTAGGAAGGTGCGAATTAATGTAACCTTCAATGTCTATTTTGACTGGGCTAGCACTGTCATGGTGCAGCGAAACAGCGTTTAACTGTAAACGTGTCAGTTCTGGATACGACTTCCATTCATATGAATTGATTATTTTCATTGTCTGGTAACGAGCCATTCAATTGAATGCTGCAAAACGCAGTATCTTTACTTTTTTTTTCTTAAATTATTACTTTATATATAATTACCGTCGCAATTTTCATAATAACCACGTAAATGAGGTAATAACATCTGTAGATTACTATTGTTACTACCATTAAAGGTTGTCAGGAGTAAGATGCAAAATGCTGCTGCTGCTGTTTAATTTAGATTCACTATTTGGCTATTGCACATGGGGCGTTTGAGGGGTTTATCTAATATCACAGACCTGAAGACGGAACTTTGTGTCAAAATACATTCTTCACTTTTTGCTCAAATTTCTTAAACAGCGTGTGGAGTGATGGAACTCAATTCAGATTTGTCCCGATCCCATTGGGATATATAGGGTAAAATTGGGATAGATGCCCAACTGGGACACCCTATATTTTAAAAATCCTATTTAAAACAAAACCCACCAACAAAAACGTTTTTCAAAAATTTATTCTACACGCTCCTGTTAATTATTGGACTTTTCATCCGTACCGCTGGGATGATTTTTTCGCTTTTATGAGCGAATTTATTTGCGGCAGACGCAAAAAAATGCTTGAAAGTGTTAAACGAAAATATTTATTGACACATAACTTGATAAGTAGTAATGATTTATATTTTGTTAATAGCGTTGATTCATAGACACATTAAGAACATATTAAGAAGCCCATTAACATTTTTTTACGTTTATTTTGCCAAAATTTAAAGTCATCTGTTCCCAATAAATCTTCAGGTGCATCTGGGCTTTACCGAGTGCAGGCATAAAACTGGCTGGCTGCAAATTGATTCCTGTACCTGCTTTGGATTGTACCAGTATTCTAAGGTGCGCGGCTGCTCTGTCAGTAGTAAGGCAGAATAGAGCGGCGGTGATTTATTGGCGGTTGTTTAACTAAGGGTACTACGGGGACCGAAAGTTCCCAAAGCCCTTGCCATTGAGGTCGGACTCGCGGTGGTTATGGTTGGCTGTATAGGTTAGGTATGTTCGTCTATCCGGTACAGTTGGTTACTAACCGGTAGAGGTTGGGCATGTTCGTCCGACTTCGCGCGCAGCAAGTTGGTGTCTTTACCGGCTCAAGGCGAAGGGCTGCCTGGTGGACCTAGCATGGAATGGAGCGACCGATAATAGCGGCCGGAGTACTGGTTGGCTGCCGCAGCTCGCGTACATGCTTGCTGAGCATGAGAGCCGGGACCTAGACTTGGATCCTGTTAAGCCGATTGTAGACAGAAGTTAGACCGCGAGACGCATGTCGGGAAGTGAATGTGCCTTACACAAATCCGGTGCCAAACTAAAGATTTGGTCAGCTTCTCTGGCGTCCCCAGCAAGGTGAATCACTAGCATGTTTTTCAACGGACGCCGTACGGGATGTGAGCGAGCGAGCCATTTAGGTGGGAGTGCGTGCCTTACAGCTCCAGCACCTGCCTAGAGAATCAGGTAGCGTGGCCAACGACCGACTTCCGGCTGGTTGGCGGTTATGCGGGAGAGCCTTTAGTGTGTGCTACCTCGTAAGTGGTAGAGGTCAGACCGGCCGGAAATAGTCGCTGGTACCGGGGTAAAGCCCGGACGTATTTTGATCCTATTGGTTATGCCGTAAGGTAGGTACAAGAGGACAGTATTACATAAACCTGTTAATCTTGAGAAAGGGTTTAAATAAAAGTAAAGTCGCGCGAATTTTCGTAAAACCATATTATTATCGTCAATAAATTTGGTATTGTCATTTTTGCGGCTGGCAGGTGACGGTTAAGTGATCCACCATAAGGCCATCGGAGACTATAGGTGACAAAATTTCCTCAAAAACACCGAGGGCAGGTAGGACAGGCACTCGGGAAATATTTCCTGCTATCCTCCCACCTTCTTTTGATGAAGTTATGGATAATAAGGAAAATTATTTTTGTTATGCGATCCGGCCAACCCCCAGTGCCATGAGGTATCCGGATCTCGTGGTGTGAAATCTGCTACTGAAGAATACGAAAGTGAGTAACCAGGCTCCTGTTTGAGAGACTGCTACTGTAAAACGATTTGTTCAACTGGCATTCTACCCTAACCTACAAGTTTACAAGATCGAGAAGCTCGTCGCTGGGGAGCATACTCAGGCAGCGATATTAAATAAACCATGCTGACTAGGAGTCTCTGTAGATAGAAATCAGAAGCGAAAAATGCAGAAACTCGCCTTGATAAACCAGACTGACTAGGAGTCTCTGTAGATAGAAATCAGAATCGAAAAATGCAGAAATTCGCCTCCACCTTTAAATTAACAAGTAATATATTTAGCGGGTTATCCGTTGTTCACAAAGATGCTGCGAAAAAGCGAGGAGAAAAATGGCCTAGTAAGCTACCACCCATTATATTATACGGCATTGAATACGTTATTTAACTTATAGAATTATTTCAGATCACCGACACACAACACACAACAGAAACCTTAAGACGGCAAACGAGCGTACGGGTCACCTGGTGGTAAGTGATCACCGTCGCCCACGGCCCCAAGTAACTCCAGAGGAGCTACAGGAGCGTTGCCGTCCTTTAATGTGGAAGGGCACCGGGGCTCGGCATTACCTAATGCGAAATGCAGTGGCCAAAGCCACTACTTAACGCCGGTCTTAAATGCCAGGGGTGGTAGTAATCCAGTCGAGTCTGCCCATGCGTGTTGTCTACCACACGCACTTTAGTCGCCTCTTACGACACCATCAGTACCAGAGTGATCCTATTTTAAGCCAGTGTCACACGGCATCAAAACCTAGCGATCCACTGTTACTTTTTAAATTCCACCTAGTGCTGCAATATCTGTTCTTCTTCTATTAATCTTCTCATTTCTCATCTCATTCATTCTCATTTCATTACGCTGCTTATGACGTAAGCTCATCGTCCTTCGAAAGCACCCTTTCATTCAACTTCAAGAATCACTCATTACTCACCAAAATAGTTTCGTGTTTTCCCAAAAGTTGTAAGTTAACCTTTCATCTATTTATTTCCTTGATTTTTTACGATATATCTTTATTAGTACTTTTTTTGGTGTTTTGCAGCTTATATTCTTTCTTTTTTATCTCTCTCATACTTTTATCCTTACACGAGGCTTTATAATCCTGCCACGCTTTCTTTCTATAGTATTTTTCAATTCATCATCTCACCATTTATCGGGTTTTTGGTAAAGTCTCTGTTCCCTTTAGCACATACTTCTGTCACTGCTTCCTTCATGCAACTCCTAACATTCTGCCAGCATACTTCAACATTTTTATTTTCAGAAACTCTTTTTTGATATTTCTCTCTAATCGATGGATCTTGAAACTTCCAGCTTCTTGTGATAATTTGGCGCCAAATTGGGACACCCAGTACCGCCGTGTCAACCTGCGAATAGACTCCTTATTCTTGCTACAAATAGATAATGGTCTGTTCCCAATTTAGCACCCCTAATCACTTGCGAGTCCAGAAATTGGCTTTGAATACACTGATGACCTTGAAAAATCCACTAGGAATAGATTAATCATACTTTTCCTTTCCGTTCGCACTCATGCGTATACATATACACATTATTTGTATGTGGTCTATCATCGTGTTTGCTCAAGCAAATTCCTTTCCTTGCAAATTTCCAATATAAGCTTTCCACCTTCATTCATTCTCTTGTCACCATACTTGCCTAGCACCCCCTCATAACCGCTGCACGGAGTTCCGTCCCACCCGTTCAAATTACCACATATTAGTTCTTGCGACTTATTACGGCGGGGGAGCAATGGTGCGGGCCTGGTATGGTGCAAATGGTTGTGGATAAAACGTATTCGTTTTTTTCTACTATATGCACTACACTAGCTAATTATCAATTATTTTTTGTCGCGTCGCAATCTCAAAATCAGACCATAATTAAAAAAAGTTAGGTAAACTTTACAAATGTGTAAAATATCAACATTCTATTAATTTAATGATATATATTTATTTTAATTTAAATGACTATTTAAAATCTGAAATTAAAATTAAGTATGTAAAGAACAATTACTCATAAATGACCAATCTTTTTGGTATGAACTTCGTTTTATGACATTAGCGAAGTAAATTGTGCACCACTGGCACGCCTAAAATACATAAAATACAAATAGTATTTTAAAATTGAAATTTCAAACGTCAAAAAACGATCACGAATGTCAAGTTTATGGCAGAATTGTTGGAACGATATTTTTTTATCTTAATTTATTACATATAATAAATAAAATATTAAGTTGGCGTCGCTAATAATGTAAAATAGTGTTATTGAATAAAAATGTCTTTGGAACAAACTGCTTGTGATGGTAAGTATCAGCAATTGGATAGTATTTGGTGTTGCTAACAAATATTTAAAGGATTTTTAATCAGAGATTAACAAAAGCTAATCATCAACTAGTATTAAATAGCAACGTATATTTTTTTCGTCATATATGTTGCCTACTAAACCTTTCCACTATTATGATCCTTATTTATATTTTACTTTGTAACAGTCTTAATATCTCTTAGTAAATTGCAGTAAGTAAATAGTTATTTAATTTTTATATTAAATGACTCTTAGTGTTAATTTAGATCTTCATTTCATACTTTTGACTTTTTATTAAACAATAAAATTTGTATTTTCTGATAATCAATGAATTACCTTTATTATGAAAATTATGACAAGTACTAAAATGTCTAATTTCTAATGTTACAAGCGGTTCTTACAGACTTGAAGGCTTTTGAAAGGCGTTTGACTGAAGTTATAGCATGTCTTCAACCAGCTACTATGAGATGGAGAAGTAAGTTTATTTTAAACATAATATTGTTGAAAAAGATGAAATAATATTCTCTTAGCTTAACACTATATCCTACACATAGCAGAGTAGGCAAAGGAAACTTGGGAACCTAGAGTTAAGGCCCTCCGTTCCATTTCCCATTTTCTGCCAAATTTGAGGTATTTGAGGCTTTACTATATTATAGTGACAATATTTTGGTTCTCTATATTACTATGTAGTGTTAGAACAACAAATATTGTTTAATCATTTTGCTGCTTAAATATCCTGTCGTGGCACAGTGGCACAAATGTGTGACTGTGACCGATGGGTTGTGGGTTCGATTCCCACTTGAGGAAATGAAATATTTAATATTTTCAATTTAAATATTTAATGTTTTCATTTCTTTGCTATGCTACAAGGCAAAATTCAGCTGTGTGCTTGAGTTCCGCCACTCAACACACTATGCCTCAAAATTCGGCGGAAAGTGGAGCAGTGTCCTAACACAAGGTTCCCAAGTTCCCTCTGCCTACCCCACCATGTGTGACATACAGCATGAAGCTGAGTAATATCAATATAAACTACTTAAGGCTTTACTAGGAGAACAACTGACCACTTATAAATTCTCTGCTACTATATAAATTATAAGAATTTAAAAAATTCAGTTTTAACACACTGCTTACCACCTTTGCCTATTGGTGTTTTGTGACCGAACCCAGTGTGATATTTTACCTAATTAGATCAATACAAGAATATATTAATTATGAACATTCTAAGGAGAAATGGTTGGATTTAGTAAAAAATAGATATTATTTTAAACAATGGGTATGTAAATATTATATTTTTTCTGTTACAGTACTGCTAGCAGTTGTGTCTGTGTGTACAGCAATGGCGGCATGGCATTGGCTTACTGATCCACTAACACCAGTAGTATCTTTAACACAATCTCTGTGGAATCATCCCTTCTTTGCCTTCACTTCAACTTTCTTAGGTAAATTATTTCATGTATTATTTTCAAATTTGTTTTATAACTTATTATTATTGTTGCTTGATATATTAAATTTACATTGTTATCTCTAACAAGGTCCACAAAAAGGTGTGTACCTCTTTGTTTTGCTTACTGTCTTCAACCTCTTCATATATTCAATCATTGCTAACATTAGTGTTATTTTTTCATTCATAAATTCTTCTTAAAATGATTTATGTTAGAAAATATTATTATTACTGATATTATTACTTCTAAAACCTGTTTCTTAATATATGCCAATAACATTGTATTTAGAATGGACAAACAAAAACTTTTATTTAGACTAGTTATTATTCTTTGTCTTCTGTTTGGAAGGTTAAAATTTTTCTGTGTTATTAGATAGAGTTATGTTAAAATATTCTTTAGCATTTCTAAAAATATTTAAACATAACTTTCACATCCCGCTTCATCTAAATTCTTATATTTTTCGAAATACATGTGTCTGTTCTCTTTCATTTCCAGTATTACTATTCATGATGGGAGTACATAGAAAAGTAATAGCGCCAAGTATAATAACAGCGCGAACTCGATCAGTGCTCAACGATTTCAACATGTCCTGTGATGAAAGCGGTAAATTAATATTAAAACCGAGACCAGCAAATACATAAATATAAATATTTGTAAATATTAATTAAGAATTATTTTTCCTTTGTGTTCACAATATAAGTTTAAATAAAAGAATATAAGAGAGACTATTTGTTTATTATTTATAACTTTGGTGTGTTTATATTATATATAATAAATAAATGACAACTAAGAAAATAGGTTTATCGTACATCTTAAACAATTATTAGTTAAACGCAATTGACTTAAAACATCCAATAAACAACAGTTAGACTACAATATGTGATATACTTTATCTATAATATATTCTGCTAAGATAATCATAATAAAGGAATTCAAATTTTAACAGATCACAATATAAAATGTACTAATTGAAAATAGTAAGCTAGAAGATATTATTTAATACATTTATTTACCATAGATAGTGTATTTTTATAAACATAAAAATATGAATTAGATGCGAAATAGATGCAAATTCACAGATATGAGGAACTTTTAGTATGAAAATAAATTACATTCAATAAGTATAAAATTGTTTGTCAGCATCATAACAGCCTCAATAACATCAATAAGTTGGTCTGTTAATTTTGGCGTTCCGAATGTGCCAGTTGAGCACAACTCACTTTGCCAATGTATACAGGAACACATAAAAGAGACTGTTTAGGATTTATGCAAAACTTACGAATATCTTTATTTCCAAGACGAGGGTAAAATACTTCATTTTCAGTGTAAGTGTAATGAATAATCAACTAAGAACCATCAAGTTTCTAATAACTCTGGATTGCTGCAATGGTTTCATTCAATATACTAAATACTATATCCACATCTAATCTATATTAATGTTTTTTTTATTTGTATTACAATAAAAACTTATCTTATATAAATTACATATCAAAACTGTCTTATTAAATTCTATAAGATTCGTATTTGATATGTAACTTAAGTGTTACCAACATAAAAAAAATATTTCAAATACATATAATGGTAATAGAATAAAATATTAAATATGAAAATTTTGGGGCAGTAGAAGTTTCTAACCTTACAAATGTTCAATTCCTTATAAATGCAATGTGGGTACAAATATAATAGTAACATTAATTAAATAACCACACATATATCTCAACAATACTAACTACGTAAATAACAATATTGTGCCAACTGTGCAAGAAATATAAGTGTTAACTAATTTTTACCTAATTTATAGATATTTAATACTTAATATTTTACTACTCTACTCATATATTTGTGCTGTCTTATAAGGAAAATTAAATTTAATCCACTTTTACACTATTACAATTAAACAGAAATTATATTATATATGAACCAGACGGTGCATGGGTGAAGTCTAAAATGATAGAAATGATAGTTTAAACTGTTTGCTGAGTTAGTACATAGCTAACTACGAAATTGAAAATTATAATATCTTAATGATTCAATTAAATCATTTAATATGTAGCTAAAAATAGTTATGCAGGACTAAAAACTGTTTAGATAATTTGGACTACTTTTATAATGTGCTGAATTCAATAATGAAATCCGTTAAACTGTAGAATGCCATATTTTAAATATAATACATATAGTAAGCAATTCACTTTAATTTGGACTTGATTGAGAATCGATGTTGATACACAGTTAAAAAATAATTATGATTTCTCTAATGAAAAAAAAATCACTAAATAAACATTTTGTTTTATATAATAAAGTCACTACAACTGTTAAAATGAGTTAAGAGATGTTAAGATGTAAAATCTGCCTCTTATGAAAAATGCGAAGTCTTAAGGTATATTATGATTTGATTTTCTTTATCAGCACAACTTACGAATAAGTTGAAATATTTCAAGTTGTTTGTTGTTGTAGACCTGTTATTTATTTATATTGTGTCGTTTTACACAAATTCAATTAGTTTTAAAGCTTTTACCTACCTTTCATTAAACACAAACTATATGTTTTTATATTATTGAATATTTAATTATTAGTTATATATGTATATAGTAATTTGTGCAAATTATATTAGGAATAGAGCAAAGGAAGACATTGTCAAATTTCAATTCAAATGTAGCTGTAGGCTGAACTATCTGGTTATATATAAATTTACTTTACATATATTACTATTCATTTAGAAATAAGTTTACGCTTTTTAGTTCATATATTTTTGTAGACGATTTTTTCTAAAGTGTAATTAACTATATGATTTTTAGTTAAGTAATAATAATAACAGTATACTGTTTAACTTAAAAAATGTCAGTTTAAAGTATTCTTCACTAACAATAACTGCAATATAACCCCAATATATATGTAAGTTAGTTATTCTTATTTCGTCAATTTACAATATTATAAAACATATGTAAAAATGTTTTTATTATTACATAGATAACACATCAAGGCAGTGGTATATGGTACATGAATTATTTAATTATTAATAATAACTTTTCGTAATATTTTTAACAAACGAAATACCCGGAGGTTCTCTATTCGACACGTATATTTCTTTAATCATAGCCTCAAATATAAAGTTCAATTAATTAACTTACGTTATTTTTTTTTCTTTTAATAATACATAGTATAATATTATGGTAATGGTAGCCTGTCAACAGTTTGGTATAATTTTGTATGTCAGTCTTTGTGTTTTTACATGACATTACTTTTTTAGACTAAATCAGACAGATGCGAAGACAATTCAATATTTTAAAAACTTTAATCCCGAGACTTATTTTCTAATATATTTTGGAAGTACAAAATTTTTTTTGTAAAAAATTCACTGGGCGTAATATTGCACAATTTGTTGTGGTAACCAATTTTTTATTATTATTATTATTTCAAGGCAGTTTTCATTATATTTAGTTAATACTTTGTTTATTAAAATTCTACAGCTTCTTACATAAGGATTAAGATCTAGCTTATAACTGACTTCAATAAATTCTGTTGATTGTTGTGACTAGTGTTGCCAGGTCCAGTGTGAGATGTTCCTCACATTAAGGAGAAAAAAGAGACGATTACTTTCATCATTTAAAATAAATTTCCTAAATTCTGTTCTGGCAACATTAGTTGTGACATACATATATCTACACCTAAACGAACTTTGCAGTCGTGTGGGGGGTAAGGGAAAGATTTCTCAAAAATAATTGGTTTGCAGTTTGCTTTATAAGCATTATCTAAAAGGAATTATCTAACAGTGCCACTATTTACCACGTACATACAATAATATATGGATAGATTTTAATCAATATATCATAGTACAGTTAAATATTTCTGAAAATGTATATACCGTTTTCACGATTTTGAGGTAATCTATGTACATCACACATATTGATATATTTTTCGGCCTTAATATTCATATATTCAAGGAAGATTATATTAAAACGATTTGAATAGAATATGTCTTAATTAAATCATAATTATAACATTAACTACAACATTTAATATCTACCTAGTATAACTACTTCTGCTAGTTGTAACTTGATTTGTATAAATAATAGGTTACAAAATTTCAATATTGCAATGTTATATCAATTTTATTGCATTATATTAAAAATATGATATATTAATAAATGCAAAATTGTATTTAGTGGTTTAACAACATCTGCTCTGCTCATACAAAGATTGCACACAAAAACTTAAAATATAATATTTAAAGTACTATTTTTTTTCTTCAATAGTATATACATATATGAAGAAGTGTATAAATACCGTGTGCTTCTTGTAACTAAATGTAAAAACTTAACAGAACTTGGGATGAGCTATTATGAAGGCAAACACAAATAATATGCCCTTACGATATGAAAATCAAGTTACAACCATACAATACAATGAAAAGAGCAAATTAAATGCCGACGAGAAATCCCCATTATTTTATTGTCACATCATTCCCCACAGCAACATGCAAAGCTTGAGTGGTGTCCTCACGCGGCCAACAAAGCCCTTATATTTTTCGGAGTAGATTGACTATTTAAATGCTTTGTGGTATATCTAAGGGCGTTAAGTAGAGGCTCAGCTTTTTGTGGAGGCTGCTGTTGAAGGAATTTCACGCATCCTTTGACATCAACTGACGAAGACCGACAGAACGCTCCAGAAGGATGGACCCAGTCGTAAAGTATTATTAAACCTACCATCACTCGTAGAACCAGCAAGGAGGTTTCCTCGCGGCTGAATTGTGCAACCAGTTTTCTGAAAGCGACAATTTTTTGAACTTTATAAAATATTTTACTAATTAAATATAAATATGGTAAACACAAATCATATAAAAAATATTGTGAAAATAAACAACAGCACAAAGACAAAAAAAATCTCAAAGGTTCCATTTAGTCTAATTTTCTATGTTGATTTAAAAAAGATACAAATATAACCTAAGTTAATACCGCGTTTACCCTGAAAAATAGCGTATAACTTATCTGTATAACCCACATTATTAACAAAAGTCGGAATAAACAGCCAATCTGCTACTAATTTAATATTCCACGGTAACTGTTATTCGACTTCCTGGCCTAATTATAACAAGCCCGGTTACCTGCTTGAATAAATAAATAGATATATGTTGGGCTCATGGCGTTGTGTAAGCAACACATTTTGCCTATGGGGATTTACAGCACAATAAACGTATGTAGGAATTGCTATTCGGGTCGCTGGAGACCGTCCACGGCATAAATGCATAAGGCACGTCTTTGATGTTCATAGCAGACATGTTTATGCATATTTTGTGTATTTCAAACAAAATACTTGTTACGTTTCTTTTGAAAATAGGATTCATGAATACATTTCAGTATATTAATTATAAATAATGTTTTCGGATAAAGCAAATAGCTGTTTTTTCTTAATAATATACGATACGAAATAATATATGTCGTTAGCGCCAAAGTAAATTTAAAATTTATATTTTTTTGGAAATATAACAATACCCCGGCTAGTTTGATACTATTATATATATTAAATACATTATTTCCTGTCATTGTTTAGTATATACATAGATAATTTATGGTCATTTGAGAATAAAATAATAAATAAATAATACTTTTGTATAAAAAAGTTTCTCTTTGAGTAAATTTGCTTTTAAAGTTTTCCGTAAAATTATTAAGTGACGTCATGAATTATCATTTTTTTATATTTTTACAATAATTATCAATGCCCCAAAGATTATACGAAGGTGTAGTAGTACGTTATCTAATAAGATAGCACATCAATATTTAAAAAAAAAACAGTTTTTTGGATATCTGTGAGACAAGAAACAGTGTTTGTGAAATGGGTGATTATAAAGTGAATAAATCACCAGGTTTTGTCGGCTTTTATCAGAGATTCGATTCTATAACAATAAGTTATATCTTTACTTATAATAAATCTGTAATCGGGCACTCTCTGTTCATGGAAGATTTAAGATGGAATTTTTTATTGTAATAGGGTTTGAAATAGTATTTTTTAACATTTTTGTCTGTTTGTTTATTTGTCTGTGCGTTTCCACGTGTTAACTTCAGTACTAAATGTAGTTTCCAATATTATATTTTGGCAATTTTCCCTCGACATTTAGTTTGTTTTATTTAAATCAGTTGAAAAATAAAAAGATTATATCAATTTAAAATACTTAATTCGACAAAATTGCTACAAAATGTTTAATAATTTATTACAAAAAACGTTAATGTGATTGTGAAGATAAATTTAAAAAAAAAGTCATATTACAATGTGTCATCAATCGGTTATTAAAATCCCCAAGATATTATTATCATTCAAGGCACGGTGCCATTGTCACTTTCAATGGCGCGGTCGATAGGGTATATTGGACCGAATGGGTTAAGTGAATGAAGTTGTACAAGCGATTATAGTTTATATTGGCTTTTAAATAGATACGACAATCCCGTGCATCTCCGCAATAGCGAAGCTCGCATATCTACCAAATCGTTTGATAAGGAAGTTCATACGTCAGAGGATGACCGGTGTAACGCCTAACACTGCACGTATGTTCGGTTATTAGGTTTACAATATTTCCTATCCACAATTGGCAGTAGGTATTAATGTCAGGCGTTAATTTATATATGGATGCCGATTTCGCGGACATCCGCTGACAAAGATGGGATATAAAAAGGGGCGACAAAAATTTTACGAAACTGATAACGTTATCATAAAAGACACGAGAACTGTTATCATTGATAAGCGTATTTGCTTGTTTTAAGTAGTTTTTATTTTATTTTCCTTTAAATTTCGTTATTAAGCTACACGAGTGCACATACAAAGAGGGGTCCGAATGTTCGTGTTAGACCCACAGGTGTTTATTTAAGATGTTAAAAATAGATATTAAGGTGTCGAGTTTCGCTAAACATTATTTATAATTTAAAAGGTAAAAGCAAAGGGTATGACATCATACTTAAATATATATATATATATATACATGTGGATTGTGTGTTGAGGTTTTTGTAAATTCGTATATATTTTTGGCAATAAATAATAAAGTTTCATTTTACAACAGACTGATATTACCATGATCACAATACATTTCCACCTATGCCTATATAAATATAATAATAAGGAAGTCGATAGACGTAAATCGAAAGGGGAGTCGACTGAGTGACATTTGATTTATCATTATTTCATTAGTGTTAGTTAACATCGGAGGCGACTCGACTCCGGCAATATATTGAGTGGTATCATAAATTCGCTCTTGTCGCAATCAGGATGAGTGTAATAACCACGTGCATTGTTGTTATCGTATTAAAAAATGTTGTTATAGATTATTATATTATCATTTTATTGATATATCAAATAACAGCAAAATTTAAATGTGTGTTTAAATCAACGTTTATATCTCACATATATTTTCATTTTAACGGTAGATATAGACACATAAAAGACAAATCGTTCTCCACTCTCGGTAAACAAGCCAGACTGAGTTATATATTACAAAAGGAAAATTTCAAAAGCTTAGTGGCTTAGGTAGTTGGCCAGAGAAATCCTGCTTCGTTCAAAATTTTAAACGATTTTTAAATTTAAGTTAAGTGTTTTCTGTTTTAAGTGTGGAATATTACTTTAAAAAATAGTAAAAATATTAAATTATATTTTTTTGGATTTAAGTTCTGTAACATCTGTATAATCAACCTCCTAAATGTGCCAGCATATCAACTAATATCAAATTATAGGTCGAATAATTTTAATATTAAACAATTAATATAATATACTTAGTATTATAATAGCAAGACATAATATATACCAAAATTATCTAGATAGTTATTTAAAAATCTTTTTAATACATATATTTAAAAAAAAACCAACTATTTTTTGTGCTATTTCTTTTCGTTATATTTCACCGGACTTCATGCACTTCTAGCCGGATATGGGCGAACAAAATTATCTCTTATTATGTAGATAGTCCTGTCATTGTAGTTATTATTGAAGCTTAAATGATATTCACAAAATATATAAAATGTTAATATTATAGATATTTATACTATTAATAAATTACTAGAAAAGATTTATTTTTGTTTCATTTATTAATGCATTACACTTTCATATATCTTTGCGCGCAAAGGAGAGGTCATAAAGTAAAGCTTACTACATATAATATTTATGTGTTTCTTAGTTTATACCTACAGACTCAGTTCATTGCTCCAAAGTTATGATACAACAGCGAAACATTTAAAAGATGTTGTATATATAGTAGTAGATGGTCGACGTTGGTTTAAGGTTCAAATCATTTATTCAAATAATAATAAAAACGTATGCGTGATCTAAAAAGCCAAAAGACATATACACAGATTATAAATAAGGCGAAACGAGGCGAAACGAGATATTTAGTAAAAATTTGTACATTTTTATGGTATTATTATGTCTGGTTTCCTAAAATTAAAGGTTATGTGTCATAATTTACTTCATAATGGCTAAAGTTTTAAATTTAAAATACGTAGATACTGCTGAATAAAATTCAAAGTTAAAGTTTTTATTCAACGTAAACGTTACACTTGCTTAAAGAATGTCAAGCCCCTGTCGTCAGTTTGAAAAAAGACTACAACGAGTAGTCGTCTGAGAGGTACTGGTGTCAGAAATAGTGTTTATAAAAAAAAATCATATATAAATAATATAATTATGTACATCATTAGTGTCTATATGTAATGTTAAACAAAAAAAAAATGTTTTAATAAAAAATGTATGGTATGGTTCTTTAATTATGGCGTTCCGAGCGTGCCAGTTGAGCACAAAAAAAAAATATATCTGTCTACATTCACAGGTATAAAATGCTTAATTAAATTGTAAACATTTAGACAATGAGCAAACCAATTAAGAAATGATATAACTTTTGATATAGTATAATTTTTTTTTGTGAATAAACAAATATATTAAAATATCAAGGGTAACGTTGAGCTCTAAAAGTAATAACACGAAATATTATATATTTATAGAGTACTCCAATAACACTCACTAGCTTTATACAAAAGCTCTGTTTAAGCATATACTACCTAGATACGTAGTTCTCGACTGTTTCACCATTACATGTCTGCAAAGCTTATTAAATGTAGACGGTAAACAAATAAAACAGATGTAAAATAGACAAAGAATAATTCAAAAAGCAAATTAAAATACTTACGGATTTTCCAACATTCTCAAGCACACTTTGGCCATAGTGCTAAGAGTTTCCGTTGTGTTTTCTAAATCTTGTTGATTGTCGTTCACAAACTGGCTTGTCGCTTCAGACAGGACTTTCAGCATCGATGTGGCTTGAGCGTAAAACAGCGACATGCGATTTGCTACTTCTGCACCTATGTGAGGTTCTTCACCCGGTGGAAGTTCGGCATTAATGAGGCCGCTCCGCGATACAATTCTTCTGTAATAGCTGAAGTCGTTTTGTATAGCTGGTGTTTTCATCTGAATAAGAATTATTTACTAATTAGTTTACGTATATATGTTACTATATTAAAAGATAAATTTTTATAATTATAAATAACGAGTCCTTTTAAAACATAGGGTTCTATTAAGTGGAAATATCAATACATACAATTAGCAAATATTAAATACCAACTAACGAGAATTATTAACCATTAATCCTTCACTATGTATTCATTAGCATCGCTAATTCAATACACCCGTGCAATTGAGAGAAACCCGGTTAAAATAGCAACATCAAACATGTAAATATTCTTCGTTTACCCACTTAATTGAAGTAAATAAACAAACCCACGGTGAATGAGTCAGCTCACTGTGCCGAGGTCAGACGGGCTTTCTATTACAATATTCAATTTGTCAAATTCGCTACCATAGCAGTTGATGGATGACTAATGATAAAGTAATGAGTAATTATAAACAATATACAATAGAGAACGTGGATGGACATGATTGAAGGATTAATTATTATTTGTATAGATATAGTCTAGGCGAGTGTTATAAGGTAATCAGAAAACGATATGTTGATTGTAACAAAAAAGTTGTAGTCATTTTTTTTCACCTTCACGCTGTATCGTGGCAAGGTGGACAAAAGAACCTAGGGAACCTAATGTTAAGACACTCCGTTCCGTTGTCTATTTTCCGCTTGTTATTTTGAGACATTGAGTATTAAGTGGCGAAACTCAATGCCATGCTTTGCCTTGTTACCAAAACGAAGAAATGAAAATATTAAATATTGCATTTTCTCGGGTGGATCTCGAACTCTTAATTTGTAACGTCAGACTGTTATGCCCCTGCGCCACAGTTCACAATATAAATTTGTAAACTGAAATTCTTCTTGGACACGATACTACATATCAATTTCTGCTCCAATTGGCTTCTAATCGCTAATCGCCCAGTTTGCATCTATAGACGGTAGCTCTACACTATAGGCACTTAGCTCAGAAATAGCTAAGTCATAACTTTGTTAGCATCATATCGTGACACCAAAACCTGTTTTTCGTTAATCTTGCTACGCTAAATTGATTTCATCTGGGCTAAAATTGTGTCAAAAAATCACATGGCTCGTTAAATTGCTTCGCTATATTCGCTACGGATATCCGTAAATTGGGACAGTGTGGTGAAATCTATACAGGTTTCACTACGCCGTTCCAATTTCCAGTTAAAACATACTATAGGTATATACAATTGCCAAAGTATACTTCAGTTCCTTGAGTGTTTCTGAATAAAGTGAATACAAACAAACCGTATATCTCATTTCCTCGAGATTCAATATGGCTCTACTTTTTCCTTGCAATTTATTGTGTAAAGAAAAAACATAGGATAACTAATAGACAAAACAAAAAGATTATTTATTAGTGTAGATACGATTATAGATGTAATTTTAAATTTATAAATAAATTATGTACTTATATGAGTATATCACATCAGAGGCAACGACACTGCAAGGTTGGGGTCAAAGTGGCCCTCGATTGTCTGAATTAACGAGCACTTATTCAATTCTAGCCAAGGGTCACGTTAGGCATTGCTTTGTTTACATAATGATTGTAAGTAGTGGGATAGTTTGATGATGTTTTATTGAAAACATTGACTGTTATTTGCGTCTTGTACATACCAATAAAAAACAATATTCTACCATATGTAAAGCAAAGATATGTTATAAATGGAACTATTTTAAACGGAAATCGTGTATATTGACTGGTAAGCATTTTTGGAAACCCGACGTTTCGAACACTTTACAGTAGTCGGTGGTCACGGGTGGACTTTAGTCTACCACGGACTGCTTACCAGTCAATATACGCGATTTCCGATTAAAAGTGTTTCATTTAAAATGTGTAACAATCGCGAAAATCAAAGACATTATTATGAAATATTATAATTTATATATTGTATTGTGTACAACAGACTAGTGTTATACCTTTTCATCAATAACTTCTTAATTTTTACGTTTATACTACATATAGTTTGTTAATAAGTAGAGCAGTTTAAAAACTGAACAATATAAACTTCTTTTGTATTTTTTATTCGTGTATTTTGTGGTATCTAGTTACTATTTTTTGCTAGTAGTCATGAGTGGTTTCTGAAAACTATTGTGTTCAGTCAGATATACAAATTCCGCGCTGTTTAATTACGTTTGTTAAAATTAGAATAACAAGCTAAATGCGTTACAATTTACTAAAGTGAAGGAAAATATGTATAATATACTAATTGGAGTAGTTTTATAAGATTCTGCATATCTGTCAAGCCAGCAGTTTTCAATCTTTTAAGTTTAAAAAAAAAGTAAATTAATTGATATTGAATATTTTATTTAAATTTAACGTAAGAATCAATTTACCTTACAAATATGATTGACTAATATATGTTAGATAATTAATGAATTGTATTTTTGACCAATATTGTTTATATTAAAACTACCTAAGTATAATACTATAACATGGATACTTCAGTAAAATATGAAATTTAACATAGAGTGGTTAATGGTTGTAAATATCAAAAATGATCATTGCCATCACTTTTCCAGTCAACAATAAAAAAAATATTACTTACTCCTTATATTAATTTATCACCATATAAGGTTACGGTGCTCTTCAAACGATAATAGCCTATCGATTAGTATATTTATACAAAGGGGTAAAGTGAAGGGGTTGTAAAACAATGTCATGATCAACTTTCAACTGACTTGAACGTTTATCGACCGATTATCCTATTTTTTTTTTTACTAAAACCGATATATTGACAACTTGTATTATTGAATGACAAATTTACGTTAAAGAACTAATGGTATTTACAGTTAATTCTAAAGAAATGAAGCTCTAAAGGGCCTGAGAACTTAATATATAATTTACATTGACAAGTTATTTATAATTTTACAATAAAGAACAATATTTAATTTCATAAAATTGTATATATTATTCTAAAATAAAATCATATGTTATTCCATGTATTAAGATATAAATTCCAATGGGGGATAACCTGTTTAATAGCTCTAATTCAAGTTTAATTGGCGACATGATTTAAATAAGGACGCTTCAAATGTAGGCCTAGATTGTTTCCCAGCCGATAGACCCTCCAGTTTGAGGACTTGTGACTTTGGCCAAATAGGTCAACTATTTGGTTGCAACACTTCAGAGATCCAGGCGTTTACATAAGCAAAAACATTACACTTAGATACTAACTTTAATTTTGTTCATAATTA
The DNA here is from genome assembly GCA_019049475.1 of Eueides isabella. Taxonomy (NCBI): domain Eukaryota; kingdom Metazoa; phylum Arthropoda; class Insecta; order Lepidoptera; family Nymphalidae; genus Eueides; species Eueides isabella. The sequence continues at coordinate 4,688,457 of CM032394.1, read as the reverse complement.
AAAAAATCACATCAATTATAATTAAACTTACCTTATGTTCATCGAATTTTAAAACGAATTCTAGAATTTCTGCGAATTGCTTCACAAGTGCTTGCTGTTGCTCCAAATGCTGGGTTGGACTCATGGATCCTCCCACAAGTGAGCCTAGGAGCCGCGGTACCACCTGGAAATAAGCAATACTTAAAATAACTTTATCTCCCTATTAAAAAATTATAATATGATTCTAATTATATTATATTCAATGTGTTATATGATTGCCAGCTACAACAATCTACAATATATCAGTTTGACGTCACTAATACTTATATTTAATTTTTCTTTGTTTATGAGAAGAACTTAACGTTTTTTATTATTTTTATAAATTTTCAATAGGCAGCCGCATAATGATGAAGAACAAAGTCAATTAATACTAATAAACTATCAAAGGGTTTAACGATTGTCATCAGACGATAATCGACACAGACAGTCTAACGAGCTCTTCATAGACGAGATGTAAATTTGAATATTCATATACGACATCCGGCCATCCAGATAACTATCGACTAGGATAATTGTTATATATCTACAAACTAGTGTATAACACATAAAACTTTTTTCCTTCCCAAGTGTGGAATATGTATTTAAATATGTTAAAAATATCCTATATATCTATTGATATATTGTTTTTTAAGCATTTATGTATTAAGAAAAGTTGTTAGTTTGTATAATTTCCGTTCTGTCTTTCAGATAATAGTCAGAATACCAATACTATTGCCTAAACAAAATTAAGTAGATACTACTGAGGCATAAAATACGCTCGTTGTGTATTGCGTATTTACATAGCACCTTTTTAAAGGTTATTTAAAGTTTAAGTAATATCTACTTAATGAAAATATTTATTACATCTTCACTAGTGGACCCACTCGGCTTCGCCCGCTTTAACTATATGTATATTTATTTATTGTTTAAAAAAACAATCAGCTAAAGCCATAGTTAATTAAATATAAATATTAAAGCTTTCAAGTTTTTAAATTTAAACAAAATCGATCACGTCTAATAATAAGTATCCTTGTAATACATATAAGAATATGTATACAAAGTTTATTCGTTGAAGAGTTTGGTGTGAAACGTAACAAGCAAACACATATACGAGTACACAATATTATTATGATGACATATAATGTATCTATTATCAGTACTAAGAATTATTTCTTTACAAAGTTACAAAAATCCTTATTTTGCATTTTGCAAATGTATAAATATTTGAACGTAGCAGTAAAACAACTACTAAAAAAGTAAATTTTCTTTGTAAGTGTGATTAATAATACTTTAAAACATTTATAAAAGTCACAAAAATATTTATTATCTTTCCCTTAAAATTTCTAGTTTAAAATAAACCCACATATAGCATAGACAAGAATTAAATTGAATCAGTTCTGCACACTGAACGTCATGACCTATTTACTTTGCTTCTGTAGGAGTTCAATTCATATTTGACGATTTGCTAAATAGCACATTGTTCGACACGAAGTACTATAGTAATAGTATGTGGACTGTAACGTGACGTGAGGCAGTACTTTCTGGCACCGGTTGAACGAACTGAGAAACGGAAACGACGTATAAATTAAAATACAAAGTATTTTAAACTATGTCGCGGCAGTGTTATCGGAAATTTGGCACGTGAAATAATAAATACAAGATGTAAACTATTAAAAGATACAATAGCGAAGAAAAGGAGAAATAATTTCATTATTCATGATCCTTAACTGAATTTCAGAATTTGCAAAATAACAAATACCTGCGACAATTTTAGAATGTTTGACATATTATATAAACATTAACTATAATTATGTATGGATTAAAGGCTTGTCGTGGCGCATGTGCACAGGCGTGGAGCACTAAACGCTGGTGGTGACTTCGATTTCCTACTCGTGGAGATAAAATGAATATCTTCATTACCTAGCTTGACCCCTCACGAGGCAAAGCGCTACGTTGAATTCCATTTCTCAAGACGGAATGATTCAATTTGTGCTCTAAATGGGGCACGAAAGCAAGAAACGCAGCAACGCAGCAAAGCAAATGCTGGGGCACAATCGTGTGAATGTAAAAGGGACAAGTTTTGGGTTCGATACACATTCGAAGAAACGAAATAATTAATATTTTCAAAGCACGGCTTAAATTAGGGGGAAAATGGGAAAAGAAAAAGAGTGTCTTAACACTAGGTTTCTAAGTTCCTGTCTACCCTGCCATGTGCAGGATACAGCGTGAAGCTGCAAATAAAATATCATTTAATTATCATACAGATTTGAATTAAAAGTGTTTAATTATCATATAGGAAAGGACAGAAACAACCTAATCAATATTCATAATTTTTTTAACAGCCAGCGATTGTTAAGGTGTGTATGTGTCGATGTTAAGGTGGTGTTTTCAGTGTCGATGAGTCTGTTTTACATAGATTTCAAATAACGGTTCTAAATAAATAGATATTCATGGTCATGAAAAAAATATATATTATCTTGGATGGTGAGAATCTATCACCAATAATTGCAAGTCTAAGTGCTACAACAAGTTACAAGGGTAAAATCGAAAGTTCGGAAGCAATTGAAAAATGTTTACGGTTTATTAAAATACTTCAATAATTGCTTTGAATTTTTGTTTGTAATGTACATACTAGTTAAACTTCAAGAAGCATGGATCGTAGTAGTAAGCAACTTTAAGCAACTTGGAGCACTAAAAGAGTATTTTTGGTCCATTGCCAAATATTTCATTGAAAAACATTTTCATTATTCGAAATCGTAAGATTTTTTTAGCTTCATGCTGCATCCTAAAAGCGGAGTAGGCAGGAGGAACAAAGTATTAATACACTCCTATCCGCACTTTCCACCGAAATCACAAGTCATTGCGTTGACTGGCAAAGTCAACGCCAATATTTATTAATAATCAATAAAGAAGGTGTTGTTTGCCGCCATAAATATATATTATTTTCACTAGATTCTGATATTTAAATCAATATATGATAGTTAAAACGTAAAATGTTACCAAACTCCTGATAAGGGTATCAAGCATTATATAGGCCATTAATGTGAAATGTTAGACAAATCAGAATAGATTGCGTAATCTTTTTACAGGAAGCAGTTGTTGTTTAGTCGAGTACATTGCAACTGCGTCGGGAGCACGGGTAAGCAATTATTTCTATTAGGCCTCTTCCGTATCCTGTCTCGGATAGTAATCGAATAATATGTAGATAGATACTGATAAATTAAATTTACATACACTTTATGTTTGAGAGAAGATCGAATCTAATTATAGATTGAAAATGATACCTATATAGTATAAGAACTTTAAAAACCAAATAATTTATTGTATAGATCTACTACATGTATTAAATAATAATTAAGTGTTCATCATCATTATTTTTTAGCTAATCTTTATTTTGTGCGGACGTTATTTAAAAAATAAAGAAGTCAACTTAATTAAAAGATTTTAATCTCGGCTGTACCAGACGTACCTCATTACAAGCGTTGGTATAAAAAACAAAAGAAATTTGTAATCTATGTTCAGAAAAACGAATGGTCCAAAAGGAATATTACGTTTGGTGTTAAGATTTCTTTATGAATTACAAAGCGGCTCTTTCTTTGTACTTCTATAAAAATCGTGTGATTAAATAGAAATATTCCTAGATTAAATTGAAATATTTTTTATTAATTATAAAACATGTTTTGAGAGGAGCAAACGACTTTTCTTGTGGTATAACTGCTTCTCTCTTGATTTATATTAGTAATGTGATCAAAAATAAGGTGAAATTCTCATTTAAACCTCTCGGGCTTAAGAAAGGCAAATATTTTTTCCTAGCTTATTAGAATTGTTTATGTCTGTTTGTCCAAAGGTTTAACTATCTCCGAGTTGCAGGTGCTTTTATAAACAATCAAAAGTAAAGTTTCAATTTTTACATATAATTTGTCGATTCTGTTGCTTGTATAAAATTTTGTGATTATATTTCTTAAGTAAGCGCAAACCGACTTGGACATCTATGTACCTGCGGTTGGCATGTTATTTATGTGTACAATAGCACCCGCGATTGTATGCTTTATATAAAATGTGGTGAATCATAAGATATGAGTCACGTGGCTGCGGTCGTTTTCGACTTCGCATCCCGATGGGTTTGCAAATTAGTGAGATTTTGCCTCTCAATGACGCATTAAACGGATTTAACCTCAATCGGAGACATATTTTGCAATAGAGTACTTCTTACTTAAATTGCGACTGTAAATTGGCATTGTTTTTATTTCGGTAAACACGTAATATTTTTTTGTAAAATTGCTTTGTGTAGTTTCCCATGCATACAGTATGATGTCACGTCATATAAGTATAACTATATAATTATGTCCCACCAAGTTCATTTGAATCCGTAGTTTTAATGAGACATTTGCTCCTAAGCATAACAAAGGATGAAGCGGGATTAGTTTCTAATGACGTCATTTTCTGTAAATGGTACCAATGCAATGTGAACACGTGTTCAAAATTTAGTAATGACATATTCTATTGGTAGGGTATCGGTTGGCTACGCATTTCTTATAAGGCCAAGTTAAATATATTAGCTTTTTACGAATAAGTTATTATGTCATTTTTAAGAACGTTTTGTTGATAAGGTGTATTTTCATAATATATAAATTATGATTAAGCAAGAGCAATGTAGGTCAAATTAGCAAACCAGACAAGATGGCACGCCTGGAATGAAGATAAATGATATGAAAGACGTTCTGTGATAATTGTGTACAAATTATTAGCTTACAGCACGAAAATATTTCATGTTTTTTATAATTTAGGTATATTTTGTTTAAATCTTCAAATATTATTTTTGTTTAACAAGTGGCAAATATTGTTATCATTCTGATTTTATGTAGTTTAGGCGAAAGTTGGTGATGTGCAGTGATTGAGAACTGAATAAAATATAATTTGAATATGTAGTCGAGGCTTGTGTCTTAACACTGAGTTCTCAAGTTCCCTCTGCCTACCCTGCCATGTGTGAGATACAGTGAGAAGCTTAGTATGTAGTAAAAAACATATTTTTACTTAAGTATACAGTTAATATTTAAAGTTAAAATAAGAAATGATGGTGTAATAAAATTAGTACGCACATATAAATATATGCACATTAAAGTATTACTTTGTAGATAGCATTATTTCTTCTCAGGTTAGAAGTCAGATATATTTACAAGAAGGCCAAGAGGCTAGTCCACGTTACATTACATCGATTATTAAGTATTTTGATCGCGTTAATCGACATACTGTTAAATAAACATTAATTTAAGCAACGCATAATTAACATGCATAATTGAAGAGATAAGAGTAAAGACAAGAAACTATTGAAGCATTTATAAAGCAATAGGATATCATTAATCAATAATAATCAATAATAACGAATCATTAATTTTTATAATTATAGTTTCCCGGATCTAACTAGTATTAAATATAAGTTGTAAAAACATATATTGCCTAGTATGCTATTTTCAATGTTCTTGTTAAGAAATAAAAATATTCAAACAGTCCTGTGCGATGAGGCCTGTCGTGGTGCAGGGGCATAAGCGTGTAACTGTAACCGACACCGGTTGTGGATTCGATCCTGACTCGAGGAAATGAAATATTTTATATTTTCAATTTAATTAATGTTTTCATTTCTTCGCTCTGGTACAAGGCAAAACGCGGCTTTGAGTTCCGCCTCTCAACACGCTATGCCTCAAATTGGCGGAAAGCGGGGAACGTAGTGTCTTAATACTAGATTCCTAAGTTTCCTCTGCCTACCTTGCCATGTGCGGGATATAGCACGAAGCTAAGAGAGTGAGAGAGAAATAATATCTATGAATCAACGTGTATTATATATCATTAAAATTTACTCATAAATTAAAAGGCATCCTTAAAAGGAACAATGAAAAGGATTGTTCCTTAAAATATACACTAATAAGAAGTTCTTATATTAAATTACTGCGACTTATTAAATTAACACTAGTTACCGTACAATTAGGAATTTGTTCAGTAAGTACGCTGATAATGAAGATAATTCTGAAGTTGACGTGTCGATTATTATATATCTTAATTGCAGTGATAAGTCTATTCACAGTGTGCAACTATCTAACGCTTATCTATTTTATATAGATTCATGTGTACTTACATTGTTTTTATTGGTTTGTTATGAATTTACATTATTTAAATAATAACTTGTTTTCTTTATATTTCTTTGATATCTTTTAGTTTCTAGTTCAAGTGTCAACTATACATGTGAAACAGTAAGTAATTGAAATACTGTATACTTATTGCAATAATTCAATTTTTGGTAATATTATTCTCTGTCTTTTACATTTGGCCATCAGCAGATTTGGCCAGAGAAATCACAACCTGGCGAATGGGTGACACTGAGTTTCACCAGTATAGACTAGTAATGACTAATGACCTACCACCCACCTTAATTTAACGGAAATCTTCGCGGCCTACAATGATATGCCACAGAATTACTTACATATTTCTACGATATGGCGGAATAAACTATGTTCGAAAACTTCGTCTTCAGGGTAATTTAAACATCGATGGATCCATCGTTTTTTATATTAAATCTTAAAATATTCATAGTAAAAAGAGTTGTGTAAAAATCGTGACATTCATTACGTGTGTGAATATAAACGAGGTCATTTTAATTTTTCTATTATACTTATATTACCATTATTCTGTGCAACAATGATTTTACAGCCCATTCGTTTCTACACAATAGTTTTTAAACATCTGAATTATCTTTTTAAGATATAAACTAAAAGTTAGTTCATCAGTATAATTAGATAAGGCATGACAACATAACGCTGGAGTCCTTGATAATACATATTTTAATAATTAACATACGCGGATTGCAATTTAATGCAATTGTCGAACAAGCGGTAAGTGAGCATTTTCTGAGTGCAATGTCCCGCATGCACCATTAATTTGGTTCCACCTCACGATCCACCGCTCAGACAATCGCTAAGAAATATATATTTTTTGCGGCAATATTCTTTTTATCATCCACTGAGGTATACTTGCAATTTTAATTTAAAACAGCCGTTAAGATAGTACTGTAGTAGTAGATATCAATGTAACTGTCTGTAAGTAAAACAAAAACGTAATATAGGTATTAAAGCAATCATAACTCTGTCAATATCGTCATTATATGTAAAAATTACCAATTCAATTTATTGCCAATTTAAAAAAATAGTTTTTTGTTATTGGCTATATATATTTTTTATAGCGAATAATTTCGAAAGCTTTATGACTTACAATGACCCATTGTATTGGATAATATAAATATTACAAAAATATTTCGTCGTAACTCTTATAATACAGATAAAAGAATGAAATCAGTGACCTGAATCCCATTTAAAGAAAATGCGTAGTAATTCCGAGCTGTTCTGCAACTTCATATGACAACTTTGAAAGGTCACATTTCATAATAGAAGCGAGTTGGAATTTAATATCCATACATCTGACGTGGTTAGATGTACATACTTCATCGTTTGGTTACATGCGGCAATTGACGCCTTATAGAGAAAGATATTTAATAATTATGTCAAGTTCTTAGCAAGTATTTCTTTGAGATAACAAGAACTTAGCAAACTTTAATTGAAAAATAAACAAGTAAAAAACATTTATAGGAGAGTTATAAATAATATATAAATTTTTGGTTTTGCTTTTGTATTTTAGTTTTAATATATGTAATAATTTATTTTAATATACATTTCAACAACATATGTAAAGTTGCACAACTATTAATATTAATCTTATACACAATAAATACGATCTAATAAGAAAGACTGTAACTACAGCAGATGTTACTATCATATTACTTTATATGGCTATTATTATACTCTATGGTGTTTTTGAATGCAGGTGCATACATGCCATCCAAATGGCATGAATAAGACCAGCTGCTTTGTAAATTAACTCGTTTGACCCACCTGGTTGTTAACGAGGAGATATGCCTGGTAACATATTTAAATGTGTATTTAGAAATGAGTTATACTATCTACTTACCAGAAAAAATATGAAATAATATTTTTGTGATTACAATAACGGTTAAAACAATATTGGATAAATAATTTAAAAAAAAAACGCAATAATATATTTAAAAAAATCTCGAATTAGTAATAGTTAGTTCATATATTTGACATTTTAAGACTCAAAAGTTAATGACATATCAAATAAAAGTTAAACGTTAATGAAACCAATGAATATGTTAAATTACGATTCGCAACGTCGCGTTACCAAGTTACATAAGATATACCTACTGATCCTTTTTTACGCTTACGCGATATATCGTTCGATAAAATAAATAATTTTAATACAAAATTTACAAGTTATTTATTATTTGCATTACCGCTGTTCAAATTATCTCGTAGAAAACGATACCGTATTTTATAAAAATGACAAATACGTATTTTACATACACTATCGGTCAAAGTTTGAGACCACTAATAAATAATACTACGACCACTAATAAGCAATAAACTTTTGTTATCAGTAAATATTTTAGAAAATATTGGTGATAAATAGTAATCTGCACACCTGCATATTCTATTGATACACTGGCGTTTCTATTTTTTTTACCTCAACTTACAATACATTTGTTCTAAATTCTCAAAATATGTTTAACTATTTACAATAATAATTAACCATATTTTGAGAATTTAGAACAACCTTGCATTTGTCTGGACATTTACTGGAAAAGTTTTTGGAAAAGTTTCGGAAATTAGAGTTGAAACGCGATCTGCCATCGTTGTTCTTCACAACAAAGGAAATCTGAACGTCAGATAGCAAGTCAACTCAAGTTATCGAAGATTTGTGTTCAGCGTACTATTGTGCGCTACAAATAAACCGGCAGTAATCAAGATCGTCCGTGCACTGGGAGACCAAGGGCAACAGCGTCTAGTGAAGATAAATTTATTGTGGTGACCAGCAAGCGGAATAGACGTCTGTCAGAAATCCCCAAGAAATTCATGTAGAAGTCAACAAATCACACAGACACACAGTGTCAGTATCTACAGTGTAAGGACGATTGCGAGACGCAGGTTGATTGGACGCGTTCCTGTGCATAAACCTCTGTTAAAACTGCAGAATAAAAAGAAACGATGCAATGGGCCCTAACTAACGAGACTGGACCGAAGAAGACTTCAGGAAAGGTTTTTGAAGTGTCAAATCAAAATTTGAAGTGTTCTGGTCAAAAATAAGAATTTCGTCCGACGCTCCACCGAAGAAAAAATTATGCCACAGTGTGTAGTGCCGACTGTAAAACATAGCGGATTCGTTACGGTCTGGGATCGTTTCTCTGGCTATGGGATTGAAAATCTAGGCCAAATTAAAGGCATAATGAAAAAGGAGCAATATAAGGAAATTTTGGAGAAAAACGCCCCCTGGACAAAGGTTAATCGGCCGAGAATTTATTTTTCATCAAGACAATGATCTGAAGCATACTTCGAAATTATGTTGAGGCCATTTAAACAAAATACAGTCGGAAAAAGTATCACAAAACATGACCTGGCCACTTCAGAGCCCCGACCTTCATCCCATTGAAGTTTAGTGGGAAGAGCTCTTTGGAAATGTTCGGGAAGTGTCCATCTTCACAGCAGGCCATGTGGAATGCATTGGAGGAAAGCTGGAATGGAATAGTATATCGCAAGAGAGTAGATAAATCAATTGCTCACGTGTGTATAATATTTTGTTAGGAACAACAGTACTTCTCAAGATTTTTTCTTTTTTAATTTTAAATCTTATATGTAACATGAAAATAAATCCAGTTTTCCATAAAGTTTTAAATATCTTCAAGTTTATTTATTTTCCCATGTTTTTTCATAGTAATCTCAAACTTTTGACCGGTAGTGTACATACATTGATGACCAATAATGCCAACATTTTTCGTGCACCAGACTAAAATAATATATACTTTTTTCCTCCTGTTCACGGAAACACGTACATATATATCCTTATTTAATATTTAGTTCTGTAACGGATATTTTTAACGAGTTATATTTATAATAAATGCCGTCGAGTTCAGCCACTCAATTATCAATGTTTTGAAAATTCTACAGAACTTAGAAAACAGAGTGTTTGAACATATGCTAGTATCTGCCTATCCTGCAATATGGGATAAAGCGTAAAGCTAAATATATATATTTATAATTGCATTTATTGCGAAACACGTGCACGTGCGGTCGTACAGCTCCTAATACGGTACTCTATTCTCTGCTCATGCAAGGTATTGTTAACGATACACTCGGAAATTGTCTTCTCTCTCTTAACTATAGCATTTGATTGAGACAGCTGCAAGTCAATTATAATTACAGTTTACTAACATCAATATTCTTGACGTTTATTATTTAAATTATTGAAGTATTATTCTATGAGACAAAATTATTGTCTGGTACAATTTATGGTAGTTAACTTCCTAATGCACTTAAAAATATTATTTAACCACCGTTGTGGCTATTTTCTAGGAGGTTTAACCTGAGTAAGTCAACTTTTCTAAGTATAAAACATGACTTTAATCTTGTTCAGATTACTTGTATACGTAGTATTATAAGAAAAATGTGTTATTTATTATATGACACATTTAAAACAAACTAATGTTACTAAAATTACTTTTGTACTGTTATAGTAATAGACTCGAAGCCGTATTTGTTGTTTCTTGTTTTATTCATGTAGAAGGATTCTATGACTCTTAGTCAGGCGATAATAATTAATGGAAAATGATAAAAACATTTATACTTATAAGGAAAATAAATAAATCTTAGCAATAACTGTAATATGCCATAATGTTCTGGTATGTCTGTATGTTTGTAATAAAAATTGATCTCTTGTAAATGTAATATGTCAAACTTATAATCAGGGATTTCGTTGAAATTACTTTATGAATAAGCGTAGAAAATGGAGGGCTTAAGTGCAACTTGTCCTTCTTTCTTTTGATATGTTACAGCTTTCTTTTAATATTTTCGATGTGATAATATGTCTCATTTTACAGATGAATGACGCGCAGACTAGTATGCAAAGTCTAAACAAAATGGTTTTTAAAAGGCGTGTAATTTTTAAACGCAATTACGTATTATATGAAATTATAAATATTATTAACATGCAGTTTGAAATGTCCAATTTAATATCGTTATGTTTAAAGTAAAAAAATAAATGACTTAATTGTTTTTTATAATTTATAATAGATATAACATCGAGACTAAGAAATTCAAGTGTTTTATTTTACAATATTTTTTTTAGTGTTAAGACACTCTATTCACATCAGGAGACTTGCGTTTTCCACTTTCCACTGAATGTCAATGAATGCCTCGTGCATTGCTTGTTAAGTGAAGGAACTGAACGTTGCGCCTTGTCTTGTTACCATAGCGAAGAAATGAAAATATTTCTGTCGACTGGGATCGAACTGACAACCTATCGAAATTTAAATCGCACTCTTTTTCATTTCACGACAGGTTTCAAGTTAAAAATGGTTATATATGTTTTTATGTATAAATAAGAGTGACTGTATGTAACTGTCGATTACCGACGTAATATGATTCATGTTATAAAAGGCATTATACGCAAATAAAAAAGTTCTACTGGTTGCATTTTTATCTTTTGTTTACTAAAAATAATTAATAAATAATAGAAAACATTAGTGAAATGTTATTTAGTTGTTTTTTATTTTTTTATTGAATGAAACACTGCTTTTTTATTATAATAAAATGCTCATACAACAAACTAAAATGTACATTCTTTATAAACTTTTAAGTGCTTATTTCTCTCTCTCTCAGCTTCACGCTGTATCCCGCACGAGGCAGAGTAGGCAGAGGGAACCCGGGAACCTAGTGTTAAGACACTCCGTTCCACTTCCGTTCCCCACTTTCCGCCGAATTTGAGGCATTGCGTGTTATGTGGCGGAATTCAACGCCGCGCTTTGCCTTATTACCAGAGCGAAGAAATGAAACATTAAACAATTTTAAATTGAAAATATTAAATATTTCATTTTTCGACTGGGGCTCGAACCCAGAACCTGTCGGTTACAGTCACACGCTTGTGCCGCTGCGCTCCGACAGGCCTCAAGTAAGTGGTTATTTCATTGAAAAAAAAAAAATACTTGCTAAAATACTACTTATAAGTCACAAATATATTTAATTTATATATGTTATTCAAACACAAGATCGCAAGCGAGCATGTAATAGATAAGATTGTACGAGTATCTGCATACTTCAAACAGAAACGCTAGTAAGATGTATATAAGATATAAAAAAACGTGACAAAATACGAAAGAAAGTATAACAATCATATTTTGTTAAAATCATATTACGCAATGACTAAGATTTAATATTTTAAATACACGTTTCTCAAGCTCAACAATTAATTAACTTTAGCCGTAAATAAAAAATCTTAGCTAAGTCTTCTACTAAAAAATACTGTTTAATAAAGAATTTTGAAATTTGGGATGACAAATACGTAACTAAATCAGTGTTTATTGTACCCAGGAAGAAGTATTAAATATTATTTAAATTCTCACGCGGCTCCCATATTCGCTTCATTGAATGATTGCTACATTCGACCAAACATAGGATACAGATGGCTTTAATCATCTACGATGTGATTTGATCATAAACACTGCTAGTTACAGCGGAAATCTAAAGCACTATATATTGTTTCAATAAATTCAATTTATTAATCTTGCAAATAATTGTCACGTAATGGCGCATATCTAACATATTTTATGACTAGCGGCCCGTCCGCTTGAATTACATAATATATTATTTACTAATCTCAATTACTTTCTTGTTCTAATAACATTATCACATTTAAGACATATAAAATTTCAGCTGTTTCTGAGATTAGAACTCTTCAGATTCATAATTTAAGTATAGAAGTACGGATATTGAGTACTTTAAAAAACTGTATTTCACTGTAAATCTATTCTAAGCAGTTGTGTTCCACTTTAATAACAAAAGTTATTAAAACGCAAAGTATGACATGTTTTTATACTATAATTACACTATACATCATGCTTTTAAATATTAAACTGAATCATAAACATTACGCAATTGTGACCAAAGTAAACATTACACGAGGTATATTTTTTTGTAATAAAAAAAAGTATATAAACAACGGAATACTTCCATTACGATAGATCCCTTGTTTAGTGGATTGTATCTGCATTGCGACCGCTATTGCGGTGGCTAGTCAATTTTGGACAACTAATGTTAAATTTTACTTTCTTGATAAATTTTCAAATACAAACCATATTTGGATAACACGATTGTTACAGTTTCGATTACCGCTCGGGGAAACATTAATATTTAAAATGTTTTCATTTACTTGTCAGTTAACATGTAATATTCCGATAAAATTCATAAATATTCCAAATGGAATTTGTGTGAAGTGATATTAGAATTTTTTACAATTTCTTAATTAATGTTTAATAAGTACTAAAAAGGTTTTTCACGAAAAATTCTCGCATTTGTGATTTACGAAAAATACTCGCATTTGTGATTATTTTATAACACTTTCTAATATAATTTAAAATGATTCCTATTGATATAAAAATCGTGAAGACATTAAAGTATTTTGGCCCTTTGAAAATAAGGTCATATATGTAGTTAAAAACAATTGTGTAGATGTTTCTGAAGATATCATCAATCATGATTTTTGTAGTCAAGAATGTTAAATTCTTTGATAATTTAAAAGAGAAATGTATATAAAATAGTACAGCAGAACAAAATGTCATTATGTGTATTAATTGTAGGTTTAACCTTTAACAGGCTTCTAATATTACATTGTAGAGAACCATTTTAATGGATGATTTAACACCCTCACCTCATTAAAAATGAAATGTATTTATAAATAAAGTAACATTTACTCACTACATTTAACATTTAAATAAATTTATCATTATAGATTTATGGTGCAATGGCATATTATTTCACTCTTAGCATAATAATTACTCAGCTTCATGCTGTTTCCCGCACATGGCAGTGTAGGCAGAGGGAACTTAGTGTTAAGACACTTCTGTTCCCCACTTTCCGCGGAATTTGTGGCATTGTGTGTTGAGTGGAGGAACTCAGCACTGCATTCTGCCTTGTACCAGAGAAAAGAAATGAAAACATTTAATATTTAAATTGAAAATTGAAAATATTATATTTTATTTTCTCGAGTGGGGATCTAACCCACAACCTGTCGGTTACAGTCACATGCTTGTGCTGTTGTGCCACGACAGGTCTCATAATAAAAGCTTAATAATTTTTGGTTTCATTTCTATCTGGAAAATGTGTTCACATTCTGTTTCTGGTAACCGACAATAAAAACATATATAAATTCTGTCGCTGTACACACACACAATGTCTTCAAACACTAGATTCTTCTTTTTACTATATTGCTCTATCTAAGCAGTACAAATTAGCTTTTTCCCATTGGCTGCATAACAGGGTAGACAGAAGGAACCTAGTATTATGGCAGTCTATTTATTGTAAATAAATAAATATATACACATATACATACATATATATACAACTATATAGAATAACATAAAAATTGATTTCATTTTCTATTGATAATCAAAATAAGCAATGATCTAGGAAGTTGACATTGTAATGTAAACATGATAACTTTGATATCTTGAGAAAGTGTTATCATTTTGTCACTTATATACTGCAAGTGATAAACTTAGACTTCCTCATATTTAATAATTTATAGTATGAATCATTCATATGATTACATAAAATATATTGCTATATAAGTTGCATTATTGCTATACTAATAAAAAGGAGGAAAATGTCTTTATTATTTTCTGTATGTGGGTATCTGTAAGTAAAAAAGTGCTATATATATGTAAGCATACAAACTAACTTACGCGTTTTAGCTCCAAGGAGTGGTTATAAAATCTGAGCAATTTGTCCACCAATGGCTTTACGGCGCGCCAAGCCCTCTCTTGCGTTATTGTTGATGGGTCTGCGATAGCTTCCCGAATTTCTTTACCAGCTCCTTTGTAGCATTGTATTTCCTCTAAAATTTTATCTGACTCCAAAAGAACTCTTTGAACTTCTTCGTAAACATCGCGTTCAGTTTCAGTAGGTGCAGCATTTTCAAAATCTAAGAAAATGTCATAGCGTGGCGAAGAACAACAATTGGAATCGTCTCGAGCTAACAAACTCAACAATTTACCCATTTTCAATGTTATACAGTATCACGTTATTGATAAATTTAAAACAAATATCTCCTGGACAGCATCGACTGCATTGCCTAATAATAATGTATGTTTATGTATAAGGCACCTACTTTTTTATAAATATTTAAAAAAAATAATGTTAAAAGAACTAAATTTCACATTCACAATTTAAAACATTTTATATTTATTAATTTAAAAATTAAGTGATTTCTATGAAATACAACCACACACCTTGAAAAATATCTCACCAACTAAAGTGACATTGACAAGTAAGATTCGAAGAAATACGATTATACCACCCACCCACAAAAGTATTGCTAGTGCGTATTCGGGGTTGCTAGTAACTATAATAATGTTGGATTTTGTCGAGAAATTTGTACCGTTTTACGTACGGTATAAGTTATATAAAATAATGTTTGAATTTAAAATATTTTATAAACAATATTTATATTAATGTTTTATAAATTTAGTTTACTTTTACTAATTCTATTAAATAAATAGTTGAACATCTGCTAAGAGTGTTTCAATTATGAATTAAAAGGACAATCCGTAGACAAATACTTCTAACTAAAGCGTTATTCGTCTAAACATATGTAGGTACTTGTATCTTTGTATTTTGTAACTTTTCATTTTTAATTTTATATTTATAGAATCTTAGCCAACATTTTCGTAACGTCATAATTTAATAAATGTATTGATTATTATTTCTATTTCCTGAAAAATGACTCTGAAACAAACATACTTTAACTTATTTATAAATAAATAAATAAGTTTCGGAATTAAAAAATATATATAAAAACAATCTAATTAGAACTAAATATGAGATAATGTATCATGATTAAAAAATGATACTAATTTCGAACTATAGCGATAACATGCATATTTTACTGCAATAAAATACAACATAAATATGAGTAGGATTATAAAAACCTATAAAAACCCGTAAGATTATAAAAACCTGAACCCTTCAAAAGGACTGGATATATAAAAAAAAATAGATTAAACGGCAAAAACTGTGTATTGGTAAGAGCAGCCTTCAGTTCGTCCAATACACAGAAGTAAATTTTTAGGGACGAAATACTAAATCTATTAAAACGCGCAAAATACTCATTTACCGAAAGGCTTACAAATTATTTTGATAACTTCTTTATTGGTTAAGTTATCAATCGCTACACTAACTCCAATCTTCAAATCTCCATCTTGCCAACTATCTGATTTTTAATATGCTTGTATTTCTCATAGTAAGTAATTTAGTTTTTTCTAAGTTCACTGATTTCTTTTCGGACGTCTATTGTTTTATTAGGTTTTGAAAGGAGCTTTTTTCTAACAGCTATTTTGTCGTGCTAGAAATTGTGTATTTAATTTATTTGTTTTGACTTTGCTTTGTAGTCAATATCAGATTTTTCTTGTATACTCACCGCGTATGATGTTATTTCTTTTAAAGCTACTAGTGTAAATGCTCTCAGAAATCTTGATTTAGATGCTGAATTCTGTATTTTGAATTCTGAGATTTAAATAAGCTCTGATCGTCCTATGATTGGTGTTCGAGATTGGTGTTCGATTATATAATGTATTTTTTATTTTATATGTATTTTTAAGGGTGTCGTTTATTTCATTTTTATAATAACCATTTGGAGAAATTTAAGTCTATCTTCTCGCCATCCTTTTTTATACAAATCATTAAGTATGCTACAATATTAAATTATTTCATTTCTATTAATTATTCTTCATTTTTTTCCAAATGAAAAACCGTGGCCCTAATGTAATTTCTCGTCCTGTCAATATTGCGTCAGTTTGCGCGTTGAAGTCATCTAACACTATAAAGAGTTTTATATGCGTGATGTTAAATTACATTATCTAAACTTGTGTAGAACGTTGTTATTTCTGTTGCATTGGCTTATTTTCTCGAAGAATTTTAAAGAATTTCTATTATAGACCATGGCTTCTTATGAGAAGATATTGATATGTTTAAGATCACGATACCTTTATTGCCATTATGTGCTTCTTAAGTTTTTTCATTATTATAAGTCCCACACCGTATCTACCCGGCGTTTTTTCCTTTTATATAAATACAACACAATTTTTCCATGCTCTTTAAATTTTTCCCCACATCGCCCTCACTTAACCCGATAATATTCAACTTGATATGTATGTCATTTTCAGTAAGCTTTCATCAGTTCTTAGTAAAAGTACATTCAGTACAGCAGTGTTTATGTTTTGAAAGATTGTCATTTGTTGGGAATTTTGGACGATAGTATTCGCTGGTGCTTATAGTAACGGCCGGCTTGAGGTGTTTTGTTTCTTGTTGTAATTTCTGTTGTCGAAATCCATTAGAGGTTTTTGTTCATGTGGTAAGAGTAAAGAAGAAGATCGGCCGCAGGCGACGTACGTGGTTAGCAGAGCATGTTAGTTTCATTGACTTTACTTGGGGCTGTTATGAGTATTTGTATCTTGTTTTTTTTTTTCATTTTTTCCCATTAGCTCGCTCGGCTTCGAGTTGTGGTTGTAGTTCTTTCCTTTTTTCTAATATTTCCTTAATACTTTCTTTACTAAAATGTTTTTAACATATATGTATATTGGTAATTTGTTTCTATTCTTGTACACTTCGTTTCTCTTCCAGGTAATAGTAAAAGCAACAAGTACCTTTAGCTCCTAGTCTATGTGTTTATCAAAAATTATAAAATTGTTTCTTCTTCCAAAAAAAATATTTTACCTT
The DNA here is from genome assembly GCA_019049475.1 of Eueides isabella. Taxonomy (NCBI): domain Eukaryota; kingdom Metazoa; phylum Arthropoda; class Insecta; order Lepidoptera; family Nymphalidae; genus Eueides; species Eueides isabella. The sequence continues at coordinate 4,670,557 of CM032394.1, read as the reverse complement.
TGAGAATTTTCATTTCTATTTTCTAGATATTATTTTCGTTCTTGATAACTGATTCAGTTATAGCAGTGGTTTGAGCCTCCATCTGACTGAGACTTAAAAAAAAAACGTTTTTTTTTCATAGTTTTTTCGAATCAATTTTGAAAGGTGGCTGATGATTTTGACATTTGATGTCTGTCAACCACAGATCAGTCAAGGGCTACGTTCCACTAAGCGCATAATGATCAAAGTGCTCTTTTAGTCGTTCCACATAACGACCGCGCCTGTTGTGGTTGCGGCGCAAACCTTACCCATGACTACATGACTAACGCTTCACTCGGACCCATCTGAAAAGGTGGGTCGTTGTCAAAAAATTAACGGCACTTTCAAAACGAAACGCGTCAAAAATGGCGACTGTAAAATTTACTTTATTAAATGGAAAGAGATATTTTAGTAACGCAAAAATTGAAATAAAAGGCATCAGTGATCTTAAACATATCATGTTTAAGATCACGATGCCTTTTATTTCAATTTTGCTTCTTTTCTCTTAAGAAGCCATGGCCTATGTGTGATTTGGTACTAACGTGTGATTTCGTACTAACGAAGACAGATTTCATAATGATATAGAATTTGAATTTACCAAAAGAAAAGATTTTAATTCAATATATACTTTATTATTATACTTCTTAAAAAGCCTTCCGAGGCGCAGGGTCACTTGCAGTTGCATGTGACATAGACATTGTGGGTTTGATCCCCACTCGAGGAAATAAAATATTTAGTAATCGCTAAAATATAATAAATTGCTTTGCAATAACGCGTAACAAGGCGGTGTTGAGTTCCGCTACTCTGCACGCAATGCCTCAAATTCGGTGGAAAGTAGAAAATGGAACAAATTTCGCTATTGAAAAAATGTATATATCTTTAGCGACGTATAACAATTACCTACAAGCAGTATTTACTACTTACAGTATCTATTAGAGAGTATCTGTAAGAGTGGTCGAGGCCTGTCCTGGGACAGGAGCACAAGCGTGTGACTGTAGACGTGACAGTTTGTGGGTTCGATCGCTACTCGAGGAAATTAAACATTTCATATTAATTTTCAAATTAAGTGTCTCATTTCTTCGCTCCGATAAAAAGGCAAAGCGCAGCGTTCTATATTTTTTTTTATTTCTCTGTTATGTATATATTCCCTATTTCCCTTTAAATAGAGTATGATTTCGGGTTCATACTATTTTCGGTCGTTACTGCATATATATTTGCAATCGTTTTCGATGGCATTGGTTATTCACTGTATGCTGCGAACAGGCTTTATATTTAAATATATTTTAAAACATAGTATTCTAGGGCTTTTTTTAGCTTCACGCTGTGTACCTTATTTGCCAGGATCGTCAGAAAGGACTTGGGAACCTTTGTTAAGATACTGCGTTTTTGTACCTGTTGTTTTTTCTTTTTTTTTTATAGGCCTGTATCTCTATATAGGCCTAGAAAAAAAAGAAAAAACAACGAGGACAGAAATGCAGTATCTTAAAAAAGTCCAAATCATTTCTATTTCGATACTTAAGTGCATACTAGTCAATACCTTAGACCCTTAAAACGTGTCTCCTCAAGTATTTTTAATATTATATCGGAATCATCGTTAAGGTGGAATAGTCTTTAAGAGCTTTTTAAGTTTAATTCAGTTTTAAATGAAACACTTTTAAACGGATTAATCGCTTATATTGATTTTTATACATGCTTTTAGAAACCCGACGTTTCGAACACTTTACAGTAGTCCGTGGTCACTGGTAGACTGGGGTGGCATTTGTCTCTCAGTTGATATAATTATTATATCAAACTACCGCCAACGATACCTTGCCTCGCGTACTGCCCTGGATTCTTGCAGAATTATCTAACTGTATCTGGTCCTCTAGTGTGGTGTACTTGAGACTTTAAATTTTTTAAGAGTGGGTCCCAGGTGGTAGAAAGTTTCCAACCATCTTCTCTCTTGAAATTAGGATGTTTTTGTATTTCAATAGCCTCGCGGATCATTCTAGTGTTCGAAACGTCGGATTTCCAAAAACATGTATAAAAATCAATATACGCGATTAATCCGGTTAAAATTGTTTCATTTAAAACGTGTAACAACCGCGAAAATCAAAGACATTATTTAATTCAGTTTTTAGTGTCCATAGTACCTACTATTTTTTTTTTCATTAAATAGAAAATAGCTACAATTGACGTATTGAAATAAACCCATGAATATATAATAGTATTTACTGAGGTTTCAACTCGTAAACTGCACTACTGTGCGCAGAATATGTGTATGTAATATGACTATTGTTTTAAATTAAAGTTTTAAAAATGTTGTATTTATGTGTGTGAAATTGATGTCAGTAGTTTAAATGAAATTAACGAAATTTTCAGGCAGAATACGCACGGCAAAAATTATTCAGCGTAAAGAGTAATGGCGCGTTTCTTGGGTATCTAGTAATAATTTCTTTTTGTGAGGTATCAGCTCGTGATTTATATTTCAGTTAGCAATGTCTATAGACAGCTGGGTTTTCATGTCATAAAAAAGATTTTTCTTTCGAGATTTCGGGCATTATTTATTTTATTATAAGTGTATAACATCGACACATATCCATTTAACATACGAATGTTTTTACAAATAAAAATTTGTTCTGTTATTTACAATGTCATTTGATTTTGGATACATCTACTAGGTATATTAGATTACTTTATTTTTAAAAGCAACGCCCGTGAGCAACCAATTTAGGTATTACTCTATAATATAATATGTAGTTAATAATATACCGTATAACAACAACATTATCAAAAAAAAATATTATTATTGATGATGACGTGTGTTGATAAAATTTAAAATAAAAAGTCTTTTTTTGATCACGTTGTTGTCACACTATTCTAAAACAATGTTAAAATAAAGACTAGAATTCCTAAGCCCCTGTATAAAATGTCTCCTACAGATTAATAAATAGAGAAAAGTGGACAGAGCAAGACATTAATAACAGTTTTATCAAATCATGACTATAAATGAATCTATTAAACTTATTAATACCGTATATTTTTAAAGATCAGTCTAACATTCGATAATTTACAACGTTTACTCTAATTTTTAAGTACTGCTTTAAGGCTGTGGCCTGTCCTTATATTGTAATAAGGCCCTGTCGGATCAATTACTTAATTAATATTCAAAGTATATTATTATTTCAGAAAATAATTTATAAAAGTGCATATAAATCCAAAAAACTGTAAAAACTTAATCCAGCCATATCAAACTCAGTGTCCACTTGCGAATAAATTGTAATTTTATATATGATTATTTTTTGTCATTTCATAATATATGTGTATATCGCATTAAGTGTGGCTGTTTAAAATACTACTACATAAAACGTTTGTTAAAAAAAGGTATACAATTCATAGACAAAACTCTATAACTATAAATTTCATTATATTATTTTTTGTGTTAGATACATTGTTATCATATGCTTGAGTTGGTATCCAAGACAAAAAAATGTGATTGCGTCTTTGTGTAAATACCTTATATTTAGTAGATTAATTTAAATGCGTTCATCATATAAATTGATAAATTTTCAGTATTTAAATGTACGATCAAAACAACTATAAGTTTATCTTTGTAAAGTGAAATTCAGATTGACAAAATGATGGATACAATTTAAATGTTTGTACCTCTTAAACATGAGTAATAGCAAAATAAAATAACTATGGGCTTAGCATTCCAAAAGCACTCATAAAATTTGTATGTTTGTTTCAGTGATCATATACAACAATTAATAAAATCCTAATACAAATAACATCTACATACTCTACACTTGCTAATTCGAAAGTCTTAATAATTTGGTGTAAAGATCCATCTTAATCTAGTATAATTAAAATTGAAATTTATAAGAAATTTATACGCAGCATTTATTATCACACCTTTTCATGTAAAATTAACCATACGTAAGCATCTTTCAGTAAGGGAGATCAATTTAACTTCATTCATTGCCGACATTATTAAAAAATTGCGATAGTTTAAAATGTGCATTGTAAGATTAATGTGAACTCCTGATAAATATAAGTTAGAGAACGAGCTGTGATCAGTTAAGGTGCTATATTCCGAATAAATTGTGTAAACTTATTTTACTTGTTTTCCTTACAATATTCGCCAGTGAAATGCGTAAGCTATATTTTTGATAAAATCCATTTTGACTAGGTATAATAGCATTCATTTAATGAAAACCTAATATTTATTTATTTTAATCTTATTTATTTAATCACATACATTTTTCCAATATACTTTATCTATATTACAAAACAAAATATACAATCACACGTTTCTGCGAGTTTCAGTATGAAACTAAAGTCTTTTGGAGTAAATTTTATAAAACAGGAAAGGAATAAATAGGCAGATCCGAATTTAGTTCGGTTGTTTAGTTGTAATTTTTATTCTATATTATGTGACGCAAAAGTGATTCTGCAAAATCGTTGATTTAATTTAAATAATGGTACATCTACAGAGCGTTTTCTGTGAAAGCTTAAGGCATATGAGAGCACTGGACAAAACACGAGTTTTGTTGCTCGTATTTTTTAAAATTGATTATTAACAAATATTTTTTTAAGAAACTTAATGTTTAAGTTGCAACCAACGAGCGCAGAGACGATGAGGAACTATTGAATTAAAAGAAACTAATACCATGTAATGTATTGCACGGTCCACAAACATATACAACATATAGAAGGTAATGTCTTAATACGGGTGCACGTACATTTAATATGTAGTATCTAAAATTATTTTTATCGGAAGTATTTTAACGCTGAGACGAGCAAAAACTTTTCTATAAACAGATCAGAGTCCAAAGCTGCAATATGAGCTGCTCGGCCAACTAACGCGCTAGCCGTGTGTGGCAGAGCGTGTTGCACATCGTACCGGACTACCGATACTGAAGAAGCTCTAGCCGCCAGCGGTGAAACCATATTATGCACCTGCAAAAATCAAGACGTTCATAAATTTATATGTAAAAAATATTAATAATTCTATTATAATATAAAATCTTTTTTTGTAGACTAGAACATAAAGTATAAAAAAATCGATTAATTTAATATAAAAATTATAAAAATATCAATAATAAGATAACGTTTATAATATAGTAGTAACAATTATGTGAATATTCCGTCCACCGCTTTCTGACAGAATTTTAAAATACTTACTAATAATTAAAGACATCGCGTGTTGAGAGCGGAGCTCAACGACGCGGGTTATCTTGAAAGAGTAGGCAAATAAAATAATTCTGTCTACTAAATGCGAGTTGACTTCATAACCATCGCATTTAGTCAGATCTCATAATCATCGCATTTAGTCAGATCTCATAATCATCGCATTTAGGTGAAACCATACCATACCATTTCTCTATAAGCTTGTCCCAACAACGACGTGTCCTTAGCGGCAGCTTTACAAAGCTCTAATCTTGCAGAATGTAAAGGAACATATCGATCTTGCCCTGAACCGCAAAGCAGGAGATGTTTGAACTGATGCAGCTGACTTCGTTCACTTAACCGATAGAGAAATGATCTCCGTGGGTCAGATGCGTCGCGAAGAGAAAGTTGTAATAAGGAACCAGACTTTTTCCATTTTTGCATAAACCACATTCCTGTCAATATGAGAATATAATATATATAATTTATATATTTCATATGACACGAATTGAAATTCAAGTGAGCATTAGACAATAATTAGGTTTGATTTTGTCTAACCTGCATTTACAAGTCCGCTGGAGTTATAGAGCGTTCCCAGATGTGGTCCACTCAGAGACAAGAATGTATGCAATTTTCCCAAGAACGGTTTCATTTGTGGTCTAGCTAATGCAGATCTAATAATAATAGTGCCCAAGGAATGTCCTACAAAACTAATTCTGGCTGGTTCGCTTGAATTTTGTATGTGCGTCATAATTTCTTGAACCAACCTACAAAATAATTATATTAATATTATTTTTTAAGATAAACAATATACAAAATAAAAAAAGAATACTCACCGATCAGTCATCGTGTCGAAATCGGAAAAGGTATCTCCTTGATTTCTTTCTGACATAAGAAAGTCTAGTCGAGCTCCAGGTAAGCCTAATTCTAAATAAGTTTTAACTAATCGTAAGTCTGCTGCATTACCATCTAGCCCATGGACGCATATAATGAGATGTAATCCTAAATTAAAAAAAGATATATCTGTTTACAAATTTTCTTGCGTATAACTTATATGTATGCATCTGATAATTATAATAATTATATTATAAAAAATGAAACATACCTTCTGGATTAAACATTCTATATTCATCGCTTATGTGGAAATATGGCAAAGAGTTTTCTACAGGAGGGAAATCAGAATAAATAGCTCCTGGATATTTAACACTTTGCCTAAATTCTTCTCTACATTTCACAAACAGTCGCTCTGATTCTGCCAATCCAAATATGCTGACGAGGTTACTTTGTCGTTGTTCTGAAATACCACAAATATAATATAACGAAATCTATGGTTAAAATTAGTAATATTAAATACTGGTAAAGCAGGTCAACGAGCTTTCTATTACCATTTTCGTTTCTGCTAGCTAATTCTCCAGTGCTTTGGCTTTTATTAAGCGTGCTGGCCGGCGTTCCTGTATTGGTATTCATGGACTGATGAGGTCTCAATTTTCGTCTTTCTAATATTCCTGAACCAATATTAGATTGTTAGTTTTAAGCATAAGCGTTAGTAAATAAAAATCAATGTAAAGAAAAAAAATATACAAACCTTCGCATACATGATAAAGTGGATTATCCAATTGTAATGTAGTAGGTTGCGTAGATTTTTTACTTTTAGATGGCGTTGAAGATTTGCTACTTTGTCTGCTTAGATGCGGCGACTTCAAAGGAGGATCCTTAAAATTGAAAGCAAATGGTTATCTTTATATAGACATTTTGTCATAATTTAAATAATGATCATATTATACCTTAAATTCGTCAGGTGGAGGAGGTGCATCTCTAAATTGTTGTGGGGGAGGTAAGTGTTCATAATCATTATCACCGCTGAAATGACTTAAATCTATTTCTGATTTAGCCTTTCCTTGGTATTTTTGAGCTGATGAAACAGGTCCAGCAGATTTGTGGCTTTTACACGAACGGTCAACTGTCAGACTTCTGATTTCTGCAGCTATTAACTTTTCCGTATATTCTATTCTATCTCTTAATTTAGTTTTATTTATATTATTGGATTTTGCTGGAAGGGGTTGTTGAGATTGTGGTTTAGGTGTTATTTCTTTCCTTATATACGGATGTAAGTTATCGCCAACTGTCTGAGATTTTTTTACGGTTCCTTCATTAGAAGATTTATTCACAGAGCTGTAAGTCTTTCCCTGTATAGCACTAAAAGAATTGTGCCTCTGATTTGTTTTACTTATATTTGATTCTGTATATTGCTGAAAGCAGCTGGCTGTACAAGTATCTGAATTGCAACCAGCGTCAACTCCATTATTGTGCATCATTTTATTATATTCACATTGACTATCCGTGCAGATAGAGTCACTACAAATTGTACACTCTTCACAAATTTCTTTATCACAGCATTCTATTTTCTCAGTTGAGCTACTTTGAGCAGCTTTTACAGCCAGCTTGAGTAAACGTTCACGTAGTTGCTCACCATTGAGAACAGTTCTTTTAAACTCGCTAACCTTATCACCTTCTCTTTTTCGAGTTTCAACATTTTCATCATATTTTTTACTAGGTATTTTAGGAACAGTACTAGTGCTTGGTGCAGAATAATTTGGATTTAATTGGCAACTGCCGTTATCTGGAGATGAGGGTCCTGAACTGCGACCGCTTGACACCCAACCACTTTGCTCACTTAGGCTCGATGTTGAACTTCTACTTCGTTTTTCTTCTTTATTTAGAAAATTTTCAGGTGGTAAAATTTTAAAGTCTTTATCACCAATATCTAAAGGCGGAGACTCAAATGCTGGCGGCGGGGCTAAATTAGGCAAAGATTCTGAACCAAATGCGCTATTCAAGTTAGGCTCGTCAATAATGGATGCTGCACTTCTACAATGTCGTAATTCTGATCCATGATCTAAGCTGTATGGAACACTTGTTGATGATTCAAGCCTTCTTAATTCAAAAGGTATACTTTCATCACTAGAAGAAGATGCAGCTTCTGACATAAGTTGTGTCATTTTATCTGACGCCTTATGTTTTGTACGTTTCTCTGGTTTACCACTAGACCTACCGCTTTTTGGAGTAGTTCCTCCGGACTTTGGAGTAGCTCTACCAGATTTAGGAGTGGCTAGGCCAGAACGCGGTGTAATTCCACCAGATTTCGGTGTAGCTTTACCAGATTTCGGAGTGACTCTTCCTGACTTTGGTGTACTTCTATCAGATTTTGGAGTCTGTCTATCAGATCTACTATCTCTTGATTTGATAGAATGATGACTGCTTAAGGAATCTCGACTTGAATTCATTTTAATAGCTTCTTTACCATTTATATTTAGTTTAGATTCCTTAGATCGGCTTTTCTTATGTCTTACTGAAGGCAGCGTTGAATGAGGCGTAGATGGTGGTGTTTTTGAGTATGTTGACTTAGATGTTCCATCGCTACTCCTATCTAACGTCATAACAAAGCCACTGTCATCACTACTTTTACTGGATTTCTTTTGATAATTTTGTATTAAACTTCCAGTATTAAAATCATAACTCCAATCACCTTTTTGGAGATAATAATTTAACTCGTGCCTTAATTGATTCCGAGCTGCTTCTATGTCCATTTGTTGATTATCGATATCTTGTTGAAATACATGTGTAGAATTGGATCTATGAACATGCTTATTAGAAACTAAATTACTTTGATCAGTCACTTGGTTTTTCCCACTAACGGGTGGATAAGAATTACGAGGAGGCAACATAGGACGGGGTAAATTTACACTATAGCCTCTTTGAAATTCTAATGGATTACGAATAAGATTATTCGCTGGTATGTTACCCTGATTACCGAAAGCGTAACCATAAATTTGATTAGTATTTCCTTTCATGGTACTGTCATACTTATACCCTACATTGTGAAATACTTCATTATTTATCCCATGGGTACTGGAATTGCAAGGATTTTTATATTTTTCTCTAAATTCATTGATATTTCTCCTGTAATCCTCGCCTTTTGTTCCGCTGCGCGTCGTCGTGTTGGTAGGATACGCCGTAGTTGTGACACTTCTTGGTAGAGTTGTTGGCTTAGTAGGTTGAGATGATGTATATGTTTTCGGACAGTGGACTGATATATTCGAACTATTCTTAACAGTTTTTGATAGAGTTTGTATACTTAACGGTGTCATTTGTGAAACTCTCAGTTGGTCTAAGGATTTGCTATGTCTAGCTGGTAAAGTACTTACACCACTTGTGATTTCATGTTTTTGGTTAAAAACATGATCAGATTCTGATTTATCTTTTCCTACTTGAGATACATTTATATTACTCTTGGCAGTATTTATATCCAGCAATGTTGAGGCTGAATATCTAGATAATTGTTGACCTTGTTGAATGGGACACGAAGAAAAAACATTGTTTGGTGGTAGTTGAATTTCACTAATTTGATTATTTTGAACAATATAACGGTTTCTTCCTGTTAATTCTAGTTGTTTATTATGAGGCTTACTCATTTCCACCACGCTTTGTTTTACAATTGTTCTTTTTGGAGATCCTCGAGCAGATTTTTGTGGTGCAAGTGTTAATGTCGCTTGCACCACCCCTGCACTTGATTTAGGAGTACTAAATTGTGGTTCAAGTACATCTATCATTGCTTTAGGCAATGATAAAGTAACCCTCGATGCTTCAGAAGAGGGCCTTCTGGAATCAATTATTGAAGTAACACTACAAGCGCAGTCCTCTCCAACAGGTTCCGAACATAAAAATGGATCTGAAATGAAATTATAAAATATTTAAGCTTTTTTCTGCATCCCGTACATGGCAAGTTAGGTAGGATAAAATATTAATACAGTATTTTTAAATCTAGAAATATAAAAAAAATAAACTTACCACTTCCAGCTTTGTTACTATTTGAATTCAAAAATGAACGTCTTCTTGCGAATTCAGCGGTGTCTTGATATCTGAAATAAACATTGAAAAAATATGTATATACATTTTTAGTATCAAGCTTTACTGGAAACTAAAAAAAATACATGCCGTACTAAAATAGACAGAAGTATCTTGGAAGCCCAATGTTAACACATTCCGTTACATTCTCCACTTTCTACCAAATGTGAGACAATGCGTAATTATGAGTAGCGGAACTCTACACCGCACTTTACCTTGTTACCAGAGCGGCGAAATGCTTTTTTTTAGCCCCTGCGTCACGACTGGCTACTAATAAATTTATACCTTTATAATTTTACACAGACACATAATATTTATATATTATTAAGATTGTAAGCCATAGAACGCAAAGGAAACCTATTTAAACCAACAGATACCCTAATGGTGAAAGTTAAGAATAAGCGTGTATAATAAAATACATCAGCTGCGTGTAAAGCAGCAGAACACTTAAGTAAAATCAATCCGTATACAATAGTTTTATTTATTTAAAAAAATACAAATACATTTTTTTACAATAATGTAATAATTATTAAAATATTTTACCTATCTTCAAAAATAATTGGCATTATGTGCGGATCTCCATCAAGCGCGATACAATGTACCGGTAAAGGTGGTAGCAATGCAAGGTAACGCGATCGCCTTGCCGTTTCTCCAACACTTTGATACGACTGGTAGTTGCTGTCATAGCAACCCGCAAGCGAATGTCTTGGATTATCCAGTACGAAGAAACATTCAGAAAAACGCTTAATTCTGAAATCAAGTTGCATAAAGGTATCTAAAGTAAGAGTAAAAAGTAAATTTTTAAAACATTTTACGATGTTCAATAATAAACATATGAGTAAAAATAAAAGCTTAAACCTTAATATGGTTAAATAAATAAATACCGCAATGCGTGGTGCCTCGCCGCAAGAGCGTGGTGCACGTGGGGACGATCTGATGTATGATGCAGAAAGGCGCGCCATCGAAGCGTTACTTCTGCACATAATCTTGCTATGTCGTGTGCTGCCCCCATTGCCCATTCTTCTTCTTCACCTGCTTCAGATTTCTATACAAAAATGTGTATATTTAATGTAAGCGACACTAAAAATTTCAAATATCTACATTCATTTTGGGTATTTATTAACTAATTAAAGCATTTGTTTATTTGTAAGCAGGACTTACAAATAGACAAATGGTTTAATTGCTTAGTGACTTGCCTTTCCCAGGTCACTTAAATCTTTTATTCGCTGTGCAACTTCACCCACGATAGAATTGGAAGACGATTCTTCAGGAGTGAGGAGCACCCCAGTCGATCCACAAACTGTCAGTGCACTCTGCAGCCCCTCCAATGATCCAAGAAGAATCCCACAGACTTCAGCGTGAACTTGTCTGTAATTATTATAGTAAAATGTTATTTAGAATTTAATCTATACTTAGAGAAGCAATTTGAGCCTGTCGTGGCCAGCGACACAAGCGTGTCAGGTAGTGGGTTCGATCCCCACTCGAGGAAACGAAGTATTTAATATTTTCAAATGAAATGTTTTTATTCTTTCGCTCTGGTTACAAGGCAAAGCGCTGCGTTGAGTTCCGCCACTCAACACGCAATGCCTCAAATTCAGCGGAATGTGGGGAACGGAAGTGGAATGGAGTGTCTTATCACTAGGTTCCAAAGTTTCCTCTGCTTATCCTGCCGTGTGCGGGATACAGCGTGAAGCTGAGAGAGAAGCAATTGGGCAACACATTCTATGTATGAATTTACTGAATATTAAATCTGCATTTATAAAGGTTGTGACAATTGGAGATTAGATAGAGATGAGCAAATGGTTTTTTTTTACAATTTATTAATATAATGATATAACTTAAAAACAGAGAGGTATATTAGGTATACTTATTAACTGGACCGATAATGTATCAGGTAACTCTTTTAGGTTATTATTAAGAATAGTACAAGTATTTTAGAAAAAATATTTTATAAAGAAAAGGTTATATCATTATAACAATACCTGGCATGCGCTATTTTGCTCGAGTTCCCGCCGGCACATTTTCCGCTCGACCCAAACAAAATATTCTCTAAGCTTCCTGAAGCGTTAAAGTTTGACCCTGCACTTTTCATCAACTTGCCCCACTGTTTGCTAGATCGGGGTGTACTGCAATCAAACCAATATTTATTTTTAATATTAAGATAAGCTGTATGATTAAAATTCATTGAATCTCTTACTGTTCCTTAAATATTAGCCGCCTGTAATCATATACAATTTGTAATTATTCCTAAGTACATAGAGGGTAATATTTTATTTCAAAATATTATAGTTCTCTATAAGACATGCGATGTCTATTATAGTAATGACCATTTTCTACCAATGGGAATGTACTTGTATGTTAATGACGTCATCTACGTTTTCTATGCGAGAGATTAAAATACTATTAAATGACTAACATTCTTTATGTTTTTTTGTACTTCTATAAACATGGACTAAGGCGGATTGTAGTAACTAAGAAAAAGTCAAAATATTAAAGTAGGTATTAACTATACGAGTATACTATATATACTATAGTATAATATCTGTAAAAGTTACTATTAAAAAAAGTGCGATTCAATGCTCGAAGTGCGTAAACTCTAAAGTCTACTACTTACCAGCTCTGTACATAATGCATGATGCTCTTCCTAAATAAAGACATGTAACAAATGAATTTTGTTTTATCTGAGAAGAGTGTACGTCAAAGGTTACAAAAATATATGTCAAAAGAATACTTCAAGGCAAGGAAGTTATTGTAGTAGAAATCCACTTTGCATTGTTCGCTACTGCAATATGAGACCTCTTATATCACGCGCCAACTTCATAACACTACGAAGATACATTTTACGCGACATTATGGTTGAAGGGTATTTTTTATATATAAAATAATACCTAATATTATAACCCATAGTTAGTAAAATTAATAAAAATATGAAAAAGATGAAACGTCTTAAGCTGTATACCCAATATTAAAATTTCAATCAACAATGTAATTTGAAAGTATTTTTAAATACTTTTTGAATTTCGTTTTCATCATTTCTTTTTATACAACTAAAAGAAAATACCCAGCAGTGAAAACTTATATGTATGTCGTAAAAAAACATCACAAGGTTATATTTGTAGTAAATTTCGTACAAAATAAGAGCGTACGGTCGTACGCTCTTATTTGCAAACTTAAGTTTGTCAAATTTAACTTTTATAAGTTTCTTTTGACCTTCAATAAATTCATGAAATTGGTAACCCTCAGTGATGAACCGGATTGGCACTTGACGGTTATTTATTTAAAAATGTTATAGGGTACGGATACATGTTATAAAATTTGATGTAACTTACTTGATATAGGGCTGATGCAGGGCAACTAAGCTGGCGTGGATGGTGACGGATACTGCAGAAAGATGGAAATAGTCGAACAGCACTGGCAAGTGGTAATGGAGACCCTGCGAGGGCTGAAAGTGCAATTTCAACACGCGGCACGAAACTGGTGATAATGTGCTTGATTGAGCTCCTTCGCTGCACCAGAGCTCTATGCCTAGACTCCATTCTGCCCTTTCTAAGGACTCTTTTAAGTTACGGCTATCAACTGTGGAATTATAAATAGATATTATATTATGCAGTGAACTGAATGATGGTGTGGTAATAATGATGCTATCATCAATCATATTAATGGTCATCCATTTATAAGTTTGATGATACGTTTTAAATATTTCTTCACAAGTTATAAAAATAAGTATTTCATGGTATCTGAGCTTTTGTCAACGTAACTGTAATACAAGTAAAGTCTAAATCTATTTCTAATCAGTCCGTTGTTAAGTTCGAAGTACTTCAAATTAAGGATTCTTAGAATTATTTGTTTCCTTAATCTCCTAGGATCGTTATTTATTCGATGATAGACATCCTTGCGATTTGGCACTTTTTCTCATATGTGTCCAATTCAGTTTTTTAGGCACAGGAAACCTAGTGTTAATCCACTGTGTTTCCATTAATGACTTTTATTCCCTACTTGCCGCAAATTCGAGGTATTTCAAGCTCTAGGGCGGAACTCAATGCTGCGTTTTGCCTCATTATCAGAGCGATGAAAAGTTAAATACTTATTTTTGCCGAGTTAGAATCAAACTCACAATAAACGTGTTGTCATTCACACTCAAAACTTGGTCATTTCAATTTCTTGTAAGTACCAACAATACTAATTTTCGTCTTATAACTCTTCATACAAAAGTACCATCCATATGCCCCGAAGTAAAAAATACGCCTACTATTGAATTTTTTTTCAACTTAGAAATTAGGACGTTTACTGCATATTGGGTCAACCTCTTGGCAGACTCCCAACGAAGCTATAAGTCGTCCTGGTTTTATCTTTCATTTTGGAGAATACTGTGTATTCTCACCCGAGGCTTGTTTTTGCAGTGGTTATCTTATATGGGTTGGTGTAAATAGCTTACAATAACATAAATTGCTTTCGTAGTACCCATAACAATATGTTATTACTATAACTTGCGCTTAATACAAGATATCTGAAGAATTAATTAAAAGTTAATAATCATAACATAAATTAATAGGAATTTTGTATTTAACAGATAGTACATATTATATAAATAAATTAGTTATTTAAGTTAATTAATTGACAACCAGCAATGTTATTATAAATTAAACATACAAAGTTTAATAGTAAATGTTGCTTATTGTATTCCACCCTTTAAGCCTTTTGGATTCACATGAATATATGTTATTAAATGATTTTCTATATTTATATACTTAACTTTCCAAAATGAGGCCGTGGCGCAGGGGCACATGCGTGTGACTGTAAATGTGACCGGTTGTGGGTTTGATCCCGCCTACTCGAGGAAATGTAATATTTTCAATAACTAAATTTTATTCACTAATCAACACGCAAAGACTCAAACTCGGCGGACAGTGGGATCCGAACGGAGTGTCTTAACATAAGGTTGCCAAGTTTCCTATGCCTACCCTGCCATATGCGGGATACAGCGTGAAGCTGAGAGACACGGAGAGAAAGAGAGAATAATTACGTGAGAAATTAATCATATTGCTTAGAGATATCTTAAGGTGACTCACCTAGCAGATGTGCCCTAAAGTGCACGATGTCTCGCAAAGTGACCTCCTCATTTCTGTACATAATTTGGAAGGCTCTAGAAGCAGCAAGGCCTCCGATGAGGGAAGCATTAGCGGCGGGCCTGCCGGTCCTAGCGGCGCCATTGCCGCTTGACACTGTCGCTTCGATGTGAACTGGCACCTTGGGTGACACGCGTAAACCCACGCGCACTTGATATAGTCTGTCAAAATATAAAATACTGAGTAAATAAGTTATATCACAAATTATCCTAATATTATAATCAACTAATACTGATAATAAGATCGTAAAAATTCAAAGCACCTGTTAACAGCTATGTTGTAACCTTGTAAATTTGCCAAATTAACAGCGGCTAATTTTGTTATAAGGGTCAGTTAATACAATTTGTGTACGATCGAATTACAAATTATTGAATCGTACCATTGTTTGGACAATATACTGAATTATATGTTTTATTTTAAATAAATATTAGGGCATTCTTTATATTGACGAACTATTTCGTTTCATTTCTTGCGTCATTTGGGGAATTTGGGGTATGGAACACTAGGTTCTCAAGTTCCCTCTGCCTACACTGCCATGTAGGGGATGCACAGTAGAGCTTTTAATGATTATTTTTATATATTTGTTGACCTGAGCTTGACTAAATGTCGTACTTACTATTACTAGAATGGGGGCTCAAACAACAACCATCGCACTTTTGACATCCTATTCTATGTACTGTGTCATAAGTCCTCTACTTAATCTGTATTCATAACAAAATTAATTAAGTTTTTATGGATTATATATAAAATAAAAGTATCGTTTCCACCCATTTACAATGAATGATGGAAAACTAGTTCGCTCCCTTCGTTCCTTTTGAGATGCTTCTGTTGTCCACTTTCTGCTGAATTTATGGCATTGCGTGTTTATTGGCGGAACTCCACTCAACTTGCTTTGTTACCAGAGGGTAGAGTAGATATGAAAATATAAATATTTTATTTTCCCGAGTGGGGATCGAACCCGCAACCTGTTGGATTTACCGTCATACGCTCCCTCTACGCCATGACAGGCCTCTATTAACCGTTTCGATATAATTTATTTATTGGTTTTACATTAATTATTATATAAGGAAAGGAAAGCTATATTAGAGCCTGGCACAAATATAATTAGCGCATGTTAGAATTTTTGCTTAATTTATAATAAATATAATGAATAATAAATGGCGAGTGTCACCTCGGCAGCGTTCTAAAAATATAAGTATGCCACACGCGGCTTGTCTTTCAAGCACATTACAATATTGTTTTCGTTCAAATATATTAAATTAAAATAGTATTAAATCAACAGATGCAATTTTTAAGAAAAAGTTGTTTTTATATGATTTTTTGTATAAATGTACATTTTGAAAAAACAGAAGACATTTCTTGATATTAGTGACAAAATTTTGTTCTATAAAAAAGTCTTTAAATATCATTGTGAGTGATTGCACCTAACTAAAATTACTCACATTCCTTTTTATTGGCAGACGTTTTTCGGGGTTCCATACCTGAAAGGGGAAAACGGGCCTTATAGGACTACGTTGTCGGTCTGTAAGTCAAACAGACTCGACATCTTGTAGCGTTATCAAGCTGATATTAATATCATATATTTATGTCTACGATGTTATAGCGTAGGGAAAACACTTTTAAAATAAGGCAATTACAACCTATATAGATCTAGATATTTCCTAGGACCTATGTTTATGAATTTTGATGTGAAACATCTATTGGCTCACTTGTAAACTGAATTGTTGGCGTGGCGACGCTTGCCATTGCTATCTATACTAATATTATAAAGAGGAAACCTTTGTATTTTTGTATGTTTGTACTGGACCGATTTCAAAATTTCTTTTACGATTACTTAGAGGGACTCTTCCGAATCCGTATAGGCTATATTTTATCCCGGAAAATAGATACGATTTTTCGTGGTAGTGAAAATTGTGGAGTAAGTCGACGAAAAAACTGCCGTATGTTAGCGATTCTCGCGAACGCTGCCTAAATGGTTAGAGATGTATGGTTGATTTGTATAGAAAAGTTGTAGAACTCAATAATGCCTACAAAAAAGTCCGCAATAGTATAAACCAAACATTTATATTTTAGCCATTATAACCAATTTTCCATAGAATAAAAGTAATTAAAATTATTAGCCTAAGTTTATTGATCATATTATCGTCGAATATTAATCCTTATCCAAATAAATTATTTATTGAGCAAGATTGTTTCAATAGCTATAAGTAACTTTTTATTTTATTCTAATCGGACAATCCATTCAAAAGATATTACGAATTTAAAATTGTAATTGGTATTAAAATGAATGATGGCCGCCGGCCGATATATGTCGCACGGCGAAACAGCAAGGGGAGGTGGGTGCACATCTATGAAGCAGGTTGCCTCGTATTTTCTCATTAGGCTATATTTAATTCCTGTAATAATATTATCTTTTATGCATATTACTTGTACATACACGATGTTTCACATCTGCCAGGCGTCCCATGACGGCTATTTTTTTTCTGCCTTCGTCTTTTACTTACGATATAAAGAAAGAAAAAAAACCGAAAAGGCAATATTATATAGGGATATCGAAGATAAAATTTATTATAAACTTATATTTATTTTTTATTTTATACAATAAGCACTAATACGCTCGCAAACATAAGTTTGTTAACAAGCGAATTGAGTATAGCATGAAGCCTCACTAGCAATTACTATATACTAGGGAGCAATAGAACTTTCTACGAAAATAGACAAGATCCTAGCATTTTCGATTTTACATCTTAAATTCCACGCAAGTAAAGTCGTGAGCGATGACTAACACATACATAGATAGATATAAAAGATAATTTGTGGATACGTATGTTCTTTTCATGTATCCCGTTTAAATAAGTAAGTTGCTGTTCTGTTCAGTATTCAACCGACCCTCTACCTATTCCAAATGGGAAAACATAACCGTACGAGTTAATTTTTAAACAAAGCCTAAATAACGGTTGTACGAGAGCATTTTTCGGATAACTTCGCGTGAATCTTTACCCGAATAGCCCGGAATATTTTACAAATATTTTATTTCGGTGAATATAGTAAATTTCATGAATGAAAAAGATAATTGCAGATAGTGTATTTGAAAGTTTTATATCGTGCAAAGTATATGTTAAATGTACGCAAAAAATATAGCTCGAGGAAAGAAAAAAATAGAAATAGTAATTACGTAACTGTATATATTCGCACTACTACGTAATTATATATATTCGCGTTACTACGTAATAATATATATTCTCACTACGTATCACTTGGGTCTGTCGTGGCCCAGGGGCACAAGTGTGACTGTAAAAGGTATAAGTTGTGGGTTCGATTGTCACTCGAGGAAATGAAATATTTCATATTTTGAAATTAAGCATTTAAATATTTATTTCTTGCTCTGGTAACAAAACAAAGCGCGGCGTAGAGTTCCGCCCAACACGCAACAACTCAAAAGCGGCTGGAAGTGGGGAACGGAGCGAAGTGTCTTAACATTAGGTTCACTATGCCTTACCTGCCATGAGTTGGGTATAGGCATGAAGCTGAAAACTTACTACTTTAAGCCATTACTATTTTAATTTACTAATTATAACAAGGAACCAGAAACGTCGAATATATAGATAAACAATTAGGAATGTTTACGATCATTATTATCATACCGAACATACATGGCACTGTATGCTTCTGGCTCAGATACAATCACAGTTAAATTACTTCCGGGAATTGTTGCTTAATGGCAGACCTTTGAGTGAATGTAAATAATCTATAATGATGAATAATTAATTATCTAGCTATCAATATACAGATTTTTAGGGTTCCGTACCTTAAAAAAAGAGAATCTTATAAGATCATCGTCTGTTTGCAAGGACTATATCAAAATCTCATAAGGATATCCATATGGGGATTGATAATGTACATTAAATACTCATGTCTATAGTCGTAGCACAGAAGAAATTATGCTTATAATTTAACACAATCGAAAGGTATACAAATGACAATTAATTAAAAATCTGAGTTCTGAAAAAAAAAAAAGATAATAGTTTGGACCCTTGGATTAATAAAATCTAAATCTTTAAGTTATTTCTGCAGTCCTTTAAAAAAACATTACTCCCAATATACAACAATGATGCCTAGATTGACTTAAAAAAATATTGACCTATATTGAATAAATATTGTATTAAACTAGAAAAATATTAATTTTTGTTTAGTTAAAGGCCTTGAAAAAGACATTTTTCCTCGGATAATTAATACGGCTTTCGTTAAACAAGTCCACGGAACAATGCGTCCTTTCTCTTACAGAATACATAACTTACTTTTACTTTTTCATCTCTAAAGTAATACTTGGTCATTTTACTGAATTCGACAATGGCTTTTGATACCATCTCACTTCCCATATTTCAGAATGTTTGGCGAAAATTAACCGAAGCTTTTTTAAAATTATCTCTCTAATAGATTTCTGCATGTCAAAGTTTGTATTTGTACTAATGGTGATCTTGAAATCTCCGTTTCAGTCCTTCAGGAAAGTATTAAATTAAGTACTGAATTATATAAATAACCTTACTAATCATCTTAAATCTTTGACACCACAGAATCCGTATAATTAATTATGTCACTAATATTTTTAATATCATTTCATGCTAAATCTTTTCTTTTTGGTGACCTGTAGAATTAATTACATACCTAAATTTATTCTTATATATAAAAATCTATGGCATATTGTCAATTTCTCAACCATCAAACAGATTTACTTTGCTTTGTGTCAATTTCTACATATCAGTAAAAATGTATGGCTTCGCTGTTTTACTACCGTGCTGCAGGTGTTATGAATAATTAGTTTTTGAAGTATGTATCGAAACAGTAATGCCATACATTTTTACTGATATTTAAAAAAAAATGAGAATTTTTGGTCAGTAAAGTTAGGCCGTGTAGATTCAGAAGCTTGGCTCTACGTGAGATCTGATATCTTTTGCACAGACAAACCTTATGCTGTCGTCTTGGCAACATTTTACACGATATGGTTATGGTAGGATTTTAGTTCTTTTTGTAAGTTGCTAGTTTGTCTATTTAGTGTTTATTTTTTTCTTCTTATTTTGGGACGTATAAGTTTATCTGGCGGCACGGTAGTGTTTTTTCGCATACTGAACTTTGTTTATATACCAAATTTCGGCTTTATAGCACGTCAGGAAGTACCCTAACATTTTGAAGTATACCTAACCTTTGTATGAGACAAAACTCTACCCCCTCATTTTAGGGGATGGGGGGCGAAAGTTATAAGTTTTTGATTTTTTTTTTTGGTTATACAATAAACTTAGATAACATACCAAATTTTACCTTTCTAGCACCCCAGGAAGTAGCCAAACATTTTGATGATCATCGACACACTGATGTGTTTGTGACGAAATCGCTGTGTTTTAGGTATCAATAACATTTAAAATATTTGAGCTTTTCCATTGAGACTTCGTAGGTTTTATTAATCTATTATTTACTTTTTTTGAATTATCTGGTACATCGGATACCAACTCTATGAGGGTTCAAAAAAACTATGAAACACTTCGAGAAAAGGTAGGTAGTGCCCTTGCGCTTCGCTTGGTTTCTCTTGGCGGTGGCACTATTTTTTTTGTAATTTAGGCTACTACTACCTCTGTATACAAATAGAGGTAATCTTATTATTTATTTCCTATCTTTTAAGCCTATGGTTTATAAAACTATACTAAAATTAAGGTACTGAAATTTAATAAAGCTATCGTTATAATTGTTTTATTTACCGCATATTAACATATGTTTTGAATAGGTATGTCTACGTCCGATTTTGATACGTTAGAACTTGGATAATAAATAAAGGAAATATATATATATATATATATATATATATATATATATATAAATATATATATATATATATATATATATATATATATATATATATACATATATATATATATATATATATATATATATATATATATATATATATATATATATATATATATATATATATATATATATATATATATATATATATATATATATATATATATATATATATATATATACTCAAATAAAAAAAAAAGAAATTATTACTAATTTTAAATAAAATATTAATCTTAATTCATAACCTCCTATATTAATAACAACAAATAATAATCTTATAAATAAAATTCTTGAATATTCAGCTAAAAAAATTAAAGCAAATCCTCCTCTTCTATATTCAATATTAAACCCAGAAACTAATTCTCTTTCTATATATATATATATATATATATATATATATATATATATATATATATATATATATATATATATATATATATATAAATATATAAAATACGAAAATGAGAAATTTATATTGCAGGAAACAATTTTACTATTAAAAACATAAAATAAAATTATAGTTCAATATTTTAATATATGTTGAAAATACAGATTAAAATTGTAGGGCAAAACGTGTTAATTAATCTAAATAAAAATATTTTGATATCAAACTGGCAGTTACTCAAAACAAACATTTGGGGTGCCAATAAAAATCATAAATCCGCCAGCATCCTTGTGTCTACAAATCATCAAACGTGTGTTCAGTGGCGCGGTTATTGACAAATGTGAACAAAATGACAGTATTTATACGTATATGTATTTTTGTAATAAGTTATTTTACTATTTCATGTTGATATAATCAGATTGCCGTGCCTATAAGGAAAAAAAAATCATTATATAATCATTTTGTATGTCCGTATATTAAAACCATTTATATTGAGAACGCGTGACGATTTAAACCTGTAAAAAAATCCTTTATTTTAGCGATAAAAATTATTATAAATTATTAATTGTAGTACATTAAATTTTATTAACTTTTATGAATTTTACTTTCCGTAGACCTACAATCCTAAAATTGATACGGAACCTTCGGTGAGCAAGTCTGACTTACATATGACCGGTTTTTTATTTATATATTGAAATGTTTATACCTATAGCTAGTAAATACCTAGCACCTTATATCAGATTTTTTTATCCCGCACGAGGCAGGGTAGGCAGAGGGAACCCGAGAACCTAGTGTTAAGACACTCCGTTCCATTTCCTTTCCCCACTTTCCGCCGAATTTGAGGCATTGCGTGTTGAGTGGTGGAACTCAACGCCGCGCTTTGCTTTATTACCAGAGCGAAGAAATGAAACATTAAATATTTAAATTGAAAATATTAAATATTTCATTTCCTCGACCGGGGATTGTACCCAGAATTTGTCGGTTACAGTCACACGCCTGTGCCGCTGCGCCACGACAGGCCTCAAGTTATAACTCTCATATATATAAATATATTTTGCATCACGCTATATCACGCACATGGAAGAGAGAACTTGACAACTTAGTGTTAAAACGTTCAGTTCAATTTTCTACTTTGCGTAGAATTTGAAGCATTGCGAGTTGAGTGGCGAAAGTCAACACCTCGTTACCCCCTTTATCTTGTTACCAGAGCGACTAAGTGAAAATATTAAATATTTCATGCATAGTATTTTATAATAAGCACATCTGATCCGGTCGATATTTAATATATTTTAAATAGCTCGAGTACGTTTACCTACATTACAATTCACGGTTGTAGGTACATTGTTAACAGCAGAGTTTTGAATTCACGGTTTTATTGTACAACATGTAGTTTAATCATACATTTTCAATACGTAGAATGCTCGGTTTCTTGCATTTGCTATAAATATATTGAATACTTTATTTCAGGTGGAGGTACTTGCCTTTTTTAACTTTTTCCATCTATTTTTGACATTAAGAATTGATGAGGTGGTGTTTTTGAACAACATTTAACTCTACTTGGGGGATATTTTGTTTTTTTTTTAATTTTCCTGATCTGACAGGATAAAGCTCTGTGTTGAGTTACGCCACTGAATACACACTCACTCGAATAAGCGGAAAGTGAAATACGGGGTGTCTTTACAGCAGGTTAACAGGTTTTATCAGTTTTCCCTGTTAGTTAACGAAAGGAAATCAATTTCATTCTAACTACTAAAAATTAAATATAATGTCAAAAAGATTAAATATTAACGAAAATGTACCAATTACATTATTATCTTATAAGAATCTGTGGAGAACTGAACAGGTCTCAACACTAGGGTTTTTGTTTTAGTCGCCTCTGCTTATCCTGCTGCAGAATAAAGCGTAAAGCTGTGATAAAAGTGAAAGGATCCTTAAAACACTATTTTCTACTTTCTCGATAAAATCTGAACCGCTATGTTACGTGTCATGGTCTCTACTACCACATATGATTTTATCAAAATAAGAGAATATATTCAAAACATAGCTACACACTTATATATTTTTGCACATTATCAATCTTATTTGAATAATAGTTCTTTTCGAACAAAACTAAATCAAATTTGTAATTGTTTTATTTAAATTGGTTAATAAATATCTAAAAAAGTTTTGTCAACTTGAAATATTCAGTGCGACAAAAGTGCTACAATTTTTTTTTCATTTAGCTTATATTTTAGTATTAAATGATAGATATTGTCTTAAAAATGATAAAGTTGATGTATTACAAGAAGAAAATAATTGAGGTTGGCAACTAAATAAAAAAGTGTTAATCAGGCGGGCGAAGCCTCGGGTGTGTCGCTAAACGTTAATACATGTCTATACGTAGGTATAGACATAATAGTGCGTAAACTTCTGGCAACATCAAACACAAACACGTGTATCGAAAATTAGAACATTTTATAAATAGGCTGAAACCTATAGGTACTATATTTAGGTGTGAAGAAACAATTACGAAAGTCAGATTAAAAAATAAACAGGTTCGCCCGGATCGACTGTAAAATATTATTTTCTGAAAGAAGCCGATATTTTTATACAAAATGGCTTACTGAAGAATAATATTGTAAATACCACATGATACTTTCTCAAGGAAACATGCATGTATCCTATCCTGCATATATCTATAACGGGTCTGTTAAATATTATAAAGGTATCATAATAGGTACGTTTAAACAAATTCATATTAAATTTCGACTATCCCTATAAATGTCCAGAGAACAGCCTCATTTACAAGGACAAATCAACATAAAAAGACACGATAATATTTCATATAAAACAGATTATAAAAGTTCTAACATAAAACGATGCAAAATCAATAAGCGAGTACTGCGTGACTTAATGAAAGTACTAGTGCCTAGTGCCTACACACATGTACTGCTCCCCTTATTTGTCATAGGAATTAGGATACGAAATGAATAAGGGTTGTGCGTCGAATAAAGTTCTAATAATATTTTAAATGAAACACTTTTAACCGGATTAATCGCGTTTATTGATTTTTATACATGTTTTTTGGAAACTCGTTTATACATGTTTTTTGGAAACCCGTTTATACATGTTTTTTGGAAACCCGTCTACCCGTGACCACGGACTACTGTAAAGTGTTCAAAACGTCGGATTTCCAAAAACATGTATAAAAATCAATCCGGTTAAAAGTGTTTCATTTAAAATGTGTAACAATCGAGAAAATCAAAGACGTTCTAATAATAATTATACCTACTGCCTAATATTAAAAAAATATCAAAAACTTATTTTAAAAACATCTTTCTTATTTTGAAATAAGAAATATATTTTTAAAATAAGTTTTTAATATTTAAGAAGAAAATTGTTATCAGTACTAACCTAACGATATAAATGTAACAACGATAACAGTGTCTTTTATTAAATTATATATTTTTAATCTAAAATATTGTTTTTATTTTACATATATTTTTTTATATAATTTCCAATAATATTAAAAATTCGAAACTGCATAAGTACTCTTTGTTGCAATATATGTTTGTGGTTGGCACATAATATTTTTTCTTAACGCCGCAATGATGTCGTAGAGTTACTTATAATAATTAAAACATAGGCACGTGTAACGTAACGTGCAGTTACACTTTTAATTTTATATTACGGCAGGTACGGTCGCGCTCTACAAAGTCATTTAACTTCTTTTTTCTCATATATTTATTTAAATGTACAAAAAGATAACTCTTTCTGTAGAGGCGACAGCTTGTGGGTTCGATCCCAATGCGAGGAAATGAAATATTTTATTTTTTCGCTCTGGTAACAATGCACAGGAAAGTGAAAGAATTTAATGATCATTTAACAATCATTAATCTGTTGCTGATCACAAATGTACTTAGATTTTTTTTGTAAGAAAAGACGGGACTTAGATACATTCGGGTATTTAACAGTAGAACGTGACAAGTGTGTGGCAAGTTTTATAATACATATTGCGATTATCTCAATGATATCACACTTGAATCTAGGAGAATCTTAGTATTTTTTTTATTTTTGTTACAAATACTCATAGAATTCTAATATATTGAGAATATATTTGGAAAACATTCTAAAAGATACATAATTTTTCATTTTATGGATTTATGCTATAGCGCCAGGAGCGGTGGCAATGCAATTATGTTTAATAAATACAATTTGTTGAGGATCGACACGTGAAGCCACGTGCAAATTGAATTTAGGTGTGCTGGATCTTAAAAATATATTTTAAAAATTATCTGTTTTATAACGATCATATTATGTAAAAAAAATAGGTTAGAAAAGGTATCATTATATTTTAATTTTCTTTAGATACAAGATACCAAAGTTTGTGCAGCATTTTGTGCTATATTATTATTAAAACTACTGCAATCATACGAAATGTTTACTAATTTCTAATTATGACTATTTATAAGAATTGAATTATATTGCAGGTTTCCAATATTGTGATCCTAGTGTTAAGATACTTCTATTGTCTAATTCACACTGCATTAAGTAATTAATCTAGGAACACAATGCCGCGTTTTTTTTTATAGAAGGGCAAGAAAATAATATTTTAAATATTTCGTTACGCCGAGTAGATCGAAACGACAACAGTCCCACAAAGTCACATGTTTGTACCATTGTGCCACGACAACCTCAATATTATTTTTGTCTAATGAATATTTCGGCGATTCCGAACGTGAAAAATGGTTGTGAATCTAATTCATTCCTGATTTTAAACACAATCGGCATTGGATAACACTGCCGATTTTACCTAATCAGTGTCAGTCAGTCACTCAAATACAAGACATGCCTGTAAAACAGTCAAAAAATGTAAAACAATGATTTCTTTTGCTTTTCCAAATATTTTTTTACAATATACACGTATATAAGTGAAAGACATTAGTAGAAAAATAGATATTTAATTTCGATATTGTATATAACATGTCAAAATATAAATCGCTCCCAAATTTTGTGTTAGTCAGCCCTGTTAACCCCCGCACGCCAATCTATTCCCAGTTTCCGGGCCACGTTCAAAGTGAGTCACCGTCAATGGAGCCATTTCACTAATAGCTCGTCGTTGTAACCAGTGCGGAAACATCTTGTTTTATGTAGCTTAATTAAATAACTGCAAATATGTGATTGGATACATAATGTCATTGCTAATAAGAATACCCTACTCTATGTTTATATCGTACGTATATTTGTTGTGTATACATCTGAGTGTATAATTGTAGAATATGATAATTTCGGGTTCGATTCCCTCTCGATTTTTCGATGCGTCCTCTCGATGCGTTTTTTTTATTGCTTCACGCTGTATGTCAGGGCAGGAAAGAGGAAAGTTGGGACCCAGAATTAAGACACTCCGTCCCGTTCCCCGTTTGCGTTACTTAACATCTATAATATTCTTATTCTCTACCACCAAGTAATTTATATTCTATTATTTATACGTCATTGGTATCTTGTTCATTTATGGTCCGATGTGTATTTTTACCGCAGAGATTTGTGGTAAAAATAGAAACAGCTAAAGCTTAGTGGTTGGTGGTTACCACCAATACACATAAAAAAGATGGTAAAAAATTATTACTAATTTTTACCATCTTTTTTATAGCTATTTCTATTGCTGTAATAAAGATGGTAAATTAATGTACAGTTTTGAAGTTTTCAATCAGCATATATAATTAACTGATGATAACTGTTACTATGATAGGATATGTAGAAATCAGTAGTTGAGTTGCCACTATTTGGGCACTTGAGATTAATTGTGTATGTAGAGCAATCGTAGCTCAACACTTGAACGACTTGCACAGGTATGTTTAAAGAATGACTGATGATAGGAATAGATAACATATGCTCAAATTATGTGCTTTTAGGACTTTGTACTAAGTCTTTTCATCATTGAAATACTTTTTACCAAGTCCTGAAAGAGATTTAGTGGCGCTGGTTTAATAATCTAACCTTACTGTCTTATATCCGTAGAGAATACCGAAAAATATTATTGTTATACTTAATGTCTTTAGGATCTGTATTTGATAATGTAATATTTTTTTCGGTTGAGAATTGCCATTTGTTGAGAAAATTAAATATTTCTTTATTTTATTTGTTTCCTTGTGTATCCTGCATAAGGTAGGCAAAGGGAACATAAAGCACTAAATTTAAACCTTAAACCTTACTTTCTACCAAATATTTTAAACATAGCGTGTTGAATAGTAAGCTTCCTAGTACAAAAGTATTATTCTTTCCTCCCAATTGGCATCAAAACCTCTAAAAATCACAATTACTGGCACGCGCTGTGCCACTGCTTATTAGAGTACGGATATTATTTGATACTTAAATATATTTTAACAAATATCTTTATCATTTTATTTATACACTGTAACTAATATTGAAATGCAATAGGAGCAATAAATTCGCAATATCTAGTTAGGTTCCACGATTCGCAGAACCGTGTTCAGTTTAATTAGGAATTACCGGAAGTCAAGGGGTTCTGTTACACATTTATTGTTTCCTGAGCTTAATGAATTTATTTTCTTCTTTGTCTTATAGAAAATATTTAGCTCATTCCTAATATATATATTTTTAATTTTCACTTAACTTAAGTTCACACTATATTTCACACACACATGGATTGTTAAAACGTGTTTTTCCAAATACTTTCATTCTCCACCCTCCACCGAATTTGTGGCACTGCGTGTTGAGTTGTGGCTATCAAACTCAACGCCCCGCATTGCATTATTGCCAGAGTGAAAAAATAGTAAATATTTCATGTTCTCGAGGGGAGATCGAACACACAGCCTGTCGCACTTACTGTTGCACGCTTGTGCCCTTACGATACGACTTACGAATTGCTATACGTAACACGAGAAATTTATGTTTTAAAAACAATAAACAAGATTAAAAACAATCATTAACAATTACCAAATGTCATATTTATCAATACTACGTCCACATGTATTAAAATGCTAATAAAACGTATGAACAACAAGATACTACATCTTAATGAGTTAATGATTAATGTTAACGATTAATCTCTATAAAACACATAAATGAAATGCTTGAATTAAGAACAGCTTCATGTGGCGAAGTTCTTAGTAAGCTAGCATTATATGAATTAATGTTTCGCCCATAGTTTTTAAAATGGCTACTCAAATATCTCTAGTCTCAGTATAAGAATCTGTTATAAATTAGCAAAATCATTCGTTATTGCTTAAAGTGTTTGTTATATTTTTAAGTTAAATAACTAGAATTAATTTAACCAGCACTCTACTCTGCTTTACTCTGTATCCCGCACATAGCAGAATAGATAAAAGGACCTTCAAAACCTAGTGTAAAAGCCACTCCGTTCCGTTCCCCACTTTCCGCTGAATTTAAGGCATTGTGTTTTGAGTGTGGCGGAACTCAACGCCACGATTTGCCTTGTTGTCAGAGTGAAGGAATGAAAACATTAATATTTAAATGGAAAATACTAAATATTTTATTTTCTCTAGTGGGAATCGAACCTATACTTAGTTAAACCCATACTTAGACAATTGTGCTACGAAGAGCCTCATATTATTTAAAACAGTAATTGTTCCTTAAATATATAACTTTTCTTCTCCTAGTATTCTTTCCGCAGCTCCATAAAAGGAAAACCTGAAGGCTTGTCAGCTACCATTGGTAATTTCATTCATTGACATGAATAATTTATTTCAGCGTATAAAATGATATAATTGACTTTGTAGGCATCTGTCGGTTATTATTATATAATTGTCGAAATTTGTAGTTGGCTTATAATATCTTAACGTTTATTATATTCTTACGTACAGTTTCCTTTTCTTGAATCCTTATTTTATGAAATGCATCTATTACAAACCTTGTCCAGTCACTATGACCAATAAATTCAGCAAAAATTTCATTATTTTTTTACTTCAAATAGAAATAAGCAAGAATCCTTATTAAGATTTTTTATAAATTCCGTGCTACTTAAATCCAACAATTGTACCCACTATACCACATATATATACTGAAATAAATTACGAGTATCTCTGGTTCTCATAATTGGACTTACTTTCAAATTATTCTACTTAGTTTCTCAGAACACCACTAATTGGAGCTAGGTATTTGCGCCTCAAAGAATATATAAACCTTTGAACGTACTGTTTATTTTCTCGATGAGTTTAATTGTTGTACCATCTAATTATAACGAGCTTCATGATTGTGGCTTATAATCTTATTTCACAAAATATCTGTGTTTTAATTACGGACACTTTGCAAATCGGAGAGGGGATCGGTGTGAAGTTGATCTATTTCTAGCTTTATTGGTATAAATAAAATAATAAAATACATTTTATGAGTAAAAAAAGTTTTCTCTACTCATTATAATGTTTATCGAGGGGGAGACCTGGGTTGACCTTCGAAAACACATTATAAACAACACTGAGGAAGGTCACGTAAAAAACATGAGGACCCCCGGAGGGCATGTATGAAGAGGTTGATGACAGTGGACGAGGCGAAAGAGGTATGCCGAGACCGTAACGTTTAGTGCTCCATTCTCTCTGTCTACCCCGCTAGGGATATAGCGTGAAGCTAAAACAAGTCAAGTATTATAATGTTTATTTACACCAGTAGGATTTAATGAGACTTGACACGTGCAAAAGTTTAAAGCGAGAAATTATACCATGTTATTTACACATACACAAGCTTAACATGGCATTATTATAACAAAAGATAAGTTGATCCACTTTTATTTAAAAAATATACAATTATATCCTAATTTTGAGACTACAATTTAGGTATTTAGTGTATAAATAGTACTTAAAATGTTATCATTAGACTAGAACTTAACTACAGTGCTATACAAACTTTGATAATAATATCATTTATGTTAAAGATCTAAGCGAGTTCTCTTTAAAACTAATCTTCTACAAATTGAACGTTCCCCTGTGGATATATCTAACTAGTTATGGCAGTTGATGTCATAACGTTGTAACTGTTGAGAGCATTGCAACTTGGGGCAAATGTGGTTAGTGGTATAATATTTATTTATATTTCACATAAATTCTGTTTAAAATTCACTGTAAATGTATAAAATTATTATTTATGTAAAATGTAGCTAGTTTTTGGTTTAACAGTTGAGTAAGACGATATTGCACTCTGAAAAATTCCGTTCTCTACGTAGATGGGAATAAAAAGGAACTAAATTTGTTAAATTAAGCAGATCAATACTGATAGTGGATAGTGCCTATTTACACAAAGCATATATTATATGTATATTATTTTACAAATTTAGGTAGCAATGAAAATATAAAAAATAATGACTTATTCCTTTAGTATTCTATACGACTTTCTGAGATTTAAATTTGGATATTCTCAACTTGTGTGTTTCAACATTTTTAATAATTTATATTTGGTAGAAACGTGACACTTTTTCCTTATACATTTTCTGGCGTATAAAAAGAGGGTGACGTAAATTGTACTGAACATTAGAAAGAAAATATATTTGTAACTAGATTGAGATTTACCATATTATAATTTTGCTTTAATACATTTCTTGCCTTTTATTTACTATGCTGTTTTCTACTTTGCATTTCATTATATAACTTCTAACTAGGTTAATATGTCTTATCTGTCACTAGGTTTATCGTGTATTTCTGCGATCTTAGATTTTTAAAATATAGTCTCTGATTTTTATTAAAATGCCATCGTGTACATTAGAACATTTCTTTTATACTATAGGAGATATAACATTATATATAAATTAATAAATATAAATGATTTTCTTTATATATACGGATATTATCAAGTTATCATATACCTGCCGATTGTTCTTTATATTTGCTTTGCATGTAAATTTATGAAAGAGACATATTTTCTACAAATTTACTGGATAATTATAACATACCACCCTACTAAATTATTTTTCAGAACAGAGTATATCGGCTAAAAATATGTATATCGTAGCCGAGCTTTTCATATTTTGTATATTAATATCTTATTTAAATACAAAATGTTTAATATTTAATATTACTGCAACGTGTAGCACGTACGTCATACCGCAAAGCTACATATAGCGCAGGCACAGTGTACATC
Source organism: Eueides isabella (assembly GCA_019049475.1). NCBI lineage: Eukaryota > Metazoa > Arthropoda > Insecta > Lepidoptera > Nymphalidae > Eueides > Eueides isabella. Next base: position 4,639,030 of record CM032394.1, on the reverse strand, counting down.
GTACAGCTGATAGTGACAAGCGAGCGACACAAGTAACTCACCCTCTCTGAAACAGATCGACATTATAGAACTTATAAAGTTCGACGGAGAACTCGAAGGTGGCCTGCAGGTCGGTCATGGCTGGAGTGGGTCGGCGCGGGCGCGGGCGGCGCGGCGCGCCATGCCGCGGCCGCTAGCAGGCCGGCGCCGGCCGGGGCCCCGCGGGGCTGGCGGGGCTCATCGCCGCTCACATGCACGCACTGCACGACACCACCGAGACCACACCCCGCTACACTCGCGCTGCACGGGCCCGGGCGCGGTCGACACGTGACACGCGGCTGCGACGAGCGTGCGGCCCACAGTGCGGGAAATGGGAATTCATTTTGAGCGCGTGAGTGCGCATGCGCGCGGCGCCGTCGCCGTGCCGCGGCCCGCGCCGTGCGTGCCGGGCGCCCGCTGCCCGCTCCGCTACATACAGTACAGTGCAGGTGCCCCGCCGAGCCGCTGAGCCGCCATTCCATGAGACACTTTCAGATCCGACGCGTGCCAATGCGGGATTACCTCCCGCGGGAGGCTTTAAAGGTCAGGGGGTGGCCGAGTGCCGCCGGCCCTCGCGACGATAACCTTTGCGATCACAGTACTACGGTATAAACTGATGACGCCATTTTATGAATAGGTGTGTGCTTATTACGGCGTGCAATTTAAAACGACTTACGCTCAAACAATATTTCATAAATTCAGAAAGTAACTTTGATATTGCCGTTACTATGTACATAACGACTAGACCAGAATTTGTGACGAACACATTTAAGATGACAATCATATATTATTAATTTCAGTAACGATACCTTTTTTAAGTCTCTTAATAGTCTATAATATATCATGTAATAAATAATATTTTGAGATTCACGATAAAATTTCCACCCTTAACGATTTTCCAAGTATAGAATGACCTAGAAGCCAGAGTTACCAGGAGTAGTGTTTTCAGTCGTCTGTGTTAAAGGTCGTAGGTCAACATTAAGTTGATCGATATACATAGGGTTCAAGAGACGAATATATATATATATATATATATATATATATATATATATATATATATATATATATATATATATATATATATATATATATATATATATATATATATATATATATATATATATATATATATATATATATATATATATATATATATATATATATATAAAGAAATCTAATATAACATGGATTCTTATTTTAATTACTATTATTCAAAATGAACTCCGATCGCAATTTTTTACACAGGCCTTCAACCTGTGCGGCCAGTCCTCAATAGCAGCACGCAGGAGGTCTATGTCAATATCGGCAGCTGCTTTGATCAATGACTGACTTTTGAACATTGTATGAGAAACTAGTTCCTCAAGGTTCACGAGGACTGTATTTTGATACACAATCACATTTGTTTATATGCCTTTCTCACAAAAATGTAGCTCAGTTAAGCCCCAATATAAGGTTCTTAACCAAACCATGAGTTGGAATTGAAAATGACCTCGCTGGACACGTCGAATACGGTTGCTGGTCTCTTCACTGCTGTAAGCGTACACCTTATCACGTTTATATATATATATATATATATATATATATATATATATATATATATATATATATATATATATATATATATATATATATATATATATATATATATATATATATATATATATATATATATATAAATAACATGTACATTTTTTATTGAATGTGTCATGTGCCAACTTATCATACATAGCTCTTACTTACTTCCCTTGACATGGCCGCAGCTAATATAATGCTCATATTTTACAGTTACATCCATTGTACAGGTATTTACAGTTTAAATGCCAAAGATTAACAATAAGATCTGATTCACTCAACAGTGAACAATATTTGAAACATCTTTCACTTTTAAATTCAAACTGAATTATGTATATTTTAGTTTGGAAAGAAATAGCATCTCGAAAATATAAATTTAAAGTAACTGTTAATTTTTTAATTATTGTTTTCTATTTATCTCAAAAATAAATATTTTTTTTGTTCATATGGTGAGCTTTAATATTATAATATTTTTAGTATATGCTTGAAAATTAGCCAAAAAAATTGTACGCAGCTTTATTTATACATTTACTGGTCCACAATTGTATAAGTAATAAATATGATAATATAATAGATACCACGATAATAAACGTACAACAACAATGTTAGAATAAATAAATAGTTTAATAACATTTTTAAAGATGGTAAGCGCTTTTGCGAAGACAGCTTATCTTTTGCGGAAGAGCTCGTTTAAGTCGGTACCACTGCATTGTCAGATATTTACTTACCAAACAGCAAAGTGCAAATACGATTTTATTTAGCTTGAAAATTAAATTCGGTAACTCGTGTGTCTGTGCACCAGGATGCCGTTTTTAAATTCGTTATGCATAAATGTCAATTCAATACGTACACAAAAATGAAAACCAGGTTTTTCCAAATTTTTTTTTCTTTTCGCTCTAACGTTATTTTAACAATATATTATAATACATTATTTATGGGTATGCTATTTTATGTAATACAATATTAATACAATCCTTTTTTCACTTTTTAGTATAAATTCTTCACAATTATTAAAATTTCACTTGTTTTTATCGTATATTTTCATATTTCCAAGGTTACTATGTTCGCAAATAACATTGTACTATGTAACGCACTGGTTAAATCGAACTTTTCGCCGAATTTAAGATATTGTGTGTTGAGTGGCGGAACTCAAAGCCGCGTTTTGCCTTGTACCAGAGCGAAGAAATGAAAACAGTAAATCTAAAAGTAAAGTCAGTAAATATTTAACTTGAGAATATTAAATATTTCGTTTCTTCGAGTGGGGATCGAACCCACAATCTGTCGGTTACAGTCACACGCTTGTGCTGCTGCGCCAAGACAGCCGCTCTTTACCCATTTACCCTATTATAAGCTATAACTTTCTTGCCTTTAGCCTATAACTTTCTTGCCTTTAGCCTATAACTTTCTTCGAAAAATATGCACCTCCACAATTGAAGATAAAAGAAGTACCTAGTCCCTTAAAGCAAACAAACTCTTTACGTATATAAAGTTTAAGATACTTTACACAAGATTATATTTTTATTAAAGGAATACTTCTAATAGCCCATTCCATTTTATTACTTTGCCTATATTTTGTACTTATATGGACAGAGAAAACGAAAAACCTAAAAGGCAGCACCAACGACATGTCTACAATATGCGACAATGCCGCTCGTTTCCGTAAGTAGAAACTACCACTCATATTGGTGTTGAACAGAACAAACGTAATCATTGTTGTTAACAAACGTAATCATTGTTGTTATTTACTGTAAAATAAATTAAATTCGGTAACTCGTGTGTCTGTGTACCAGGATGCCGTTTTTAAATTCGTTATGCATAAATTCAATACGTACACAAAAATGAAAACCAGGCTTTTCCAATTTTTACACTCTTATTTCTCTAACGTTGTTTTAACAATATGTCATAATTATGTTACATACATTATTTATGGGTATGCTATTTTATGTAATACAATATTAATACAATCCCTTTTTCAATCAATTATATTTTGTATGATGCTCTTGTTACATTTTTGAGAAGGCTTACGCGTTTAATATGTTAGAAAGTGTAGTAATTACGAAACAGGTTCATACTTTTTCTCACAGAGCTGCGTATGGAGAGTGAGAACTTTGTATTAAGATATTATTATTCTAAAATATTTTTTTTTAGGACAAGGTTTACAAGCCTTCGGGTCACCTTATGGTAAGTAATCATCGTCGCCCACGGCCCCGTGTAACACCAGAGAAGCTACAGGTACATTGCCAGTCTTTAAGATGGAGATAGCCGCGCTTTTCAAAAAGATCTCCTGAACACTCCCCGTGATAAATGCGGTAAAAACCGCACATCGAGGATACTTCTCTAAGCAAAGTCAAAGTGTCAAGCCACTTAAAAATCATTGAGTTCCCAACAATTTGTATCGCTCTATGTTGTATGTGATCAAAAGGTTCAAGATAATACTGGGGTACCCTAACCCAGTGAATAATCCATAGGCCGAACCAATTATATTAATTTTCGCCAACGATTTATTAATTGCTTTGGAATGTTTATGATTTGTTTTACAGAATGAGACTAACTGGATATTACCCTCTGATATGACATTAAGGCTCAAAAGTATTTATAAGTGGGTCCAAGGTGATAGAAAGTGGAAGAACGAATATTTTTCTAATCTTCTAGTCGAGAGAGGATGGCAGTGTTCAGGATAATGTTAGAGGCAATGCAAAACTAATAACAGGTAGGTAGTGAAAAAAAACTGAATATGGATGATACAATTATATTAAAAATTTGCAAGGACAGGAAGTTATTTATGGCAAATACAATTTTTATTTTTAACGTAGAAAGATGTACGTATACATGGAAGTGGTAAAGTATAATTGACCTATTCGCATTGAGTCGCAGGTTTGCGCAGCCGCACTGAATTTCCAAACTTAACGTCGAAATATTGTGTAAAAGCTGGTAACTTTAAGATCCACCGATCAGAGAAGAATATCAAGAAAAAGTGTCCAAGTAGCTACTCAGCTGTGAATCTGGAAATGGAAATGTTGAGATATGCTGGCAGAATCTTAAGAAGTGCATAGAAAGCAGAGAAAGAGGCTTTAGCAAGAAGCACAGCGAACAACGACAGGTTTTGCAGATCATGTGGTCGTCCTTGTAGAATTTAGCCCTTTGCTGAATTTCGCCGTTGGGAAGTATTACGAGTTGTTGCATTAAAGTTTAAACTGATAAAATTTATTATTGTTGGCTATGTTTCTTCACTTTAAGTCGCTGAATATCTAGAGTCTATTTAAAATATCATTTATAATGCCAATAATTTAATATTCGTACATATATGTAATATTACTCAGTTTTGATTCATAGTATCTAAAATATTTAAGATGTCGATACGTGTGATAAATATACGTTTTAATATTGGAACTAATTACTTGCACTGGAAGCTCAATAATTTCGAGATAATACGGAATATTAAGCTGTGATTTAGTAAGCTTGAAGTGAATTGGTTTCATTGAAGAATTTTTATACAATATAGCTTATAATTTAATTAAAATGTTATATCCATTTGTACCAAAGGAATGAATGAGCTTATCAAATTAAAATATATTTTTTTAGTATTTTTTTAAAGTAATAAAACGTTAAACGTAATATTGTCAAATCGATCGAATTATAATTATAATATAAAATAAAAAAAAAACAATGAAATATTCATTTTCAACTTATTAAATTTATGAATATTAAATGATTAACGATTACGTTTACAAGCAATATGGCGCCAGGAAGATAAAACCTAATAAGCTTTATTTCTTGTTCTATACAAAAGTTGCAAGGAAATAAGTTCACCGCCCGAGCGCTCATATAATCCGATTTAATGCAGTGTCCATAATAGAATAAAATTTTAAGCTCGAGAGAAATGTATCTGCAAATATAATTTACCTCTTTATTTTAAAAGATTTAAATGAACACTACCCCTGATTTAAAAGTTACTTGACCGCTTCGGTATCTGTAGACCTCACGATTGTATGTGTTTTATTAGTATAAAATCTAAAGTAATATTAATTTTTGAAAATGTAAAATAATATTATTTATTGTTCATTTATTTTTGTCAGATTTAACATTGGTGTATATTATTAAAAAATGCTTCAAAGCTATTTTAAATAATTGAAATACTCTTTAAACTAAAAACCGGCTAACAGGACGTCGTACTTACTCGCACTCCGAGGGTTCTGAATTGAACTACAAATATCAATTTTCAAGTTTGCGAGCGAAGATATGCACTAATTTTGAACTACAATTATAAGTATATAGTATTTTTTATTTGTTATTTTATAAAAAAAGTATTCTTTTTAGGACTTTTTCTTTACTTTACTAAAACTCTTCATCTTGCCAATGTTATAGCATTACGCGGCGAATAATGTTGACAAATTTAAGTTTGCAAGCGTATGCTTATTTTACTTGAAATTAATAGATAATAAAAAAGTTTTCCAAGATCTTTTTATGAGATACCCCATAATTTTATTCATCGTATTTGTTTTCTTTGATAACACGGTGAATTTCATACAAAATGCTTGTAAAAACAGTGTATAAATGCTCCTATTCTTAGATTGTGTTAATTTAAAAGCTTGATTTGTTTCGTGCTACAAGGGAACGTAGACTTGAATATTTAATAAACATTTCAGCTCGATACGTCCACGCAATCTCCAAATAAATATTTTGATATATGAATAACAGACGGGTTCTATATAGGTTTAGATTTTTTCTTATATCTACTTAGCTTCACGCTGTTTTCCTTGTGCGGAGTAGCCAATAAAGACGTAGCGTTAAATGCTATGGTAACGCTACGGTATTTGACACTCTTCACTTCTCACACTACCTCTTTTTAGTAACTTAAAAATATTTTATGATATAACTATATAAAATAAAGTGTTAATATAACTATATAAAATCATCCCTGCGACAAATATGAAAGGGCTTTAGACAGTTGACCTCAACAGCTAATTGAACTTATTATGAGAACTCTACTAGCGTACTTTTGTATTATTCTAATGTTACCTTCCTTACTAACTTATAGCTCCTATTATTATTTACATAAGGACTCAAATACAATACAACTGAACACAAAGTTGAATAAATTAGCCCTATTTACAGCAGTGACATGACCGCTTACTGTGGAATCCTCTTATCGTCATAAGCCTTGCGGAAGAGACGTTTTACACTTATTTATATGACAACTTGCATTTCATCGTATTTTTAATCAGCTTATTCTTTAAGTCATTCTCGATACGGCTATCGAGATCGCTACGCTCCTGGATAGATAAAAAGACTTTAAATGAAATAAATATTATAGGAATTTATGATATTATTTTATATATTATTTTAAATTATAAAAGACACTGTATAGGCGTTATTGGTACACAAAGATAGCTGTAGATTATGTTATATACAGATATCTCTATAGTATATTATATTTATGTAATATAAAATCGTTTATATGGGGTTTAAATGCGTCTGTATTTTAATGGTGAATAGAGATTCATAGTATTTTTAACATTAATATTTTGATAGTCTTAAATATATTTATCAATTATTTATTATAAAAAATATTGAAATTGACTTTTCATTCAATGAGCAACTTATTAAAAAAACAGTCAAACTCAACACAAAAATTATGTAGATTTAAGGTTGACAAGGAACATTTCAATATACAGGAGAAACAATTTCCCTCTACTGTTCGCAGTTTGCTACTAGGTCATGCAACCTGACTTACACAATGCACCTCAAAGCGCACTGAGAGCTTGCATTGCGTTCGTGGAGAACTAAAAAGGGTACGAGAACAAAATGTACGCTGAAATTGAAACGGCTTTCGAGTACGTCAACGTCTACAAGGTCTACAAAAGTAGGAAATAACTAATTATATGGTAACGTCGGGGTATTAAGTAATTGTTTTTGTAAGTAAAGTAATTTTAAATGTTGTATGTTTTATGTTTCTCTATAAAATTTTGATTATAACATACTTAGGATAGACTACGTTGTTCACAACTTCAAATTTGACCAAGGGACGTTTTAAACCATTTATATATCTTAGACATTTGGTGCCCGTATGCCCCAAATGTCAAATGCTTAATCCGGGCACTATAAGTTAAAGTACATATAATAGTACACAAATTGTATATATATATATATATATATATATATATATATATATATATATATATATATATATATATATATATATATATATAATTTGTGTACTATTATATGTACTTTAACTTATACATATGCTTCAAATAAAAAAGCTTTGTATATTATACAATAGAAACCGATACCTACGGCAGTAGATTAACTCTCTGTGAAAGTAAATATAAGAGAAAATCACAAGTGAAAAATTAAGTTCGCTCTTGAAAGCTACGGAATTGGGAACAGCGTGTTACTGCGTCATTTCAGTTTTGAAGTTATTCACGAGTACGGAACTATGTTAAAATTACTATGCAGATGCTTGATTTTAACAACCACAATTGTATGACGCTGCTGTTATAAATTTATTGTATTTGTATATTTTTGCTCTACATAAAGCTATGAAGTAGGAAGTTATATTTAGAGCAGTCGTCATTTAGTTTATTTTGTGTTTGGCTTTTCGTTTGAATAATATATTTATATACATTATAATATATCGATATAGCAAACAAGGATAGATGCCCAATTGGACGCTCCACTTTCTAAATCCTATTTACAAACACAAGGAAAGTAAAAACGTTTTTTCAAATACATTAGATGTCAGATTTGGTTTGCATATATTACGGTTGGCATTCAGCACGAGGTTGATTTTTTTCATTTTTATGAGTAAATGTATTTGCAGCAGACGCAAAAAATGTTTAAAACGTAAAAATTGCTTCATAACTTTGTCGTACGTAAGTAATCGCTTATATTTTATTTTAATACCGTTGATTTATAGACATTGATTTCCTGGATTTAATTTGCTTAAAAATAAGAAAGTATATAGTCGCTGATTATTTAGTTATTGTCACATATTTTAACGATATTTCCTTTTTTTACTAATTTACTTGAAATTTATTTTAATGTCATTATTTACATTGTTTAAATCAAGCATAAATTTAATGTAGTTCTTTATAAATTTACACATTGTGAGGTCACTTTTATAGGGAGATCCTAGGGAGAACTTAGTGTTAAAATATATTTTTCCTCATTTTTTACTTACTTATTGTAAAATTAATGAAATAACGCTTAAACAGAAAAAAAAAACAGACAAAAACATAATTAGAGAAGAGAAATAAAATTGAACCACAGAAAAAAAAGAAAGCACCTAATAAAGACCAAAACATTATATAAGATAAATGAAGAAATTAAACATAATATTAATGAAAATTAGTATCATTGAAAATATTACATTTATTTAAAAGAGATAGGACTAAATAACACAATAACTAACTAACATAAAACAATAGAATTCTCCGAAATAAGTCTTAATTCCTTTTTTTAACAAGACGACAATTCGACGAAAAATGTATTTAAATAACGTTAAAATTGTAATATACCACGCAAGGTGTATATATTGTTATTAATATTATTATTATTATACGCCTTGCAGTGTTATAATCGAATTTTAATATTAGTACTCGTATTATTTAGCGTAACTTTCCAAGCAGGTAGATATGTAGGTACTTAGGAGGCATTTTTCCAAAAACAAGTTTCTAGGAAAACCGACATTCTGCTAAATCTATTATTGATAACTCAATTCAGCTTCACGCTGTGTCTTGCATATGGTAGGTTAGGCAGAGGAAACTTGGAATTTAGTGTTAGGACACTCCGTTTCACATCCGTTCTCCGCTCACCGCCAAATTTTAGACCGTGTTGAGTGACGGAGCTCAACGCCACGCTTTGCCTTGTTACCAGAGAATATTAAATATTAAAATTGAAAATATTAAATATTTCATTTTCTCGAGTGGGGATCGAACCCACAACCTATTATATTGGTTACAATCACGCGCTTGTGCCGCTGCGCCACAATAGGCCCTAAATTGTGATAACTCAAAAAAGGCGGAAAATAATTCAACATGATACATAATGATGCTTTTACTAAAAGGTATAATCATTTATTATTAAAAAAAATAAATGAACAACTTGCTTTACGAATACTCATTATATAAAAGCACTTCGCTTAAAATCTGGATGTCGACAGAACAAATTACGTAGCCGCGTAACACGGCTACGTGTTGATGAGATTTTTATCAACATGATAATCGCAGGAGGCAACGGCCGGAAAATAGGCGAAAAGGATTTTTTATATTTTTGTCATAATGTTATTTATTATGATAATAATTTCAAATGCAAAATCAATAACAAATTAAGATTTTTTCTACGTACAGCCGATGACTCAAACCTCTATTACTTAAAACCCTCTCTACAACTTAAAATAGGTAACCTCTATAACTTAAAAAAATAATATTACTATTGGCCCTCAGTAACTTAAAGAAATGTTTCCACAGCCTCTATAACATAAAATTGTTTGCAATTTAATCATTTCCAAAAATGTACTTTCGGTACATGTTTATTGGTTGCACATGTTTACTAGTTAACTTGTTGACGTAAACAATACATATTTCACCAATTGTTTTTTTTTCTTAGAAAAAAATATATAGGACAGTGTAGCAAAATAAACTATTATGTATTCCCTTCTCTATATTGAAAATCAAATCGATTTAAAAACTATGATTTGTTTAAAACTAAAAAAGTCACGGTTTTTTTTATAGACTTTTTTAGTATTTATTATTTACTTTTTTATTATTTACTTTATTATCTTGTAAAAGTAAGAACTAGGAACATACATACAAACATGGAACTAGTTACATACACACATACATAACTTTTGTATTAACCCATCAACAAACCTTGATAACCTAAAAACATAACTGAATGGAATGCTAACAAAAGTGCTAAAAATAGTCTACTTGAGTAAAAAATGAAAATTGAATTTTGGTAATCTCGGTATCACAGATCGCGTATTTTAATCACCTCTCTTTTTAATATATAAAATGTGCTTATACAAAAACAATCAATAAGTTTCGATAATTAAGGATATCTTAGTTATCAAAATCTTCGTCTCAAGAATTCAAGTGCTTTCAGATAGACTTTGGAGTAATATAATCATCAATGGCGCGGAAAGTTACCTTTTCAAAAAAACAATCTCGGACATCTATTGAGTAGGATACAGATATATTTTATTTTGTAAAATATAAAATCGATGTATATCAGCTAACTGAAAAGGAGAAACGGGCTCCAAAAAAAGCAATAACTATATTTTCCACTGGAAAAGTAATGGCAACTATTTTTTTAGGATAGTCAAGGAGTTATTTTAATCAATTATCTTCAAAAAACCATTACAGGAGTTTAGGATGCAAAAGTACTTAACAAGGTGAAATCGGTTACATTTGCAGGAAAAGAAGACCTCTTTCACCAAGACAACGCACCGTCTCTCACCTTGGCGGTTGCCATTCCCGACTTTCCGAAGAATTCTAAAGGCATTGCGTGTTGGTTGGTTGCCACTATCGAAACGGACGAATATAAAAAAAAATATTATCCTGAGTGAGAACGACCTCGCAAAGGCGTCACGACGGCCTCAATTTAATCTTCATTTTTGCCTAATCAATTTAAGCTTCATTTTTGTCAATAGCTTATTTAAATTATACATTTCAACAAGCTATCTAATATACATATTCATAAGTATTATAATATTCTTAAAGCTTGATTTTTTGGGTCCCTGCACATTAAGGGGTATATTTAATCAATGTAGTAGAACTATTATTACTTATAACTTATGATATCAATATACATATACATAGATATTATTTAAATGCTTACTAGTAATATAATACTAATTACTATACTTAGTACCAATATTGTAATAATATTAAGCGGGCCCAAATATAACCAATTATGAATTTAAAGTTTCGAAGTTTTATTTAACTTCAAATAATATTTTAACATTGAAAGAATCCAATTAATTTCCAAACGTAAAATCATACGAGGTAAGCGTAACTATATCATAAAAATCAATCACTTGATGGATGAATCTCAAAATATAGAATGAATATTCGAACCACTGCTATGCATTTTACGTCTAGAAATTGTCAATTTTGCAAACTCGAGGCAACTTAATTTAAACGCTAACTTAGCCATGCCGGCGGCTGAATTTGTGGTACTATTGGATTGCTCGTGAAATTGAATGTAACTGTAATTTATATGTAGATATATTTGATCCGTCTCTTATTTACATTTACATACGTGTATTGTTTGTATAATTACCTAAAGTGGATAATTTTAGTTAAATTAATTATATGTGATGAAATATATTAGTATTTTTCAATATACATATATTTTTTTGTTTTGTTATGATTTTATAAATATATTGTTTCGTTTTGTAATAATATTTATTTTATTTTATATGTCATCACCGATATAAATGTCTTTCATTATCAATATTAACTCTCTATCTATAGGTATATTATAATAAATCAGTAAAATAATCGTCTAGATTCAATGTACGTCTATTTACGAAAAAACAATATAGGGTGGATTAAAATAACTAATAGGACACGAATCTACAATTTTTTGAATGTTTGTCTGTCTATTGGTCTGTTTGTGTCTTTGTATCTTTGTACGGGCACATCTTCAAAACTATTGGACTGATGTCAATGATTTGTTATTATTGTATAGCTATTTGGCCTGCGCAGTATCAAGCACCTCATAGATTATTGGGTCCCCAGCGATTAGAACGGCTCTACGTTGTGTGCGATCAAATTGTTCAAGCTGATACTGGGGTGCACCTGCTCAGAGGATAACAGTATTCCATATGAGGCCGAAACTGGGCCCTATACATGGGCAAACGGTGTTTTGACGTGAAACACTGTCTCGCCCTTCTTCAGTTCCAGTTTCTTCGAGGTCAACTTGGCCTTGCTTTCCAGATGATCGCGGTACTGACAGTCGATCCTATTCTTAGCTGCTGAAGGTAGTTAAAATTAAGGTGGTTTTCATGGAATATATCGAGCCGTACGCGGGCGAAGCCGCGGACAGCAGCTAGTATTTATTATAAATTTACTCTTACCATAGGCTTATATTTGGTACAAAAGACAAAACTATATTAATTCCCAACGTCGATCTAACGTAAATACCATGGCTTTTAAAGGGAATCAATCCTTCATATAAAGTTTGGATATATTATACCAATCCTTCATATACTTTCCTGTATATCACGTTTTTATTAAAGTGTGATATTTAAAGCTTAAGCTTTATGTGAATCTGCCTGTGGGTTGAGGGCGTTATTAAATAGATCTGATTGAACCCCGGATATTAACAGTGTTTGTCACTTTGATCTCGCTTTTAGTTCAAATAGATGCTGTTAATCCTTGGATAGAAATAGATTGACTTTCTCATCATATTTGAATATGAAAAGTTTCTCGTTAGGTATGACATTCACGATTATTTTCTGTTTAATGTTTTTAGATTTTTTGATGCTAACTAATTTTAAAGTGAGCATCCTTTTCCCTTGGGCTATAACCAATTTGTTAGTACAATTGGTGATAGTCCAAGTTCCTTAATAATTCATAAATATTTAAAAAAATATATATTAATAATAATATTTCTATCCAATAATGTTTATCCAATAAACTGGCAAATAAATTGAGCTCTAAACTATCATGTTAGAACTCAGCGAAAATAAGAGAAGATAACCGTATTTTTTGTTTTCATATATTTTAATGTATTAATTTCCTATTTTGCATAACAATCTGATGACAAAATTATAATAGGACATAATATTAGGATGTCGTCTGATCTATGTGCAGCAATGCCAACTTTTCAGTCAAAAAATATTTAATTTACTTAATTACTCAGCTTCACGCTGTATACACCGCACATGGCAGCGTATGCAAAAGGAACTTGGCAACCTAGTGTTAAGACACCCCGTTCCACTTCCGTTCCCCGCTTTCCGCTGAATATGAGGCATTGCGTATTGAGCGACGGAGCTTAACGCCGCGTTTTGCCTTGTACCAGAGCGAAGAAATGAAAACATTAGATATTTAAATTGAAAATATTAAGGACAGGCCTCAAATTAATAAGAAATATACCTCGTATACTCAACTTAGGAATGATATATACCGTATCAACTTACAAGGTACTTGAACCCGCAATGATTGCGTGGGGCACGCATTAATCGTTCGTACGTTCCATTACAAAAATACTTTTCATAATTACTTAAAAAAAATATTATTTCGCAATATTATACAGTAAAATATAACGATACGCATTCATAGAAGTCCAAAATTGATTTTATGCCTATTTTACGTGAGTAAAATACAAAAATAATAATTAAACAAATAATAAATAAATAATATATAATAGAGCGAAAGAAGATATAATAATAAATAAATAATATATAATAGATCGTGGAAGTGCAACGTTGTCGGCGCCTACAAATTGAGTTTGCATTTGCATGTGATTATTAAACAGAATCGGGGCATGTTTTCATTTTGTTCATTTATACATATAGTGTTACGTACAAATGATGTATAAAAAAATGTTGTATTTTTATCCTACCATTTGTATTATATTTATAAGACATTCGTATGGAAACAAATAAAAAAAGCTCATATTTTTTCATCAATTATTTATTTTTTGTATTTAAATATCGTATGTATAAGCTTTGTAAAATAAAGTGGACTGTTGTGGCGCATAGGTACAAGCGTGTGAACACAATGAAACGCAACAGGTTTTGGGTTCCTATCCTACTAGAGGAAATGAAAAATTTAATATTCTATTTAATTTTCTCTCTGATAATGAGACAAAGCGCGGCGCTGGGTTCCGCTTCTCAACAAGCAATGCCTCAAATTTGGCGAAAAGTTGGGAACGGAACGGAGTGTCTTAACACTACGTTATTTTTCCTCTGTCTACCCTATCATGTGCGGGATACAGCGAATAATCTTTGCTACGTCGTTAATGATAACATGCGTTACATACAAGATATAAAAATGTTTCCATTATTAAGCTTTCACAAAGAAGATGTAATAGGAACACGTTAGTACAAAGCAATCATAAAATAGTGCAGTGTCAGTCATATTTTACGCTCCAACAATCCGACTGGGTAATAAGTTGGGAGTCTGAAACTCCGTTAACATTATCTAGGTATTAAAGCTTTAATAACTTTGCGCATTCGTATCAGTTTCACGGACGTTAAAAGCATGACTCTATGACAGACATCTAATGTTTAGTTTTAGAACGATAGTTGAGCTTGGAAGTTGAGGTTTAGCATGTTTTATCAATTTAACATTGTTTTACATCTTCTAAGGAGTATATCCTTATAGTAGTTTTGCAATAATTTCGATTAAGATTAAATTTTTCCTAAGTAATATAGATATGATTAATAATTGGTATGTAATTAAAAGTTCGTAAAGACAATTTACTCTTTTTTGTCACGTTGGAGATATGTAAAATAACCACAAAAATGTAAAAACATTTACTTATAAAATTCCAAGATTTAGTTTATTGTAATAATAGAGCAGAACTTATATAATTAATGAAAGAATTGACGAATATCCAACCATACTATGAGTAAATTCTTTGAAACCAACCCAACCCGTTGTGGCCTAAGAGTATAATCGTATGGTTGTAAACGCCACAGGTTGTCGGTCCGATCGCTTACTCGTGGAAATTAAATATAAATATTTTCAAACTAAATATTAAATGTTTTCATTTCTTCGTCTTAGTAACAAGGCAAAGCGCGGCGTTGAGTTCTACCACTCTACACGCAATTTCAGCTGAAAGTGGGTAACGCATCGGAATGTTTAACAATAGATTCCTAAGTTTTATCTGCCTAATCTACTATGTGCGGGATACAGCGTTAAGCTAAGGATAAAATCTTTATATGTTCAACGATATCAACAAGGTTGGCAATTAATTTTAATAAATTTATAGAAATGTGAAAGTATTTTATTTATTTCAAATTTCATAATGAAAGACTTCTGCTGTAGTAGAATACAGTGAATATGATTGATTGAATGACGTAATGAAATATTTATCAGACGTATATGTGTACTTTTAATAATTTGTCCAATTTGAAATTAAAGCTCATGCAATAAGCACAAACAATGATTTATTGATTAACAGTTTAAACAGTTTCTTAGCAATTTAGTAAAAGTCACAAAATATTTCATCAATCTTACAGGTATGTAAAAGTGTAAAGTTACTCAACGCACACAGTGTATAACCACGCAGTCTACTCAGCTTAGATTCTTAGAATTTTATAAATAGAGTTTTGGTGCGCGCAAAAAAACACATAAAAAGGATTTTCGGAAAATATACCCCTGATGTAAGTTTTCATTATTTATGTAACCGTTATCGTCGTCAAAACTCTTAGTTAATAAAAAATATAGCTTTTTTATTGATCTATCGATAGCGAAGGGAATACTTTTTACAACGACATTTTAAGAATCAATTAACAATCAGTTGGGCGAAACCGCGAGGAAAAAGCTAGTTTTGCCATAAATTTACTTACATACAATTATGACTTAATTTTATACACATAGTGTTATTATTTTTCAACACGATCATCAGCTTGGTAGTTAGCGATTCGTATCGTACATATTGAATTTGGTCTTGCTTGCTCCAGCACTATTATTAAACTATAAAACGTGATGGTTTATGAACACTAATTCCACTATAACATTTTAATCTAAGTGTACTTTGGAGTGCACTTTAATGTGTAGATGTAAGCACATTGTTGTAATGCTTACAACAAAGTGAAGTTTCAGATTTTAAAGAAATAATAATAAGCTATATATTAATATGAGCATTAATAGCAGTTTACATGTTATTCTACATATAAGGAAAGAAGGGAAAGAGGAGCACAGATGATATGAACGTCTCAAGAATAAATCACTCTGTATTTTTTTTTATTTTAGCACCCATTTCGAGGTATCGGAATTCACCATCACAATTAATCTACCAAAGCGAGTTATTGGAAACCTTAAATATGAACAAATTATCACATTGGCTGGGAAAATCCCCAGGTAGGGATCGAAGTCACGATCATCGGATTTTCAGCTACGAGTATATGCTCTCTCACGTCGAAATGGCAGACGACCTACGATAGTTGTGAGTTCAAATTTTATTCGTAGCAATATTTGCATATAAACAAAAAATAAAATGTTGCTTTTTTTTCGTTCTCTAAACAGTATCTTAATAATGCTGCAAGCAAATAATGAGTAAGTGGGTAACATTAAAATTAGATTACTATTTAATAAAGAGAGAACTGTAATAAAAATAAAAAATAACACTGAGTTAAATATTTTAGACAATAGTTAAATATTTTAGACAATAATCATGAGATTTTAGCTTATTTTACTGAAAAAGCAAGAAAACACGCGCAGACAACGAGAATAAGCACAATAAAACTACTTAAAAGTCGAGCTCGGCTGTTCAGACTGCTCCTGTTTATAAAAACGAGAATTCTCAGACTTTTAAATAGGTAAATAATTACATTAGGCTCTTATCATAATAATTCCCTAAGGTATTTATTGTATATAAGCACATAAGTTGTTGTTGCCTTGCCAAACATTTTAAGAATATAAAAAAAAATGGTCCAATTTTTTTAACTCTATATAGCTATTTACTAAAAGTGTAGTTAAGTCCTGGCATATTTATTTAATTAAAGTATTTAAGATCTAAAGATAATACGATGAAATGTGTTAAGCGTAACAGTTATTAAAACCAAGATGCTCTCCGAGAAGATATCAAGACTAACTTGTAAAGATTAGGTAGGTCGAGTGCTCTCTTGATAATGTTAAGTGCTTCTCGGCAAACCTGGAAGTGTAAAGGTCGAACTATAGTGGGCGTTACGTTTATAGGAATGAAAATGAGATTGTACTAAAAATATCTACGTATCTTTTACTATCAACCTCAATATACGTTTTTCTAAAGACTTTATAAAATTGAATTAGCATTGCACAAGAGATTATATATTAAAATATATATTTTAAATTTATTTGCAAGTGTTATGTAATATTTAAATAAATAGAGATAAAATAATTTTGGCTACATATTTTAGATGGAGAGGGAGAACTCTCTTGGCTCTGCACCATGCTATATCGCTTTCTACTATTTTTAAAAACGTACAAAAATTTGAACGTAGCGGGATTTGCACTTGCCCCTTGTGGAAACCGTCCAAGCGCTCTGACCAACTAATTCATACGTTCTCATGAAGTTACGTCGATATTATTATGCCCTTGTTACAATTAATTTATGTTGTTTGCATTGCAACAATTAATGTATGTTGCAGATTTTTACAAATTGCCGCTACCCAAAGAGAATTCGTTAAAATTATCATTCGAGAGAACGCTGTTTATTTAATATTTTTAAAGTGGCACACTTAGGAAAGAAAAATAATAATAGTAATAAAAGTTTCATCGTAGCGGGAAATGAATCCACGACTCTTGGAAACCGTACAACCGTTTTGACCAACTAAGTCATATGTTCTTATTAAACTAAGTCGAAACTTTTATATACGATTTTTACAATTTATTTATGTATTTTCATATAATATGAATTCTATGCTATATAGTGTATAATTTTGCTTGATTTGCTTGTGAAAAATCCTTAATAAAGCCATTTTTTTAGAGAACTTTTACTAAACTAATTCTAAACCTGAAGTAACATCATGAACATAGTAACCTTATTTAGTAGGTCCCAGTGCTATTCTCAGGACATGTGCTCTAGCGTCGTATCCTTAAGTAAGAAGAAAGGCCAAAGCAATTGCAAAGTTTATTATTCGCGCCTCTCGCAAGCGGTACATTATGTTTACTTCATATCCTGAGTGTTGCTTGAGGCGTACACCTCGGCTATTTACAAATCCTTTTGGAGTGCTTGTTCTTAGGAGAAATTGCCTTTATATAAGGCTAGAGATTTCCAACAAAACTTAGCATATCCTTGCCATATTTGTATAGCGTTTAGGTGTTTTATTTGCTCATAGAAAAAAAAATATAAAGTTTTAAGGAACTACATATTTTTTAAATGTATTTTTTTTGTACAAATGTTAATGGATTTTACGATAATTAAATTTAATAATATTAATAATTTCATAATAAATATATTTAAAATATACAATAATTTTATATAGTTATAATACGTCCGAGAGGTACATATTTATTAAAGAAAAGCACATTTCAGAAATATTTTTTATTTGTTGTTGATACTTATGTCTATTTTTACAGATATGCTAAGGTAACTATTATATTTACCCACTACGTTTGACTATGGACACGTACGCGTCCCGTTGAACCCGAGGGTCTGGTTTTATTTAAGATCATTAGGCAGTGATCGCTTCTTATAAAATATATTTTCTTTAATTCCCATTCTTTTTATATAAAATTATGTCCGATCCAGTTGTGATCTCTTATAAAAACGCAATAAATATTTTACATCTCGTGCTAATTTAACAAACTCATTTGTAATGAATTTTAAGTTAGTACAAGGTGAACCAATTGAATTATAAATTTACTGACCGTTTCTTACAGAAATATTGGTAGAATAAAATGTAAAAAAGATCTAAATATAATTCGAGGGGAAAATTCGAAGTCTAGCACACTACCTTATCACAATATTGTACGCTAACACTGACATTACATTTTATTGGATGAATTTATTTAACAATAATGATTCCAAAAAATAACTTGAAAACACTAAATAAAATAATTAAAGTAATCTACAATTTTCCATAACAAGAAATAATAATGTTTAAAAGCATTGCTTAGTTTTAAATTACGTGACTTTAACCTCCAGAAACATAATAAATGACCAAATATATTAGAAGTATACAACACTGATATGGTATTTGTATTCCAATTACGAAATAGCACCTTGAATAACGGAAGCATACATCTAAATATGTACAATGCAGAACAATAGACAATAAACATGTATGTTGTGACCTCAAGTAATCAAAGCATAACAAATTACAAAAAAAGATAAATTATTATCTAATAAAATGTAATGTCGGGGTTTTTCATTAATCAGATCGGACTTCGCAAATGAAGAATGTTTCAAAGGAGCACGGTGAATCATTCCACTTGAGGCCTTTGTCATCTCTGTTCCAGAGTTCTAAGCAATTTTCTTCTTCGCCGTTTTCATATCGGAAGTTGTTTGGCTCTCCTGCATTCCAGTTCACGAAAGTCAAAGGCCTACCATTGGCCATCCAGAAGAAATTGCCTTCTTCTGCTAAGTCCGTGCCTGATGTCCAGAAGTGCTCGCGGCCATAACCTGTAATAGGCATTTTAATAAATGTTAAAACATTGAAATCCTATTGTAATTATTTTTTAATGTTTCTAGTAAAAAGCAGTTCCATAAAAAAATTAAATAGGGAATAGACCAAATACATTATTTTTTTTCATCCAGTGATCATAAGATAAAGAATACGTATATTTAAAGTGCGGCATTAGGTTATCTGGGCCAATGTAATGCATATCTTTGTATAAGTACATATTTGAGAATGAGTGAAATCTACCTATATATTATACACAGTATATTCGACGCAACCAAAGGAAAATTCGCTACTTTATGGAAAAATAATTTATAATAAAAAAATACATATTTAAAAGACATATAAAATTAAATTTAATTGCAAATTTTCTATGTAAAGTTCTGAAAAATCACGTCCTGGATGCCAATTAGGGTATACGTTCAATATTTTGTACTCTCGTGCCTATACTTGTGCGAAATCGCTCGAGGGCTCATACATAATTTTGACGTCGGGCGTGCGCTTTTACTCGCCTATAAATCTACAATTTTATTTATATTTGTATATTTTTATTTTATCTTAACTAATTTCTCACAGTTTGCTGTACAGGCAGAATGACAAATAACTACATACCTGATTCTCTAACGTATTTTTCTAGTCTATCATTTTCCTCCTGTGATGAAATAGAGGCAAGGTGCATTCCGTGGAACCTGCAGTATTGTTGTGCCTTGAACCAGTTCGCCTGAAATCAGTAAAAAAATCATACAAATTGATGTACATAAGTAATATATATTTTTAATCATAATGATATTATAGTTTTTATATGCGTCTATTTGGTGTTCTCTTGAGATTTGATATTAATCTTGTAATAATGCCTTCTTCTTCTGCCGTGGATTATTTCGAAAAGATTATTTAACTTCGCAAAAATGAATTTTCAATCATACTAAGTGTTATAATTCATCTAGAGACATATTTTACCTAAGTTGTGTTTTCTTATTTTTTTTTCTAAATAAATGATTTGGCCTTATCTAAATTAAAGAACGATTACTTTTTGAGAGAAAGAACTGTAGTAAATTGCTATACTATATATAATCCAAATGGACATGAGTACTCTAAGGTTTTGTTATTTAAAATGATTGTGTAGACAACAGTCATGTTGATTTTGGTATCTTTTTTATCATATAAAATCAATTAAAATTTTGTCAAATAATATCCAAGCCTGTGACGGCCCAATGGCATGAAGGTAACACTGTCAACACGTTTACTGGGCTTATTAATTCGAAATAAATTAATTCGGAATAAAATCTATTTATTTCATGTTTTATTTTTTTCGCTCTGGTCGCGTTGGTGTAACGTTGAGTTCTACTATTAAACATGGAATGCCTCAAGAATTCAATTGAAAATCGGAATCGTAAGAGTCTTTAGCCCAGGTAACCTCTATCGTTCCCGCTATATGCAAGACAACACAAAGCTTAAAAACATGACAGTAAAAGAGCATACATTAAACTCTTCAGAAGAGTATATTTCAAAGCAATAATGAACAGATAAGTATAGTAATATCATGTTATTATACAATTTTTCTCTCTAGACCAATTTATAACACATAATACGTGTTTTATTTATAAAGACAGAAATTTCAACTAACGCCTGACTTTATACATTATAGTGAAAGTTAGTTTCGTCTTTCATCTATTAGGTATGCGACTAATGTAGCGTTGTAATTTAATAATTATATCATGCCGTAATATGTCTTATTACCAGGTGATTAACGGCAATATTACCGTGAACCATGTCATGTTTAGCGTGTTACATGTTTATTATTGACAATATTGCGAGATGATTATAGAATTTCATCAATGTAAACTTATGCGAGCAGTAACCTATACGATATAAAATGTCTAGATCTAGAAAATGAATAAAATAATACTATAAAATACATAAGACATATTAAATTAATTAAATTACTTGTTTTCAGCATACCAGTCGACTTTAATGTACTTATTAAATCATAATAATTATTACACTGTATTAAGTACATCACTTATAAGTATTTTACCCTTGAAAGTTTAAACATTCTAGTTAATAAATAACCTCATCTGCGTTATGATGTGTATTAAGTGAATCAAGAGATCACTGGTTTTTTTTTTATTATGTACGAGATAAAATCTACATTTGACCTATATAATTAAGATGTACAGTAATTTTCCTTTTTAAACGAAGTCATTTCGGATTTCCCAAACGGATACAGAAATCCGTTATAGAACATCGTTGACAGCTTAAGAAATTCTCAGCTCTATGATTCATATTTCTTATTTTTTATTGTTTATATTAATAATTTTAAACCACTATCGTATAATAAAGGCCAAACACTCGACATTAAACAAATCAAGGTAGAGGTAAGTCTGACCCTGAGTTACATCACGCTGAAACTAATCATTTATCTTTGAGATTAAAATCTTAAATTGTCATTTCTAAGTCAGATATGAAAAGAAATAGAATTTATATTGTAAATATTAATTTGTAAATATCGGTAACGTCTAAGAATAGAATATAATAGAATTCTAGCATCTACGCTTATTTTTTAAATGCTTTTAAATCTGTATAAGATTATCTTCGTTTAGTCCTTCAGCACATGGCAAGGAGGGCAGAATGAACTCGCAAACCAAGTGCTAAGATACTACATCATATTTACGCTGTCTCCCGAATTTGAGGTATTGCGTGTTAAGTGGCGGAATGATAGTACGAAAAATAAAAAAAAGATTATGTTTTCTAGTTTTGTTTTGAAATTTCGTTCTTTGTTAATACTCAAATAATTTTAGTTTCCTCAGTTATTTAATATTTACTCAGTTGATTAATAAGATAGTTACATAATATCAATGTGGTGTAAAAACGAAAGTGTTTGTACAATAGGTAATACGACATCCGCTTTCGGCAATTAAAATACCGGTTTTTGGATGCACAACGGTAGGAACTCGTTTGTGTGTCAAAAGTCATAGTTACTTTTTGCATTCGTTTTGTTTATTTATTTGTGTCTTTAGCATTTTTGCTTTTTGTATAATTTAAGCTTGTGCTTATGTTTATTTTATGTTTAACTTTTTTTAATTTATTTCATAATTTTATTTTGGACTTACCATGAATACGGCCTTCTTTTAAAAATTAAGTATTTGGAAAAGTAGAAACACTTATATATTGTACAAAGTCTCAAAATAAACTCTCTAAATCTTATTATGGAGAACAAATGAAATTTCTGTGTATTTATTCACCAACTTTTAAAATAACAAGTTCCTGGTTTAGTCCTCGTTGTACAGTAGGAAGAGTGTATGTGCAGTAGGCAGATGTGTAGATTCGAGGCTCAACGAAAAGCCTCGATCTTTATCTTACTAAAGAAGATAAATTGAAATTATTCATTCTAGCGTCTACTACCTATTTTAGGTATTGTAAATATGGCAGCATTGTGATGAAAAATAATATTACAAAAAGTAAATATTCATGTTGAATAAATTTTGCTAGCTTTATTTTACATCCTATACTATTTAAAATTACAGCTTCCACTTACGTTGCATGCGCATTCGAAAAACGCGCTGATTAACAAGTATTCTTTTCCAGATATACAGATTTTAAATTATATAAGAATCGTTTAATTCCATTCATATACTTTAATTTTACTTTGACAGAAGGAAATATATATTTAAAGCGAAGAATTTTGAAATAGGTATATATTTATATGTGAACTAAATTCTTATTACTATTTAAGTTAAGTTTAAATATTATTTAAAATAAACGATGATTTGATCTGATCTTTGAACCTATTACATGTTAAAACACATTAATATGATAGATACAACCGAAATGTAAAAGATATTTTTGTTAAACTAATTATTATTGATAAGTCTGAGTATTTGTTATACAATTTAATAATATCAATACAAATATCTGTATTCACAACCCCAAACGTAACAAAAAAAAATTGAGTACAAAATTAGATAATGATTACCTGAAATAAAAATATTTCGTAAGAATAGCAATCTTTACGAGAATAAAGCTAATTGCACTATAATTTACATTTATTTCAAAATAAACAGCGATGGGCGGTGTGATAATTGCAAGGTTACTAAATATGTACTAAATATATATAACTACTAAATGTATAACTTGAAGAAACCATACTTTTGTAATGTGTAATATTCTTGAGTAAGTAAACAAAATACATTTTATATGCGTGTTATGTGTTTATAAATGTTAATTAATCATTGTAGAGTGGATGTAAAATAAAACATTATAATTATATGTACCTATCTAGCGCAATTAAGTTAATTGTAGATGGAAAAAGCATTTGTTAGTTTCATCTCTTATTTTTATAATTATTTTGTTAAATTACATTCGGCGATTACAAAATTCCCTTGAAAGTTTAAAAAAGATAAAATTCATTCGTTAAAAGGTCTTTATAATTTGTATGTACAAACTAAAGAAAGTACTTCTAAATTATATATTATCTGTGTTTGCTTATAATAAAAATCGTGAAAGTAATTTAAGCTGAGAACCTCAGGATTAATATAAGTCTTCGCGGTCATAATAGGTTTTATGTAAATTGTATTTGTTTAGAGAGAATTGCAACAAGGAATATTTTTTTTTGTACTTTAAATAAATATAACACTTGTTTTGTGTTACTTTAACACCTTTCAAAACCTAAATACACATGTTATTTAATGTTAAGTGTTTGTTAATAACAATCAAATGGATCTAGTCCTCTTATGTTTACTTATAGATAAGCGATAATAATCGTATTAAGATTACCAAATATCGCGTTATAAGTTTGAGAAATACTGACTGTAATAAAAAAAATATAAATATTATTTTCGCAATAGTCAAATGAGATTCTAAAATGAAGTAATTTTCATATAAGTGAAAAGCCCCCGTCCTGAATGTGTAGGTCATTTTACAGTTTCCGCGACATTTGCAGCGCCGTATTACTTCCGGTTCAATGGGTGGAGCTAATTTCGTAGCATAGAAAAGTATGGAAATTCACGATTTGAAGGGACCTTTGCAAATTGACATTTCCGTTATACAATTGTGCATGAAACATTTATATTTCAATTTATTTAATCTTATAATGAATAATATTTTCAATTATATTATTTAAAAAGTGATAGTTAATAATCTACATTTTTTAAGGACTGCTTTGGCACTTCTGACTTTCTTTCTTAATCTCAACTTATTCAAGGTTAATAATGACTAACGGAGAGATTTCTAGATGACTAATATAAATATTGGTAGCCTTTTAACTCTATCCTTTATGATAGTTGTTGGTACTGGCTCTTACCTGCGACCTCGCCCGTGAGATTAATTGCACATAATTAAGATTTTTTTTTATCTCCATACTGTACCCTGAATATGGTAGGAGGGAACTTGGGAACCTTTAGTGTTAACATACTTTATTCTCATTAAGCCACTACCGTTTCCTACTTGGATACTACCGAATTTGAGAGATTACTTATTGAGTGGCAGAATTCAACGCTGCTCTAATTTATGCTTTGTCTCTGATAACATGATAAATACGAAGATATGAGAGAAAATAAAGAAATATTAGAAATATTTAAAGCGTTTAAAGCCACACGCTTGTGTATAAAAGTTAAAAATCAAGAATAGCGTATGACAAATGACACATATTCATATCAAATTTCGCCATATTCGATAGAATAGCGCGTCAACCAACAACAAAACATTTAATCTTTATATACAATCTTTGTAAAGATAAGTACAGTATAATAAGGCATTAGAAATTATTAAAGCAGTAAATATAAATTTCGTATAACTTCCATACATGAATGGCGCTATAGTAAGTACCTGGTAGGTGTGGTTTGTTATAAGTATCGTGTAAAAGAGAAAGCTGAATCGATCACACCACGAGACGAGATGCGTACGCGTTGCGCAATTCTGACGTGTCGATTAACGGATCTTAACACGTGCTTTTGCATTGAGGATGATATTTAAATATTTTGGTGAGTAAGTTAAGTATTTATGATATATTGACTTTAAACATATACTTTAATAGTTAAAAATATGCGATATATATATGTAACTGTTATGTGATAGACACATATACAAATGTACTTTATATATTGTTACAGAGAACTATGTATATATGTATACGTCTCTCACTGCCAGATTTACGCTGGATTCACAAATTCGATCAGTTTTCTTTTATAGGGTCTTCATTTACAACTTTTTTCATTACTATCTTATTTAGATTCAATGTATAGCTGAATTATTTTGATATTCAAATTCTATTGTTGTATTATCTTGATAACCGACATTTTTATTATCTCTAATAAAACCAGGTCGGGCTACTTTCTCACTTACAATGTGGGAACTTTTGGACAAAAGGAAGGATGATCGTCTTTTGATTTGCGCTACCAAATTACGGAAGTGACTTAATTTAGATATAATACATTGTTATGAAATATTTAGTAACTAGATACTGTTAAATAATAAAAGAATAGTTGTGTTATTAAGAATGTTTGTTGTTTGTAAATTTATACTTTAAATCTTAGATTAAATTTATATTAAAATAGGTACATCTTTTTCTTTTGTTTGTGAAATAAAGGGTAAAAGTGTGTATAGTATAAGTATTAAATGATATTTAAAAATAAAAGTTTAAATTTACCTTAAAGAAAATTCCTAAGTAATATCTCTTCTCTCCAGATTTAAGAAGAGGCATCGTCCACCGAGTTACACCCAATTCGTCTTCGCTGCAGCTCGAGCATTCTATGAAATAAACATATATTTTTTAAATTATATTAATATATATATTGAAACAAAAAAATATATTAATGAATGAATTTTCACGTGATGTTGGAACCATATCGTATCATACTTATAGAAATAATAATCGTAAAAATTTGACACGATAATTTTACAGGCTTTTAAAAATTTAAAACGTTTTTTTTTTGAGACATCTAAAGATTATCAGCATCCGTAATATAGAAATACGATGAAATACCAATAAGAATGTACGAATGTATGATCATATGTCTGTTCCTCACTAAAATAGGTACCTAGCGTTAGATTTTGTAGAATATTCTATATATTTGATTACTGTAATATAAAATATATTCATATATTTTATAAGTTTTCAAAGACTATGATTTGTTACTTTGGATAAATTTAAGCATGTTTAGTTAATTTTTAGCTTTAAGTTCCAACAACCTGTATTAGAATCCTGAAGGTTTCAAAGAGAAAATATCGCTACTTTAAATTTTTTATACTTTTTCTAAAAATATATATAATACTTTTCTTTCCTATAGATTATCATTTTGAAACTCATTCAAAAATATCCGTATTGCACATTTTTTTAAACTTAACAAATAGGAAATGAATCGTTTTCTCTACTTGGGTATGCTCATACGTGTGACCAATCGATGATTGCACAAACGTTGGGAAACCAAGATTTATTTAGGCATATTTCTAAAGGTCAAAGAATAATGTATATAATAAAAATGTTATTAGGAAACTTTTGGGTGATGAATGAAAATTTAATTATTGCAGTGGCTATAAAATTTGAATTGTATGTCTGTACAAATATACATGTATGTCTTAATAGTTAACATAATTAAAAATCATCGACTAATATACAGGCAATAAACACTTTTGGTAATAGTAGCAGTATAATTAAACTTCAAATTTGAATTACAAAATATGGTAAAAAAGTTGTTGGTTCGTTTCTCATTCTGAGGAATGTTTATAATTACAATTTCCCAGTTAGGGAAACGTAGTATGTGTAAGTACCCAAGGGCTAATATATTCCGTCCACTTTTCACTCTCGTGAGTGGTATATATATATATATATATATATATATATATATATATATATATATATATATATATATATATATATATATATATATATATATATATATATATATATATATATATATATATATATATATATATATATATATATATATATATATATATATATATATATATATATATATATATATATATATATATATATATATATATATATATATATATATATATATATATATATATATATATATATATATATATATATATATATATATATATATATATATATATATATATATATATATATATATATATATATATATATATATATATATATATATATATATATATATATATATATATATATATATAAAGGCATTTTTTTAAAAATACTTTTAACAGTAGAATGAAATAATTTAAAAAAATACATATTTTACTAATCTTTAAAATAATAGTTTATGCACTGACAAGATCCAATGATAACCATCAAGTGTGCCGCTAACACGCTAACAAATGTAATAACATTTACAATATTGCAATACAATATCACTTACAGCTCACATTGCACTGCGTTCGTTGCCTTGAGTTATCTTTGTTGCCTGTTCTGAATTTCATACACTGTGATACATATTCTGATTCTATTAAACCTTCTATTTAATATTAATATCGTCTGATGTATATATATATATATATATATATATATATATATATATATATATATATATATATATATATATATATATTTATATATATATATATATATATATATATATATATGTATATATATATATATATATATATATATATATATATATATATATATATATATATATATATATATATATATATATATATATATAAAGGCATTTTTTTAAAAATACTTTTAACAGTAGAATGAAATAATTTAAAAAAATACATATTTTACTAATCTTTAAAATAATAGTTTATGCACTGACAAGATCCAATGATAACCATCAAGTGTGCCGCTAACACGCTAACAAATGTAATAACATTTACAATATTGCAATACAATATCACTTACAGCTCACATTGCACTGCGTTCGTTGCCTTGAGTTATCTTTGTTGCCTGTTCTGAATTTCATACACTGTGATACATATTCTGATTCTATTAAACCTTCTATTTAATATTAATATCGTCTGATGTATATATATATATATATATATATATATATATATATATATATATATATATATATATATATAATATATATATATATATATATATATATATATATATATATATATATATATATATATATATATATATATATATATGTATATATATATATATGTATATATATATATATATACTATATATATATATATATATATATATATATATATATATATATATATATATATATATATATATATATATATATATATATATATATATATATATATATATATAATATATATATATATATATATATATATATATATATATATATATATATATATATATATATATATATAAAGGCATTTTTTTAAAAATACTTTTAACAGTAGAAAGAAATAATTTAAAAAATATATATATATTTTACTAATCTTTAAAATAATAGTTTATGCACTGACAAGATCCAATGATAACCATCAAGTGTGCCGCTAACACGCTAACAAATGTAATAACATTTACAATATTGCAATACAATATCACTTACAGCTCACATTGCACTGCGTTCGTTGCCTTGAGTTATCTTTGTTGCCTGTTCTGAATTTCATACACTGTGATACATATTCTGATTCTATTAAACCTTCTATTTAATATTAATATCGTCTGATGTATATATATATATATATATATATATATATATATATATATATATATATATATATATATATATTTATATATATATATATATATATATATATATATATATATATGTATATATATATATATATATATATATATATATATATATATATATATATATATATATATATATATATATATATATAAAGGCATTTTTTTAAAATACTTTTAACAGTAGAATGAAATAATTTAAAAAAATACATATTTTACTAATCTTTAAAATAATAGTTTATGCACTGACAAGATCCAATGATAACCATCAAGTGTGCCGCTAACACGCTAACAAATGTAATAACATTTACAATATTGCAATACAATATCACTTACAGCTCACATTGCACTGCGTTCGTTGCCTTGAGTTATCTTTGTTGCCTGTTCTGAATTTCATACACTGTGATACATATTCTGATTCTATTAAACCTTCAATTTAATATTAATATCGTCTGATGTAGTGTAAGTAAAATAAATACTTAGTAGCAGATAAATTCTACAAAAAGTTGCCAGAATGTATGGCTAGTTTGTATGCAGCACTTGGCAGGGAAGGGACATTTCTCGCTTTCCGTCAAATTTGAAACATTGCATGTTGAGTGGCGCAACTTAACCTCACTCTTTGTCTCGTTTCAAGAGCGATTAAATTAAAAGATTAAATATTTTATAGTTTTTAAAATACCGATAACATTTTCCGTGAGGTAGGTAAGAGGAAAAAGTTGCGATTCTGCACATCTCTACGAAACTTATCAACTTTTAGCTACGGTCTATTGTAAAAACAAAACGTCGTATTATTTGAAATTAAAACAATTATTATAAAGAAGAAATTAAATATTAGCTCAATATCAATAATCATGAAAATACGGAAAACATAAAAGAGGTGACCGCACACCACACTGACCTTTGGAATGATCCAGTTTCGTCTAAAGGTCAACGAAATACGAATGCATCCTTTAATTATGAATATATATTTTATTTTTCAACTGTAAAAATATTGTTTTTTCACTTATGTTGTATTTAATTTAAAGGAATATAATTGCTTAGATGTCAATTAGCAAAAAAGTAGGAATTAAATATATGTAATATTTAATTCCTACTTTTTTGCTAATTGACATCTATTTAATATTTTCCGATAAAATATTCAATATTTTCATTACTTCGCTTTAGTAACAAGGCAAAGCGCAGAGTTATGTTCCGCAGCGTTATGTTCAGCGTTATGTTTAACATTAGGTTCCCACGTTCCCTCTGCCTACCCTGGCATGTGCGAGATACAACGTGAAGCTGAATGAGTAATATAATCTGTGAACAAAGTTTGATTAACTTTGTAATTGTTTGAATATTAAGAAAGTTACAACGAACGATAGGAAATCTAGGAATTAAAATAGCAGGTAATAAGCTGCTATTTTAATCAAAATTAAGTCAATACTACAAGATATTAAACACCATTAAAAGTAAATGCAGAACTCAAAAACGTAGGTATACATTTTTTAGCTTCACGCTGTATCCCGTACAAGGCAGAGTAGGCGGAAGGAACTTGAGAAACTAGGGTTAGACACTCTGTTCTGTTCCACACTTTCCGTTCTAGGCATTACGTGTTGAGTGGCGTAACTCAACGCTGCGCTTTGCTTTCTTACCAGAGCGAATAAATTAATATATTAAATAATTGCAATTTCGAGTGGGGAGCGAACCCACAACCTGTTGTATACAGTCTCGCACTCATGGCCCTGCGCCACGACAGTTCACAGAGAATATTAAAATGTAGGTACATCATTTAATATTGAATAATATTTCTCTGTACAAAATCTTTCATTGAAAACTAAAATAAGCTTTCGAAATATCTTACATTGGCCTTGATTGGACAGATCTATAAAAAATGTATACTTTGTATTAAAGCATTGATTAATGAATGTAATACCTAAACAATTGATTTAAAGAATACAATTCATTATGAAGGTTAAAAGACTTGGTAAGAGTTTAAGTACTTTAATTAAAATGTGGTCGTAGCTTTCTTCGTCAAACAGGTTGCTATTAAGAATATTAGAATATAGCCTTAAAGAACTTAAATAAACATTCTATGGTAATCAATTGACGTAATACCCCAACTGTAGAACCTTCACATTTTTTTAAGTTGACATGTTATTTATTATATTATTCTTAAAAAGTATTTAATAGCTTGACTAAATATAATTTGTGAGTCATTTATGTATCATACATACATACACACATGACTCACAAATTATGTTTACCATAGGTACAAATATGATTTTAAATATTTAATCTGTCTTAGTAACATTATTTTGTGTATACCCTATTTATTTTACTGTTACATTTTAAAGTTCCCTGGCAACACTAAGTATTCGTACTTGTTAAGCATTGTATGATATTATTAATTGCGGCTTTCTTTTTAAATGGCAATTAATTGCCATGCTGCCATTGTTATTCGTTATAATTTATTTACTAAAAAAATTTAAATTTCTCTAGAAATCACTTTTTTTTTAAATAATAAGTATCTCTAATCGGAAAAGAAAGTAACAAGAAGAAATTTTAAATTAATATGTTTTTTTTAGTAAAATCATTAAGTATTTAAAGATTCTATTATTTATTTAGTATTATCTAAGTTTAGACGTTCTTTTTTGCTCAAATCAGGTCATAATGTAGAAAAAAATCACTTTTCAATAGAGCCATGATTCAAACAGTAGTCGAAGTTCACGTTAGTCACGAATACATTAATCTAGTTTGATACAGTTTATCGTAACCTTAACTCTCATTTTTAATGCTCATTGCATTATTGGGACTGATGTATGTATATAATATAGTTACTTAAAATATAGATTTTATTTATATATTTGTGTATTATGTTTGTTAGGGAGACAGAGAGTCTATCCTTTTAGGTAGAGAGATATTGTGAACAACCAAAGATGCTCCATGTTATTTTTTAGGTTATCGCTGTACAGCTCTCATAGCATGGTAGGAAGAGGAAATCTAGGAGCCTGGTGTTATTCTATTCCCCCGTTTGGGAACTGAATTTACAACCGTCGAGCTAATGTCCTTACGGCACGACCTCTTCAATGTTATAATATTTTTATTTAATCAATATCTTTAATGTGCAGGTCATAACTACCCAGTGCTAGCGATATGAAATGTATGTAAATTATAGCTAGCTATTCATGGACAACTACACCATCCAAAAAAAATAATTGCCTTTTTTATATAAATGGACTATGAACATTTTGATTAATAAAATTGTTATTTCCTATATACTATAAATAAAAAACTAAATGGTAGGAATAAAATGGCTATTTACTTAAATATTGAACTTTGCTCATTTTTCTATAATGCTGTATGAGAAAAATAAATAATAGTTAATTATTTAGAAAACATATAAAAAATTTTATGTAGATTTGAACAAGCGCCTTTTGACATGGGCCCAACCGCTCTGACCAACTATGCCATACGTTCTTATCAAGCTACGTAGAAATTTTTATGCGCTTGTTAGGGAGATTTTCACAAATTTCCGTTATCCAAACAAAATTCTTGAAAAATTTGATACTTTACTTAAAAAAATATTTTTAAAATAACAAAATGTCATCATCATATTATTAGTTGTTTGGTCACTGTTAATGTATGCAGAGATTTCATTCACAATAACAGAACGTTTTTCTTTTAATTTCTTTTTCAACAGTTTCATCAGATAATTAAATATGTAAAATTATCTCAAATGGTATGATTGAGGTATAAATTAAATACGTTCTATAATTATTTTATTATTTATTTAATTCTTGTAATGTAACAAAATAATAATATATATTTTCTATATCTAATATAAGATGATATTTGAATTGGCTATAGCCAGTATAATATATTATTAACTCTTGAGAGAAGCTGACTCATCCAATAATAACATGAAACTGTTTTGTCGATGACATTAGTTAATATATACTTATTTTTCATTTTACATATTTTAAAATTTTAAATTATACCGATTTCATTTAAGCCAACTAAAAGTAGTAGTCGTTATTTAAATTGATAATTTAAAGCTTCACAGCAAGAACATATTTAAGTAGGAAATGATCAATAATTTATCATCACTTTATTTCATAAAGTCCCATTTAATAAAATAAATTATTGATTTTTATGTTATATAAAGAATTTTATTTTAACTTTAAAATAAAGCTTCGTAATTATCAGCCTTAGTATTATGTTTTTTATATTATAAAAATAAAATAGAAAATTATCTAATGAAATATAGTATATATTTTTACCTGATTTTCCTCCAAAGCCGTTGATGGGAGATTGGTAATTGACGGTTTTAGTGTCGGCGATGCAGCCCATCACCAGCAGAAGCACGGGTAAATATTGAGCGATGAACATTTTGGTATTTCTGTCACTACACTACACGATACACTATTAGCATCTATATACTAACTGCTTATAATTATTGTAAAACTTCGGTAATATAATAAATTTTGCTAATGATTTTCTAATGACTGACTCAGGACATTAATTCTAAGTTGCCAGATATGTAGTTGTTCAAATTAATTCATTGTATAAATGAATGTAATTAAATAATTACACGTATATAATTAGCATAATATTTTTCTGGAATATTCCATAAATTAAAAAGTTAAGTATGTCTGTCTTATGCAATAATCGTTATTGATTATATTTTTTATTTTTTAATACAAGTTCCCAATGCAATAACAACTAATTCAATTTGTTAGAATCGCAATAAAATAATATAATATTCAAGTAGTAA
Source organism: Eueides isabella (assembly GCA_019049475.1). Classification (NCBI taxonomy): domain Eukaryota; kingdom Metazoa; phylum Arthropoda; class Insecta; order Lepidoptera; family Nymphalidae; genus Eueides; species Eueides isabella. The sequence goes on along the minus strand of CM032394.1, from coordinate 4,604,788 downwards.
TGTAAGTAGTAGTAGCATTTTGTAGATTATTTCTCAAAGATTACATTTCCATAACTTTATTACGTTTCAAATTGTTTTACTGTTTGCCATTATCATAATTTTGTACACAGTTGCGTATAATTTACAACACGGTGAGTTAAGAATTATGTTCTGTAATTTAGACACGCAATACAAGAATTAGAAAAGAATAATAACACACTTAGCTTTATCCCTAACTGGGTAGGAAAAGTTAGAGCGCCAAACTTAACGTGTTTAATTATACAATATAGTAATAGACAGTGATAGAATTATATGAAGAAAAAAGAGGCACTTTTCACTGGTGGATGGTGATGACATCGTATAGTATAATAATCGTCTTATATAGTAATCATAACTTTAAAAATTAAATCTAAAAAAATCTAATATAAATATTTTATAAGCCAAAGTACATACAATTGGTAAAATTTATTACGACTGACAAAAACTATTTGACGATGAAATTTACTTTGTTAACTAAGAGTTTTTTTTTTTAATATATATTTTAGGTATTTTAGGTATTTTCGAGGAAAGCCACTAGTGAAAGCTAGTTTACTACTGGTAAACTATCTACACGCGCACTTGTTAATATATTTTAATATATTGTATCATATATATGTTCTCGTTACTGCGATTGCAGACATAGTATCAAATTAGAAACGTCTTATGCAATTACAATGACAGGTATTTGCGCTTGCGTTCCAAGATTAACCATAAGTAACACGTTTAGCTGTTTAGCATATTGAGTATGACACGAAATAAAGATTGGAAAATTTTATAATAGATATCGATGTTGGCTGTTTTCATTAAATACAAACAATGGATTTTTTTTTTCATATAAATTAGTAATATATTGCATTATTTTTATAAAAATAGTTTTTGTAATTTATAATTATTATAAGAAAAGAAAATATACACTTTTTTGGTATGTGTTTAATTATGTACCGCAAGTCGTGGCGAAATACGCACTAGATGCTCGATCATAAACGCGACAGGTTGCGGATGTTATCCCATTCGAAGAAATTAAATATTTAATTTCTCTTAACTACTCGCTGTATCCCGCACAGGGTAAATAGAGGGAACTTGGGAACCTAGTATTAGGACCCTTCGTTCAGTTTGCCACATTTGTGGCCATTGTGTGTTGAGTGGCGGAGACCAACGCCGCGCTTTCCCTTGGTGGCAGAGCAAAAAAATAAAATATTAAGTATCTTGTTTGAGAACATTAAATATTTCCTTTCTTCGAGTAAGGATCGAACCCACAACCTGTGCTGTTTCGCCATGACAGGCCAATACCTACATAATATAAATACGGCGTTTATTTCCGGCACTCAACATGAAATGCACAGCGCAATTTGGCTCAGAGTGGGGAACGGAACGGAATATCTAAACACTAGGTTTCATCTTTCTACTCAACCATGTGCGGGATACTGCGTGAATCTTATGTACTACTTACTTTATCTAATTTAACATTAAAAACTGTAAATTTTAAGTAAGTAGAAACACGTTCGAAGATCCATTGAATAAAATATAATAATTATGATAATATCCGCTAAAGCAAAAAGTAAAATGTCGATTTAAGATATAATTTTTCAATAAGCGCTTCACATACACCATAATTAATGAACGTAAAAGTGAAACGATTTATCAAAATATTTATACATCAAAAGTGAGAAATCTTATGTAGAGGTGTGATTAATACAATCGATTGTCGTCATTTTAAATTTTAATACAGATAGCAATCTGCCTTTTCATTTCGAACTTGTATGATGACCTTAATAGTATGAATTAAGAACACTTTAATAACATCCGTCGACAATCTCGTTAACAATATTATTCATTTTTAATTTAATTAACATACAATTTTACTTAAGAAAATATGTATGTATGATAATGTTCATGGCACTTTTTAAGGTGATGGTTACGAAAATGGTAAATAAACGTCCATGTAACATAAACTAAGTTCACTCACTTAGCTTCGCGCTGCATCCCGCACACGGCAAAGTAGGCAGAGGGAAGTTGGGAACCTAGTGTTAAGTTGTTCCGTTCCACTTCTTTTCCCCAATTTCCACCGAATTTGACGCATTGCGTGTTGAGTCGCGGAACTCAACACCGCACTTTGACTTGTAACCATAGCGAAGAAATGAAAACATTAAATATTTAATTGAAAATTGAGGATAATAAATATTTAACTTCTTCGAGTGGGAATCGAACCCACAACCTGTCGTTTACAGTCGCACGCTTGTGCTCTTGCGCCACAATAGGCGTCGACTATATAATTAATAAAAATAATACATAAAAGTACCTTCAAAAAATACATTTTATATTACCTATTAATTGTTTCCTTTGTAACTCAGCTAAATAGTAGAATACAGATAAGAATAATGTGATTTCAACGGAAATGACATCTGGGCGGTAGCTCTGCGATACGGAAATACCTGCATTCTACGTGATATATAAATATATTTAAGCACTTTTACTTTGTAAACCCTTTTGCAAGTAATGTTTAAAAAGAACAAGGTTGCGTTTTAATAATGCCAACAAACATAAATTTATTTCAAATTTGAAATACCTAAGTAGTATATATGTAAGTTTTTAAAGACTCTTTTGAAAAAAATATGCTAAGTCATATAGCGTGAAGAAAAAACATTTCATAAATATAGTGTACTTATATATGCAAGTAGTCTACGCTCTAAATATATCACATGTTAATTTCCAAATTGAGCCGTCGTCGATGTGGTATTTGGATCGGTTTCAAAGGAAATTGCTATTTCCTATAGATTTACTACGAGGTAGTACTAGATTAGAAATAGTTTGAGAGGCTGTGGTTGGAACACATACATATGTTTTACGGAAATATGGCAAATATTTATTGAAATGTGAATTACACTACACACTTTTCACGATCACAATAACTGTAATATAGATATAATAAATTAATGAGAAACTTTATATAGAATTAAGTTGAATGAGAATGTGGACACCAAACGAGATTATTAGGTATACTTAACGCCAATTATGGCGCTAAAACCCAATCTGAATACGCCATTAGACTTTTGGAGTTTAGAAACCTATGTAAATAAACGTACTGCTTTGTATATTCTATTCTAATTTTCTGAAGAGAAGAAGAGAAGAGAAGAATTATAATGTCATAATAATTAATACAGAGTGAGTAACTTTATACGTATTGTTTTATAAATATTTAATAATGCATATATATTGGTCTCTCGTGGCGCACGGTCGCAAACCTGTAAAGGACAGAATGCGGGTTCGACCCCACTCCAGGAAATTAAATATTTATAATTTTCATTCCTTTGCTCTGATGACAGAAGACATGGCAAAAATCGGAGTTTTGGCTGACGATTTGTATCTGGGAGATACAAAAAAAATGATATTTACTTTAAATTTTGTTTTTACTTGTATTAAGAAAAAGTATTTTAATCTTTCCTTAAGTTATATATTTTCATTTAAATTAAGATACATACTCGTATTCTCATAGTTTAATCACATTGAGATTTGAGACGCAGACGTATTCCTTCCGGCCAAAAGCCAGATGAATTTATAAGGATTCCACTTCCTTCAAGTGGTTTTGCAATTTGTACAGGAAGTTGGTTCATTTTATGAGATTAATCATGAGAAAATATATTTTAAGGTGGTCACTGTAAGTAATATATAACCTCATATATATATATATATATATATATATATATATATATATATATATATATATATATATATATATATATATATATATATATATATATATATATATATATATATATATATATATATATATATATATATATATATATATATATATATATATATATATATATATATATATATATATATATATATATATATATATATATATATATATATATATATATATATATATATATATATATATATATATATATATATATATATATATATATATATATATATATATATATATATATATATATATATATATATATATATTTAACTGGTTAGAAATCGCAAAAATCCGTTAGAAGTCGTTTCTGCGTTTACGTTTTATCTTCACTAAATATGTTTGAACGGGTGGTGGCTAATTAATCAAATGTAAAAAATACATGTTTTGTCTAATTATTAAGTGGAAATAAATATTTGATTAAAATGCAATTACCTTTTTTATATATAGACATATATTTTGTATCTCACTCTCACAAATACTTTTATTATTATTAAGAAATTGATATTGTCTTAGCACAACAGTGTTATTCTTAATGGCTATTGTTTGAGGCCCATTAATTGAAGGTGCTTTAGCAAATTCCAGGATCGGACATACAATGTTTCTAAATAGTCGTAAAGTATAAGCCAAAAAAGATATATATTTACCTGCGTGTAAGCTCTTCAAAGCCCACAGATAATAGTATATATATAACAAATACAAAAATTGAATTCTTTGTGTAACTGAACTTTTGTCACAGAGTAGCTATTCAACAAACATAACAAGCTGTATAAATCTATTTACCATTCGTATTTTTATATTTGTAATATTACCATATGACCTTTGTTGCTCTTTTAAATCACCTACCATCGATCATGAGATATTTGCAACAAGACAGGATTACGTATAGACATGATAAATGATGGAACACCTTCCTTAAGGTAGGGAAGAAATCATATTTCGCATCCTTACTGGGACAAGTGCGTAATCTTTGTATTGCAAATTTACATGCCAAGTTATGTTTCTGATTGTTCTGAGTGTTACGAAACCAGTGATTATGGTGTATTGTGTTTAACTTAAAATATATTAACATTCATAAGCATCGCCTGTAGCATGCGGAACTTGCAAGTTAAAATTTTGCATAGGTACGATTGCATTATGAATAGAGTGACTGTGTAGTAAATAGATACATTGGTACCGTAATATTTTGAGTTTTAAAAGTAATAAATACTACTAAAGAAAATTGGCGTTTTAAAGTGTTTCTAATATTTATATATAAAGATATCCCATAAGAATTATTATAAAATAATAGTGTTTTAAAATAAAGTGTTTGTTTTAAAATAATATATAATAAAATAATAGTGTGATGAAAATATTAAGTTATTGATATATGCCTCAAACCTGTTTAGATATTTAACTTTAAAATTAAAAAAACATAAAATTACCTAATAATATGTATATATCTAGATTTTTCAATATATAAATAACATACAATAACATTCGTAATTTAGGCTGATGCCATTTATTCATACGAGATAAATTTTAAATATCTATGATAAAATAATCATAACGATATTTAATGAATATTACTAATAATAAAATAAAAAAAATACAACTCCATCACAGTGCTATTTGAATTTTTAATCTACAGCCTCTACTCAAGGCTGTTAATAATTTTGAATATCCTTTTAAAGCTTTTGGCTCATAAATATACATGCAATATTTTTAATATAATTTAAATAGCCTCATTAAAATTCTGTTACACTTACTTGTTTTGTAAGTTAGGAATATTATAAGAATTAAAAAAAATGTAATTGTAAGACGTAATAAAAATGTGGCACAGTGGAAGTCTTTATACAATAGATAATATATCACGAGATAATTAGTACAGATTTCAAGATACCGTACCTACGCGATGGTTTAGTTACTTTAGCATTAATTTCAAATAGAAAACGATTGACAATTTGAATTAAATGAAAAAAAAAATACACTAACACTTAATTTCACGCTGTATCCCGCACATGATTGCCTCCCCTGCGGTAGGCAGAGGTAACTTGGGAAACTAGTGTTAAGACACTCTGTTCCACTTCCGTTCCCCGCTTTCCGCCGAATTTGAGGCATTGCGTGCTGAGTGGCGGAACTCAACGCCGCTTTTTGCCTTGCACCAGAGCGAAGAAATGAAAATTTAATATAAAATATTTCATTTCTTCGAGTGGGGATCGAACCCACAACCTGCAACCGCTGCACCATCAAATTGTCCACTAAAAAAATTAATCTTTCCAGTATTAAATTACTGACAAATTTATTATACCTTAACTACTAGTTAACTAACTAACCATTATTTAGTCTCACAACCTCTTAGCAAGATGAGTGTAGATATATATTTTATGTAAAATATATAAATGACTCATCACGGATCCAATGTCGCAATGTTATTGGAATCAATTCCAACTTGACCTTAGGATGTTCAACGCTTTCAAATATTATAACCTATAATAGCAAACTATAAGCCGCGTGAAGAAAAGTATACAAAAAAGAGAACAAAAACTGTTGCCAAGTTACTAAATATATCTAGGGTCCAACGCAATAAATTTAATGATTGACAGTAAAATCATCATGAGCGGTAACATTGACATTTGACTAAATATTTTTAAAAGTCAACATCTTTTATAGGGCACATCTTACTAAGCAGTAAAATTAAATTTTAATAGATTTGTTCTAAATAATCAAATGTATTTTTATTGCATACCTCTTTTAGCTACATATTTTATTCTGTATATAGCAGGGTAGGCAGAGGGAGGAGACCTGGTGTTAGGAGACCGCATTCTTCATTTTTTACGCAATTTTCGATTTTACATGAAGTGGCGGCTTTTAACGGCGTCGATGAAATAATAAGAATTCAGTGTCCCAAGTAGGAAATGAACCCACAACATGGTCGACGCTGTGCCGAGGCACCATGACGTAACTAATAAAAGTAAATGTAAATGTATTGTAGTATTAAAGAGAAGTTACAAAATTAATTAAGTTTTAAATATAATTTTATAGGTTAAGCATAATTTCTCATTAATCACATTTATTTTTGCTTTTCGTTAAATTCGTAAATTCGGTTATAAGGCAAAGCGCGGCGTTGAGTTCCACCACTCAACACGCAATGCCCAAAATTCGGCGGAAAGTTGGGAACGGAAGTGGAATGAAGTGTCTTAACACTAGGTTCCCGGGTTCCCTCTGCCTACCCTGCCTCGTGCGGGATACTGCGTGAAGCTAAGTAAGTTAAATTCGTATTCATATCCGTCCTTGTGGACGTAACCTAAGGATCTGATCATTGTTTATGTACCTCTAGTCATTTCATATCAATTCTATATCTAGTAACTTCAACAGGATTCTTTAAAATATTTTATTTCAAAGAACTTTATTTAATTTACTTGGAGATAACGTTTTCTATATACAAGTTGTTGCAATGCAAGTTACATAATATCCTGACTGGTTGGCGAATTTATCTGTAATTCTTATTTCACTAATATTTAAATAGTTTTAAAATAATAAATTCTTACTATGAAATATATCACAAAATATAAAGTTATTAAATATATGTCTGTATAATTACTTTTTGTATGTGAAATGGTTAAAATATTTAACATTTTAGAATAATTTGTCGTCTAGTAACTTTAGTTATACTTTTTTTTTTTTACTATTATATTTTCGTCATAGTTAGATAATAATTTACGTCAATTTATTTAAATTAAGTAGTAAAATTTTTAATTGCGTCTATTTATTGAATAAAAAACCTTTCATAGTTATATATAGAAATTTAAAAAGTAATATGAAACTGTCATTAAATGTCAAGGTCAAATGAAAGCTTTTATTATACAATAGTTCCAAGGATCAATTTCCTTATCATTAAAATATGGAATATCTGGCAACTTACAAATTTTGAAAAAAAAAAAAACTATAAAAAGATTGGATAAGCACGTTCAACCTCATTAGTCACTGACAGCGAAATTGGAACACAGATAAAATTTAAAAAAATAAATAAAAAGCAAAAACGCGCGACGATACGCGCGGTCGCCGCGTTGGTTGCGGTTATACTAAGTATTAACAATGATAAAATAAGCAAAGCTTTTATGTAACCTTCGGTTTGAAAGCCGTATTCTTTGCGGTCAAGCGTGGTGTAGTGAAGATGTCGCAAGTCTAAATCTCCTAATAAACTACACATTGAATTGACCTTTACAAGGTTTTTATAGCTGCTGTTGCTGCGTATGCGCAGGGTGCTACGTGCGGTTCATATACATATCTCAATTATGGTATACTTCTTTGAATAACACTTAATTTCACTCCTTTTTAGTTTTCTACTACTCAATATAGTTTCAATGTCTTAAACTGTCTTTTTTAAATCGTTAAACTGCTTACTGTCACATTTATATAATGTTACGTTTCCGGTGGAGCTTAATTTAATTACCACCTAAAGAATGTTTCTTGTACGGAGGTGTAAACTGGATACGCTGTCCCCAGATGCCACAAGGCTTACGCTTGCCAACTGCTATTTTATGGGATGTAATTTAAATGTATTGAAGTATATGCTATTTTTTACAATAAGATTCGATAATTTAACAATAAGAAAAAAAATATAATTAAGATATCATAACTAGGACGCTTATAAAAGTCGTATTTTTTACTTGCTTTTCTTAGAGCTAGAATAAAAGATATTTAGCCATATGAAAAGCTCATACAATGAATATAAAATAGCTTATATGAAAAAAACGAACAATTACAACATACATACATACATAGCTTCACGCTGTATCCCGCATGAGGCAGGGTAGGCAGAGGAAACCCAGGAACCTAGTGTTAAGACACTCCGTTCCACTTCCGTTTCCCACTTTCCACCGAATTTGAGGCATTGCGTGTTGAGTGGCGGAACTCAACGCCGCGCTCAACAGTATCGATGATATTGAAGTCAACTGAGTCAAGGTCAAGTCTCCCCCTACCTCTGTTACCACTCATTAGCCATTTTTCCCATCACTTATTGATTCGACGTGCGCGGACCACCTAAGCATATTTTTTTTTGACATCGTTGCTAGTAATCTGTCATCAACAAATACAAAATTATAGTAAATAAACTACATATCACAATACTTGAGTGTATATATCATTGTTATCTTATTAATGCAAATGTATTTCACAAGCATATTAATCCAGGAAATCATATTGAAAAAATATTTTATTGTGTAAATTATAAGTAATAATAAATTGGCCGCAAAGGTGCATTAAAAGTGTATTTTTTACCTTTGTTCTGCACATGCCATAACTTAAATAAATGGGAAGGTCAAATATATAATAATAAAGTTTATGGTATTTATGATGGTATTTGTATGTCATTGCTTATTTATTTCCGGCGCGGCTGATTCAAATTCTTTAGACATGAACTTATTGCTATGAGAGTATTACGAGGCTATTGGGAGAAAGCTTTTAATTTCATTTAGAATATACTGTTTTTAAAGGCCTGTTTTTGCGATGAAATGCGCAAAATAATCATCGTCACATGTAGTCGTATCTTCACGTAAAAAAAACACGAATGACGTGAACATTACATTTTGTGGATTTTTATGAACCGATGGAAATGTGAAGACTGACAGACTAGTTCAAACAAACAAACACTATTTTAGTAATGTAAAATAATGAGAGTAAGCATTCATATTTTAACGACTATAATGTAATGCCTACAATTTACTGAACTCATATAGAGTGTATTTTTTCTGGCAGTTCGTGTCAGTGTCTCGGCATACCTCTTTCGATTTGTCCACTGTGATCTTCCTCTTCATGTCCAACGGGAGTCCTGATATTTTTGACGCGACTTTCCTCCAATATCATTGATACTGAACACAATTGACCTCCGTTGACTTTCGAAAACATTCGAAGGTCAACCGAGTCAAGGTCAAGTCTCCCCCAAGTTTTCCCAGCACTTATTGATTCCACGTGCCCGGACCACCTAAGCATATCTTTTTTGACATCCTTGCTAGTAATCTGTCATTTTGTGTATGTCATTGTGATTTCGAATTGCTAAACTGATTCCGTATATCCTACAAAAAGATCGCCTCCACAACATTAATCTTTCTTTCATTAGACGATTCGACACCTGCTGATACTCGCACGCATGCTTATTGATCACTTTTTTTTTATGGATAAGACACGGCAAACGAGCGTACGGGTCATCTGATGGCAAGTGATCACCGCCACCCACGGCCCCGTGTAACTCCACAGAAGCTACAGGAGCGCTGCCGGTCCTTAAGATGGATGAGCACCGGGGTCTGGCATTACCCAATGCGAAACGCAGTGGCCGTAGCCACTACTTAACGCCGATTTTAAATGGCGGGGGAAGGTAATAACCCGGATATAAAGGATTCACTATAAAGAGACTTTCCAACTTGCCACAAGGCTTCGCTCATGTTGTACCACAAAAACTAGAACAGGTGAACCAAGATGCTTATTATTTGATAATCTCAGCAGTAACTCCATTTGCTCCCACTGCCTTATCACATTTTAGACTTCATATTGCACTCTCAATGTCTTTATACAGTTTTCACCATCGATTATATCAAGACTCAGCGTTTTACAATTACTGAGGTACATATATACATCTTCTTGTTGAATTTCGTTCGTTCCTGACACTTGAAGTGTCAATATTTCCTTTCGCAAATTTACAGCTGTCTAGCTTTTTCAAAACTGTTTTTGATGTTCTTTTAAGAGCGATAGATCTTAAAACTTCCAGAATCTTATGAGATAATTTGACGTCAAATTACAACTTATTTTAGCTACCATTAGAAAATGATCAATTCCCAATTCAGTACACTTAAACATTCGCGCATATGCTATGGCTTCGAATACGCTGATGTACTACGAATAAATCAATCATATTTTTAATTCTTTTCGTACCCGTTCTCGTAATAAAGAGATAATGTTAGTTAAGTACGTTAAAAAGATATCCAGCTTAAATAAAATAATAATAATAATAATATATACATAAAAATGGTTAGTAAAAAGGAATATGTTTTATTAAGTGCATAGTTTATGGCGTAAAATAATATACATATTAATCATATTATATTTTTGAATGCTGACGCTGAGCTATCATCAGATATATCGGTAGTACCTGTGTATGATTTTAAATATATATTTTTTGTGAAGAATCACTCTTTAAATTTAAATTGAAAAATAATATCTTGTTATGCTATGGAAAATACCTATATATATATATATATATATATATATATATATATATATATATATATATATATATATATATATATATATATATATATATATATATATATATATATATATATATATATATATATATATATATATATATATATATATATATATATATATATATATATATATATATATATATATATATATATATATATTAATATAAAATATTTTTTGTCGCATAAAATGGCGCTAACACTAAAAACTAATATAAAACATAAAATTTTATGGATTTGTCGCTAAAAGATTCAATAAAAAATATCTTGATACGTGTTATAAGATAATGTATGCACGATATTTATTATTATTTCTAAATTATAATTTAAATGCAATTCATTTAAGAATGAATACGTTATATTTTATTGACATAGAATTTTTGTTGGTAACTATTAAAGGAACCGTAACAATCACTTTCTTTTTTCATCTTCACACTGTATCCTGAACATGGCATGCAAATGAAACTGGATTGGAAACCAAGTATTATTCCTTAAGTCACTCCGTTCTATTTCCCGTTTTCAATTTCCTCGCCAAATCTGAGGCATTACCTGTTAACCGTCACTTAACACACTCAAGACTGTGCTTTGCCTTGCCAAAGCGAAGAAATGAAAACATTAAATATTTAATTTGAAAATATTAAATATTTCATTTCATCGAGTGGGCTTGTGCCCCTGCGCCACGACTGACCTTTCGGGATTCAAAAATAATTATTTTTAAAACAATGGCAATAAATAGAAAACAATAATTTCAGCCAATTCAATAAAAAAATATTTTATATAACGTTTAGTTAAACGTTAGATACTTTTTTTTTTTTTTTTTTTTATGGAAAAGACAAGGCAAACGAGCGTACGGGTCACCTGATGGTGAGTGATCACCGTCGCCCACGGCCCCGTGTAACACCAGGGGAGCTACAAGGGCGTTGCCGGCCTTTAAGGTGGAGGTAGACGCGCTTTTTGAAGGTACCCATGTCGTATCGACCTGGAAATACTGCCGCGGGTAGGTCGTTCCACAGATGTGTGGCGCGTGGAAGAAAATTCCTACGAAACCGCACAGTAGTCGAATGCCACGTGTCCAGATGATGTGGATGGTACTTTAGTTTGTGACGTACTGTGCGGTTGGAAAATTCGGCGGCAGGTATCAAGTCAAACAGTTCTCCAGAACACTCCCCGTGATAAATGCGGTAGAGAACGCACAGGGAGGATACGTCTCTACGCAAAGCCAAAGTATCAAGCCCCAAACAGATCACTGGGTTCCCAACGATTCGAACGGCTCTACGTTGTATGCGATCAAATGGTTCAAGCTGATACTGGGGTGCACCAGCCCAAAGGTGAGAACAGTATTCCATATGAGGCCGCACCTGGGCCCTATACAGGGCTAAACGGTGTTTTGGCGTGAAATACTGTCTCGCTCTGCTGATGACCCCCAGCTTCTTCGAGGCCAACTTGGCCTTGCTTTCCAGATGATCGCGATACTGGCAGTCGTTCGAAAAGCTGAGACCCAATATACTGATACAGGGCGCGGCTTTAAGGGGAGTGTTCTCGAAAACTGGTGATACGACAAATGGGGTTTTTTTAGCGGTTAACGCGCAGACTTGTGTCTTCTGGGGGTTGAAGTGAACAAGGTTCTTTTCACCCCATGCGGAGACATTCTCGAGGGATGCCTCAACGCAGGACACAAGTTGATTTCGGCACTGGTCGACGTTTTCCCGAGAAAGACTTGCATGGCCGGAGTATACAGCGTCCACAGTGCTATCATCTGCATAACAATGTATGTTAGAGTCCTCTAACATGTCATTGATATGCAGAAGAAATAGCGTAGGGGACAGCACGCAGCCTTGGGGGACGCCGGCGTTCACGGGCATGTATTTGGAGCAAAAACCGTCGACAGCGACCTTGATGCTGCGCCCAGTGAGAAAGCTAGCAATCCACTTGCATAAATTCTCGGGAAGCCCGTAAGATGGAAGTTTCGCAAGGAGCGCTCCGTGCCACACACGATCGAAGGCCTTTGCCATGTCCAAACTAACTGCCAGGCCCTCTCCCTTGCTATCAATAGCCGCAGCCCAGCGGTGGGTTAGGTAAACCAGAAGATCACCGGTTGAGCGACCCCGACGAAAGCCATATTGGCGGTCGTTAATCAATCGGTGATCCTCCAGGTAAACCAAGAGCTGGCTATTAATTATGCTCTCCATAATTTTTGAGAGCAGGGAGGTAATAGCAATAGGCCTGTAGTTAGTTGGATCGGCACCATCGCCTTTTTTCGGAATCGGGTGGATAAGAGCGCTCTTCCACGAATCTGGGACTACGCCAACTGAGTAAGAGTGCCGAAATAGACGCGTTAGCACCGGTGTCAGCTTAGGAGCACACGAACGGAGCACAAGAGGAGAAATGCCATCTGGCCCACTCGACTTGTGGATGTCCAAGGAAGACAGAGCTCGCCTAATGGCTTTCTGACTAAATTTAATGTCAGGCATTGAGCTCTGACACCGCGGGATGGTCGGCGGCGTTGTTCCTCGGTCATCCATAATCGAGTTTGAGGCAAAGAGAGCGCCCAGGAGATCGGCTTTCTCTTTCGCCGTATGGACCAGGATGTCATTTTCTGTGCGTAGCGGTGGAAGCGATGGCCGGCTAAAGTTGCCAAGCGCAGCCTTTGAGAGGGCCCAAAACTGTCGAGTTCCGGACGGATAGCTCTCAAGCTTCTCGCCGATTTTAGCGATGTGCTCGGACCTTGCTCTGGCAATTTGCCACTTAAAGTACCTAGAGGCACGGTTGTACTTTCTTTTTAAGGTTTTCACCTTCGGATCCTTAGTGTCAAGTGCCTTGGCCCAGATTCGATATGCCTCGCGCTTGCCAGAAGCTGCAAGTTTGCAAGACGTATCAAACCAAGGCTGTGACTTGCCACCGTTAGATACTTCCCATCTTTGTAACAGTGGCCTAAATTTAAGTTCAACAACCTTTTACCATAAAAAAATCTATAATTAAAACACGTTACAGTTATTTTTTTAAGATCCTTATAACTATTAAAACATTTTACTAATTATGAATATGTCATGTAACTTATAGTCTCACATTTATTATCCCACCAATTAAAGTAAAGTGTCCTCGTTTAACGTTCTTATGTACTATTCAGTGCAATGTTCTGCCAGCCAACTCTAAAGGGCAAGGTCTCCAGTCTAGGGCTTTTGATCCAATTTATTATTTATTTCTTTTTGTACATCTCAGGTAACAACTGGATCCTTCAGAACGTACCTAACTATTGTAAATAAAACGACTGCAAGTATAATTCAAAAGATAGTATAAGAGATGCATGTATCCGTTCTTATACATAAGTACCCAAAGCTGTCTTACTTTGTATATTGTAATTTGTGTATGAAAAGACAGCGGAGCTTTTGTAAGCGTTGGAACAATAGACATCAACGAGTTCAATAGAAACTCCGTATATAAATTCAAAAAAAAAAGAAATACATGTGAAATAGATACAAACAAACTTATTATTTTATAAGTACCTATATATAAATATATAGTGTTAACCCTATTAGTAATAGTAGTCGCTAAGTTATCAGAATATCTTTGTTATAGTTCAACGATACTTATTTGTGTAATTATAAAGAAGATGAAGAATGAAAAGAATACAAAATAATTATGTGAAAACATTTAAAAGCTATTAATTTATATTAGTTTTACCATTTAAATATTATACATTTTATATTGTAGCTAATTTAAGTTTAAAATTTCACTAAAATCATTCAAGCATTGAATTAGGTATGCATTTCATTAAAATTATTTTTATTTATTTCTTTTTCTGGCTCTGAGACTCTGGTGGCGCTGGTTTTATTTTCAACGTCAAGTTTCTTTAGACTAAGTAAGCAGTTAAAAATGCTGAAATTTTTGTAAAAATTTGGCAACGCTATATCAATACATTAAAAATAATGGTAATATATACCTGCTTGAAAATATTTAATAAAGTTATAATACTTAATATTATTAATATATTAAGTATGTTCGTTTACATTTATATATATATATATATATATATATATATATATATATATATATATATATATATATATATATATATATATATATATATATATATATATATATATATATATATATATATATATATATATATATGTTCGTTTACATTTAGTGTTTGTTTTGTTCAAATTCAGTTTACAATATTGTCTGTGATAATGTTATTTAAACAATAAAGTAATCAGTGTAATTCAATTGGGCAAAACTGCGGGCGCTTCGATAGTTAATCACAAAAATCTTTAAATAGAATGTTGATAGTGTTTCTTTTGTTAGGTTTAATATTTAGGACTTTTTTATAGTAATAGAACTCAACGCTGTTATTATTTTTGCATTATTATAATTAAAAAGGTAACTTTAGTCATTTAGTTTATAAAACTATAGCAAACTTAGAAAAAAATATATTTTTCGTTTCGTTATGCATTTATTACTTATTTTTCTTAAGGTGGGTAGTTTTTAAATATGCATTCAGAAAGCTGTGTTTTAAATACTTTACAGTTTTTGACGCAGCTGGTAAATTATTATAAATTTGTGCCCCCTCATAGGTAAAATTTTTTTTCCATTCTGTGTCTTGGTTTTAGGTAAAACTAAATAACTCGCACGCCGCGACTTGATCCACGATAGACCTCTTAACGTATTATTAAAAAAAATCGAAAAATTAAATCCAGCTTCTAAGAAGAAAATATAAAAATACAACCTATCTATATTTTATATGTGAATAAATAGTGCAGTTACGTTCAAAGAATTGCAGAACGCATCAGTACCTAGCCTTGGTTTAAATCGGCCAGTTCAAATGTCGCATCTCTAAACTGGCTTCTTGATTATATGCATGTTTAATACTTTCAATAAAGATAAAATTTATGTCATTTAAAATCTGTACATTTTTTAGTTATTCAGTATTATAATTTGCAATTAGCAAAATAATAAGATTACTAAGCTGATCGTAGCAAGGTGTGTAGATAACCTCAAAACCTAGTATTAAGACAATCTATATCCATTAAGGCACTTCCCGCTGAAATCTGGAGGCATTGCCTGTTGAATGGCGGTTACAACTTACTTTGATCTCAACAGATCGAGGAAAATTGAAATATTAAATATTATATTTCCTCAAGTGGCAATTCAACCTACAACCTATCACGCTTACAATGAAAAGCATGGTATCCCTGAGCCGCGGCTGGCAACAAATACGTACTAATATTAAAATAAAGATATATGTAAATTGAAACGATGTATTCCACCATTCAAGAAAATTAATCTTCTATCAAATTGCATTCACATGGAAATTCTACTTAAATTAGTTTCTTTATTCATAAATGTATTAATTAACATAAATTTTCTTGTAAAGTAGTCCAGGAAGTGACCTATACTTGTGAAATAAATATGTCACAGCAATTAATCACCTAATAAGCTTCAAGTGGACATCATTAAATGATCAATCAGACGAAATATCACATTTCAACATCAATCTACATAAAATATTACCATTTTTTGCTTATTTTCAATAACGAAGATGAGCCTAATTATGAAATCATGTAATTTTATGTAGGTCACAGAATTATGGCAAAATATTTTAATATGTCATATTAAATCACATAACAGGATGTGTTAGTCAATAAATCTTTTTTTAAATTATTTTTAGCTTAATTATGAATGATTAAAACTATATTGTACATACCATTTACACTAGATAAGGTCTATATATATATATATATATATATATATATATATATATATATATATATATATATATATATATATATATATATATATATATATATATATATATATATATATATATATATATATATATATATATATATATATATAATAGTGTTCGTTTACATTTAGTGTTTGTTTTGTTCAAATTTAGTTTACAATATTGTCTGTGATAATGTTATTTAAACAATAAAGTAATCAGTGTAATTCAATTGGGCAAAACTGCGGGCGCTTCGATAGTTAATCACAAAAATCTTTAAATAGATTGTTGATAGTGTTTCTTTTGTTAGGTTTAATATTTAGGACTTTTTTATAGTAATAGAACTCAACGCTGTTATTATTTTTGCATTATTATAATTAAAATGGTAACTTTAATCATTTAGTTTATAAAATTATAGCAAACTTAGAAAAAATAATATTTTTCGTTTCGTTATGTATTTATTCCTTATTTTTCTTAAGGTGGGTTAGTAGGTAGGTTAGTTTTTAAATATGCATTCAGAAAGCTGTGTTTTAAATATATTAAATAAACTTACAGTTTTTAACGCAGCTGGTAAATTATTATAAATTTGTGCCCCCTCACAGGTAATTTTTTTTTTCCATTCTGTGTCTTGGTTTTAGGTAAAACTAATAACTCGCACGCCGCGACTTGATCCACGATAGACCTCTAAACGTGTTATTAAAAAAAATGAAAAATTAAATCCAGCTTCTAAGAATAAAATATAAAAATACAACCTATCTATATTTTATATGTGAATAAATAGTGCAGTTACGTTCAAAGAATTGCAGAACGCATCAGTACCTAGCCTTGGTTTAAATCGGCCAGTTCAAATGTCGCATCTCTAAACTGGCTTCTTGATTATATGTATGCTTAATACTTTCAATAAAGATAAAATTTTATGTCATTTAAAGTTCTGTACATTTTTTAGTTATTCAGTATTATAATTTGCAATTAGCAAAATAATAAGATTACTATGCTGATCGTAGCAAGGTGTGTAGATAACCTCAAAACCTAGTATTAAGACAATCTATATCCATTAAGGCACTTCCCGCTGAAATCTGGAGGCATTGCGCGTTGAATGGCGGTTACGACTTACTTTGATCTCAACAGATCGAGGAAAATTTAAATATTAAGTATTATATTTTCTCAAGTGGCAATTCAACCTACAACCTATCACGCTTACAATGAAAAGCATGGCATCCCTGAGCCGCGGCTGGCAACAAATACGTACTAATATTAAAATAAAGATATATGTAAATTGAAACGATGTATTCCACCATTCAAGAAAATTAATCTTCTATCAAATTGCATTCACATGGAAATTCTACTTGAATTAGTTTCTTTATTCATAAATATATTAATTAACATAAATTTTCTTGTAAAGTAGTCCAGGAAGTGACCTATACTTGTGAAATAAATATGTCACAGCAATTAATCACCTGATAAGCTCCAAGTGGACATCATTAAATGATCAATCAGACGAAATATCACATTTCAACATCAATCTACATAAAATATTACCTTTTTTTGCTTATTTTCAATAACGAAGATGAGCCTAATTATGAAATCATGTAATTTTATGTAGGTCACAGAATTATGGCAAAATATTTTAATATGTCATATTAAATCACATAACAGGATCTGTTAGTCAATAAATCTTTTTTTTTATTATTTTTAGCTTAATTATGAATGATTAAAACTATATTGTACATACCATTTACACTAGATAAGGTCACGCATAATATTTTGTTTTGATATATTTTGAAGAACATCAACATTTTGATTGAAGTATATCTACAATGTAGATTTTTATACTATAACTATGAATATAAATCCAAAATTCACTTGATATAACTATGGACATGTAATATTTTAGGCAAGAAGTAGTTAGATGTCATTTAAATAATACAGGTATATATTTTATTTATTTCGTATAACATTAATTTAAATCATATTTTTCTTATGAATATCTTTTTATCAAGCACCAAGAACATTATATCACTTATTATAAAAATCAATTAATATATACTATAGAGTATATACGAATTACGCATATACAAATATACGTTATAAAAACCCTACGTATCTCTACAATTAACATTGCAAAATATATATTTTTTAAATATACGTAATATAAAAGAAAACCTGAAGCCATATTTTGTGGATAACGCGTTTTTATACACTGCTAGTACTTAAATATAATTGCATATATATAATTTTAACACTTTTTTAACATCCGACACTTGAGGAATATACATCACATATTTATGATTCTAAGTCGTTTTTAGTAAATGTGCTTTGCAGAACATATTTTTTTACCTGTGGTAAGATTGTGGTGCATTGCGTGTTGAGTAGTGGAATTTACTTTGATACCAGAACTAGGGAAAGAAAATATTAAATATTTAATTTCATCGAGCGGGAATCGAACTCACAACCTGTAGCATTTACAGTCACGCTCGTGCTCTTGCACCACCAAACCTCCCCAGTTTTTTATCATAAGTATGTTTAACCTATATATTTTTATGCAGAAGAGAAAAAGTAACTTGATAAAAATATATAACCGCGATGCAATTAAGATAGTTTTCTTTATATTTACGTTGAAACCTATATCGCAGTGAGGCAAAGGAAAGTGTCAGTGTTAGCTGAACTCAACGCTGCACAATTCCACAGAACAGTTTAAAATGTTTCTATGTCGTTTTCACTCTATGTTATTACAGAATGTATAATGCAGTATAAGTAAGTTGAATTTGGTCTTTTTAATTATCAAAATCAGTTCAGTTAGCATATTTTCACCACCTAACAAATTTACAAATGAGTTCAGTTTGCCTAAGCTAAGTCGTTCGTTAACAACATTTTATGAAATAGAGTTGTACTTAAGCAAGGTGGCTTATCTGTTACTAATGAGGGTGGTATGGTATGTATGATAAATGATTGATATTTTTTTAATTATTTGATTACTATAACTAGGTTCCAACTCGCCTTCATAAGACTGGCTTGTATACTTTTTACTCCTACCTGAAACAAAAAAAGTTATGTGTATATTTATGCACTTGAAAGAACTAGGCAGCGAAAATGTTTGGTTAAACTGCTCATTCCATCAGAAATTTCACTGCGGAATAAGTCATTCACGGAAAAAACTTATTGAATATGAATATGACAAACATGATTTAGCTAATGTAAAGTGAAACAGCATCTGACTGTAAATGCTATAGATGCATATTCGATTCCCACTTCGGGAAAAAAATGATATTTTTGCAATTTAGCAGACACAACGCGGCGTTGAGGTGTTTCAGTCTTCTCTAAGTTCAGTCTTCTTGTTATATGTGAGATGAAACGTAAACCTAAAGATAATATCGGTAATACAAATCAGCTGTCAATAGACCACTCTACTCAGCTTCACGCTGTATCCCGCACGAGGCAGGGTAGGATCCTAGTGTTAAGACACTCCGTTCCACTTTCGTTCCCCACTTTCCGCCGAATTTGAGGCATTGCGTGTTGAGTAACGGAGCTCAACGTCGCGCTTTGCCTTATTACCAGAGCGAAGAAATGAAACATTAAATATTTAAATTGAAAATATTAAATATTTCATTTTCTCGACTGGGGAAATCAATAGACCAATTTTATTAAAATTTCTGCTATATGTACTGTACTCTGTACTGTATTCATTAAATTGTCATCCGTTAAATATAAAAACGTTCTTTTAATTCTATTTCAGTTGACGAAGAAATTGTGCTGATTTATTGTTAGGAAAAATTAGGAAAGATATCTTTGAGAAAAATTTCATACAAAAGTCGTCGAGCTTAAAAATGGGTCAGAGCTTTAACGATGCTCCTTTTTTTACAATTTTTCGCAACCACGCCGCAAGTTTGGTTTGTTGAAAGCTGCCGCTGTTATGAGATATTTTAACCCGTCGGGAAATCAGTAATGTAGAAGGAACAGTTATATTATTGCAGTTTTAAAACCGCTATTATTCATAAATATAGTTTTGTATTATTCGTAAACATTTTGTTTATATAAATCAAAGCTTATATATACACATATATATATATATATATATATATATATATATATATATATATATATATATATATATATATATATATATATATATATATATATATATATATATATATATATATATAAATATATATATATATATATATATATATACATACATATATATATATAAAACAAGATGATATTAAAAGGACATAACGGCTGTATGGTATACAAAATTTAATTTACAAATCTCTTTTCTCTAAAGTGGGAAAATTGAGAAAAGAAATATTTCCTTTTTCATATATATCATACGTTTATACAGATCCGTATATTATTTTATTGTATTGATTAAAATTTTGATAAATCTTCTAAATTATTAATTAATAAGCAACCCAATCAACCAATGGAGTAATTAATGAAAATAATTTAATTAAGATTTTAGCATATGTATATCATCATCACATTGTAACGCATTGCTTAAATGTGACATTTATGATTGTAAAGGAACCAAACTCTTGATTTATAGCCATTCTGACACCGCCGTGTCAAGGTTGAATCAAAATGAAAATGAAATCGAAGAAGTATAATTAAATATATTTTTGGATCTGACCTTATCGAATTAAGATTTGATGTATTATGTTTTTTACATTATATTTAATATGGTTATTGACAAACCTAATTTAAATTATATTATGTAAATTGATTATTCATATTAAAATTTGATTAGTTTTTAAAAATTATAATCGTTTTTTATTCTAAAAGTACGTTACATTTAAATAATATTTTATATCATACTTTATGGTTAATGAAAGAAAAAAATAGAGTTTACAAGCGATACCTCGAAATATTTTATGACGATAAATCGGATTAAATTTGATTATGTTTTTAAAGAAAAAAAAACATCCCAAAGCAATAAACATATGTGACATGTTTATGGTTATTAAAAAAATCATTCTCTTGATCAGATCGAACCCTCAACCAAGTTAACATTTAAAAGCGATCACACTCTTGCTACGAGAATTCGATTATTATATCTTATATATTTATTATATCTTATTTTGAATATACATTTTTAGGTGTTACTATTATATTATACACAAGCGACCTGCCCTCGGCTTCATCAGCTTGAATCACTCTGTTTAATATACTAATTTCAATAATTTTCTTGTTCTAATAAAATTATCACTTCTAAGAATATATCTAAGTATACATTAAAAACTAACGTTTCAGTCAAATTAAAAAAAAAAATGATTTTAGCGATTCTGTCGTCCTTAATATTTTAAGCCGGCGCGGCGTAACTCATTATTTCCATTTTTCAGTATACCTTCCATATACAGACATTGATGGGTTAGAGATTCACTATAGATATACATAAAACATAAGATAAATACATTTTCATTGATAACAACTGCATCCAAATAACAAAATGATAATAAAAGAAAAAATATTTAACTGAGCTTTAACCAGTCAACAGATCAACTCGTAGCCAAGTACCAAATGTCACCTGCTTAACTCGTTCCTTCCAGTTCATTCCATAAACTAACTTTTTTTAGAAATGATAATATGCTATTCCACCACTATTTAGTAAGATACATTCTTGCATAATTACTTTCTTAAATTATTTTATTACTATATGCAAAATGTTACTATAAAATGTTTTTTTTTTAAATTAATGTGCCAATATCTTGTAAATTGTGGATAGCCGTGTGAATGTTTTCCAGTTATTAAGTAGAAATAGATTTTTTATTGACCACCTTGATAATTGAACAATCTTATTTGTACAAATTTCTACTGTAAGTACCTACATTTATTATAAAATATATAAAAAATAAAACAATCTAATCAAAAAAAAACATTTTATTGTACCTCAGTATAGGAAAATTTTTAGTATACATTTACGTTTATTTAGTCTATTTATTTAGACACTGTATCTGTAGTAGTTAATTAGTATAACAAATTCAGTACAGCTGAACAAAAATACTAATAGCCTTTACATTATAAATATGTAAAAAGCCAGATAGAGATGCTATATTAATATACTAATTTACATTTTAGTAAAATAAATAATCATAAATTAAATAAAATTTATAACCGTTTTTTTAGGATATTAAAGTATAAATTTCATCGAATCACATTATATTTTTAAGTGTATAGTATTTATCGTATATATTATAAAAAGAAATAATTATCTTACTATGAATAACCGGACAAACTGACGCGTCTATGTACCATCGACCTTGCCAAGGTCCATTAAATGTCGTTAATACTAGTGGAATAACCTCTTGATGGCGGCGATAAAATAATTCAATTACGAGAAATGTTATTTGGTTGAAACACAAAAAAACTTGTCGCTTACGTTTTTGTTGTTAAAGTTTACGTAAGATACCTATATACTCTGGGTCACCTTTTGGTAAAAACTGTGTGGCGGTAGTGCTTTTTGAATAGCTTCAGAATGGATTCCTCGAGATTGACCATCGCTGCGATCGCTTGATGCGAGTAAAGGTACTGATTGAGGGCGGTTGATGCTAGAGCGTAAAGTGAACCTCTGGAGTGGTACGCTTGAGAACGGCGGTCTAAACTAAATGTGTCGAAGATCGAGTGCATGGCTTTTCCATGTAGGTACTCAACCTGACGTTAAGTCAGAAATGTTCAGGTACCTCAGATCCGTTATGCACAAACTCAAGGGGTTGATATACAAGAGCATCGTTCAACCGGTCCTTTTAACGGTAGCGAATGCTGGCCAGTACTATCTTAGCACACACAGCTTCATGTCACGGAAATGAAGATGCTGAGATGGATTTGTGGCATAACGCGCTCTGACCGCATACGTAGCACATTCATTCGAGGTAGTCTTGGAGTCCATGACATAGCGGATAAGCTCCAAGAGTGTCGCCTGAGTTGGTATAGCTACGTTGCGTACCGGCCTAGGAACTATGTCGGACGCAATTGCCTTGACAAGTCTGCCCTTGGAGTGAGACCTCCCGGACGCCCAAGGAAGCGCTGATTGGATGTCGTGATTCAGGACACAGATTCAGTTAGGTAGGAAGGCAGATCGTGGCACGACACGCCGGTATTGATGCCAGAAAGAAGAAGAAGAAAAGGAGTTTACGTAAAATACATACTAGTATATTAAAACAGAAAGTAAAAATAATTTATTTTCAAGTTTGAAATATATAATAATCTCTATAATAATAATAATCTCTAAATACTTTGTTCGTACATTTTAATGGATCATTTTATCTATTATCATATATAATTACTAATACTGAGTATTCTTTTTATATATTTATATTTTTTCTCAATTAATAAAATATAAAAACACATCGATCAAGTTATTTCTAATACCATCTAATCTACCCACCGGTAGATAACAAAGTGTTAAAAGTAACTAACTTTCGTTTCGTCAATTCTTTTTAATGTTGCTTCCGAGAAAAATATGTTTGTACTTGAATTTAAACTATTTCCAATTGATGCGAAGATCTGTTTTTTAAGATTAATTTAACTTTCGTTTGGATTTTTCGACTTAAAATTTTGTTTTTCTATTTTTAAGTATCTATGCCAGTTGATATCAAAATTAAATAAATATGCCTTTTTTTCTAATATAAGTGCATGCATATTTTGTAAACCTTATAATTATGTATTGATTTTTTTTTTCATATTATTATATGTAATATTGTTATTTTCTCTACAATTAGTTAAAGATAATGAATTACTATACAAATTAAAGTCTGCAATAATTAATTTTAGAGCAACAGTTGCTAATGTATAATAATCCTTGGCATTCATATCTTATATTACTACTGTAGTAAATAAACAAACGCGAAATATTTAAAATTAGCGTCTTGTAGTAAATTACGTTTGAACGTGACTCGTCCGTACGAATTTTTCGCAACTTCTTGAACTGTACGCAATATTTTCACACTTAGTTTGCATTTGCCAACATTTTTGTGTGATCATTCAGTAACCAACGTAAACTCAACGTAATTAGAAAAACTTTGAGGTTATACAATATATTGGCACACTTGACATTGTTTTGTGTCTGTAAATATTTAAGGACAGCAAATGCTTTTTATTGGGCTTGTTACTAAATATATTTGTTGTGGGCTGTGATCGTTTAAATTATTATACAGTTCACATTATATACCCTGCTAGGAAAAGGCCGCCAGGATACGAAAACATTTTGTATCACCAGTTATTTTATTTCGATTGTACTCCATGAAAAAAAACTGAGTGCAGAAGCGATATTGCAGGTTCGATTCTTACTCCCGATAATTAATTATTGTGTTTTCCCCGCTCTAGTATCTAAATGGGGCAATGATTTTCACAACCGTCATGCAATGTCGCCAATTGGAGAAGGAAACAGAAGAAAAAAATGTTAAAGAATAGATAATAAGCATCGTGCAACTAAAAACTACGCACTATTTTTAATTGGAAGCCAATTTATTCTTATTATTTAAACAAAACTTCCAACTTTTAGTAGACAAAAAAATATAAGATATTCTTGTAATTTTTACATATTTGATTATAAATGATATAAAAATTATGTCACAATCCCAAAAAGAAGTTAATTATATAGTTTTCACTTTATAACAAATAAGTTTAAGCGTTTGTCATCCAATCATAAAAATTTATTAGTTAAATGTACGGAAAAGCTGGTATACATAGGTTTTCAAATAAAGAAGTTAGAATAATTAAGAAGAGATAATTACATAAGAGCATATTTATTCAAGTGATACCTTCAGAATATATGGAGTCTATTTGCTCACTCTCGACGCTCTGTAAGCTGTCGTCTTCACCAAAATACACATCTCGTGTTCTCGAACTTTCTAAATCGTCTGAGATTTCAGAATCTTCAGAATCTCCTAACATTTCTGGATTGTCCATCATGTCCTGTTCCTGTGATGTTCCTGGAGAAAGATGTTCTGACGATTGTCTAGTTGTTCTGTCTTCAGGCTTTTTCATTGGTAGGATATCAAATATTGAGGGTGCTCTTAGGTTAGTACTTGCGAGACCCAATTTCTTTTGTATGAATGCTTCCAGAATCTGCTTCGTGATAACGTTCTGCCTCGCCAGCTCTGTGGGGAGAGGAATAACAGATAAAAATGACTGCGCGAAAACCAATTAAGTGTGTCCGGAGGTTAAATTTGAAAACGATCTTGACGTCATTTTTATCTGCATCCCCACTGACTAAAATTTATAAAAAAATAAAAGACTTCTTTTATTAGATACTTTTTAAATTTTAATTTATGTATTCTATTTATAAATGCGCTAAATTTTACCTCCGTACTATAGCAATATATAAAAAATATTTAACAGCAAGAAAACAAGCAATGAAAGTAATTTGTCCAAGAGTTTCAAGAAATCAGGTCATCTAAAAGTAAATATGATATTTTTCAATGATCTCAACGACCATTAATCTTGCTCTGTCATACACAGACACTATTGCTCCAGTAAGATACCCGCCACAATGCCATTGTTAAGACAGCATAACAATCACAATGGAGAATTATCAGATCTCTCGTTATGGCTTACTGAATGTGAGGAAGCTTCGAGTTTAAGTAATGATAGGGATGTAAGGAAGTGCGAAGTACAAATAATGATTGGTAATATAACCTCACATTGTTTAAGCCCGACTGCCATAAATATTGTAAGGTTCAAGGTTTTATATATATTTTTTACTTGATGGGGTATGAATCTTGGGTAAATTAATGATTTAAAACAAAAGATTTTAGTAAAATAAGATGATTTTAGTAGAATAAGTGTAGTAGGTAAACATACCTAAAGTAAAATGAAATTAAATACTTAAGTTGATCAGTCCTGGGGCCCGTCGTTGCGTAATGTGGGAATATAAACGCAACAAGTTGTGGGTTTCATTCCTACTCGATGAAATTAAATATTTTGAAATATATTTTTTATTTTTCCGCTCTGGTGACAAGGTAAAACGCGGCCTCGTGGCAACGCGCAATGCCTCAAATTCTGCGAAAAATGCGGAAATGAGTGTCTTGACACTATATTCCCAAGTTTCTTCAGCCTACCCTGCCATATGAGGGATACAGCGTGAAGCTGAAAAAGAAACTAAAGTTCTTTCAATTATTATTTGCTCAATTCATACTTTGACTTAATTCATCACAAAAGATTGTTCTATAAAAAAAAACAATGTTACTCTTGCGTTAAGGTTGTAAAAAGTAGTCATTTATGAGCCGTTATCTATTTTTTTATTAAATTCATAAAAATAACGATATTAGCAAGATTTTATGTAGATGACTTGATATGATCTACTGTTATGTTAAGCGAAAATATTTTTAGCATTCCGATATTCTTACCGTGAATGTAGCAGGCTTTAAATTTATGTATTTTATGAGCCGATAAAAAAATTCTTAATTTAACTCGTTTTGGAAGAAGATGCAACAATAAAAAATGAGTAAAAGCCGTTATTTACAACAATATCGTTTTAAACAATGTTATGAGTATGCGCAAGAAGACGTTGAGCACATTATATATTATTTTTCTTACGGAAACATTGAGGTGGTATGATCCATTTCAATTTTTATATATTTTTTACAAAAATAAAATATTATAGAGGTAATAAATACTTTACTTCGACTCAAAAATGTTATTGTGATAAATTAAAGAAATACTCGTAAATAATCATGCTCGGTATTCGTCATGTTTGCCATATTTAGAGTTTTGCAAGATTTGTATTATTGTGTATATTTTTTTTTATTTAAACAAGTATTGTGTTCACTTTAAAAATATATAACTTAAAATCGTCTTTAGCATTTACCATACCATAAACAAGAATTAATCCAAAAGATCAGAGATCACTTCAATGGTCTCCTATATAAATCTAGATATACTTATATATGTATTTATGTTTATATTTTCAATTAAAATTTGCATTTACATTTCTTAATTTATATATCTTCCTGTTGCATACACTAATTAAACATATTATCCCATCCGTTATGCTTTTCGCAACTGACATTAATGCAATATCAATTAGGATTGTGGAATGTAATTTTCATAGTGTTTACTCGTATGTCCTAGCAGCCCCACTTAGCCGATTACACCATACGCATATATATTTATTTAATAGTTCTTCAAATACATGAAGAACTATTATTAATTTAATTAGTATATATATATTTATATATATATATATATATATATATATATATATATATATATATATATATATATATATATATATATATATATATATATATATATATATATATATATATATATATATATTAGTTCTTAGTACTAGATATCTAGTGATAATAACTTAATAAGCCGTTATTTATCTTACTTGATATTGTATCTTAAGACTTGTACAAATAATTTCTACCCCACCCACATATTTGTAAAGTTATTGATTTTTTATGTATTGAAGATGTTGCTACATAAAAAATATTGAAAAACTTAATAAGGACATGGTGTTTAAATCTTGGTCAAATTCGATTAGGGGAGATTCCATCTGGCACGGTGGAATTGTGGATGTCTAAAGATGTCAAGTTCACTAAATAACTTTATGACTGTTACGCTCAATGTCTGACGTTAAGGTCAGACATTGAGCGTAACACTGAGGAATGATTCATATTTGATATGTTTCACATTTCCCAAATACAGCAAGTTTCTAAGATGTTACAAGTCCCTGGCTGTGAACTGTCTCTGATTGACCTACAGAGATAGCTCTAGAGAAAAGTACCTACGTAAAAATTTAACAGAACAGCCACCCATTTTGCAGTGATAAGCAGAATGGAGATGTAAGGATATGATCTTAATGTAGAAATTAAAAAAGATTTCAAAGAGATGAATGAAAAAATGTGGTAAAAGGTAAGAGAGGTAGAACGAGGCTATGGTTGAACTTCATAGGAAACACAGAATCGACGTTACTGGATGGTTTCTTTTCGGGCTTAATTCATGTAAAGAAAGAGGTATGCAGAGACTGTGGAGTTTGGTTATAACTATTAGATAAAAAAGAATTGTCGACGTCTCCGCTCAATGGATATGACATATGAAAATGATACGCAAAGGTTAGGTTAGGTATACTTTTAACGCATAAATATTGCTTTTTATAGCATATATCGATTTTGGATAACATTTCATATTTTATGAATAATATCATCGTGAACGCTGAATAATAATAATAATAATAATAACCCCACCGACGTGTTCCTACGTTGTAGTCGTGGTGGGGCTTGCGTACCTCAGTGATCTTTAGAGCTATGTCGGTAGAGCTACTCATGCCAAACAGGTCTAAATTGAGAGGTCAGACTAAGAGGGATACAACCGAAGCTTCTGGCCCTATATCCAGACCAGAAGTATTTCCTTTACCCTTAATCCTGCTTTCCAATCCCGAAAGTTCCCCTCCTATCCTTATCCTTCATTATCCTACCAACTCCATTCAAGTTAAGGTGGAACAGCATATGCCGAGGACTGCATGGCTAAGGGAATGCTTAGTCGTCAATATGCGAACTCTGGAGACAAGAGGACCTCCAGTTTAAAAATACTCTTGCCGCGGTGAACGCAGGGCTCTGCCGCGGCTGACCGTTAGTCCCTAGCTACTCGTGGGAATACTATGATAACCAGATCAAAATTCAAGAAGTTATTGCAGAGTTCATCACTTTCATCAAATACTTTGTCACCTTCATCAACGTCACCACATTCAATAACCACATCTAATGTTAACAACTCACCCTCTAGTAGCCTATTCTCCTCACCTAACTCATCATCTAACCCATTACAAACTCATTACCATTCTGAACCGTCATCATCATTAAGATCATCCCCACTATTAGTAGATGTTGTTCAGTAGGCAAACGCCGCTGTGCCTGAACCCACTACTAATGTGGTGTGCTATGAATAAGTTCATTTGGCTCCCCTATTTCATAATCACTAAACTAGAAAATAGCACGAGAGGTTATTTAGACTCTTTACACAGCCAATTTATTACACAATTTCCCAACATGCAAGTATCTAAACAAAACGTAGGTGACCAACGCAGATCAATAGTTAATAACAGATTACTCCCACAGACGACATTAAATGAAATTAGAGCTGAAGTAGCTATTTATCTGGATCAAAATATTTCACAGTCACCCCCAGCAATTACACAAGCAGCAGGAAGGATGAGATGGTCAAGTGAAATAAACGAAACCATCCTACGCCTTTACTATGAAATAACTGAACTAGACACCAATCTTACCGCGCACCGTAAAAAACTCCATGACAAGTTTATAGAAACTTTTCCCCATTTATCCCATATATCCGAACAAAGACTATCAGACCAACGTAGGGTAATAATCAATAACAGAATGATATCCGAGAGTAGAATACACCAAATCAGACGTGAAGTTGAAATGCAAATTTCTAACACAAACAGGCACAGAGATGTTCATCCATCATCAAACATAAATCACACACTTAATCAAACAGAAATTCACGATAGCTCTTCACATGGAAAAAACACATCTCAGCATACAAATCTAAAGAATATAAACTTACCACAGCGTTTCGATGTATCTCCACACGGCGATGACGAACCGCGTTGCGAAAGTAATATAAATTTAAATATTAACTCCATAGACTATGAAATAATTAATGAGCAGTTCGAAATAACACTAGACCAGTTCAGAGATACTGAACCGACAAAAAGACCTTACCTACCTAAACAAAAAACTTCCAGAAAATTAGCGTTAATAGTGGATCATCTAAACAGAAAAGTATTACCTAAATATTTGAGCCAGAACCAAAATTTTACCACCTTCCAAACTATCTTATATTCAGCAGCATATACAGCAGTCTTAAGTAATGGTACAAAAATTAACACCAATAGAGAACAAATAAAAAATAAATGTAAGCCAGCGTGGCAGACAAGATTAGAAGATAAAATAAATAAATTTCGATCTGAAATAGCTTTACTCATACAATATGTAAATGGCAATAGAAGCCATAGAGTAGTAACTGCAGTAAATAAAATAAAATATAGATACCATATACACGCCAAGCATGAAAATGCGAATTCTGACCCTGAACACTTTCTAGACACAATAAAACAAAAGTTAAGCGCAGCATCTAGTAGGCTAAAAAGATATCTAACGTGCACCAACCGGAGAAAGCAGAACTCTCACTTTAGGAACAATGAAAAGACGTTTTACAGAAATCTCAAGGCACAGCACCCCAACAGTTACACAAATGCCCAGAATCAAAACACACCTACAGTTGAAATGCTCCGACGGTTTTGGGCTAACATATGGGAAAATCCTACGCAACATAACATGAATGCTAGTTGGATAAACTCTACAAACGCAAAAATATCACTCACATACAGGCCATGCACTTTGAACACATCCCCATGCATACCCTCACACAAATTATCAAACAAACACACAATTGGAAGTCACCTGGAACTGATAACATACACAATTATTGGTACAAGAAATTCACATGTTCACACCCATTTTTACAAAACCACTTAAACACATTTATCCTATCACCAAATACAATGCCAGAATACGTCACACATGGGGTAACTTATATGCTACCTAAAGATTACAATACACAAGACCCAGCGAAATATAGACCCATTACATGTTTACAAACGGTGTATAAGATTCTTACAGCCTGCATTAGTGAAACAATTTATAAACATTTAATTCTACACAATATTCTCGCTGAGCAACAGAAAGGATGCCGTTAGAACAGCCAGGGTTGCAAGGAACAACTGACAATAGTCTCTATAACTATTAACGATACCTTTAAGAAGAAACTTGACATTCACACCATGTTTATCGATTACCGAAAAGCTTTTGATTCCGTCCCGCATAGCTGGCTGTTACATGTACTCCATATTTACAAAATTCACCCGTGTATCATATCATTTTTAGAGTCATCTATGCGAAATTGGAAAACTATTCTTAAACTTAATCACCTTGTGGGATCAATAACTACAGAACCTATTTGTATACAGCGTGGCATCTTCCAGGGTGATGCACTAAGTCCTCTCTGGTTTTGCTTAGCATTAAATCCTTTATCTCACCTTCTCGATAACAGTAATTCTGGTTATACGCGTAGCGTGTTACCAAGTTCCTCGTTTGTACTATCACATCTGTTTTACATGGATGATATTAAACTCTTTGCCAACACTAAAGATAACTTATTTAACCTAGCAGATATAACTCAACAATTTTCTAATGATATATGTATGCAATTTGGAGTAGATAAATGTAAGATCCTTTCAGTAAATGCAGGCAATATCGAATATAATAGCTACATACTGGAGACAGGTGAGGAAGTCGAAGCCATGGATGAGCATGCTGTTTACAAATATTTAGGTTTTAACCAGACAAGACAAATCCATCAAAAAAACACTAAGCAAGAACTTGTCAAGAAATTTAAACAACGTCTCAACCTCATTCTACATACACAACTAAATTCTAAAAACACAGTCAAAGCAATAAACACATTTGCCATCCCTATACTAACTTACTCATTCGGAATCATAAATTGGTCCAAAACAGATCTTATAAAACTCCAAAGAATAATAAATACGTCTTTGAGCAAACACCGCAAACATCACCCCAAATCATGTATAGAAAGATTAACTTTACCGCGGCATGAAGGAGGTCGAGGTCTTATAGATATCCTAACCTTACACAATAAACAAATAATCATGCTTAGACAATACTTCCACTCTAACTCAGAACATTCACTCCTTCATAAACATTCATCGGAATTAGATAGTAAATACACACCACTTAACTTAAAAGATAAAAACACACAACCAAATGAAAAACTAATAGATAAACAGGATAAAATTGCAAGATGGGCTGAAAAGTCTCTCCACGGTAGGCATCGAGCTGATTTAAGCCATAGGAACGTCGATAAAGAGAAGTCGAACGCGTGGCTTAAAGACGGTGTGATGTTTCCGGAGACCGAAGGTTTCATGCTTGCAATACAAGACCAAATCATTGCTACAAGAAATTATCAAAAATACATAATTAAAGACCCAAGCTTGCCAACAGACCAATGTAGACAATGTAGTTCAGCATCAGAAACCATACAACATATAACCGGTGCCTGTAAATCTCTGGTACAGACCGACTATAAACACCGTCACGACCAGGTGGCGGCAATTATTCACCAACACATAGCACACCAATATAAATTTATACCTAAAAAAGTTCCATATTACAAATATAAACCTAATTCAGTTTTTGAAAACAGATATGTCAAAATTTATTGGGACCGTACGATTATAACCGATAAGACAATCCACTACAACCGCCCAGACATCACCCTTCATGACAAAACTAACAACGTTGCATACATTATTGACATAGCCATACCAAACACCCATAACATTCAAGCGACCATTTCCGATAAGTTAACAAAATACCAAGACCTTGCAATAGAACTGAAAACTCAATGGAAAGTGCACACTGTTCACATCGTACCCATAGTTCTATCTTCTACAGGTGTTATACCCCAACCGCTCTCAAAAAGCCTTGACACATTAAAAATACCACTTCACATAATAAACTTACTTCAAAAAGCTGTAATATTAAACACCTGTCGCATAACTCGTAAATTTCTGACCTCTTCATCTATATCATCCACTTTCACCATTTAAAATCTTACCTGCCATGCTTGGCCACGGCCCGCATGGTTTGGAACTGCCCCTTTCGTAAGGGAGAATAGAAAACAGAATTAAATAATAATAATAATATTTTTTATTTATATCCCACAACGACTTAAAACACCCATAAAGATAATTTGATATAAAAAATATTCAGATTAAAACAACGGAGTACCAAATTAATAAAGATATCGGTAGGACAATTTTTGTTCACAATGGTTCCATATCTATACAAATAAAGTATTGATAGATGGTCAATTGGACAAAAATGTACAGTTTATTAAATCAATGGCAACCATGGCAACTTATTGCTTTTAAAAGAGGACTTATTTCCAAATTTAACAATTAAAGAAATAGAAATACATTTAATAATAATAGAAAGAACACTTCACATGTAGTCATCAATTATACCAGTAAAAAAAACTAAATATTTTTTTATTATTACTATTTTTTAAAGTGTTATTCCACACTTAGGACAGAAAATACTAAACCTTAATTTAAAAAGCGTATAAGAATTTTGAACGGTTTTTAAGAGGCGCAGGTTCAAATGCTGCTTTGTTCAAAATTTTTATACGCTTTTTAAATTTAGGTTTATTATTTTTTTATTATTTTTTCGAAATTATATGTTTTTTACATAGAAAGTAATTACAGTTGCATTGTAAATATTCGAGTTCTGCATGGAGAATTTTAATTTAACCATAAACCTGTCACACAAAGGCCAAGACGTGCCATAATACAAATATATTCACAGTAAATATTATCTTCTTTAATTACATTTTTATTTATCACTTCATTCATTTAAGTAGTTGGTAGCTAATTCGCAAGCTGTAACAAGCTCTCAGTATAATTTGTAGGATTAAAAAAATAATTACATTTGCAGTTTCACGAAAATTCGCAATTAGTGTCGACTAATTTACAGTACATTACAAAAGCGACGTTTCTTTTAATCACAAACAATTTTTTTATAAAATATCTCATGTACCTATAGTGTATATTATGTTAAAAGTTTTTAATATTTTTTCTTTAAATTGCCGTGTTAGTTTGTGACATCCTGCAAAATTATAGTTATAATTACGGCTTTCCTTTCTCCTCCATGGCAATGAATTTATATATAATCAATGTTGTTGGTGATTCAAAATGGATGCCGCAACAAAATGGCGGATTACAAATTTCTGCACTACTCACCTAATATAGGTAGGTATTACATGTAAAACAATTTGATAAAAACATTAATTAACCATATACATCTAAAAACTAGTTTTATTAGATAGATCAAATAATTCTGTTAAAAAAAAACAAAAAAAATATTGTAACGTTTTTTGATATCTAATTATAACATTTTTGTATTATTAAAATAAAATGATTAGATATAATGACAAACTGAACTGGCCTGCATTCCAGAATAAGATAAGGAGAAGATTACAATTTAAATCAAAAAGGATTCGACGCAACAAGTTCTCAATTTTTTGTTGTAATAAACAATATTTGACGAAGAGCTTAAAAATCGATTAAAATAATTTCTGTGTTATATATAAGAGCCGTATAATCTGTAGTATAATAAGTTTCGTTTTTATGAAGGGCATTGACTTAAGAGATAAAAATACTTATTACACCTTTATTTTATTTATTATTACACTTAATAATAAATAAAATAGAGGTATAAGAAATATAATATAAGTCCTTTTAATAAAGAAGATGTTTTTATGACTTCGATTTTCTATAGATTAATTTAGAAATATAACTTATTAGGTATATAAAACTTTTAACCGAATATTTTTTTATATCCATTTGTTTTATAAAATGTTGTATGCAGGGTTTTGGGGGCGATTAATCAATCTATCTATGTTTAATTTTTAGAAAACGTCATTTTATCCGTGTTTTCATGTAATGAAAATATGCTTTAATTTTGTTAGAATAAAAAGTTAAAACTGGCCATCATCTACATGGTTATAACAAACAAGCAAGGGTTGGGAAAACAAACGGCCTCAGGTCCGAGTCCAGATCCCCAACCCCAGTCGAGGCCTCATAGTTTTTTCCGTTATTTTTCCGCCTGTTTTTTGTCAGAAAAAACTAGTAGAAGCTCTTTACCAACGCAATTAATTCGTATTTAACTATATTTAAATATAATTTAAAAAAAAAACACGATATATAAAAAAAAATAACCAGTCACACTTTCAGATTTAATACTGCTTAATGGTGTACATGCGATATGTAAATTCGTTGTGTATACAACAAAATTTTTTAAATAACTTACTCAATTTAAACTCAAATGACTTAATAATATTTTATAACCCTACAAGATCATTTAATATAAATCAGCTTTATTTCTATATTGGCAAAAATATCATGCTTCGTAAATACCTTAAATAAAAGTATGAAAACTTTGTGTAAAAGTTCAATGAGCGACTTTTGTATCGAGCGCCTGTCAATGCCATCGAGCAAAAGTTTACGTGTAGATTACGGCTTTTAAAGGCATAAGTAATTTATATTACAATGAAGGAAAACGGAAATATATTTGTGACATGTATACATACGACATTTATGATAAATTAAATTAAAATACTTTTTTGTTATAGATCAACATAAGATGAAACATGCTTCCTTGTAAACGTCTAATAAATACATACGTAATTGTTTGTTTATTTTATTTCTTACATATTTCTATACTTAAAGCTTTCCTTATGTTACATTCCGTTTTCTGCATTAGAACCTTATTTCTTGATGCTATGATATAAAAGACATTTTACATAGGCCGTTTGCAAGCAGAAGGCATATAAGCCTTACAGACAACCGGTATCGTATCAACAAACTACAGAAAGTCGCGTCTCATATAGGTGATTCACATGAGATGCCTCAGAATCGCTTGCGAATGCCACTATGACGCCTCGGTGGGAGTCGAATTCAGAGTGCAAAGCTTTGTTAATTCATAATTTCGGACAGAAGAACTTTAATCCGTATAGTAGAACTATAATCTACATTATTTTATGTATAAAATAATTAATATACTGCACAGTAGTAAAAGAAAAGTATATTTTACAAATCATTATCTAATTTTGACGTAAAATAAATGTTAGTATCTAAAAATATATCATTTTCATGGAAATTATTCCACTTGTATTGCTTATAAAATTGAAACAATAAATTATTTAATGTTTATAATGACTTCTTGAAATTTATGTAACAAATATAATGTTTTATAGTTTTATATATATAATATATTTGAGTCTTCCTGTGGCGTAGTGGGAACAATCATGGGGGAATTATTTACGTCACTCAACATCAATCCAGACAGAAAGCACAGAATGGAGTGTCTTGGCACTTATTCCTATTTGGTACTCCTACTTGTACTTCCTATGTGGTATATAAATTAGAAAAATACATATACACGATTGTTACTCATTATAATATTATATTTTATTTTTTATAACCTTTTACATATACGTGGTACATTTGTATTAAATTTTACATATAAGTATAAATAAAGTCATCTTGATTTCTAAGTTCATAAGTAAATTTCATCTGTACATCGTTTCGAAATAGTTGTACGTTCTTTTAGAATAAAGTTTAATTTGCCGTAACATAAGTATTTAATATATTGCAGTCATTGTTCTACTGATTACATGTATACAAACTAGGTCAAGTGCATTTATTACAATTTGATATGCATGACAATAAAATAATTAACGCTAATAGAAATTGTAAAACAAAATATAATTATGATATAATGCTTGAGGCCTGTCGTGGCGCAGCGGCACAAGCGTGTGACTGTAACCGACAGGTTTTGGGTTCGATCCCCAGTCAGAGGAAATGAAATATTTAATATTTTCAGTTTAAAACATTTAATATTTTCATTTCTTCGCTCTGGTAATAAGGGAAATCGCAGCGTTGAGTTCCGCCATTCAACACGCAGTGCCTCAAATTCCGTGGAAAGTGGGGAACGGAAGTGGAAGTGTCTTAACACTAGGTTTCCGGGTTAACTCTGTGTATCCTGCCTCTTGCAGGATATAGCGTGAAGTTAAAATAATAATAATAATGCAATATAAAAATGAACATGTAGGGTTTATGCTGATTTTCAAACAAAAGAAATATTGCAAGATTCAGATTTCAATTGTTGTTGGAGTTGGCGTTTGAAATATAGTAAAAGGTAATATTTATATTTCGATTTAAGTTATTATGAAATCTCTTATATATATGCACTTGTTAAGTCTAATTAAATAAATATAGTATTTATTATTTATTTTTTTTTTTTTATGAAATTATGAATTATTTAACAATTAAAAAAAATCAAACAAACAATAAAACTGATACAGTTTTTATTTGTTTGGATGTGCCAATCTATAAATTTATCATCATTAACAGTAAATATTGTCACCAGATTGGCATCTATTGTAACCCTGACTTACATATATGGATTGCTTAACTTGAAGGTGTTGACTACATCCTAATTTAAAACACCTTGCTTTGATATATATGCATATATACGTAATAGTTGCTTGAGTTTAAACAAATAAATTTAAATTTACTACTACAATAACTTTGTCATTTAACAATTTTAAATAATTCATCAAAATAAAATATTTTTATATTTCATTACATTACCATAGCCGTAGTATGGTATTTATTGCATACATAGAGTTATTCGTAACCGCAGATAAAACTAGATTAGCACGGTACTTAAAAAAATAATATTAAGTCGTTAGCGTACAGAATACAAAAATATTTAAAAGACAAATTATAAAGCTAGCGGACCACTCGACTTCGGCCGCTTGAATTACACTATCTTATTTACTAATCTCAATAATTTTCTTGTTCTAATAACAACAACATTATCACTTTTAAGACAGAATCTATACTATATATATATATAAAATAGTCTATAATAAATGTATAGTATGTCTTAACACATAATATGAAAACTATAATTTCAGTTAAACGAATAAAAATTTGGGGAACGGAAGTGGAACGGAGAGTCTTAACACTAGATTGCCAGTGTTAAGACACTCCGTTCCAGCTCTGCTCTGCCTACCCTGCCATGTGCGGGATACAGCGTGAAACTGAGTATTAATATTATCAAATGTATCACGCACATAAAATGATAATAAAATAATACTAGCTAACAAATGCCATTGTGGTCTCGACCTTATCGCTACATATTGTGTGTGCATCATGTTTTAGATTAGGTATATGAAAGTGATTAAAAACTACCTATGAATGCTAATTATTAAATAGTAATAATAAATGTTACTTGCTTTTTTGGATTATTTTAAATTTGACAGTAACTAAACAATACTATACATTGTTTATTCTGAATAAGTATTTTTTTCTTATAAGAATAAATAAATTCCGAAACCTTAAGTATAATAATGGCGTGTATGGACATGGACCTACTATGAATAGATCCGGAATATAACTTAAAAATAAAATATTAGATATACCCACGATGTCACATCCAACGGCCGAATGCTTATTATAAAATGGTTGATTTTACACAAGATTTTTTAAACAGAGTACATAATTTATCAAAATCACGTTTTTTACATGATGAAAATATAAAAAAATGAGCCATAAACCAAACCATATCTGTAAAATATTTATATATAAAATAATATACCGATAAGACAAGTATGAAAATGAATTACAACGTAAGATCATTTTGCGTTTTAAAATTTCACAATATTTTAAGAAGTCACGCACGGCCACATACCATATTGTAATAATTTAATCAGAATATAATTTTTTATGTTTATATCTTAATATATATGTAATACATTTTAAATAAAAAAATATATTTAAATATATTTTTAATTTAAGGATCAAAGAATAGAGCAAAATGCTGAGACGTTGTAGCAAAATTAAAAAATATAGTGCTTGAATATAAATATATCTAATCTAGATTCTCGTGATATATGTATGCTACATAGACATTAATATGTAAATATATATATTGCATTATTTTTTTATAATTTGATGAACTAGTGGAATTTATGATGTTAATATAATATATTAAGCTGGCCTCAGATCTTTAGGTATGTCCGGTTGTGGATGAACGTTTTGAAATATTCTAAAAGCATTTTGTGACATTTGTAACAAAATTACAACAGATTTTATTTTAAGAAATTTATTCAGTCATTGAATAAGTTACTCAAAGTGAAGAAAATTAATTATAAGTAATTGTTTTCTTTTACAAAGCTTAAGTAACGGTCTTACTTCTTTATTTTAAACTAGATTTCCGCGCGCTTAGCCCGCATGCATGTGCAATACAACAAATAAATGGCCTATGTAAGTTTACCCTCTACGGCTAAGAGGGTAACCTTCTGAATATGTTTTTTTGTTATGTACTCTTACACTTACTTAAATTCAAAAATAGGCTCCTTGTGAACCTAGTATCCCACTTTCCTGCCAAATTAATGAAATCCATTATCAAAAAAATAAAAATATATATATTTCATTTCTTCAATTAGGAATCAATACTACCTACCGTAATTGCAGTCGTACGCTTGTGCCTCTCGCCACGATAGGCTTCAATATAGTGTATCTATCATGTATACTGATAATTTCTATAAGGTAATAGGCTATTAGCAGGTTTATACTCTAAGGCGACGTATTATTCTGTTGTATGAAGCTATCTTATTGTAAAGTCCCACCAAAATCCGTTTAGTACGTTATTCATGAAAGTGTAACAAACGATTATCCTCACAAAGTTTCACATTTATAGTATCCGAAAGATCCTTCCAGAATTTGTAAGAATCTCTGTGGACCAAATGTTTCTTGATAGTTTATATTAAATTAGAGCTGTCAAACATTTTATTATTCTATAACATTTTTTGATATAAAAGCTTTGCGTACAAAGACTTTTAACATTCAAATTTAATCTAGATTAAATTAATTAATATAAAATTACCATATTAATAATATTTGTGTCAAATGTCGATGTTTATAAATCAGCATCTTTTGTATTTTAAGTAATAGATTGTTGTAGCATCAATTTAATAGAGTAAGGTGAACCAGTAACCTTATTAATAAACAAAGAATAAAAAATGGGCTATTTATGATCTACTTTATATTTTTACCTTGTTATACTTAAAATGCAATAAATTCGTACAGTTCATGGCATTTTACAAAAATATAATTTTCTATTCAAATTAACATAAAACATATTTATTTTAATGCTTAAAAAAATAAAAAAATATATACATTTTTCCGTTACATATTCAGTATTTACTGTATATAACCTTTATATAATAGATAAAATAATAAAATCAGTGACAGTGACTGACAATCGCCAATGACCGTTTCGATCGTTTATCTTCCGACAATAAGGATATATATACTTTTTGTAAGTTGTGGACACTACGCTAAATGTATGTGCACTTCCTAATGACATTTTGTAATAATGTAATTTTTTCCCACCTCTTTAATGAAACTTGGCGAATTGAACCAAACGTAAAGATAAAAATAGCTGCGTTTCTTAAGCTAATCATTAAAAGGTTAAGCAATATTTTGTGCCTATTTTTTACCGTGACAGTTATTTTTATTATAACTGATCTTTTTATGAAACTATTCGAAGTTATCTTATTTTTGTCGAAATATTAAATGAGAATAACTGCATCTAAGCCAGCTGTATTTATAAATTTTCCAAAAGATATCGATAACAATTATTTAAATCCAAGATATTTATATTTTTGTTAAATAGTTTTATATTTTAATGAAAAATCTTTCCTCTAGAACATAATAGCTGGTATAACAAAAATATATTTATATATAAAATATATTAACCAAAATATAAATATATAAAAAATAAATAAATATTATTATATAAAATATATGAATGAATGGCTTAGTTGGTCAGAGCGCTTAAACGGTTTTCAAGAGGTGCGGGTTCAAATCCTGCTTCGTTCGAAATTTTTAAACGCTTTTTAAATTTAAGTTTAGTATTTTTAGCCCTAAGTGTGGAATAACACTTTAATTAATAGTAAAAATATATATTTTTTTCTTTTTTACGCTACAGAAATAAAAATTTAAAATATTTCATTTTCATAAGTGAGGATCGAACTCATAATGCCCCTGCGCGACGAAAGGCCCCAATTGCCCCAATTTAATTTTGTCTGATAAGGTGATACAACTATGGAAAGTGATACAACTATCACTTTCCTTAAAATATCATCAATATGAATATTTACTACAAACTTTGTACAATTCGACCTTACTAATTTACATCGAATTATGATGCCACCTTATCCTGGTATCCTTATATGGGAGGACATTGCAAAAAGATTAAGCTTTGTCTCGGATTACAAAGCCAATTTTCAAAAACGCCTATAAACAGTTCCTTTTATTGACTTCTTATTGAAACTTTTATTTTATTATCATATATTGTATGGGTTATTTGTTGCACTATCTTCAACTGGTAGGTACCTATTTCTATTATCTATCCGACTGGCTTGTAATCAAGTACAAAGCGGGTATTAGTAATTTGTTTTTACTGTCCAAAAACTTAAAAAAAAAATAGAACACAACAAAATATATTTCTTTTTTATTATTTATCAACTAAGGAAAAAAAATAGTATTTAAAAAAGGAGTCAAAACTATTATTTACAAGTAAGATCTTA
Organism: Eueides isabella; assembly: GCA_019049475.1. Lineage (NCBI taxonomy): Eukaryota > Metazoa > Arthropoda > Insecta > Lepidoptera > Nymphalidae > Eueides > Eueides isabella. Next base: position 4,562,826 of record CM032394.1, on the reverse strand, counting down.
TCAGATATTTAAATGGTGCTTGTCAACTCCTTAATCGGACGCTACGTCGTGCTCTTGTCGTTTAACGTTACGCCATATTGATATATTAAGAGTTGCTTTATTGCTCGTTGTGTTGATATTTCTACAATACACACTATACTAGTGCTGGGCACGTATGTATGTACGAAAATGTTTTAAAAGTAAAATTTAAATTCACACTTAATAAAAAGTTAATATTAACTAAACAAGTTTAATAGGAATATATTATGTTTAAATTATTAACACGGATGTTTCCAATTAATGTTAAAGAACAAGAAATGTTAAAAAAAACAAGTTGGGTACTCGGTATTGGCACTAACGATTTCTCATACAAAAGTTATATTACTGTATTTTAGTAATATCAAAATTGTATCACTCATATAGGTAATTATAGAAAAACACGCTCGCCAACCCAAGAGCTTTTAGTTTTTTATTACATTAATAAAAAAGTTAAAGACACGGACAATGAAAGACATTTTTATATACCAGAGGAAATTTCAATTTTTTTAATAAAAAAATATTTTAATAAAATTTATAATCATACAATGTATATATTATAAATTGAAAAAAATCGTTGGAATCCATTCGACTTACAAGCAATTATTGCATAAATAATTGGTAGTTGAAATTCGTAAATCCTCGATACAAAGATGCTAACAACATATATTATATAAGTTGTAAAAATAATATAAGAATTTTAACGTAGATAGTAACGCATAGCTTAATCGATCATAACGCTTGGTCGGCTTTCAAGGGGCGCGGGATGAAATCCCGCTACGTTCAAAAATTTTAAACTATTTTTTTTCACTTCTTCACTTTTCCATATTGAGAGATCTAATAAAATACCGCGTTTTAACTTTCATACCGGGAAAATGAAGAATAACGATAAAATACTACGGCCCGAGTTCCTCGTGTGTACTAAATCTAAAGCAGGACTAAAATCTGTGCTGACAAAATATTGACATTTCAAGAAAAGTCATTACCAAATTACCCATGTTATGTTGTATATCTGTACCGATCGGAACCGCAGTAATCAGGCCGTGAAGTAAGGCGGAGAAGCGTAACGACGTGATTACATTCTAAGCGATTCCCCCAATACCCACTGCTCCAATAACAAAACATTGCTTCGACGAAATTCATAAAACACCTGTTTTTCATAAATCTATGTAATTTTCGTTACTTAACCTGAGTGTTTTTATAGAGTGCTATGTTTTAATAAATAAATATTTCCTCGTCACCGTACCACGTAAAACGAGTCTCAATAGTTACTTACAAAAATAATAAAAAGTGGACTTTTTTATTCTGCATTTTTATACGAGTCTTTATACATACATATATAATATCGTTATATTTATAGGTGTATACTTAATAAAATATAAATAAAATATTTTCTACTATTGTTAAATTGTTTAATAATAAGAAATTAAGAAATATTTTAAAATATTTCTTAATTTCTTATTATTAAACAATATAACAATAGTAGAAAATATTTTATTTATATTTTATTAAGTATCTTCCAAGCTTTTTGTGCAATATTGCGTTCAATATACTCAAGACTTTTAGAAGTCCGTCTGTATTTTTTAATTGTTGTGATTATTATGCAATCCTTGTAACTAAACAAATGTGGTAAGCGACGTATTATTAGGAAAGTAATAAAATACCCAAAACCAAATGACAAATGATTTATATATTCCAATATATGTCTTAAATTACTTTCTTTTATATTACACAAGTATTAACTTCTACCACCTATTAAAATTTCTATCATTTTTTTTATTATGTAATACAGCTAGGGGGTACCCCTACGGGCAATAGATAAGACATTTTTATTAAATCAGTAAAATGATTGCTACGTATTAATAATTATAAAGATTTTCCGCACTAAGATTATAAATTAAGAAATAAAAAACTGATACTTCACACCACATAAGTATTCATCAGCCGAACTTTAAAATATATTGAGGAAAATAATATGAATTAAATTTATCACAATATGTGATGAGCCTTTTAAAAAACGTCTGACCCAGATAAAATTTCAGTCTAATTTATATTCATTTTAAATATGCATTAAAAATGCTAATTTGTCAAGGCTCCATCTTGATTAATGTTTAAAATATAGATTAGTGCAAATTTTATCATAATAAATATTAAAAAGATAGCAAATTTTGTTTGTTTTATAGATTTTCTTTTTTATTATAAATCATTTATTTGAGGTGTGTTCAAAAAGTATTGCGAATTTTGAATTTTGAATTTTCGAATTTCGATTTTTTTTTGGCGGTATGTTGGTACTCATGTCTCTCACTTATGCCGACAAGTTCGGCCATTTTGAATGTTCAGGTAATTATTGATAGTTGCTGTGCTTGCGTTACGTGGACTCGTCTTCGACTTTTACCTGTTCCTAAAATAGATCATATTACCTGTATGAAAATTTATGTGAAAAACCAAATTAAGTTAAGCGCAGATGCATTCAGAATGTGCCATATGAGAAGCTACCTTGGACCAAGGTTTTTTGGTAGCATAAAATTTTTACAGAAGGCCGAGAAGATGTTAACGACTAAAGCCGTACCGGACGTCCGAGCACAAGTTTTGTTTACAGTTTTCTGCGATTGTAGAGCGTGGTGCAACATGAGTTCTTGCCACAGGGTAGAACAGTCAATGACTTGATCCCGAAACTGAAGAGGCCCATGAAAAGTAGGCTTGTACTGCACAAGATAAAAACAAAATATTTTTTGCAGTGCTTCAGAAATTAGACAAAACGTTGGCACAAGTGTGACAAAATAGATATTCATGAATAAATAGATAATTTTTAATAAATCACCACATTCGCAATATTTTTTGAACACATCTCGTATATTTTACTTATTTGTGTAAAACACTACACTGAAATATAATTAGAGAGCCATTATGGCGCAGTGGAACGCAGTCTGCCTTTAAAACAATGATAGTAGATTTGATTGTTTATTTTGCTTACTTTGGTAAATGCAATTTAATATACAAAACTTCACACTGAGCTCGAAGAAAAAGTCCTCCACATCTAGGATAAAATAACAAGTAAGTATACGAAAATACCGCATAATTGTACAACAACGTATTTGACCATTTAATGGCAATCAGTTTCAAAACATGTCCACCACAACGCAGATAACATAACATTTTTGAGAATTAAATGGAAAAAATACATTTCCTGAATAAACTAGATTTTAATATATTATTTAAATGATCTTCTTTTTGTTTGGTACAAAAAACGTCTCCCTAGTAAAATATATAATAAAAATGCAAATTACTATATAATAAATTAATATTATTTGTTTATTACCATGATCACTTACAGAAAACAACCATTGTAAATTGAATTTATTGCTCGGAAGCACCATTAAGGATTCATTTGCATAATATAAGGCGCTCGATACAAAATTGATCTATTTTATAGAATAGCAAAAGCTTGTTTCCATATAAAGAAATGGTAGGCGTGAATTTTTAACACGATAAATAAAATTAAAAAATTGTAAATAAATATTAAACGTGAACATAATCATAATTTTGTATAGTATTTAGCAACGTTGGTGTAATATATTACAATTTTATTATTCGTCTTTAAACCTCCTTGTTTTATTTCATTTTTAATTATTTTCAATGTGTCAAAGGCAAGTGTAATCGTGCTTATGTAACTTTTTATTTTCTTATGCTTTACATTATTTATAATGTTTGTAATTAATAAATATAATGGAAAGCTCAAGTTCAAAAACTAGTATCTCTCTTGATAGCTTAGAAGAAGACAATAAGGGAAAATCGTCTAAAATAGTCAAAAATGCTGAAGAAAATATTGAGACTATTCTTGTACCATTTTATGAAAAAGATGTCCTTATAAGAGTCCCGAAACAAAATAAACAAATAAAAGAAAATATTAATAAACACAATAAAAAAGAAGCTAAATTGCAAGAATCTAGAAATTATTTAGTAAATAAAGATTTACAAAAAAATAAAAAATCATCCTACTTAGAAATGTTTCGCAAGCAATTTTCTTCTATGAATATCAAGGGATCTAACAATATTGAAAATAATGAAATACGTTCAATATCTCCACAAGTTGGTGACACTTCAAATGAAAGTATTGGAGGCGAAGCCAGTAACCAAGTAAATGAGTTTTACAATACAGAATCATACAATGAAATCTATTATGATAAACTCCTAAATGGTGATCTTGAACAATACCTCAATGAATCTTTTGAAGAAGAATTAGATTTAAATACAGATGAGGCATATAACAACTTAAAGAGCGTTTCTGAAGTTTCGCAACCGCGTCGTAATATACGAAGAACAATAGAACCGCAAATACAAAATGTACGCTTGGGTGGTTTAGGTCCTGATATGGAAAATATAAAACCTAGGTTAGAAAGAGCTAGAAGTTTACAAAGGTATTCCGAAAAAGTAAGAATGGAAAATAGGGTCAAAATTTATAAAAAGGCCCACGATATCAATGATATAAAAATTAAAAAAGAAAAAGTTCCTAGGAATAAGAAAATAGATCAGGATAGCAGTCAGAATTCTTATCTGATTAACAAAATATTGCAAGATAATATTTATAAAAATGTATGCGATGAAAAAACGAAGTCTGCTAATGTTATGAAGAAGCGAGAAAAAAATAACCAAAAAAACAAAAATTGCACTAATACAATTGCTCTGACTAAGGACACCACATTGGCAATTGATAAACTTCATACAGACGATAATACTAAACTAATTAAAAACCGTGGTAAAACACTATCGGCAAAATGTTCAGAATTTAGTAGAAATACAAATAATCGTGATTCAAGGCCTAAGTCTAGCACTAAAAGTAGAACAGCTGATGTGAAAACAGATTCTCCTCTACATATTAATTTCCTAGTAAACGTCGGAGAAGTAAGGCCTTCGAGTGCTTTGAAGTTTTTGGAAGAAAAACATCGTCTATATCAAGAAAAAATAAAATCTTTTACTAATTCACAAAATCAATGAATTTTAATTTTATTTTTGTATAATCTCGTGCTGAAATTGTTGTAGTCAAATAAAAATATAATATTATCAACATTTTTGTTCTATATCAATATTATACAATTCAAATGACATGAATTTTATATTTTATAATATTAAATATGAAATGTAATGGGTTTTTTTTGTCAAATTGTATATGATTAGGGGCAAAGTATCGTTTTAATTGACGCTCAGTTGAAGACAGAGAGGTGTTTCAAGAATATACATTTATGTCACATTATATGATAATAATAACTATGTTAGATAAAAAACATTAATATTAACGTATTTTAATATTTAATTTAAAGTCTCATTTATTGCTCCAATAGAAATCACTAACATAAAATATTATGCGGAAATGCGATAAGTTATATTTATTTATATATCAATTTTATAAGAGACACAGGGGCACAATCGTGTGACTTTTAAAGCGACAGCGGGACAGCGGTTATAGGTTCTATTCCCAGAAATGAAATATGTTATGTTTTCATTTCGTCGCTCTGGTAATAAGGCAAAGGGCGGCGTAGAGTTCCGCCACTCAACATACAATGCATCAAATTCGCCGGAAAGTAGTAGTCAGTTTAAAAGATGTGTTTAAGTAAAAATATTATGTATGATTATGAATATTTAATTTAGTGTGCTATTAGTTACTTTGTTTTTCATTTTGTGTTTCGTACATATAGTAACATTTACACGTGATTAATAAGAGAGTTAATACATATAAAATTTTTAATTTTAGAGTTGCTCGTCCCAAAAATCGCTACCTTATCCTAGCGAAATATTTGTAGCTCTTAAACTGCTAATCTGATTTTCATCAAACATAACTAGGTCATATAGCGAGTTAAGCAAACAGACAGGTCAAACTTGTAACTCCTTCCTTTTTCTCTCAGGGTTTATAAGTCATTAGGTCTACTAGAATATTCTAACAGTTTTGGCATTTAAAAAAAATGTACAATTAAATATGTACATTGTAGAAAAACTAATTTATTAACAATTTAAATAATATTTAAGGTCTATCGTGATGCAGCGTTTATGCGCATAAACATGTGACTGTAAACGCGACAGGTTGTAGGTGTGATGGAAATAATAAATATTAATGTACAAACTTTCAATTTAAAGATATAATATTCTTATTTCTTCGTTCTAGTAAAAAGTAAAAACCGCCCCTCGACACGCAAGAGGAACGAAATAGAGTGTCTTAACACTAGGTTAAGTTAAGCCAACTTCCCTCTGCCTACCCTGCCATGTGCAACATACAGCGTGAAGCTGAATAGAGTAAATTATATTGTCAACATAATAGAAATGTGTTAAAAAATATGTCAGCTATAACTTTTTCCACTTGAACAAGGTTTTAGGAGCAAACCCCATGGTGGTGGTAGAGATTGAAAAGAATGACGCATAGTTAAACAACAAGTGAAAGTGTTCACTAGTAGTTGAGTTACATGTTTAAAAATAAGGAAGCTAGAAAGTTTTAAATACATTATTAGCGTATAATGATATAGAATGACGTCTATAAACATTGTAAGCACAGTTGTTTCTCACAATGCTTCGCAGTAGGCAACCATCGAGGGTTCTAATCCGGGATTTTTATAATTTAAATAATGTAATTTGACGCAAATTGTACAGCGACTAATTGTAAACGCGTCGGCTATGGGTTCAGTTCCCGCTCGAGGTAATAAAATTTCAATAGTTTGAATTGAGATCGAGTTTAAATATAAAGCTTTTTAAACAAACTTCACAATGTACATGTGTAAGGTACTTACTTTACGCTAACTTAATTTTACACATTGTATTATTCGTCAGGTCATAAAATATCACATTTATTAAACTAAATGGACAGTTTACAACTCAATAAATAAATCATCCATTGAGCTGAATATAAATTAACGTTAACAACATATTACAAATATATGCAAAATACTGATCGTGTTAAAGTGGCTTGCCGAATTACAGCGACATTTTATTTATTATAGAAACGTCCATTATGGTTTTTTTTTTACTTTATGTAGGATTTTTTGGAAAAATGTTCTGTAAGAATATTTTTTTTAAAATGGCATAGTAATTATTTATTAATGTTTGGGGTAGGTACTCATTTTGCTAACGTTAGAGACATTAAATTTAAACTTAATTATTTAATTTTTTTCACAATTATTAATCATCAAAAAATAGTTGTGACTCGATTAATTGATCTTTACTAAATAACCATGATGCTTATTATACGGGTTGCCATAGCAACGCCTATATAACTTTTTACAAGACTGTGATAGTGCATATGGGAGAGTCATATATTTATTTGGAGCAACTTTTAAATTTTATGTTAAATGTTAAATTTTATACTTCTACATCCACACGTTTAACGTAAAATAGATACATATCTATTTATAGTGATAATTTTAACTACAACTTATATTGAACAAATAAATTGTAGTCAAAATATGAATTACATTTAAATATACGTACCTCATTTATTTCTGACAACGTTACATTCCATTGAAATTGTTTTAGGTCCGGTTTTGTATGGAGAAAGTGGTTAAGACTGGAGCAGTAAAATACATACTATTATTATACTAAAATTGCCTTCACTACTTGTCGGCTCATATGTAAAATAAAGAAGTAAAGCTCCCGTTCATATTTGTATACGACACATGTAACTATAGATACATAATAAAAACTAAGAGATAGATGAAATTTCTTAAACTTTCTTCGAAGTATAACGAAATTGAAGCTTCGGCAAATTATTGTAATTATTAATATGTAATATTCTGACCAATGTACTTGAGTATATATATAAAGCATATTTTTGTTCCTTCGTAATAAGTGTTTTTAAAAATATATCGGCTTTTGATCTTTAGAAAGTAAATAATGAAAGTTTTATTTATTTATTATAGATATAAGGGACAATGTGAAAAATGCTTATCAAATAAAGTGCTTATATATTAAATTTGATCTTATAGTCGCACAGTTGAATAATGTGTAAACAATACAACGTTCTACTAACTAAGTTCTCTAAAGTCACTTTATGATGACTTTCACTATTAGGTCAAATTAAAAAGATTGGGAAGACATGGAGCGGAATTAAATCTCAAGGCCGTGAGAAATACAGATTCTTCGTGGACGCCCTATGCCCTAACTTAAGGCTTGTGAATATGAATATAATAAGTCTAGGTTATTTCTAGCTGTCTTGCTTAATCCGGAGGCTATTTTCATTCACTCACTCAGATTCACGCTTTATTCCGTTCATGTCAGGGTAGGCAGAGGGAACTTGGAAACCTAGTGACAAGACACTCCGTTCCACTTCCGTTCCCAACTTTCCGCCGAATTTGAGGCATTGCCTGTTGAGTGGTGGGACTTAACGCCGCGTTTTGCCTTGTACCAAAACGAAGAAATGAAAACACAAAATATTTAAATTTCCTTGTGTGGGGATCGAACCCACAACCCGTTGGTTACAGTCACACGCTTGTGCCGCTGCGCCACGCCAGGCCTCGCCTCGCAGGCCTATGGTTAAAAAAAAAAATCTTGTCGGGAACGAAAGTGTCTTTTTGGGAACGGAGTCGGAGTCTTAACATTAGGTTACCAGGTTCTCTTGACTCTGCCAATGCTGTGCAGATTACATTGTGAGGTTGAAGAAAGTGTAAAGGTGATAAAAACTTTCATTCTATTAAATAACGGAATACCGGATACAGTGTTGTTCGTGAATCAATAATTACAAATAGGATATTATTAGTTCTGATTTCACGATAAATACATTTTAAATACGTTTCGACTCGTATACTTTTGAAATTAAACATATCTGGATTGAAACGACATAAAAGCAAGTGTTTTTATGCAATTTGCAGCTTTGATTACTTATTTATAGTTCAAAATCATTTATTAATACTTTCTTAATAAACGGAATTGCGTCGGTTTTATAATGGGCATATAGCGCAAATGTATGCAGGTCAAATGTAGCGATCAACTTTTACTTTGCCCTTGATACGTTTCTGGACCCCAGTTTTTCCAGAATTGCTCGATCGTATAACTTACGAGACTGGTGACGTTTAAAAGCCACATTCCTATGCCTGTGAGTATATATGTGGTTATAATATATTTTAACTAATTTTACCACTTTAGAGTTAAAACAGGTATTTTTCTTAACTAGATAAGAATTGATTCATGTTTATGAATTTTAATTAATGATAATTGTAAATTAGTTTGTTTATGGAATAATAACTAAAATAAGTAATTAAAAATCGCATTACGGAGATGAGACATGTCTAACTAGTATTGCTTCCCATAAGCGTTTTGGTCAAATTCCAGATTTGTCGTTAATATATGTTTTTTTAAGTTGTTCTTGAGATAACTAGATAGAGGAAGCCACAGCTTCCGTACAGAAAATAATAATTATTACGAGTTACAGTAACATTTATAATATATTGAATATAAAAGCTGACTTTGACTTTGAACTACATAGACCAAGCGGAAATCGAGTTGACCTGAACAAACGCCCGTCAATCACCACTGTCACTTTTAAATCAATTTTTCAATAAGCCTGTAGTACTATAGACAATCAATAAAACGCTAATCAAAATTATCGTGTGCATAGATCACGGATATATAAGTGAGATATTAACACTGTATATTGTAAATTAAACTTTAATTTTGAACATATGAAACTACTGTTGAAGTCATATTTATAACTATTTTTTCGCATAAACTAATTGAAATGAGAAAATAAAAATATTTTTATCGTAGATTTTACATCAAACGAGACTTGAATCAATGATTGTTGTAAAACGAAACAATTTCTGGCCTTAAATATTTTCTCAGTTTCGCGCTTTTTTAAATAGCTTGCGTTATTTTTAGCGAAATAACAAGTAATGGAAACGTTCTGTGTTCACACAGACAATAATATTGTTATATTTTAGGATAGTAGTTATAGGATAAAAATAAACTTGTCTGAAGGTATTTCAGTACACAATTTATTTATTTTATTCTTATTTTTCGTTGACAAAGAATAATTTACTTTAGTAAGCTAACAAAACGCATATATACACAAATAGTTAAAATTGTGCTCACTTGCAATCAATGAAATGCACGAAGTGAATGTAAAGCTTGACCCATCTGTTGTAAAGTTATGAATGAAAAAAATGGATTACAATAGTTATATATATTCTGTAAAAATTTAAAAACTAAACTAGTAATTATAATTAATGCTGTCTATATATATAAAACTTTATATATATATATATATATATATATATATATATATATATATACATATATATATATATATATATATATATATATATATATATATATATATATATATATATATATATATATATATATAGGTATATATATATATATATATATATATATATATATATATATATATATATATATATATATATATATATATATATATATATATATATATATATATATATTCATCGTTCTGGTTCTAAGGCAAAGCGGCGGAAAGCGGGGAACGGAACAGAGTATCTTAACACTAGGTTACCAAGTTCCTTCCTTCTACCTTCCCCGCCATGTGCGAGATACAGCGTGAAGAAAAATAAGTTTGAAATAACTTTTTTTCTTCACGCTGTATATTAATTATTGAGCCGTTGTGACGTAGTTATCATTTAAAATATTATTAAAGATTTCCTAATACAAAAATTTTGAGACTGCATAAAATATCGTCATAGTATTCGTATGTCTTGTTAGAAAGTAGAGCGTGTAGACACTAAGTAATTATGGTAATATATGCATTATATTCCGGCGGATTCTGCAATGTACATGAAACGCAATTGTTTGGATATTATGTCACGTAACGCTGTGCATAATGCAGAACGTCTGGTTCAAAATATAGTCTCAGCGTAATATTGAAAGCATAAACATGTAAATATATGCAGAGGGCTATTTTAAAAACACTGTAAACGAGTTAATGGTAATAATTAGTAAAAAATACGTTTATCATATTGAATTGATTATAATTTAAAAATTCTTGAATTTTTCTAGTTTTATGGAAAATTATTTAAATGTGATTTATAATTAATTTGTAGGTTTTTGTATGTATTTAAGGTAACTTAATATGATATAAGCCAGTTATACCAATTTTGTTTTTCAATTGTATAAATTAAAAGTTGTCTTCTCAGCTTATTCAGTTGTAAGAAAGCGTCTTGGAGCGACATTTTCGCTTAGTAGGTGACATACTTGTGAGGTTCGTCTTGTAACCTATATAAAAATCACTAGAATTCTTTGTATTTTAGAGTAATTATATAATATTATTGCAATTTTATTACGTGAAATTGCTTCGTAACATTAGGCAGAGTGAACCTAATTTACAACACTCCGTTCTCTAATTTTCGCCCAGTTTAATACATTGACTATAAAATTCAACGCCCTTGTGTGATTTTTTTAACAGAAAAATAATTTGAATATGTTAATTTGCTTGAATAGATTATTCTTTAACTATTTTATACCTACTGCATAGTAACAGGTGTAAGTGAGGCCTACCTTATTAAATAAAGTGTAAAGCGATATTTAACTAAATAATTTTTAATTTAACAGCAATAATGAGGTTAAGTGGTAGCAAATAGATACTCCATGAAGAGACCTAAGTGTTAATAAATAAAATATTTTGAATTTAAATTCTAATACAAAGTATTAATTTCAGATTATCTAACTAAATATTATATTGTGCACTACTTGACTTTACTGACACGTAATTAACGAAACATCAAGCTGTAATTACCCGCCGATCGTTTTCAGCACACACAGTATACATTAAATATACCTTCAAGTTAACACACACCTTTCGTGGCGCAGGGCCATGTGCGGTTGTGGGGTCAATCTCCACTTGAGGAAATTAAATATATAACGTTTTCATTTCTATCGCTGTGGTAACAAGATAAAGCGCGGCGTTAAGTTCCGCCACTCAACATGCAATATCTTAAATTCGGCAGAAAGTGGGGAACGATGCGAAATGTCTGAACACTAAGTATTTTAAAAAAATCTTACAGTTTCATACTTGACAATCACAACTTACAATAGACTAAAATAAGGTATTTTAAGGCCGCTTGGTAATTTATATTATAAAAAAAAATAGTAGTTTATATTATTAAAAAATAAACTTTTTAATGTAATTATTAATTTCTAATAAGGTATTATTTTATGGAAAAGACGGCAAACGAGCGTACGGGTCACCTGATGGTAAGTGATCAACCGTCGCCCACGGCCCCGTGTAGCACCAGAGGAGCTACAGGAGCGTTGCCGTCCTTTAAGGTGGAAGGGCACCGGGGCCCGACATTACCTAATGCGAAACGCAGTGGCCAAAGCCACTACTTAACGCCGGTCTTAAATGCCGGGGGTGGTTATAATCCGGTCAAGTCTGCTCATGCGTGTTGCCATTACTGGCAACGTGACTCTACCACACGCACTTTAGTCGCCTCTTAAGACACCATCAGTACCAGGGCGATCCTATTCTAAGCCGGAATCACACGGCAAAATTATTTAAAATAATAAACTGAATTTACAAATTCAATATCACAATCATTTTACCGCCTATAAATGATATATATATTGTAACTTCTAACATTACAGAGATCGAAAACACAAAACAACAAAGTATATCTCCCTGGACAAAGTATTTGCATATTATCTTGAACACAATAGAAGAATGATGATCTATAAAAGCTCTATATAGCGTGCGATTTCAAGTAATTGCGGTGGCCGCGCCTGACACAGAAATGATGCATTGTGTGTCAACTATGGTTCTTTATGGTATCGGGCCTTTGTCCCTGTACATTTATAAGGATTTTAAACGACTTGAGCTCACAGTGACTCATTTTTTAGTTTAAGTAGGTATTTACATATATTACACGTAGAATTTTATAAAATAAATATACCAAAGCGTTTAATGTAAGCAGTTAGGAGCTCATTTCCCACTAAGGGGAGAAAATACTTACATTCCCTTTATTGTATTTTAACTAAGCGGGCTGGTGTATGTCACTTAACAATATATATGAGTATATTGTTAAGTGACATTCACCAGCCAGGCATATTTATTTAATGGAACGGAGTGTCTTAACACTGGGTTCCCAAGTTCCCTCTGCCTACCCTGCCATGTGCAGTATAAAGCGTAAAACTGAGTAGTAGTATATTTATATTAAATATAATTGCTCAATAATTATCAAAATTACAACATTCGTAAAGTATTTTTACTGTCAGTAGTCAGTACAGTAGAAATACTATTGAATAATAAACCTTTCACGCTTCTATTTAACATATATATATAAACATAATATATCTATTTTAGAGACGAAGCTAAAGTATTTAGTGTACATAGTCCAAGAAGCTGGAAGTCTAGCGTATAGTTTGCAAGAAGGACTAAACATAGTAAACAACTCAGTGAGAGGATTGCAAACTCCATATTACTTTGGACGTTTACGTTTCGCAAACGGTGTCTTGACAGTACTGTTCCTTAAAGCCAACATTACTTATAGTATTTCCTCAGCATCAACATGAATAATATGCACATTTAATATTTTATATTTCATAATTTCGACAGTTTTAATTACGCAATGATTAATTAATAATTCCACTACTATGTATATTCAAATCCAAACGATTATCGTTTGGATTTTAATATAATCAGACCACTTTTGTAGAAAACATATGAAAAGTTGAAAGAAACCGTCGCTCGCGTTTTGACCACTAACCCATACGGCGCAGAAGAGATGAAGTCCAGGTTGAAATCCCGCTACGCTATTTTTTATTCGTTGTCAAAACCAGTACTTTTTTCCTAAGTAAAGAAAAAATAAATAAAATTGTTTAAAGCCTACCAAACCGATTCTTAAATCTTTTCATTCTTATTCCAAAACACAAAAAGTATACAAGTCAAAACGCGACGTTGAGTTCCGGCACTTAACACGCAATGAATCAAAATCGGCGGAAAGTGGACAACGGAAGTGGAACGGAGTGTCTTAACACTAGGTTCCCAAGTTTACTCTGTCTGCCCTATCATATGTGGAATACAGCATAAAGCTGAAAAAAAAGTATATATCTATAATAAAACTGCATTTGTCTAACCAAATGTAGAAACTTTTACAGTATAAGTATTCTTTAGTATTTTCCCAAGTGGAATTTGAAGTCACAGCTATCGCATAAATTCAGGCACAACGAAAATGCATTACACATCTGCCCTCTCTAATACATACTATTATAGTAAATTTTGTAAAGGATTTCTGTTTATTATTGTTTATGTAATAGCTAGTTTTATTAATGTACCTTACATCAATATTTTTTATGAAAAATGTGTAAATCTATATATGTGATGATTATTTCGTACTTTATGATCACCTAATTTTGGTCCACCGTCTATAAATATTATTGTGCCTTATTTGAAAGTGTCTTACGCATATCAACAATGCCAATGCCCTCTTACAAAACAACAGAAAATCGATCAAAAGTATTAAAAAGAAAACCTTTATAGTACGAGTGTGTTCGTGCTTAAAGCGCCATATAAAATCGATATCAAACACATAACAAGAATCCGATGCACGAAAGCAACATAAACGCTATGGCATCTTCACGCTACTTTCAATAATTTCATTTAAAAGTTTCATTTCATTATTATTTTGGTAAAAAAAAGTAAGAAACGAAAACAAATTACCTTTGTCACATCAGTCTATAAACAGTGGTATCCTAACAATTTATGTATATTTTAAAATTAGACCAAAATATCGCATGCCAATGTGTTAAGGCATTACTGTACAGTGCTTGTACTAGCAAAGTCTATGTAGATTTTGAAATCATTAGATAATTTCGTTTTTCACTTTTAAATAGTACAATATTTGGTTTATCTTACTATGTAGAATATTGTTATTTAACGTAGGTACATATATACTATATTTTAAATATTAGAACCAATAATTTTTAAACATTTTATTCTTTGTATTTGTTTACGTTTGTTCACGCTAATGTAAGAAACAGGTCAGTCGATTTACATGCAGTTTTCAGTATTGTATTTTGGAAAACCTCTATTACCTTTTAATATTTGTTTTATTCAAATCGGTTCATAGACAAAAAAGTAATATGAATATAAAATATTTTGTTAGACAAAGTTGCTATAATATTTAAAATAATAAATAAATATTTATATTGTTCAAGCAGGTCGCGTGCTTAACATAAAGTTACCGTCTTCGCGCAGGATACGTCGTCTGACTACAAGCGTTCCGTTTGTGAGCCCTATTCTCTCTCCAGGGAAAGAATTATTGTTATTTCCTCACTCTTGTTACAAGTCAAAGCAGGGTGTAGATCGTTTCCGCCACTTTTAACGGTACAATTGCGTGTTAAAGCAATTTTCAACACTGTCAAGTCGCACAATTGCGTGATGAATTCTCGAAGATTGAATGGCAAGTTGGGAACGGAGGCTCTTATAAACTCTACCTGACCTGATATATGCGAGATATAACGTGAAGAGAATAAATAACTGATATATTCATTAATATTAGCTAAGCAACAAAAAATATTGCTTGAATATTTACTTCCTCTTCACGATCATTCAAAAGAAGAAAAAATGAGAAATATATCGTTTGGTAAAAGTTTCATACGCTCCTTTATACTTCTTCAATATTATTTTCATTGCGATACTATATTCGTTTTCATAAGTACTTTCACTCATGAACGCATTAATTGACATTTATTTTTTACTCGACACTTTGGCTGCTTTTGATTTCTTAAAAGTAATTAAATTCAATAAAAATATCAAACACTTAACAAGTTTACTTTTTGTTAAAAAGGCATAAATTACGACATAAAGTACTTGTTAGTACCTACTAATACTGTATCTTTTTTTGGTATTTTTTTATTTTAGATTTAGTTTCAGAATTTGGGATCCTAGTGTTATGCCTCCAGTGCCATGTACACTTGGCTCTTTCCGTTCCCACAATTCGTTGAGTTTGGGACATTACGTGTTGAGTCTATAAGGTGTCACGGTTTCACTCCCACGCTTGTACCCCTGTATTTGTGTGTGTGTGTGCAACAAAGCAGGCGTTCAGTTTTACCACTGTCCACCTTGACGTGGACGGAATACAGCATGAAGCATATAACAAATTACTAAATTATTATTTATGTATATTATAAGAGATTATTATTATATTATATCTTAGCTAATCTGCACCAGTGTACCAACAACTTGACTCTTATCGAGTCATCAAGTCAATAAAAATATAATACTTTCTTTTTTTACGTTTGAAATTTTAGATTAGATTAAAAACTTAAATTAAATAACTCGAGATCTGAAGTAAATTGTACGTTTGATGTCATTATGCAGTATTTTATTTTATATTAATAATGTTGTTTAGTTTCATTGCCATTTAAGTTAATGGAACTATCTATTCAAGTAACATTTATGCCAATTAATATGTTAGTTCTGTTCAGTCGATTAGGGTACTACTTTATATATACATATAAAGATTAAAATCTAAAATAATAAATATATTCCACTGTCTAGACAGTGGAATATATTTATTTTTTTTTTTTCTTTTAGAAAATTGTCTATGCTTATGATTTGACATTCAATAACCACTAGAATAAAAAAATAATTTATAATGTTTAAACATATTTCCCATATTCGAAACAGACACACATATGTAAATAGGTACGATTTTGGTAGTAAACACTCATTTATATATTTTTTAACCTACTATCTTTAAGTATTATTTAATTTTAAGGCAAAGACAAAACATAAATAATAATAGCGGATATGATACCTTCTCCATTTTTATACTCATTTAGAGTTATCGAAAAGCGAAAGCCATCTTTGTAAGAACCAATGGAGCCAGGAATTTGAAATCCCTAGTTTTATGAAGCGTATCACAATTAGGTCTCGACGCGATCAAGTAAGCAAGTAAATATTTAAAATCAGGATTGCATCCACTACGTACAAAGTCAATGCACACTCATCTTCGTTCGTTCAACTATTTAATGTTGCGTTCATACTCACGTGCTATACATTAAATACGTTTATATATTTACATACATGCATTCTGGTTTAAGCAACTTTTTACTATTTTATTATTGATTAATAAAACATTTTATACTTATTTAGTGTTGTACCAGGAAATTGTTTCAAATTAATTTTAATTTGTAATAAAAAAATGCACGCTTAGATCAATAAATTGTATTAGGTACATTATTTTTAAATGTTCTGTAAAATATTAAGAATTATGTTGATTAGTCTCGTGTTTTTAATTTTTTAAGATTTCAATTGAATAAAGAAATTATTTAGAGTCTGTTATACATCCATTATATTGTAGTAGCTGTAGCAACTACATTGATAATAATCAATGCCGGAAGTTAATACTCTGAGGCTTATCGCTTGAGCACTAAGACGTGACTATAAAAGCGACAGGTTGTGGGTTTGATTCCCATCTGAGGATATAAAACACTAACTACTTTTAATTCTTTGCTCTAGAGACAAGACAAAGCGCAGCGTTGAGTTCCGCCAATGCACATGCAATTCGTCAAGAATTCGGAAAATGCGGAACGGCAGATAAATTGATATGAGCACGGAGTGTTTTAACACTAGGCTTGCAAGATTTCCTTTTCCTACCTTAAGGACACTAGAGTAAAGTTAAAAAAAATTATATTACAAATTTGTAGTAATTTGATTTTAATAATTTATTTAAAAACTAAGTTATCCAACGCAATGTATTAGTAAATGGGTAAAAAATAAACGTAAAGAAAAACCTTAACAATTTGCTTCTAATCTAGCTTTACAACATTACGTTCACCCCAAATACAAGCGCATATAAAAACACGTATAGTTTTTTGTATGTATAATATATGTTTAATGTATTGTATATATAAAAAATAATTAAGTCGCAATAACATAATATTTTATATACGCATATGGCAGGAGAGGGCCGAGAGAACTTGAACTTAGGAACCTTGTGTTAAGACACACCGTTCGGTCCCACTTTGCTTCGGAATTTGAGGTATTATGAGTTGAGTGGCGGAACTCAACGCCGCCTTGTTGCTATTCTGAAGTTTTTGTTCAGTTTTACACTGTATCCTGCACATGATAGGACAAGCAAGGGAAACTTGGGAACCTATTGATAGCACCTTCCATTCCGTTTAACGCTTTTTGCTGAATTTGAGGCATTGTTGAGTAACGGAACTCAACGCCGCGCATTGCCTTGACACCAAAGCGAAGAAATTTAAATATTAGGGTATCGAATTCATAACTTATCACGTTGACGGTAGCACGCGTGGCACGCGCCTTAGGCCTTAGTCTATTCCTATCTGATATGAAATATGCCTTAAGGCGTATAAAGTATAACGATATATGTTAGTCGGAACTCTCTTATGAAATTACTAATGGAACAATTCTTTAATCTAGTTATTATTTACTTACCTTTTATCACCTACATTGTCATATTTTTCGAAAAGACTTTAATGGTTTTACGAAGGAAATATTCAGTGTATTGTTTTTTTACGAGTATATCTCGCATATAACAAAGTAGGCAGAGATAATGTATTGCCAAAACATTCCTTCCTCCATTTTCATTGGGATGAATAAATTTTTAACATTAACATTAAATATATATTTGTAACATATTTATTAAAGTACTCTTGTGTTACAGTATGATTTATATTTGTATACTATTATATTGGTGTAATCAAAACGGGAAATTCATAGCTCGAAGAAACTAAAGCTTTGGCTAAGACTGTGAAAGTGTTCTAGATTCAGTTGGTTCTAATTTGATAGTATTTATCTTACGTAAAGTAAGCTGGTTTATTTTAATAAGTTGTAAATAAATATAATATGTATATATAGTGAATCTTAAAGCTCATGTACATTTTATTTTTTTCTAAATAAAATGTATAAAATTACTAGCTAAGCTTTACGGAACAGTAATGAAAGCAGTAATTTCAAGATCATTTTCGGCTTACCGCCATTTTTTAAGAAATTGCATATTGAATGGTGCTCAACTCACGCCGTACTTCGTATTGCCATATGCAAATAGTTACAAGTGGACATTGAACCTACATGTACTGGGTTGATAAGGAAAGTCAAGACTGAATAATAAGCTGTTTTTCTAATAATATACTTTTCTGTACCTACTCGAAGATTTTCTTTTTCAGTTGCAGTAGTATTCAAACACTCAGGTCTAAGTGACGGAATTTAACGCCACGATTTGCCTTGTTACCAGGGTGATGAAGTGACAGACATTAAATATATAATTTAAAAATATTAAATATTTCTATAAAGATCATTTTATAGTTATATAAAGTGTTGTAAAACACGTGAAAATATGTACCAATATATAACCTTATACTAGCGGACCGTCCGGGTTGAGTCGCTATTCACCAGTTTAAACTATACGAATTAATAATTTAATACTATTTACGTGTTTATAAGAAAAATTGATACATTATTTTAATATGGTCATATATACTGTCATCGAATTAACAAATAAAAATAATTTATATCTAATTTTTCAGTGCCCCTAGCCCCATCAAAATAGGTTCAGACATTTTGGAGATTGAGCCGGTCACTCCAAAAGGCAAAAATTAAAAAAAAAATTGTTTGTATATTGTCTTTTGTAAATAACAATATACACTTGAAAATACATTTATTATTTTGTACCACAGTGATGAGTTGAAAACTACAAATACAAGTACAAAAATGAACATAATATGGTATATAATATATGGAAATAAGATATATTTTACATTAGTTTTAATGGTACAACTAATGTTAAATATATCTTAGTAAGAAATATTTCAGTCAGCAATCATAAGTAAAACGATAACTTAACTAACTCACGATGTTCAATTCATTTATTGCGAAATACATAAGATGCTACCATTATTTGCTGTCATTTAGCTATAAGCAAAATTATTGCGGATTACGTCGAATGCTCATAGTTATGTGTACATAATATAACACTTGATAAAAGTTAATGCCACGCAAGTTATGATTATGAACGTTATTAAGACCGTGGAGAGATGCTCATGGGAGGGTAGGCAAATGGAAATTGAAAAACTAGAGTTAATACGCCCGTTTCATTTCCCACTTTCCGTCAAATTTGACGCAGTGGTTGAATTCGCCACCGCGCTGTGCCTTTTTAGTACAGTGAAGAAAAAAAAAATATTTTATTTCCTCTAGTGGGATCGAACCCATAAACTGATGGGTTTATAGTCACACTGTTATGCCCCTGCGCCTTAATATATTTAAATTTATAGTATATTACATCTATTTCTTTTAATAGCAAAAATATTCATTTAAACGGTAGCAAGTTTGTCCCCATATTTGATACATATTAAATTTTTATAAAATATGTATTTTGACGAAATTTTCATAAAAATTCTGACCAATTATGACTTACCAGAGTGAGATTTGGTTTCATAATCGTGCTTACAGTCAGACATTTACTACACCTAAAATAGAGAATGCTCTACTGATCGCAAGAATGCAATTCTTTTTAATGAGTTATACATAAAATTAACAATAAATATAAATATTGACCACTAATTAGTTTGTGAACCTTTATCTTATGAATGATCCATTAGAAAAAAATGTTCTAAATGTTAATAGTATTTAATTAACACAACATCGCTTTCAAAATAGTCGATCATCGCTTTCAAAATAATCAATGAAGAACGAACGAATAACAATTAACAATTGATGTGATTTGCAAGTTTGATATAACTAATGGAACTGGTTACGTAGTAGTTACTGATTCAAACTACATAATTGATGGTTCAATAAACGTATCCTTAATTAGTCTATAGGAAATAAAAAAAAATCATTTAATTATTGGAGAAATTTGGAAACTTATAATTCTTATCTTACCTAATAAATGGGTTCATCCAATTCCAAACGTCATTTCAATCAGTAAAAAATGTAATTCCGTAACGTACTGATATAAAATACCGTATTTAATGGCAAATCACTCGCAATTAACCAGGCATCTAGTCGCTCTGCTGTTTCAAACATTTCGTAAGTATATTGTAACGACTTTTTATAATATGTTACTTCACCCACATAAGGTTATACTAAAGTGGAAGATGTATATTTTTATTACCTCATAATTGTATGAAATAATGCTTCAGCTTTTTGGCTATAATGATACCTAATAAAATCCATGTACGTTAAAACAAAGTGTTTTCGTGAAATTCTTTAATATTTGCAGTAAAGGAATCTCTTTTTGGTATTTACAATAAGAGAATTCTCACACACACACACACACAATAATCACATTCTCAATTTTGTTGTAAATAAATGAATATTTGCTAAACAGTAGCAGTCATTGAATTTTAATTTACTGTGTTCGTTCATAGTGTATTATTATTATTATTAAAATGTCTATTAATACTCGCATGTCTGTCTGTCATGTTGTAATATATAATTTTGTGCTCGTATTGGTATTCCAAGATCAAATTAGCGGCCCACTTTAATATAATTGTGAGAATTAAAATATTATTTTGGCGCGAGCTTGCTTTGCTAGTTTCTTAGTAGTTTTTAGTCTGTAATTTATTCGGCTAGTTTTAAAATGTATTAGTTATAGGATAATTAAAAAAAGCTACGGATGTATGTTTTATTAAGTGAAAAAAATAATTTGAAAAAGAGACAAATAAGCAACTTAAATAGTAAAGAAGAAATACAGATAAAAATATGTTTTAACGTTACTGTATCAAATGTCAGTGAGTTTGGAAACTAATGAACTTATACGTTCACTGACATTAAAAGGACAAAATAACGATATAATATTACAAATTAGTGCATTTAGTTACAACATTAGACAGTGTAGACAGCTCGAGAACGTTAGATAATTATAATTATTTGAAACAATTTATGTAATATTTTTTTACACTAATATTATGAACTATTAATTATATAAATGATAATGCCAAATTTGTATCCAAAAAATGATAGATAATGCAGTTAATTTAATACGCTTAAAAATTTAAAAAAAAAATTTGCAAATGTACTTAATTGATAAAAGGAAGATTTAAACCTGCACTCTTTAGATAGGGTGATCATTTTTAGAGTGTTAAATGATGATTATCTAACAAATATTAAATTTACCTTATTTTATGTGTACATAATTTCTTTCTCTAATTAGATAGTGTAACTACGCGTTTTGAGATCTAATGCGTTATGTCTCAAATTCAGACAATGAACCCTCATATAGTAGGTACCCTATATGAGATACTATTCAATATGGAGAATACAGTGTAAAGCTAATAAGCATTTGTTTTTAACCAACTTTAAGTAATATGTACCTATATTAAGCACTGAACTATGAGATCAGAATAGCGTAAACTATCTGATTACATAGTTCAGCATTGCATGAAAATGTTAAAATTAATTACAAAACATTGTAAGACCTAAAAGTCAGTGTCAGACATTGACGAAGTAATAGGTCCTATAATTTTATACTATGTGATTACAATACACGTTATATTAAAATATAAAAAAGAAACTGAAGCGCCATAATTGATATGTTATGCTCGTGAACAGAATACAGTTATTACGCAATATATAAACGGTCATATTAAAATATCATCAATTTCATCGAACGCATCGTTTTTTTTTATCACCTGTCTAATGTCACGTTACAAAACGGTGTAATGGTTAATACCACCACCAATGGCATATATACCATATTGTATGATAAAGAATATTTTTTATACTATATAACTATTTCATATGTACCTACGTGTTCCGTATTTTGTCCTTCCTAGCCATATAAAATAGTCACATATGTTCATATTTAAATTACAACATAATGTGCTTATTTAAGGATTGTGTTTTTTGTAGATTTAAAGTCAAACTTATTGACTTACGTACTGTAAAGTATATTAAGTACATTTTAATCCACGAAATGATTGGTGATATAAGCATTTGTTTCTTTACCAAGTCACTGTCAATCATATCTTAAAATATAAATAAAAACGTTTTAGACGTTTTTATTTATTTATATATATGAAAATAAATGAAAATAAATGAATATATAATAAAATAAATGAATTCGCCGGGATCACACGGCAAAAACGTTATTACATTAACGTTTTTGCCGTGTGATCCCGGCTTAGAATAGGGTCACCCTGGTACTGATGGTGTCGTAAGAGGCGACTAAAGTGCGTGTGGTAGAGTCACGTTGCTAGTAATGGCAACACGCATGGGCAGACTCGACCGGATCGTTACCACCCCCGGCATTTAAGACCGGCGTTAAGTAGTGGCTTTGGCCACTGCGTTTCGCATTAGGTAATGCCGGGCCCCGGTGCCCATCCACCTTAAAAGACGGCAACGCCCCTGTAGCTCTTCTGGAGTTACACGGGGCCGTGGGCGACGGTGATCACTTACCACCAGGTGACCCGTACGCTCGTTTGCCGTCTCTTCCATAAAAAAAAAAAAGTTATGTTGTCCTAATTGGTGGATATATTACGACAATATCCAATGAATATGTTAAGAGTTTCCAGTTTCTTACTCAGCTTGGGAACCTAGTGTTAAGACATTCCGCTCTGTTCCCCATTAGTTTCCTAAATATAAATAGGTAAAAAAGATTACTTTTAAAACATTATAGTTGGAATAGTTAAGCACTAGCAAACAATCCAATATTAAACTTATCTCATCTCATGATGATTACATTTCATAACGAATGAAACAAAATGTTAAGGACGTCAGTATATCAATTTTTAGTTATACGTTTTCTTATTTTTCATACGTTTGAATTCATGGCGTTAAGCTGAAGGTTACTGGACGGAAACAATTCTTTATTACTACTTTATTTCTTAATTCCGGAAAAATTATTTATTTAAGCAGAGTTGCTTCACTTATGAACTTATTGTCGGATAATTCATATTGAAGGTTGTGTATTCGACCTTGTACTCAACCTTGGTATGTTCTACAATTTTAGTATTTACTTTTCGTTAGAACTTGCATGTTTTTATTTTATTTTTCTCCATTCTATATTTTGAAAAAAAAATATGAGAGAAGTATCGATATGATATTTTAAATTGAACGCATAACCACTGCCTCCAGACAAAATGATGTGACGAACATTCAAAAATGTACTACAATGAGAATTTAATGCAATTAATTTGTGTTCTTTATTTTCTTTTGGATACTTTCTCTTGTCCTTTGCATGAATGTGCAATAAAACTTTATTTGTATATACTAAGTTTTAGTACAAAAAAATATATATTTTCAAGCGATATACAATAAAAAAAAAAGTTTAAAAAAGTAACAAGTAATATTAAATGCTGTCGTAAGAGAACACTTTTAAAATGTAGCAAGACAACTTTCACTCTCACTGCAGCGTCTTAAAATCGTCTTAAGTATCTATTGATGATTTTATTGACAATTTGACACCACTTGTTCATGTTTTTTATATATTTTTTTTTTACTTACTTTCCATATTAGTTTCTCACGTTAAAAATTGCCATTAATGTTAAGTAACTAATTAAATACCGTTCTTATTAATTATAATATTAAATTAATATTTTATCTGTATAGTATATTCAATTTTATTTAATAACATTTCTGTTATATAAAATAGTTGTAAATAAACATAGCGTTTGGATAAAATAAGGCCAGTCGTGGCGTAGAAGCGCAAGCCTGCTACTTTAAATGGTTATATGGGATAGGTTGTGTGTTCGATTCCACTCAAGAAAATGAGCTACTTTAATATTTTAGTTTTTTTTATGTATTTATTTCTGGCGCGGCGCAGAGTAATGTCACAAAAAAAATAATATTTATAATACATTTATCTGGTCGTGCTTCAAGTCAGCAGGTTCGATTTGTTCCATATTTGTCAATAGGTACAAAATGATTGCGTAAATAATAAATATAATTTATATTAAATATATTTTACAATTCAAATTGTCTGATCGACATATTTCATAACGTTTAGGAATGCTGTGCAGTACTTTGCACCTAATTAAAATCGTCTTAAACATACTTAGACTTCAAGACATTCTCCGTACATGATAGAGCCTCATTGCCTATATACAGTGGCAACATAATCGATATATATACAGCTCTTATTTCTTATATGAATAAGATCGATTTTATTCCTACTCGAGTAGTTTACACGAAGGTTAATTATTATTGCAATATAAACCGCGTTAGTATAATGTCATTGTGACGTCCTTGACATGCGACACCGAGCGAAACAGTGATACCAATATGTGGTGACACGACCGACTTCGTAGTGACAGGTATATTTAAATCATTGCTCTATATATTGAAATTTTCAAATATTTGCTTAAATATTTAAATACAAAGCGACAGTTTGTATAGTTCATGTGCTAAAATATTAAACATCTCAATTTTCAAATTATTTATTTTACTCGATTCTCAAGATCGATTTTTTATATCCACTAGTTTAAGTGAAAGCTAGTGTCAGAAATCAATTCACGAGGAGAACGGATAGCTGATGTTAAATCCTTCACTTATATACTTTATGGTTATTATAAAATTAACTCAGCACTTTGGTGTTATGACAATCTGGCATATGATTAATTAATTGCTTATATCGTCCACTTTATAAGTCGACGCTTATATCGTGTCTTTTAAAATTCAATTTCGTTATTCGTACTTTCTCCATTGCAACAATGACGTTTGAACGGTTATGTAATAGGTAAACTAAATTTCGATAAATATTGATAATACAAATAGAATCTTACGAGAAGCGTTTGAAAAGTTGTTTAAAAAATATTTAAAAGTACTTGACATTTAAAATATTAGAACTTTGGAGTCTCGACATTTTTTTAAAGTGTATTTAAATTAAAATTTCATCTTCAATGTTAGTCAAAACATATCAACAGCGGAAGATAAACAATGTAAGTATTGCTAATAGAATGGATATCGAACATGGCCTTTACAATGGTCAATCGCAGCATCTTACCACTTACTCAACAATGACCGTGACCTGAAATGTTCATCTCAATTCACCCACGTGTGCTTAAGCTTACTTTCTATCGCATATACATAATATATGGCGCTATACGTATTGTATAGTTTTGTCAAAATATAAATATTTATTTGCTAACTGAGTTAAATATTCATTTATCTGTAGATATTTAGAGTTTAAATTTAAATGTTGAGGGTAATTAATAGGTGTGTAATAATGTTTTCTACTTTAAAGTATTATTTTATGAAGATAATTATAATATTACGTAACAAAAATAATAATTCAATACAATACACAGACAGAACTTGTAACCTAGTTAAAAGACACTCTATTCGCATAAAGATGTTTCCGTTTCTTTTGCCTGTTAAAAATATAATATATGTATTTGCAAATTTATAGCGGAAACCCGCGTTTTATTGTAATAAAAATATATCTTGTTTTACGGTCTGTTTAGGAGATTCCTTCACAAGAGTCAAATTTTAAACATATTACGCAATTCACGCTTTACTTTAGCAATGATTGTTTTTTAATTAGTTTTTTTAACTAAAAATTAAATGCACTGATTAACGAGTTAAGAAACTTTTTAAATGTTATGTTATGTTGCAGATTGGTACAAATGAGAGTTACATACACTTGTGAGATATGTATTAATTGTAATTATTTCTTACTTATCATATTTCCAACTATAATTCTATTAATCCATCACAAGCGTGTGCAACGGAAGGCCTTCACTTAAATATATACCGAATCTTAAAATTTAAATGATATTGCTCAAAAGTTATAATATTTTGTTTTTACTATGACCGCTTATAGAATAAATGCAAAATATTTTTCTAAGCAGCATTTAGTGACACGTGCTTGGAATGTTTTCAAAAGTATGAAATTATCTTTAACTGTTCCAATTATTGTTCATGGTTTCTAGATTTGAAGAACATAAATATATAATAATTATCTTGTTAATCAGATTGTCACCGGGAAGCTGCGGTACAGCGTCTTGCTGTAAACGTGACATGGGTGAAGATTCGATTCCCAGCCGCTGCCAGTTTTACCAATGTTAATATTAGATCAACAATGTTAATAGACTGAGGAACGTGATCTCGGAAACATGGAGGTTATCACCTGTGCACTTATAAATTTAAATTTGAGTATGTGTTGCTTAACCTTAGGAATACTAACAAGTATATATATATATATATATATATATATATATATATATATATATATATATATATATATATATATATATATATATATATATGTATATATATATATATATATATATATATATATATATATATATATATATATATATATATATATATATATATATATATATATATATATATATATATATATATATATATATATACCCACTTTCCGCCGAATTTGAGGCATTGCGTGTTGAGTGACGGAACTCAACGCAGCGCTTTGCCTTATTACTAGAGCAAAAAAATGAAACATTAAATATTTAAATTGAAAATATTAATTTTATTTATTATATTAATTCAACTGGGGATCGAACCCAGAACCTGCCGGTTACAGTCACACGATTGTGCCGCTGTACCACGACATGCCTCAAAAAAAAAAAATATATATATATATATATATATATATATATATATATATATATATATATATATATATATATATATATATATATATATATATATATATATATATATATATATATATATATATATATCCTCTTCTCACTTATGTCTAATTGTCTTATAAAATTATCGTATCATTATTATCGCAACAATAAATATAAACAATTATCATTTCATTAGGTGAGCTTTATCATCAGTTTTCTATCGATTATACTTCATACTTCCTCTGTTATCATCGTATTATTGTAACAACGAACGAACAATGAGATCGTTGATAACAAATAATATAGATAATATCAGTATCTATTTAATTGGTAAACCTTTCTAATATTATAACAAAAACGAATATATACGTCTTATCATCTTTATAAAAGTATCTAATTAAGCACAAGATATTACCATACTCACTATTAATATTTTACTAGTGAATCGTTTGTCTTTGTAACATATCTCTTATAATATATAAAACCGGCTATTATTAAAATATACAGCAGATATATAATAATTTCACCTTTCGTAACGTTAAATTTATTAATTTGACCGTGAAAAGAACAGACGAAATAAGCTGCTTAAATATTTTAAGGAAATTAATTGGAAAGTTTAAATTTTTGTATGAGAAACTTGAATTAAATATACTTATTTACATAGTCAAAATAGTAACCCTGTTATGTAAATAATATATTTTATTTTAGTATCATAGAAAATGATATGCTATTTATCACGACCAGAATTTTTTCGCTACGATTTGTATTTAGTTAATTATGTGTAGAATATATAAATGTCTAATGTAAATAACTCAACGCCCTTAAAAGGATTTATAAAATACTCCTTAATAGTTACGTAACGAGAAATATATTGATTTTATGGTGTCACTTTATCATATAGGTCCTTTCAATAGTTTTACAAAAACGTCACTAAGATATCTATCTAATGGTCTAAGCCTGACTGCGAATAAGAAAAAGGCTTTTATATTTGAAAGAAATGAATAAGGATAGAGTGCAAGATCAGCGTAAATTGATAAGATATTAGAAGAATTTAATGAGACAGTATATCTGGGTAATATTTTTAGCAGAGACAGATGATACGAAATGAATGTGGTGCGGCGTATTTCTGCCGGTAACAGAGTTAACAGTGCCTCTGTGCCAGCTGCATTGTTGAGACAGCGAAACGTCAGCATAGCTGCGCGTTTGGCCGTACACAATGCGGTATTGGTATTGACGCTGCTGTACGGCAGCGAAACGTGGGTATTACAGAAGAAGAATGTAAGAAAGATGAATACTGTAAAGATTCGATCTTTTCGTAGGATATGCGAAGTCAGTTTAGCATTAGCTAAACTATACCTAATGAAGTGATACACAGAATGGCAGGTACTAGTGTGGATGTCACAGTGAGAACGAAGAAGAACGGGCACATGTGGTTTGGGCTTGTCGAGCCAATGAGCCGAACCTTCGAAAACATACTGTGTTTTCGACCTTATGATACTGAAGGAGGTTCACGTAAGAAGCATGACGACCCCCCGGAGGGCATGTATAAAGAGGTTGATGACAGTGACCGAGCGAAACAAGTATGCTGAGATCGTAGCACTTTCCGCTTGGCACTCCGTTCCTATGGAATCCTGAACCTACGTTAAGAGAAGTCGTGAGGAAAGCTTTATGAAAACGATGACGCACATAAGTAGGTCAAACAGTAGTATATAGTTGTAAATTTAAAAGGTTAGGATTTATTAAATATAGATAGATACTCAACAAAACAAGCCAAAATATAAAAGTACTAATCGAGTTTTAACTAGCAAAAATATGTATGTATTATCCTTAGTATGTATTTATATAATATTCGTAAGTGTATACTTAATGTTAAGCGTATACATATTTATGTCTCACTGTTTAAGTAAGTATATGAATATTACAGATTTTATATAAATATTCTGAAACAGCTATTGAAAGTGGGATAACTGAAAATATTTTTTTTTTATAATTCACTGACATTTATTATGTGCCAAGTTAAAGCTTCCTAATTTACCACTGACCGGATTTATTATATATTATAGCTAATTAAGATAAGCGACCCATCCCTCATTGTTCTGAAATAAGTTTTTTTTGGTATTATTTTATATCACGTCTCTAAAACCTAAATATATAGGTATAATCGAAGCGTTCTGTAGAATTAAAAAAAAAGAATAATTTTTAGTTCAGTTTACTTTCAAATTAGACTTGTAACTTTTGGTGAACATAAATTAACAAAGAATAAGAAAGGGGGATGCCCCTCAAGATACAAATTAGGCTTTAACGACATACAAATAATTTGACGCTGTCATGATGTTAATAATAATTATTATCCCAATGATCATAATAATATATTGTAAATTTATAACCCCGAGTCAAATTCGAATTAATAATCCAAATGTATAGTCATTATTGTGACATTACCTAATTCATTATATTAACTTTTTTCAGCCTATGATATATTATAATATATAAATATTTTTGTAAACGAGCTCCCTTAATACAATGCTTACGTATTTATATATCTGTAAAGATATAAAGCAGAAATTACATTATTTACCAATATATAACAATGTATGTTGCAATTATGAATTAATCTGTTTTGCTTTTAATATTTTTTTACTATATTTTTTACGTGTACGAGTTCAAGATGTTTTTATCATAAACCATCGATATTTTCCTCTTTTATGACACAAAATTTTTAACAAGAAAAAAAGAAAATTGATAGCCGATTTCTATTGAGGTGACCGCGACGCTACTTTATTTTTTTGTTAAACTTTGGTTTTGCTTAAATGATGTAACGAAACAAGTTTAACGATTACATAGATCGATGTTTAGGTACTGTTTAATAATTTAAACATATTATACAACATTTTAGAATTTTTCTTTATGCTTTTCGTTTACAAAACAAACAAAATTTTTGTAAACGAGCTCCCTTAATACAATGCTTATTTATATTTTAAGCGATTTTTTAATGTGAAATCTATAAAATACACTGTTTGAATTTTAACAGAAAACAAAATTCACGAACTTAAGCTTTGACATCACATTATTTATATCATTTCAATTCGAAGTAATTATATATATATATATATATATATATATATATATATATATATATATATATATATATATATATATATAATATATATATATATATATATATATATATATATATATATATATATATATATATATATATATATATATATATATATATATATAAGTACTATAACACTACCTACCTATATACAGTAATTAAATTATATTTTCTTAGTAAAGATGTTGTCCGCGAAGTTTTAAAATTTCATTTTAGTACCTATGTTTATTTTTTCAATACATACATATGTATATAACTGTAGTATATTTGTACAGACCATTAACTTGTTTTCGAGAGAGAAATCATTCAGTTGTGTCACTAAAAGTAAAAGTGGCACCGGACAGCGGCGATCCGAAACATAATAATATGCGTTCAT
Organism: Eueides isabella; assembly: GCA_019049475.1. Taxonomy (NCBI): domain Eukaryota; kingdom Metazoa; phylum Arthropoda; class Insecta; order Lepidoptera; family Nymphalidae; genus Eueides; species Eueides isabella. The sequence continues at coordinate 4,531,801 of CM032394.1, read as the reverse complement.
GTGCATAATAACGGCAATTAATTATATAATTTCAAGAGTATTAAATTTAGACTTAACACCTGTACCATAGATAAAATATAAAGCATTATATATATATATATATATATATATATATATATATATATATATATATATATATATATATATATATATATATATATATATATATATATATATATATATATATATATATATATATATATATATATATATATATATATATATATATATATATATATATATATATATATATATATATATATATAAACCTCGTTACACGTTATCATAGTCTCACAGAGTTAATGACGTATTTTTATTTAAATATTTGAGAAGTAAATAGAAGCAATCTTTACCAATTACCTACCTATGTAATTATGTCCTTTGGAAATAACTGTAGGTGTCGCAACTTTTTTGTTAATTAGCAAATACATTTTCTAATTACAAAAATGACAACCTACGAAACCATATAAACAGAAGCGTGTTTTATTTATTTATTTTTTTCAGACGACTTTCTGTTTTTTTATATATAGATATATTTAAAAGATTATATAACTGTAAGTATTTTAAAATACAAGTTACGTTTACCTACAATTTTTTTCATTGAAGTTAAACAACTTCTTTTTATCAAGATTTTCGTCTAACCTCCCTATTATGTAGGCTATATTGGTAGTTAAGTTCAGGTCAATCTCTTGTGCAAGTCGTTAAAATATTAAATTACCATAGAACCTTGTATATTTATTTAAGATGTGGCTGATTATGCTTACTACGAATTTCTGTTTTGTTAAATAGGATTAAAAAAAGACATTCATATTGAAGTTTAGAAGAAAATTTGATTTTCGCGATTGTTACACATTTTAAATTAAACAATTTTTGCCGGATTAATCGCGCTTATTGAAATTTATACATTTTTAGCAATCTGACGTTTTGAACACTTTATAGTCTACCTGTGACCAAGGATTACTGTAAAGTGACAGAAACTTTGGGTTCGTAAAATATATAATGAAAATAGATATAAATATCAATATTTGCGATTAATCCGTTTAAAATTGTTTAATTTAAAAAAAGAAAGTTAAATATATTTCTTATAGAATTTTGTAATATTCAATTCATTTGTTATTAATAAAACTTACCGACGTCTCGTAGACTGTTGGAGGTTTTTTGTGCGTTGGCTAGTAAAACTAGCGATACGACGACAAAAACACTGGGTACTTTGTTTACTAAAAACATATTTTACAACGTTCACTATAAATTAAAATGAATAATAACGAAAATGCAGGCAAATATTTCAATAGGACTTTTATTCATAAAATATAAGTATTTATATCTTTTCTAATTTAGAAACGCGATATAATTTTTCACGTGCAAGCTGCCGCGATCGAGGGGCGCGTCCGGTGCGGCCTTTGAAAACTATAGTTACTGAGAAGCTGCGCCGGCGCAGGTGCGTGATCGGAGAAAGATCTCGCTGGTCGTACCTTGTTTATAAGATTCACTCGCGAATATTAATATGGTAATTTGTATCAATCCGTTTAAAAATATACATAAGCCTGTTCGCTAATTATTCCTCATGCTATAGGTGTAATAAATTTTAAAACATTTATAGTATTCGTGTTTTAACGCTGTGAACAATTCAATAAGTTTATATCTAATTTATGACTGTCCCTTATGTATTATACGCTATCTCGCACGTACGGTACTAAGTAATAACTTTGAACTTGGCAACCTAGTGCTTTGTTCCTATTAAAATACAATCATTCCCCAATTATGCCTGAATTTAAGACATTGCGTTTTGAGGCGGAACTCAGCGCCGCGCTTTTGCTTTTTTACTAGAGCTAGAAAATTACAATATTACATTTCCTTGAGTGGGATTGAACCCACGACCTGCCGCGTTTACATTCGCACGCTTGTGCCCCTGCACCACTACACATCTATTTGTCCGATACTTGTTTAGGTATATGTATTTTTTTAATTTACTGTCCAATGATTTAGAGATAACATTTTAATATTAGACTTATATAGCAAATACAAAGAATGAAAATGAATAAAAATATAACAACAAAAGTATTAGCGTTTTGAAAGATATATAACACATAAGTATGTGCCAAATCTTAAAGAAAGTAAATAAGTTATATATGAATAGTGAAATATTTTACCTAGCTTTACACCTAGCTAGGACAATGTTAATAGGTAATAATTTTGATAATGTTATTATTTATATATACTTTATTTTATATTTATTTTTTACTTTTGTATTATTTTAGTGATCCAATAGCAATTACATATGTACATATATCAATCACATACGTGTTCAAATATGTATATGTATATAAATATTCAGCTATGTTTGGAGTACAGTTATAAGGATTTCCATAAAATGAAAATAAAAAAAACTGTTAAGTTTTATAGTGATTTTAATAAAAGAAGAATAAATGTTATCTTTACACCAGTAACGAGTTAATAAATTTGCATAAAAATCTTATTTTATGAAATACCTTTGATACTTATTTTCTCACAAAACGCGGTTGTTCCTTATAAGAAAAATATATATAAAAGTGATTATATCAGAATATGTTTTATGTAATTTCTTTATTATTTCTTATAAAAAGATCAGGATGAAAAGTATACTATGCTTAAGTTGCTTTTGAACTATGACCATTTCAGTATTGTTTTATCCGGTAGTTAGCTGTATTTTATGTAAATGACTTTATCAGCTTTTTTTTGCACAAAATTAAATAGAACATCGGGATAAAATCCCCAAAAATACTCGTATACCTCCAGAGCCTAATCTATCACTATACTAAATGTTATTCTGTTCAAGTCAACAGTTTCTGCGTGATTCGTGAACAAACTGAAAGACACCAGATATATAAAGTCTACTGAATGTTATCAGTTTTTATACCTTTTTGTTTAAAACTAACTTTCTGTTCCCACAAGTGCGATTGGAACCCAAAACCGTCACATTTTCACCACCCTTATGTCTCACCCTTATGCCACCGCACACGACGACCTCAATTAATTTCACATTTCCATACAAAGTATTAGTTATTCTTACTCTAATTCGTTTGTTGAATCCGTAGGTACTTATAATTATTGTTATGATTACATAGCCGAAATAGCTCAGTTGGGAGAGCGTTAGACTGAAGATCTAAAGGTCCCTGGTTCAATCCCGGGTTTCGGCAGTTAGCGTAAAACATTTTTTACATGACATAGTCAATTTGTAAATAATAATCAAATACTTACTAATACTTTTTACATTTTTTTCCCTAGATTCTGTATAGAGAAAAACAATATCTGTATGTGGATGGATAATTTATGTATTTCATTTACTAGAAGTTCCTAACTTCTCTATAATTTTTTTATGTTTCTCACTATACAAGATAATAATTTATTGTAATTAGTTACAAATTTAAAAGTTTTATATTGTATTGATATTTAAGCTTATATATATATATATATATATATATATATATATATATATATATATATATATATATATATATATATATATACATACATATATACATCTACATATATATACATACAATTATTAAAATCCAATATATCCTTTATCCTGCCCAGGCTCAAATAGGCTTTAACAAGCACTTTTGAATCGTCACAACATAAATTTACCATAAAATTACCACCGGCTCGGAATGCAGTTCTGCTGAGAAGAGCTGGCAAGAAACTCAACAGTTGCTCTTTTCAATATCGAATAAAGTCACAATTTCATTGTTTATATTATATTCTGCATGAAATTCAAATGACCTTAATTAAATACATTTTTATCATTCAAATATTCTTCGACAGTGTAGTACGCTTTCTTAATTAACATTACTTTAACATTTACTTTAAACTTCTCTAGTGGCAAATTCAAAATACACTGGACGCTGAAAGCTGGACGACTTCAACTTACGTAGCAAGTAGTTGAAATATTTAATAAAAATATACTTTAGTTACAAATATATATTTTTTTCGGCATAATTCAATACGTTTATAATTGCATCATTCATACCGTAACCCATACACATACACCTGCAGCATTCTGAAATATTTTTGAACCCTTATTTATTGCATATATATAATCTCTTTTTCCAATTTTCTACTATATAAGACGATTCTTACTTAATATACCCTCCATAGCTCAGGGGTAAAAGCCAAAGAACAATAAAATTTTATTCAAATCCGTCAGTCAGCTTAATAGATATTAGATGCGTATCTATTGAAGTGACTGACGGATCATCTATAATACGTATAATATAATTTACTTAATGAGATTATAATTTTAACATAATTATTTTAAAAAAAAATATTTTTATATAAATTAAACAAATTAATAATAAAATACATGAATACAGCTTGAAGCAAAATAACGGGAATTGCGTAGGAACACATTACAATTGAGGAGAAGAAAACTGTATACTTAGTATTAAGACACTTCGTTTCCATTAACATTTCCGTTTCCCGCTTTTCGACAAATACCGGGGATATTGCGTGCTGAGTGGCGAAATTTGACGCCTTACTTTTGTGAGAGGAAATGGAAATATTAACCATGTATTTCGATTTAATCGAACCGCTAACTAATCCTGCACATCGTTTTGCCTCATATTAAGTAATGATGCTGAATTCAACGATCGACGATAACCAGAACGTTGATCAACGATGTACATACATACGATATATAGATACTTAGACAAAGTCCAGCCTGTGGAGACGCAGTCCTAGTTTTAAGAGTACTACCAGGTAAGACTACCTTGGACAGAACGAAAAAAAATCTCCACTACAAACGATATTGCAAACTGTGAGAGTCTCATAGGAAACGCCCTGATGATTAAAACACTTTTATACTTAGTTATCATTCGTATTTAGTAAGTCGTATATAGTAAGGTCTTGGTATGAATTTTCTTAAAACATAATATCTATGATGTATTATTTTTTATCTACATCCTAATATTACTACATTTTCTGTATTCTTTACTTTTGTCTCTGGCCGTTTCCAGAAGATGGCGATAGGCAATGTTATACGTCAAAGTCATTAACCGCTAGTATTATTTGTTTTAGTCAATAAGTAAGATCGAAATTAAAGTGAATTGTGCGTGATTTGTGGTCTCTAGTTACACAAACATTTTTGTGTGACTATGGCCGGCTTTACAGAAAATGCTTTAATTCGCAAACTACAAGAGTTAAATTCTAGCCAACAAAGTATACAAACATTGTCATTGTGGCTTATACATCATAGAAAACACCATGCCGCTATAGTTAAAACGTGGTATAAAGAACTTCTTAAAGGTATGTATTGCAATGGTGATCTACAAAATATATGTACAAAAATAGAATGATAAGAAGGCAATTCTTGATTTCTTTTACAACTTCACACCTGATCAAATATTTATTATTTACATTTACTTATAGCTTATAGCGTATACATTATAGTATAGGAGCTATTTTATATAAAACATTTCCATTATTATATATAAATACCTCGAAACTCCGTCAGAATTGGTCTTGTTTTCATTATAATATAACCTAAAATATTTATTATTTCACATTCTAGCTAAAGATAGTAAACAATTAACATTTATGTACTTGGCGAATGATGTTATTCAAAACAGCAAGAAGAAAGGTCCAGAATATGGTAAAGAATTTGGCAATGTTCTTGTAGATGCATTTAAGCATATGGCGAAAACTGGAATTAATACAAAAACTAAGCACTCCCTGCATAGAATACTTAATATTTGGGAAGAAAGAGGAGTATATGAACCACAGAAAATCCAAGACTTTAAAGTAGCTGGTAAGTACTAAGCATATAATTTCTTAATAAATTTATATTTCAACCTTAAAAATGCCAACACTGTAATGGATATGTAACCTGTGTTACAGTTGATCCAAATGATGCAGAACCAAAAAAAGTAAGTAAAAGAAAAACTATTGAAAATGAGCCGAAAGAGTCTGAAAAGAAACCAAGGTTGGAAGAAAAGGTAAAAGAGAAAAAAGAAAGAAAAAAGAGTGAATCTAAATCTAACTCGGAATCACACAATGACTCTCATTCTACAGTTAGTCCGAATACTCCACCAGGAGATCCTCCCGAACCTGAAGAACTTATAAAGGTATATAATAACATAGCATTATATTCAAATAAGTATATTTATAAAAAGAAAATGTAGGTAAAAATTATTACACTAATATAAAAAATAAAAGAAATACCAACTAACATATGCTACCGAAAATGGTAGATTTTCAAGATTAATACTTAGGTCCTATATCTTCTTTTTTCTTGTTAGCTTCATGCTGCATCCCGCACATGATAGTGTTAGCAGAGGGAGGGTTCCACTTCTGTTTTCCACTCTCCACCAAATTTGAGGCATTGCGTGTTGAGCTGTGTAACTCAATGTCACGCTTTGCCTTGTTACCAGGGCTCATTGCTCTGATAATAAAAATTTTAATTATTTAATTTGAAAATATTTACTACTAGCTTCAAATAAATGTCTACTCTTACTTAGAATGTCTTACTCAAAATAGAAAAGAGGCTATCTAAATGGAGAATTGCTGCAAGTGCATATAATATTTACTTTGCGAAAGAAAGACTCCCCACCAGTCTCTTTATATGGCACTCTCTCGTAGCAACTCCGTTAAATACTTGGGTATGCACCTGGACCGCAATCTAACCTGAAAAAACACATTCAATCAAAGAGGAACAAAATTAATCTGAGATCCAGAGGTCTCTATTGGCTCTTGGGCAGGATAAAAACTGGCTATTGACAACAAAATCCTAATCTATTCGACAATCCTAAAGCCAATTTGGCTATATAGCAAAGAACTTTAGGGTATAGCCAATGTAATGATGGTCCAAAGAGTTCAAAACAATATATTTAAAATAAAGAGTGGATGCGCCTTGGTTTATTAAAACAGCAGAGGTTCATGAAATTCTTAGTATACAGTGTAGGAAGAAGCTCGACTCCATGGTGCTAACTTTAAACATCGCCTGGAAAAGCACTCAAACCAACTTGCTAGCCAACTGAATATCCCTGAAAGTATATGGCGCCTGAAAAAGCGACGAGACATATTCAACTAGACAGCCAATGAATAAGATTGATATTTTAAAGAAAAGGCTGACTCTGATGGGAGTAAAGCGTTACATGTCACAGGAAACATCTCATCTGTTCATAGTCATAATGACTGATTGCAAGATACATATATAAATATGTAAAAAAATTAAATGTTAAATATTTAAATCAACAACTGGGAATTGAATCCACAACCTGTGGTTTACAGGCACACGCTTGCGCTGCTGCGACCACGACAGGCTATATCTTCTATTGTAAATAAATCGTATCCACACTAAGTAACCAAATAGGATATGACTAAATGTTTATTATATTAGACTGAAAAGTATACATTTTTCATATCTACCTACACTTTATGTCCATACATTCTTACATATAGGTTGCTATCTATCTGTCTGGCCTTTTTGGCTTTTGTTAGACTTTGTTTTGTTATAATTATATTATGTTTTGTCTACTTAGATATAAGAGAGACTGAACAACTCTAATATTTTTTACTAGTTAATGTGATCAATAATATCTTTTTACAGTTTTTGATGTTTAATTATTATATCTAAAACTTATATCCAAAATTATATATACAGGCTTTTAGTTCCAAATGTCTGCCCTAAGACAGTGCAAATTTGAGAAGACAACCCTCATTGTTGCTCACAGATAGGATTGTTCAATCCAGATGCCATAAAACAATCTCATTTATATAAAAAAATACTTTGGTCTATTATCCAGTAATTTTGAAAAATAAGTATTAAAAAAAAACAAAAGAAAAATAATCACATTTGAAAAATCTGGACTTGAACCCTAGGTCATCTGGGTCTGAAACATTCAAATTTCCTACCGAAATTACTATAATTTGTAAAGGTCAGCAAAATTAACTTTTTATATTAGAAAATGATTTTACCAAAAAAGCTGCAAGCTGTTTACAAGATTTATTTCATTTACACATTCTATTATAACCTTAACCTGAAGATGGCAGCACTTGTTGACAATGTTACTGAAATTCGTTTGTTCATCTGTTGACAGTTACTCACAAAAGTTTCAGCTTTCTTGGACGCGCTTTCATTAGATTTTCGTTTTTAAAAGGCAATACGTCTTCTGAAATATAAAATGAGTTGGATTCAGTGTATTCAGGTACTCTCGACTATCATTTACCACTGTGAATTTGGGCTGCTTAATTTAAAAGTGGCCGTAAGAGCTCTGAAGACGATCCACGACGATCGCCACGTCCAAAAACTGCAACTACTGACGTCATCCCAACAGAACATCGCCAAAGTTCACCAAATGGAGGGCATGGCTAGACGACCGCCGAATGAAAGTGATAGAGATAGCATTATGAACATGTTAAAAGAATGTATTTGTCACATATTAAATCAACATTTAGACATGAGAAAGCTGTTCGCGCGTTGGGTGTGTTCCAAAGAACATTTCCAACGCTCTTTTGGCCCAGTTTAGGCGAAATCAATCCGAATTTAGTCGCCGATTAATAACCGTAACACTTCCGAAACAAAAATACAGTCCAAACAGTGGACTACAAAGGGACAACAAGGGAGGTAAACGATTCCAAAAAAGCTAAAACGTTTTTCGTCAGGCAATGTTTGATGGTGATTATTTTTTGGGATAGTCATGGAGTTTAAGTAAGGAGCAATCACCTTCGTGAACAATTATTTGCAGAGAAAAATGCCGAGTACTATTTGGATGGGTTACAGAGATGGGGGGGAGCATCGCTGAGAGAAGTGTGTAGAGTCACAAGGAGACCATATAGAAAAAAAATAAAGAAATCAGAAAAAAAATCTTGTATCTTTTGTTAGGTCGGACCTTTTCAGACCACCGTCGTATAAGATGAAATTTCTTTGAAGATGATATACCAAAACACATAGTTTACTTAGGCAAAACGTTTAATAGTAGGATATGTAATAAAAGATTGTAAAAATAAAGATTTTGCAAGCTACTCTACTAGCCTTAGTGGCTTTCATATAAAGTGTGGTTGGCCAAAGAGAGGAGACATCTAGGATGTGAAGACTCATATTCGACAATTAATGTAAAGCTAAAATGTTCTCCGCTCAGCTCAGCTTCACGCTGTATCCCGCACATGACAGGGTAGGCAGAGGGAATTTGGGTTAAGAGAAGAAGCCTAGTGAGAGCCTACTGTTAAGACACTCCGTTTCACTTCCGTTCCGTTTGTGAATTTGAGGCATTGCGTGTTTAGTGGCGGAACTCAACGCTGCGTTTTTGCCTTGTACCAGAGCGAAGAAATGAAAAAAATAAATATTTAAGTTAAAAATATTAAATATTTCATTTCCTCGAGTAGGGATCGAACCCACAACCTGTCGGTTACAGTCACATGCTTGTGCCGCTGCGCCACGACAGGCCTCTAAATTTTCCTTAAGAGATTTACGTCTGATTATACTCAAATTGTTCGATTATAAATGTATAATCGATTCGATTATAAATATATAATCGAACAATTTGAGTATAATCAGCATTACAGCAATGAAAAGCTAGTTGAGATAAGACGAGACACTGAGTTCCATTCGACACACAATGCTTCAAGCATTCACCAGAGGGTGGGGAGGGAACAAACTCATTTTTTTATTTGTTAATATATATATTTTTCTTCTTATTCTAGGCATTGCTTGAGCTAGAGTCAAGTGCATCGAGTGACGAAGCAGTAAGGGAAAGAATAGCTTCATTACCACCAGAAGTTTCTGAAGTGCAATTATTGTCTAAGTTAGAAGGTAATTTTTTTGAAAGAGTGATATACAATTACTGTGTATATATTCAAATGAAAATTGTTATAAGCATAAAAATAAATATTGATCCGACCTTTTTGTTTCATTTGGAATAAAAAATGTCATACCTCATTCTCCATTTTGCCTGTTGTTGGTATTCAATTTGATTTTCCTAAGTTTTAATATTTAAATATCAAGATTTAAGAACATTTAATTTTAAGAAAATAAATATTTGTATCTTTTGTTTAACTTGTCAAGATCAAAGTTATAATTTTTTTATTTTTTTTTATACTTTTGTTTTATTTTTAAAGAACCGTTTCAATCTACTTTACAGTGTTTTTTTTTCTTTTTTAAAAGGTGTCGAATGGCGGCACTCATAGAAATATATTTTAGAAAATGTATAAATAGTTTGACTTAGTGGGACTCGGATCCACATCTTTAGGATGGTTTCTAAGAGAATATTTAAGTCTCGCTATGTTTAATTTTTTACAAAATTTGTAAAATATTTTCCTGTTTTTCGAAATACTTGGTTTACTTTTTTTTTAACGCAAAATGGTCTCAATTTGTAACCCTATGGGATTTAAATAATTTTAGCAATGCTCATAGAACAATCGTTTAACATTTTTTTTATATTAACATAGATAACGTTAAAATAGTATTTTATAAAATATTTTCATTATAGATAAAGAATCAGCTGAAAGTCTAAGTGCAGTAGTTAACTCCGCTGTGGAATTATTAGCTGAATATAACTTAAGGCTTTCCGAGGAGTTAGAGAAGAGAAGAAAGGTGGCGGCCATGTTGAGAGACTTTGAACAAGCACAAAGAGAATTAGCTAAGCAAGCTGAGGCTAAACTTGAGGTAAATTGTATTAGTAAAATTAAAACTTGTTTTTTTTTCTTTTTCATGCTGTGTTGCATATACCTGGTGCCTCTACGCATTAGGCTTCATTTGCGATAGTGATTAAATTATATAATGTATGCATTTGATTAAAAAAAAACATATGCTCTGCTAAGTTTCTTGCACGTCGGTTCTGCTCAGGTCTGAGGCAGTAACTTTAGTGAACTAGTGGTAAATTGTTCGACGTTGAAAAAATTAAGCTAGTAACTTCTTATTTTGAACCAAAATATTTGAATTAATAGTCTGATATCAAAATACTCCATTTGCCACTTTTTGCTCTTATTAGAGACATTGAACGATTTAGTTGAGCCTTAAGTTTGTTTACTAAAGCGGTGAAATAAAAAAGAATATATTTTTTTTCCCGGATAAGGATTGATTACATGACCCTCGATGACATACTGTTAGATGATAAATTTATACAAAACAATATAAAATTATCTATCAATTTTTAAATTAACGTACACGTAAAGGCTTTTCGTTAATATTGCTTATATTTATAGATTAGTCGTCATTATATGTTTATAGTTACGCGTCTGATTATAAATTAGGGCTGTAGGCTTCAGGTTCGATTCCCATTCGGGGAATAGAATATTTTCCAGGACGGCTTTTACCATCAGTTTTCCTCTACTATATGTGACTAACACCTTAAAACCAAACCAAAAATCCTAGAAATAGTTTGGCATTATATATTTTCATATAATTTACAATTAATTTCTTTACAGGAATATAACATAAAATTACAAAAGATATTTGAAGTGAAAGCCGAAGTTAAGTCCCATATTGAGAACTTACCGGATGTGTCGAGGCTGCCGGACGTCACCGGAGGCCTAGCACCTTTACCTTCTGCCGGAGACCTCTTCAGTCTATGAAAATATGCTATTTATTTACCTTTAAATATGTATGGAATAAATGTGAAACATGGATGGATGTTTTCATGACATTCATTAATAAATATGCAATATTATAAATATAGGGTGCGGTCCGATTTGTGCTCACAGAACTTATGACGCTTACACTGCTAACATGCGACTTGTGGAGCGCGCCAACGTCTGTTGGCAGTACTAATAATTCGGACCCCTTGTGAGCGTGCTTACGAACTAAACAAATTAAACATAACCTAACAGAGCATTTTTAATTATAAACATGAATGGAGTATATAGTGTATATGATGAAGATGGTAAAATGCTTTTTCTGCAATCGAGGAAAGTAACGATAGTGACATTGACGTGGAAGATATATTAAATGTCAAAATAACGTCAATGTCTCCGACCCGTCAGCGCTGTAAGCACAAGGTAGTGACGTCATATGTCACATTCACAACGCTAACGGTGAGCGTTTAAAGCACAAATCGGACTGCACGTTGGTAGGCTATGAGAACTGTGAGCATCATTTGGACCGTGGCCATAGTAATCTATATTCAATAAAGACATTGAATTATAAAAAAAAATATAGGAGTTGTTATTAATAATACACTTGGTAGAACATTTTTTTTTAAACTATCACATGTATTTGGTAAGTAAGGCTTTGTAAGTAATTAAATATGAACTTGCGCCAGAGAGGAAATAAATTTCTACATCGCACCACACTTTGCCTTATTATTAAGGCGAAGAAAATAAAAAATAAATATTAATTTACTTTGGTAAGTGACAATTAAACCTGTTGCGTTAGTGCCGTGTCCCCTTGCACCACGGCAAGCCTAGATAAGCAAGTGGGGAAATTATCTATACTAATTTGTATAGATAGTTATATCCCGCTGTACACATAGCAGGGTGAAGCTATTTCAACCTATTGCAGAAGGAACTTAGGGACCTAGTGTTAAGACACTCCGTTCTGTCCCCACTTTTCGCCGACCTTGACGCATTGCCTGTTTAGTAGCGGAACTCGACGCCGCGCTTTGCGTATCTACAAATATTAATAAATGAGGTTTACAAGTCGTGGACGTAATAAAGTTAGTTTTATATTTCTAACCTAAAAATGATTACGTAAAATCTCAGAAAAACCTAACCTAACCCAAAGCCAAAACATAACTTCAAGGAGGACACGACTTGGCCACGTACTGCACTTGAATATTGTTAGACCCTGATGGATAAAAAATAGACGAAATTTTTTTTTTCATATTTAACGCGAACCAAATTTGATTATAGGCAAACTAAAGTTAAAACGTCATATTAGCTTACTTATATGATATGTTTACTCTATTTTAATTTGATCTTTATTACACTTAAAATATATATTTTTTAATTTATCCATTCACATATTATTGCGTTAGTTTCTTATTATTTACATAAAAAGTCCTTTCAAATAAGTAATCATTTCTAGTTCTAGATTATTGTAATTATTATATCCATTACGCTCTTCCATATATATAAATTGTATTAAATCATTTTGCCTCTTCATTGATTGTATAAAATGGTTACAAAAATATGTCATTTCTTAATTTATTATCTGTTGGACTTGAATTGAAAATGTTTAATTATAATAGATACATATATGATATAGTACATAACCTCACTAGAATGAAGGTGATTACAAATTTCTTTTCTTAAAAGCCTATTTTAAATAGATATCTATCGCAATGTTTTAAAGTTAAATCACTTTTTTCTTAATTTTTATTTATATATTTTATATACCAAATACAGTAGGTACTATGTATAAATTACAGATGTGCCGATTATAAATGGCCGACCAGTCGAATAGCAAACTAAACTAAAGTAAATTCGGGAATTTCCCTTACAGAATCACTAAGGTTATCATATAGCGCATATAAAATTTAACCAACTTTATGAGAATATTTGAATGTAAATTAAGTTTATTTAATTAAAAAGAAATTAGAAATAATAAGATAATAATATCGTAAAATTGAGTGAAATGCAAAATGACACAGCAAATTATTGAAGTACAGCTAAAATGTTATCTTTTTTACTTCAACGATACACAATGAAATGGAATATTTACTATTCCATTTCATGGCCATTTCGGTTATTGATCTTTAAAGCTTTGATGCTCACATTTTTTGTACTGAAATTTTATTAATGCCTCAAATATGTTTATTTAAAATAGGTGTTTTTAAATTATTTAGTGCTGGATAATAATCCAACGAACGAAAGAAATACATAAACACTTTCCAATTATTACGTAGAATTTAAAAAAAATATCAATTACAATTTGTTTTTACTGGACATTTTATTTATTCTCATGTAACAATAAAAGATGAAATCAATCACTTTTTTGCTAATACCTATTTAGTCAATATTATAAATATTCTTACAGTAAAAAACATCAAATCTGAGTTGAAATTGGTTACTTTAATTTTATTCGGATAATAATAAAACTAACAATGTAAGTAGTTCTTATTTGCCGTACAACTCGCCCAAAATGTTATTATCGTATAACTGAAGAAAAAAAAATACTGAAAAGTGACAATACATTATTTATTTATATTTCAAGGTAATAAAGTGATTATTTTACATGTATTGTAGGCAGCTCTGTCTGTTCTTAAGCATGTAAAAAAAGCCAGGCAATTGTGCTGATAATTTAGAAAAGGCATTATTTCATAGAAAGCAAAACTAAATAAATAATATGTCGTAACGAAATTTGTTGCCTTATAGCTCATATATAGCGCTATATACATATATATTGTACTTTAGGTAGATTTACCTATTCCCAAATAAGATTTTATTGAAATAAACGCAAAAGACTTGTTTATTGGATATTTTTATTTAATATGCTGTATTTTTTGTGTATTCCTAATAAAGGCTCTTATTTTTTTTGTTTGTTTATAGTGTATAGAGTTGTAAAGATACAACATTTCTATTAATGATTATCTTCAGATACATAATATTCATTTATGTTTGTTTTTTTTCTGAGAAGATATTTTTAAAGTGTAGATATAATTTTTGCGTGAATTTATTTTAATTAAGTATTAGTTTTGTTTCGGAAACTTATGATTTTTCAATTTAGTCAAGTTTTGGTTTGAAGTGTATGGTTATATTAGTTTAGTTTATTCTTAGTGTAATGTGAATTGTTATAGCTGACCTAATAAATTTTGTTATATTAACAGATTTTGTTTAAATTTTCCCCTATATATCGTTTTGTGAGAGAATAATGTTAATGGTAATATCCATGTCACCATTAATATATTAAATAATAAATAAATTTTGAGTACCACTAACATTAGGCATTTTGGCCTTTATTAAGGTTATTTATTCTAAGCATTATTTAGAATTTATTTATTTAATTTCTTATTGATATACATAGCTATCGTAAAATGGGGTGGATAGATTTGGTTCTCGATTTTAAGTTGCCTTTTTTTAGTGCTTCCGACTTTAAATTGAAAGCATATTAAAATAGGTATAAGTTAATATTTATTGTACATACAAAATGACTTGTAAGCTCTAGATTTATAGTAAAATATAAAAATATTGGAAATTTCTATTGACACAGTATGTTCATTAATATCAATCAATGTATGTTCATTAATATCAATCAATAAAAATCAATTCGCAATATGGGGTGAATCGAAAGTATTAGGATTTTCTTTTATTTCACGCTGTATCCCACACATAGTAGGACAGGTAGAGTGCACATGGGAACCTGGAGTGAAGACACTCCGTTCAGTTCCCCTCTTTCCGCTCGATTTGAGGCATCGCCTGTTGAGTAGCGGCACTCAACACCGTTTTTATTATATAAAAAAACTTTCCTTACCCACCATATTTTTAGGTCATTGTGGACAAAAATGCTTTTCAAATTCAATGACAGAATTTAGCTAGCTTAGCTTATCTGTGCCAATAAAATACATATTAATTTTTATAATGATATTTAATAATTTTATTGTTTATTTTTAAAGCAACGAATGACAGTTGTCATTGTATTTTGATTGGTGGTTACAAGACATGTTTTTTTTGTATTGACATTGAAAAGATAAATATTAATTTTAATTACATCACAATTACACAACAATTATCACTACTCTACAATGAGCGAAAGTTCGGTAAGGTTTAATTTCTATTACATTTGCTATCAGAGGGAGGAAATATATTTTATTTTTTCGCTCTGGTGAAAAGAAATTCCGCGATACAATACTTAAGATCCCGGAAAATTCGGCGGAAAATTGGTAATGAAGTATAGCACTAGGCTCCCTGATGTAGGCTACACGTGAGATGCAACGAGAAGTAAAAAAAAATGTTATAATTTAATTTTAAAATTCGTTTTATTTTAAATAAAAAAAATTGCAGAGCACTCATACAAAAAGTACAACGGAAAGTGTGCATACAGAGGTAACGGAGGAGCCTTTGGTAATTATACATTTGTTGATACTACGAACGAACAAAATTACATTAATTTTACTTTTTATATTTAAAAAAATATATACAATAATATAATATAAACAATACTACATTACAAATTCGTACATAATATGCTTAATGTTTATATATTATTTATATTACATACATACACACATGCCCAATATATATTTAAATGTATGTATACGTAATCAAATGATAATAATATAATACATCTTTTGAAGACGTACAGTGATTTAGAATTTCAAAAAGAAGGAATTGAAATAAAATAATAATTGGATATGGAAACGGGTAATTTAAGGAGAAACAAGGGAATGGGAACCTAAGAAACAGAATCGATTTTTTTAATATGAGAGGAGGGCAAATATGAAAGTTAGAAAAAAATTTTTGCGATGTCGGAGAGAGCCGTCCAATCCGAGGATAATGATGAGAAACATTGTCAAAAATACTTAAACCGAAGATAAATCTAATTAATGCATAGATTTTGTTTTCGCTCTAGTTTATTTAACTGATGCTCACACAAGTTCGGGTAGCACCTGTCAGCGGTAACAACCGCCACATTAATGGCAAAGAAAAGAGCAAGACTGGGTACGGCTAGGGCGTCGCCGCTAAACGACGAGCAGACAACTGGCCTTACACCTGCGACAAGTAAGCCAGGGCTACCGTGTTAAGTACGGACACGACTAAAGACGCGAGTACCGCGAGACGGAAACTCCGCTTTGCAACGTGGAATATTAGCTCTCTGACCGGACGATGTAGAGAACTCGCAAATGTAGTCATGAGACGTCGGGTCCAGTGCGCTTTTCTCCGGGAAACTTACGGACAGGCTTATATACACTGGGGTACTTTCTGGTGAAAACGGTGTGGCGGTAGTGTTTTCTGAAGAGCTTCATAATGGACTCCTCAAAGTTGATCGTCGCTGCGATCGTTTGATGCGGGTAAAGGAACTGATTGAGGGCGTTACCACAAACTTAATCAGTGCCTATGCTCCCCAGGCGGGCTGTAGCGCAGCCGAAAAGGAATCATTCTGGGAGCAGTATGAAGAGGTTCTACTTGCTATACCATATACCAAAGTAATCCTCGGGGGGACTTTAACCCCCACGTCGGTAAGGCTGCAGAGACGTTTGAATGTGTTCACGGTGGTTTTTGAAATGTTCGCAATACAGAGAGAGAAAATATTCTAAGGACCTGTATTGCGTCTGATCTGGCCGTTATGAATACATTTTTCCAAAATAATCCTCAGCTTATCACGTATGAGAGTGGGTCCCACTCAACTCAAATTGATTACTTGTTGACCAGACGATGTCATATGGGCAGGTTTACTGGCGAGGCGAAATCCTTGATGGCCCGACATCGTCTTCTCGTCATGGACCTTAATGTCACTCTAAAAAAGAAAGTAGCCGAGAAACGTAGGCCTCGAATCAAGTGGTGGTTGCTGAATGGACAGATGCAAACCGACTTCCTGGCAGAGGTAAAATGTTGAAATATACGACTAACACCGAGACTGCTTAGGATGCCAGGATCAGGGACTATGGACGCCATTTTTGCCTTCAAAACTTTGATGGAGGCATACAGGGAAAAGAGGAGATCTTTGCATGTGGCATTTTTAGATCTGCAGAAGGCCTTTAACTGTGTACCTCGTCAGTGTATCTGGTGGGCATTGCGTTTGTAAGGGATCTCTGCATGCAACATGCTTCAAATCGATAAAAGTTTTCCGCAAGATTATTCATTACATGTAAAATTATATTTTCTATACCTAGATATTTTAAATTAGTAATCATATACAAAAATATGTATACTTTATAAATATTTTGTTAATTATTTATTTTATTCTTAATGTAAATACAACCTAATAGCCTACAAGCATAAATTGATGTAAAAAATTTTTTGGTTGTTGATAAGTAAAATTGTGTTTTTAACAGAAATCGAATTGTTTAATACGAGCGATTTCCTTCCTTTTTTTTATTGTTCATGAGAATTTCGTGTGAAAGTCCCACAGATCCTAATTTTCAGCAAGCTAGGATAGTTTTTCATATAATTATTAATAACTACAATTTGCAAAAAAAATGAATATTTATCATGAAACCGTCGTGGCACTCTTATTAAGGAGCAATCCTATTAAGCACAATTGAGTGGGAAACGGATTACCGTTTCCTACTCAATTGTGTTCGCCCTCTCCACACACAATTGCCTCAAAAATTTACGGTTGCTTTCTATAAATTACTCATTTCATCTCTAGATCCAAGACCGATGGACCAACAACATAAGTTACAGAGAGCTGGTGATGTCAGCCTGCATCAGCATAGTACAATTATGGTGGCATCCATATATACATGATTTTAAAAGATTAATTCCTTTCCTTTTCCTATATAACATGTTTAGTATAATATTTGCTTATCCATGTTTTTACTTGGAATTGGCTCTCGGAGTTGTTACTAAGAAAGGTGTGCTTAATTGTTGGGATATGGCACCTGTAGCGAGAGGTTAGATACAACTTACGGTAGTTATACTTTTTTATAAATAGTACAGCTACAGCGTAAAAAAAATATCAATGTATTTATTAAGACCGTCATGGTGTAGGGCCACAACACTGAGACTATAAACACGAATACTTTTTATTATTATATCTTTGCTCTAATAACGAGGCAAATAGCGACGTTAAATTCCGCCATTTCAACACGCAATGCCTAAAAATCGGCTAAAATAGAGGAACGAATGTATCTAAATGGAAACGGATTGTCTTAACACCAGGTTTCCAGTTTCCCTGTGTTAATCCTGGAACGTGACGGATACAGCTTGAAAGTAAAAAAAACGATACACTTCGATGCTCTCTGATTCAATAAGTCTATGCTCTACATCTATATTTTTTTCAGCTTCACGCTGTATCCCACACTAGGCAGGGTAGGCAGAGGAAACGGAAGTGAAACCTAGTGTTATGACACTCCGTTCCACTTCCGTTCCCCACTTTCCGCCGAATTTGAGGCATTGCGTGTTGAGTGGCGGAACTCAACGCCGCGCTTTGCCTTATTACCAGAGCGAAGAAATGAAACATTAAATATTTAAATTGAAAATATTAAATATTTCATTTCCTCGACTGGGGATCGGACCCAGAACCTGTCGGTTACAGTCACACTCTTGTGCCGCTGCGCCACGACAGGCATTCGACATCTATATATGATACGACATTTCTTTTAATTAATACAAAAATATTTTCATCTATATATAACATTTCCCAAGGTATCGGCATATCAATGCTTGTATCGTGCATGTTTACTATACTATCGCTGGGCGCAATAAGCGCGTGGTCTATGGCCTTAGTAGTACATTCCATACATTCGTTCTTACCCTGGTTACATTGTGCTGCGTCTGCACATCCACCTTGTGCGGCCAGGCATCGGCCTTTGCCTAAGGGGAGTGAAACACCGGCTCAGTCTTTCTTTTTGTAAGTATCTAGTTTAAAAATGGTATTACCATCTTTAAGGCAGACACTATGTACAATACTAAGAATACTTTGTATGGTATTGAGTTTCGCAACGCAATAGTCCCATTGTATTTAAAACGAATTACCTTATATTAGGTTATCTCTGTCTGTTCTGGACTATGTTTTTAAAGGCGTGAAATTGCCTTTATTCTATTCTATAGTTGAAAAGGAGGTGGATATGAAGAGTGAAATATTGTGTACGCGATAGTTGTAAATTCAAGATTATTTTATATTAAAAAAAAACAGTTTCGTTTCTCGGCATTGTGACGTTGGATTTGGCTACCCAATCTCTGTACTACATGATTTTTTTTTTAGCTTCACGCTGTATCCCGCACGAGGCAGGGTAGGCAGAGGGAACCCGGGAACCTAGTGTTAAGACACTCCGTTCCACTTGCGTTTCCCATTTTACGCCGATTTGAGGCATTACATGTTGAGTGGCGGAATTCAACGCCGTATTTTGCTTTGTACCAAAGCGAAGAAATGAAAACGTGGAATATTTAATTGAAAATATTAAATATTTCATTTCTCGAGTGGGGATCGAACCCACAACCGGGCACACGTGTCGGTTACAGTCACACGCTTGTGCCGCTGAGCCACGACAGGCCTCACATTAAAAATTTATAAGGTTTAAAATATTTTTCAAAGTAAATTGCAATAAATCCTTACTGTTGTCTCCTTTTGTAGCAACTTTGTATTGAATCTTAAGCGCGATGGCTTACAAGGCGGATTTGGTAATGTCGTCAGCGAGCTAACTGTGTATTATGTTATATCATGGATACTGGTCTATTTTATATCTTGCAAGAGGGTGTACAGCTATTCAAAGGTATTTTTTATTACACTAGATTTTTTATTAAACTAGACTATTTATTAGTAACTTACGTTATAATCGTAAGTATACGTTGCCTAGAATTAGTATTTAAAATTCGTTTATTTAATATAGTTTCGTTGTGCAAAAAGTAATGCCCAAAAAATTATTTTTTGTACAAATTTCTTGTTAATTTAGCCAAGGTACATGGACTTCTATTACTGACTGAAACTATAAATATGCCTTACATGCTTTACTTACAGATGGTTCTTTTCAAAGATATTTTAGCATTTTTCGTATTGATCACAAGCGCAGTCGGTGTGGTCAGACTAAAGGGAGCGTCTCGGATGTTCTATCAATGTGATTGGAGTGTCATTTTTAACAGTTTTCAGGTTTATATTTTTGATAATCATAATTTTACTGAAAAGTAAAAATCATGACGTCATATTTCTATATAGAATAAGTATCGTATAATTATTTCGTAATTAGGAATGCTGCAAAAGTTAAAAAAAAAACATTCTGAATTATATATTTGCTAAAAGACTAACAAACATTTTTTTTTAAATTTTCAGTTTCAAAATGTATGTCGCACATGGCAAGGGATTCAGAGGGGAACCTGGGAACCCATTGTAAGATATTCCGTTCCTATGAAGATAGTTTCTTTCCCCACTTTCTTATTTTTCTTATCTTGCTATATTTATTTCTTAATGTGGAAGACATTAAATAAAAAAAAATAAAGCCTGTTATGGCGCAGGGGCACAAGCTTGCCACTGTAAGCGTGATTTGTCGTAGATTTGATCCCCATTTGAAGAAATAAACAATTTAATCATTCAATCAATCAATCAATTTTTATTCGCTCTGGTAACAAAACAACGCCCGGCGTTGAGTTTCGATAATCAACAGGCAATGCCTCAAATTCGGCAGAGCGTCTTAGCACTAGGTTCCCAAGTTCCCTCTGTCTACCCTGCCATGTGCGAGATACAGCTTGAAGCTGAGGCGGAGTATGTATTATGACTTCAGTGTAATATTATTTTAGATTTGGCAAGAAGCACTAGAATATTCGTTTCTCCAAATGGCTATATCTCAAGGCACGTTAATAATGCTTGGTTCGTACTGTCCAAAAGGCAAGCACACTTTAGCCAACACCTCAATGTTTGCCTTCGCTATGTCCAAACTCAGTTGTACAGTCAGTGCGCTGACACTAGGCGGTGTTCACGGCGCTTTGTATACCGATTATGATAATAGCACTAATATTTGGAAAGGTCTGTTTTCTTTTTGCTTTTTGAATTTATTTGACTATTTTAAGTTTACTAAAACATTATTTTAATTTGTCCTTTATATGTTAAATATTATATGAATATAGACAGAGAAAGTGTACGTTGAGTTCCGTCGTTTAAGATGCAATATCTCTACGCTTCCTACTCTACTCTAGACTAATCTATGCGATGCTAATCTATCGAATTGAGGCGGAAAACGGAGAATTATGTGATAAGACTACTAGCTTCTCTCTGACTACCTGCATATGCGAAAATAATTTCATATTGCCCATTCAGCTATCTTATATAGGAAAAGCCCACTCGATGAAATGATTTGCTGGAATTTTCAACATTTCAAAAATATAATTAATTTAAAAATTGACAATTCCTTATAGGATCTTCCTCGTCCTTAATATTGTGGGCGGACTATGTGTCGAGAGTACCCGGGAGCCAATTCTGGTCGGCTATAGTGTTCTTCACTCTATTTGTACTCTCTGTCTCGTACACGGTAATTATGTATTGGAGATTTTTAATTAAAGATATCTTAATTTTCTTACGTTTGCAATTCTTTATATTTATGGTTTATGGTTTTATGTTTTTCACTATAATATTTACTATTAGATATTATTATTTTTGCTTTATGCCTACAGCTAATTAGGCCTGTCGTTGACGCAGAGCATAAGCATATGACTTTGTTTCTTCTCTGGTAACAAGAAATTGAGTTCCGACACTCAACACGCAATGCCTCAAATTCGCTGGAAAGTGTCAAAGTGTCTTAATACTAGGTTTCCATGTTCACTCTGCCTACCTTTCCATTTGCAGGATATATCGAGAAGTTGAAAATAAAATCACTTTTCTGTCATCTGTTTGAATTACAAATACAAAAAAAAATACTTATCTATAGTATCTCTCGGTCTAGCCTTTAGTTCTAAATAACTAGTCAATGTTGAAATTAATCTACTAATTGTGAGTGGTGTTATTTTAAACTAACAGGCATTGCTTATTCAAACGATTATGTCAACGTTCACCGGACATTCAATAAGGAAAGTTACGTGGGCGTTCCTCATTTTGGGCTGCGTATTGTTTTGTTTCATTGGAATAATTACCCTTTGTACGCAGGTAAATGTATATTTAATATTAGACCTTTACTTTTAATATATAAAAATGTCTAATATATTATGGATCTGACTTAATTGCGAGCTTGAATTGTGAAGCCCTGGGTTAATTATTGTTTTGGGGCCTGCTCATTTATTAAATAATTGCCATCTAATAATAAGTCAATGTTATGCAAAACGTTGTCCTAGGATACATACTACATATGGACAATCGTAATGGCAGCCATATTATCAAAAAACTCATCGGGGCATCCGACAAATTTCTTTATAGACAGACTAAACCTCTTCCAAATGGTCTATATGGCCTAAGTCTGTTATGGCTAACTGTCAAGAGCTGGCGAGATCATAATTAGATAAGGCAGTGCTTGCAATAGTTTCTAGAAATATATGCAAAGCATCTGTTACTATTACAAAGGTATTAAATATTTGCCATATACCATACAGGTGGAGAGTATCCGAAAATAGAGTAAATGTTCAATTTACGAAAAATTAAAGATTTACTCAAAATAAATATTAGTACTCATCATCTGAGACAGGTTTTCATTAATTTATTCTTATACTACTCTTATACTCGGCTTCACTATTCACGTGTGCAGAGGGAACTTGGAAACTTAGTGTTAAGACACTCCGTTCCGTTCCGTTTAGTACTCATCATTAAATCATCTTAATGATGAGATAGATATTTTAAATTATATCTATACTAAAATAAATACAACATAATTGAATTTCTTAGTCAAATTAAATTACAGGGCGGAATGTACATCCTGAATTTCCTAATGACGTGGCCTGTAACCAAACCTCGAATCCCTATAGCGGCGGCTATATCCATAATTATTACATATGTGTATGGACAAACGACGTTCTGTGAAGACGTTTACTTTGCTGTGGGGGAATATCCTTGCGTTTTCCTAAGAGTTTGTTGGGCGTTAACACCTATTATGCTTTTGGTTAGTTTAGAATGAAAGAAAATTTACCGAATACCAGTAACAAAAAAGATACTCTTACCATATGCAAAATTTATCATACGTATCTTTTTTGGATAATATAAAAATGTCTTTTTTTTACTTTGTTAATTTTAAAAATATACCTACATATTTTTATATCGAGGCCATTGTGTGCTGGTGTCACGAGGATGGGGCTGAAAACGCGGCAGATATGGGTTTCAATTCCCACTCAGGGAGATTAAATATTCAATGTTTTCATTTCCTCGGTTTAGGTAACTAGATAAATCTCAGCGTTGAGTTACGGCACTCAAAACGGCTCGAAAATCGGGCGTACATACATGCGGCAATGAGCGTGAAGCTCCGCTGGGTGAGCAGAAGAAACTTTTTTGCCACCTTAAGACACACGGTTCTCCAATTTTCACCAAACTTTCGATTCCCAATGCATGTTGAGTGACTAAACTCAACGCCGCGCTTCGTCTTATCACCAGAGCGATTTAATCCTTCGGTTCACGAGTTCGATTGAAGCCGTCACTATAGCATTTAAAGAATATGCCGCTGCGACGGCCCTCATTACCAAAATAAATTAATGATAATGTTTACAGGTAAACTTTTTATCAAGCTTGATCTCGCTGCAGTCAGACACGGCTGGATGGGTACTGACCGTGGTCACTTTGCTGCCTACAGTCGTTTATATGACTTTGTATCTTGTATTTAAATTTCGTGTTCGGGTACATATATTTATTTATATGTATATTTATAAAAAATATGTTTTAGTTATGGCGGATAGTTCATTAAAAAGTAAATATATGATTGCGTGGGATAAGAATTGAATAAGTAATATTTCTTGGGAGCCCAGTGTTAGGATACTCTATTCCACTTCCTTTTCCCATTTTCTGCCGAATTTAAGGCATTGCGTGTTGAGTGGCGGAACTCAACGCCGCGCTTTGCCTTGTTACCAGAGCGAAGAAATGAAAACATTAAATATTTAATTTGAAAATATTGAATATTTCATCTACTCGAGTGGAGATCGAACCCACAACCACTTGTTTGTACATTTACGCCACGGCAGGACTTTCGAAATAATAAAATGTACTTTAAAAAATGGATAAAAATATTAACTTAAACGAAGATTAAAGGGAGATTCTAAGAAGTGTGAATTCAATCACGCTAAACTTGTATTTTTATACATTTTCTCATTGTTCAATGACTTTTAAAACTTTTTATATATATTTTGCTTGTTACAGAATATGGTCGGAAATGAAAAATAGGTATCTATAATTGCATTACTAATATAAAACAAGCAAGAACAATGCGTTTTATTTTTATAAATTAAGTTATTTAAGATCCTATAAAGGGGAGATAGCTGATATCTAATGATTAAATGAAATTTGTACAAAATTCTTTTTTCAAAATTGTCAATTTTTATTAGTTTTTTTTTTATCAAAAAATCTACAGGTACTAGGGTACCTACAAACTAGCCATTCCTACATCTAAGCTAGTAATATTATATCTTTATATTTCCCTTGACCGTTATAAGACACCTTATAAAAAAATAAAACCAAAAAAACTCAGAATGACACCATATTTTATTCACAAAATTTTTCATAACACCAATTTGTTACCAAAATAAAGGATTATTTTATAATTAGTCATACACACATCCACTTTAACAACTTAGGGCCCTGGTCGTAATGGACAATGCTTGTAAGCTTTGATCTTAGACTGGCCTCGCCCATTACACCCAGTAGAGTATATTATTTACACATTTCAAATAAAAAGTGAACAAAAATTAAATATTTCATATTAAAACTGTAACTTCCAGGATTTTGTTCAGACATATTACATTTAATATTGGAGAATATATATTAAAAAAAAAAACAATCGTACACAAACAGTACACAGTTATTAATTTCGAGAAATAAATTTACTTCATCATTGTGTTATTAAGAAATATTTTAGAATATTCGAGAAGGCAGTGGGCCTGGAGTTACAGTTTCAATACAAATCGTAAGTCATTGGGACACACTTTAATACAGCCTTGGATCTTAAAACTAAAATTAAACATAACTTAAATAATGATCCTCTCATATAAAAATAATGATGCATTTAAAATCTAAGTATATAGACCGCAACCGTTCATTGTAACATCCAGCTGTAGTACTATTATTCGCTATAATACTATTGCACAGCTATTTCGATAAGTTTAGTTATAATTTAGTATGTTTTTTCGATATCCTTCATTGCACCGAATATATAAATTTCGATTTGGGACTAGAAATACCAAGTGTTAGGCTGCAGTCACACGAGTTTCTTTAAATCATAGTGCGACTAACTAGTATACCATTGTTGATATTTTTTTATATAGGAAGTTTATACCTTTTAGCTGTCAAAAGCTCGTGTGAATGTAGCCTTATATTGTACAAGCATGTCATACGGTTAGACGCCAGCGTAGCTTTGTCATGTAAAACTCAAAGATTCCACATCCACGTAATATATAAATACGATCAGATTTATTTTAAAACTGTTGAAAATTAAATAATCTATCTAAAACACGTAGACTGTATATGATTAAAACGTACTATAACGAGTTGGGTTAGTGAAAATGGTCAAACTTATAATATATGTATGATTTTGTTTATTAATTTACGTATATTATAAAAAAAATATCCATATTACGATCAATTTTCAATATAATATATGCAATACACAATATTAAAGTTCTACAAAATTTCAAATGTAATATTCTAAATAAGACCACTTTACACTAACCACCCCAATATTCATACAAACTGTATATAATATAAAAGTAGATAAAATTGACTGAATTGTGTTAATTTTAATATACCATACGACTCATTATTGGCACAAGAGCATCATCAAATACGAGAAAACAACTTAAGAAATAACAAATAAAATGCTCACTCAGTTTTTGATCGATCTAAGCTACATCAGGAACATTCACTATAAATATACGAAACTAAAACAACATTAATTAACTATATCTACATAGAAAACCGAACGATCGCGTGAAGGATAAATAATTTATGAATGTAATTGTGAAAATGATTTTTAAAAGAGAAATAAAAGATTGTGTTAGACACAAACTATGAGCAATGGTGTTAAAAATTAAAAAAAAAAATAATAATAATTAAAAAGTTGCTCATATGATCACCATATTAACTTAACAATAGTGAACTAACTCCACATTTACAAAACTATTCATATTAGACATAAATATATATATATATATATTTTTTTCATAATTATTTCCCCCTACAATTATTATTACAAGATGGATTCTGGCCTTTAAAAGTGTTTCATTTAATCCTATGTGACGTCACAGCCAACAGCTGATGGATAGGATTGATTTAGTAAATAGGAGTGCGGCTTTAAACACTACATATTATATTCTAATCAAAAAAAAAATTATAATAAATTCATTTATATATTACCTCTTTACCATTAACAAATCAAATGATCATTAGACGTAGAAGCTTAAATTGGTCAGAAGTTTCCAACTTCAGTACATATAATGTGCAACACATACTTAACTAAAAGGCAGCAATTATATGAAAACCTTATACTAATGTGCTCATAAATTACAAATCTGCATTGGGACCCTGCGTTCAGTCTCACGAGAGGAGCATACACAAATTAATATATTGAATTCATATATTATTTACATTTATTTATTTTAATATTATTATAAACATTTATATTACTTAAACACAAATTTCATTTGTTCATATGTAAGCTATATAGACAAATGCTGTATGGAGTTTAATTTAATTCTTTTTTAAGCACAAATGAAAGTAAGTATAAAAAAACTATCTCTCATATTAAAAAACGAATCACTCTTAGAATTATTATTTATATTATCAGAATCAAAAAATAAGTGTACGCTCCACTGGAGCGTACACTTGTTTTACTCAAACAACCAAGTCACTCACAATAAGGAACAACATTAAAACTTAAAAATCAATTGTGCAAAGACAGTAAAAATAAAAATGATCTGATATTTAATATTTTTAAATTCGTTTCAGTTCTGCCTAAGGTGTAGGCAAATTTCAATTTTGTATTCAAAGTATGAGCCAAAGTATACTCACGAAATAACAAATTTACATTCTAACTAAAACTAAGTTCATATTTCTTAAAAGAAAATAATAAATTTTAATAACAACTTAATTGACTGTGTAAGCTTAAAAATATAAAGTGCAAGATTAAAAAAAGAATACATAGCATACTACACTTTGGCCCAAACCAATATGCCAAATGACTGAGAAAGGAAATAGTCATGTGGTATAGGAGTGTACGGACAAACATATACTGCCAATATGTATATGTAATTATACTAGCTGCTAACCAAATTCCAAATAAACGAACAACAACCAAGTTATACATATAGAAGCTTAGAACATTAGCCGTAATCAACTCTGTACCGGAAACAATAAAACTAAATCTATATCAAACGTCATTATATATAATAATAGTTAAATTGACTAATTTAAAGACTAAAATATTTTTTATTACAATTGGACTCCCACCAAATTGTTTTTTAGATAATTTTTATAACACTTAAGTAGAAAAGCTCTATTTAGTAGCAAACTCAAACATTATATTACGATTTTTTTTCTATCAAAATATTATTTGGTCACAGGGGCTAAAGTGGCTTAGTGCTTCCGAGATTGATCTCTGCTCACTTTGACCCCCGTGGCATGTTTCATATCTTTTGGAAAGGCCTTTGATATATTGCCTTCGTAACTAATAGAGTAAATTCACAATCATTTTAAAGGTGTCATTACAATATTATATTACATTTGAGATCACATATATGCAGAACATATTACAGATTCTTATACAGCTAAGATAGAACTAGTCACTTAAAAAACCTACTATAGTTAAATTCATATAATTTTTCAATACAAACGGATCAGACGCTCATTACACAATACCAAAAATTTCAACAGAAATTATATATTTCAGTTTGATTTTGAATAATATTAAAAACAGACACCCAGAGGCCAGAAAGTTAACATATTTGGTACTTCAAGTATTCTAAGATCTCCGAGGGTCACATTATAGTAAGTTTACTACTTACTGATACATTTTTTATTTCATGTATTAGAAAACTCTAAATACTTAGCACTGTGGCATAAGAGACGAGCCATAATAATTATCCTTATTTAACTATTTTATAGATATATAGCTATTTAATCTTTACTACACAATGGTGTATGAAGCCCCCTCAAAGTACCTTAGTATATTTGGGAGCGCCATATATAATCTATATATTTAACACTTACAAAATAACAATTATATTATACAAGTCATAGCACTTGTCCTCACTCACTTGCCATATCACATTACAAGGGCACACCACCTATGTTCAGTCCGTCGCAGCACCGTTTCATAAAACCCTACTAAAACTTGCCATTCAAACCCTTATAATATACATAATATTATATAAAAATCTAGGACGAAATTTTAAGTCAACTCCTGTATTTTTTTTTAAAATGCGTTCTGGCATCCAATGCACATTCCATTTTTATTGGCATGCATTTAGTACTGACATAATAATATTATATATGTATATTTAGTACAATATAATGCAAAAATGTAAAAACAAAACATGCACACTTTTCTGTTATCACAACAATAGGTTTTTTTCTTTATTCTTTGTACTTTCCATCAATTCACTGATTTACTGATGTTTGTGTGGGAGATAGACGATCAAATACAGAATTAAATAGTAAGGAGTTTACAAATAACACTATTTTTTTAACATTTTTTTAAAAATTTATAACACAATTCCATATTGTCAAAGTCTTAATACTAATAATAAAAAGGAGTGACAAGAAATATACTATGTTAATTTACAATATCTATGTACAGGGTGAATTAAAAAAAAATGTATGCCCATTTACAATTGTGAACTTAAATAGTTAACTCCATACGTATAATATTTACATAGGTTAGACCACTTTCAATTCTAAAAAGTTACAAGATATAATTTAATTTTATTGAATTATATAAAATTAATGGTTAAAAAGAAAACAAAATCACGACATTTTGTATTTTATACATAACAAGTTATTTACAAGTAGCGCTATTTACATTAAATTCAGACAGTTCATAATTTATAGAAATATTCAGATATGCACAATAGAACTTTGTAAATCAAAAGTAGACAATTTCAATATGTTTGTGCTAAAAAAACAAAATTTTATAACTTGCCAAATAATCAGATACAATATTAAATGCCAAGTTTGAAAAAAATATATATAAATCACTAATAAAAAAGTAAGCTACTTACAACAAGATACATGTCTAAAGAATACATACTTATAATTATTTTCGTTGTGCATTTCCGAGGCACATAGCTTAACACTACACTTTCACAGTTCCCCATTGTCCAATTTTTTTTATCTTTATATATTTATGTAGTTATTAAAGTTTATACAGCCTAAAATTTGACAGGAGATTTCTTATATAAATTTATATGAACTCATAGTAGGCCTTATTCTTTGCGATGTGGGAGTAAAGTATCATGTCTACGGTACATTAGCAAGTATGGCATTCTTGGGGGCTTCGGTTTCAACACTTGGGCATCTGTCACTTGGGTTACAGTGGAATCATCATACCTTGAAAATAGAAGGAACATTTTAATATTTGTTCCGATTTTCAAACACTATATTTAAAAAATAATTATATACTCAGTAAAGTTTGTCTACATACAAGTGTTTTATTCACTTTCAGAGACGAAAAATAAGTAGCATCATAGTAAACTATTCATTCTATATATAATTTTATTAACTTTCAATTTTAAGGTAATTTTATTATTTTTTTTTAAATGTTTTTGAGTAATCAAGTAAGTAGTTAGTTACTTTAAAAATATTTTAAAAACACTTTTTACCTGTTATTGTTAAAAAATGTAAAATCCTATCATCTTTTCATCATATTTTGTTCTGTTCATTTATAATTAAAAAAATATATATTCTTGTGAATACATAATTATTCATGACTAATATTATCTTACATGTTTGTTCTAGTCTAGTTACTGTATTTAATTAAAATTCAACAATAATAAAAAGGCACGAACACACCACATTTAGTTTATTAAACTGTATGTGATATATTCAAACACCAACCTTTAAACTTTGTATTATTAAACTGAAGGTGTTTTATATTAGGATGAAGTAGGATTATATATTGAAATTAACATACACAAATTATTAATTAATTGATTAATTTTCTGGTCAATGGAGTCAATGTTCGAATTTCTTTTCATACCGATAATTAAGTTCACTCTAAAATTTATATTGTAATTAATTAAATATATAGAAAGAAAAATAATTTAAACTTAAAAAATTAATACCTTATCCAACCAGCTTGACCATGGAAAGTGTCAGTAAGGTAGTGTCCCTTCACTGCTTCCACACCTTCATGGTACACAACAGCAAACAGTTTGTAGTGACGTTGCTTCGTAGAGTACTTTATTGACATTATCTCTGTGAATATTATGTTTAACATTTTATTAAAGAAGCATTGCTCAAGAATTATTGTAGATTTATCTATTTCTTTTACTCAGTTCGAGTTGTCCACAAAATGGCGATATTTTTATCGCTTTCAGAGACGAAAAATATATAACATCATAGTAAAATCAATAAACAGTAATCATAACTAAAGTGGTTTAAAAATTTTTGTACAAAAATTTTAATCTTAGAATCTGTCATGGCGCAGCGGCACAAGAGTGCGAGTGTAACCGACAGGTTTTGGGTTCGATCCTCAGTCGAGGAAATGAAATATTTAATATTTTCAGTTTAAATATGTAATGTTTCATTTCTTCGCTCTGGTAATAAGGCAAAACGTGGCGTTGACTTCCGCCATTCAACACGCAATGCCACAAATTCGGCGGAAAGTGGGGAACGGAAGTGGAACGAAGTCTTAACACTAGGTTCCCGGGTTCCCTCTGCCTAATCTGCTTCGTGCGTGATACAGCGTGAAGCTGAGAGAGACAGCGTGAAGCTGAGAGAGAGAGAGAAAATTTTAATCTTTTAATATATACTCAAATACTAAATAAATTTAATATATGATGATACTAAAACACTAACATAAGTACAATAAATATGGAAGAATTGTAATTCTTATCAAAATATTTTTTTATATAATTTCACGCTTAAAATATAGAAGAATCTAAAAAATATTTTCGATAGTGTGGTCTGACAAAACAAAGCATGATGCTGAAGTTCACACCTCAATACATCTTTCGAAAAATTTAGTGTCTTTACATTGGCTTTTATCTGCTTACTTTACTAAGTTATGATGAAGCAAAGTTAAAAAAGTTAAAAAGTGAACCTATATTTAAATATTACACATACTTTGATCAATTTTCAGGTCAATTGGGAAGTCAATGTTCTTAACAATTTTGGCCGTGTGGCCCTCGGAGTCCAGCTGGAAGCATTTCAGATGTAACAGCAAGACCACAGGCAACTGCTCTAATGAGAGTTGCTGCCAGGCATCCGATACTCCTTCTAAGGTGTCCTTGCCTGATAAAAGTTCTAGTGCATCTTTGACTGTGACTGAACACTGGAATTTAAATATTTATATTCAATTATTCTGTTAAACATGTTGTGGTGCAGCAGGCAACATATTGAGCATCTCGTCATAGACCATATGCACTTGTAAAAAGCTGTTCCAAAAACTGGGCAACTATTGAGGAACAAAGTGCTTAATAATTTCTTTTGCCTTGCCTTCTATATGCAGGATACAGTATGAAACAAAAAAAAGAACAGGCCTGAAGCGTGTGACTAATCGACTGGTTATGTGTTCGGTCACCATTCAAAGATATGAAATATTTAATATTTTCAATTTAAATATTTAATGTTTTCATTTCTTCGCTCTGGTACAAGGCAAAACGCGGCGTTGAGTTCTGCAACTCAACATGCATTGCCTCAAATTCGGCGTAAAGTAGGGAACGGAAGTGAAACGGAGGTTAGGTTCCCAAGTACCCCTGCCTATCCTCTCATGTAACAGCAAGCAAGAGAAGCATGAAGCTAAGTAAAAAACCTACCTCAATATCCAATTGTAGTGTAAAGAATGGTTGTATAGCATCAGTGACGTCATGAGGTGCTCTATGCAGTCGGAGGCGAGTGCGGCCTCGGAATATATCAGCTACGGGCGTGCGACGCGCAGCCCAGCGGCGCTCAACCGCGCCTCGGTTACGTGGACCCATTACCTATGGAAAATAACATGTATATTAAAGTTCTTTTCCTTTTTCTATTAAAGAATAAACGATTGATAGAGATTGAAAGAGCAAATTTTGTTAAAAAAAATCTCAGATAAATGTTCAGAACAAAATACTTTGTTAAAGTATAGTAATAATTTTTATATCATTATTGTATCCAGATTTCATAGCTACAATGGTTTTCAATTGCTAACTAAGTTCTCAGTCAATTCTTGCTGTGGCAATTTGCTTCTTTTTTTTTCATAGTTTAGTCATTTAATAATGATTTCACATGAGATTTTAAGATAAAAATTTCACAAGGTGAATGTGGGTACCAGTCTTTGAAATCAATTGTACCCTACATGAGCCAGACTTATAAACTGCACAACAAAAAAGTTTCATTCAAATTGCACCAGTAGTTACTTATTTAAATTATTCTTTCCTGTATATATTAATTGAACACAATAGGACATAAATTTTCTTTTAAAATAGATAGTAGATATGTTATTGTTGTAATCTGAGACCTACCTTCCATTCATCATCATCATCATCTTCCTCAACAGGTGGTTGTTGTTGTTGTTGTTCTTGTGGAACAATACCATTCGGTTTTCCATTGGTATCTTTTGGCTCCTCTGGCTCCACCAACTTTATCAACTGAAAAACAAGGAAAGGTTAGATTGAGTTTTATCAATTACATAAGTTTTCTTTAAAAATATATAACTGAAAATTATTCAGTATTATGCATGATCTGCTACTCTTCTAAGAGGAGATATAACATATTACTAAAGTTATTTTATTTTATGCTACTTAATATCATCTTCTTTAGATATAGCTACAAATTTGATTCCTATCCTATTTCCTAGTTTTATATCAAATAGACGGTACATAATAGTATATAAAACTAACTATATTAACAATTTTCTACCTCAAGCATCTCATCATTGAGTGAATTAAGAAGACATCCGAGAAATTCCTCAGCATCTTCTTGTCTTCCCTCTTGGCTGCCAGGGAAGGGGCGGAGCGCCCGCAACACTCGGAGCCCCGCGGACCCGTCAAGAGGAGGGCCGGCGGGCACCGCGGGCGCCGTACCGGAGGCCGGCTCGTTGCGGCCTCGCCGCGTGGTGGTGGCTAGCGGACTGAACTCGTAGCATAGTTCCACCCTGGAATTGATTTTTATATATATAATTATATAAAATATAGTAAAGTACAAGAAACTTAGTTTATACTATATATCTAGTGTGTCCAGACAATGCTTTGTTGGATGGTAGAAGTTGACACCACATTATTTCATGACAACAGTAGAAAAAAATTATATTATTTTAATAAGATTTACATAGTTTAATAAGATTACAATTTATATGTTTTATAAGTTCAAATAAAAAAAAAACATATTGGAAATAAAAGCATTTCGACGTAGCTTGGTGAGAATGAATGGCTTAATTGGTCAGAACGCTTGGACGGTTTCCGAGAGGCACAGGTCCTTCAACGTCCTGCTTCTTTCAAATTTTTGTTTTTAAATTAAGCATATTGGCATAAACATTTCTTTTATATTTTTAAATCATTGTCTATGACTTGATCATTAAAACTAAGTGTTTTATTTTGCATTTTCTAATCAAATATTATTTGAAGAATCTATATATTAAAAAGTACTTACATAGAGTCAATAACAGGGGTACTAGACTTCCCACGTCGAGTCTGGTAGGGCAGAGCCTTCAGCATGTTGTAGAATGGTGGACAAGCTATTAACGCTTGTAAAATCGCATTCACGTAGCAGTAGTTTGAGCGATTTGTGAGTCCACGTGGCAATAGCGATACTGGACGATGGTCCAGTTGATATTTAGATAAGAATTCTGAAACATATTTTGATTAATTTAAATACCTTACAATATAATTACATCTCTATATATAATAGAGTAAGGTTAATATTAATATACCTTATTATATTATTAACTAATTAAACATTCAATTAATTTTTATTAAAAATTAAATATTTATGATTAATTATAATCATTTTGTCTTTTTTTTTTTATAAAATGGTAACCATTCTCTACAATTATCTTAATATAAAAATATAATTACCTCCCATCCTATATGAATTGGGGTCATCACTGAAGGGTGATGGCTGTATTGGTACAGCTGGAGAACTATCCTTTTGTATTGGTACTTCACGTACTTCTGAAGCTGGCGTAGTCACCGGTTTGGAGGGCATAGTTGGTGTACTGACATTGCTGACAGCATTCACTGATGTTTTCTCAGAGTACGATATTGTGGGTGTCCCTGACACTACTCTAGGTGTCGACGACTTGTCTACGGCAGTTTGTAATGGCGAAGCATCATATGGCGGAACTTTGGCGACAGGTTTTTGTATATTTGTAGCTGCTGGCGGAGTCAGAGTTGTAGGACTGGACGGTTCATCTAAAGGTACAATGGGGGATGTGGCAGACAAACTGCTTGGTTTGTTGGAAAAGAGACTGGCCCATGATTTTCCTGGGGCTGGTTGTGGCTGAGGCTGTACCACTGGAGGAGGTACAGGTTCTCCCCTGATTCTAGGAGTAGGAGGAGGGGGAAAGTCTGAAGCAGTCGGTGCAGGGGGTGGTGGCTGAGGGACTGGAGCAGGTTCGGGCACCACAGCTGCTTTCCTCGAATGTGCAAACGGAGATTTGTTTGTGACAATTACTGGAGGTCCTTGAGCATGTAGGGTTATGGAAATAGGCATAGGAGCTTTGCTGGGCGGCAGAGGAGGCTCTCTCTTGGCATGTTCCACTTGTACAGGTTTATTATCATTCTCAGTATTATCATTTGAAGGTGACCGATTGGAGTTAACTTCTCGTTTTTGCCGATTCCCGAATGGCGCTTTTGGTGTAGAGGCTGACTGTTGAACTGGTACAGCTACCGGTACAGGTGCTTTAGGTGGTTGTTTTCCTGTTGAAAATGGAGCAGTCAGCCCTTTCGATGGTTTTGTGGTTATCGGTGGAACTTTAGTGCTTATGACCTGCGCAGGGGGTGTCGTCGCAACAGGGGTTAAAGTTTTTGTTCCATTTTGAGGCTGACTATTTTCTACTGGTTTATTATCTGGTATCCATGCTGGTTTAGTAGAGTCTGTTTTCAGAGTTGGCGAACTTTTTTCAGGCACTGGGGTAGGCTTTACAGATACATCTATTCTCTCTTGTTTTGGACTTCCCGGTCCCTTACTTATTTTGAGGTCCTTTATAGGTACTGTTTCCATTATACTTGCTGATGTTGATGATGTCGCAGTTACTGGAGGTTTTTGTTCCTGTGGCTTGTCAGGTGTATAGTTTTTGTTGTGATTTTGACCTTGAACGAAATTCTTAGCATGTACATTAAACTGATGCGGTGTTGATTGATGTGGCGGCTGTTGTGGTATAGGCATCGGCGCTGCGTGGTGAGGCGGCGGGATGTACATGGGAGGCATATACTCTACTCCACCTTCGACCGGGGGCCCATAGGTTGGGCCATAGTGTGCTGTCGCATAATAAGCGTCCACTGCTTCTTGTTCCATCACTACTTCCTGCTGATATTCATCTGGTCCCTTCTCAGCATCACCCTCTACTGGCATTGGGTATTCTGGGTAATACGGCGGGTATGCATAGGGTCCATACACCAAGGGCTGGTACATAGGAACATGATACAAAGGTGCCCCTTGCGCTTGTGCAGCCGGATAGTACTGGGAATATGGAACGTAATACGGCGGCGGCTGTGCTTGAGGAGGGGACGGAGGTCGTTTGCTGCGTCTGTCTCTTCTGTGATTTCTCGAATTGCGTTCCACTTGATGCGGGGGTGGAGGGACGTACTGTGGTTGCGGCGGCTGGTAGTACTGGCCCATGTACCCGTGCACATTGACGTTAGCTGTGACTTGGCTAACGTATACGTTTGGGGGCGCAACGGGCCACTGGTGCGGCGGCGGCGGCGGGTACGTGGGGGGCTGGACGTAGGGCGGCGGCGCGTGAGGCGGAGCGCCGGCGCTCCGCTGCGGCGAGTGGGGCGCCATGTCGCACTCGCCGCCCGACAGGCTATCCAGACTGCTCGACACGGTCGGTGGTCCCGCCGTGCTTGATGAACAAGATGATATATCTATAAACAATACAATTTAAAAAGTTTATTTAATGGCCTTTGCTCACTAAAAGTAGAAATTTGGATATGATTTTACTTAAAAGTCTTATGATAGAGATGTCTCAGATTAACTCTCGAAATACATAAATTGTAAATGTTAAAAATATCCACTAACTTTACATACACCAACAGTGTGATTGTTGGTGTCTGAAAAGTTCAAGTCACACACGCTTGTGCCCGGCACAAGAATGACTCTAACAGACAAGTTGTGGGTTCGCTCCCCACTGGAGAAGATGAAATATTTAACATTTTCAATTTAAATATTATTTTTTTCAGTTCTTCCCTCTGGTACAAGGCAAAAACGCGGTGTTGAGTGCCGGCACTTAACAGTTGAGATGAGTTAAAATATTCATTCATTCACTATTAGAGTTACTAGAAATTTTTTATTGAAGTATAATATTTCTG
The DNA here is from genome assembly GCA_019049475.1 of Eueides isabella. Lineage (NCBI taxonomy): Eukaryota > Metazoa > Arthropoda > Insecta > Lepidoptera > Nymphalidae > Eueides > Eueides isabella. The sequence goes on along the minus strand of CM032394.1, from coordinate 4,494,460 downwards.
AAAACACATAATAATTTAACCAAATGTATTGTGACTACTTACCTACAGCAGGATCTGTCCAACCAGTGCTTACGGTGGACTTGGTGGCAGGATTTTTTTCAAAAAGAGCACACTGCAAGCTGCTCAGTTCTGCTTCTTTCACATCTGACAAGTCTAGGAACTCATATTCCTGCAACACGCCACAGATATTCAACAGTGATCTTTATACTAACAAATGCAGTTTGTTTTGACATGAGACAAAAAGATTTAAAGAAGTTTTTGACAATTGTTGTTTTCCACAGTGAGATTACTTTAAGTAAACCTAGTAATAACCCATCTTTTTTATACAAAGTTTTTAATAATATTCAATATATAATATATATTATTAAAAAATATATAAAAAGCACTAAACAGAGCAATAATTGTGTAATATTTATATATGAATTTTTACACTTTTACCTTAAATTATTTCATTGAGAAATAAAATGTGTTGCATAATAAACTTCTGTAAGAGGCCTTACATTATTATAGACACATGAATTATCTAACATTTAATAAAACTAAAAAAAATATAATATTAATCAGTCTAATAAAGTTGATATTTAGTATATACAGAAATTTATATGAATCAACAAAAATATACTAAGAAATATATATAATAATACAAGCCTAAGGAATATATATATATATATATATATATATATATATATATATATATATATATATATATATATATATATATATATATATATATATATATATATATATATATATATATATATATATATATATATATATATATATATATATATATATATATATATATATATATATATATATATATATATATATATATGTATATGTATATATATATAAGCAATTTAATTACACTACAGTAATAAGAAGCTTATTTTGCTACCCATACTATAACATTAAAATTCAAGGACTTGACAAGCAAATAAATAAATCATATAGATGCAAATAGGGCAATCTTCAGAAAAATATATCAAAATATATGAAACAAATTTGTTCTCATAACTCTTCACATTAAAAAAATGTTAGAAGATATACATATTGTAACCAAGATATTAACATTTGTATTTTGTATTACAAAACAAAATAACCACTATATTATACAATAAAAATAATGATTATTGTTGTTTAATTTGCAAAGTACACATGTTTTGCTGGTATCTGCCTTCTATATGATTCAGATATTTTAGCTATTATAAGAAAGATCTGTAGTATTGGAATTTTAATTATCTGGGGTTACTGTAGTACTATGGCATGGTACTGTAAATGTGACAATAGTAGTTGGAAATTATTTACAGTTTCTCGCTTTGGTAACAGGCAATCCTGTGTGTTAAGCACTCATGCTCAGTGAGCATGGGTTTGCTCGACACACACTATGTCATAAAAATTGGGCACACCAAGGGACCAAATTATCAAATGTATTTCTATAATTTAATAAATGCATGCAAAATTTTCAAATAAAGATGTTTATAAATTTAAAATTTAGCATGAGTGAGCATTCATGATAAGAATTTGCATGTCATTTGTAACAATAAAGCTGAAGTAAGATTAATTATGATTGTAAACTAGAAAAACATCATTAATTAATTTGATATTTTTACGGTAAAATAAATATCTTCATTTGATTTTTGTTGGTTCAAATACTACTAGGGCAACATTATAAAAAAATGACCAGAACAAGAAATAAGTAAAGCCTTGTCTACAAGAGCAAAGAAATTAAAACTAATTTAAATATTCAATCAGATCAGAATATAATAGAAATATACTGATTATGAAAAAGTACATAAAATTATATAATTTTATAATTAATAAATTCCATAATCATGTTTGATAACTTGTTATTTATAATATGTTATTATCAATAACTACTGCTTAGTTAATGTGTCAATAAAAAATACTAGTAAAGGTTTGGAAATAATACTAGAATAAAATAATTACGAAAATTAAGTAAATATATTTAATTGAAGCATAAAAAAATGAAATTTATTACTCTAGAATTTTTAATACATTAGATATGATGGTAACAACTAAGCAGATCATTTTAATAATAACAAATACTACTGTGAGGTAGCACTAGTATAATTCAATTTTGAGTTGTAACTGTACTACTTTCTTTTTAATATAATTAAGTCAATTAAGGTATTCAAACGAAATAATTTAAACTGCTGTTATTTTTACCATTTACATTGTTGTCTAAGCCGAAGCAACAAAAAAGTTGACCGCTGTATTTATACCTACGAAACAAAAATGAAAAGTAACCTTGAAATGAGATGCAAAACATTCAGGGATGACAACCCAATATGAACATTGGACCTCATTACACTTGTCAATTTTGTAGGTTATAAATACTTCATTTACAATTGCAACTACATAGTAAGCATATTAAAAAGGATAATAAATATACTAGGTGTAAAGCAACATTATATTGAACATAAATACATATTAGGATCGGTACCGTCTAAATAACAACAACAAAACCATCTATGCACATGTGGTTTGTCAAGTCATGTAATACGATGCAATGCAAAAGTGAAAATGACATACCTAGAATCAATGTTTAATGAATCGCTTCCGTCTTAATCCTTTAAAGCATGAATATCTGCCTCTAATCATTTCTTGTTAAAACACAAAGCCAACAAATGTGCGGAACATTTGGAGGACTATAAGATGGCGTAACAACGCTCGGTTGCCGGGTGCCATGTATTGACAAATCAACAAACTTTATGACTTTATCGTGAAAACCTATATTAGAAATCATCTATCTTAAGAAAACTATTATCACTTACCTCCCACGTGCACACAATTTCTGGAAAGAGATATTTTTACTAATGTAATGGCTAGTTTCAATATCACCAAAACAAGAAACAAAAGCCAAACAAAAATTTTATAATATTGCTGTAACTACTGAATCCTTACCGTTTTCATCAAATCCATGGCCTTTTACAGAACACCATTACGAATAATATTGCGTGAATATTACATATGTAAAAGGACTGCGGCGTTGCGGAATAAAAATCTTGGAACGGGATCAACGTCGAGGCCATGCACTCACCAACACATAACAGGATGTGACAAAACCCGCGCCATTTTCAATTTCATTTATTTTAGCCAATAGAATTACTGGTAATGGACCACAGACATTAGATATTGAAATACAATTTCAATATTGGCATGCTTGCTCGGATATTACGCAATTTCATAGACAATTATTTTAGTTGAATATTTATTCCATAAACTTTAATATTAAAACCTGGGTCCAAAAAAGTAAAAAAAACCTGGAAGGATTTTTAGTTTATATTTTTATATAATCAGAAATTATGAATTGTCATGCTAAAATAATATTTTATATGGCAAGAAAGTAAAAGCGCGAATTTTAATTGTTTTTGTTGTTTTAACACAGCTCACGCTGCATCCCGCACATGGCAGGGTAGGCAGAGGGAACTTGGGAACCTAGTGTTAAGACACTCCGTCCCACTTCCGTTTCCGCCGAAATTTGAGGCATAGAGTGTTAAGTGGCGGAACTCAACGCCGCATTTTGCTTTTTACCAGAGTGAAGAAATGAAAACAATAAATATTTAAATTGAAAATATTAAATATTTCATTTCCTCGAGTGGGATCGAACCCATCACTTACAATTACACGTTTGTGCCGCTGCGTCACGACAGGCCTATTGTTTTAACGCGTTTGTTTGTTATTATGATGGAAAAGAATTAAAGATTACTTGTCTAAAAATATATGTGTAATGTGTATACATAACAGCAAACTAACTTTAACGACATTTTTTTATGGTATTTTATTTATTTTTCTTTTCTAGCTTCCGGCTGTATCCTTCATAAAGCAGGATAGGCAGAATCTGGTGATCGATCTACGTTAATACGCACCGTTCCCAGCTTTCCCGAAGCACTGCATGCTGAGTGGTGGGACTCAACGCCCCGCTATGCCTCGTTACATGAGTAGGTAAATGCGAATATTAATATATAATATATTAATATATAAAATAATTAATAAAATTATTTAATTCCTCTAACTAGGAATCGGACCTACAACCGTCGCGTACAACCAACCTACAACAGTCACAAGCCACGATTAAAACTTTTTGTAATGTTATGATTCACCAGGGCAGCTACAGGTGCGTTGCCGGCCTTTGAGGTGGAGGTAGACGCGTTTTTTGAAGGTACCCAGGTCGTATCGACCTGGAAATACTGTCGCGGGTAGGGTAGGTCGACGTGGATGGTACACATGTACATGTCAAGTTTCATTAATAATTTAGACGTAGAGTTATTATTTTTATTTCATAATTTTTATCTATACTATTCTAGGTTTGAAGTAATTATGAATAAACAAACACCAATGACGTTATTGTCTATTACTACAAAAATACTACAAAATGTTGCTGATCAATATCATATTGAAATGAGAAAGAAATATAATACATTTTCACCATACTTAACAAATAGAATTTCTTTGTAATGATAATTTTATTCTTTATTTACTTAGGGATATAGCGTGAAGCTAAGTAAGCAATACTTAGCTAGTCAACCGAGGTCTCCCCCTCCCTCTCTTACCACTCACTTTTAAAAAAATCGTTGTTATATTTTTATTACTTTTATATTTTTTATGGAGCGGCAAAGGAGCGTATGGTTCACCTGATGGTAAGGGATCACCGCCTCCCATGGCACCGTGCATCACTAGAGGAGCTACATGTTCGTTGCTGGTCTATAAGATAAATGGGCACCGGGGCCTGGGGACCTTTACGTCGTTTTTAAATGCCGGTGGTGGTAATAATCAGGCCGAGTCGGCCTATGCGTGTTGTCATTGCTGACAACGTTACTTCCATACGTACTTTAGTCGCCTCTTACCACACAATCAGTTCCAGGCTGATCCTATTCTAAGATGGAATCACATACACTACTAGACTAAGGAACCGCAAACATTTAAGTATAATATTAGCCTTATTTCATTTGAATATACAAACCATTGATAGAGACATTTTAATTATTTTTATTTGCCCTATATTGCCCTATCATTCTATTATTTCGTAGATTGGAAATATTGTTTCAGAATACGTGCGTCATCTTACCTGCCTACGACTATAAGAGAGCCTCTTATCTTAACAAATATTGTGCTGTTTGTTCAGTCGCCTAATTCGGCTGCTACGTGAGGTGCTAAATTATATTTTGTCTGACTTATAATATTATCACGTAACTATCGAGGACATAGAGTATTTTTAGTTATTTCGTATAAAAATAGTTTCGAGTAAGAACAAGGAGGTACTCGTAGATATTATAATATGTTCCAAAACTTAAATCTTATGTCCTTTTGCTATACTACTCACTCAACCTTATGATACCAAAGATGGAAACTAAAATAAACATTCAATGCTTGATCTTCATATGAACATTTTATTTGCGAACCAAACAAATACATGAGGTACTCGTATCTAAGAAATAAGCGAGACTCACGCGTTATTGGAATCTATACGTTATAATAATGTTTTCGTTGTATATGATGTTAACTAAATGATGTTTTTGCAAGTTATACGTTCAATGGCCTATGGTCTTTATATTTTTGTATATTCCTAAATATTTTATATCGATATACCAAGTGTGTACCTACAACGAAATATAAGTAGAATTATTATTTTATATGACGCAGGCATTGGGACTTTTAGTTATATAATTTAATCCAATATCAAACATTTAAATATCAAACCCACTACAATACATTTACTTTCATTTTCAGAGTACATTTTTATATTTATTTTCGTATCCAAGGAGTTATAATTGTGCACTTGTATTAATGAAATATCTTCATCAACTTCTTATGTATCTTTATATTTTTATATATAATTGTGAACAGTAAATGTCACATATACTTAGAAAGTTTTCCTTCAGTCTATAGATGAGATTCTATCTTGCGGAGAGGCTAGATTGCATATATTAGAGTAAGTACAAACCATTCATGCAAATTTTACTGGTATTTGAAAGCTAAAAGCAATGTGGATGGAAAACACGATGGCACAAATTTTCTAAGAGCTTTCAGTCTTCAATTGAGATAAACATTGTATATTGATATATCAAGATAGAGATTATCGTAATTAAAGTAAGTATGCAGTTACTGATAAAAAATATAACATGTAATATATTTTTTATGTGTCATCATATATATTCAAAAGAGATAAGAAGTAACTTCAATATTTATTATTAACCTTTTTATCGTAAAATATTTCTGCATGGATTCTTTTCTCTGCTTCGGTGTTGTATCAATTTTCCATAAAATTTTGCTATCAATTTAAATATTAGCTATAGAATATTATTTAAATTAATAAAATGTCAGTTGTCGTTAAAATTTTTTAATATATGATTCCTATTTAAAATATAAACACATAATTTATACTAATATAGTGGTTGTAAATGTAAAAGAATATATATTTTTTATTTCAGGTCAGCTCCTGATTATCAACTGTCTGTTACCAAGGAATGATTTACCATGTGCAGCATCTTCCGGAGAAAGCCATATATTTTTAATTTTATTAAAGCAATGGGGACTGTCTTGGCGCATAGACAACGCGTCTGATTGCAGTGTGTACGCAACGGTTGTTAGTTCGTTACTCATTCGAAGGAATTAATTAATTTTATTATCGTACTCTAGTAACAAGGGAAGATATGATAAGTTGAGGAGTCGCTAGATTACAAAGTAAATGACAAAAATTAAAACAATTCGATTGATTGGCCATAGACTTCAATAAACACATATTAACTTACTGTACTCTATTTTTTACTAAAATAAAGTTCAATTTAATTTATCTCGACACATTTCGAGCGGAGGTGGGTGTTAAGATTATAAACGAGCTTTTAGTAGAAGAGCTTAGTTGTGTAAGTAAGGTGATTTAATGACATCAAAAATATTCGTAAATGGATTAAAACTTCCTAACTTGCAAGCTTCTGAAGAAAAAATAAAATATATTCATAGAAAAAAAAGTTTCCTAGATGGAATACGTAATAATATATATTATATATTATTATACGTAATAATATATATTATAATTAAAGCTTATAGCTGTAATTATGCTTGGCTTTCTTTTTGTGTATATAGTAATCATAAAGTATTAATTTTATTGAATAAAATAATAAATAGCTTAACACAAACAGCAAACTTTTTCAAAAATTTTGGTAATAAAATTTCAAGAATAATTAAAACAATGTAAATTTCGTAGTCATAGTCATATCGTAGCTTGGATACAAAGAAATATCATGAAAACTTCCCTTTATTGTCGTTTAAAAAATATCATCCTAAATGGATTCATCGATTAGTCATCATATCTTAGTTGCGATTCCATTTAAGCTTTCCACTTGACAATCTTTTAAATGGCGTAAATTACGGACGGTATTTCAGCGTTTCTTATTCTATAATTAATTAACTTGTACTCACTCACTTAATCAGCTTCACGCTGTATCCCACACAAGGCAGGGTAAGCAGAGGGAACTTGGGAACCTAGTGTTAAGACACTTCGTTCCATTTCCGTTCCCCACTTTCCGCCGAGTTTGAGGCATTGCGTGTTGAGTGGCGGAACTCAACGCCGCATTTTGCTTTGTACCAGAGCGAAGAAATGAAAACATTAAATATTTGAATTGAAAATATTAAATATTACATTTCTTCGAGTGGGGATCGAACCCACAACCTGTCGTTTACAGTCACACACTTTTGCTGCTGCGCCGCGACAGGTCTCTAATTAACTTGTATAAATATTGTAATGGATCTTTTGCTTTTTAATGTATAAAAAAGTTATTTTCCGGCTTAGAGCTAAGAAGTATGCAACTTTTTTAAGCTTTGTTCATTGAAAGTGCATATGGAAACATAAAAGTTTGACGTAAAGTGCTTTCATAGGATCGTGCTGTAATTTCTACTAAGTGTAAAAAGAACTAGTTTAACATCTAGTAACTTTGAAAAAGCAAATATACGTTATAAAATTTATATTATTATTTTATTTATTATATATAGAGAATATAGTGCTAAGATAATCTTACGATGGATAGTATTAAAAACAATTTAGAAATTTCATTTTTACTTAGTCTAGATAAATCTTACACTTATACTTACGTTTTTATATTTTTTTTCCTAATGTTGATGTTAGCTAAGTATTTCTTTAGAAGACAAACTGCCATGTGCAGGGTATAGCGTTAAGCTGAAAAATAAGTACAAAGATTTAAATATAACAGGTTTTAACCCCAAATCTGTTGGAAACCGTTCTAATCTGACTAACAAAATCGTATTTATTTAGCTACTTCAAAAATCTTTTACGTTTATTAAGACAACTTATGTACTTACGTTGTCAGCATTCTGTAGGGAAATTTTAACAAATTTTCCTCTACTCAAAAATAATTGCTTTGAATTATTATTTGACAAGAGAGAAAGCTTTTTAAAATATGTTAAAAATTTTAAGTTAACATTATTTATTATTATGAACTAGTATGTAATCAGGCGCTACACGATATTAAAGGATGAAGGTTTTAAAGTAAAATAAATATATGGTAGGAAGCGTATTTTCTTTAATATTTTATACATATGTATATAATAATGGAGCAACCATATAGGGGAAGGGATACCCGACATTGAATTTTGTCAGAATTATTCAATTTGCAAGCCCTTTATTGGATTTTAGGACAATCTTTGACCGCTTACTGAAATTTCTAGAGCGTGTAGCGTGAGAAAACTGTTCAAATAGTATAATGTTATGTGAATAATCATTCTTAACAATGTTTCATATAAAAATGTATTGTTATATCGTTAAAAAAAATACTATTTAAATAACTAAAATTAACTGAAAAATTCGTAAAAGTTACCAGAGCAACACAGTTAACATATGTTTATAAATATCCACTGTGTTATCATACACACACATACATATTTAAAGAAAAAAATTGCCAATACGTTTTCTATCGTCATTCTTACTGTACACCAACATCACTTGATACAAAAAATAGAATGTCTTTTTGTAATAGAAAAATATTGTATTCTTAAAAGATGATTTTCAACGCTCAATTTCCAAGTAATACTTATTATACAAGCAACCGGGGAATCGTTTGATCAACTATTACACGAACTGAGAAAATACTTTCTCTGTTTAAGCAACTTTGTCACCAATGCAACAATCGTATTATTATGGTGACCAATAAAACTTAGTAAAAACTTAACATCACTACCGCTACTTTCTTTGCCCAGCTTCACGCTGTATCCCGCAAAATGACTGGAAGACAGAGGGAACTTAGAACCTAGTACTAAGATTTTCTATTACGTTACTTACCGCCTAATTTGAGGCATTGTGTGTTGAGTGACGGAACTTAACTCCGCTCCTTGTCTTGTGGTACAAGAAGAAGAGCGAAGAAATGAAAATATGAGATATTTCATTTCCTCGAATGGAAATCGAACTCACAGCCTGTCGCGCTGAAAGTCGCGCTTTCTTAAAACCTAACCTTGTTATTCCATTAACCGACTTCTATTTTTAAAAAAGGAGGTTTTATATTCGTTAACTACTTGTTTATGTTTGTCCGTAGTTTTCTTCTTCATATGTTAGCATGCACCAAGTATTAAAATAACAATTGTTTAAAGTCTACTAATTAAAATAGATGTCAAGCCACTTTAATGTCTTTTTTGCCGTGTGATTCCAGCTTAGAATAAGGATCACCCTGGTACTGATAGTGTCGTAAGAGAAGAGAGAGAGAGAGTCACGTTGCCAGTAATGGCAACACGCATGGGCAGACTCGACCGGATTATTACCACCCCCGGCATTTAAGACCGGCGTTAAGTAGTGGCTTTGGCCACTGCGTTTCGCATCAGGTAATGCCGGGCCCCGGTGCCCTTCCACCTTAAAGGACGGCAACGCTCCGAGTAACTCCTCTGGAGTTACTCGGGGCCGTGGGCGACGGTGATCACTTACCATCAGGTGACCCGTACGCTCGTTTGCCGTCTTTTCCATAAAAAAAATAGCAAATTTAACGTGATGAATAGTAAAAAATGAATGTAAAAATTTAATAAATATTGAAATTTATTGTAGCTGTCTTTAGGATATCTACAAAAACTTCGCTTCAGCTACACAATTTTAATTAACATTAATGCTAACATTTTCTAATATAGAGGATAAACTTGACTTTGTTACTTATTCATCGCAGCCAGTGACACACGGATAAGTATCGAAAAACAACACAGTGGGATTTTCTACTGGAATCTATCAAGATTAACGATAAGATTTTCTGTTTGTAATTACAATGTGCTACGAATGTCATTGAATATACTTAGGTGGGAGTATACTTTCATTAATTTCTTTTTTCAATATTGAAAAGTGAAAAGAAATTTTATGTTTAAATTTGTGGTATAAATATAAATAAGCAGTCAAATAATGGCGGGCAGACTGTTACATCTACAAAATCTATATACAAAATAGTTTTAACTTACTTTTGTTTTTATCTAGTACTACGTCCAATAAGATGGTGTGAATAGTTACGGAAGAGAAGAATATATATATATATATATATATATATATATATATATATATATATATATATGTATATATATATTGACTGTATTTCCTGATTTTTATATATAAAAATACAATTTAAGTCAGCCTTTCAGATAAGTAGTAGTTAGTATTGTCAATTCAATTAATCAATGATTACATAAGTACTTATAACCTTAAACTAAGATACTATAATGAAAGCTTATTTTTAAAAATAAAGCCTAAAACTACGTTAAAAGAAAACAGTAATAATATTAACTCAGCTCAACAAAACTTTAACTCTCATTATCTCAAAAGTAGATTAGACTTAGTGACTTTTCGCTCTCACGAAACGACATATATAATTGAAAACGGAACTCAAAAGGAAAGGTAAATGCAAATTATTTGTTGAATAAAGAATAAATTCCTAATATTACACACAAGTTCAAGTTTTCTTTTATGATTGTCTACCAAAATGGCATATTATAAACATTTTGATCAATGTAATTGGTGGCCTGTAAGTTTTTAATTGCAACTATTTTACCATTCGGTATATTCGGTACCGAATGATAAAATAATAATAATCTTAAATTTTAAGTTTGCTTGGATTACTCATGACTAATTGTGAACAATCAAAAAGTCTCCGGAAATCTTGCATTAAAAGTTAATGTCTTGTAATGTAAGATTTCCGAATACCTCTTTGGTGTTTTCGTGATTTTCGGTTTTTTTCGTCGCTTCACCTTTCTTTCGTTTCTATATATTTTTTAATTTTTTTTACAGCATTATTTTTAAAGCTCACTCCGCGAAGGTTAACGAGTTTAAATTACAACTTATCACGAGTAGATAAACTAAAAGTTTTATGTGCAAAAATTTCTGTATTTTAATTTTATTTAAAATTGTTTTCATGTTAATGCGGCTCAAGAAAAACATTATTCCTTTCATATTGTGTTTATTTAACATATAGTTAATAATAAAGTAATGGGAAAGTAATATTATATTTATTTAACATTTAGTTAATAATGGGAAAGTAATTAGTCATCAGCCTTTCGGCTATTCTTTTTTACATGGCAGAACTGCTGTGACAGATATTTTTTGTCATATTTTATAAAATATACTTTGTCAAAATGGAGCATATGTTTAAATACTTTTACTTATTGTGTGCCGACAATATTTGCATATAAACAATATTCAATTTCTAGATTAAAATGGTGCCACCATTTTGGCGTAGTTCGGACATGTTTAACATTATATGATGAATGTTGGGTTCAGGTCAATATAGGTTTTGTATAGTGTGTTAAAAAACATCGGTATTTGGTAACATTTTTTATATTTTACAACATGTTAGATTTGTAAATGTGGAAAATTATATTTCGTATAACTGCGAATGAACATTTGAATAAATAAATTTGCTTCATATTAAAACTGATTGATAAGTATATATAATAACTGATAAACAAAATATGGCGCATCATTTTGCTAACGGAACGGAGAGTGGAGAAAAGACAAATATTACGAGTATATAGATTTATGTGTATATTCTCGTGATCTATGAAAAGCGGGTTTGTTAATCAATATTTATCGGAAATTCAAAGGAAAATACAAAACAGTAATTACAAGAGCAAGTTTTTCTTTGATTTGCAGCTGCTAAGTTGTCGGTTGACCTATTTTGGTATCAAAACTTGTGAGATTTCTTTTCCTTTGCGCTTTAAAGATTATGAGTTGGACTTTTGTAAAACGTAAGACGTAGTTGTTGTTTTAAAAGTTTTATTAATATTCGATAGCTGATCACGATTCTTTTGGTTATGAATAAATAGTAGAGAGAGAATAAATACTTACTAACAAAAGGATTTTTGTAAAGTGTATCATATTACGTTACTAAAATTCTGGACTGCTGTTTAAAATATATTATTCTAGGCAGGCAAAGAAGAAAGATACAATATATTTGGTGTAATATGAATAATTTTCATTTCCCCACTCTTGCGAAAAAAAACTAGATGCGTCGATGTTATACACCAATCAAAAGACAATACGTTAAATTCTAGAGAACAGCGGAGACGGTAAGGTCTTGACAATAGCTTCTCTGTACCAACACACCTGTATGTTAAATAAAAAGTGAAGCTGATGAAATGTAACTAATCTCAGTTTATTAATAAATTCTTTATTTCCAGCTTTTTCTTCCGTCTTCTGCATATTCTGGAACAAAGTCACACTTACGTTAAGGGGCCAAGTATTAAAAGGCGCAAGTCAATGCCACACCTTGCCGGGTAACCACAGCGAAACAAAATTAATATTAAATATTTAATTTCCTCAAATCCTGAATGCCATAACCTGTCGTGTTACAGTCACACGCTTGTACAATTTCGCCGCGATACTCTTTATTTATTAATAAAGTTATTATGTAATTCATTATTGAAACAAATTTTGAATAGTAATTTTGAATAGAATAAAAATATACTTCCCATCACGACACAGTTGGGACCTAACGTGACTGACGATCGTACCTTCAAATTCTACTCGAGAGAGCATTTATAATGTTTTACTCTCCTGCTATGTAATAGAAATGTACGGTATTGAATGTTTACTCTCTTAATAAGAATATACGATACGTTTATATGGTATGCTTGTCGTGTTGGTGAGAGGAACTGAATAATTATCTCAGTTTTTCCTTTAATACATTAAATTTATTTAACAAAGGCCAACCACAATAAAATATACTTTTGACATATGATATGAGTATATAAACAGCTGATCGTTTCGCCTGTGAAAAGCTACAACGCCGCGAGCTTACGTAGGCTTCAAGTTTATATGAGCATCCGTGTTTGTGTCGAGGTTTAAAATGTAAATACTTTCTGTTCACGTTGCCATTTATAAATTTAAAAATTAAGAAACATGTAATTATATATTATCATTTTTATTATAAAACAATTTATTTTCATTATAAAACAGTAACTATAAATTACATTTTATTATATTTTTTAAATCTGTCGTGGTGTAACTGTAACTTGTAGATTGTGGGTCGAAAAAATGAAATACTTAATATTTTCCATTTAAATATTTAACGTTTTCATTTCTTCATTCGGCGGAAAGTCATATGACAGGGCAGGAAGACGGAACCTGGAACCCTTTCCCATTCCGTTTCGCGGAACTTGAAGCATTGCTTGTTGAGTGGCGAAACTGTACGAAGAAATGAAAATATTATATATATTTTTTTCAGATCAGAGTAAGACATAGGCCTTACTTAATGGAAAGATTTTGTATAATTTGGCTAAAGTATAACAATAGCTTTAAGCAGAGTGAAGTAGCATTCGGGTCGCTAAACACAATTATATATTTTTTATTATTACATATTTTATATAATTACATATTGGATCATTTCTTTGAATCAAACAAATTTAACCAGATTAATTGTATATATTGAAAATTGTAATCTTTTGAAAACCATCATACCTTTCCCATTGAATAATAATTTAATGATACATATTTTTGTAATCGTCAAATACTATGGGCCTGTCGCGACGCGGTGACACATGGATGTGATTGTATTCACAACAGATTGTGGGTTCGATACCTACTCGATAAAGTAAAATATTTTTTTTTCAGCTTCACGCTGTATCCCGCACTAGGCAGGGTAGGCAGAGGGAACGGAAGTGAAACCTAGTGTTATGACACTCCGTTCCACTTCCGTTCCCCACTTTCCGCCGAATTTGAGGCATTGCGTGTTAAGTGGCGGAACTCAACGCCGCGCTTTGCCTTATTACCAGAGCGAAGAAATGAAACATTAAATATTTAAATTGAAAATATTAAATATTACATTTCCTCGACTGGGGATCGAACCCAGAACCTGTCGGTTACAGTCACACTCTTGTGCCGCTGCGCCACGGCAGACCTCATAAAATATTTAATATGAAAATATTTATTTTATTTCATTTCAGTTCCGCCACGCAACACTCAAATCGGCGGAATAAGTGCCTCAAATCGGCGGAATAAGTGAAACGGAACGGAGTGTCTTAACACTATGTTCTCAAATTCCCTACCTACCAGTACCCTGCCATGTGCGGGATACGGCGAGTGTTCCGCACAATAGTGGAATATAAATAATAGTTATAAAACATATCGACAAATATTTAATTCAATGTTTTTGTACATTAGAAATAAGTTTATAGACGTTTGTCATACCTTTTATCATAATCTTAACAAGATGACATAATCGTAAAGAATTATGTATTATAATATGTTACAGCATATTTTCTCTTACATTCATAATTGATTACTGTTCTTAGAATTACCATATAAAATAGGCAAAGACAATAATTAGGTATATTTCGATATAGAATATATTGAATATAATTTTTTTTATGTATCAAGGTAATGTTATATTATATAAAAAACATGGTCAAGATCGAGTCGAACTCGCCCGTTGAGTTCCGTATCAATTTTAAGATTATAAGTTGTGGTCAAATAATATGGTAAAAAATGTGTTAAATAATTAATTTGTATGAACTATAAATATATCTTTGTATTGGTATTTTTCTGCAATATATTTCCATTATTAGTATTTTAAAGTAGTTCTTCCTTCTTGTCAAATATTATAATAATCGTAGTAGTGGTTGGTTATGACAGCATCACTATAAGGTCTTCGTTTTTTTCATGTAAAAACGCGTTCACATAAAAGTGATTTTTTAAGTATATTAGACAAACGTCTTTTGAATTTTATGTCTTTAGCTTAAAGCTTTAATATTATTAAACACGTGTATATGAGACGAAATATAACTCGTCATAATAAAATCATAAAAATTGAAAAAGCCTTTTAATTTTAGATCCATCAATTTTGTACAACAATGACAAATAAAAAATCTTTTCGCTAAAAATTGAAAATGGGATGAAAGGGAGGGAAGACAGTATAAATAAATAAATACATTAAGGTATGGTATTTTTAAATGATATCAATCGAAAAATTAAATATTTAATTGTAAATTTTATGGTAATAAGGCAAAGCCCGGCGTTGAGTTCCGCCACTCAACACGCAATGCCTCAAATTCGGCGGAAAATGGGAACGGAAGTGGAACGGAGTGTCTTAACACTAGGTTCCCGGGTTCCCTCTGCTTACCCTGCCTCGTGCGGGCTACAGCGTGAGTTGAAGCCCGTTGCAATACATTAGATCTTCTAAATTTACATAATGTTACTTTTAAATATTGTGTATAACAGTGGCGTTTTATAAAGCCTTATTACCTAAGCTTAAATTTTTTTGCAATTAAAAATCTTAGACTCAGCTGAACTTCGGGCACATCATCGGAATTGAGCTAACTTCTACTACTGTCTTTTAGTTGATTCTATGAAAACAGATCGACTGACAAATGAGACTGCTAGTCGAGACTGACAAGTAGTGACTCCGTTTGACCGAACCTATCAGTCCCTTCTAGGATTGATTAGACAAAGACCGAAACATATTATTTTTGTTTCTATGTTTGACTTAAATCTTAAAACTTAAAAAAAAAAAACTTCTTGGTTTCACTAAAAATGCTTCAGTGAAAGCAGAAATTGGAATTTATGCCCAAAGATTTTGGCAATCTCGAAGTAACCTAGTTGAGGCCTGACGTAGGAGCATAAGTGTTACACTTACTTATACGCAACAGGTTGCTGATACTCGAGGAGATGAAATAATTTATTTAATATTTTAATTTAGAACGTAAGTATCATATGGGAGCGGCGTTTCTAAGCACTAGGTACCCAGCTTCCGTAGTTCGAGTATAATAATTTCTAATGTGAACATTTTTAATACTTTCAAGTTCATTTTTTATTTTTTTTAATATAAATAATTGTCATAGATACATTAGTAATAACAAATGTAACTTAGACCCTCATCTTCCTTCTATTGCTTCAGTAAATGTTGTTTTATTTATAATTATTGTCTAGGCATATAAATAAAATTAAAATGTTATCAAATTAACTTTAGATATTCGTGATTTAATAAGATCTTTCGATTTTCACGATTATTGCACATTTTAAATGAGACAAATTTAGCCGGATTAATCACGTTTCAAAAACTTTGCAGAAGCAAAAACAATGCTAGCAATATTTTGTAAAAGTAAAATAAAGATGACAAAAATAACAAAAATATTAATGACAACCACACATAATACATAAGGCGTAGTTGAGTTGCGTTTCTATGATGTTTAAACAGAGAGTCACCGAAGGCTTTGTTCGCTTAAGATCGTGCAAAAACCAGACATGGGGGAATTGTCACCTAAAATAGACCTTTGAAAAGGCACTTCGAGAAGACTAGATGGCTTGCGTAAACTACTAAGGACGGATTATCATACACATTGTTGATACTTTTGTATCAGAGTAGCCGATCCAGAAGTTTACTCCTTTTTTTCAAAATTACCTTATTTAAAATACGCAAGACTATCTGCGTAGGTTTTAAAAGATATCAACTTTCCTAAAGAAAAGGTGATATGGCATTGAAAATGCTTTTGTAGATTTTCGATTATCGACAGTGAGAAGCGTAACATTCATACTAGCGTACTCCAGTAAGCTCTTTATAAAAAGAAATACGATATTTTGACGGTTAAAGAAACCAGGATTAAAACTTATGATTTGCCAAGTGTATAAAAGTATAGATAGTCATACATGTAAATATAATGTAAAGTTAATTATTTTAATACATAGGTACACATTTAAGTAAGTATATATATAAGAATTGAACTATAGTTCAAGAAGACGAAGTCGTGGAAAGGCCGCTTGTTAATAAAATATTATGTCATATAATTAACTTCTTTTCAACTATCTAATTATATTTTTTTGCAAATCTATCAACAATATAAAGACTAGTAAAGTAACTCAAATAAAAAAAAAACTCTTTTTATATACTGAATTGTTGAATTCATTTTATAACAGACTTTTTTTTTATTTAAAAAAAATTAAAATAAGAAGAGACTATTATATCATTTGTTTATATATTATTTGTAGAAATCACCACGGTCACATATATATATATATATATATATATATATATATATATATATATATATATATATATATATATATATATATATATATATATATATATATATATATATATATATATTAGTATTTATTTTTTATTAGCTTCACGTTGTATCTAAAAGTAAAGACACACCGTTCCACTTCTGTTCCGCACTTTCCGCCGAATTCGAGGCATTGCGTGTTGAGTGGCGGAACTCAACGCCGCGATTTGCCTTATTACCATATATATATATATATATATATATATATATATATATATATATATATATATATATATATATATATATATATATATATATATATATATATATATATATATATATATATATATATATATATATATATATACTTAGAGAAATTTTGTTATAAATTATTTTTAATATTCACTTGCTTGTTTTATATATAAGTGGCACAAGCATACTAAATTGGACGGTGGTTCCTACGACTAGGTTCTCAGGTTCCTTCTGCCTACTCTGCTTTGTGACGAATATAGTGTGAAGCCAAAAATAGAAAAAAACGTATGTAATAAAGATCGTTTTAACGATTTCTTAATTTTCCCCTAAATACTTATCCACATTGTCATGTCACAGTCTTTTTTAATTTCGATGTGATTTTTTCGGCTTCAATTAAGCTGAATTGTCAATACTCGAATGAAAATTTTGAATCTCACACGAAAAAGGTTTATAAGTGGATTCATTAGTCAAATAAAGTTTAGTAATGGCCAGAATGGCCTTTTAGTATGGTGTTTAAAAAATGTACTGAAGCAATTACCTTATTTGTACCAATTTGTTTTAATTATATCTTTATTATAAGAACATAAAAAATCACATTTTTTTCCTAAAATTGAGATAAATTCCATGCACATGTTTTTAAGAAGAAAGTGAAGTTTTCTTTGACCGTTTGAAAATTGATGTTTTTTCCAACAAAAATCCGGTAACGTAGCCTTATCTTATTTGTTTATATAAATAAATAACAAGTTAATTATAAAAATAAACGTATTGTAGTGAAACAAATTCATGTAGAAAATTCGTTTCTTGAAATTTTATTAGAATTATAGGTTAAAAGCTAAATGATAAGAAGTAAATAAGCACAGCCATACAGGTTCGATACTAACTTAAAAGTAGGTTATTTGATTTTATTCATTTTAACAAGACAATATACCTTCCGCTTATTAACAGGCAATGCTTTAAATTCTGACGGAAAAAAGAGAAAAAAGTGTCTTCTCTTTCATGGCCAACTGTGCTGTTTATGGGAAAAAGCGTGCACTTGTACAAAAATAAAAGACACAGTTTTTTTTTGGTGTTTGTAACATTGTATGTAATAGTAATTGTAGGGTATACGGTAAATGTTATCGTTTTTGCTTCTAGCATTTTACTACAAAACAAAACGTTGGCTTTGACTTTATTGTAGAAAAAAGTTCAAAGGATAAAAGTGGTACAAACATTTTTTATCAACATTGGATTAGTAAAGGGAAATATAAATACACTTAGGTACAAAGATAAATAATAGTCGATAATATATGTGCTTTGCTTAGATATGAGAGACTTTAGTAAAGAAAATAAAATATACCTCTACATGCAATTGACTATTCACAGAAATTTGATCTAAAGTAAGACAAAAATATTTTTGTTTAAAATGATTGTTTATATGAATTTCATAACTTAGACTATATATTTGCTATTTTTTACACTTCTCTTGTGCGAAGAACACAAATACTTTAGCCCGCGTCCAGAATCTTAGGTCAAAATTTATGCCCACTTTTATTTCTTCGAGTAAATACCTAAGTTAATATAAGTTACTTAACACTTTATTAATATATTAATTTGATTTACCTTACATTTACTTATAATATTATGCATAAAATATTTGAGATTTTCCAATGTGTATCTCAAACGTAGCACTTTCGTAGCACGCCGTAGGTTGGGGCCTACGCACGCCTACGCTGGGCGCGGCGTAGCGGACCAACCGCTACGTACTCGCGGTACTATATAACGGGGCACAGTGGCCCGCTTGGCCATTCCGGGTTGAGCCTCTACGCGCATCTCGCGTCAGTCTGTGTTCTGTGACACGTTACGAAACTTACAGGTAAGTTGAGAGTTACTTAGAAAATGCGTTTTATAGAAATTGACACAAAAAGGGAAAGAACGAAAAAATCAGGGGGTTCAAAAGTTCGTTTCGATATTCTTAGAAATTAATAAAATATTTACAATTGAATTTTTAGGCATATATCGTGAGTATGCATAATTTAAATAAATTAAGTGGCGTGACTTCATTAAGTACTCCACAACTTTATAAAATATGTTTTTTTTTAATATTTTAATTAAAGAAATACGTTAAAATCATAAAATTTACATAATTAAAAAAAAATACTTTATATATTTTTTTAATTCTTAAGTAGTAATATAAATTACGATCAACTTGAAAGTTATTTTTACTTTATTCATAGCTAGGTGTAGGTATATACGAGGGTGCTTGCTGACCTATGTGATGTGGTACACCTATTTATCCTGCAGTGAATATTTTTATTTCAAAAATAAAATTTACAACACATATCCTTTTAAAGTTTCAGTAAATTGCGACGGACGAGATCTTAATCGCTATGAATAGGTTACTTGTACAGTGTAAATATGTAAAGTAATTATACATAATTTACATTCGAGTGTACATAGTTTTTACTAAAATTTTAGGCTAATATTTTTTTATATTTTTTAATTTACTTTAAACATCACTATCATACAATAAACATCACTTATATATAACAAGAACTATTAACTTTTTATGGAATCAAATGTGAAAAAATAGATATAGGCGTAATTTATATATTAAATAATTAATTGATAATACTTTTGATTGTATGAACGAAATGTATATATAGCTTTTTATCTCAAAATTACTATTTCTGTGATTAATATTGGCGGATATTTCATCACCAGCACACCTTATGTATTTATATAAATATAGATATATGTTGGCAGTCATAATTTTCATAAGTATATAAAAATTAAATCAAACTTTCATTTAATTATATTGAAACAATATTCAAATTTGAAACAAGGAAAAACATTTTCATTTGTAAGTCCGGACATTTTTTTTTGAACTTCTTAAGTCACATAATTGGTGTTCTATTACTTATCCAAATTATCTCTCATCATTAAAAATTTTATATAGCTGTGCATATAATACGCTTGATGATGCTAACTTTAGCAAAAAGAATCTTACCTAAACATAGAATAATTATTTAAAAAATTGTAAATCGTACAAATAAATACTTTCTACCTATTGGTATTAGGATATCAAATTACTAAGCCACTTTCTAAACGAAATAATAGAATCAGATAAAAATACGATCATATTGAATTACGTAAAATCTTAAGCCCAGATTAAAAACTCTGTCTAAAATTAGGCAATTCTCGGCGAATTGATACTTAAAAAGACAGAAGTTTTTAAAAAGTCCATTTATTAATTATTTGTGATGTTTAAAGAAAATGCATGAATATGCACTATTAAGCTTGATTTCACACTCTGTACAATTACAAAGAGTTTTACATCAATTATATAACAAAATGTAGTCATTTATATAACAAAGCATAGCGAGATCGAGATTAAAAAATCACACTTCAATCGGTTCATTAATTTAGGAGCAACGGTGCAATATACAGACGTGAACGATAGTGAATTGCAATCAAAACAATCGTACTCATTGAGTAGTTATTATTTTTTATAAATAATTATGAAAATAAATGTAAGAAGAAATAAAAAATAGGATAATCCTTAGTATATATTTATCGTATATATGCGTACATACGCAAATGAATTTAATTGAGAAACGTAAGCAATTGATATTTTGCCTGTCACGAGACATCATTCGCGGCTAAAAGAAATTGGTTATAATATATCATTTGTAAAGATTCAATAATTTGTCTGTCTGTCAAAGATAATAAACTGATAATCTCTAAGTGAAAGTAAATAGACACACGATGTATAAGTATGTGTCGTCTGATATGACAAAGACGATACCGCGACGATAATTTAGTGAACAGCCGAATTTTCAATTTAATAATAATTAATACTAATTCGTTTATAAAGATATCAAATAATTTTAAATCGAAATTTTCGCATATACTCCGAATTATGCATTTTTGGACACCCGTCGTTTCGATCACGTTGCAATACTCCTTACACGGTTACAAATATACTCAATCAGGGAAGAAAGGAAAATAATAAATATAGAAATGCTTAAAATGATTTTTTATTTTTTCTAATATGTTTTAAGCAGCGGTTGAAATTAAATATAAATTATTTTATAAAATGCAGTATTTTTTTAAGTTGGAGCGTTTTTTCGTTTAATCTTTAACAATACAAAAGACAAATTGTAAGTAACGTTGACGTAAGATTACGTCAAGATTTACTTTTACTTTTCCCTTGCTATTTCCATGAAGATGTGGTGACAACAACAAAAAGTTGACATTAAAAAAGGGTAAGCCGTAATCGGGGAAATCCTTTTTTATCTCCCAGATTACGTCAAACGCTTAAAATAAATAATTTCAATTTCTAATCGTCACAATTAAAATAAGCACAGCAGTATAAAGTAACAAATTATATTTATGATCTTCAAAATGAAATAAATCTTGATAAATCTGCAAAAAAAACCTTTTTTTTATTATTAAATACAACGACTGGTCTATAAAAGAGGAAATTACATTTAACTGGATTTACTCTCATTGTCATATACTCGTATAGTCCGTTTTTGCCTGGCCATGTATTTGTATTTTTCAAACTCATATTTTAATCGGTTTCTTCTTCAAATGAATATAAAAATTTTACTAATGATTTGTCGGTATCTTTCCAATTTTTACAGTTAAATAGAGATTTTATCTCAATAGAAAAAAAATAGTTACGCATTATAAGATTATTCGGTAAAATAAGTATATAAGAGTGAATGGTAATTTAATAATATTATGTTTAAAGACATTTATTCTCAAGAAGACAACATCACTTACATGATAACATAATCATAAACGTTATTGATATATACATTCTTTATCGTACTGATACATGCTTACGTTGATATTACATGCATTCTTAGTGATACTTTGAATTAAAGAAAGCAATACACAAAACATTACCACATTTATAAAACCAACCACCCCCCCTCAACTAACTCAGATAGATATTTTAGTTAAAATATAACGAGACAATTGCTTTTTGAATACATTTATCGAATTGACATTTTTGCTTAAAAAATATTTGTAACAGGTTTAAAAATATTCAAACTAAAATTGATACTACACGATTTTCTAATGTTTTATTATAATATCCAAGTTATAAAAAGTTTACCAATACGCTATTACTTCTAAGCTTACTGAAGAGTAAAATTTATTGAGCGTATAAAGAATAAATGTATTAGCAGTATAAAAGGTAACTTTCAAAGTTACGCTAATATAAGGTATAAGGCACAAGAAAATATTAATTCCATACAAGAAAGTTCAAAAGTTTAGCTTAGTAATGTAATGGTAGTTTTATTCCTTGACAAAGTGAATGCGAACGTTCAAGTACTTCTAAATACTAACTAAGGGTTCTATAATTACATGTATTATCAATATATTTTTTGATTTTCGCTATTATTACACTTTTTAAATGAAACAGTTTTAACTGGATAAAATACAAACATTGTTTTCTATAATGTATAGAATGTTTAGAAAACTACGTTTTGAACAATTTCCGGTTAAGATTGCTTCGCTTAAAAAACCTGTGTAGGTAATTGTAATATGTTTAAATTTATTGTATTAAATGTTGCAATTTTTTTCTTAGTTGAAATAAATAAAATTAACCAATCATATTTATTTGCATATATTGTGAATAATAAGGCAAATGCAAATCTTATTCGTCCAAATTATAAAAGTTCATAAGCTTAAGTTTGCAGTAAGAGTATTCACACTCACTGGTTGTAGATTATTGACGTAATTGGAGATCCATCATAATATAGAAAGGGCTATCTGACTGTAGGAAGAATCTGTCCTGCAGGTTTTGTTTATGTAATGAATTCTATGCATACACGGTCAGATATTTTAATTGCGTAGATATACTTTTTAATTCATTTTTTTTCTGTTCTCTTAAGGACAGTCTGTATATTAAAAACAACTTGATACCTCTACGTGATCTCGAGATAAATGGTCTTGACAGATGGCCTGAACAGTTATGCTATGAGTATTCCGTTTCCTTCCTTTTGAGGCCGAGAACAGTTCCGGTTTACCGGAACCATAAAAAACAGTAATTATCAACATCCTGAATCAATTATTTACTTTCATTAATGCTTAAAAATATTTTTTCTTTGATATCGCAAGTTCTATTGTCCATAAGCTAAATGTAATTAAATTAAGACTCTAAATTTTATAAGTTAATAGCAATACTAAGATCAATTTCTTTATTCATATTAATAATATTATTTATTGTATATTTCTCAACTTCAAGGTATATCCCGCATATCCTCTTCGATCCATTCCTTACTTTTCCGAATTTGAGGCATTGCGTATTAAATGGCAGAAGTCAACGCCGCGTTTTGCATTATTACCACATTAAGGTTGAAATTAAATATTTAATTTCTTCAAATAGAGATCGAACCTATAGTGTTTATATTCGCATGCATCTACGCCACGACAAACCTCATATTATATCGCTACATAATTATTCAAGTTAAATTTATATTTAATACAATCAAATGTTTGTGAAATTCAAATTATACAGTTCAATCTATACATACTAAATTCACTAAAGTTTATCCATTTACCCTAATTCTATACAAATATTTGTAAATGATCGTATTCCATTAGCATTCTAACACTACTGAGTGTCTTGTCCTACTTACTTATGGATGGATGAAAGTTTTTACAACTAATGTCTATTGAAAAATATTGATGTTTTTTTCTTCAATTTTCATTTTCATAGTGTCATATCTTATAACAAGGCGTAAAGTTTCGCGTCTCTATACACAATGTCTCAAGAATACGTCGGAAAGTGGGGCACGGAAGCGTCTTAACGGAACGCAGAATCTTAAAGCTAATTTTCCAACTTCCCTTTGCCTGCCATGCTACGTGCAGGATACAAAAAGATACTAAAAAATGAAATATTAAAAACAGTATCGATTTGTTTTACTTATTAATTTTCTTTAACATATGTGTTAAGGTATGAAAAAACATTATGCCATTTTCAATTACCACTCAGTATATGCGCATGATACTCGTAGTTACGGAATCAAATAATTCGATCCCCGCTTCGCAGATGCAGTTAAGTAAACTGTATTGTTTGGTTTCTGGTACCCAATAGGCATTTGGCAGCATATATTATTCACAAATGTTAGCTTCTAATGGAACTATAAATCCGTTTGCTTTATGCAATGATGGACTTAATAGCGAACTAATAATTCATTTTCATCTATTTATTTAACATTTTATGTTATACTAGTATAGATCCCGCGGCTTCGTTAACAGTAAATTGGGTTTGTCAACCCAATTGAACCGTAAAATCAAATTTGTTATTCATCGAAATTTAAAAAAATAATTTCCATTCATAATTTGACCTCCCTTATAAATTGTTATATATATTTTTCTTTGAATTGATTTTGCTCTCAATTTTTCGTTCTTCGAATTCTACCACCCTGTATTAAGGACATTATTTTTATGGTATAGGTACTCCAAAGGGCAATTTTATATTAAATTAAAAGCGTTGTTCATGTCAACACATAAAAAACAAATTGTCGATATTCCTGGCTTTAATCCATTATAATATTCATATAATGTAGACGAATTATTAAATTTATTTTGTTTATTAATATAAATATAAAACCAATTGCTTCAGTTTAACAGAATCTTTTTATTCCGCCACTCAATACACAATGCCACAAATATACAATAATAATATACAACCTGCCATATGTGGGGATACAACTGAAAAGCTGAAAAAAAAATCACCTTATTTTAGTACAAGTAAATATGACAGAGGTAAATTTATATACGAAAGTTTGAAAAACATCAATAAATCATCCAATCTGAGAGTCATATACATGACAAAGGTGTCATCAAAATTCAAAGTTTGGCATTTTTTTGGCATTGTCATATGAAAACCAGCCAGTATGTATCATCATAACGTAGTTTTGTTTTTGCCTTTCTGTATATTTTTGTCACCATAGTATTTTTTTGTTTATATATAATTTCAGCTTTTTGCAGAATTAAATATATTTTTTACACAATAATATTCCCTTTTTAATTTCGTGTTTTATCAAATGGCGGGTTTACAAGTTGGAAAAGATTATCCTTTGACAATACCCTTTTTGTGCTTCCCAGACCTAATTAAATTAAGAGATTCAGTGAAAAAATAATCTAATTTTGTAAAAATTGTATACAGTGCAAAACTTAATATAAAAAGGTATCGAGTACCGTGAAACGCTGAGCTGGTAGCTTAAACAAGTAGATTAATACACCGTCTTAACTCTCACTCATAATGGACGCTGAGGTGTTTCAATTAAAATCGGAATGATACCGCGTTGGCATGAAAAGGTAATAAATGAACGCGCCCTCATCACATTATGAAGTAACTAAGTTGACTGCTTAGCATTTATTTTAATTATTTTAATGTTTAATAATAAAGGTCCCTACTACGTGCAGGATTTAGGCGAAAGATATAAGAAAAACTTATTGAAAATCGTATTTATAATAGCTATAACATGAAGTATATTCATGAAATAACTATGATTCCCTTGAATTAACGTTTCATTAAATAGAACGAAGAATAAAAAGATCTGTTGTGGCGCAGTGGCACAAACGTGTGACTGTAACCGACAGGTTGTGCGTTCGACCCCCACTCGAAGAAATGAAATATTTAATATTTTCAATTTAAATATTTAATGTTTTCAATTCTTCGTTCTGGTACAAGGCAAAACGCGGCGTTGAGTTCTGCCACTCAACACGCCATGCCTCAAATTCGGCAAATGCCCCAAATTCGAAAATTCTCGTAATCACATCCAATTTGATCTACATATACGTACGGTATTTAAAAAAAACTATATAATACTATCGTAGTGATTTTAATTAAAAGATAATTAAGTATGCCTTAACTAGATGATGCTACTGTGTTATTTTGTCAGTTGACCATAAATTATTGTAAAACTAGCTGACACAATGTTTTAAAATTTTAATTACTTTGGTATGGATTAATAAGGCCTTAATTTATTGCCGCTATTTAGATTAAAATATTATATTAGTAACTATGAATAGACATAACATAACATTTGTATGTATCGTTGCTAATCTCATTTGAAAAAATATCTTTTACTTTCATTATTTTTATTCATTACCGAGTTTATATTGAACACTTAATAAGTCCATTAAAGAATTGACTCTGATAAATTATTTTCTGTCTTAAAAAGTGTAATTTTGACATTTTCTTACAGAAATATCCTTTTCTTTAAATAAGCTCGGTAAGGCGCTACAGGTGGTCTTTTAAAGGATATTCTAAGTCGCTATACTTTTAGTTTTGTTTGTTCTTAATTAACAAAACCCAAGAAATACTATTACCAACCTTCCAAAGTTAGTAGTAAATTTTTAATGAAAGTTTCGTTTAGGATTATTCGACAAATTATAAAAATCTGCGAACTGAGTCTAAATTAGTAGAGACTTATTAAAACGTCTGGAATATTAAAATGATTATAGTAAAAAATATTCTTCATTATTAAAAGTTTAGTACGTTCATTACCACAGTATTTAAAAAGAGGGCTGTTGTGGTGTAGGGGAATAACGTCTGATTGTCACTCGGAGATAAAATGAACAATTTTTATTTTCTCTTTCCCCAAAACAGAGCGCGATGTATACTGCCTCTTGCTATGGAATATATCTTGCAAATTCCAATAATTTCACACTTTACCAATTGAATCTTCTCACTTAGGAGCCCTTTAATTTTCCAAAAAATATTTTAACTCAGTGTCGCTTTAAATAAACACTTTTTCTGTTTTATTTTTTGTTTTTTATACATGTTTTTATTATGTTTATTTCGTTTTCAGTTCGTAAACAAAATAAGTTATCTTAAAAGCAATCAATACGCTTAGATCATCTTTTGATTAACACAAGATATTAGATATTCAACATTGAAATTGTCACCGATAACTGTAAACAATGTTTGAACGTTTGAGATTTTGCAATAGCAGGATTGAACGTAATCATATCTGTTCGTTTATTTAGTATCACTTGTTGAGTGGGTGGCTCACAGCTTGTCTATGCAATTTCCATGTAGTTTATCTTGCACTGATCACACAGTACCGCTCACGCTTTTGCGATCTGCTGTAATGTTAATTTTAAATTCTAGAATATTTTTTTTTATTGGTCTAGCTAGCAAGTTTACATAAACAAAACCTAATATCATATATTAATCCCTTAAAATCTATAACTTAGAGTTAGTTATTATTTTGCAAAATGTTTTGAATTCAATTTATATATTTATCGTGTCGTTTGACATTGTGTTTAAATAGATGTTAGGAAACATTTCATGAGCGTTTATTTAAATTTCAAATATAAAACTTTATTGAAGAATATCTAATATATATGTCCATCGTCTTGCTTGTGTATGCATCAAGAGCACTTTACTTGCTGTAACACAATTTTGACGTCGACTTACCAATATTATACCTATATTTAATATAATATTCAATATTTACCTAACAATAAGTTTTAAGATGTTATTTTAATAATTTCTCTTACTATCAAAGTGATACGATATTGTTAGACTGGTTAAAATATATCTGCCTGAAAAACAATGTATATATTTGATATACATATAATAATTTTAAAGTCCTTAGTTTCTGTTTGGTCTATTTTTATGATATTTCCTTGTACATAAAATACACGTAAAGGTGAGATTTTGTTTACATAGGATAGTGATGATCATAATTTGAGGTTTTAAATTGCCGTCTTTACATACATTATTTTGCTGACGCTACACGCCTGGAAAACGTTTGCGTTGTCAATGACTATATACATATTAAGGTGCTTGCATCTTAAATATTGCTACAATCTAAAAGTTATTTATTTATTATTTATTTTTTCATACAAAAGTTATATATTAACTACTACTTGTTTTTTTAAGTGGAAAAAGTACACTTTATGTGATAAATGAACATCTTGAAAAATTACTATTCGGACATCACGATCGATGGAAAATTTGACTACGCTCTCTATTCCAATATCGCTGGATGTCAATGTTACTAAGATAAATGAAATTTCATTTTTGAATGTATAGATTTCAAATGAATAATTTATGAAACTTTATGCTCTTTTATAGATTGTAATTTCCTTTTTTTTATTTATGTTTTTGAAGACTTAAATTCGTCTTAAGCAACATTTGGAGCATCTTCTTACTCAATACTCAGCTGTATCCCGCACATGGCAGGGTAGGCAGAGGGAACTTGGGAAACTAGTGTTAAGACACTTCGTTCCACTTCCGTTCCCTACTTTCCGCCGAATTTTAGAAATGGCGTGTTGAGTGACGGAACTCAACACCGCGTTTTGCCTTGTACCAGAGCGAAGAAATGAAATATTAAATATTCAAAATATTAAATATTTCATTTCCTCGAGTGGTGATCGAACCCAGAACCTGTCGGTCTCAATCTTCTTGAAAACTTTAATTTAGTATATAAACTTATAGTAGGTATTACTACATGCATCGTTATTTAAATATTGTAAAATAATATGAATTGAATGTTAAATACCAAGGCAAGTCGTGGCGCACAAGTCAGTGACTGTAATCTCGACAGGCTGTCGGTACAATCTCCACTCGATGAAATAAATTCTTTAATATTTTCATTTCATCGCCTGCCTGTCATGTTCAAAATGCATCGTGAAGCTGAGAAAGCTGAAAAGTTAATTATCTTATGACATCTTTTGAAGCAATAAACTGCATACATAACAACAATACAATTATTAATTTATATATTTGTATAACAACGAACCAATACAAATAGATCCCAAAAGACCTAAACATATCTTCAAGCAAGAATTACTTATCTTGTAAACTAATTTAGTAAATAGATACTTCTAAAACTTGCCCTCTATGAATTATCAAATGTAAATAATTCTGGGTAGGATTAATTCTTGATATCGATAACTGACCTTCTAATGTTTTGTAATGGGCTATATGAATTATAAGTTACATAATTGTTACAATAAATCTAAATTAATACTCACTCACTCAGCTTCACGCAGTATCCTGCACATGGCATGGTAGGCAGAGGGAACTTGGGAACCTAGTGTTAAGACACTCTGTTCCACATCCATTCCCCACTTTCCGCCGAATTTAAGGCATTGCTTGTTGAGTTTGCCTTGTACCAGAGCGGAAGAATGAAAACATTTAATATTTAAACTAAAAATATAAAATATTTAATTTCCTCGAGTGGGGATCGAACCCAGAACCTGTCGGTTACAGTCACACACTTTTTTGCTACGACAGGCAAATTCATATATTATTAAAAGTTTTTGAAAAACGTAACCTAAAATATAGGTACAGTTCTATTTTTACGGTAAGTATTGGGATTTTGTTATAGATTATTTGTACTTAGAAATAATCTATACCAAAATCGTAATACTTACCGTAAAACTGACTGTGTGACTGTAAACGCGGCAGGTTGTGGATTTATAGGGTGGTCTCCTCTCGAGGAAATGAAATATTTAATATTTTCAAATTGAATATTTAATGTTTTCATTTCTTCACTCTGGTAAAAAGGGAAAGCGTGACATTTACTTCCGCCACGGAACAGCCACAAATTAAACGGAAAGTGAGGAACGGAGTGGAGTATCTAAACACTAGGTTCCCAAGTTCCCTCTGCCTACCCTGTCATGTGTGAGATATAGCGTGAAATTTCTACGTTCCCTCTGGCTACCCTGCAATATGCGGGATCTAGGGTGAAGCTGACAATAATAATAATTATTATTTGTTATTATTGCTATTATTTATTTGAATGATTGCCCTCCCTTTTTCCCTTTTGAATCGAAACCGCAAGCGTCGCGTTTTATATCAATTCATACTTCAAGCGTATATATAATACGCAATACAAATAAAAATGCAATTTAAAAATGGTCAATCCACACCTTTGAAAAATATATATTTATTTAATAAAAATGTAATGTCCAAGACGGTTGGGCGGCTTTCAAGAGGCACGGGTTCAAATTTTGCTACGTTCGTTACGTATATGTTTTTATACGTTTTTCAAATAAGTAAAACAATATTATTTAATTGGGTTGCTAAAATAGAAATTATAGCGTATCTCACGTCTTACTGAAATGGATTACAATGTATTAACAAATTAAACCGATATTATT
Organism: Eueides isabella; assembly: GCA_019049475.1. NCBI lineage: Eukaryota > Metazoa > Arthropoda > Insecta > Lepidoptera > Nymphalidae > Eueides > Eueides isabella. The sequence goes on along the minus strand of CM032394.1, from coordinate 4,463,593 downwards.
TGCAACATTCACAGTATTAGTTTAATCGCTTTTTACTTTTAAATTGTATTTGTATAATCAAATTTAGCACATGTACGACATTGTTGTAGAACAAATGCTTGTTTAAAAAATCAAATAGGTAATCTGAACAAAGTAAATAATATCTATACGTGTTTAGATATTTTACCAGTCTAAATAAAACGGTGGACTGCCTATTATGAACACGCGTTAAACGGAAAGTAGTAGTATTTTTAATATTTTGCATAAATAACTATCGCCATTATTTGATATTGTTCTTGTAATCATTGCTATTTTAACTTAAAAGATATTTTATTGTAAATAATTAACTGACAAATTGTTTGCCTTTCAAATATGTAAATGTATTTTACAAAATACAATAGACTTTAAATAACTATAGTAAAAAACAACAAAATTACTTTACACTAACACTTTACTTTGAATATCTAAATTGTCAGCTTAAAATTATCTCTAAATAAAACAAAGTTGGGCCAAAAGTAAATTACTGAAACAATTAAACGTACCCACTAAAGCCTCACCTTAATTACTCAAAGGAAATTCGATTTATAAAAGATAATCAAGTATTGCATCGCAACAAATTTTCTATGTAAACCTCTATATATTTTTCTGTTTTATTTTTTATTTTATAATAAAATAATAATTAAATCTGTTCGGATTATGGTTGTGTAATGGTGCACGGTGTATTTGTGGTTAAAGGCGGTTGATATATGTAGGTTCGGTTCTCATCTGGAAAATTTTATCACTTAACACTTAACGCCTCGAATTAGGAAAAAAGAGGAGAACGGAAGTCTGTAGCATCCAGACTTTCCGTACTCCTCTTTTTTTCTTTCCATTTACTCTGTCATATAGGTTTAAAACAGCAACAATTATAACTTATCATAACTTAATCTAATTAAGAAGAGATAATAGAACAACATAGTAAGCTAGAAAAAAGGCAAAAATGTTTTTTTTTTTACTTTTTATAATAATCACACAAATTGTCATTTAAATCGTTGTAGACAACGTTAGACGTTCTTTGTTTTGCTATTATAAGGAATTTAATTTGCTTTATCCTATCGAATGACATATGGGTCGGATGAATCCGTATAAAAATGTTATGATATTTAATTAGTGACCTTTCCGCTTTCCTTATTTTATATTGTATATATATAATTAGTATAGATCATAGGGCTAAAGGGCACGTAAGTAATTTTATACTTACATCGTTAAACTCAATTTCAAAAAAATATTCTTTAAATACTGAGGAATATCGCATTTACAATGAGTTAGTAAGTTTTTAATAAAAAAAAATGCCTTTATTTCATATAAATCTAAAAAATATTGTCAATTGGTCGATATTATTTAGTATTAATATAAGCTTTTATTTTTACATCAAATGTCTGATTATTTCATATACGGAGTAGATTATTAGATTGATAGACAAACTGATACAAAAGACAGGAAGAGATATTCCTAATTATTTTTAACCTACATATCATGGTCCAAATTGTAACCATTTGCTATTTACAATTAAGGTCTGTAATAGCAGGTTGTGGGATCTACTCTATTAAAAAAAAAATAACATTTTTAAATTAGATGTTACGTATGTGTATTAGATGTACTAAGGCAAAGCGCGGTATTGAGTTCCGCTACTGAACAGCCTCAAATGAAACGAAACGAAAGAGAGGAACGGAGTATCTTAACACCAGGTTCCCAAGTTCCCTCTGCCTACCTTATCATGTGTAAGATAGATGAAGCTGAAGTTAGAATTTATAATGATTTGTATTTTACTCCAATAAATTAGTCACAGATAATAATACTGAATATATACGTAATACTTTTTAATATCAGTGTAAAATTTGATCAGTGAAACAGGCTTGGGTCCTCTCAAATAAAAGGGCCTCAAAGGTAGCCGTAATAACAGAGTGGAATGCATCTCTGTTACGTGTCAGTGATTTTGGTAATCGAACGTCAGTATAGATCAAAGGGTCACACAGACGCTTAAGTGACATTAATACAACGTAAAACGGAGCAGTTATATGATCAATAGAGTAAAATGGTCGACATTGTGTTCCTAAAAGATATTGTTAGTACTTCCTGGATTTTTTTATATATTTATGTATTTATACAGAGAGCATATAATTTAAGCGATGTTCTCATTCTTCTGCATATTTATAGTATAATAAGTTCTCCCTCCCTCAGCTTCAATATGTATCCTGCACAGGGTAGGCAGAGGGAACTTGGGAACCTAGTGTTAAGACAATCCTTTCCACTTCCGTTCCCCACTTTCCGTCGTATTTCATTTCCTTGAACCAGCAACCTATCGTTTACAGTCACACGACTATATAAAGTTCATTTAAAATGATTTCAAATGTATTCCGTTTACACACTCCATACTATCTACAGCCAAATTCTTTTTCCCAAAATTACCGATAAAACCCTTTAATTTAAAAGTAAATTGCCATGTAGCCGTCTTGTAGGCGTGCCTGTACTTAGCGACCATTTTAATTACCTACAAACCACTTTACACATTTCCGCTGGGAATTCTCAATTTAATTAATTTGTAATAAAATTATGCTTCTATAACAACTGAGTGAACATTGTCGCTGCTACAATAACAAATCGTGTTATTAGACGGAAACTACAATTAAGTATTTGAATAAAAGTTCTTTTTAAGTTATTTTTACTCATTAATTTAATATAATTGCTTCAACGTTTTGTCCCACAAAAACTAGGAGAGGTATGGGGATCCCGGGAACCTAGTATTGACACAATCCATTCCCATTCTGTCCGTCCCAATTTTCTACCGAATTCTTTTGGGCATGATGAGAGGGGGAAGTTATAAAAATATTAAATATTTCATTTGCTTGACTTCTAGTGTTAAGACATTCCGTTCTTATTAAGACACTTCTATTCTCATCTTCCGGCGAATGTGAGGCATTGTAAATAGTGTAGTGGAACTCAACGCCGCGATTTGCTTTGTTACCAGAGCGAATATATGAAAATATTAAATATTTCATTTCCACGAGTGGGGTTTGAACCCACGACCTGTCCCGTTTACGGTCGCATACTTGTGCATCTGCGCCACCAACTGCGCCATCAAGCCTCTATCTATTTTTGGAATATTATAATAAATTGATCTTGAAAATACTCGATTGATGTATGTTATAACTTTATAGTGCTTACTTCTAACTTCACGCTTATCCCTTTAATAGCATGGTGAAAAGAGCAGAGTCTTTTGTTCTATGATTAACTTTAAGGTACCTCTACACGTTTTCCTATAATTATATATCTGTAAAAAAATTATTACTTTTCTTAGAGAAATATAATTCTTCCTTTGAAATAAAATATGAGACGTTTACAACGATGAATTAGCATAGCATAAGCCAAGAGGGATTGTCTGTGGAACGTGCTAAATGGCGATATAATGAATATTTATTCAGAATTTATTGCGCTGTATAAGAAATTATAATATCAAGAAATCACAATGAAATGTATATCTTTAGTAGTATTACAATTTTGCTTAGTTCTTTTTACTTTTTTTCAGCCGAATTTGAGGCATTGCGGGTTGAGCGACGGAGCTCAACGCCACACTTTTCCTTGTTGCTAAAGTGAAGAAATGAAAACAAAATATTTCATTTCCTCGATTGGGGATGAACCCACAATTTATCGCTTACAGTCAAACACTTGGGGTCTACGCCACGACAGGCGTCTTTTATTATCGTATCGTTATATTGAAATATTTAATATGATAGTATTTTTCTTTTTAAAAGCCTATTTAATACAAATTCTTTTCTTGTTTATTCATTTGATAAACTCAACATTTTATTAAATTAGGTATTCTGTCCCAGCTTGAACATCAAAAACACTTTTTAATTTGCTCAAATATTGGCGTAAGCAGTAGTAATATAAAACTCGGAGACGATATAAGAGTCAAAATAATAATTTGATCCTGTAATGACAATTTGCTTACAAATATAATAAAAGAGATACGATTTTTATTAAACATTGCAATATTTATTAATTTAAAACATTAACAGAGTCTAATCTGGCATTAAGAATAAATAAACGTTAACTAATAATAAATTGTCAAAGAAGCTTCGGTTAAGAAATGTTATACTTGGGTTATAAGTGGCTTCAAAACAAGCTAGTTACTCTCTAATATTAGTTTCTAGTATGATTTGTCTTATTTATTAGTACACCAATACATTTTTAAAATATAATAAATTAATAAATACACAACAATATGTGTATGTCACCAATGGTATAGAGTACACAAAACATTTATATTCCATTATTGTTATTTGTATGGGGATACTGTCAGCGCGGTGTGCATGTCAAACACACGTCCCTATAGGTATAATTAGAAATGCTACGTCTGAAACTTGTTTGAATGACTGATATTAATATTAAGCTGCCATTTACTTTTTACTTTATTTAACTCGATATTCCTTACGCTCTGGTATTTTGTGGCGCTAAGAAGTAATTTCTTAATTCAAAAAAAAGAAATTAAAGTACTTCCTTACTAAACTAGTTCCCTCCGCCTAGCTGAAAATTAAAAAATAAAACTTTTAGTATAGTAAAGAAAGTAGAGAAAACATAGTCACAAATTACTAAGTACTCGTAAGCTTAGTCAGCATTGATTAACCATAAAAAATATAATAGTTTTTTTTTTGTTGCTATTGTGTAATTGCTTGTGTTTTACGTTTTTATACAGAAATACATTAGCATGTCTTAGCTGAGAATATATTATAAACATCTCAGTACACACCACATTCCCCCGAATTTAAAGTATTGAATGCTATGTGGCAGAACTCAACGCTGAGATTTGGTTTCTTACGAGAGCGAAAAAATGAAAGTATTAAATATTTCTCTTCTTCGAGTGGAAATCGAACCCATGACCTATCGTGTCTATTCAATTCATTACCACACACACACTTCGTTATAGCCCATCACCCATAGAACTTTACTATAATATTATATAAATAATTTAATAACCTTATTGAAGAGTCACCGCTAACTTTATAGTATAAAGTTTCACCTTAAGATAAAAGCTCGACATAGCTGTAAAGAAAATTGATATTGATTTGACCATATAAATTATATACAATAAGCTTTCTTGGCTTGATGAGACTGTTGTTTGAAACTTCATCTTTAAAGTTAGTGTGAAGTACATTTCTAAAGTTTCAAAATGTTGTTAAAGAAAGTAGTTTTGGAAGAGGTACTTAAATATCAAGTATTTATTATTTTATTCACAATTATTTTTAATAGGACAAGAACTAAGAGATTTTTATTTAATTTAAACTTAAAATATAATATTTTATTCTGTAGTTACTTGTGGCACAAAAATATTATAAAAAACAAACAGCGCATTATTTTAAAAATGGTTAAAATTTATTTTCTTATTTTACTATATTTGCTCAGGAGGCCTGTCGTGGCGCAGCGGCACAAGTGTGTGACTGTAACCGACAGATTCTGGGTTCGATCCCCAGTCGAGGAAATGAAATATTTAATATTTTCAATTTAAATATTTAATGTTTTATTTCTTCGCTCTGGTAATAAGGCAAAGCGCGGCGTTGAGTTGCGCCACTCAACACGCAATGCCTCAAACTTCGGCGGAAAGTGGGGAACAACAATAGAATTTCTATACCTACCCTATCTAATATACTATAGAAGGGGAAGGATGTGGTGGGTATCCTGTCCGTAAAAAGTGTTTTTATAAATATGCACATTCGGTTTCGAATACTTTCACATTGTTAATCTATTACAACTATTACAAGACACATTCGATTGTATCAACTACTACCTTGCTACAGATATGTATATACATCTAGCAAATATATTTACCTCTGTGTTTTTCAACTTGAGATTTTAGGACCCTATTAAAATATAAATACAAAATCAGATCCAAATCGGTACAGCCGTTTACAAAGAACGTAGCCAAAAGTAAAAAATCGACATAAAGACGTACAAAAAAAAGGAAATATGTACAAGATATTCCAAATTCGTCTCTTCTCTTATAATTGTATAATAATAGCGTAAACTGATGACAGTCGGATATACTCGTAGCATTAGATATAGGATTAGACGACTGATAAGGCTTCCCGGCTGTATAACTTCACCAGCTACGGCTTATTTAATAAACGAGTTTTTGTAGATTAAATTGAATATAAAAGTTAGTTATATGATGTTTTACATAGTTATAAAAATATAAAAGGAATATTTTTTAATATATAACAAATATTAGGGAGCTTATTGCATAAAATAAAGAAATAATTTATAATTTATAAATAATTTACTTCAATGCAAGCCGTTTCAGTATAGCTAGAAACACACTTTTGAGTAGTTATTACGTATCAACTCCAAGGTATATATTTGTTATTATATATGTAAAATATTTATTCCATTATTTTTTAGTTATAACGCTGTATTACCCTGATATTCCACCTGTGTACAAAATTAGTATACTCTTTTTAAAACTGAACCACTATTTTTCTTCTTGTATTTAATTTCATATCACCTATTTCAACTTCATAGGTAGATGGTAGCTTGACCATTTGAGGTATTACGTGTTAAGATGCGGAGCTCAACATCGCGCTTTGCCTTGTTACCAGAGAGCGAAGAAATAAAAATAATAAATACTTAATTTACCGTCATATATCATCTACACATGATTCACGCAAAACATTGGTATTAAATGTCACTTGGGTAGTAGTTTGCGCTAAAATATTATGGTCGTCATATTTTACGCTCAGTCACTTTATAGGCATAATGCATGAAGCCTGCCCGCATAAAAACCTACTAACAGGGGCTTTCTATGTGACAGCTATAAAAGTCTGAGTGTAGAGTTAGTATTCCTATAATGATCCATAAACCTTATGTTAGAGCTTGTTAGCTAAATACGACACGAGTATATTGCAAGTGAAAATTAGAAGACATTTGTTTGAATGTCAATTCCTTTAGATCCAAATAGTTAATTATTGGTTTTTGTATCAGTATTAAATTTGTGCTATTTAAATAGCAAAATAAAATAAAGCAAAATAAGTATATTAAGCTTTTTTCACTTTCGCACACGCTGTGAAAACCTAGTGTTAAGGCACTCCGTTCATATAAAAAATAAAAAAAAAAAAAAAAATTCTTAGATTGTACCTAAGAATTACAATTTACATCTACTTTACGATTTCATTTAACATAAAAGTCACGTGTGTTCAACTAAAGATGAGAAGAGCTCGTGAAACTATTCAGGTGCTAAAAATAACATTAGTGGTACTACAGAACTAGTGTTGTTAGAAGAGCAAAATTTTTAAGAGCTTCTCTATAAATTTGATCGTCATTTATTTTGTTTCTTTTCGAGTGAGCTCCGACGGTACATTAGTTTAGTTTAAGGTAAGCCTCGTAAATGGTGTCCGAGTGGATCCATTATGTTACGTTTTCTTGACTAAGTGCAAAGTCGTGTGAAATTCAAGAGACACGTTTGTTGACGAAACTCTACAATTTGTTATCAAAATGTCTAGAGGTCTGAGTATTTGTTTATAGCGACATTAAATATGTAAATGCTACAACTTATGATTTTCTTTTAAGTTCTATGGAGGCCTGCCATTGCGCAGAGGCTCAAACGTGTAAACGACATGTTGTGGGTTCGAACCCTTCTCGAGGAAATTAATTTTTTAATATTTTCATATTAAATATTTAATGTTTTCATTGTTTCGCTCTTGTAACAAGGAAAAGCGCTTCGTCACATTCTCTCTGATTCAGCGGAATGTGACGAATGAAACGGAGTGTCTTAACACTAAGTTCCTAAGTACTTTGTTTGTTAGGCTGAAAAAATATTTATAAATTTCAATTTTCAGTGTCAAATTGCGTTAACATTTGTTTTCTTTTCAAAGCTATGAACATCACAGTGCTAGCAGTGATAGTGGCGGTGTGCCTCTGTGTCACTGAAGGCGCCCCCGACGGGAGGCTGACAAGAAAGCAACAGCGTCCCACCCGCGGCTTCAAGAACGTTGAAATGATGACCGCTAGAGGTTTTGGAAAGCGCGCCCGAACTGAACGTAAGTTTATGACACTTATTTTTTGGTTTTCATTTTTACGTAATTTGATAGTAAGAAAGAACTTGAAACTCTTTATACTCAAAGTTAGATTTATGGTAGAAGAAACCAATAAAATAAAAATATTTGCTCAAGTAGAGGTCGAACCCGCAATGACATGTATCATCTAAAACTTGACCACTGTGCCATTGTGGTGCATTCGTATAGTATTTTTTGGAAATATCATTATCCAAATTATATAAAATTAAAGTGATAATATTATATATGAATAATGAACTATTAAAAATTTTGTAGTAAATAATTTTGTAAAAGTATGGTTACAAAGAAATGCCTACAAGTACATACTACAACTGCTTCAAAGAGATTGTTGACGCAAGTAATTTATAATATCTGATATTTTGTAACGCTAAAACGAATTAAGTTATAAAGTTGTTTGTTGTGAGGTTTTTAAAAATTATAATTGTTAACTTTGTGAAATATTATTTTAATTTGTTATTTAATAAATTTTCTCGAAACCTAATATGATACCGCAGGCTGTCTGTAAGTATAACGTGATTTAATAATAATTAAAAACCTAGAAAAGGTACATATAGTGGCAAATTCTGTGTGTTTTTATTCAGTATATATATTCTTTTGATAGCTTATTATAATTCAAAATTGCAAATAACATTATAATCTATACAAACAAATAAGTTACATTTGATATTACCCAAAAGTAATTCACTTAGAATTTATTAAAAATAAAAATCGTATCGTTTATGTGCTACGTATAAAAATATTTTATCATAATAAAGGCGACGTCGAACAACAATCGCAGTCGGAACGTACAAACCGAGGTACACCCACATTTAAGAGCCCTTCTGTCGGAATCGCTAGAGATTTCGGCAAAAGAACACCTGAATTGGAATCGGAAGGTACCATAAAGGAAATTATCGGTATTCCGGTCAATGAATGACAAGCAAATTGCTATAAGTATTAATAAGTACTGTGAAACCCTTCGCAAGACAGTATAGCTTGGAAAGAAAATCCATTTGAACTGGTTAAAGAATCTTCTGATGAGCTCTTTGTGGCGCTTGTGTGTTAATGGTCAAATGAAATGTAATTTACTACAAGATGAGACCTACATTGAAACTTTCCTCAAAACTGATCCGCTTTTATATATTTTTTATACCATTTAACAAAGACCTTAAGGCTAAAGAAGAAAGTTTCAAATTAAAAATGTTAATATATAAGGCTTGTTCGCTGTTAGATAATCGTTTTTGTTATTTTAATAGCCTGTTTCTAACTTGGTTACGTTTTAAATATAAAATGTCAGTATTTTTTAGTGTTTATTAAATGTTATAACAAATTATAAATAATATAAAAACGTAATCAATTTTGTATTTAGTATTAAGGAAAAACTACTCTACTACAAAAGGAGCGCTTGCATTTATAAATTAAGAACATATATTTATTTAAAGAAAATATTTATCTGGAAGCTTTAATTATGTGGCTGTTCAGCACAGTGCTACATAGATATAAGGTAATATATCTCTGACCGTTACATATATTTTTATATGATATTTTTATCGTTTTACAAGCGATTATATCATATTCACTAACAAGCACATGTACACAAATACTTAACACTCTTCGACAGATGAGCCAAACCGCAAGAAGTTTAGCCCTACATGCCCTTTGATGGTGGCTTACGAATTTGGCAAAAGAAGTGGTAATAACGAAGTGAACGATGAAGGTAATACTAAGGCGGGAATTTTAAATGCTTCAAATGCTTAAGAAGCTTACGATTAATTAAAAAATGTCAAATATATATTATAAATAATGCTTTCCGTCGAACATCTTTCCGTTACTTACATAGACTGTAGTGTAGACTCTACACTACACTGTAGAGTTAATAATCGTAATTCTAAAAAATGATATTTAGATTGCGTCTAAATTCATTAAGGCTTTCTCAATAATTACATTGACATTCTAACAGAAGAGGAAATAAGGGTGACCAGGGGAACTTTCAAGCCAAAATCTAATGTACTTATCGCTAGGGGATATGGGAAAAGAATGCCAAATAACGAAGGTAAAACATGAAATATATTTTAACACCATCACGAAATGGGTCGAAAAGTTGACGGACGGTCTATTTCTTATGAGATTATTTGCTTGCAGAATAATAAATATTATATTAAAAAAAAATAATCAAAAATTTTCTTTAGCGTAATCTTATTTTATAACTTTTGTAAATTAACCTTTATAAATAAAATTGCTTACACAAAAAGTGATTTATATAATGAGAGTTTAAAGATATTTGCACGCAATAAACCAGAATTCCCAGAACGTGAAGTTAGGATGATCAAGGGGAGCTTCAAGCCGAACTCTAAGGTTCTAATTGCTAGGGGATATGGCAAGAGGCAGGAAAACGGAGGTATAGGCAGTCTTAACACGCTTCATATAACTAATATCCAATAACGATATATTGGACTAATATCAATATACTTCACAAAAGCTCATAATAAATATATTATTTAATGTTGAAAGCTGGCATTTACACTTTAGCTTTTTCATATATACGGTTGTACAGAGTTTGTTTTTAAGTAATTGGATTAACACGAAATCTTTCGCAATTTCGTTTCGATACGACGCGGTTATGGCATTTGCTTCATATGCAAATGAGGGCACGCAGTATGCAGCAACTGTAAACCTGTGAAAGCTCTACAGCGGAACGAGCGCCGTGTAAACACTACCCGTGTATGTGAAAACAGCTTTACACAAACACTTCTATATAGGCATAGATCTAACATAATATACTAGTGTCGCTTAAATGTGAGCTTTTGCCATCGACTTATATTGTTTGTAAGTTTCAATTGACGAAGACAATGGAATAAAAATTGTATTGCATTATGAGCTTTATCAGTGTATATACGACATGAGTTTTGTAGCTTAAGCGATATAATATTATGATGTATTGTCGCTGAAACATGGCCAACTATTGTTAGTAGATGAGGCCAAATGTTACCAAATTACTATGGTTTGATGTAACTAATGTGCTTTTACCTTTTGTGTTTTCAGATCGACGGTTGTAATATGTTTAGGTGCGGTGTTGTAATATTTTTGTATGATATCTGGAAGCTCTTTAAGTTATGAAAAAAAAAACAAGAGCTTTTGTCGAATCATTTCTCGTTATTTAATTATTTTTTAACGTTATTAAAATATATATAATAAAAGTTCGGAAAGTATTATTAGTGCGTATTAATTGAAATATTACAACATGCCCTAAACTTTAAATATAATTGTCTGTAGATTTTATCTAGATATATTTTTGCAGTTTACGGCTTGGACAATTTCTGGGAGAACCTTGAGGCGTCACAAGAAAAGGATGGACTCGACGGAAATGAAGAAAAATCACTTGAAAGGTAAAATAAAAACTACATATCATTGGAATACCGCACTATTACATAATACTTTAACTTTAATGAAATTAGACTATACAAAATTTACTATACATTTTTATACATCTAATTAGATAGAAGCATAAAAAAATGATTAATTTAAATTTTAAGTTAAGTATAGAAAATAGCTAGCACGATCAACATGCCATAAGTGAAAAACTGAACCAACTGTACAATCCAAAAGTATATATGTACCGTTTTCTAATTAGGGTCTATCATCACAGCATTTTAAATGTGTATAAATGGCCACATTAATTTTTGAAATCTTTAGAATAATATATTATTTCAAGACTACTCCCCAGATGTGGCATTGTATTTCGACTGCAATACACTAACATAAATTATGAAAACAACTCTGACAAGTGCTCTACGGAAATGTAAAACATGTGTCAAATGGACTTTTGTGATGTATGGTGAAAATTTCGGATTAAAATATGCTTCAGTTAAAAGCAATATATTATATATATTTCAGTAATGCAAAATATATATGAAAAGAGCACAAGGGTACAAATGTACACGCGGCATTTGTGAGTTCGGTTCCACATGGTGCCATAAATTATTTAATATTTTTATGTACTCCATCTGTTCTCGAGGAGTAAGCAATTCTTCGAAAATTGGCAAAAAGTAGAACCTTAATGGGAAGGGAGTGTCTTAACACTTGGTTCTCAGGTTCCTTTGGCCTACCCTATTTGTGAAGGATACAGTGTGAAATTGAAAAAATATTACAACAAAAATAATACAGATAATAAATAAAGAACTATTTCTAACATACCCCAATTTTAAGGTGCCCAGTTTCACTTAATCTTTCCATGAGTAAAGTTCATTTATAATTCTCTTATTATGAATAATGATCAAAGGAAAACGAATCATGAATTACCTAAATTATCATTAATATATTGAATACTATACCCGTTTTCCTATTTGGGTAACGTAAAGCAAATTAAAGTTATCCATAAGAAATATTTATGCTTATATATAAGAGGTCTACTCGGATAAGACTCTAGATACAAGAGTTTTATTACATTAAACGGCATTGTACTTTATAATAGCTTCAAAGAATATCAAAGTTTGTTTAAAAACATACAGAATATTTGATTATTTAGGAAGGTCCATTAGACCGTAAAATTCATATTTATCCAAAGTTTACTAAAATCGTTAAGTATGGTAAAGCGATAAGCTCATAAAATACTTTTAAAATGTTGTTAATGTTTTCTGCAATATTTTCTTTTCACTTAATAACGTTTTAAACATTTATAAATGCCTCATGTCATGATTCACCTCTTCGAAGAGATAAAGCGCGGAGCAAGAATGGCATTCAGCTTGTGACGCATTTATTTCTCTACCACTCAAATTAATCATTTACATCAACTAACAAAATCTTGCAATTTTTGGTCAATGTTTTCTTAATGTCATATTACTTGAAATTACTATCGTAATTAACCATTTCATTCTCTTTTTTCAAACACGAATAGGTATTGTCTTTTACGTTAATACTAGTAATATGATAGTATAATAGTGTCTCCATAGGGAGACGCATTGTAAATGGATATTTTCATTAAATGCTATAGTTTTGTATTACTATTAACTTATTGGCTGAGTATGTCTATACTCGTATATTTTTTTCTTTCTGGCAGGGTAGGCAGAGGGAACTTGGGAACCTAGTGTTAAGAACTCCGTTCCATTGTTGTTCCCTACTTTACGCCGAATTTGAGGCATTGCGTGTTTAGTGACAGAACTCAAATCCGCGCTTTGTCTTCTTACCAGAGCGAAGAAATGAAAACATTACATATTTAATTTGAAAATGTTAAATATTTCATTTCCTCGAGTGGGGATTGAACCCACAACCTATCGTTTACAGTCACACGCCCCTTGTCGCTGCGCCAAGACAGGTCTCAACTTGTATATGCTTTGAGAAAGCTTTTTCATATGCATTTCTTATCAGTTTCAAAGTGAATTTAACTGTTTTGACTGTTTTACTAAAGTAGTTAATAGTTTCTATTTGCATTAAAGTTGAGTTAAAATATACGATGAAAGTTCAGAAAACTTGTAATTTACTTTGTGTGACATGACGTTATCTTTTAAATAAAAGTCTCTCGAATTTAATAAAATATTAAAGATTCTATACTCATGGAACAATAATATAAATTGTTTTACAATTCCTTTCAACCTAGTCATTCATTACGTACTACAAGTGCATCTTGAGTAAAACACAAAATAATGTAGTCCTTATTGTAAGAATAAAATCTAATTCAAGTTAAAACAATATAATTATAAAAGTCTTGTCAAATCAAATAACAATTGGGTAAGGAGAATGAGATTTAGATAAGACACACATTTCATTTTCACTTGCTATTTTCGTAATATTTGCCGAGAACGAATCATCTTTCACAACAAAGATTTTCTGTGTACAAAATATATTTCGACTTGTTAAATAACGCTATGTTACATTATAAGTAAGTGCGGCGTTGATTTCCACCACTCAACACGTAATGCCTCAAATTCGGCGGAATGGAACGGAGTGCCTTTACACTAGGTTCCCAACTTCCCACTGCCTACCCTGCCATGTGCGAGATACAGCGTGAAGATGAGTACATTATACGTATCACAAGCCAAATAAAAGTTATTTATAACGAATTGAGCATTATAATAGTATCTAATATGATAGTATAATAATAATGTATTAAAAATACTCTCGAAAGGATTTCATATCTTTAAATACTCTCGAAGGGAGGCTCATAGTTATATTTTTGTTATACTTCGTTAATTAGACAGGCCATCATACGACCCCCGCTCGGGGAAAACGATGGTTATTTTCGTATATCTGTCACTTAAATATTTTGTATGTCGAATGTAAGTCTCTCACGCCAACTTTTTATTTAATAAAACAATTATAACATCTCACGGAAAATCTCTGTGGATGTATAACCCTAACCTTAGCTATATGTGTAAGATTTGACTAATTTTGTTTTATAACTACTTTTTCAGCTTCACGCTGTATCCAGCACAAGACAGGTAGGCAAAGGGAACCTAAAGGGAACCCTTGTTACCAAAGCGTATAAATGATACTATTAAATATTTTATTTGAAAATATTAAATATTTCACTTCTTCAAGTGGGATCGAATCCACAACATGTCGTCATTTTAGTTACACTCTTATAGCCTTGCACCACGACTGACCTTATAAAAAATGTGAAATATATATTTCTAACTTTATTCTATATTATGAAATATATTTCTAACTTTATTCTTTATTTAACTAGTATTCCCATGGATTGGTTTGTCAACGAAATGATCAACAACCCCGACTTCGCCCGCTCTGTTGTACGCAAATTCATCGATCTCAATCAGGTAATAAATAGTATCATCAATATATCATTAATTATCATGTTTGGGAAAGAACTTAACGTAGCAGAATGATAATAAGCTGAGAAGTATTGACATAAAACATCTCAAGCTTCATACATATGTACATGTATCATTATGTACATATATATAACATTTATTTGTTTGATTTTTAAATTTTATATATATAATTTGTTACATAGTATGTAAATGTTATCGTTACCGCAGTAAATTTTAAACATTTTTCATCCCATGAAACTCACTTTAGCTGTCATAAAGTTTACCAAAAACAGGCAAAAAAAATTAAAACACGTAGAAACATTTTGGTTGCAATATAAATATTAAAACTCTTCTTCTGTTACTGAGTGACAGAGGTTTGGTGATGTGTGATGGGCATGGACACGGGGGAAACGGGCAAATAATGATGTTGGGCACATAAATTTCTCGGGGAGTGTAGGCAAAGTGAGGATATCGTGGTTGAAAACACGACCTTATATAAAAGTTTAAGAGAAAATTCATTTCATCATACCCTGAATAATATTGTTTTCTAACAAATGGATGGATGGCTGGAGTTCTCTCCAGTCTTTTCCTTCCAAGTCATTACTTTTAAATTGAAAATAAGCAAAAGACAATTTACATACATAGTTTTCGGTAGCCTGAAGGTAGTACCGGCATTTAACCTTTTTATTTTTACGGCCATATTTTGTACAAGTTACCGTAATATCATGTTTTCTTAAAGTTTGAAGTAAAACTAATGATAAATTTTGTTTGTAGAAAAACAATCTTTTTTTGTTGACCTTTTTTTCTTAAATATCATGAACTTATTATTGAATATGTAATAAAACAAAGAAAGATTGTATTATATGATATGTTTTAATGACAAATATTATATCTTATATTTATTTAGCTTAAAATGAATATGAACAATATATATTTTTTACAGGACGGAATGCTATCATCCGACGAACTTCTTAGGAACGTCTAAACTCTACTCTAGTCTAATTAGTTAAAACACGAACGTTTCAAATGGTTTTACTCTTTGAATATTTTTATATAGATCATTTATTTACTGACTTATGTACGGTACTGTGATATGCATAATATTGAATATTGTCTCCAGGCTTGAAAATATTAATTACATTTGTTCATTGTTTTCGTGTAAGCTTGTTTATCTTGTGTTGTGTTTGAAAACAATTATGTAAATAAAACGATTGATGTCGAATAATGGCGTGGTGCGGTAAAGCCTCGGTTAGATTTTTTGTCTCTTTTTAAAATACTTTAAATGCCCTTTTATATTTCTTTAACAGTTTAGCAATCTTATCGAGTGCCTAACCGCATCATTTTATGTCCATAGAAAGTAATTGTATTTCTAATTATTATAGACTAACATTTGTTATTTCTTAAATGTAACATCGTATAATGTTTTCTTCTGTAGAATTAACTGTTCTAAACCTATTAAGAAACGATGAAATATGAGATTAAAGACTTAATTAATGTTATTTATTTTGGTTTCTTGCTCAGTGCTGTTTATGTTATGACACTTTAAAGGGGAAAGGCGTTATATTAAAGTAATGTTTCAATTTTGTTATAGGCTGGGTTTAATGTTCTGAGTCAATTGGCTATTAGCATAGTTTCACTAAAAGCTCTACATACATACATATAATATTTATGTCTACTATAGGAAGTTTTGTGAAATATTCATATACTAAGTGTATGAGGATACCCGCTATAATTAGTTCGTTGTTATATATATCAAGTCAGAGTTACTAAATGATTCAATAAATTGGGTATCGTAATATGAACCTCTTTTATTATATTCCTGAATTCCTTAGAATTATTATAATATTTTGTGTGATTTGAGAATAAATGTGCCAGTTGCACATGCCTAGTAAAAATAATGGCTATGGTTCCTAATCGTGTAAAAAATATTTAAACTCAGCTTCACGCTGTATCCCGCATATGGCAGGGTAGGCAGAGAGAACTTGGGAACCTAGTGTTAAGATACTCCGTTCCACTTCCGTTCTCCACTTTCCGGCGAATTTGAGGCGCGTGTTGAGTGGCGGAAATCAACGCCGTGTTTTGCTTTATACCAGTACGAAGAAAATAAAAACATTAAATATTTAAATTGAAAATATTAAACATTTCATTGTGATAGTAATAGTGAGGATCAAATCCACAACGTGTCGGTTACAGTACGTGTGTGCCACTGCGCCACGACAAGAATATTTAAACGAATAATATGATAAAGTTTTTCTCTTAAATATTTTATTATCACATATTTAAAATCTATAGAGGCCTGTCGTAGTGCGGAGACATAAGCGTGTGACTGGAAACGCGACAGATTGTGTGTTGATCCTCGCTCGAGGAAATGAAATTCTTAATATTTTGTAATTAAATATTTAATGTTTTAATTTTATTAATTTCTGCGCTCTTTTAACAAGGTAAAACGCGGCGTTGATTTACGCTACTCATCACAGTAGAACAGGTACACGGTGAATAGTAGGTAAAGTTCCCTCTGCTGACCCCGCCTCGAATTGAATTCATTCATTAATAATGTAATATGTTTAAAATATATACATATTATAATTATTAATAATTATTTTTAATTATCACGAAATTTTATTTTTTGGATGATATTTGTACTAGATAAATATTATGCAAATAAAACACACACAAAACACGTTTAATAATTTTAATAACAATTTGTGAGGTATGTACATCTAGGAATGATGTACTATATCTGGGAAGTATTTTTAGCAGAGACGAATGATATGAAATGGATGTGGAAAGGCGTATTGCTGCCAGTAAAAGAGTTAACGGTGCCTTAGCTGCATCGTTGAAACGACGAAACGTCAGCATAGCTGCGCGTTTGGCCGTACACAATGCAGTGTTGGTACCGACAATGTTATAATGCTGCGAAACGTGTACAGAAGATTTATACGGTTGTACAGAAGAAGAATGTAAGAAAGATGAACGCTGTAGAGATGTGATCTGTCCGTCGGATATGCGGAATCAGTTTAGCTGATCGCATACCCAATGAAGAGATACACGGAATGGTAGGAACTAGCGCGGATGTCACAGTGATAATGAAATCTTCTACATCCACGCTAGTACCTACCATTCTGCTACTCGTGCTCAAGTGTTGGGCACGTCGAGCGATAAGTGAAAAAAGATTTATGGAGAAAAAATGAGTGGTAAGAGCGAGAGGGGGAGACCTCGGTTGACCTACCCCGCTAGGGATAAATCGCGAAGCTAAGTTAAGTCAAGTTAAGTTTATGAATCAATTTATATATATTTTTTCAGAAAAATCTTCGAAATTTTACTATTAAATTTTTCAGAATACTGCACACGTCAGATCAAACTATAATACACATATTTCATAGTCACGTTCATTTTGCAAAACAAAAGTTATATTTCAAAATCTTTGCCTCAAAGCTGCTGTATTTTGTGAAGCAAACTTTTTGGTTAGTAGTTCGATGTACAAAGAGAGCTTTTTGCGAAAAATTAATATACTCTTGTCAAAGTTAACGGTTGAACTATTTAAACAATTAGACATTTGTTTGACAATTGTTTGTTAATGATAATTTTTGAAGGATAATTTATGTATACGAAAAGCAATTCTGCTTATACACACACATATGCAGATTAAAATGAACGTTGAATACATTTTTTTTAGGTAGTATTTTACTTATTCATCTTCTTTATTAAACATATATAACCACACCAGAAATACATATTACATTTAACAATTCTTATGAGATATATATATATATATATATATATATATATATATATATATATATATATATATATATATATATATATATAAAGAACTTGGCTCGATAGATCACTTCAATAATATTATTCACATGCTCATATTAGAAAGAAAAATGATCTCTTCCATCTAACAAATATTAGGTTTGTTCATTTCAGCAGGAATATTAAATGAAACGTTTGAGATATTGTGTGAGGAAAGAGACTTGAAAAAATGATATTATTCTTCTTTTCAATTACCTGCAATATTTAAATTACGTGGAATATTTTGACAAAATTAGGCCTCTTTTAATCACATGAATAGTATTTATTTTTTATATATTAACGTACGACCGTTTTTGAGAAAGACTTTACAAACAAATTTATTAATAATTCACCATTTTTTTTAGAAATATTTTTTAGTTGTATGTTAAGAGGCGGGACTCGATGCCGCATTGTGTCTTATTGCTAGACTGAGAAAATGAATGTAATGAATTGGCCCGAGTGAAACCAAACTCATAATCGTCGTTTTTATAACTAGACGCTGTACTGCTGCGCCATGATGATTTAGTTATTTTACATGACGATTACGGTACCAATATATGAATATTTATATATTGTAATAATACAGAAATAAACATATTTTGCTGTATATATATATGTAGCAAAATAGTATTTCTAAGTAATGTTCTAATTAAAAATCATATTCTTTCGTGATATACACTTTCAAGCAAGGGATATACTTGTGCAACAAGAATTCTGTACCAATTTCTTAATTTTGAATTAATTTGTAGCATTTTATTATGTATATAATGATCTGCAAATACAAGTTTAAAAAGGCGGAAAGTGGGGAACAGATACGTAGTGTCTCAAAGCTAGATTCCTAGGTCCAGCCATGTGCTAGATAAAGCGTGAAGTTGATGCTAATGTAAGATCGTTACCCGATTACCTGAATCATTTTTCAGAAAAACGACCTTGACAGTCTTATGAGCAGGCAAACAGACAGGCCTAGACAGTGATCCTTTAAGAAATGATTTTTTTAAGGACAAAAACCTTTAAAATATCGAATCTTAAACATAACAATTTGAGGCTTACCATAAGCTTATTTACAGAAAAAACTGGTAGAACTAATATTGCAACAACTGCTACTATTGCAAAATTTAAAAAAATCTGAAAGTAAATGCTCAGCCTCGTACAAAAAGGGCTCTTAAACCTTTTTAATTATTACCAACAATTTTAATAAAAATAGTTGTGTAACAAATCGAATTTAACATCGTTTTTTGAAAATATTTCAAGCTCTAACAGATAGGTAACTCGAAGGATCGAAGCTTTGAATTCTTTTATCAATGACACTGTCAATTGCTTCGTCTATTTCGAAACTGTTACCCGTAATATATTTCGATGTGTCCTTTCATTTCCTTCTCTATTTTTATTTAACATTATAATATATGTACTTTTCGCTTTATGCTTATATCAAAGAAGAATAAGACATCCGATTCGTTCCTTTCCGTTTAAATTTTGAAACATTGCCTGATGCCTACTATGTTGGTGCCTGACCTGTCGATTGGCGGTACGTGACGGTTAGCTTTGTTTCTTGAGCGAAGAAATGGAAATAATTTATAATCGATATTTTTTCTGTCTGGCTATCATAAGATGTTATCCATATAAAATGTATTAAATAATGAAAAATGTTATTGTGAAAAATAACAGTCATAACATATTAATGAACAAGCGACCCGCCCGCCCGGGGCTTCACCTGTTTGAATTACTTACCCCCAGCTTCGCGCTGAGTCCTGCACATTTAGTGTTAGAACAGATTTAATTATTCGTTGCCCTCTTTCCGCCAAATTTAAGATATTGTGTGTTGAGAGGCGGAACTCAATGCTGCGTTTTGCCTTGTACCAGAGCGAAGAAATTAAAACAATAAATATTTAAATTCATTTCCTCGTGTGGGGATCGAACCCACAACCTGTCAGTTACAGTCACACGCTTGTGCCACTGCGCCACGAATGCAATTTTCAAATAGTAATATACTTATTACTTTCTTGTGTTAATAACATTATTACTTTTGAAAACTAAAATTTCAGCTACTGCTAGCTATAAAACAGTTATAGAAAATTTGAACTTATTATTTTAAAAGGACGTAATTTTTTTACATTACACCCATACCTTGTTTGCGTTTTTTCGAAGTTGCGTTGTTTTAGATTCGAGTATTTAATTATTTTTTTAAATATGGCAACACCTTTGTTTTTAATTGCGCCATGCCATCAAAATTTGGGAATTCCCTTTATAACTAAAAATCAACGCAAATTTAATACAATTTTATTTTCACTTTGTTTTGCTTATTTCAGAGTTCAGTTTAATTACGTAGTGTAAGGTAATGTACCAGGCGGTATCTACGAATATCAATTGCTACAAGGAAAGTTATCTTAAGTAAGTAAGTTGAAAAAAAAGCTGTTCAATAATCATTGGACCATTTTTTGTGAAAGAAAGCCGACCCACGACATCAACCACAATGGACACATAAGACAGAAATTAATTTTGATTTTAACTTTCAAAAATTTAATTAATATGTAGTTTATTTTGTTTAATTGAATACCTTTTTTGTATATTATTTTTTTTGAAAAGTTTTACTTTGTTCAATTTTATTTTTAAATATACTTTTTTCGTAAGCCTGGAATCTATAGTCGATCATTAAATTTTGGTTTGCTATAAAAAATCTATTTTCAATTTGCGTCGTTTCACTTTGCGTCGTGTTTTTTTGGAACGTAACTCCGACGCAGAGCGAGGTATGGGTATATAACCCATTTAAATAAAACATAAAATGGTGAGGGAAAATTGACAAAACATAATGAGTAAAAACTGTATTTATATATAATTGAGAAATAATAAATGATAGTAACAAAAACAAAAAAGTTACAAAAAAGCTGCGAGTATAAGCTGGTTAAAGCAATTGAATATTGCAAAGGAAGCTTACTTAGGGCGCTCACTTGAAAATATTAGGGAGTCACGAAGTAACTTTAAATATTACTTTATATAATTTATAAGACGATGGAACTTGTTGGATCTCAATGTTATTTCACCTTTTGTGTTCCAATTAGGAGAGTGCTTACCGAGACTTTATGAAATAGTTGCTTAAAATGTTTTTTGCCAATTCGTGTTTATTAGTCGGCCAGATAAATCCGTGAGGTTTTCGTGGTAATTAAAATGTTAAAAAAAAATAATATTTCTTATGTAATAAACAAACAAATAAAAAAAAGTAAGTGAGTAATTTATTTGATTTAATGATAAACATACAAAACATGATTTTATTGCATGAGGTCTGATATCGAACCTTATAAAATGTTTTAATGTTTTGGGCGCCTTTAGGGTAACTTTTTAGGTTATTTTAATTAACAAATTGTAATTAAAATCTACAAAAAAGGAAATTTTGATTATTTCATTATTTTGCTCGACCAAAATTCTCCTATGGAAATCCCTACCGAGCCTATATTTAAAAATTAAAAAGAAACTATATATTTACCATATACCATATAATTTACTTTGCTAGAGAATAAATCAATATGCTTAGCTCTGATCCGTGAAATTGTGTTTTTGTATCAAATAAAGAACTATATGCACCCAAAAAAAGCCCAACAATTTTCGAAACGGCCGATAGGTATTTCCAATTTGATGGCTGTAAATCTAGAATGGATCAAGATAACAAGTTAAGTGAAGCTTAAATTATCAAAATTACACTATATTGTAGAAAAGACTTACGATTCGTTTAAGAACCAATGATATCAAACTCTAATTGAATTAAAAGCTGTTACAATACTGTTAAGTAATTTACATACAGCCCAAATAAGAAGTTCCAAGTATCGTTAAGTTAAACAAAAGATGTCCCTTAACTTCTTATTATTTAAAACAAAGACCAAAAAGGTTAAATGAATGCTTCATTTAATATTTATTACAATTTTGTCACGACCCGATTTCTTACTTATTTTGTTATTTTTATGTATCCAGATGATGAAGAAAAAAGTTTTTTAAAGAAATCTCTTGTAGTAACAAGAGATTTCTTTAAAAAACTTTTTTTAAATGAAATAATTTTTGAAATGTGAGTTCCATGATAAAAGTAGATAGATAGCTTTTGAACTTTATATTAAAATGATAAAAATAGTGGGATTGAGCTTTATGGGCAACCAGTGTTGTAAGTTCCTAAAGACGTAAGTGACCTAACGAAAGTCAAGTAACTATAGAAATAACATTGACGAGCATTTAAGTCATCGTTTTAAACGAAACTTTTACAAAACTTGATTATTTTTATCCATGACTATTGAATAGCAAGCAATAGCACCATTGCTTTGCAAATAGTTACATATAAACTTAATAGGTATAAATAATTCCTTTTAATAACACAAAACGTCTAAACATTCTAATTTTAGAATAAAATCGTTCTAAAAATATGATAACATAGAAAACTAAATCAGTTCACGCTATACAACAATGCGGCCCGGAAATTAAGCATGACACCTCAACGCTATTGGCACCCTTTGATAAATTACTGCTTGTTAACCCAATGGCTATAGCTACAGAATTTACGCAGAAAAAATTTTAGCCACTATTGAAATGTCAAAAGAAATTGGTTTTACTTTATTATGTATTAGAGTAATTATAAGAAATAACGATATAATAGTAGTATTTGATATATAATCATTGCAGGTTTATCTTCAGGTAAATGCTATACAAAATATAAATATATATCTCTATATAACACTAAAAGCATGCAAATTTTGCAGGATAATGAATTCTAACCAAATAAAAAAAATGTATAATAAAAAAATGACAATTGTTTTATTAAACTCGAAATAACTACTAACTGACTGACTGACTAGTCAAAGAACGATGCAATTATAAAAAAATAAATTCATCTTGAAATTTTACAGAATGTCGTTTTCGTCGTTATATCGTTTTTTGAGAAATATGTTTATTATAGCGTTTTCTGTTTAAAATTGTGAATGGATTTTGACTATGCATATATTCTGGTCCTACTTTCTCTTTTCTCTAAGTCATACAAAGATAGCACATTCATTATCAAATAATCAAGAACAGGAATTATGTTTTATTCACAAAACAAAAAAAAATCTAAATTAAATTTCTAATTTTAATGTGTTGGTTAAATTTTTAATTTTGATGTGTGGGTTGTTAAGGTTTCATTTACAAGGAACTTTTTAGAAAGCTTATTTTTTTATTAGCTTCACGCTGTGTCCCGCACATAAATTCCAGAGGGAACTCGGAAACCTAGTGTTAAGACACTCCGTTCCCAATTTTCCGCCGAATTTGAGGCATTGCGTATAGAATGGCGAAATTCAACGCCGCGCTATGCCTTGTTACCAGCGAAGAAATGAAAACATTTAATATTTAATTAAAAAAAAAAATTGAAGGCTTAGCTTATAATATTAGAAAATAATATAAAAAATACACAGAATATGTGTGTAGTATTAAAAACACAATTTAATTTATCTAGGTTATTTTTTAAGTTATCGAGTAAAACGCGTCCACTTATAAAGAGGTCACTTTTTATAGTGGATGACAATAAAGTCTCAACAACTCAATAGGGGCTTACCTTCAAGCGAGGTTGATAGTTCGGTCTTGACACTTATATTTTCATATAAAAGTGTATTCAAGCCATAATGGCGTAGTATACCAGCATCTGGCTGTTATAGTTTTTAGTTAGATTTTCTCAAAGGCGGTGTAGAGTTCCATCGTTTAATCATTATGCCGAATTCGGGAGTTACAGAAGAAAAGAGAGTATTAACTCAACTTACGCAACGTAAAGAGATCGCAAAGAGACCTACATTATTAAGATAGATAGAGAAAATCCAGTATCGTACATCTTTGCGTTAAGTGTCATATTAGCATAATTTTTGGATAATGACAGTTTTTGGAAACAAAGCACAAGCATGTAATTCTTTTTTTTTTTTTCAAACTGTAGTTAAACATAAGCTGTATTTATAGAAGAATTAATTGAATTGATATTGAAATATCTTTTTTTGATATTTTCAATAATTAAATATTATGTATATAGCATTACTTTTCATGAATATTATTTAACTAATTTTAGCCGATTGTTATATAAAAGCCGTGCTCCATCATCTTAACTAAGACCGGAATTAAAGTTAATTTCTGGTATAAAAAAATTAAAGTCGTTTCGACACGTTTTAATTATTGACCCAGTTTTTCCTTGTTATTATTTTCATATTTTTACAATTTATTTTGGTTTTAACGTTATTGTCAATATACCTATATAAATGTATAACGCAGAAAATACTTGTTTTTCGTATTCAAATGATTTTTTTTCTTTTTTTTTTTATTTTTCTGGACTGGACTTTTCTGGTCTTTAGTCACCTCTTATGACACCATCAGTACCAGAGTGATTCTATTCTAAGCCGGAATCACACGGCTTACTGATACAATATGTTACGTTTTATTTTTTACAAGAATTAGAAATTTTCTATACAATTTAAACAAGGGGATTTTAGTCAATACCCGTTAAATATCGCACCAGCGCTGTAGCATACTAAGCTATATAATCTCTATGGCACGTAGAAAATTTTATACTGTAAATGTGAACATTTGTTGTTCGCATTTTTTTTTCCTTTTCTTTTTATCTTAACAATAGAAATTCGGCAATCTCTTAATGTTAGTTTGAACAGAATATTGAATATTTATATGCTTATCATTGCAATGTTCCGGTATATTCCCTACTAACAGTCACCGCTTTCCGTCCAAATTGTGTGCTATTTGGCAGAACCCAACGCCGAACTTTATCTTTTAAGCTTATAGTTAATATCATAGCAGCTTTTATTTTTAAGCTTTCATTATTTTCTTTTAATTAAAATGACAGTTAAATGATCTGTGCGCTAAAATACAGTTCTATCGTTATCAATCTTAATGTTTACTTAATATATTAAATAAGTAATATTTTTCCTAATAAATATTAAGAAGAAAATGTTAATAATGAAAGCCTTTCGATAAAGTTCCCTAAATTTATAAGTTACCTTTACGATCTCATAAGGCGAGTAATATTCACAGTTATGAGAATTATAAGTGCGAATTACCGCCTTTACGGTGTCAAAGGATTATGTATTATTACGCACGATTCTGATTGCGCTTTACAATATTGCTGTTTTTGTTTGTGAATTACTTCGTTTTACTCAATGTTGAATGACCGTGTCTGGAACAATTTTTATTGAAGAGTACTTATAGTAAAAAATCAGTATTTTTTAAGCTGACTCGGTCACATTACAAGCTTGATAATAATTTGAAACTATTTTATTTCAATATAAAATAAAAAAAAACACGTTTCAGCTTGCAATGTTGTATGCAGAAACAATAAAATGTTCAATCATTTCTTTTTCTTAATACGTAGAAATTAAAAAAAAAATCCTTTATGTGCCTTTTTATGTGTTCTCTATACAGTTCTCAAGGGATCATTTATTACAAGAATAATTTTTAGATGTTATATAGTTATGATAAATATTACCAAATGTTGAAGAAGTTGTGTTCATAATATACAAACTAAGATACAGGCGAAAGTTAGTCATATGTGTAAATAAAATATTAAGGAGAAAGCGTATACCGAAGGGTCCGGATACCCCGTTAATGGTATCAGATACTTGAACTTTACAGTGGATTAGCAAGCAGGTGTACTATCGTTAAGTAACAAGTATCCTATGTGGCAAGAACATATTATACTAGACTGGTCATATTTTTGAACTATGTTTTAAGATATTAAACTATTTAATGTAACAAATTTTCCGATTCTTAAAGATGGTGGCAGAATTAATTGACATAAAGCAGTGTTGAATTTCGCTATTTAATAATTTATCTCGAATCTCGATAATAAAGTCTGTTAGTATATTTTTCTCTATATGCGAAATAAATCATATTTTTGTTCAGACTCACGCTATGTTCCGCAGGATAGGCAGAGAAAGCTTGGACCCCTAATGTTAAGACACTCCATTCCGTTCCCCACTTTCTGTTGAATTTTGTGAGAATTGCGTAGCGAGTGGCAGTACTTAATACCGCGGTTTCTCCATTTTACCAGAGCGAAGAAGAAACAATATTAAATATTTCATTAGATTTTTTTATATATTTCACTTCTTCGAGTGGAGATGGAACTCACAACCCGTCGTTTACAGTCAAACGCACTCCCATGCGCCAGACAAGCCTAACAAAACCATAAAATTTAAAAATGATTTAAGAAACAACCTTTACTGTATTTTATAAAAAAGGCAGGGGTATGACAATCTTGGCCATAGTAGTATTTCTATTCTTTTCACGGATATTTCTTTTGTTTTTATCGTCTCACATATCTCAGATTATAAAGGGCTGAGAAGGGTTCCTTTGTTTTAAACTATTTGCCACTAAAATATAAGGCAGGTTGAAGTGCAGAATCCAACGTCGTATCTAATCTACCCGGTTCCAGAAAACGAAATTATTGTAAAAAGAAATGCACAGATATTTCTCCAATATCAATTTGTCAACACAATTATTGTTTAAGCTATCACTTTAATTAAATGCCAAATAAATGAATTGCCTCCTAAAGGATTTTTCTTTACTACAGGTTTCTACGTAACATTTAAACATGAAATCCAATCCATTATTCAACAATAATTCTAAAAATATAAGTAATATAATTCAACGCTGTAATTTATTATGCCAGGTCGGGGAAATAATAATAACTCATGTCTTCACGTGGGAATCGAGCCTACAACCTTCCCGTGTATATTTGCTGGGCTCTAATGTTTATTACACTAAGATAGATATTTTTCAAATAAATAAATTATGCTTTAGTTTTATATTAGCAATACTATTATTTAATATGTTGATGGAGTAGCAAAGTGAATTCATTGTAAATATTAGGACGTTTTGTCTTTTGGGATATATTTGAAAATTGGTTTCGTCAGCCTTTATTCACGTGAGACTTAATATAACATATTTTCGTGTTAATAGAGTATTAGTCATTATAGTTTATTATGCTTTTAGTATATATTTTCACCTATAGTTCAAGGTCACCACAGTTGTTCAGAAGGGAAGTGTCAGTACGTTGCTTTAATTTATTGAAAATTCGATCAGGGATCAAGCAAAGTAAATTAAGTATATAAATTGTATTCTATAAGTAAGTAAATTGAAGAAAACATATGTATTATTTCTATTAAAATACTTTCTTACACTAATATGTTTATGAATATTTTAAACATATATTATATTTAATTTACGTCGGTCTCACTAATATCGATTTGTATAAAGTAAAATGAAAAGATATCAAACAATAAAATATATTGTCTAAAAGTTAAAAACAGGTTTTTGTTTATCTTTGAATACATTGCACAAATCATAAACAAGCACATATCTACAAACTAAAAATATCGAAATTTTATTTGAAGTAAAAAATCATATTACAAAGTCAATGGAATCACATGTAGGCAGAACAAAAACTATAAAAACTATGAATAACTGAACTAAAACTAAAAATGAAACTGTACTGTAAGTCAATTCTGTGTTTCCATCAGTGAAAGCAACTAAAAACTAAATTTACATACGAGTAGGTGACGAATACACAATCACGTTTAGTTTCAACGAACAGGAAAATTTATTTACTATATGTGTCCGGATTAATATGTCACATATTAATTCCGCGATATTTAGATATATAGAAAGAGAAGACGTCTGTTTTAATGAAAAAGTTATTATTATTGTTATTTATGTAAGAGTATATTAACGGCATCATTGGTCAGTGAAACGGTTACGAAATATATACACGTTGATATAATAGACACGGTCTTCTGTCTTAAGTACTATACTATACTATCATTATTTTTTTTATTTGAGGCCTGTCATGGCGCAGGGTTATAAGCGTGTGACTGTAATTAGGATAGTTTGTGGTTTGATCTCCACTCGAGGAAATAAAATATTTATTTCTGTTGTAATTTTTTCGCTTTGATATCATGGCTAAGCGTGACATTGACTTCTGCCATTCGAAACGCAATGCCTAAAATTCAACGAAAAATCTGAAATGAATAGGAGTGTCTTTACACTAAGTTACTTAGTTCCTTCTGCCTACACTACCAGTTGTGGGAAACAGCGTAATGCTGAAAAAAAGATACAGAGGCGCGCCGTTTGTTTCTGTTACAAAATATGTAATTTCTATGAAAGTGATATAAAAATACAAGTATCACATATGATTTACGCATTTACAATAATTCCTTTGAAGTGTCTTTATGTTAATATGAAAATATATTTACTTTTAAAGGTTACATTTTAATTAAATCAGGCAACAGAAATAATTAAAGCGCTTTGAAATAACAATGTTTTTACTAACTAAAATTCTGTATTTAAAGGGTCTCAATTTCAGATTACTTATCATTACGTCATACATTTTTAAATATAAATAGAAAACAATCACATCAATACAATAAAAGCGTACAATCGCCATTGCAATAGAACGTGTATGTTACTTTGTACAAAAGTGAGTACCAATTGTTAAACATGTGTAAATTACTATGTTATACTTATTTTATTAGTATTGTGTGTTTTTATGCTTATTAAATCTACATACTTTATAAAAATTATAACTGTGGCAAATAAAAGGTATAAAGTTTTAACTTTACGGACAATACTGAATAGATTAATCTCAGAGTCACGTTCGTACATACTGACTACAGTTATATGTAACTAGAAATGTGTCTATTTAAACCTGAAGTTAAAGTTTATATATAAACATTATCATATGCTACTATAGTCATGACATATTTAAAAGGAACTTTATAACCAACAGACAAACAGACGTTGTAAAGATAATTGCATACATAAATCTACTGTCTTATTTAAAGTCAGATTTCTAAAAATTAATTGTTAAGAAATATCTCCAGTTTAACATGTTCATTTTTGGCTTCATATTGTTTCTAGCACAGAGCAGGGGCAAAAAGAACTTGGAAACCTAATAATAAATCACTCTATTCTGGTTAAGACACTCCGTTAACCACTTCCCTTCCCGAAATCTGGAGGTACTGCTGCTGCGTCACAACAGGACTCAGTCTAACAAGAATTTCATTTAAACTACTCAACCGTACAAGCTTTGTATACATCGACGTCGCAGACTCCAGATAGGTTCCTCTATACAACACAGCGCAACAGTCGTAATGCAGCTGGTCTCAAAGAATCAATAGAATGCTTCTATTATAATACAATTTATCATACCTATGCAAAGCCATTCCACACCTGCCATTGTGGGGAAAATAAATTACGGCTCTGTAAACAGTTCTGTGATTCTTGTATAAATAAATACCTTTATTTGTAAATGTAATTGGTTTATACATTCAAATTTAAGTACATATCTGTAATGAACAGTGCTGTGGATGTGTTACAGTTTTTTAGGAAAACAACATCACGTTTTGCATTTTCCGTCATAATTCAAACTTTGTTGAATATCAGACCTTAACGCCGCGTTCTTGGCACTAAAAAATGTATTTAATTATTTTCAGTTAGTGGGAATAAGACTCAAATCTATTGTGTTTGTAGTCATACTCTACCCCGTTGTACTAAGATGTCCTCAATAACAATTAATTATGTGTTCATTATTTCATCCCATTTTTGTACAATATTTATGTAACATTGAATAATATTGATATAATTAAGATCTTTTGATTGATTGGTTGATTGTAAAAGCGTCACATTATGAGTTTATTTCCCACACGACGGAATGATATATTTTCTATTTTCATCTCTCCGCTCTGATAATAGCGCTACTTTGAATTTCACCACTCAACACACAATGGCTTAAATTCGGTGGAAAGTGAGGAACGGATCAGAGTGTCTTACCACTAGTTTACCAAGTTCCTTCTGGAATTCCTGTTAATTGCAGGACAGAGAGAAAAGCTGCAAAAATATCAATGCTTATATAAGCTTAAACTGCAAAGCACATTTTGATGCAAAGTGTTGTTGCTATGTATGTAACTATTTCTAATCATCTTGCTTTAAATACTTTCATACGTTATTAAAAGCATTTTATATATGATAGAGTACTAGGAAAACTTTTTGAAAAGACAAGGCTTATTACACAAAACTATTTACTCTCAAGAAAACAATGATAACATACCTTACACAAAGAACGTGTGTACGTATGCGTAATTTTAATTATTATTCTGTAGCAGTATAAATAAACAAATAAATGAATAAGTAATTGTGTTTAATTTTCATAAATTACGTAGATTGTATCAATATTTCGGTTGTTATTTTTACTTAGACAGAACTCGCAAGCTGGTTTCCAAATCACCATATTAATTATGTTTAAGTGTATTATTTGCATGTGAAGAAAACAATTATGATTGTTTGTCTGTTTTTTGAAGTGTCGGCAGAGAAAAAGTCCTCTGAAGATGTTCACTTACAGCCTTAATTCGAAAAATTATGCGTGGAGCAGCGCTAGCCAATGCCGCGTTTTAAAGAGCGATAGAATTATATTAGTTTATGACTCTGAGTGCAGATCGAACCCACAACTATATCTTTTAAAATAAAGCGCTATTCCTCTGAACCATGAATACTTTATGATTAAATAATAATTAACGAAAATAATAAAAACTAAAATAAAACTAAGTACTTAGTAATGTAATTTGTTTAGTAATGTAATGTAATCGAGACACAAATGACGGCACGAGTTGCACAAACATTGCTGTTTAAATTGTAATATACAATTGAAGTAGTTTTCAGTGTTTATCTAAACAGTGGCATATATCTTCAAGCAAACTAAGTCTGATGAACAACTTCAGTTACAATCACGTTTTATATTCATTGTTTTGTATGAAAAATATATGTTACTATTGTAGAAGTCATGAAATTTTTATAATATGTTTATTGTTAATTTAAAGGGTTTTTCTACCGACGTAAGATTTACCTGGTTGTGTATTTGCTATACTGTGTCCGTATGTATCACCATAGCTCCTGAATAAACGACTGATTAGTTATTTACTATGGTTTTATGAACGGGTTGGATGAATTAGACGGATTATTAGCTTAAGAGCTTCAAAAACTATGCCAAGATGAGAAATTTTTGACTTGAAGATTTTTAATTTTTAAAATGTTGTCTATTATAAAGATAATAAATATTAAATAATATTTCATGAAGTAAATCAATTATAATTCTGTTTAATATTTTTAAATCAAAATAACTATAATTTCTATAAAACACGTACGTATTTAACACGTAGGTTCAACCTACATGATGAATATATGCCTACTATAGAATATCTAAATGTAGAGTAACTGATCTTTTGATGCATTGTGCTTTGAAAAAATAAAGCATGTGGGGTACGTTTTATTTATACTCGAATACGTCATAAGTGAGTTATAAGGGAATGTGAAATATAAAATATGAGAGGCCTGCCATGGACAGCCGCATAAGCGTGTGACTGTAAACGACAGGTTGTGGGTTCAATCCTTACCCGGAGAAGTTAAATACTTAATCATTTCAATTAAAATATGATTAGGTTACAAGTTAAATAAACTACATTTCTAATAACATATACATTGACGGTTTGCCGCCAGCAATTTTAGTTACTTAAGCTGTCACTATTATAATGTAAAAGTTAATAAGTATAATAAATAATTATTTAAGAAAATCCATTTTACTTTTCCTTATGCACTTAGCTCTAAGAAAGCTTTCTACGCTCAGATTACTAGGCTACTATATAATACTAATCTATATATATACAAATGTTTACAGATCAATATTACTAAATAAGGCATCTCTCACTGTACATAATCTACTGTATCTATACATATAATAAATCTGTAGAAAAATAATTTTTGTACATTGAAGAAATTGAAAAAAAAAATAGCCAGCGTGTGAAAAGATAAGTAACAGAACCCGTTTCTATCATTTTTGAAATTTTGTCTGTTTGTATGTTTGTTTGTGCGCGCATCACGTAAAATCTACGAATTCAATGCAGACAATGTTTATATACAAAAAATATACGCAACTTGAGGTATAACTTAGTTTATGTTTCATTAAAATCGGTTCATTCTATCAAAAGATATGATTAATTTAGTGAGTTCAAGAAGTAATATATTGAGCAATTCAGTATCGTACTTGCAACGACATCTACATATACTAATATTATAAAGCTGAAGAGTTGTTTGTTTGCTTGAACGCGCTAATCTCAGAAACTACTGGTCCGATTTGAAAAATTCTTTCAGTATTAGATAGCTCATTTATAGAGGAAGGCTATAGACTATATCTTCTATATCTTCACGATAAGACTAACAGGACCGGAGCACCAATTAAGAATGTTTCTAAATCGGGGTATTTTTTCCTAATTGAGAGTTTCCGCTGCGTGCGTTGCGCAAACGGTTAAGGTCGTAAATCATGTACGAGTATGATAGAATTGTTCTCCTTTTAAAGTTTTTAAAAAAAGTCTGCGACAGGAGATATCTATCTTTTTAGGTTAGCTTTTTATGCTAACCAATTTGTTCTAAAATAATACATTATTTGCGAAGGTGTTTTTATAAACAATTCTTAACTTTCTCAAACCCCTAAGTGATAAGGGTTGAACAAACCTAACATGTTTCCCTTTTTATGGCAAAACAGCGTTTGCCGGGACTGCTAGTACTTTATATAGATGGTACAACACAAGTTTCCGTCAAATAGTTAATAAGGACACGGATCGGGACGATAAACTCGCATAGCCATATGCGTATTAGCATTATATTACCATAACTTAGCCGGAACTTTAACCGACCCGTCATAATACCGATAGCTTATATTCCCATAAGATTTGCAAACAATTATTTAGTCTTTAGCGGTAATATCTCTTTAAAGGTATAAGTTTTGTATGTAAAATTTATTAGAGGCCTATCATTGTATTAACTCAACTTAAGCAACGTAAAGAGATCGCAAAGAGACCAACATTATTAAGATACATAGAGAAAATCCAGTATCGTACATCTTTGGCTTAAGTGTCATATTAACATATTTTTTGGATAATGACAGTTTTTGGAAACAAAGCAAAACCATGTAATATTTTTTTTTCGAAATTGTAGATAAAATATAAGCTGTATTTAAAAAAGAATTATTTGAATTGATATTGAAATATATTTTCTCGATATCTTCAAAAATTAAATATTAAATAGCATTATTACTTTTGATGAATATTATTTAACTAGTATAAGCCGACTGTTATATAAAAGCCGTGCTCTGTATCATCGTCTTGACTAAGGCCGGAATTAAAGTTCATTTCTGGTATAAAAAATTTAAAGTCATTTCGACACTACGTTTGAATTTTTGACACAGTTTTTCCCTTGTTTTTATATTCAGATTTTTTGACAATTTACTTTGGTTTTAACGTTATCTTCAACATATACTTAGTAATGTACAATAAAGAAGATACTTTTATCGTATTAAAATGAAAAAAAAATGTATTTATTGTGCATCAATAAATATATAACAAAGAATTAGATTTTTTGTATACAATTTAAACAAGGGGATTTTAGTCAATACCCGTTAAATATCGCACCAGTGCTGTAGCATACTAAGCTATATAATCTATATGGCACGTAGAAAATTTTATACTTTAAATGTAAGCGATTGTTGTTCGCATTTCTTTTTTTTTCTTAATATTGAAAAATCGGTGATATTCCCTACTAGCAATTACCTCTTTCCGCCAAATTTATATACTAATTGGCGGAACCCAACGCCGACCTTTATCTTACAAGGTTAAAGTGAATATGATAGCAGCTTTTAAATTGTTATTAATAAAGATTTTCTTATTTTACATGATTACTCTTTACGTTAACATACAGTTCTGCCGTTATCGATCTTAATGTATACTTAATATGTTAAATACTTAAGTAATATATTTTCTTAATAAATATTAAGAAGAAAATGTTAATAATGAAAGTTACCTTTACGATCTCATAAGGCGAGTAATATTCACAGTTATGAGAATTATAAGTGCGAATTACCGCCTTTACGGTGACAAAGGATTATGTATTATTACGCACGATTCTGATTGCGCTTTACAATATTGCTGTTTTTGTTTGTGAATCACTTCGTTTTACTGAATGTTGAAGTACAGTGCCCAGTGGTTATATTTGAGTATTTTTAACTACTGAATACTTATATTAAAAAATTGACGCAGTCACATTACAAGCATCATAATAATGTCGCGAACATAAAAAGGATTTTTAAACAAATTACTTTTTTCGGTCTCAGTATAGAAAAAGTAAAGCATTTTTTTACAAATAGTATTAGAAATTTATGAACGAATAATATAATGAAATGAAAATAATATAGTGACAGTATCAAGCAATATTAAACTAAAATATAATTTATTCATTCATGTCTACTGTCTAATTTACCTACCTTTTAGTCATATCTTCCTAAGCCTAAATGTCAACGTAGTAAACTATCGTCATAATCCTTGGCTATATTATAAAGGGTACCGTGTAAATCGGAACATCAGAAAATAATATGATGAACATACATTATGGATGTATATATATTGTGTTAGAAATGTAAGGAAACCGGTCGATTATTTTTACCTAAATGTTGAATGAAGTCAAATATTTTGAGACGAAAGACAATATATTCAAATGAAATCGTTCTCCATTTTTTAAGGAAATAGTATCAAAGAAATATATTTCAAATAGTTTGAAACTATTTTATAATTAAACACGTTTCAGCTTGCAATTTTGTATGCAGAAACAATTAAATGTTAAATCATTTCTTTTTCTTAATATCTAGAAAATTTAGAAAAAAAACCTTTATATATCTTTTTATGTATTTCTCTATACAGTTCTGAAGGGATCATATTACAAGAATAATTTTTAGATGTTATATAGTTATGATAAATATTACCAATATTACATATAAATACATCTATTTTACCAATATACAATATATCTATGTTGAAGAAGTTCAGTTCATAATATACAAACTAAGATACAGGAGAAAGTTAGTTATATGTGTAAATAAAATATTAAGGAGAAAGCGTATACCGAAGGGTCCGGATACCCCGTTAATGGTATCAGATACTTGAACTTTACAGTGGATTAGCAAGCAGGTGTACTACCATTAAGTAACAAGTATCCTATGTGGCATGAACATATTATACCAGACTGGTCATATTTTTGAACTATGTTTTAAGATATTAAATTATTTAATGTAATAAATACATTTTCCGATTCTTAAAGATAGTAGCAGAATTAATTGACACAAAACAGTGTTGAATTTCGTAATTTAATCATTTATCTCTCGAATCTCTATAATAAAGTCTGTTAGTATATTTTTCTCTATATGCGAAATAAACCATATTTTTGTTCAGACTCACGCTATATTCCGCAGGATAGGCAGAGAAAGCTTGGACCCCTAATGTTAAGACACTCTATTCCCTTTCCCATTTTCTGTTGAATTTTGTGAGAATTGCGTAGCGAGTGGCGGTACTTAATACTGCGGGTTCTCCATTTTACCAGAGCGAAGAAGAAACAATATTAAATATTTCATTAGATTTTTTTATATATTTCACTTCTTCGAGTGGAGATGGAACTCACAACCTGTCGTTTAAAGTCAAACGCACTCCCATGCGCCAGACAAGGCTAACAAAACCATAAAATTTAAAAATGAATTAAAAAACAACTTTTACTGTATTTTATAAAAAAGGCAGGGGTATGACAATCTTGGCCATAGGAACCTATTCCTTTTCTTTTCATGGATATTTCTTTTGTTTTTATCGTCTCACATATCTCAGATTAAAAAGGGCTGAGAAGGGTTCCTTTGTTTTAAACTATTGCCACTAAAATATAAGGCAGGTTGAAGTGCAGAATCCAACGTCGTATCTAATCTATCCGGTTCCAGAAAACGAAATTATTGTAAAAAGGAATACACAGATATTTCTCCAATATCAATTTATCAACACAATTATTGTTTAAGCTATCAACTTAATTAAATGCCAAATAAATTAAATGCCTCTAAAAGGATTTTTCTTCACTACAGGTTTCTACGCAATATTTAAACATAATATCCAAGAAATTATTTAACAATAATATAATTCAACGCTTTAATTTACTTTGACAGGGTGGGGAAATAATAAAACTCGTGTCTTAACGTGGGAATCGAGCCTACAACCTTCACGTGTATATTTGCTTTGGGCTTTAATGTTTATTACACTAAGATAGATATTTTTCAAATAAATAAATTATGCTTTAGTTTTATATTAGCAATACTATTATTTAATATGTTGATGGAGTAGCAAAGTGAATTCATTGTAAATATTAGGACGTTTTGTCTTTTGGTCTTTTGGAATATGTTTGAAAATTGGTTTCATCAGCCTTTATTCACATGAGACTTAATATTACTTGTTTTCGTGTTAAAAGAGTATGAGCCATTATTGTTTATTATTCTTTTAATATATATTTTCAACTGTAGTTCAAGGTTACCGGAGTTATTCAGAAGGATAGTCAGTGTCAGTACGTTGCTTTAATATATTGAAAGTTCGATCAGGGATCCAGTAAAGTATATTAGGTATAAAAATTGTATTACGAATATTTAAATTACATATTATATATAATTTACGTGGGTCTCATTAATATCAATTTGTATAAATTAAAATGAAAAGAAAACAATAAAACATATTTTCTATAAATTAAAAACAGGTTTTGATTTGTCTTTGAATACATTGCACAAATTATAAACAAGCACATTGTACATGACAAATTAAAAATATCAAAATTTTATTTGAAGTAAAAAATCATATTACAAAGTCAATAGAATCACATGTACGCAGAACAAAAACTATAAAAACTATGAATAACTGAGTTAAAACTAAAAATGAAACTGTACTGTAAGTCAATTCTGTGTTTCCATCAGTGAAAGCAACTAAAAACTAAATTTACATACGAGTAGGTGACGAATACACAATCACGTTTAGTTTCAACGAACAGGAAAATTTATTTACTATATCTGTCCGGATTAATATGTCACATATTAATTCCGCGATATTTAGATATATATAGTAAGAGTAGACGTCTGTTTTAATGAAAAAGTTATTATTATTGTTACTTATGTAAGAGTATATTAACGTCATCATTGGTCAGTGAAACGGTTACGAAATATATAGTACACGTTGATATAATAGATCTTCTGTCATAAGTAAATACTATTAATATTAAAATTATATTTATTTGAGGCATGTCGCGGCTAAGTGGTACAAGCGAGTTACTGTTATCACTACAGGTTTTGGGTTGTTTTAAGTTCTGTATTTAAAGGGTCTCAATTTCACATTTCTTATCATTACGCTATACATTTATAGATATAAATAGGAAACAATCACATCAATATAATAATCGCGTACAATCGGCATTGCAATAGAACAAGTATACCACTTTGTACAAAAGTGTGTACCAATTGTTTAACATGTGTAAATTACTATGTCATACTTATTTTATTAGTATTGTGTGTTTTTATGCTTATTAAATCTACATACTCTATATAAATTATAACTATGACAAATAAAAGGTATAGAGTTTTAACTTTACGGACAATAATGAATATATTAATCACAGAGTCACGTTCGTACCTACTGACTACAGTTATTTTTAGCTAGAAATACGGCTACTTAACCTTAAAGTTGAAGACATTAACATAACATTTGATAATTTTCATATTATTTGATAATTAACATTTGATAATTTTCATACATAAATGAAAATTATCTAATGTTACTATAGTCATGAGATTTTAATAGATATCATATGACCGACAGACTTTGTAAAGATAATTGCATACATAAATCCACTGTCTTACTAAAAGTCAGACTTCTAAAAGTTCATTGTTATGAAATATCTCCAGTTTCACAAGTTAATTTTTACCTTCATATTGTATCTAGCCCATATTAGGGTAGACAGAGAGGTAGGCTTGGAAACCTTTTTTTTTATGGAAGAGACGACAAACAAGCGTATGGGTCACCTGGCGGTAAGATCACCGTCGCCCACTGCCCTGTGTAACTCCAGAGGCCTCCGGGGCCCGGCATTACCTTATGCGAAATGCAGTGGCCAAAGCCACTACTTAACGCCGTTCTTAAGTGCCGGGGATTGCTGGCAACGTGACTCTACCATACGCACTTTAGTCGCATCTTACGACACCATCAGTACCAGGGTGATCCTATTCTAGGCGGGAATCACACAGAAACCTAGATAAAAACCTAATAATAGATCACTCTATTCTGGTTAAGACACTTCCGTTCTCCATTTCCTTTCACGAAATCTGGAGCTACTGCTGCTGCGTCACAATAGGACTAACAAGAATTTAATTTAAACTATTGAACCGTACAAGCTTTGTATACATCATCGTAGCAGACTCCAGATATGTTCCTCTATACAACACAGCGCAGCAGTCGTAATGCAGCTGGTCTCAAAGAATCAATAGAATCTTCTATTACAATACAATTTATCATACCTATGCAAAGCGATTCCACACCTGCCATTGTGGGGAAAATAAATTACGGCTCTGTAAACAGTTCTGTGATTCTTGTAAAAATAAATACCTTTATTTGTAAATGTAATTGGTTTATGCATTCAAATTTAAGTACATATCTGTAATGAACAGTGCTGTGGATATATTATAGTATTTTAGGGAAAACGACATTATGTACTCCATTTGGCGTCATAATTCAAACTTTGTTGAATATCAGAACTTAACGCCGCGTTATGTATTGCCAGAGCAGAAAAATATAATTCATTATTTTCTGTTAGTTGGAATACAACTCTAAACTATTGCATTTGTAGTCATATTCTACCCGGTTGTATTAAGACGTCCTCAATAACCATTAATTATATGTTCATTATCTCATCCAAGTTTTGTGCTCTATTAATGTAACATTGAATAAATATTCATATAATTGAGATCTTTCGATTCATTGGTGGACTGTAAACACGTCACGCTATAGGTTTGATTCCCACACGAGGAAATAACATATTTAATATTTTCATCTCTCCGTCATTATCAGAGCGCTACTTATGATTTCGCCACTCAACACGTTATGGCTTAAATTCGGCGGAAAGCGGAAAACGGAATGGAGTGTCTTAATACTACGTTACCAAGTTCCCTCTGGATATTTTGTTAATTACGGGACAGGGTGAAAAGCTGAAAACATATCAATACTTATGTAAGCTTAAACTGCAACATACATTTTGATGCAAAGTGTTGTAACTATGTATGTAACGATTTCTAATCATCTTGCTTTAACTACTTGCATACGTTATTAAAAGCATTTTATATATGAAAAGGTACTAGGAAAACTTTTTGAAAAGACAAGGCTTATTACACAAAACTATCTACTCTCAAGAAAACAATGACAACATACCTTACACAAAGAACGTGTGTACGTATGCGTAATTTTAATTATTATTCTGTAGCAGTATAAATAAACAAATATATGAAGTAATTGTCTTTAATTTTCATAAATTACATAGATTTTATCAATATTTCGGTTCTTACATTTACTTAGATAGAACTCGCAAGCTGGTTTCCAAATCACCATATTAATTATGTTTAAGTGTATTATTTGCATGTGAAGAAAACAATTATTATTGTTTGTCTGTTTTTGGAAGGTTCGGCAGAGAAAAACTCATCTGAAGATGTTCACTTACAGCCTTAATTCGAAAAATTATGCGTAGAGCAGCGCTAGCCAATGCCGCGTTTAAAAGAGCGATAGAATTATATTAGTTTATGACTCTGAGTGCAGATCGAACCCACAACTATATCTTTTAAAATAAAGCGCTATTCCACTGAACCATGAATACTTTATGATTAAAAAATAATTAATGAAAATAATAAAAACTGAAATAAAACTAAGTACTTAGTAATGTAATTTGTTTAGTAATGTAATGTAATCGAGACACAAATGACGGCACGAGTTGCACAAACATTGCTGTTTAAATTGTAATATACAATTGAAGTAGTTTTCAGTGTTTATCTAAACAGTGGCATATATCTTCAAGCAAACTAAGTCTGATGAATAACTTCAGTTACAATCACGTTCTATATGAAATATTTATAATATGTTTATTTACAAAACAACTTTGTAAATTGTTAATTTACAAAGTTGTTTATCCCGGACATGATTGTGTGTTTGCCTATACGACTGCCTGTGTGTCTGTATCTATCACCATAGCTCCTGAATAAACAACTGATTTATTGGTTCTTTACTATGTTTCAAGAACGAGTTGGATGAATTAGACGGATTATTAGCTTAAGAGCTTCAAAAACTATGCCAAGATGAGAAAGAAATTTTTGACTTGAAAATTTTTAATATTTAAAATGTTGTCTATTATAAATACAATAAATATTAGATAATATTTCATGAAGTAAATCAATTATTATTCTGTTTAATATTTTTAAATCAAAGTAACTATAACTTCTATATTACATGACGTATTTAACACGTAAGTTCAACCTACATGATGAATATATGACTAGTATAGAATATCTAAATGTAGAGTAACATGATCTTTTGATGCATTGTGCTTTGAAAAAATAAAGCATGTGGGGTACGTTTTATTTATACTCGAATACGTCATAAGTGAGTTATAAGGGAATGGGAAATATAAAATATGAGAGGACTGTCATGGACAGCGGCACAAGCGTGTTACTGTAAACGACAGGTTGTGGGTTCAATCCTTACTCGGAGAAGTTAAATATTTAATCATTTCAATTGAAATATTTAATATTTCATATCTTCGCTCTGGTAACAGGGCGCTTACCCTGCCATGTACAGGATACAGCCTGAAGCTGTTAAAATATGATTAGGTTACAAGTTAAATAAAC
The DNA here is from genome assembly GCA_019049475.1 of Eueides isabella. Lineage (NCBI taxonomy): Eukaryota > Metazoa > Arthropoda > Insecta > Lepidoptera > Nymphalidae > Eueides > Eueides isabella. Next base: position 4,422,155 of record CM032394.1, on the reverse strand, counting down.
TACATTTCTAATAACATATACATAGACGAGTTGCCGCCAGCAATTTTATTTACTTAAGCTGTCACTATTATAATGTAAAAGTTAATAAGTATAATAAGTAATTATTTCCTTACATCAAATCCATTTTACTTTTCCTTATGCACTTAGTTCTAAGAAAGCTTTCTATGCTCAGATTACAAGGCTACTATATAATACTAATCTGTATATATAGAAATGTATACAAACCAATATTACTAAATAAATCATCTCTCACTGTACATAATCTACTGTATACTTAATATAGATGGTACAACACAAGTTTCCGTCAAATAGTTAATAAGGACACGGATCGGGACGATAAACTCGCATAGCCATATGCGTATTAGCATTATATTACCATAACTTAGCCGGAACTTTAACCGACCCGTCATAATACCGATAGCTTATATTCCCATAAGATTTGCAAACAATTATTTAGTCTTTAGCGGTAATACCTCTTTAAAGGTATAAGTTTTGTATGTAGAATTTATTAGAGGCCTGTCTTGTTGCAAGGGAACAAAAGTACCACTCTAAAAGGCTGTAGGTTCGATTCCCACTTGAGAAAATAAAAAAAACATATTCGTTGAGCAAAGTGAAGTTACACCACCCTTATGTATAGTGCCTTAAATTAAGCAAAAATTGTGGAACTGAACGCAGTGTCATAACACTAAGTACTCAGGTTCCCACTGCTATATATATCAATGCGGGATACAGCGTGAAACTAAAAAGGAATAGAAAATAAGATGTGTTCATGATAATAAATTAAATAGTCCTATTTATATTATATGTATATAATTTATAAAAGTCTGACCTGATGACCATTTACAAGTGTATGCATAATTGTATACCTTCCCCTTCGCAAATAATCCTTCAATTCATCGCTGGAATGTAAAGGCTAAAAGACACATGCAAGCTAGCGGCACTACTATTTTTATTTTTTGTTTAAAATAATAACATCCTCTCGTATTCTCTTCTACATGCTTCCAACACTTTTTAATTGTTTCTTTAATTTTTATTTCTACGTTAAATATATTTTCTAACAATTTTAATATTCCAAAGTAGAATTTCTATTAAATTTCAATTTCATTATTTTAATACAACTACGTCATTAGTAGTTTAACTATTTACTAATATTTTGATATTTAGATTATGCGCATAAGCGTGTGACTGTAACCGATAGGTTGTGGGTTCGATCCCTACTCGAGGAAATGAAATATTTAATATTTTCAATTTAAATATTTAATGTTTTCACTTCTTCGCTCTGGTACAAGGCAAAACGGGACGTTGAGTTCCGCCACTCAACACGCGATGCCTCAAATTCGTCGCAAATTGGGGAACAGGAGGGAAACGGAGTGTTTTGACACTAGTTTCTCAAACTCCCTCTGCCTACCCTGCCATAAACGGGATACAGCATGTTAAGTAAGTGAGTAGATTATTTTAAACTGCTTATTAATTATTTCTCAACCGGCATGAAATTGTATAACTTTTCCTGTGATATCTAATTGTGAACATAAGTTAAAGTTGAAGGACAAATATTGAAATTTGAAACTGAGACTAAAGTTTTAGATTACTTAAACGTTAAAAAGAAATAAAATGGACTAATTTAAAGAAGAAATAAGTTACAAATGAACATTTGCTATAGGAAATACAAAAAGTTCCTACACGGAACAAACGGCAAGCGTGGGACGTACCTATTTGCTAACTACGATTTATAACTTTCAACAAAATGTTTACTGGAAAAATGTTTATTGTTTTACAGCTTTGTAAAAAGTAAAGGTGCATTTTGAATAGATAACTGATTTATGTTTCTTTACTCTATGCGGGTGTATTTCTTCTTTTTGTATATTTTTCTCTCGTTTTATTTATTTTGATCTGTTGTTGTCTGCCTGGATGAAAATGTATCATACAGTGTGATAAACCAACTGACCGACAAACAAGAATTAAATCATGCATATATATTATTATAACAAATACTAAATTTATGTATAAAGATATTCATGGAAAAAGAGATAAAGTCGATACAAATAATAGAAAACAAGTTATACTTCCTTTTTTTGATGTAATATTATGACATTACACTATACTTTGGCTAACACATTTGACATGTTGCACCTCGTCATCACCATTTTGGTGCAATAGGACGAAGTCTTAAGGAAAACTCGATAGGGTTTAATTTACTTAGCAGGATAAATTAATTTCATTTCACTGATCAGCTAGGTAAAATTTATTGTTGAAATGATCTGCAGTTTCTCTAAAACTAGCCGACAAATGTGTAGAAAGTAGACAGAGTCTCTAAACACTAGATTACCTCTGCTTAGCTAAGCAGGAAAAGGCGTGGAGTATAACCTGAAAATGGCCAAAAAAGATCAACGCGGTCATGAACTTGACGAAGGCGGCAATCCCAAGGCAATTTCTATTGCTTTAGCATTGCCTTCGTTCTAAATCAAAATATCTAAATCAAGTTAATTGTATGGATTATATATGTTAATTTTATTCACATAAAGTTATTTACATTAAGATCAAGTCAATTTGGGAACTCAAAAGAATAACTAGAAAAGCAATATTGTCACATAAGTCTAGTTTAAGTAAAATTAAAAATATATAATAGGAAAAATATGATTTATAACAAAACGAACGAACCCTGACTTCGTACGGTAAGAAATAAACTTAATAAAATAAAGACGTGAAGCTCTAATAATAAAATTAAGCATGTTGTCAATCTATGGTGAAATATTCATACATTTCATGTTCCATTTATGCAAACATAACCGTTACAAATAGCGGTTATTAAAAGTGGATATATTGAACCGTCGAATTCAGGACCTGTGTCACTGTCACATTTGTCGCGAGCCCTAATTTAATTTTCTTTTGCTCGTCGGTCATGCCGTATTCTGTGGGTTAGATAAAAAGAAATTAGCGGCAAGATGATCCACGCTCTTACATTTTATTATTATCTATCTTTTACTGTTTGGTTGACACAGTGCAGCGAATAATTCAGCTTCTTGGCATACTATGTTGAAAAAAATCTAAAAGACCTTAATATAAGGTTTCATCTGTCTGCCTAATAAATTAAAAAAGAAGCTATATGAATTATTAAATTTTTAACATCTATAATTATAATATATTTTTTTTAATATAATATTCATTACAAACTGATGATGACATCATGAATAACCGTCATTATAAATAAGATAACGTTAATTGTTAAGCTTTAATATATTCAACAAATATTCAGTTTCTCTTTCTGCCAGAGTAAAAGAAGTAATATGTTTATTTTGCTGGTTTAGTTTTTACTTCAATAAACCAGCAAATAAAGTCGATTTACTAATTTCTATATTTTTTTACTCTGTTACCCCGCACTTAGTAGGTCACACAAAGGGAACTTGTGAACCTAATATTACGTTCTTACTCAAACATTTTCGTTTCCAGCGTTTCTCCAGATTTGAGGTATTGCGTGTCAAGTGGCGGAATTCAATGCTACGCCTTGTCACATTACCAAAGCGAAGAAATGAAAATATGAAACATTTTCTTTGCTTCAAACTGGATTGACCTGGTGCGTTTACATTCGATCGCTTGTACTTTTACGCAACAACAGGTCTCAGTTATATAAACTCATATTAGAATTCAATAAAATTTATGCAGTTATTGAAAATGCTAACTGCTACTTGACAGTAGCGGTTAGTTCTCTAAAGTAATGTTTAAGAATTTTGTAGAAATCAAAGCGAGTACCTCTTTCGGTAAAGGCTAGCTAAAGTAGAATTAATGGATATAAGGATAAGTCAAGAGTATATTTTCTCTCATGCGGTGCACTTTATACATATACCTATGTTATATTTTACAAAGTCAAAGAAAAATATTATTAACGATAGAGTTCCTCAGTTTTCACCAAAGTTTTAGTATTTAAAATGCTTTTTATTTAAAAACTGATATTCAAAGAACATAAACTCTTTTATAAGCTAAAAATAACAATTATCATAACACATTGTTATTGTTTGAAAACATTGTTCTTAAAGTAATTTAGCGGAAAATAGAAACATTTTGGAATTAAATTATTATAATTTGTCTGTTATGTTTTTTCTCTTCTTTATTTATCTCAAAAGGAGCAGAAATATTGTTTGTAAAAACAAACAATATTTGTGAAGAAAAAGATTTCCACTAAAAATATATTCTTTGTTTTTCGATAGAAAATACAATATTGTTATTATTATTTATTGCTTATAATTTAATATTCCACGAAAAGACTCTGCAGACATCATGGCTTTACGATAACATTTATTAGTTCTATAATAATTTAATTTTCACACAGTATACGAATGCATAGTAAGATAACTAATTTATTAATTTATTAATTCTCATTATTTATTAAATCTTTCATTAAACAAATTGTAACGACATTTCCGTAATAAATACTATATAGCACTCGAGGGATCCTCTCACCTGTAAAATTTAAATCTACCCTCAAAAAAACCTTAAACGAGTGAAGAGTTAATTTTCAACATACATGAGTTTAAATAAACAAGCGACGTAAAATCGTTTAAGACGTAAAGGTTAATGGTTCCAGTTAATTAGAACATTCAGCGCTTGATTGAGGTATTTTAAAATGTAAAGCTTGACTTTAATTTAAAAAGTCACTGATTTTTCTTCTAGTGTTTATTTAATCTCTAATCTTTTAATCTTTTTTAATATCCTTTACATTTTTTATTTTTATAAAATAAAAAAAAATAAGAGATGTTTCTTGTTATTTGATTCTTTGTCCATTTACATTTTTATTTATGCGTCGTAACCTAGTACAGTAGAGTCGAGAGGCTACGTCCTTCTCTTTTTACACAGATTCAAGATCAAGCGTGCTTACTGTATAATCTCTATGTATGTCTAAAAAAGAATTGAACTTACAACTATATTGCTTACAATTGAAAGCTACACCACCGTGCTACGATAGTACTCTACTTCACTTTACTCAGCTTCTCGCGGTATCTCGCATATGGCCGGGTAGACGTAGGCTACTTCGGAATTTAGGGTTAAGAAGACACTGTTACGTTCTCCACTTTCCACCAAATTAGAAGTATTACGTGTGAAATGGCAGAAGGCAACGCCGCGTTTTGCCTTGTTATCAGAGCGAAGAAATAAAAACATGAAATATTCATTAAATATGCCATATCCTCGAGTGGGGATCGAATCCACAACGTGTTTACGTCCTTGCGCCACAACAGGCCTCAACGCTAGTATCTTTGTAATTAAAATCATACATATGATTTAAGCTTCAACATTAGATACTATATGCACGATGTTTACGACTTCTCTAGGACGCAATAGCGCATATCTAATGGAATAATAAATATTAGCTTCGAATTGTTTATGGTCCCACTACTAAATGTGATAACGGATCGGATGGTATGAAATAATATTATTTACTTAGCTTTTTATTTCAATTATAAATCTTTGGTCAAAGCATGTACTTTTAATTACTTTACGAAGGCGCACGTTCCTTAGATTTTCAATGCTAAAGCTCTAATAAAATTGGTATATGAGGAATATGGGTTATATATACTCTACGCTGTATCCCGCACATGGCAGGGTAGGCAGATTGAACTTTGGAACCTAGTGTTAAGACACTCCGTTCCACTTCCATTCCTCACTCTCCGCCGAATTTGAGGCATTGCGTGTTGAGTGGCGAAACTCAACGCCGCGTTTTACCTTGTACCAGAGCGAAGAAATAAAAATATTAAATATTTAAACTGAAAATATTAAATATTTAATTTCCCCGAGTGGGGATCGAACCCACAACCTGTCGGTTACGATCACACCCTTAGGCAGTATTAAAAAGTAGAGGGAGATCTCCGTTGATCTTCGAAAATAATAGTGGAAGAGGTGAAAATGGTATCCCGAGACTGTAGCATTTGGCGCTCCGTTCTCTCCGGCTACCTCGCTAGGGAAGCAGCGTGAAGCTAAGTAGGTATGTAAGTAAGCACTGATCTAATACAAAAGAAAATCATAGGCCAAATACAATACCACGTAGTTGTGATACAGATACATTGTTGGTACTCAAACGTCAAAGAGAAATTAAAAACACATATTTTGGTATTAATATCATAATTAAGTCTACAGTTATATACGTATTAATTTGACATTTATATATTTTTATATGATTCCACTTTCCGCAATTATGTTATTTAAAGATTTCTACTATGGCTTCTTAAACACATCTCATGCTGCCTTAGTAGACCTCTGAAATTACCATTTAATTAGTCATCGACAAAATAAGTCAATATTCTTCCTAACTATAACAAAAAGAGACCATAGGTGAACGTAGATATGATAACCAAATTTAATACTATTTTTTTGGGAAATATGCAGTTTATAATATTATTATTACCAGGTATGTATTTAAGAAAATGTAAAGTACTGAGTGAGAACAATAGTAAAATGTGACAGCAAAACATTATATTGAGTCATTCAACAGAAATACTCAATTTTAAGTATATTTTAAGGTTAAAGTAAACCTTTTGTGAGATGTGCGTGTGTGGGTTGTTGTTGCCTCAGGTTACTTAGCTCTTTTGTGGAAATATTGTTGCATTTTACCCTAACGTCCAAAATAGGTTAGTTGACAGGTTTTAAAAAAATGATTTATTATGTGTCTTATGATCTAATTTGACAGAAAATATTGATATTTTACTAAAAAACTAACATTATCAAATTTTATTTTTTATTCTTATAAATGTTTTGACATTTACTTCTAGAAACGCGTTAATCAATCATTGTTTCTCATGTGACGTCACAGTTTGTAAGGCGTCTTACGATTGTTGTCTTGAGTAAGCTGCACTTTGGAAGTTTTACAATATAAAATGGAATCAAAATTTTAAAAGTATTGTATACTACCTCAATGTGAGAGTACTACATATAAAACACCCAAAAAACAGCTTATTTATGTGCCTAAAAACCAGCAAATCCGTCAATAGTAGCTACAACTTGCAAGACGCGTCTTGCAAACGCGTCTCAAATGTATTTATTGAATGCTATTGTATTGATTGAAATCATTTCAATGTAAATTATAATCATCTTAAAGTGTTTTGTTTATTACGCAAAGAATATCTATTAAGAAATGTTTAAATTTGATCGATTTTTTTAAGACTTGTGGTTAGTTTCGATTTCGATCGCTGTATCCCTTGCAATGACTCTATTTTATTGTTATAGTTGCCAAATAATACGGAAAATTAAATAGAATAACATATGACGGGTTTATTTTCAAAAATACGAATAAAACAGGTTGTATGCCAAGCAAATTGAACGTCAGAACGACCGCATATTATTAAATTATAGTATGGCGATTATAGAACAATACACTTTGAAAACCTGTTTCCATTTTAGCTAAAATTTATTGCTGGATAATATATAGCTGATTATATAATCAGGAACCAAGGAAAATTTATTTTGACGCGCACATAAAGTTTCTTGTTTTACAAACTGTGACGTAATGGGCTCTAATTGGCGTTTAATATCACGTTATTAGTAGTCGTGTTTTCGTATTTTTATTTTTCAAAAATATTAATTTATTTAAGTAATTTTTATCGATAAATTAAATATTTTACATTCTTAGACAAAAAACAGCGTAAAAAACAAACCTTTTTTATGTCAGAACGGCCGTATATTATAGAACAATATTCTTTCAAAACCTTTTCAGCTAAAATTAGTTGCTGGACAACAAAAAATAAAGAATCAAGGAAAATTTATTTACACAAAGTTTTTACTATTTCTTAAAGTGTTATTCCACACTTAGAACATAAAATACTAAACTTAAGTTTAAAAAGCGTTTAAAAATTTTGAACGAAGCAGGATTTCAACCCGCGCCTCTTGAAAACCGTCCAAGCGTTCTGACCAACTAAGCCATTCAGTCAGAACGTTTGGACGGTTTTCAAGAGGCGCGGGTTCAAACACTGCTTCGTTTTTATACGCTTTTTAGTTTTAAGTTTAGTACACAAAGTTTGTTGTTTTAATTGATTTAATGTAATAGGCTCTAATTGGCGTTAATTGTCACGGAATTAGTAGTCGTGATTTTATATTTTTACTTTTCAAAAATATTAATTTATTTAAGTATTTTTTATAGATAAATTAAATATTTATCTTCTTATACAAAAACCAGCCTAAAAAAATCAAATGTTAATTGGTTCGTAGGAGTTAGTTAGCATAATATCAATGAAATTTAGTACTAACTGAAAACATGGCGTTATAGTCTAGTGGAAAATTTTAATATTTTAAGTATGGCCATTACGTAGTTTAGTCTAATGCTGGTTCTGGTAAAGGAATGACGAATCTTATTATCTAAACAACAATGCTTTTATGGCAGGAAAAAGACCGACCAATCTACTAATTACACATAAACATGGTATGATATGAGCGTACCAGCATTAAGTAGATATTCTAACGAATGAATTACTTTGAATAAAAGACGAAACACATACAAGAAGTTGTATTTTTTATACATAATTAATTTATCATGATGTAAGCTGTCACTTGAAGATAATATTACAATACATGCACTTGAACAAAAGAAACATAATAACACATTAACCTAATTCAAAGTCTATAAATGCGAAGTTAGGTCCCATATGAGATAAGAGAAGTTATGAACAATGAGTACAAGTTATTGTCTAACAACAATAGATGGCGTCCATTACAGACAGTGCCGTTCGAGTATTAGCCAGTGGCCAGTCTTTCAATTTGTATCTTTTCATACTACATAGATACATATATATGTTATCGTTTGATAAAATTAATATGTATTTTCGCGTGTTTTTCATGATTTGATATATTCAGGCCCTGGCCCTGCCTGCCCTGAGGCCTGCTGTAGTACAGGGACTGTGAACGTGACAGATTGTGAGTTCGATTCCTTGTCGAGAACATAAATAAATAATATTTTCATTTTCTCGCCGTAGTATTTCCACCACTTAATAATCAATGCCTCCAGTGGAAAATGTGAAACGGAAGTATCTTAATGGCGTTTTTTTTTAATATATAACTGTTTGTATTTATAAATATAAATAATAATAATACATTGTTCGGTAAATCCTAAATAAATGCTACTTACTTTAGATATATACTTTTTGATGTAATAATTTTAAGAGTCGCGCTCCTGCATGGCAGTGATAACGTCACCGGCTCCGCGAAACTATTACACTTTCTGTTAAGAAAATCTTATATTAATATGAATGAGATAAATGGTAACTACAACCTTTTGATATGTTTTTCCGCTTCACACTGTATTCCGCTCAAGGAGGGGTTGGCAAAGGGACCTGGGTATCTAGTGTTAAGACACTTCGTTCATTCAAACATCATTATTACACATTTCTGTTCCCTACTTTCCGCCACTGCACGCCGCACTTTGCCTCGGTATCACAACGAAGATAAAATATATTTAATATTTAATTTCTTAAATAAGGTGCAAACCCCCAACCATTTGCGTTTACAGTCACACGCTTGTCCCCTGCGCTCCTGCGACTCGTAAGAAATCCTCCTTTTAAACATAAAAACAAACAACAAGTACACAATAAATAGCTAGTTATATTTCTAAATTTATGGGAATAAAATAAAATGCTGTCAGATTTTGTCTAAATATCACATAAATTATAATTTAATTTTATTTTACATATCAAAAAAGAAGTTTTAGTTATTATTAACTAAGTATCTTTAGTTCCAATCACTGCGCTATCACGAAAGTAACTAATGGCCAAAGAAAATATATTATTATGAAGATCTTATTTTTGAGGCCTGTCGTGGCGCAGCGGCACAAGAGTGTGACTAACCGACAGGTTCTGGGTTCGATCCCCAGTCGAGGTAATGAAATATTTAATATTTTCAATTTAAATATTTAATTTAACATTTTTTCAATTTAAACATTTCTTCGCTCTGGTAATAAGGCAAAGCGCGGCGTTGAGTTCCGCCACTCAACACGCAATGCCTCAAATTCGGCGGAAAGAGGGGAACGGAAGTGGAATGGAGTGTCATAACACTAGGTTTCACTTCCGTTCCCTCTGCCTACCCTGCCTAGTGCGGGATACAGCGTGAAGCTGAAAAAAAGATCTTATTTTCATAATCATCAACAAGCTCTACTTTGCGTCATCTTGTATTTCAAAATGCATTTTAATCTGACATTAAACCTATAAAGAGCAACTGTATAAATATATATTAAATATTTTTACTATGTTTATAAAGTGTTATTCCACACTTAGGACAGAAAATACTAAACTTTTTTTTTTTTTTTTAATTTTAAAAAGCGTATAAAATTTTGAACGAAGCAGGATTTGAACCCGCGCCTCTGGAATACCGTTCCAGCGCTCTGACCAACTAAGCCATTCGTTCTCACCGAGCTCCGTCGAAATTCTTATACGCTTGTTACAACTTATTTATGTTGAGAATGAATGGCTTAGTTGGTCAGAGCGCTGGAACGGTATTCCAGAGGCGCGGGTTCAAATCCTGCTTCGTTCAAAATTTTTATACGCTTTTTAAAATTAAAAAAAAAAAATGTTTAGTAAATTAAAGAGAAAAGTCACTATGTTTTTACGTCAAATTATACGACATTTTACATGAGGTTGAAATGAAATAAAAAATTGATTGTCCAAGTACAGATTCAATAAATAGATCTACTAATGATACTTAGTCACAAATACTCTGGTTTTATGAACTCTGGTACCCTGGTGGTTATATTTTAAGATTTAACTAGTGGTACGGATATCAGTGCTCTTACAATTTTTAAGTGACCTAGTAAATGGTCGATCCATCATCCATGTATCTAATTGACCTATTTTTGTATACAAAAATTATTATATGATGATGATTACAATCATATTTTATTATATATTAATGATTATTATAATCATATTTTATTATATATTGATGATTATAATCATATTTTAATAATTTTATAATAGATGATTACCGATGTTTTATTTAGGCAGAGGCAGTATTACCTCTGTACGTGGAGAAAACAATATCGAAGAGATTTGACATTGTTTTCGATATAAGCACTATTTCCCTATATGTTCACAGAATAACATGAAGGACAAAGAGCTGATGTTGATAAATATTTTTGCTGTTTGATTTATATTAAAACATAACTACGATAACAGCATTTAAGGTGGTAGAAAGTGCTTTCCAATTAAAACTTCTACTCGCGCATCTAGAACAAATAAAAAGCCAGAAATGGTATCTCATCTCAAAGCGACTTGAATTTCAAAGTCTTCGCTAGCTACTGAGAGAACGCGAGATGATTTAACGAAAAATGCATAGCTATCTTCGTATACGGACTCCGGTGTCTTAAGTGTATTTCTTTTATTATTTATTTGAGAATAATATAATTTCAAAATAAAATGACAATTTTAATGCTGTGATAAAATTCTTTATTCTTGATATTAGTAAAAACTCAAGTGCGAGTCGGTCTCGCCTGACCAGTTCCGTATTAATTTTAGAATTAAATTTATAACTATATAAAATATAAAATTGCGGAGAATGCAATTGTTTTGTACGAAATGAAGTACAATGAAAACTTTTTCATAGTTCTTATCTGTAATCTTAAATCCAGTTGTCATTTATTTGTATTGATTTTTTTTTATTTCTTGCGATAATTTCATAATTATAATGGTGGAAATTTAACTTAGTGAGGCTACGGATACATGCAAATATTTTTACTTTTTATTTAAGATTTTAGTGTATATATAATTATACTAAATTTTATTACTTCAGGTCATAACATAGATACAATTTTTAAATACATCCCAATTCGGAGGAAAAGTTATTCTCTTAAAGATTCAGGGGAAAGTACCTATAGAACTGCTTCAAACTAAGTCTCCTCTGCCTACCCTGCTATATGAGAAGAAGCAGCAGTTGTATATAAACAAATCATAAATTGAGTAGTAAGATATATTAAATATATTTGATGAATAAATTGAAACGTAACTTTGAAATGGGTATTAACTATAATACCAAACGCTACTCAGTTTCTTTTAAAATTACATTTAGATAGTAATAAAATTATAAACATTTTAACACATTCCAAGTAATATATTTAGGGTTAAAGAATAATTTATAGAAAATATAAATACAAATAGAACTTTTCAAAATAAAATGGAAAATATTAATAAAATACGACGGCGCCATTTTGTTTATACAAACCTTTAAAGTACCAAGTTTATTCTCTAAAAAAAACTATTAAGAATTAGTCTACTCGTAAGAATGATTTATGCTCATTATTTTTTATATGTTAGAACAAAAATACATCTGTTTCCGAGCAGTTCCGTCTCGCTATTTAAAATAATAGACGCTTATTAAAACACTGGTAACAGTATTTAAGTTTTTTGTGTTTTAATAAGTCTATTTAAAAATCAGTTACTATATATATTTTTAATTAATATGTAAGTAGTTCCACTCAAGTCTTTTAAATATTACCTATTGATATAATTGTGCCTTATAATTAATATATTATTATATATATATTTTTTTTTTTCAATAAATATAACATTAGAATATTATTTGACTCTTTAATATATTTTTTATAATTAAAATATGCTATTAATTAGCTCAATGCTGTATCTCATACATGACGGGGTAGGCAGAGGGAACTTGAGAATCTAGTTTTAAGGCACTCCGTTCCGTTCTTCACTTTCCGACGAATCTGAGGCATCATGTGTAGAATGGTGGAACTCAACGCCATTATTTGCCTAGTTGCCAAACCATAGAAATGTAAATATTAGGTATTTAAAATGTAAAAATTAAATATTTAATTTGTAAATGCTAAATAACTAAATTGTAAATGTTAAATATTTAAATTGTAAATATTAAATATTTTATTTCTTTGAGATGGGATCGAACCCACAACTTGTTACGTTTACAGTCACACGCAACCTGTGTAACGCGGCACGACATTTCTTTATTTAAATAATATTTTACTTTAATAATCTTTATTTTATATTTTACACATTTGTCATTCGTAGTCGTAGCGTTATTGTTCCAATTAGATTGGTGAAGCTCCGTTCCTCAAAAGAAAAAAAAACAGTACTTATCATAGCATAGCGCCTGTGAAAACCGTTTATCTCCAGATGAATACAATCTTTACAGTCTTCGGCTCGAAGACAAAAACAATACAAGCTTCTAAGTCAAAGCAGCTTGACTTTCCTTGACTTGCCAATTTGTGCTACATAAAAGTATTCCAAACATATGGTATCTATTCTATATACTAGTTGTTACAAAAAAGGTTATGAAATTTGGCATAGAGCAAAATATTTAAATTTAAGTATAGATATTTAGTAAAAAAAAAAAATATAATACATTTATATTTCTAGTTAATTTTATACGAGACGTGTGCATACACACACCCACTAACCTAAGTTTGTCAACTTTTATTTACAGTGAGGAAATTGATGCTACACACTATGTGGGCGAATCTGAGTCACACTTGATCAGGTTTTATTTATATATAATTATTTTAAATTTAATAGACAAATCTTAATAAAATATAAACAACTGAGGTTTGCGTTTGCGTCAACAAAGATAAACGTAGCCTAATTACATTATTCTTCTATCAAACAAAAGCCTTTGATGAAGTTTTTCTTTTAAATATTTCTAAATAATCTGTATTTTATAAATATTTACGTCGTTTTTTAACTCTTTTTTACAGTAAAGACAAGACGAACGAGCGTACGGGTCACCTGATGGTGCGTATGTAATCACCGCCCCCCACAGCCCCGTGTAATACGAGAGGAGCTACAGGTGAGGTACCAGCCATTTAGGTAGAGGTAGTTTTTTGAAGGTATCCATGGTGTATCAATCTGGAAACACACCACAAGAAAGCCGTTCCACAGATGTGTGGCGCGAAGGAAATTCCTACAAAACCGCACAGTAGTGGATTGACACGTATGCAGATGATGAGGATGGCACTTCAGCTTGTAATAAATTTGCAGTTAGAAAATTCGGCAGTGGGTACCAGGTCAAACAGTTCTCGGCTGGGCGCTGGCTAGATTTAGGCGCAGCTCTAAAAGAGATGTTCTCGAAAGCTGGAAACACTATAAATGAGTTTTTTGTGGTTATCGCGCAGATTTGTGTCTTCTGGTAGCTGAACTGAACCAAGTTTTTTTTATCCCATATGAAGACATTCTCGAGGGATGCCATAACGGAATATACAAGTTAGTTTCAACTCTTTTGTACAAAATTCCAATGTTTTTCAGCTTTCGCTTTAATTTACATGTATTATAATAGGCAAAGAGAATATCATACCTTGACACGGTTCTCTGTCTTCTGCAGAAGAGGAAAGAGACGCAAACATTGTGTCATTCTCTCGAAACGTCTGCGTTACACGCTTTACCCCTGCATGATGGCCTCATACGGCACATAGAACTTAACCAACAGTCAATTGCAAATCACACTATTGGGCTAGTGTTCCGTACCATCTTGATACCTGATACTACAACATTGTAGGTCAACGGCAACCACAATTTTTAAAAGTCGGCAAACTTAAACTAAAAATGTAGATTTGTAATATTTTTTTAGAAAGTGTGTAAAACTTTAATCGTAACGGGATTTGAACACGCGTGTCTTGAAAACTGACCAAGCACTCTGCCTAACTAAGTCATAAGCCTTACGTTCTCATTTAGCTACTATGAAATTCTTATACTAAAAATTTGTTACTAATCTATCTCTGTTTTAGTATCTCTGTAGGTAGATTTTTATAAATTACCGTTCAATCAAAGGTAATTTCTTAAAATGATCATTTGACAACAAAGAAAGCAACAATCCGCAAATATTTTTTATTATTTATAAAGTGGAATTCCACACTCTTTAGGAAGTGATACTTAATAATACCTACCTATTTTTAATAGGTATTGTATTTTTAACTTATTAAAATCTTATTCTACACTTAGTTAAAAACCACCCTTAAAACCCACTCTTAAAAAAATTAAAGTCTCATGCACACCACAATAGAGGACCAGATACAGTTAGCTCATTCTGCAAAAATCCAGGGTAGTACGCGAGGCAATTAAAGAATCGTTGGCGGTAGTTTGATATAATAATTATATCAAATGACATACAAATGCCACCTCAGTCTACTCGTGACCACGGACTACTGAAAAGTGTTCGAAACGTCGGGTTTCCCAAAAATGTTTACCATTCAATATACGCGATCTATCCGGTTAAAAGTGTTTCATTTAAAATGTGTAACAATCGTGAAAATCAAAGATATTATTATGTCCTAAATTATTGCAAAAAATAGACATTAAGTGATAACTAAATAAAACAATATAAAGCTAAAAGTATATATACAGTGAATTACTTTATTAAGTTAAATACATCAATAGGAAAGTTTATATCGAGTTGTAAGCTGAACAATCTATCATCCAATGTCAGGAACATGTGTTAATTCAACAAAATCTCGATTACACACTCATATTATTTTCCTTTTTTTTTCTTTAACACTTGATTAATTTGTAAGGTATGCCTTATTATATTAAAACTCTTATTATATTAATTATAAATATAATAAAAAGAGTTTTAGGCAATTTAAACGCGTTTATTGGATTGAAAAATTTCATACCCTTGAAATTAAATTATTTTCTTTTATCGAATGTATGTATTAACTTAGCGGTTCTGAGGTTCACTGCGAGAAAGCGGGATGTAACGTAAGGTTAAAAGAAGAGTCAGGTGAAACCTAAGCGATTTAAATACCTGTCACTGAAAACTGTAGCAATAAATCGCTATAAAACAAAAACCAACATCATATCTATAATATTAAGATTTTAGACTAAGTGCGAAAGGTATTAGGTATCGCCATTCAACAAGCAAGGTATCATTTAGATATCTTGGTTGCATAAAACTCCTTGTAAACGATAAACATGAGAAAAATTAACAAAGAGGTAATAATGAAAACATTTTATGTTGCGAAATGCTGTCAAGTCAATTTTGTAAAAGCCTGAAGCCAAGGGATATTTTAAATATGTAGATATAAGTCAGACGCGTTCGTGAACGTTGTACCAACTGATTTGAATGCAAATTGTCAAGACACATCCTTCTGCGGATTTTACATTTTTTATAAAGAGTATCGTGTCTCACTTCCATTATGTTAATATTTATTGAGGAGTTTTCAAATTTATTGCTGTTGCTGGAAATCTAGATGGATAGCTAGTTGATATATAAATTAAGTCATTTTTTATTTGTATAATATACCTTATTTAATCCAATTAAAAAGAATGGAATGGAATGAATTACAAAATATTTACTAATAATCTTTTCTTATGATTATCTAATTCTTTTTCATATTTTCAAACGTTGTATCCTACACCTGGCAGACTATGCAGAAGGAATTTTCGGACCTAAGGTGAACCGATTAAGACATTCCGTCCCCTATTAAGACATTTCTGTTTCCCACTTTCCGCCGAATTTTAAGCATTGTGTGTTGACTTGCGGAACTCAACGCTGCGGTTTGTCGCGTTACCAGAGCACAAGAAAAAAATAAAATATTAGGAATTTAATTTCTTCCAGTGAGGATCTAACTTACAACCGGTAGCATTTAAAATAAAAAAAAAAAATATTTGTAAATTAAGGCAAAAAAAAATGTATTTCGCCAACACATAAAGGCATGATACATTAAAAAATGTTAATACATTCATAGTTTATAGATTATTTCCACTATAAAAGAAGGAATTCTGTAGATAAAGATTCTTTTGAACTCTAGCTATGTGATGAAAGCTATTTTTAATCTCGTTCACCTTTTCTTTTTCAACAAAGATGCGGTACAATTGCTGTGATCGGCTCAATAGAAAAGTTAAAGTTCAACACTAATGTATAAATATTATCCATATATTATAAAGGCTTACCGGGCACTAGAGGGTACGTTTTCGAAGATAAACACGAGAGATTTTGTGTTCGATGTCCACTCGATGAAATAAAATATTGGATATTTTTGTTTTTCTCGCTCTAGTAACGACACAAATCAGAACAACGCAAAATTAAATAAAGTAAATTAAATTAAGTAAATCCAGTAAAATTAGGCGGTAAGAGGGGTAGATTGGTGCTGGATAATGGCTAATCTAAACTTGTACCTGTAATGTAAGGTAGACAGAGAGAATACTGTTTTTTTTTATTTCACGTTGTATAAGCTATATTATTATATTATAGTTATTTCGATCAAAAAGTTTTTTTTTATAGTAAAAAGAATTTCAAACTTTTTTCTTTTAAAATAAATAAAAATTATGCTGTCATGTTCATCATATATCATATATTATCCTTTTCATAATTAACCGAGAGTTGTTTTAGCTCTGACTAGAGATTTATCATTCATTTTTTTCTTATTCAGATAAATACGAATTTCGATACATTGTATCGTATATAAATATACTATATGTTTTTTATAAAAAGATTAACCGAACACGGTTGTTACAGGTACGCTTAAGAATAGCGGTCTTGAATAACAAGATGATTGTAGATTTTTGCTGTGAAATCTTAAGCCATTCTTATTGTTCACCTAAACAAACGCGGGCGACGATTGTCGCGCTCTCTTACTATCGTGTCGTCGATGGTTTTATGTACTTGTATTAAAATATCAAACATGAAGTTACCATAGAATTAGTTCGTAAAACTTTTGTCAGCTTCGCGGTACATCCCCCTCATGTTAGGGAAGGCAAAGGGAACTGGAGAACGTAGTGTTATGACGAATTTGTGGCATTGCGTGTTTAGTGGCAGAACTAACTTCGCACTTTGCCTTGTTACCAGAGCGAGGAAGTCAAAATATGAAATATTTCATTTCCTCGAGTGGGAATCGTACCAACACAACCGGTCGCGTTTACAGGCACACGCTTGTGCTCCTGAACCACGAAAGACCTTTGAAATATTATTTTATTATAGTTATGCTTTTGAAGCTATATTTTTTTAGATAAATAGTAGTATAAAATATCGTATTGTTATATACATACACAACAATGAAAAAAAAAATAGCTGACTATTTTATTTGTTAGTAATTTCAGCGTCATGGCGGGAGATATAAGGAGCGAATATTCAAACCATGTTAATTATGACCTAAAATACCACATATAAAAATGCTTGGAGTAAAAAAGTGAATGTTTTTTCAGTCTCGTAAAGTCAGAGTGCCTCATTAGGCATCGTTGCCCAAAATACGTTTGTATGACATCGTATGAATACTAGGTGAATATGAAAGCATTATATGCTTTACAAAATATATGAAATAAAAAAAAAATTATTTTTTTATGCATTTTTCTGTGTCAGGTGGAATTAAAGAAAGGATTTAATAATCAGTCGTTGTTTCTTTTAATTTTGGACGCTTTTCCTTGTTATAAAATTTATACTGTCATAAGGCCTGTCGGTTCAGGTGTACAAGCTTGGGACTGTTAACGCGACAGGTTGTGGGTTTGATCCCCATTCGAATAATTATATCCCGCTTGGGATATAATTATTGGAATGGGGTCGGAATATCTTAATACTATGTTCCCAAATCTTCACCCTGTGAGATCTAGAAAATATGTTAAGATATTCCGACCCTTTCTCCATTTTCCGCCATATTTGGGGCAGTACATGTTCAGTGACAGAACTCAAGCCGCATTTTACCTTGGTAAACACTAACAAAAAAAAACATAAATAATTTAATTTGAAAATACTTAATACTTCATTTCCTCTAATGGAGATTTAATCCTAAACCTATCGGGTATACAGTCACACGCTTATGCGTTACAACAGGCTTTAAAAAGAAACCATTTAATATAAAACCTTTTGCGAAATAAGATTCTAACTGGCAAACTTTATGTGTACAGTAAAAAGTTTACCATTTGTGATACAACTGTGACCTTATAAAATAATTACAGATCATACTTACAGTTAGAAACATTTAAGTCACCTTTGATAAGTATTACAGACTTAAGTCTGCCACCGCAATCCAATTAGTTTAATATGTCGAGAGAGTAAAACGGCGCCAAGAATATTTAATTGGACCCATTTAGAAAGTATTAACCGATCGTTTACGGACAGTAATTGAGTCTTCCACATAGACTGAGATTAGAATAATGCTAAGCTTTCAAATTAACCAAGTTCTCATTGCTATAAACGCCCAAAGTATGTATCGACTAACCTAATCATCGTATTTTTCAATGGTTTTTTGTGTTTTGGTGGTATTTTTTTTAGCGTATCTCGCGCATAGCAAGGTAGGCAGAGACAATTTAGAAACCTAATGTTAAGACACTCTGTTTCGTGTCCTACTGTCCGCCAAAATTGAATTGCTTTGTCTTCTTACCACAGTGAAAAAATTAAAACATTAAATATTTTATTTGAAAATATTAAATATTACTTTCACAGTCTGTCACGTTTACAATCACGCTCTCGTGCCGCTGCGCCGTTGGTATTAGATTTTTTAAATAAATAGAAATTATAATAACCAATTTACACATTATTTAGCTTTCTAAAAATATTCTTTAAAATAATAGCAAGTACTTTCTAAATCTTCATTTTAGGCTAATGTTCATTACCGTAAGGCTATCGTGGCGCAGAGTTACAGCGTCTTACAATAAACTCAATATTAGTGCGTTAGCACAAGGATTCGAAAAATTGGAAAGCAAGAAACGGAGTATCTTAAAATTAAGTTTTGTCAGCATCATTGATAGTAAACCTCTCTGTTTTTTGATATTTTCAGAAAATTTATCTTCTTATAGGTATAAATGATGTCCCCCATTTTTCTACATTGTGAGTACACTTGAAGGCACGTTCCGTAGCCTCGTGACGGTATTGGTGGGCTTATTCGTAATATGATACGGAATTTGGTTTTTTACTTATTTTGCTTTGTTATGAACGACACAGCTCAACACTGCTCACTGCTGATGGTGCTCATTTGGCTAAGAAAAAAATAATAATTTAAATACACGTACACACCGCTACGTTGACGCTATTCTTTTCCAAATAACAGCCTTTGAACCCAGTTTTTTTCTTGTCTTTCAGCTTCGCACGTGGCGGATAAGTAGAGGAAACAGTGATTTGTTACCAGATCGAAGGAATGAAAATATTTTATAAAAATATATTACAAAAATATATTAATTTACCAATTCACCTTTATCTAGCTTCTGAAATTCTAGATGAATTCAAGTAACAAATATCATTTAAAAAACCCACTTGTAAAGTAATCTAAGTGATTTCATAGTGACAGCAACTTACTTATCAATAGATAAAACAATATAACTTTGGACACACGTCGTTGCATGTTTCACGGATGAATTGTAACGTTGAGGCCTGTCGTGCCGCAGCGGCACAAGTGTGTGACTGTAACCGACAGGTTCTGGGTTCGATTCCCAGTCGAAGAAATGAGGTACAGGTACAGTCTCATATTTATATATTAAGCTAAATATAATTATTTCAATTACTTAATAACAACATATATATATATATATATATATATATATATATATATATATATATATATATATATATATATATATATATATATATATATATATATATATATATATATATATATATATATATATATATATATATATATAACATTTTTTATGAATCACACTGTTAATACAATAACACTTATGTACATCTAATCTATAATAATCAAAAAAAGAAGACAGTAGTGGTGCAGTAGCACAGTGTCGGACTGTAAATGCAAGGGCTGTGGGTTTGATGCCCAATGGTGGGGACAAATTATTTTTATTTCTCCGCTCTGGCAATGAGCCAAAATATGGTATTGATTTTTTAGAAAAAAAAACGTTACAAAACGAGTTTTCCATTAAACATATAAATTTTAAAAGTAGTTACAGGACGATTATTTCAACATTCGATCTACTTAAAAAGTGAAATCTTAGAAAGTACTTGTAAATAACAAAGTTTATCTTGTGATTGCCGTAATTAAAACCCCTTCATGCACTCTGTGGAATCCTGATAAGTGAAGAAAATAAGACACTTGAAACTAATTAATTATTGGAAGAGAAATAGAGATAAAATTGAGAAATATTGTACATCGAAATCATTCGATTATTTTTATAAAAAAAACATGTACCACAAACACAGTCATCATGTTTAAAATTACAAATAATTAAATAAAAAATATAAAAATATAAAAAATATATATGTACCTACAAGATTTAAACGCGTTCAATGTGTTAAACTTTTAAGTTTTATAGATAACGATATTTGGCGTTAAATTAAAAAAAAATTGGTGTGCCCATTTATATTTACTGAACCCAGATATATTAAATTGAATATTTAGCTCAAGCTTTCCGCTAGAACTGAAAGAAGGGTAAATTAAAATATTTATTGAATTATGTCAATATACATCCAAATAATAGTGTTACTATGGTATTAATATTGTACATACTATGGTATTAATATATATTAAGGTTTTTTTTTTATATTATGATTTTTTTTCTTAGCTTCACGCTGTATACGCACATGGCAGGGTAGGCAGAGGGAACCCGGGAACCTAATATTAAAACACTCCGTTCCACTACTGTTCCCCACTTTCCGCCGAATTTAAGGCATCGCGTGTTGAGTGGAGAAACTCAACGCCGCGCTTTGATTATTTGTTCTTTACACTAGGTTCCCAAGTTCCCTCTGCCATCACTGCCATGTGCGGGATACAGCGTGAAGCTGAGTAATGGTATAACACCTTTTACTGTATGTGTTACGAGTACTTAGGTTAAAAAAATACGAAATCACTTTAAACATCTTTTATTTCGGAAAACAATTCTGACGCATAAAATGTAAATACTTTTATAAAATATGACTGTTAAAGATTTTACATCATACATGCACTTAAAAAGCGCTATCTCGCGATAAAAGAGATTACAATCAGCGTGAAAAGTGGTGCGTAGCGTCAAACAGTATGAATAAGTAATGCAGGTTTTGTAGGAGGCAATTTTGAATATTATCATTTCATACGAAAACGTGGAAATTATTGATACTGATATACTCGTGTTAGCTATCGTTAAATAATAAACCATGTACTTCGCATTATTTTAGATTGATTAGTTAATGCGGCGTTGAGCTCTGTCATTCAACACGCAATGCCTCAAATTCGGCGGAGATTGGGGTACGAAAGTGGAACGGAGTGTCTTATCACTAGGTTCTCAAGTTCCCTCTGCCTACCCTGCCATGTACATTAGTTAATTTTTATTTGTTGTTTCACAAAATTGAAAAATTTACTTTGTTACATGTTGAAAATAAAATATAATAAATTAATTTTGCTAGTGCTTTGCAATAAACCTAGACACCAACATTGTTGTAGAATATATAACAGTCAGTTATTTCTCATAGCCATGGTAAGACACGACTTAGATCTACAAAACATTTCAAATAATTCATTAATCCAAGAGGATATCGCACCAAAATCAAGTTCCAGGCCAGTCTCAGGCCTCTTTAATAATATTTTCGTTGTTTTAATCTCTGGATCTCTGGACTGTTAAAAACTGATACTACTGTGCCTCTCATGAAATACGAAGCATAAAATTAAATATTTTTGTAATATCTTTTTAAACGCCCACTTAAGCTATATACGTTCACACATATTAACGATGAAACGTTAGGAAACGACAAACGGAACAAAATATTACGTTAACAAGTATTATTATAAAATAAAATAAAATAACGCCACTACTGTTTAGTTTTTTATATAATCATTTTACAGCATTTTTTATTTTTCATAAAAGTGATATAAACATACTTATATAGGACGTGGAAATAGTTATCTCGTGTAGTAATCTTATTGAATTTGAGATAAAAAATTGATATTATCACCTAGAAACATGTAAAATTTCCAGAACAAACGAATTCCACATGCATTTATTTCCGCTATAGGTATTCTTTAGCTCACGTAGCAGGTTATTCGAAAAGAGCCTGGAAAACTAGTATTAAGACACTCCGTTATCACTTTCCGGCGAATTTTCGAGGCATTGTCTTTCTATTGAAAGGAAATTATAGGTATGGAAAACACCACGGCCTTTAAAATTAATTAAAAATCTATACAGAGATCATTTAAAATTCAACAGCATATGTACACATGTACGAAATATTTTCGTACATGTGTACATATGTACTATTTATAGAGAAATTAAAACTCTAACATAAAAGTTAATCATAGATACGTTTAATTAGGTACCTTTTATCTAGAATCGATGGCGCAGCGTGTGACTATAAACGACAAGTTGTGGGTTCGGTCCCCTCTTTACGAAATTAAATATTTAATAGTTTCATTTTTTCGTTGTAATAAAAAGGTAAAGCGCGACTTTGAGTTGAGTGGCGCAACACGTATTGCCGCAAATTCGTCAGGAGTATGTCTACTCTGTTACGTGAAGCTGAAATCTAGGATCGATGTTCACTTATCGTTATTTAATAAAAAAGAAGAAAAATAAAAGAAAAGAGCACACCACGACTTTACTTAACTACTTAGAT
Source organism: Eueides isabella (assembly GCA_019049475.1). Classification (NCBI taxonomy): domain Eukaryota; kingdom Metazoa; phylum Arthropoda; class Insecta; order Lepidoptera; family Nymphalidae; genus Eueides; species Eueides isabella. The sequence continues at coordinate 4,398,710 of CM032394.1, read as the reverse complement.
ATAACATATTTCATTTTCTTGCATTTTTCTTGACATTGGCTTTTTTGTAATTGCGAATGAGGCACATAAAATTATGATGTAATAAAAAGTATTTTATATTCAGGCGGAAACTAAGGAAAAAAATGTCTTCACGTTAAATTGAAAAATGTCTAAAATGCCACCCAATTGCGTTGAACGGTTGAAGAGCAGAGAAAGCTGTAATAATAAAATTAATTCATTATTTTAGTAAACTGATGACAAATTGAACGTAGTGGGATTTGAATCGCCGCCTCTTGAAAAAGGTGCCAAGCGCTCTGGTCACTATGCCATATGTTCTATACGTTCAAATCTTAAACACTTGTTACAACTAATTTATTGTAAGCATCTCTGTAGGATGATTTATAAAAAATTGATGACTAATGAGAACATATGGCTGGTTGTCATAACGCTTGGACGGATTCCAACAAGCGCGGGTTAGAACCTTGAAAATTAACGTAGATCAACACGTTAAATTTGTTAGAAAAACCTAATTTATATTGAATAAATATATTTTACCTAACCTGGCTTAAACATTGTGCAACATTTTAGTTATTTAATTTTATTGGGCACAGGTATTTGATTTTTAAAATTGCCTTATATATAAGCACATAATGGTGGTATATTTCAAAAACAAATATTAAATCACACATTAATGTTAATTATATTTTATTAAATATATATGTATATATATATATATATATATATATATATATATATATATATATATATATATATATATATACATATATATATTTTTTATGTAGTGCTCTCTGGTATAGGAGACCAACATGTCAAATTCATCTTCAACTTTTAAGTCCATCTATGCGTTGTTGTTAATCACTTACAGAAGAGCTAACTAAATAAATATGTACAAGTATTAAACTAAGACAACAATCCATTTAAGAGTTTCATTAGATAAGTATTCCAACATGACTAATCTCCAAGCACAAGGTCACATGGAAGAAAATAAAAATGTAGTGTTGGCGTTCCAATGATTCAAAAAGAATATAAAGCTGTTATATGTGTATATTAAAGTATAAGACATTATTGTCTTGTTTTTATTCATTTATTTAATTAAGATATGTATTTTAATGACTATAAATGTAAATTATCCGTTTCCGTTTATCCAATGAGCAGTATGCTGTTGGCCGTGTCGGCCTCTACAGCGTCACCGGACTAGGAGAGACCAAGCTAAAAGAGCGCTGACTTTAGCTTGGTTACCGTTTGGTACCGTGGTAGGCACCAATAATAGAGAGCACGGTGTCGCAAGGGCGTCGTCTCGTCTTTTGGAATTTTTACTTTTTTAGGCGCGATTGGGCCATAGAAAAACTGGGACATCGTCTCTACCGGCCGGGACAGTGTATGTAGCGTGTGCGTGTGCGATGGTGTGTTGGCCTACGTACATATTTAGCTTCATTCGCTTTAGTCATCATAGGTTAAAACATCTCTGGGTCTTCGGATCGGTCCCAAGCCCGGGCGTTTGACGTATAAGGACGCGTTTACTTCCAGCGGGTTTGGATTAGTCGCGGCTGTGTCGAAGTAACTGCTGGAGAGTTTTTGACAGTGCTCACACTGTGCTCTTTAACGGAATCTATTTTGATATATAGGTTGTGTTCACGGCACAACGGTTGCTAAGTGTAAGAATCGGTTTTGGATTATTTGTAATTTCCTTAGGTCAGTCTGTACGAAAACAACACTGGCGTAAGGGAAGATGGGTCTGACGCATGTCTTGTAAAGATGGATCTTATTTCTTAATGAGAGTTTGTTTTTGAAGCAGGTAGTTGGATATAGGACTGACGACGAAAGCCGCTTTATTGCGGACGTGGGTAATGCGTTATTTGAATGACAATTTACTGTCGAGAATGACACCTAGATATAAAGAGCCGCTGAGATTTTATTGCCAATGTTAATTAGTATACCGTAGTCATTATTGAATAAATTAAGAAGTGAAATGTTTAATATTTCTCTGGTAATAAAGCAAAGCGCGGCGTTGAGTTCCGCCACTCAACACGCAATGCCTCAACTTCGGCGGAGAGTGGGGAACGAAAGTGGAACGGAGTGTCTTTACACTAGGTTTCCGGGTTCCCGCTGCCTACCCTGCCTCGTGCGGGATACAGCGTGAAGCTAAAAAAATATTTTCATTTCTTTGCTTTGGTAATAAGGCAAGCGTGTTGAGTTCCGCCACCAAATACGCCTCTAATATATACGTAATGCCTCGACGGAAAGTGGATATCAAAACGCAGTGTCTTAACACTAGGGATCCTAGTCTTTAAGAATTTCCTACACATATCCTGACATGCAAAAGAGAGATACAGTGTAAGCCTATAAAAATAAAAAATATATTAAATTTCAGATAGTGCGGATATCACAATACAGAATAATATCGAAATACAGAACATATTTAATGAGTTCAAAAAATAATATAATCAGTATAATTGCTAGTGATACTATCGCTAATAACAGTTTTAATTCTGAGAAGCAGTACGAAATAGAAGGATATAAGTCTTAGAAAGAAAAGCTGAAGTATAAAAGGCCATCATGGTGCCATCAGACAGGTGCCTCTCCGCGATTCAATCTCGACTCAAGGAAATTAATAATTTAATTTCCCTGTTTTGGCAAAATAGAGTGCGGGCAAAATAGAGTGCGGTCAAGGGAGTATCTTGACACTACACTTGGTTCTTCCTGTTCTATAAGAGACCCTTAAGTAATGATGAAAACAAAATAAAATGTTATCTAAAAAATAAGTAAAGGATAAATAATAATTAAGGTAATAAAATAAATAAAATTAATAAAGTTTTAGTTCGAATTGTCTTTAACGAGATTGAAGCTTTGTAAGGGATTTGAGAAAATATCTCCATAACAACCGCGAAGTTTAATATAAAATACACGTGTTACTCAAGAAGCCGTCTCTATTATGAGGATAAGCGCTATCACTTTTAAACTTACTTAATTACAAAACCTACCGTAGCGTAGTGGCACAAGCTATGTGACTGTAAGCGCGACAGGGTTCAATTCCTATTTGGGGGGAAATGAAATATTTAATATTTTCATTTCTTCGCTCTGGTAACAAGGCAAAGCGCGGCGTTGAGCTGCGCTACTCCGCTCGTATTGCCTGAAATTCAATGGACAGTGGAGAAGGGAACAAAGTATCTTAACACTAGGTACCCAAGTTCCCTCAGCGTAAACTATCATGTGGGGGATACAGCGTTAAGCTAAAAAAACGAGGAACAAGAATTACATGTTTATAAAAATATTACACACATACCTTTTTCGGAACTACCTACGTCATAACAACAATTAAATTACTAAACTTAAATACTAAACTTAAATTTAAAAACATAGTAAAAATTTAAAAACATAGTAAAAATTTAAAAACATAGTAATAATAACAATTAAATTAATTAATTGTATGCTAATTTCATGTGCAAGGTTTCTAATTTTTTGCTACACTTCATAAAAATTAAGTATAATTATTATATAGTTTATAAAGTACTATTTTACTGTCAGGATTTCATTCATGTTGATATTTCTTCCTAAAATTGCGACAGACATACAATGCGACGATTGTGTCGCAATATTGTAGAACAATAGTGAATGCGCTATAACGTGAAGGATAACCTACGATAAGAAGCTGTCGATCGTCAGCATCTGTATCTAATAGAGCTGACATTATCTTCGATTCTTTAGATACTATCGTCTAGATAAAATTGGCGCTTTACTACTGGATGTATTACTTTGGTCGCGGATCGCATCACAGCACGAGTAAACTTTTGCGGTCAAAATGGGTGGTACGTAATTTTTGATTTGATTTTGTAATTTATTTGACTTGTAATTCTTTTCTTTCTTACCATATTAATTTAAATACGAGTTCAATTAGATAACGAGGAGATATGTGTAAGTTTCAATGGTGTTATATAATAATTGATACGTTATTTCATTACGTTAAAAAGTGTATTAAAGTTTAAATTACTTTAGCACATATATATATATATATATATATATATATATATATATATATATATATATATATATATATATATATATATATATATATATATATATATATATATATATATATATATATATATATATATATATATATATTGAATAGTAATTTCAGTTTGGAAACATTTCGACGTATTTGAATTCATCGACGTATTTGAAATGCAACAGTGTAGTTAGAGGAGTTGAAACTAAGACATTGTTAGTTAGTTAAATTGTATAAATTATGATTTCCGTATTTAAGGCAATACTTGTCTGGAATAGGTAATGTTACGTAAGGTAGGTCTCACAAATTGCATGCATATCTCGTAATAGAGCTAGCGATATTTTATAATCTATACACAAATACCTATATAATTTATTAAAATTTAATTACACTCACTCAGCGTCACGCTGTATCCCGCACATGGCAGGGTAGGCAGAGGGAACTTGGGAACCTAGTGTTAAGGCACTCCGTTCCACTTCCGTTCCCCACTTTCCGCCGAATTTAAGGAATTGCGTGTTGAGTGGCGGAACTCAACGTCGCGTTTTGCCTATTAACCAGAGCGAAGAAATGAAAACATAAAATATTGATATTGAAAATATTAAATATTTAATTTCCATAAGTGGGGATCGAACCCACAAACTATCAGTACAGACACACGCTTGTGCCGCTGCGCCACGACAGGCCAATTTAATTGTTATAATTTTAATTAATATTCAATTTTTTTATAAAAACGTCGAAGTCACAGTAGGTCTGATGAATTCCAACAAATTTAATGTCTTGGGAAAGTTTTCAAACTGTAAAGCTATTTCTACTAATATTATAAATTCGAAAATATCTCTGTCTGTTAGTGACTTGACCACGGCCAAACCGCTGAACCAATTGTGATGAAAATTCATATTATATATAATATGAAAATTCGAAAGTATTGTATATACTTAAGGAATTTACGATGAGTTTTTTGCAGAAATTTCATTTCTTTCCTAAAATGTCTACAAAAACAGGATGGGCGCTAGCCCTACCTTATGTGATACTTGAAAACAATATTCTCCGAAAGCTATAAAACGCCAGCAATAATATCTGTTTATCTGTAAAAATAAACTACAGTTAAAATTAACAAAAGCATACCATAGCCCACAACAGTGAAAACTGCAATTAATTCGGTAAAGCTGTTTCTGAGATTATCGTTATCAAACATAGAATCAGATAAAAAAAAAATTGTGAAAGTGAAAAATTTTAACAAAATTTATATCTTTATTTGATTTACTTATTTGAGAAAAAGATTAGTAAGATTATTTATTTATTTTTGTTTAAGTAATATTTTTGGTATTTATATAATATTATTATATATAATATTATTGGATATATTGTTTTACTAGAGGCCGCCCCTGATTTCATCCACGTATCCGAAATCCTACCCAACCAAAAATTATCAACTTAAAAAATATGGTAACTAAATATTGCAAAGCTAAATCATTGGCCTATTGGTAACTATTGCAGTATGCTCCTATAAACTATATTTAGCGTTCTTTTTTCTTCAACACAAACATGCAGATTTTTCGGTTTGAAAACATGTGAGCAAGCCAAAGAGCTGCCCACGAGAAAACCATGGCGTGCCCAAATGCAGGCGGGATACCTTCAAGGTTTAACCCTGCGATTTGTTCAGGGCGTCCACAGCCGTCAACAACGTCTGCCTGCGTTTGGGTCACGTACTTAGCGATGAGTGACTTCTTGCCCCACGGCACGCGCCACGCGTCGGACCAACCGCACTGGATCCGCCCTCGTGACCACCTTCGGCGCCGCCGTGCCGCTAGATCGCGCATTCAGTTTTCAGAAGCGATAATTTTTTAGGACTCAATTCCGTGAGAACTCCGGGATAAAAAGTAGCCTATGTGTTATTTTGGGCTTTTAGGGCTTTAGGGCCGGTTCAGTAGTATTTGCGTGAAAGAGTAACAAACATCCATACATACACACAAACTTTCGCATTTATAATATTAGTAGGATTTTAGTCTGATATTTTATTTAAAGTTACTTTTCATTTTGATACTTTTAAATATTTACTTTAGTAGGTAATTGAAAATCGTGGGTTATAACGCGAGCGGTTCACTAGTCTTCGCCTAGGTGCCAATGAAATAATATATTTACATTATTTTCTTAATTAAAGAAGAACTAAAAGTAACAATTTAAGAGTAGAAATGTTAATTAGCTAAACATTAAAAAAATATTTCCTTATCTTTTACAGTGACTACACAGCTGCTATTTGTAGCGGCAGCGCTGGCCTGCGCCTCTGCACTCTCAATAAACTTGAGACAAAATGCGGAGACTCTATGCATCGGCCAAGAGAACTTTCTACGTATAGCCAACGTCGACAGCTGCCTTCATTATTACCAATGTTACTCTGGTCGCTCCTACTTAATGCAATGTCCCATGGACACATGGTTTAACGAAGAAGTGCAGGTGACCATTTTTTTCTACCAAGCTTTCCACTTCACTCGTGTCCTACATTGTGGTACTAACTCATAAAATGGCATAGAAGTGTTATATTCAACTTAAAAAATATAATTGTGTTAGGTAATTTTTTTTCATTTATTTTGCAGATTTGTGATCGTTCTGCCCCACCAGAAGGTTGCAGAGTTGAAAGTGAAGTAGAACCTGAACCAGAACCAGAACCTGAACCAGAACCCGAACCTGAACCCGAACCAGAACCAGAACCAGAACCAGAACAAGAACCAGAACCAGAACCAGAACCTGAACCAGAACCTGAATCAGAATCAGAACCAGAACCAAAACCCGAATCTGAACCTGAAAGTACACCAGAACCAGAACAAAAACCCGAATCCGAACCTGAACCAGAACCAGAACCAGAACCAGAACCAGAACCAGAACCAGAACCAGAACCAGAAACTGAACCCAAACCCGAAACCGAACCTGAACCTGAACCAGAACCCGAACCTGAACCTGCACCAGAATCTGCAGAAGCTGAATCGAAACCAGAAAATGAGCGTCAAGGTCAGGAAGAGCAAATAATAGAAGAAAATGACAATATTTCAGAAATTAAAGAATCGGAAGGAAATAATGTCTCTGAAATTGAAGTACAAGAAGTTGAAATCCAAGAAGAAGAAGAATTAGTTGACGGAGATATTGAAGAGCAACCAGAAGGAGAAGACAATGATGTGGAGATTGAAGTAGAAGAGTCAGAAGATGGAAATAGATTAGGATATCGTGCACGTAGATTATTAAAGAGCGGTAGTATAGATCATGATCATGATCATGAACATGATCATGAACATGATCATGAACATGATCACGAACATGATCACGAACATGATCACGAACATGATCACGAACATGATCACGAACACCACCATGATCACGAACATGACATTGATGATAGCGATGACTATGATCACGATTATGACCATGATCACGTCAATAGCTATAACTACGACCATGACCATGATCATGACCACGATCATGACGATACCCATGACCACCAACACGATCACAGCCATAGCCACAGTAATGAACACGGCATTCAAATGGGTCATAATCATGACCATGGTAGAAGCCACGAACATGGTCATGGACATGAACAAAATAGTCAAAAGGTCGATGAGGATGAAAGTATTGATGGTTCTGGTGACGAAGATGTTGAGGTTGACGCAGTTGTGGGATACATTAAAGCCAATCATTTAAGACAGCAAGAGGATTTAGAGCAAGAAATTGACGACGAAGAAGATGAAGAAGAAAATAAAAAGCGACAAGAAGAAATTGAAGATGAAGAAGATAATGATAATGATGCTGAAAGTGACATTATTAAGAGGTCACCCAGATCACTTAGACAAAATGAAGATATAGATGATATTGATAGTGATGACATAGAAAATCAAAAGAAAAGGCAAGAAGAAATTGAAGAGGATATTGGCAATGATGATGGTGATCTTGAAGATGACGATGTTTTATTAAGAAATAAAAGACAAGAAGATATTGATAATAACGACGATGAAGAAAAAAATAATGATGATGATGAGAACAACGAATTGAAAAGACTAAAAAGACAAGCAGAAGAGGAAGATAATGATGAAGGAGATGAAGAAGATATAGATAATAATGACGTAGAAAAGCAAAAGAAAAGGCAAGAAGAAATTGAAGAGGAGATTGGCAATGACAATGGTACTAGTGAAGATGGGAATGTTTTGATCAGAAAGAAAAGGCAAGAAGAAATTGACAGTAACGACAACGATGAAGATGAAAGTAATGATAATGATGAGAACAACGAGTTGAAAAGACTGAAAAGACAAGCAGAAGATGATGACAATGATGAAGAAGACGATTTTGACGATGACGGCGAAGAGAATAAAAAGAAAAGACAAGAAGAAGAAGAAGAAGAAGACGTTGAGCTTGATAATGAAGCAATAAAACGCCAAGAAGAGTTTAATGATGACGACAATGACAACGATGAAAACGTTGAAAAACGGTTACGCCGTTCAGTTCGACAAAATTCCGACGATGAAAACGACGATGGTGAAGATGACGAAGACGAAGACAACGACGATGAACAACCAGAAGCAGATAGATTTTTCCAAAGGCTGCTTAGAGTATTGTCTTAAGACGTTTGGCAGTTTCATTTCAAAAGTACCTCCAACTGGAGTGCCCACTTGAAATGTACGTAGATATTTATTTAAATTTATATTTAACATTAGACCTAAGTGTTGCGTGTAGATGTTTCACTTTGTGCAATTTTGTAAATAACTGACATGAACGTGTAATAAATTATAATTAAACACAATTGTTTTTTTACTTAAAGTTAATTAATCTATCGATGCAAAATACACCACATACTTTTACATTTTAAAATGAGATCTAAAAAAAACTAACACCTATTAAATAAATATATTCATTAAATCTATAGTATTTTAAAATTAAACAATACAATTAGTAACAACTATGAAGAATAAAATGAAATCCTTGCAGGACCTTGCGTCGGAGACGCAAACCATCTGGATAAAGTTCTTGTAACTTCTAAACAGCTTATCCAGTTTTCATAAAACACAGCTTAGAACCATCATCATTAAGGCTTTCTATTAAAAAAACCGTACTGAAGTGGGTTCATTCAATTGCCACAGACAGGCAAGTCAAACATATACAACCAAATATAAAAATGTAATAAAATATGTTTTCAAATGTTATTTTGCAGATAAACGTGTGAAAATAAAATACGATAAAATATACTCATGTTAAATGTGTTACGATACTCAATAGAATCTAGAAATATTCTTTTCTCTATATTAGATAGTATTCTCAACTCGGCCCTATCTATCACACTAGGCCTGCTCGGTGCTCGTTTACGTCATATCCATTGTGTTTTGTACGGTTTTCGGAGCAACTGAAGTGCAGAGAAATTTGTGGCACGTGAATCTACATAGAAACGCGTGAACTTTTATAACTAATATTGTCTTTTTATTAAGTCCAAATTAATTAGAATCTTGACAACTGCGTTAAGGTGTTAAATATATTTATTTAAAATTTCAATTTGAAATAATGAAAATTAATCAAATTTACAAAGACATTAAGCCACATATCAAAACTGGTGGTAAACTCGAAATGGTCTAAGGCAAGTGGACAACTACTACTATACTTAAAATGTCCACACTTAGGAAAGAAAATACTAAATTTATTTTTTTTTTTTCGATTTCTAAGTGTAAAGTAACAATTAAAAAATAGTAAAAGTATTGAATAAATATAATGATAATTATATCGGATTGTCTACAGAGATGCTAATAACATAAATAGTTTGTAACAGGAGTATAAGTATTTCAACGTAGCTTGGTGAGAACGAATGGCTTAGTTGCTCAGCGCGCTTATACGGTTTCCCAGTTTAAGATTTTATAAGCTTTTAAATTTAGTAATTTAATGTTTTTTTTATTAATTTTACTATTTTTAAGTATACTACTAATGTATTATCCGCCACTCAAGACGTAATGCCCTAAATTCGGCGGAAAGTGGGGAACGTTAACGGAGTGTCTTAACACTAGGTTCACAAGTTCTCTCTGCCATATGCGGGATACAGTGTGAAGCTGAGTAGAGAGTAATATATTAGTGACCCATTATTGACAGTAGTTTGCAATCAATAATTCTCAATAATTTTAAATAATATTCTATAAAAAAAAATACTACATATTAACATACAAGGCAATAAAAATCAAAAACAATGATCAAATTTTAGCAATTTATTTATTACATCATTATTATACAAAATAAATCTCAAATACAATAATAATAGTATAAGTAACACAACCAAAGCAAAAACATTAGACATTGGATCTGAAAGTTCGACATATTCCAGTAGTCGTACAGTAAATGCACAATACAGATTCATTATTTTTGAAAAACGTATAAAAAATTTAACCAAGCGGGCTTTGAACCCGCGCCTCTTGGAAATCGACCAAACGCTCATACCACTAAACAATACGTTGTTATAAAGCGTATAGATCAGTGATGGACCGCCGTTGAAATTATTATACGTTTTCAAAAATATTTTTCAATCATCAGTGTGGGAATAACACTTTAAAAAAATGTAAAAAACAGATTATTTAGTTATTTACCTCTATAATATGACTCGTTAGTTCTACTCATTGGCAGTTATCGATACTGGCACCGAATCGATGCGAACAAAGCGATTATTTAAAGCTTAGTTACAAAAATAAACATCTATATGTAAACAGCAATAGCAATAAATAAACTAATGAAATTGTTACTGAACATTGATTATCGTCATACTAGGAGAGTCGATTGGTTAGTTTACGATTAATTTTGATAAGAAATATCGATTATTAATCGATACCAAAATTTATATAAGTTAAAATCGCAATTTCATATATTAGTCAGATAAAAGTGAAGTCATTGAAACATTCTATTTAAACAACGGTTAAAACCACTAGAGATGTTACAAAAAAAATCGTACATATAATTATGTATATTTCGAGATATTATCGTAATTATTATGTGCTAGTCATTTGTAAGTTGGTCCTAGCTCAGTATAAAAGTAGCTAATGAGTAGATTAGATATGTGATGTGTTAAGTATAGAACACTCTGTGACGTGGAGATATGAACCCGCGACCGACGCGGAACAACAAACGACCGGAAGACTGTTAATTTTTAATTATAATATAATCAATAAAATTACTAACAAACACGGTCCAATTAATATCGAAACATAAATAGGATTTAAAGATATCACATTTTTTTTTCATATTTCCAATCGTCACAGATTATTAAAAGCCTACCCTAAAGCGTATATAATAGTACAAGTTTATCGAATATCCAGCAATTTACAATCGATATTCATACATTGACCAGATACGTTTCTATATATTTTCTTAGTGTTGCTACAGGGATGTTACGGAGCTCCGTAATCGTAACCGAAACTTTCGGATATAGGAAATCTTTGAACGTCACCGTATTCGTATTAAAGTTTTGAATAATTTCAAATACCAAAAGGAATCTAAATGAAATTTGGACAGGTAAGAGTAAATACCGCTACAAATAAATTCTGTTACGATAAAAATATCTAATATTCATAACGGAAGCTAGCCGAAATAATTGTATATACATAATCAAAACCGATATAGTGATCATGCGCGGAGAAAGTGCAGGCCGGGTGGCCCATACCCACTCCAGTACAATCTGGTGCCCAAAAAGTTATTTTTTTTTTGAATTATACAATCAAAAAGATCATTAAGGTACAACTCGGAAATATATAAGGGGTCTCCTGCCTATCCCTCCAGATCACATTACATCCGTAACATCCCCGGTGAATAAAACAGCCACATTTAGAAATACACTAGAGCACAATACAAAAATATCACTTTAACATTGTATTGTCATATCCATGCGTTAAATAATTATTTAAAAAAAGTTATAAATGACATTCTAATGTATGTATTAATAATAATAAATAAATAAATAAAAAACATATCAGAAAGTTTAGTCACAATAAAAATGGAGAAGAAAAAACAACAAATAAATTTTAAATAAATAAAATAAAAAAACAAAATAAACGTACAACGAATAAATAAATTAATTAATTTAAAAAATAAATCGTGCTATGGATGCGACATACAATGCCGTAAATAAATCCAAAATTAATTCCATACATTTCCATACATCAAATCCTCAACATTTTCATACAATATGAAAAATATCACGTTAACGAATACATTCGGTTTTTACAAAAAAAATCTTTCTTCGTTAATTTTAAAGCGTGATTTCAATTCAATCAGTAAAAAAGTACGAAATTGTTGTACAAAAGGCCCTCCAATTCTGTACGGAGGAATGTTCTAGATAATTCTCGAATGTTCTAAATGTTTCGCGAACGTTCTAGATGTTTCTTGAATGTTCTAGATGGTTCTCGAATGATACAAATAGTTCTCGAAGGATCCACGGTTGCGGTAACACTTTTTTCCATATAATATCCGCTGGTGGGTCAAAATAGGCCGACATCCTTCTTCATGTTAGTTTGCTTCCAAGCGGGTAGAACTTCGAATTCTTCTTTGGCCATGCCGAACGCCTCCTGTAATTATTAAAGTACTTTAATTAAGTAAATATTGTGAGAATCTTATTAAAGCTATAAGCAATCACAAAATCAGTCTGTCCTGATAACCGATAGATTGTATGATCTATACTTATTGGAAGAAACGAAATATTTAATATTTCATTTATTCTCTATAACAAGGCAAAGCGAAGTTAAAAAAGATAATCACACCAAGTATGTCCTTACTATTTTGTTTCTACATTATAAAAAATATATTTACAAACAGTAAACTGCGCAGTCGATATATGTATGGGAACGACGCAATCTATGATAAGTATAACAATGTTCGAGACATATTTACAAAGTTCCCAAGTCACTCAATATCATCTAAGTATAACCAGGTCAAACTAATATACAGTGTCAAATAGTGGTGTCATATATACCAGTGCAAGTGTTACAGTAAAAAAAATACCTCAACAATTATATACAGATTAAAGTAATACCGGCAAAATATATATATTTATTATATAGATATAATAATAAATTTATATATGTATGTATGTATATGTATATGTGTATATATATATATATATATATATATATATATATATATATATATATATATATATATATATAAAAGAGAGTAAAATTGTAAATACCAATAAATATATCCATACACATTGACATATTTAACAATAAAGAACTTGATAAAAGTGAATAAAAAATTATAACATATGTCATATTAAACAAAAAATAACTCGCACACATAACAATAACTAACAAACCGTAAGTGAACAAAGTTAAAACAATGATTACATCACACTACATCTAGGACAAGTTTCTGCTAATAGGGTCGACATATTCTGGGCATTGTTATTTTGAGTAGAAAATCATCCTTCCATCCATCCATCCACATCTAACCCAAAGCGGCCACAACTTGCCAAACTTACTGTACATATATTTTATAGCCTTACGCTGCATTCATAGCAGATAAGAAAAAGTCTAGTGTTAACACACTCTGTTCGGCACCGCCTAATTTCAGAAACATACATATTGAGAAGCAGAACTCAATGAAGAGCGGAGAAAACACATTTGTACTACAGCTACAGAAGGTTAGTTAGTGCACTACAAGTAGTGCGTGTAGTGTGTAGTATGTAGTGTGTCGTGTAGTACCAGGAAGTCAGCGGCGGTGAGGTGGTTCTCGAGGTGGTGCGGGTCGACGTGGTCGGGCAGCGGGCGGCGCTGCAGCGCGGCCAGCGGCAGCACGGCGTCGCAGCTGGTGAGGCGCGACAGCTCCAGCGCGCCCGGCAGCGCCTCGCCCGCCTTGTACCCGTGCTGTGTGGAGGGATTGCGTGACAATGCGTGCCGTAGCCCGCTGTATTCCGTATTTCGCAAATACAGGGTTTTCTAGCTCAAAGCAATGTTTTTGTATTGTACATATTTTTAAGTAGTGTGTTCGGATTTATTGTATATATCAAAGAAAGAAAATCTTAATTACGTTACAACTGTGTAAATTACATTAGATTAGATTAGAGCGGTAACATCGCGCTTTATATTGTTACCAAAGCGAGGAAATGAAAATAAGTCAATCTCCTGAGAGAGGATCGCAACATCCATAATCCAATTATCTGAGGACTAATTTTGTTGAACAATAGTAACTTTCCAAAACATTACATATCTTCATTGCATGTGCATAACCGATGTCCATTTTAAGCATAATAATATATTTACAAATTTTACTTTGTATTTTATACAGCCTTCACCAAGTGTTATAAGAATAAATATACTTACTCAAAATTCTGTGCTTTATTTAAAGAGTTACCTTACGATAAAATATATTCATATACATTTATGTCATCTCAGAACTATTCCTGCATAAGATAGACAGAGACATTATGCTCAAATTCTGACCATTGCAAATTGAATAGCAGAGTTTAACCCCGTTATTTCCATAAGAATGCGGAAATGAACACAATTAAAACATGCCATAACCATCGCGCTTGTAAAAATAAATTATTTTATATCAATGTTACTTTAACTAACAGTGTATTTCACCATTAACTTTATATTCAAAACTTAAGTTTACTTACAGCAATATTAGCATCAGCGGCCTCATCGTGTTCCAACCATACATCAAACAGATGGGTGAAGGCCAGGGGTTCCAAGCCGGCTGCGACCACCCGGACGTCGGGGTCGCCCCCAACACCCTCAGCACCCCCTGAACTCCTGGAGATGCGATAGTACGCTTCGGCTGTACGCAAGGCAGCAGCTCGCATCGCTTGCCAGCGTGCTGCAAATGCTCCTACACCTGTGTAAGAGTATACTTTTGTTATCAAATATATTTTTTCTTACTTTCATTCTTAGCTTCACGTTATCTGAGAGATAAGAGAAACTGGTGTTTAGGCGTTGGGTTCCACCACTAAAAATATAATACATCTATAATCCTTCATAATAAATGTGAAATATATAATTTTTCGAAATTTCTTTAAAATATATATATTTTTAAATTGTTCAGTCTAGAAAGAGAAAAAGAAGAGCTTAGTCTACTAAACAAAAAAAAATACAAAATATAAAATCGTACCGTTCCTCTCAGCGGGGTCCAGGTCGTTCGCGTCGCGCGGCCACCATCCCTGCCACACCCACACGCGCTTACCATCGTCTAGCAGGAACAACGCTGGAAATACGTATACATTGTTATTGATTTTGATAATTAATATTGAATATATTATAAGCTACTAATAATATGTTTATATTGAAAATGATTATACTGATCGAGGACCTACGTTGATTATTATGTATCATATATCAGAGTCTAATGCGCTAATTGTTATAAAATTAGTGAGAAATTAACATTTTCAGTGAGTTATGCCTCTATTGCGAATTACCATCGTGAATATATTTAAATATATCTTAAATAATATACAAAAAAAAACAACTACAAACCGGGTTGCGAAGCCGAATACAGCTCCTTTTGTTCAAAAGGGAAGGGTGTCACCAGCTGCTCGTGTCTCAGCGGCGACAGCACCTCATTCGCTTCGAACTGACCACCCAGATCGGTGAAATGGAACAACCTGGCCGTCATATCACCGCAATCCTTACCGCCGTTCAATACCGAATTATAATATTTATTAGACACCCCCAAACAGTCCAAAAACTCTTTACATTCTTCCCCTTCTTTAATTTCCTGTATCTTCATATTAGCATTGAGCGAAATCGTTTGTTTAGATATCAATTTGTGAGCTAATTCAACGGCTATTTGTTTAGTATGTTTTAAGCTACGAGATCCATGCCAGATGTATACGCAAGATTTTTCCGTATCGACTAGAATTAATGAGCCCCTACATCTCAACTGGCGCACTGAACACGGCACTTGGAGTAAATACGCTTCGTTCGATACATTACCACGTGTTACAAACAATTTGTATCGGCTCTTATCTGTGCCCTTCTTGCCTTGGTGTATGACGAGTTTACCTTGGAATAGGTTCAAAAAGGCAGTTGGTTCGTTTCCTTGAGCCACACGCACTTGAGGCCCTTTTTCTTTGTCTAATTCTACTGTTAGCAAAGCTGCAGCGCCTTTTTCGTTAGACGACGCGTCTTTTCCTTGCCAGCAGAAATAAGCGCATCGATCGCGTCCAGTCAAATTATGCTTCGAGGGTTTCCCGTTCAATTCCCGACCAGTGACCGTGATTTGGTACTCCCATCTTATAATATAGCTGTCTCCAGAGAAAAATTCTCCAATTTCTTCTTCATTATCAACTTTTTGGTAATCATATTCTTGTATGACCCACTTGCAAAGGGATTTTGTTTTGATGTCATAATGTCTCATTGAATCTTTGTCATAGTAATGATTGCCACGACCTATGTGCGACCCTTCGAGAACTAAATCTGGGTCTTGATATTCATTGGACCACATCTCCTCAGCATCACATGGCGTTATTTCTATAGAATTCGTCTTATTTTCTTGTGCTTTAACTTTAATAACTCGACTATAATCGGGCCAGTCGATGAATTTCTCTTTAAACAAGATGGTCTCCATGTGCTGAGTAACTTTGGACATAATAGTCCACTCCGGTCGTTTATTGCCTGATTTGATGGTCGTATTGGTTTCATCTCTAGCACCTTGATATTCAGCGGCATTTAACGGATTTATATGACATTCTTCATAATTGTAACCTTCATCGAAGAGTTCTTGAGCTAATTGCGCCGCCCGCCTTCTACTTTCCAAGGGAACATTTTTCCCATACCAAATATACATTTCCGAGCCAAAATCGAATACGATCACTTTTGACTGGTGCAACATCGCTATTTTTGGTAATTGTCCCCAATACTCCTTTATTGGTACTAGCTCGTCATCGGCGACTTCGTAGCACATGTTGGTCTGTACCACACACGTCTCGAATATCTCGTCTTCGTCCGCCGGACCTGTTTCTATGGGTTTATAATTTTCAATGCCTTCAGTGACACCTAGCAATGACCAGAATTGATTCCAATGTTTGTTTGAGAAGTTTTTGGTTTGCTCGTCGATTTTGATGAGGCCATTTGAGCTTTTACAGCCCAGATCTTTTGTGTTTTGTATGTGTTGTGCGATGTCTGTGCTTCGATTTCTGTAAAAAGGATATTTCATTGATTAATAAATGAAAAATAATGATTTCCATACATTTCTTTTTACTCTTTTACAAATATAAATAAATTGGTTTTTAACTTAGTAGATTAATATTATTTACTTAACTTACATATAAATAGGTATGTTTTACTTTGATTTCACGTTTTCAATAATATGGGGTCAATAGAATTTTCAAACTCAAATAAATTTTAAACAGAAAACAGAGACAAGGGCTATGATAAAATCTTACCTTTCAATAACATTGGCGTATAAACCAATATAAAGGAACAGTTGATCTGGAGTGACCAAAAGGAAGCAATCGCCGCGGTTCACACTGGTGTGGATGGGCTCCACTAAACGTGTCTGAAATTATATATAAATATATATATTTTTAGTTCCTATCAAAAGAATTTAATATTTAATTTACAAAAGTTTTCGAATTCTAAACAAAAAATGTATACTATCGATGAACTATCGATGTTTGAATGAATTTATACAATGATCGATGAATATGACTAATTTGTAGCATAATTAATTCGTACTCTCTCAGCTTCCCGCATATGGCAGGGTAGGCAGAGGGAACTTGGGAACCTTGTGTTAAGACACCCCGTTCAACTTCCGTTTGCCACTTTCCGCCGAATTCGAGGTAAAAACAAGAAAACAATAAATATTTAAATAGAAAAAAATAAATATTTCATTTCCTTGAGTTGGGATCGAACCCACAACCTGTCGGTGACAATCACACGCTTGTGCCACTACACAAACGTAACTGGGGCGTAATGTCATTATTTTAAGTATTTTGTTATTTAAGATGTTACGGATATGATTTCCTGTGGAAGAAATTAAATATTTAAACTCTGGTAATAAGCCGCACAGCGTTTAACCACGACCCAACACGCAATACCAAAAAAATAATCATGATATATATGTAATAATTTAACGCCCACGTGAAAATATCGTAAGCTAACACTTAGTATGTAATAAAATACTTCCTGGTGTGAATATAATATAGGTAAATTTATTTAATATAAAACCTTGTAATTATGAAAGTATTAAATGTCACACTTGTATTTATTTTGTTTGAGTGTTATTATTTTTTATTTAAGTCTTTTGTAGTGTATATTATATACAAAAATATTAAAACAATTAAAGTATTTTTTAAATGGTAATAACTCAGCTTCACGCTGTATCCCGCACGTGGCAGGGTAGGCAAAGGGAACTTGGGAAGCTAGTGTTAAGACACTCCGTTCCTCTTCCGTTTCCCTCTTTCCGCCGAATTTGAGGCATGCGTGGGAAACATGCGTTTGGGTAGCTAAACTCAACGTCACGTTTTGCCTTGTATCAGAGCGAAGAAATGAAAATATTAAATATTTTATTTCCTCGAGTTGGTTCGACCCACAACCTGTCAGTCATAGTCACACGCTTGTGCCGCTGCGCCACGACAGGCCTCATTAACACTTTCAAAGCAGTGATAATAATTATGTAACTAACCTGAACACGCCGCCTGCCCTTAACCTGCAACAACATAAGGGGCTTCGTTCCGTGCACGGGTGCGCATGCATTTGCTGCACTTTTCAGCGCTACGTTAGAGAAATCCTCTTTGGACGCTAACGCTGCTAGCGCTTCGGCTGCCAGGCCACAGTTCGAGGTTACTGTGGAACATAAATTATATATTAGATATGCATTTGACTGTAATTGCGGCATGTTGTGGATTCGATGTCCACTTGAGCCAATGAAAAAAAAATCAAAATTATTATTTTTGGTAACTAAGTAAAGCGCGGCGTTGAGTTTCGACAATCAATACGCTTAAAATTCGGTAAAAAGTGGAGATTGAAACGGAGTGTCTCACTGTGTGAACATACGGTTTCTATGTTCCCTCCGTCTACCCTGACATGTGTTGGATACATCATGAGACTGGAGAAGAAGAAAATGTTTATAGAAGTACTAATTTAGTAATTTATCATTATAGATGAAGCAATATTTATACTAATTATGAATAGAAAGGAATGCAAGTCGACTCATCACCTTATTCAAACTTAGTACAGCTTCACTAAGATATAGGCAAAGAGAACTTAGATTAATATAGTCTGTTACACGACAACCAATTTAAGAGTGTAGATGTTCGGTAGCAGAACACAACGCAGCGTTTTTTCTAATAGAGATGATTTTGCTATTATAAACACGAACAACTAAACGAAATACGAAGGCAAAGCGCGGCGTTGAGTTCCGCCACTCAACACGCAATGCCTCAAATTCGGCGGAAAGTGGGCAACGGAAGTGGAACGGAGTGTCTTAACACTAGGTTCCCGGGTTCCCTCTGCCTACCCTGCCTCGTTAGGCTAAGTTAGGTTTTTTTTTATGGAAAAGACGGCAAACGAGCGTACGGGTCACCTGGTGGTAAGTGACCTACAGGAGCGTTGCCGTCCTTTAAATTGGAAGGACACCGGGGCCCGGCATTACCTAATGCGATACGCAGTGGCCAAAGCTACTACTTAACGCCAGTCTTCAATGCCGGGGGTGGTAATAATCCGGTCGAGTCTGCCCAAGCGTGTTGCCAACACGCACTTTAGTCGCCTCTTACGACACCATCAGTACCAGGGTGATCCTATAGAATAGCATCACCAATAAGAATATAAAATAAGTATATAAAATGACTAAAAGCGTACTTTTCTCGCGCAGCATGTGGTCGCGCGCCGTGAGCGGCTGCGCGACGTACTCCTGGCGCAGGTCGGTGCGCGCGGCGAGCGCCCGCAGCGGGTTGCGCGAGGCGGCGTGGCGCCGCTCCCGCTTCGCTCTGCGCGCCCATTCGCTCGCCAGCCTGTCCATTACACAACGTTTTTCATACTATAATTTTAGTTACATCAAAATATTTATAAGCTCAATGTATAAAAAACAAGATTATTATTAATTAAAAAAAAATAATAATAATATTTCTTTTTTAAGTTTAGTTCTGTTTCTAATCTTACATTCTTCCTTTTGCTTTCTTGCTATTGTTCCACCACTTACATATACTATATTAGTATATAATAAAAATCTTTCCATTATATTTACTAAATAAAAAGAAATAACTTACAATTGCCTCGACCCGCTATCAATGGCGTCCAAATCGACTTCGACGTCATCAGACTGAGTTTTCTCATGTTGTAGCGCGGGAGTGAAAAACGCTTGGAAGGTTTCATCATCGGCCCGCGGAACTCGGACTTGACTACCTATTTTCTCCACACCTGATATTTCTTCCTCTAAAATGAATAGAACAAACATTTTTGTTTTATTTTTACTCTTTGTCATACAAATAACAGGGTAGGCAGGAGATAACTTAGTGTCAAAACACTCCGTTCTTTATTTACGCCCAGAAATCGGATTACAAGTTGAGTGAGAAATTACACTATCGCGTTTCGTCTGTTCCAAACCGGGAAAATGAATATAATTCATTAAATAGTGTAAGGATTGAACCCACAACTAAACAGACGCTGCAACTACGTCACGATGCGCTGTAATTATTAAAAGTTTCGTAATTATTTATCTATGCTAAAAGATAAAAGTGCAATTTAAAAATATCATCATTAACTTAATGTATTTAAAAATATTATAAAATTGATTTTTTTTCCATATAAAATACCAACTTCACGTATTATCCCACATACACAATGGAAGTTAGTGTCAGTCAGAACAAAGTGTTAAGCCACTGTATTCTAAATATAATTTTTATTACAATTTGTCTTACTTAATTCAACTCAACTCCAGCATATGTTAGCATATGTTAGTAACTAACTGTACATCATTTATGTATATAATTATAATTATTATTCTGAATCACTGCCCAAATGAATCACTTTAAATAATTTTGGCAATACATTGCAATAATTAGTTAGCGAAAGGGAATATTTTATACAAGTCTTTGTTTAATCAAGATTTTAATATATTATAGTGACTCACAAAAAATGATGACACCATTGTTGGAACACGAGTGACTAAAAGTCACGATTTTTTATTATTATTACATATTTTGTTAAAATAACAAGTTATATTATTTCATATCGCTTATATCTATTAGTAATATTTTTTCTTCTTAACTTTTAGTTATATAAAACAAAATTTAAAACAAAAGCACATTATAGAAGTGTTTATATGTAGAGGAGGCCTGTCGTGGTCCAGCGGAACAAGGGTGCGACTGTAAACGTGAAATATTAAGCATTCGGTTTCCACTAGAGGAAATTAAGTATTTATTATTTCAAATTAAATATTTAATGTTTTCATTTCTTCGCTCTGGTTTACAAGGCTCTAAGGACGGCATTCTGCCCCTCAACAATCAATGCCTCAAATTTATTGGAAAATGGGAAACGGAACGGAGTGTCATAACACTAAGTTCCCAAGTTTCCTCTGCCTACACTGTGACCATGTGCGGGATACAGCGTGAAGCTAGAGATAAAAAGAGAGAAGGACACATTCCCTCGTACATTAACTACTATTTAACTACATATATACAATTCATATATATAATACTTACTCTCATCAACTCTACTGATGCTCTCACTGACAGAATGACTTCGTTTGAACGACTCCCTGTCGATCTTAGGCGTTTCTTTAGGCTTGTTGTCCACCACTGCGCTCATAACCGCGCACGATGCTGACCGGAGTGGTCCTGATGCGAAACCATTTGTAGGGGAGGTTGGGGCTTTACGAGATCTGTTTGCAAAAGAAATGTAATTACATAATTTTATATTATAATTTAATAAAATATGTGTAGAGTAACACGTTGTTGTGAATATAAGTGTGACGGTAGTGTGTTCGATTCGAATAAATTATTAAATATTTTCATTTCCTAGCTTTGGTAAAAGGAACATGAGCAGTGTTAAGTTAAGAAAATTAAGTCAATACTTTAAAGTTTTCAAAGTGATCTAACCGACAACTATCGCGTTTTCAATCAGACTTTGCTAAAGGCTTAGGTAAAGCGAAATATACACAGGTCACAGGAAAACAGTTAATTTATGTAAAGAGAAAATGTTGTACATGGACATTAGCCAAGTAAATATTTGCCAGTCTAGTTAATCTACTGCGCAATAAATATGACACGTAGACAGAACATTATACGTTATGCATGATTAATTTAAATAAATAATGGATCTTCAAACGATGAAGCAAATCTAATTCAATTACGCAATTAAAAAAATTCTTTATCAATTAAAAAAACATATCATAATATCTCTAATATCCGGTTTTGACCCATTTTTAAAGTCAGTGTGTTATTGTTTGTTTGACAGACTGTGTAAGTGTAATTTTTTTTTTAAATTTACGGCAAGTAGTAAAATATTTCTAAATAAATTAAATAAATGGGTTCAGCAAGATATTTTTAAAATTACATATTTAAAAAGTACAATCTTAGGTGGTAATAATAACATCTAGACAAAGTTTTAGACATTTCAATAGTGATAAAAAGCTTTATAGGTTTCAGCAAATTTAAAACCCGAAATTAATAAATTTATTATCGATTAAGTCGTTTAAAATATAAAACACAATTGTACAACACT
The DNA here is from genome assembly GCA_019049475.1 of Eueides isabella. Taxonomy (NCBI): domain Eukaryota; kingdom Metazoa; phylum Arthropoda; class Insecta; order Lepidoptera; family Nymphalidae; genus Eueides; species Eueides isabella. The sequence continues at coordinate 4,376,042 of CM032394.1, read as the reverse complement.
AAAAGGTTAGAACCATTTAAGGTAACGTCAGTCGGTGAGATAGAATGTGATTAAATCTTTATTTGGTTATATAAACTTAGTGTGTGGTCACGCAACAACATTGTCAACGGATGTACCGCATTACGTGGACCGAACTGCTTTGTGATTTAATTCAATTAATCAATTGCTCGGTGAAGAAGGATAATATCGATACAAAGTTATTCGATATTCTTTTATGCGGCCTTAACCTATATATATGGATATTAATTTTTCTTGTGTTAATATACCATGGGGTATTTTCCATTGATATCTCTTGAGAAATACAGTAACGTAATTGTTACTTGGGCTTCTTGGAATACGTCCAAGAAAGTAATTATTTAAATGAATTATTTTTCTTTGGTTAACGGGGATTAACACTTGACAAATACTTAAAATAAAACTACTAAGTATTTTTTTTTTTTTCAATTATGCTATTTATTTATTTATTTATTTATTTAGATAAAAAAAACATATCCTTTAATTATAATACTTTCACATGATTTAACGACAAGCAGATTACATTCTAATAAATAAATTGTACAATTACGGATCAGTTCATTACCAAAGCTAATGTCACTACTGTGTAGATTGGTAATTATATCACTATGACATGAGTAGTCACGTTTTTTAAAAGATTTTCTCTTTGACGCGTTATGTAAATAATAATTGATTATTTATTAGACAGTTACATAGAACTACAGTATGGAAACTGCCTACGTTTACTTTCTGCTACTTGTTATTCTATAAAGTGAATTTGTCGATATAGCAAATTATTATATTCCCACGAGAATTATAAAATGATATTTTTTTGTAAGAACGGTCATTCCATATTCCCACATCGAGGTGGAATCATCGTTCGTAGGGTTAATTTGTTTTAAGTTAAATATAATTAAAGTTTATTTTTAAAAGCATTTCGGTTTTTTTTAAGTCCTTCGTCTGTCGCAAACGTAATTGGCGCAGTCGGTAGGATATTCGCGGGAGATTTCAAGACCATATCTCAAATCGATAATCGCGTCGCGAGTCACCCGGGTTGGCTATCAAGCACCGTTCCGGATATCCTGAATTTACGGACCTGCAGCAGACCAGAGGAAGAATCCGAAAATCGATTCACAGAGAGAACCAGAAATGCTGTATTTGTAAGTACACTTGAATTATTCTCGTGTTGCTCCTTTAAATCTTAAACTTCAAGATTTATCATCCCAGAGCCTCTAGTTCGCGGGAGCCTGAATCGCGCCAGGCCCGCAGACATTTAGCCGATAGTAATAGAAATATCGTAGGATTAGGTAATATAGAATTAGATAATTTAGAATTAGATATTGTTCAATTAAAACATTTAATAATGACTCAATATAACCCGGACGAAATTTTTAAAGCCCTCCGCTTAGTCCCGGAATTTGATGGAAACCCTAATGTCCTTACGCGTTTTATAAGAATTTGTGACTCATTGGTTACGCAATACCTTAACAGTAACCCTGGTAGTGAATTTTCCAATCTTTGTTTGATAAACGGAATTTTAAATAAAATAACAGGTACAGCTGCGTGCACTATAAACGCAAACGGTATACCAGACAGTTGGCTAGGTATACGAACAACCCTCATTAATAATTTCTCAGATCAACGTGATGAGACCGCTTTGTATAATGACCTCTCCATAGCGACTCAAGGCAATAGAACACCACAAGAATTTTATAACCATTGCCAAACTTTATTTAGTACAATTATGACATACGTGACCTTGCATGAGAGTTTACCCACCACAGTCCAAGCGAAACGAGAGCTTTATAAAAAAGTCACTATGCAGGCATATGTACGCGGATTAAAAGAACCGTTAGGGTCGCGTATACGATGCATGCGCCCGGATAGTATTGAGAAAGCTCTTGAGTTCGTTCAGGAGGAACTTAACGTTATGTATTTGCAACAACGGGACTCTCCTAAAACTAACACAACCCCTAAACCAGGTCCTTTATTACATCCAGTAGTATTTAACCCTGCAAAACCTCATAACATCACTGCACCTAACTGGCCGGCTCCGTTAAGTCAGCGCCCTGCGGGACCTTTACCACAACCTTTTAAATTCCCGGTGACTGGGTATAACCAACCACGCATGCCTACTAACACACAAAGGATGTTCGCTGCACCACCACCAAATTATAACCCTCGTAGTAACATTTTTAGATTACCACCCCGAAATAACCCACCTCAAGGTCCTCAACCTATGAGTGGAGTCCAACGCTTTATACCTAAAATTTACCTTTGAATAACAATAATCCCACGCCATTGAATTATTTTACACCACGAGAAATGAATGTTAATGAATGTGCGACATATGACGACTCTTATTACAACTATTGTTATGAACCAGAGTACAATTTCTATACAGATTACTACGACACTGACTTTGCACCTGAATTTTCTCATGATTTAAATAATTTAAATATAACTTCTGAAAATAATTCTTTCGATTCTCCAATACAAATAGCCGCAACCGAGCAAGAACAGCAGGATTTTCACGAGGTTTCGAAATTACAAAAACCAAAATAGAATTAAATCTTCAGACACAAAGACAGCTTCCGTATATACAAATAGAAAATCCACCTTTAAAATTTTTAATAGATACCGGTGCTAACCAATCGTTTATTAGTCCCGAGGCCGTCGAGAAATACTTCGCTCACTTTGCGTTAAATTTCGATCCTTTTGAAGTAACCAACATACACGCGACAAGCAGAAACAATTATTCTATTACATTGCCATGCTTTGCAGAGTTTAATGACGTCAGTAATATTAAATTATTCGTTTATCGATTTCATGAATACTTTGACGGACTAATTGGTTTAGATTTATTAAGTAACTGGGAAGCTCGTATAGATTTAAAAAAACGAGAACTGCTCACAAAAAGCGCTTCAAACCCGATTCGAATGTATAACTCGTGCAATGTTAACCTATACGAAGACGTTATCCCCGCTAATACCTCTAAAATTATTCGTGTTCCTGTCGATATTTCAGAAGGCGACGCCTTTATTAGATAGCAAATACTATGTAATTGCGTTATTCACGAATGTATTAGCTCTGTAAGAAATAATCGTTGTTATTTAGAAATCGAAAACCCGGCGCCGAATGACATTATATTCTCGCTCTATCGACCGGCTCACGCGGATTTATTTAATACTGAGTGCACGAGTACTCAACAACTAGAGACTCGCACACAACATTTCATTTCACGCTTACGTACAGACCACTTAAACCCAGAGGAAAAAGCTAATCTCGTAGCTCTTTGTTCTCGGTACTCCGATGTATTTTATATCGAGGGTGAACGGTTAACTTTCACAAACAAAATTAAACATAGAATACGAACCACCGACGAGGTACCTGTACATTCCAAAAACTATCGATGCCCCTTTGTACATAGACAGGAAGTAAAATCCCAAATAGAAAAAATGTTAGATCAGGGAATTATAAGACCTTCCGAGTCCGCTTGGAGCTCGCCCATTTGGGTAGTGCCAAAAAAGGTAGATGCCTCCGGAAAACAAAAGTGGCGTTTAGTAGTAGATTTTCGAAAACTTAATGAGAAGACTTTAGACGATAAATACCCTATCCCTAATATTAATGACGTCCTTGACAAATTAGGGAAATGTCAATATTTTACTACCCTTGATTTAGCTAGTGGGTTTTATCAAGTTGAGATGGACCCCCAAGATATATCGAAAACAGCGTTTAATATTAAACATGGGCATTTTGAATTTCTTCGTATGCCCATGGGTTTAAAGAATTCCCCTTCAACCTTCCAACGAGTAATGGATAATGTACTCCGCGGCCTTCAAAACGAAATATGCTTAGTTTACCTAGACGACATTATCGTATTTAGCACGTCACTTCAGGAACATATAGTTAATCTCGAAAAGGTTTTTAATAGATTACGAGAATCAAATTTCAAAATTCATATGGATAAATCGGAATTTTTAAAATTGGAAACTGCGTATCTTGGTCATATAATAAGTAAAGACGGTATTAAACTGAATCCGGATAAGATCAAGGCTATTGAAAATTACCCATTACCTAGAACTATAAAAGAAATAAAAAATTTTTTAGGACTTTTAGGATATTATAGAAAATTCATCCCTGACTTTGCTCGCCTTACGAAACCTATGACTAAGTGCCTAAAGAAATCAAATAAAATTATATTAGATTCTGAATATATTAATTGTTTTAAAAAATGTAAATGCCTACTGACAAACGACCCTATACTACAGTACCCAGACTTTACTAAAGATTTTGTCTTAACAACTGACGCTTCAAATGTAGCCATAGGGGCGGTTCTTTCTCAAGGACCCATAGGCTCCGATAAGCCTATCTGTTATGCTTCTAGAACGTTAAATGACAGCGAGTTAAATTATAGTACTACGGAAAAAGAACTTTTAGCCATAGTATGGGCAACAAAGTATTTTAGACCTTATTTATTCGGACGAAAATTCAAAATCTATACGGACCACAAACCTTTACAGTGGTTAATGAATATTAAAGAACCAAATTCCCGCCTAACACGCTGGAAACTTAAACTGAGCGAATACGACTTCACCGTTATATATAAAAAGGGTAAACTAAATTCAAACGCAGATGCTCTTTCCCGTATCGAAGTTCACACGAAAGAAGCATTATCTTTGATAGAAGAAATAGATGAGCTTAACTCTTTACTCGGTAATCCATCAGAAACTATTCTTGCCCCAGCTAGCTCCTCTACGGAGACAGTTCATACGAGTTCAGAAAACCCAATCTTAGAAATACCGATAACTGACGAGCCACTTAATAAATTTAATAGGCAAATTTTTTTCAATGTCGTGACTGACGTTAAAAAACGACCCGTAGTTACCAAACCGTTTGACACTCACACGCGTATTAGCATCCAATTGTCTGAGTCAAATTTAGAAGAAGATGTGGTAAATGCCGTTAAGGAATATATTAGTCCTAAAATTAAAACAGCTATCTTAATAAACCCTCCTCTAGCTATGTATTCAATTATACCGATCCTGCAAGATAAATTTAAGTGTTCCTCCTATAATCTAGTTTTAGCAAAAAAAGAACTAGAAAATGTTAAAGAATATTTGCGTCAACAAGATATAATCCGACACTATCACGACGGTAAAACAAATCATCGTGGCATTAACGAATGTTATTCAGCCTTGTCATACAAATATTACTGGCCGAAAATGCGAGAACAAATAACAAAATTTATTAATGAATGTACTACGTGCGGTCAAGCTAAATATGACAGAAACCCGCTTAGACCAAAATTCAATATCGTTCCGCCGGCCACTAAACCATTCGAAATAGTTCATATGGATTTGTTCACAGTCCAAACGGAAAAATATATAACATTCATTGACGTTTTCACGAAATACGGTCAAGCTTACCATCTTCGCGACGGCACAGCTTTAAGTATATTACAAGCTTTATTACAATACAGTACCCACCATGGCATACCTATGACTCTTATAACTGACAATGGGACCGAATTGGTTAGTAAAACCAATTATTTATGCAATTTACCCGACTTCACAAAATTAACCACCACCGAATATTAGCTCATTCACCTAATGACAATGGTAACATAGAACGATTTCATTCAACCCTTTTAGAACACCTAAGACTTCTCAAATTAAAATATAAAGAGGAACCGATAATCAACCTTGTGCCCTATGCCATAATAGCGTACAACAGCTCAATACATAGCTTCACAAGATGTCGCCCTTATGACTTATTGACTGGACATTTTGACCCTAGGGACTGTACGGATATAGATATAACACAGCAACTCTTGCAACAATACACTCAAAACCATAGGGATAAAATGAAATACGTATACGACGTTATTAATTCATCCTCACTTGAAAATCGCACTGCATTAATAGAAAAAAGAAATGAAAATCGTGAACCTGAAAAGGAATACGCACCCCAACAGTCAGTTTTTATAAAAAACCCGCTTGCTAGTCGACAAAAGATTGCACCACGATACACTCATGACACTGTGTTAGCTGACTTACCAATTCATATATACACTTCTAAAAAACGTGGCCCCATAGCAAAATCACGATTAAAACGAGTTCCTAAAACAGCCAATTTGTTACAGGATTCTCCTAGTAACGACCCTCCCAATGACTCAACTTCAAGAGATAAAACTTGAGAGCCTTAATAACGGACCAGGACTACTACCATTCAAACTTGGATCCATGAAATTGACTACGCATTATCATACATTCATACAATATGTAAAATTAGACTATATCGAGACTAACATTCATTCGCTAGAAAATCAACTGCTTGACTGTAAAAATCGCATGAGTAATATTACCTATAGTTTGTACGAAATTCAAATTAACTACCTCACTAACAAGCTTGGCAATATTTTAAAACAATTACACTCTTTAGAGCCCAGTCGAGTAAAAAGAGGTCTTGTAAACGGTTTAGGTTCTATAATAAAAAGTTTGACCGGTAATCTAGATCACGACGATGCGTTGAAATATAATGAGGCAATTAGAGTATTAGAAAATAATCAAATTAAATTATCATCTGAATTTAATAGTCACATTAGTCTGAGCAAGGAGTGGATGTTAAAACATGGCAACGTTATTAGGCAGATAGTAGAAAACCAGAATATGTTAAATAATACCTTGGAATTTTTATTACAGAATAAGGATATAACTGATGACAGCTCAACAAAATACGCAAATTTTGCCCAACTTTTAGAATTAGTTAGTGAAAATACAGAGGATTTATCTTTAGAATTACTTAGAATAGAAAATAGTTTAGCATTTATTCATGCTTCTAGCGCACATCACTCTATGATAGACGCTGAAGTACTAGAATCTATGATTTTAAAGTTAAAATCAATTTATTCAGAAGATCAAATATTAGATTTAGAACTTAGGGAATATTATAATATTATTAAGCCAGGTTCATATTTTGTGAATAAACAAATAGTTTTCATATTTAAATTTCCAATTTTTTCTAAAGAAACTTATGATTTTTATAAATTATCAGTAGTACCAAACAATCACGACCAGGCTCTTATCCCACCTTTCCCTTTCCTAGCAACAGACGAGGTATCATATGTGTACATAGAGGCTGAATGCCCGAAGGTAAAAGATTGGTATCTCTGTGAGAAAGAAATTCATCATCAGATTCGCACCAAACCAGATTGCATTAAGGAACTGATTACCAACCAAGTCATACAGGAAACCTGTGAATTTACCACAGTTACCTTAACTAAAGAAGCAATGGAGAAACTCGATGACCAGCACTACGTTCTGTCCTTTCCTCAACAAACGAAAGTACAGCTTATTTGTAACCAAAAAGACTACACATCTCTACAAGGAAGTTATCTAGCTACGATTCCTGCTGGATGTCGTTTGAAATCAGAACAGTTTACAATAGCAAACGATTATAATGAAATCAAGGGGCAACCCCTAAAATTAATGAAAATACCCTATAACGCCGTAAAGCAGTCCACTAAATCGACTCACATCCATTTAAAATCTATCAATCTTCAAGGACTACATGGTATCCAGGACCAACTTATAATCCAGACTCCTGTACATATCGACGAAGTGCAAAGAGTCGCCCTGTACCACACTACAATACCGGTCTACACTATACTATTAGGTGCAGCCGCACTCGGTGTCATCGTAGCAATTCGACGTAACCTATGGAAATGTAAGAACAACGTGGAAAAGGAGCAGCAGCTAACGCTCGAGATCCTGCAAACAGCTGGAAACCCGGAGAGCATGCCGGCAACATTTTCACTAAACGTACTAAAATAGTCGCCTTTCTAAGGGGGGAGGAGTTACATAGAACTACAGTATGGAAACTGCCTACGTTTACTTTCTGCTACTTGTTATTCTATAAAGTGAATTTGTCGATATAGCAAATTATTATATTCCCACGAGAATTATAAAATGATATTTTTTTGTAAGAACGGTCATTCCATATTCCCACATCGAGGTGGAATCATCGTTCGTAGGGTTAATTTGTTTTAAGTTAAATATAATTAAAGTTTATTTTTAAAAGCATTTCGGTTTTTTTTAAGTCCTTCGTCTGTCGCAAACGTAATTAGACATTGCTTCTAATTAACATAAATAATACATCATATTATACATATTTTTGATATTGAAGTTTTAAATATCTTTAGGTGCCTTAATTAAATTTACAACACGTGATATCTTACTGCACTCCCCTACCCCCTGATATTTCGAGGTTTTCGCCAAACCCCCTTTCCCCCCTTAGAACCTCACGTCATTAATGGACGGCCCCTTAAAGTGTACATAATTCGAAATGTTTATTTCTTTTTTCTGCTCTTAGAATAAATTTGCTAAAAACCATGAAACATTTTATAGCTTTTGTTCTTGATTTCTTTATATTTATGATATTTCAAACAATCATTTCATCAACGTTCTCATCAAAGCTTGTATAGCCAAATAACATTAAATCGATATCGCCGCCATAGTTCGATCCCCACTCAGGGGAATAATTTTTTTTAACAAGTGCAGCGTTGTTTTGTCCCTTGCAGGAACGGAGTGTCTTAACACTAGGCCAAGCTAAAGCGGAATAACATGTAAACTTAAACAATATATAGAAATCTTACCTAAACCTATTAGGCGGTGGTACAGCCGGTGTGACAACGGGTGACGAAGCGGGCGGTGTGGCAATCGGCGGCGGGGTCAAAGGTGGGGTCGCATTCACTTTGTCCCGTTCCAGACGCCCCGCCACCGTGAACAGAGAGGCGTCGTTCTGCGGGACACGTTTTCGCCATCCCTGAAAAAAATATTTTGTTAAAATACTTAGAAAAAGTCCAGAGAAGTCCAGACAAGTCCAAAGAAAAGTCTAGCCTTTGATTATTCATTAGAATCAATCAGGATTACCTTAACTGATCATCGTTACAAATTAATACATAGCTTTGTATCAGTTTGTAATAATTATTACTTTTACATAGTTTAAAAGGAAACCACATCCATCGTAGATTTACTAAGCAATGTGACGTAATATAATGCGAATTTCACCAAAACAGACTAATTGAAATATGGGTGACTTGTACAATGTTTGTATATTACATTGGCTAGAAATCATCAGTTATGTGATATCATATAAAACGTCACTTTTAGCTGTTTATCTTTATCATATCTGTCATAATTAGAAAACTAAACAACCCGTGGATTACTATTATCTAATATAATAAAGATGCTGTGATTCGTATACCCTGGTTACTAAATAAAGCCTTAGGGCTTCGTCGCAGGGACAGCAGATTTCTAAAGTCTTTTTTTCTTTCTTTATATTACGCAAAACGTTGTACGACTCTTGAAAAACCGTGTAGAATTTGACCCCAAAATGCTAGTATGTCGTACAAACCGAAAACATTAAGCCAATAATGATTTGAAGAGGGAATGTTGGTCATTCCACGAATTGCATTATATCAGTATGCGGTCAATGACTCATTATGGCTATGGTTTGAAGTTACTCATACAATTTAAAATGCCTGTGCTTTAGAAATACTGGTTCTATTTAATAGGTTAATTAAATCGTATGGTAGCTTCATATTAAAAGTGTAAAAAGTGTGTTGATTTAGTTCGGCGGGAAACGAAGTTTTCTTTTTAAACATTGTAAGCTTTTGTTCAAACGTTAACATATACTCGTATATATATATATATATATATATATATATATATATATATATATATATATATATATATATATATATATACGTGTATATATATACATATATATATATATATATATATATATATATATATATATATATATATATATATATATATATATATATATATATATATATATATGTGTATATATATACATATATATATATATATATATATATATATATATATATATATATATATATATATATATATATATATATATATATATATATATATATATATATAATAATACAGTATAAGTACAAATGACAAACACCAGCCTTGTTTAAAACCCTTTGTCTGTCAACCATTTTCCTCCTTTACCATTTACGCATATAACCATACGAACGTAAAAAACGTAAATTATGACGTAGTGTAAAAAGCGAGAGCACGGAACCAGTAGACTTGACCGACTTTGTTAAGGATTTCGAAAGACGGAAACATTATAGGCAGCATAGGTCGAGCCAATTAACAGTAAAACAATACAAAACAAAATCGCCTTGATATTTCCACAAATCCTTTAAATTTATTAGCACATTACCACGTCAGTGTTTACAGCCAATGCTTAAGTTTTCAGTGACCAATTAAATCATAAATCGAAAATTTAACATAATATGCATATATTTTGTTTTGGTAAGTATTTAGGCAAAGCGCAACCTTGAGTCCCGCCACTCTAGACGCGACGCCTCAAATTCAGCGGAAAGTGGGGTACGGAGGTGGAACGGAGTGTCTTAATACTAGGTTCCCAAGTTCCCTCTGCCTAGCCTGCCCATGTGCGGAATAAAGTGTGAAGCCCAGTAGAGCTTCTTATAGAAGTGTTTCTTATGTAATTATACTATATTTCATATCTCTCCTAAACGTGTCTAAAGTTTGCACAAAGCATGATCTGTACAATCACATTGTAAAACAATGAAATACGAGCGTGTGAACTAAACCATTAGTGTATATGTAACCGCTAATGTATAATTAACAGCAATAATATCAATCAAATGGATCCAATTGAAGATCGTTTACTAACAATAGCACTATCATCAATTAACAAACTGTGTACTCTAGCGAGTACTTTTTTTGTCAAGTCTAATTTTACGGTCTCGCTAACGACCACAGTAACGTTATTTCGATAGCATTAAGCAGTCAGTGATAGAACATACATGCATTACAAAGTACACAGTGTTTGTGGTTTTGGAGCGTGACCGTTTGACCGCTTTCTCGGTAGGAAGTTACATGCAAATTGAAGATACTTGTCCACTAAGCGATATATTTAAGTAGGAATTACATACGCTTTTGTACGCTTTTTAACAAAAGCGTACTGTATTTATAAAAAGGTAAATGTGCTCCCAAAAAGTTAATTTTCTAAAGGATCATCAAAACAAATCTTATGCTGTAAATTGTTATCAAGTGATGTATAATGTTTTCTATATTGCTTTAAAATAAAAAAATCTTACTATTTAACAAAAATTTAACTACTATTGGTACCTCAACTTATTTTTTCATAAGTTTTGTCTTAATACCGTGCAGCCAAGTAATATCCTCACGAGTGGCGGAACTCAACACTGTGCTTAGCCTCGTTACCAGAGCGAAGTTATGAAATATTAATATATATTTTCTCGAGAGGGGTATCATTTCCCCGCGTTTACAGTAGGAAGCATGTGTATCTGCGCCACGATAGACTTTAATTAAGAAATCAAACTGTTGCGTCTATTTTATAAGGGTGCTTTTTACCTGTGCTGCTGTTTCCAACTTGGTTCTTCTGTCAGCTAAAATGTTGTTTCCTAATTCATTATCTTCAATATGCACCTTCTTCTTCTCATCTACAACAGCGTTTAAAGATTCCTGTAACAATATATATATTTTAATATTATTATTATTATAAGTTATTTATTTTATTGTTATTATATTTCAGCAGTTTAAAAACAAACATATTTCTCTTCATAAGAACGTGTGTATACTCGATGTATCAAATATAATAAGTAAAGTAATGTTATTATATTTTTTCACATGTTTACATAAGTAAAACATTACAAAAAGGAAAAAAGTGATCCATTTTAAATCATCAGAATTTCTCAATTCATTTAAACTCTGTATTTCTAAAATTCTCTACCTAATTTAATAACAAAAAGAACAAGCAATTAGTTTTCATATCAAAATACATCATGACATAAGTCATGTTAAAAGATAGCGTGAAAGATGTTAATCGTTTTATCCTACATCAGTAAGAAGGTATTACGTAGGTCTATGAGAATGACAATTATTTCACATTCGCAGCCTAAATATTGTATAAGACAATGAAAAGAGAAAAGTATGTAATTAAATGTACGCGTGTAATGAAATGTTTATATACAAGAGACGTGCCTCATTATGATCCACGGTGTCGATATCGAATTTCTTAAAAACAGGTTTCAGATTTCCATTGCTTGCGTTTTTTGTTTTTAATCTCAATTCTCCTATGACAGAACCAAAATTCAATCCACCTGGTAGACCCGTTTGTTTTTCCAAACGTTTTAATAACAAAGGCTTATCTACCGTGGCATTATCAGTTTTATTTACTTCAGTCTGGTTTTCTATTGCACATTCGGTTATAATTGCATCAAGATTTTTAAAACGATCTCCAATTTCATCTATTGATTCTTGTAATTTCATCGCCTTTTCGCTTATAGAGCTTTTCTTTTTGGACGGCTCTATGTCAGCATCGTCAATAGGTTTAATTAAGGAGCATTCGTTCAACGATAAGTTTTGTATTATCGATTGTAATTTGTCATCGTTTAAAACTGTCTTTTCTAAAAATTCTGCAAAACGTTCCTTAGGTGGACTATGTCTTTTGAATTTTTCATGATTATTTTGGGTCGATTGTTTTAATATAGAGCTGGGAGTAACTAAGTTTGTGTTTACTACATTTTTGGGTATATCAGTAATTACTTCTTCTTTTGGTACGTTTTTGATAATAATTTCGCTCTGTAGGTCTCTATATATAGAAACATTTGATACACTTTTATTTTCCTTCTCTATTGATTTAATTTCAACGGCCTGATAAGTTTCTTCGTCCGTGGCTTTTTGACGTCCAGGTTTATCATCAAATACATCTTTACTGTGATCTATACTGAGCTCATTTTGTAATGTACAAGGGCTAGCTTTTAAACTGGGCTGCAAATTTCTCGCAAACACAAATTTCCATATTAGGTACAAAATTGCACCAAATGCAATGATTACTCCGTAAAACATTTTTATAAATCCAATCACATCACTGACTAGTAAAATTTATAACACTACACATAACACATTGTTGTTCATTTATAATAAAGCAATAAATTGTTCATGCACTTGTATCACAAATGTCATGCATCCATTACGACGTCAGTAATTAAGCTAAACGCTAAAAAATATTTAAAGTTATGTAAGTACATATATAAATCTTCTTTGTAAAAATATTCAAAAGACATTAGAAGTGTTTGTTAAAAATGTGTGAAACATAAATGACTCAATAATGCGAGTGCATTGAGAGGTTGACAAATGTAAACTGATCGAACAGTGGCTATTATCTGGCACTGAGCGCCTGTGACTCAGGTGCAGATCCTAGAATGCTGGTAAACATTATCGATCCAATAGTTGTAATAAATGACGCATAACACATGATGCGAGAATAGTAAATATTGAAGGTGCGCCAAAGAGTATAGTTTAAGACGACCTTGACCACAAATAAAAACCACGCCTAGCAAAATTTAGTGTTAATAACCCTTTTTTTGTTATGATCACAGGCCACCGATTATTATTGTAATCAAGAACGTAATTTGTTGATCGCCGTTTAATAAATAATGCATGAAGCAGATTTCATATTAGAGATAAATCATGCTTGTTGGATACAAACAAGGAGTTCTTATAAATGGAAATTATAAGTGTTTACAGATAAACAAGAGTGCAACAGAACATGCATCGACCTTTCAGATAACAGAGACATCATAATACAAAATTAGTTAGAATGTTACAAGCAACCATAAAATATAATTGAGGATAAATAAACGATACAATAATATTTGCGTTTTCTCATGTAAATAAAATTATCATCATTATAATAATATGTAAGTTCATCGCAACTTCCCAAATACGTAAACTTGAACTTGATCGAGCCTAAAACGGTGCGACAAAATGGTCACGAAGCTAATTAGGGTTTACCAAATATATTGTGAGAATGTTTACTTCGTTTCTTATACAGATGTCTATACTCAACAGTGTTTATAATTTAATAGCTTTGATTATACTGCAAATTTCCAATACAAGTAATTCATAACAATCTTGCGTTCAATGACAAACTAATAAAGGTTTTATTGCCACGAAGATATGAATTTTATTAAATGATTGAATATTGACATTATCGATCACTTATTTGGTCGATTGATGTCACTTTCTTAGCTAAATATAAAATATAATATTTAGCATCTATTTATGTCGAACGAATAGTTCGCGCCATATCAAATCAATGATCACGTAGAGTGCATATATTAAAAATTTACGGTTACACATCATAATCAATATCTTAGGCAGGACATATTTAAGGCGACATGATAAATACAAGGATATGTATGTTAAACAGAGAAAGTAGGATAATCATTGAAAGTCACTATGAATTATAATTTAGAAAAATGCATTATAAACATGCAAAAACCCAGATAGGCAAAGAAATTTGCGAAAACATATATGATTTGGAGATAACCGGGATACATAGACAAGATAAAACACCGATAACGACGATAACACTGTAAGTAAGACATCAGATGACGAAGATTGGTGATAATATTTAATAATACTCTGATTATAATTATATTCAGTTAAATATTTATATTTTATCTAAATATATATACTATAGTATAAAAGAGTTTCATAACAGCTATCAACAAAACATTTTATATTCCAAACTTCACAAGTTAACTTAACAGCCACATCGTAAAAGTGACGAAGAAATTTCACCAAATATAATATATACGAAATGTTAGATTACTTGGCACTTTTCAATTCAAAATTGCGATGTATCGGAGAAAGCGAAATTTCTGTAATTTTAAGTATATTCGTGTAGGCTGCGCACGCGCACGTCAAGCGAGGCCGCCAAAACAACTGGCGATGTGCGCCGGCGGGTCTACATCGAGAGGGTCATCACATACGCAATACGAATACCACATATGGTTATAAATTAACAACTATTATTTGGTTATTACGTGAATCGACTGCAAACAACGCTTTGGCGTAATTGGAAATCGTTTTTAAAGCATCCTTTATTAAAAGTGTTTTAATTATGAGTTATTTGATAATTTGAAGGGAAACTGTAATTACATATGTATTCTTATAATTTTTATTATGCAATTACATCTGTAATTTCATTATATTAATGAAACAATGAAATATAAAACGCTATATATGTTATTAGAATTTTCACAAATAATTTTCTAATAGTAAATCTTTTTTAAGATAAATTATTAAGAAGTGACTAGAAAAATTTAACAATAATTATAATGAATGTTTACAAGCACACCGGTGGCCAAATTTATATATAGTTATTCGCTTTCGGCCAAATGTGAAGCATCTGTATCGGATTCGTTGGCACACTTTACGTTCTAATGAGATTCCGCTAACGTTATACATCATATTCAGTAAATAAAAAATATACAAGAAAACTGCCATCAGATATAGCAATTTTATCAAATTAAGGATCAACTCACACAAATTAAAATATAAGGTTTAATTCATTATTTTAGATATTTTATTATGAAGATAGAAAAAATATATTCAATCGTTCCTTTATGTCTACATATACACACATTCATTAATATACATGTAATATAAATAGGCTAAGAAAGCTAAATAAAAGTTATATTTATAATAATTTTACTTAAAAAGAATATATATACAACTAACATTGTTTAAGTTCAGTCTGGCTAAAAGTCTTTGTCCTCTCAAACAATAAATACCTCGCCGAAGCATTATTACTTGTAATATATTATTTTTATACCGCGCTATAAAATATAATAATGCGGAAAAGATACTTCAGATAATAAGCTTAAGTATTTTTTATTATATATTCGTTGAGTCGTAAAGCACTATAACATACTATGTACAAACATCCATTTAAATAACTCTATGAATTTGTTTTACAAAATATTTTTAGTAAAAGAAATAAACAAACAAATAAGCAAATACAATAATATTTACTGCAAAAAGAACAAGGGCTGTATCTTTTAAAGTTAAGCCACTTGAGCATTTAAACGTAATCTTTCTGTAGAAATAAATCAAATAAAGTAATGCGGTTTTGCATACATTAAAAAACGAATGCAAAATGCAAGGCTTGGCAAGGCTCAACAGAAACCAGTTCGCATTCGTGACGCTAGCTATCTTAGCGTTAAGCATTTTATGCAGGGTTGATACTTTAACATATAAATTAATTTTATATCTCTACTATTTTTTAAAAAAAAGAAAAGTGTTCGTAAAACAAAGATAATATCATTACTACTTTTATATGTGGCTTCGCCCGCTTGGTTAAATAACGAAGACTAGAGCATCATGAACTCGAAAGCTTTCAAATTTTACGTTAACAACGTTTCTTATAGTGTGTGCTATAAAGTCTACATAGAATATATGACATCATGTATATCACATAGTTATATTTATTCATCGAAGAAAGTTATAAAGGCTATAACATCGTCCAATAGCACAACGAAGCTGCCTCGGCTATAAATGGACTATCCAACAATGAATTTTTCAATTTGAACCAGTAGCTGCTAAAATCAGCGCACCCAGGCGAATAACTCTTTAGCTTTATCACATACATAAAATATTGTCGGTTTCCTATACTAGCCTTTGTACAATTGTTAGTTCTCGCCTACACAAATTCGATATGGTGAGATAAACAACCATTGCTGTAGCATTTGACTACGTAAAATGACAGACTTCAAGAATACAATATTTAAATATTATTTATGTTAACTTTTTAACCATGAAAAAGCTAAGCAGTTTTTTTTTATATTAGGAACATAAAAACTAACCAAGACAACCCTATTGAAAGGTGAATAATTCTGAATAGACCTTAAACCCTTAAAGATTTGTTCTTTAAAACTTTGTTACTCTTTCTCAAAATTATGTTGCAAAAGCTGCTGCATAATTAGTATAATGACAATAATACTTGTATAGAACATTCTTAAATTCATCCATTCCATTCATTTGTTGTTTATGTATTTTTTCTTCCAAAATAATTAGGACTACGCGGACTTTCAATCAAATATGTAAAACAGTGTTATGTCAGGATGTCAGGATCGGATCAGTGACGTGTCAGGACTGAATGTCAGGAGTTCTGACGCTGTTTTGATATATAACTTACTTTATTAGAAATAAATGATAATAAGGACGACGGTGAGTTCCAACGCTCGTTCAAAGAAGTCTCGAAAATTCGATAGAAAGTGGGAAACAGAGCACACCCTGTGCCTTTTTATTACTTTAAAGATCAAAAATTACGGATACGTAATTAAATTACAAAAACAATAATAATTCCAATTATAATTACATATTATTCTTATAAGCTTACGTAGCGTAACGTTTTTAATTTGAAATCCAAATCATAAACTTTGCGGTGTCTTTAATTAGATCTTTTATAAGAAATTTCTAATTTTTCTGAGGGGAAATAAGTAGTAGTAGAAGAAACAATTCAAAACACCCATGTTATAAAAATTATAAATACTAATTTTTATAAACAACTAATGCCCTTTATCCTGATCGAGTTACACCAGGGTAGTCTGAGAAGTTTTCGACCTTAACCTGAAGATGTAAATTATAGCTACAGAATGTAAATTATAGCTACAGAATTTCTTTGTTCTTCTGTTTAAAGTTACTAAAGTTTCACCCATTTTGAACGCGTAGTTTTTATGTAACAGTCTATAGACAGAACAGACATCAGACAGTATTTATGGCGTGAAGTAGTGGCTTCGGCCACTGCGTTTCGCATTCGGTAATGCCGGGCCCCGATGCTCATCTCTTATAGACCGGCAATGCTCTTGTAGCTCCTCTGGTGCTACATTGGCCCGTGGACGGCGGTGAACACTTACCATCAGGTAACCCGTACGCTCATTTGCCGTGTCTTTCCATAAAAAAAGATTTCCGTTTTTCAAAATTTGGACTAAATAAAGTATAGAGCTGTCATTGAAAGCCTTCGCAAATAAAAGATGAGTTGGATTCAGTGTATGGGGACACTGCACCATCATTTACCAGTGAAATTTTGGGCTGCTGAATTTAATTAAAAGTGGTCGTAAGATCGGCCTATAAAGATCGGGAGACGATAAACGTTCGGGATGTCCAAAAACTACAACTGCCGACGAAAACATTAAAGTGGCGCTAGAAGACCGCCGAATTAAAGTGAGAGAGATAACAGAGGTTATGAATGAACATAATTAAGAACGTATTTTTCACATATAAAATAAATTAATTATTTATGTATAATACGCCTAAATTATTTATGTTTAAATGTTATTGAAAAGTTAATTTCTAATATAAGCTCTTAATCCAAAGCTTAAGCATAGTACTTACACAAACGACCTTAAATCATAATCTGTTTAAGCACTAGTGACCTCTTTCCTAACATGGAGTAAAGAGATCTACGAAGTTAGGTTAAGCATATACGGCAGTATATTTACACTTCAAAGACAAAGGCGCACTGCTTTATTTTTTCAGATTTTTGCCTTACTTAAATACTTCAAGTAGCTTTAATAATGCGATTACCGGTGAACTTTTTTTTAAGAAAATAAACTATATATCCTAAAATCAAGTTATATAATAATGAATCAGTGATACGCAGTTAGCTAATCGCTCATTAGCACAGTTTTTAACTTACATCAGCTTCACGCTGTATCCCGCACATGGCAGGGTAGGCAGAGGGAACTTGGTAACCTCGTTTTATGAAACTCCGATCCACTTCCGTTCCCCGGTTTCCGCCGTATTTAAGGTGGTGTGTGTTGAGTAGCGGATCTCGACGCCGTATTATTATTCCAGCATTCCGTCGATTTGTGGCATTGTATGTAGTTTCTAACTGAATCATCCACTTAGAATAAAAGTATTTTTTTTTTGTGAATGGCCTTGATCATTGCAGTGTTCTAAGATATTTTATAAAAATTAGATTACCAATTCAAGAACTACAAGCAATGCTGTTTTTGTTTTTCGATTTTTCGGTTTCAGAGTTTAATCAAATGTTAAATTTTCTTGTATTCTACCTACACTATGGCTATAATTGACGTCTATCTGCGTCGATATTTATATCTTATTTTATATACAATTACTCAATAGAATTAATTTACATTATTATTTTATCAATGAAGACAGAGTAAATGTATTCATAAAATAAAAATATATGCTGCTATAGTTGAACAAATTTCTATAACTAATTATTACTTTTTAATATTTATAACTTCAATTAAAAAGTTACTGATCTTAAATAGATCAGTAACTTTTTAATTGAAACTCTGCTATATTAAAACATAGTAATCCAAGAAGTTTATCTGCTTATAAGATTAATTAGAAGTAGACAAGAGTCGATAATCATAAAGTAAATCGTGTACTTTAAAAAAAAATATTAAAGTAAATCTTTAAAATACTTAATATATGAAATTTAAAATGCACTACAATTACTTTTGTGCTCAACTCTTGAACTAAAGCTTTATAGAAGGTCCTCCATATTGCTAATAGATGGCGCTGTGCATCAACAATGAAATTTAGTAACTTATGTCAAGTATTATATAGATGGCGTCGTCGGCGACTCTCTGATAAAAAGATAATTGAAGCTACATTAAAAAAATCTCAAATACTTAAGTATAAATAAAAAACGTAACATAAAAATAAGAAAAAGGGACGATATATTTAATTTGTATTCAAAAACGTAGTTAGGTAATAACGTATTTTAATAATCCACTTTACAACAATAGCTTTTTTAAGCTTTTTAAAGCTTTTTTAAGCTTTACGAAGTCTATAGGTACTTATTATTATAAAGCAGAAAATTTTGTCGGAATTCTGACTGATGTTGTTGGTTCGATCGAATACATTGGTTTGAAGTGGAAAATATTGCAAAAACGGGAAAGTTAAAGCGTTTTTAAGAATATGATACACAATTCTTATATATTTTTAATTGACCAAGCGACGCCGCATCTAAAGCTTATATGAATGACATAAATTAAATGTGAGCTTTTCGTGACCGAGATATGTAATCGTAGTAAGGAAGACCTCTATAATATCCCAATAAAGTAAAAGGTTAGAAATTGACATTTCGGTTTTATATAGGCCAGTGTTTGATTAAGCACGAGGCAACCTTTACATTGATGTCAATATTTGAGGGTTAAATGAATTTTATACTTTAATCAAACCTTATATGAGATATTAGTTTTTATCAATTTATACTCGTAGATAAACTCAAATCTTGATATAATCGTTGATTTGTTATAATGAACAAAGATTCATCAAAAGTTAAAAAAATAAATATGTTTAAATTATTAACTTGTAATTAATATTTTGTAGTAAAAAAAATATACAGTAGATATATAAAAAAATAACGTACATCATAACGTATAGTATTTCAAAGAATTATATATCTATATATATATATATATATATATATATATATATATATATATATATATATATATATATATATATATATATATATATATATATAATTCTTTTAAATATTATATATATATATATATATATATATATATATATATATATATATATCTAAATCGTTCTACTAGACTAGACTGTAATAAAATACTAGTCAAAGTTCCTCGACCTTTTAACTAAAACGTTAATATCGTGTGACTGATAAGGATCGGTCCAAAGGGTTATTAAGGTTAATGTTTTTCCGAACAGAATATACCCTGGAAATTGTCAGCTCATTTCAATTTAACCAGTTTTGATCCTTATTCGTTAACAAGTAAAGCTCAGAATATATTATCTATGAAATTAATTACATGATGCATTTGCCAAAATTCCGAGCCATATTCTCATATGCTACACAAACTTTCCTTTTTGTCTGGACTTGAGTAATTACAATTTTATTCAAAGTAAAGGATTTGTTGTATAATAAGTGTCTGACTAAGCAAAAAATTTACTTACTATATCAGCTTGAACAATATTAGCATTTTGATTACAAGAAAAAATATTTTTAAAGTGTTTTATAATTAAATCATGTTAGCGATGAAAAATTAAGAAAAAATCTTACTCTCCTAAGTTTCCCATCAATGTTTTCATACTTTCGGCGTTGACTTTTTCGGTAATATATATCTCTTTTAAATTTAGAGTCAGTCTATTTTAGATTGACTATATAAAATTAAAAGAGATATTGCCGAAATTTATGCATCGTTATTATTTTACCGGATGCGAAGAAGCGAAGGTACTTTACTGTTTTATCTACCAGTAATAAGTCAGAATGCCTAATAGAATATGAAAAGGTGGAGTTTGAACCTATAAAGCTCTTAATTGTTTTAAGTCATACATAAAACTCCGAATATAAGTAAGGAAGGTTAAATAAAAGCTGCCACTAGGCGTAGACGATCTTCGCAAAAAAACACATAATCAATGCTTACCAAAATCAAGGTTGCTTATGTACTAACCAGAGATATCTCTGTTTGACGCATCGCGTTTGTTCACGATAGATACATTCAGTATTGTATTAAAATTATTATATTACATACGTACTCATATCTATCTAGTCACTTAATGGAGAGAAAACAAAGTACATATTGTTTCGGTTTGTACCTTTCTTCTCGTGTTAGTGTTGCTTTTATCAAAAATATTTGTCTGTACAATATAGAAAAGCTCATTAAGCTCACACGTGAAGCTTTTCAATTTAATTATTAAATAACAATTTAGCTTTTAACCTTGTACGTTCGAGAATAGTTTCAAGTTAAATAAATTAGTACATGTTATATATAAGTATTAGGTATATATAGATATTGTATAAACGTACACGTATAAAGGTATATTTTATATATGTATTAAACGACTTCCGCGTCGTGCCTAATGACGGGATACACGACATTTCCTGATTAATAATAACTATACGTGGTGGTTTGCAAATAATGGCGGAAAATTAATAATATGTATTGCCATATATTACTACATAGTCATAATAATGTTTTGTGATTGAAATAAGAAATGAATCTACATTTTTGTACTTTCTCTTATTTATTTTTTACTATACTTATGTATTAACTGTATTAAAAATCTTATGTATTAACTGTGTTAAATATCAGAGTTTAACGGAAATCTGGAGAAGTAGTAGTAGCATTATTAGCTTAATGCAAATTTGAGTAATTTTAGTCGGAGTGAAACAATACATTTGAGACAAATACAACCACGGAAAAACACAAACCGCTAAACAATGTATTGAGTCACAAAAATAAGACATCAATAGATACTTATTATTAATATAACTTTACATGTTCCTTTACATTATTTAAATACAATCTATATTTTCCTCAAGAAATTAAAACTCAATAGAATGAAAAAAGGAGTTTTATCTATTTCTTAAAAATCGTTATCTTCTGTGGAACTGTGATAATCGGTAGACTTAAAGGATTATCGTTCATGCAGCTTAACAAAATCTAAATAAAATATATACAATGTTTAACTTGTACGGGCAATAAAATATTTTATCAGTATAGGTATAAAAGTAGGCTTCTTTATTATATGGGAAACATTGCTTAAAGTATTGTCTTTATCTAATATGGATTGAAAATTTATATTATGTCATTGTTCTGCAAAGAACATTGTAATTTATGAATAGAGCTCGAGCTATTGTATGCGGCTGTGGATCATATTTGAATACTTTGAAACAAAAAGAGAATTACTTTTACCATGTCTACTGGCAATTGTACTATATTATATTAAATAAATAATTTAATTACTCATGAAGATTAAAAAAAATATATTTTTTAACTATTATTATATATTATTATATGATATCAAAAAGTGGAATTTAATTATTTTTTAAATATCTATAGCAAAACACTATTTTTTTCATCATGCAGGAAAAGCGATAGCCTTATGATGTATATCTTTGCCTCTTTTATCAAATGTCGACTTTACCACTATTGTAAATGTCACAAGGCTTTTTATTTTACCACAAAAAATATAACATTTAGTAGTAAATATTTATTCGTAGCACAGATGCGCATATGACTTATTTCATTTCCGATCACATTTAACAAACTAAACACACATTTTGTTTTATGGAAAAGACGGCAAACGAGCGTACGGCCACGGCCCCTTGTAAGTCCAGAGGAGCGTTGCCGTACTTTAAGGTGGATGGGCACCGGGGCCCGGCATTACCTAACGCAAAACGCAGTGGCCAAAGCCACTACTTAATGTCGGTATTAAATGTCGGGGGTGGTAGCAATCCGGTCGAGTCTGCCCATGCGTGTTGCCAATGATGGCAACTCTCCCACACGTACTTTAGTCGCCTCTAACGACACCATCAGTACCAGGGTGACCCTATTTTAAGCCGGAATCACACGGCCAAAAATAATAATATGAATTTCAGCTTACAATAAAAAGGATGCTAAAATAAAAAAAAAGTATGCGAAAAGCATGCATATACTAACATTAATCCTGTTCTTGGCCCGCTCTATCGCTTTGGAATCTTCCCTTTCCGGACTGAGCCGACAGACCCTAGCGCGCCAGTCGTTAGCGCCAGCCGCCTGGAGAGCCGCTAGTCTGAAATTACAAAAACTTTTATTTGGAAAGCTGTTGAATATAAATAATTATTATTTCTAATGTTACTTTAGCAATTTAATAACGATTTAATTTATTAGGACAGATTACATTTTAACAAAATAAAAAAACTTATTATGAAAAAACATATGAGGACGAAACATATTTTATGTGTTTGAAGTTTTATTTTTATTTTGCATACAGTAATATTCACAAAATTATAACCAAAAATTTCACTTGTAATTTGTAATCAAAATTGTTATTAGAAGTTCAACAAAAATGAAATAAATTTGTTAAAAAAATATTCTATTTTATCATAGTAGTCAAATTGCAAATAATTTAATTATTCTATATATTTTAGAAAATAATTCGAGGGGGATAAGAGAGGGAGTGAGAGTGGCACTTAAGATTCGCCTATGTTTAACAAGCTGACGTCGATGTTGAGAGAGCACTTCTACATTTTCTTCTTTATTGATTGAATTGATAAAATAAAGCACCCCACAGACGGAGAGGTCTTATCAACAATGCAAGCTAGAAAATTAAAAATATTACATTTTATCTTTCTATAAGTTCCGATACTCAACACATGATGTATTGAAAATTGGTACAGATTGATCATATTTTTTATATAAAATATAAACGAAATATAGACGTTCACGCTGTTTCCCGCCAAGGCAAGAAAACCTACAGTTAAGTTAAGTTAAAAACTTCCGTACCCTACTTTCGGCCTAATTGTAGAAGTATTACGTGTTAAGTGGTGGAACATGAGTGTTTTTTAATGTTTTTTAACATCCTCGAGTGGGATCGAAACACATTTAAATATATATTTGTATATATTTACTGTTATATACAATATAACTCAACTCAGCTTCGCACTGTATGCCGCACATTGCAGGGTAGGCAGAGGGAACTTGGGAATCTAGTGCTAAGATACTCCGTTCCACTTCAATTCCTCATTTTCCGCCGAATTTTGAGGCATAACATATTGAGTAGCGGAACTCAACGCCGCGTTTGCCTTGTACTAGAGCGAAGAAATGAAAACATTAAATATTTAAATTGAAAATATTAAATATTTCATTTCCTCGAGTGGGGATCAAACCAACAACCCAACGGTTACAGTCACACGTTTGTGCCGCTGTGCCACGACAGGCCTCAATATAAACAAATATATTATAACATATACATATACATGTATATAAAATATAAAACAAATCGATAACACTACAAATAATAGCGGGACATCGATACAAGAAACAGAACTAAAACAAATCATATCGTACACTTCCAAGTAGTTAACGATGATTAGATAAGATAGCATTATGTACATTACATCAGCTACTAATGATTTCTTTAATACTTGACCGACGTATTGTATTCTTTAAAATTTAAAGCTTTTTATTGCTCAGGTGCATTGTATTGGAACGGAAAAAGAGAGCATAGGTAAAGGAAAGGTAAAGGAAGGTAAGTCAGTGTTGAGAATTGTACTCCATTTCAAAATATGACACTGTCTTACTCTATTTTTCTACCAGATTCTGAAGGTATTGTGTATAGAGTGGCGTAACTCAACACTGCGCTTTGACACGTTACCATAGCCTTAGTGAATCGAACCTATGGCTTGTGCCCCTGCGCAACTACAGTCCCCAATATACTAAGCTAAAATATACAGAAATAACTTTATTTCTTGTATATGAGGTGTACGATCCTTTTCGTGTCGTTTATCAGTTATGTACATTCTGGCAAACATTTAATTAAACTAGTTTTATAAATGATTTGATAGTAAATAATTATGAACAAAGGTATTGGAAAGTAGCGTATTACAATATTTGAATAGAACAACAATTCTAGATGTTGCGGTAGGTCGCCGTAATAAGTTTGGATAGATAATAAACTCGTTAAT
The DNA here is from genome assembly GCA_019049475.1 of Eueides isabella. Lineage (NCBI taxonomy): Eukaryota > Metazoa > Arthropoda > Insecta > Lepidoptera > Nymphalidae > Eueides > Eueides isabella. The sequence continues at coordinate 4,350,701 of CM032394.1, read as the reverse complement.
TCTTTTAGATAAGCATTATTTGTTTATAGTATAAAGAGACTACAGTATTATGTACCTATATGAAAAATATATTTAAGATACAGAACATTGTTCAGAAATATGAAAAAATATAAGAACAAGCTAAAGATGTCATAAAAAAATTCTTCGAAAAAATAAATAATTCAAAACGAAATGTTTATTTTCATACAAACGTCAGCTGCCTCAGATCTGGTAATCATCAAATATATATTAAGATGTTTGATTAAATGAAAATAGAAGCAATCGAAACAAATGCACAATGTCGTCGACCCTGCAATATTATCGCCTCAAGTGCGCGCGCTTGCACTAGAGGAAATACAGATTAATATTAATTATTTTGTCTGTCTGTTGATAATGTTCTAAACAAATGTCATATTAATTCACACTGTGCGCTTACAAAAAAGTACAGCATAATATTATAAATAATCATATAAATTAATAATGGACCACAGCGACGTTCAATAGTCTTCCTTTGAGCTGTTATAATTATTTTATAAGAACTTAAATAGATACACAGCAGTACAATGATAAATACAAGGAAAACATAAATAATTTAGTTTAATTATTCACCTTTCAGCAATGGTGCCACCACGGTTTGGCATGTCGGCGTTCGTGGCGCTCCGTTGTACGCCACCGCCGAACCTGCAGACAAGCGCATATTTGTATATTCATTATCAAATTTTATTTACATGTCTTTTATAGAATAGGAAAAGTTAAAAAATAAACAGAAAAAACACTCATAGAGCAAATTTTGTCTTAACTTATGAATACGACAATAAAAAGTAATAATAAAAATATTGTTATTTCATTTTGTTTAAAATGAGAAAATTTCAATATATAAATTTGTACTAATTTTAGACTATAATTATAATAAATACATTTTCATTATAAATTGAAGACGCTCTATGGCCAAAGTAAAAAAAATAAATATACGTGTAAATATTTGCCGAAATACCGAAATTTACCTGGGCTTTTCGAATTGCTCTTTCAAACTCTTAAAACTGAAGAGTCTTTCCTCCACGGGCCTCATTGATAGCATTTTGACTTAAAACTCGACTGCACTTAACAAAAATAGCTCACTGATATAATATGGCTATCAAATACTACAAAAAGCTATACAAAAACTCAAGTTAACATGTCTAAAACAGGATGAAAGGGTTTCAAAAGACAAAAAAAAGGTTAAAAATAATTTCGAGTCAGTGTGACAGTGTCATCGGTTCGATAACGAGCGCGTTCAAATTATAACTGAAGTAAAATGAAGTTTGTATACGTCCCTTTCAACGTCACAGGCCTCCGTTATCCTTGCGGGCCATTAAAGTAGTAGTGTAAACAAAGTAGACAAACATCGTTAGCCGCTTAGATATTGTAGAATGAATTTTGTTATTTAATTACTATTCAATAATTATATATTATTGACAATATTTATTATCTCGTTGCTTATGTTGTATAATGATTATTATTATTATTTTTTTTTGTTAAATTTTAGAGTGATTAGACATTTCCTCTCTAGTAACGATCTAATTGCACTAGATTTACTTGCTAGACTTAATTTAGCTGGTATTGCATATATGAACACTCACTCACTCACTCAGCTTCACGCTGTATCCCTCACTAGGCAGGGTAGGCAGAGGGAACGGAAGTGAAACCTAGTGTTATGACACTCCGTTCCACTTCCATTCCCCACTTTCCGCCGAATTTGAGACAATGCGTGTTAAGTGGCGGAACTCAACGCCGCGCTTTGCCTTATATATGAACAATGTGTTGTATATATAAAAAAGTAATTACTTACATCTATTTATATATAATATGTCTTATATCAATAGCGCCTTGTATATTAATAATATTTTTAAAATATAACCGCATACTATCTGTTACATTTAAGACCATATGAGTTAGAACAATAGAAATATTTTTTTTGGTGGTACAGGGGCACAAGCGTGCGTCTGTTTAATACAAAGCTTATGGGTTGAGCTGTTTATTACAAAGGTTATGGGTTCGATCCCCACACGAGGAAATAAAATGTTTAATATATTTATTTCTTTGTTCCGCTGACAAGACTGAGCGGGGCGTCGAGTTCCACCACTCAATAATCAATAGCTCAAACTTGGCATAGTAGAGAACGGAACGGAGTGTCTTAACACTAGGTTCTTAAATGCCCTCACGTTTAAAGTTAATAATAATATTGAACTAAAATTGAACACGCGAGTTACGATGTTATTTCCTCATTAGTGACTATCAAACTAAGTATTTCCATACGAGCTATGAGTGTCGTATACATATACTTCCATATATAGATACAGTAATTACAAACTCGGTCGACGATAATATCCCGTTAGTTTACAGTAAAACGGAGGAAAGAGTTCAGATAAGCCGCCCTGCTTTGTAATTGAATTGACAGTAACTTCTACTTGTTGAATAGTAGTAATAAATAATATACTTAGCTTCACGCTGTATCCCGCACATGGCAGGGTAGGCAGAAGGAACATGGGAACCTAGTGTTAAGACACTTCGTTCCACCGTTCCCACTTTGAGGCAATTAAGGCAATGCGTGTTGAGTGGCGGAACTCAACACCGCGTTTTGCCTTGTACCATAGCGAAGAAATGAAAATATTAAATATTTAAATTTAAAATATTAAATATTTCATTTCCTCGAGAGGGGATCGAACCAACAACCTGTCGGTTATAGTCACACGCTTGTGCCACTGCGCCACGATAGGCCTCAAAATAAATAATATGAACCATATAATTATAAATTATACAGCAAAAATTCTTTTTTGTGTATATATATTTTTTTAAATTAATGTACTCTTTTGAATTGATCATTCTTGATTATTGAAAATTGACCAATTTGCTTTGTTCACTTTATACTATACTAATTTTAATGTAATAAAGTCTATAATTAAATAACTTCGATACGTGCATACAATAAATGACAACGATAGTAATATACGACGAAAATGATACATCAATCTGATATAAAAATCCATAATATTAAAAAGATTTTTCTACAACAGTAAAAATCTAATTTTGTCGTGGATTTTTTTAATACCTCAAGAGACATTCAAATATTACGGTCTCATTCGTATTCGTAATTTAAAATGAGACAAGATAAAATGTAGAAATTTCTTATTTTATATACATATCTTAAGAAAAATGAATGAATTTTAACATACTACGTATAATTTTTAAACCAGTACAATTAAACTTGCCAGCAGTATTGTGACAATATTTGTTTTTGTTCATACGTTTATAATAAAATATTGTATCTATATAATTCTTTATAAATAGATAATAATGTATATTTATGTGAAAAACATAGAAAAACTTATATCTCCATCTTGTCTGCATATGAAATATTGCGATTTGTGAGGTGAAACTCAACGCCGTGGTTTGTCTTATTAGAAAGAATTCATACTAGACCGACTTTCGTTAGCCTTGTCTTTTCCAATAAAAAAAAACATCACTAAAAGGGAAACAAATAACAACTGTCGCATTGAAACTCAAATTCTAACCAACTGTGCTGTCGTTTCGATAAAAACAAAATAATATTTAAAATATTAAAATAAAAAAAAAAACAGATTAATCAAAATGTAGCTAGTTTACTTAACGTTAATTAAAAAAATTACGCTACTGCAGCCCACATCTAAAAAAAGAATGGAGAAACAACATTACTTCAGTGGGAAATGGTGCATAAATACGCCAATTACAAAGTAATTAAATAATATAAATTATAACATATCTAATTAGGTGTTCAACTCCATTTCATTTGACGAAATAGTTAACACTCATTAATTACTTTCAATAAATATGTTTACAAAACATGCGTTATTTATTATTTTTAATTAAAATGCCTGATCAAGTCATATTTAATAATTTTAAATAATCATTTGTGATAATTAATAGTATGTACAAACATCTAAATATATCAAAAAAATACTATAAATAGTGATAATAATATATTTAGAAATCAAAATATAAAAAAAGAGAAAGAATTAACTCAATTTTTTAATATTGAAACTATGTTATAATTAAAATACATGTATCATTAAAATATATGTAAAAGTTCGTAAATATAAGAACAATAAAATACAAATAAACCTTATGAAGGTTATCACCAATCCTATTCAATAACTAGCATTTAACAAATCATGTACTATCACCTACCGTAACAAAGGACACGTGTAACTTAAAGCTCAAAGCTTAGCTGTGTATGAAATGCGAGCACGCCCAACCGAGAGCGTAGCGCGACTGGGCGGGCGGCCTTTTCGAGCTTTCACCGCTACTACGAAAACTAGAGACGATTTACTACACTATTTCACACTGGCGATATGTTCTAGGGAATTATTTCTGTGACATATTGACCATATTGTTAATATATTATTTTATAATTTTGATCAACACAATTGTTGTTGTATATTTTTTATATTGATTTAAAGATTTCAAATGTTATAAAATGTGCATCTTAATGAGTATAAATATCATTTTGTATTAAATCAAAATATGTTATTTTTCTTAACTCATCTCTCATTTTTTATTTCGTGTGTAGGATAGATATTGGCGATTTTCATGATAAATCACTCTTCTACTGTACTTTTTATCTAATTTATATAATTTGGGCGCTTGCTAGCTAGTAAAACCATCGCCACGTCGTCTAACGAAACGAAAAATTTCAAACAAATCTACAGATCACGTGTACCTATAGGGACTCCATTTCGATCTGCGTTTATTGGCATCCCTGTTTATGACACTGCAAACGTAATTAATTGCAATTGGCGCTCACAGGTTTACAATCAATAAAGCCTTTTACGTCTCGTGCTGACTTAAAGCTAGTATTTATTTGTCTGAGCTCAGCTTATATGATGTATTCCCGTTGCTTAGTTTTTTTTACGTTGTACAGTATATTATGTAGCTGTCACTTGACTTAGAATAGTTTTTATATATTAAACACAACTTCAATATGCAAATACACAAGTCATATGAGTTGATAAATTCAATTGTAATCAGTAGATCGATTTGTATAATTTTATTGTTAATTATTTAATTATGGAAAATATTATTGAAATATCAGTGTACATTAAAAACAATAACAAAACAATTTTTTATCACGTTATACAATGAATAAAATCATTAAAAAAATACCCAATTTAATCTTATCACAATAATAAAAAGTACGCATTAAAATTTCCACTGAATTAATAACAAATATCCACCATACAATAACAGAATGCAAGTACTAAACAGGGTAAGTACCTTAAACAGGTACAACAAAGTGAGGCTAATTTACAGCCTTTTATTCTCGTACATTAGCATCAAAGTGATCGATACAGGAGGCTGACATTTAACAAGCTCCTAACATAGAATACTGACAATGAAACTTTTCTCGCTTATATTTGTGTACTCAGACTGCATTGTGTGCAAACAAAGGGACTATGGCGCGGCGTTCATTAAAATATAACACTATTCAAGCGGCAAGCTGCGTGACATCTAGTGGCGAACAAACTAATTTACAACTACCAAGTTATCACGTAGAAAATTTCCTAAGACAATACATAGTTGAAAAATAATACATATTTTACTTTTATATTGCGTTCTGATGGTAGGGGATATCAAATTTCAGTATATTTTCCGGTTATATTTCCTTTGTACAGAATAACACGTCGGTAATATTTAACACACACACGTTGCAAATTGCAGGACATCGCCCGTCTAGACTAGACGAATTCGCGGCTTAGCGTTACTTGTTAATTATAGCACTATTCATTAAAAAGAAAAAATAAAATATTTTTAATTATTTATTAAATATTTATCATTATTTATATATATTAGCGGTATATAAGTAAATCGAAAATGCACAGATACTAACTACTGTAAAAATATCCCTAGCGGGGTAGCCAGAGTTAACGCAGCGCCAAACTACGCTACGGTTTCGGCATACCTCTTTCGCCTCGTCCGCTGTCATCAACTTCTTCATACATGCCCTCTGGGAGTTCATCCTTTTCACGTGACCGTCCTCCAGTATCGTAGATACTGTGTTTTGGATGGTCAACGAGTTCTCCCCCTACCTTTTACCACTGACTTTTCCTTTATAAATCTTTTTTATCATTCTTTCTTCACCCATTCGCTCGACATAGGAACCACCTGGGTACGTTCTTCTTCATTCTCACCGACCTTCACGGGGGTATTAGCCAACCAATCTGAATATCTTTTCATTGGGTATGCAATCAGCTAAACTGACTTCGCATATTCTATAAAGGGTAGTATCTTCCCAATATAAATCTTTCTTACATTCTTACCAATACAAAGGATACGCATATATAATACATATAAATCAAATTTATATGTAAGCTGAATAATAGGAAATATTCAAGTAATTCAAAATGATCACACCCACGTACAAAACACCGCATTGCTTGCATTACAAGCATCCCTATAGGTATAAAAGTGAAATATGTACAGGCGAAATGCCGAGTTTCGGAGCAGCGGAAAATGCGATACCGGACCGTGGGCGGAAAGGCATTTAGTTGGAACGCAGACGATCAAATATGAAAATGTTTGCTTTTGGTTCTCGAGACTGGTGTTTCCAAGAATTATTATTAATAACTAATAATAATCATTTTAGTGCAGCTACAAGAGTATGGTGTACAAAATGTTAATTTTTCCAAAAGTACCAAAATATTTTTCTCCATTTTTTTTGCTTTACATATTTAGCTAAAAAAAGAAATCAGTAGCAGTTGATAAAGAAACCTATTACACATTGCCATTTCAAAAATAAGCAAAACTATCACTCCAATTTAAATAAATAATTCTAGTTTATTTATTTTTTAATTTAGAGTTTTGTTTTTGTTATTTCAATTAATAAATTCAATTTTATTTTTAAATATATATTCAACATTGAAAAGATTTCCAAATGCTATGAAAATACATACAAAAGAACGAACAAAACGTATTTTAATTCATAATATTTTTGCGTATAAGCAAGCTTTATTCAAGAAAACGGCAATCAATTAACTAAATGAAACGAGCTTCTTAGTGAGTGTCATCGTATGCACTTATAAATCACCTTGTGTCCGTTCTAATCTAAACCATTTAAATTAACTACAGTGCAACGTACATCAATTGTTGGCAACCAAGTGTAACGTTGTTGTAAGATTTAGAATTGTAATTTGTTAAAGCCAATAAGCGATTTGAAAAGTTCATTTACTTTCAATTCTTAGTATAAATGTTAAATTAAGAAAGAAATGACATACACACAAAGGCCTTAAAATACTTTGATTTGGTGACCTTCTTACTGTCAATTTTGGAGTTTATGTACAGAAGATAACGAAAATGTCTTTTCCATTTACATAGAAAAATAATTAGAAAGTATCCATTACTGGGTGCACATTAGAGATATCTGTATTACGACTACAAACCATTTTTATGATTCAATAAAGAAATAAACACTAATTAACTATTAGAAAGCAAAGCAAAGCTAACATAACATTTAATTGTTGTAGTTTTTCAAAAATGGCATAGGTATCTAAAGTTTTGTTTATAAAAAACTTAAATTGAAAAAGTTACAAACTTTTAGTGAAATAGTTAAAATATAAAGAGTTCAGGATATTTAGTCCAAACAAAACTGATCACACAGCACTTTTAAATGGTGTAACAAACGTCACTGTAACAAATTAGCTGGATAGTAAACTGATAACCATTGATAAATTATCTGATTAAGGAATCTGACGCATGATATTTTTATATAAAGTTATGCCGACCCACTTTCATATCTAAATTAGTATGTATAGCAATACAATACAACATAATTGTAAATAATTATTAATTACTATTTTAAAAGAAAGTGAATTCGATAATTTTCTTTTTATTGTGAAGCTCCATAAATGATAAAAAAAAAATGTTACAATCTAGTGTAAAAACATTTCTTTCCTCTAATAAAGTTTCACTTTTGGCTCTAATTTGAGACATTGCATGTTGAAACTGTGGAAAACTCAACGCCGCACTATCCTTCTAGAGTTTACAGTCACTCTGACACGCTGAGTCACGAAAGCCCCAGCTTGCAAACCTTTATCTCTATTCCCGTAAAACAATTTTATCCACGTATCTTTGCACACCATTAAGCTGTCAATACTGATGGTAACTAGTTACTGAACAGAAAGTTTGAAAACTTATACATATATTAGTCTGTAGCTCTATGTTAATGGTGTTTAAAGTTTGAAACGATATATTACTTTAACATTGACAGAGGTATAGGAAAGGAACAAGAAAAAGATGATGTAAAAATGAAGCAATTACCATGCCTACATATATCATTATGAGATTAAATTTGTATATAATTGCATATTTAATAAAAAATACGCCTGTCGTGGCACAGGGGCAGAAACGTGTGACTGTAATGGTGACAGGTTGTGGGTTCAATCCCCTCTCGAAGAAATGAAATATTTAATATTATAATTTCTTCGCTCTGATAATAACATAAAGTGCGTTGATTTTCGCAACTGACCACAATGCCTCAAATTAACCGAACGGAGTGTTATAACACCAAGGTTCCTTAGTTTTCTCTGCCAATCCTGCCATCTGTGAGATACAGCGTGAAACTACTAAAGTTAAATGAAAAAGAACTATGATTATATATGTATGCCAAAACAACAAACATTTCAAGTGTTTAACTTACAGAAGAGCCTTCCCTTAAACCTCAACAACGCTCTTTGAAAATATCAAAGAAGCAAAACTCAGCTTATTTAGAGTACCTACTGCAAAACAATGAATACTTCCATAGTGTATATGACAAGGGTGTGTTTTGATTGTGACGGCGCTGATAGGCTTTATGTCTGTCTGCCTGTTTGTATTTCCCATAGAATGTTACATCGCGAAGTCATTGAAACACGTTGAAAGTTGTCTTCCTTCGACAAAGACGATAGCTAGGTATACTTTTGTTTCTACGTTTCTATAGGGAACATATAAGCTTATGTTTTGTCAAGTGAAATTTTACTTTAATATTTAATTATGTAGTACTTTAGTTTTACAAATGCGGGATATGGCCATAAAGCTAAGCTTGTAAGTACAAAGCAATTTATTTTGCTTTTTGATATTTGTATAATAACTTATAATGTAAAAGTTGTCTTTTGAGAGAAAGAGAGTCTTTTGAGATGTTGTTGTCTCATCGGACTTTAAGCGCTCTAGTTGTAGGTTTAAACCCACACAATAAAACAACCACTCACTCATAAACTAATAACGGTTTTATGTTACGTCATTCATCATGGACTATCTAGAAAGCGAAGCACTTGTTTTAACACAAAAAAAACATGAAAATTCTATACAGAACTTTTAATATCATGATCAATACGAAATACAAAAACGAACGTTTGTAGGAAAAATATAGATATTTTTCCTACAAACGTTCGCCAATACACGTACAACTGGGTGTTTTACAAACACGGAAACATGTACAATATGGACAGATAGAGGAAATGAAAGCAGGACTGGGCGACAGTGCGTCGGACTTGTGAATTGTATGTTACTCCCGTCAGGCGAAATGATAAACGTATATTTCATCAGTACAATAATATACTATAACTGTTTTCTTGTATAATACTAGACGCAATATAAATACAAAATATTAATAATATGAAGATAAAAATATAAATAACCTTAAACGATGATTATTATTAATATATAATTTACAAATATATATCGATTAAAAAAAGTTTTATTTACAAGGCACGTCACCCATTTATTCACGTTCAGTTTTAACGATACACTGTTATTGTTCTTTTGTTACTAAGTTATTAATTTTAGAATTAATAATATTAAAAAAATGTTACTAACAAATGATACAACCACGTAGGCTAATTTTATATATTAAATATATATCAGTAAAATTTATTAAGCACCTTTCGAAAGTGGCCACGACATACAATTTATTGTAGAGTATGTGGAAAAAGAAAGTAGTAAATGAGCTCTAGAGGACCCATTATCGCATCATACATCACACTTGCTCGCTTTCCCATTAAAACGTACGTTTAATTTTACGTCCCCCATGTCAATACACCAAATAGCTCACTGCTGTTAGTAAGCGAGGGCGTCGTATGTACATTGTAGAAGTTCAATAGCAAACAAAATGGTGCATTCTGACGTTATGTTACTAATTACTTACCAATATACAGTTTACTATTTAATTAATGATACATATTTATAAATTTCATGACTTTTAATTAAGCGTAAGAAAGATTTATTTTCAGCTTTTCTTAAAGAAAAAATAAAAAGTTAAACGTTTTCTTGGATAAATATGCTGACAAAAGAATAACTACAGGCAAACAAAAAAGCGTAAAATGTGAGAAAACATCTCATGAGGGAAAAATAATAAGACCTTCTAAAGAGCGAAGTCAGCAAGAACGACCCTCGTGTCCCCCACACCCCCGTCTAGACTCTTGAATAAAAAACTTCAAGTTGACGTTCTTTATGTTCGTGAGGTGAAATGTAGAATTTCTACTGTTAATAACTTTTATAAAATTAAATAAAACCATCCAAAGGAAAAGTAGCAAAATTTTCATTAAAGCTCACGTTTATTTGGCGCTTTTTATTTACCTTCTGCTTGTCACCAAAATGAGTATTGTGTTAATAGTAATAATTAAAGCTTTCAACAAAAGCCAGTTTCCATTGTCGCAATAAATTAAAATAAAAAGAGCAAAATTACGGTTGCTTTTTTAATAAACATTGCTTCAAATTCTTAACAGGCACTTTCAAAAGCCATATTAAATAAAAATGTGAACATTTTTATTCTTTCTTTTGTAAAAAAAGGCAATTAAAATAATTTTATGTAATGTATTGAATATTAAGGCAATATTTTAAACGTTATCAACACCATATCAATGACCACTTACACTGCGCAATTAAGATAAGTTGGTAATGTAACATTCATTATTGGCGTCAATTTGCGTTCAAAGACACCGAACTGCAGGAACATTATTTGTCTCAAATATTTAAATTGATTAACATAGTTTGTCATATCTGTCATTAAACTTTAATAACCCAGTTAAATAATGTTTACATCCTGTCTACTAATGAATCACGAGATTAGAGTAATTTATACGTTGAATATCTAACTATAGGAAAAATACACAAAATTAAAGCTGTTGTCTTCAATTTTTTTGAATTCAGGCAATTGATAAAGTATACATACATATGTACCACTTTAAATACACGTGTAAATAAATAAATTCTCAAAATAGGACAGAGATCATAATAATCCACTATATATTTATTTTTAAATACTTTTTTTACATAGAGTTTCTCAGAGGTTTCATTATGAATGTAAAATGATAGCACTCGGGGTACGCCGTGTGTTTACTAATGAATATGGAAAAATGTACGAGATATTTTTTAAGTTTTTTAAAATTATGTAAGTACATATTTTTTTTTTAAAGCGACTAAAATACTTATGTATGAAACTCTAATGTATGACCCAATAATTACTTGTATAAGTATATTATTATGATTACAATTTTTTTACATCGAAAACACAGACAGACAGTAAAAACTTAACTACTTCACACTACACCCGCACTGCCATGTGTAGCAGTAAGCAAAGGGAACTTGGGAACCTAGTGTTAATAATTATTCTAATATCATCATCATCGTTTAAATATATGTAAATATGTATTTTTTACTATCTATTTACATATACCACTTAAAAAATCTTACTATCAAGGTGGTTAAAAACTCGCTTTTAATATTGGACTAAAAATAAATAATATATTATAGTTATGCCTGCTAACTAAACTTTACATTTGCATTTTGTCTATATAACATAAAGCGATCCTTTGCATTTACAAATATATATGCACTGGAAAGTAAAATACGTATAACTATTCCTGTAAAACATCACAATAGTATCGCCATTTGATAGGTTTCAAAAGGCTTGTTGAATTGACAGCGGCAAACTGTCGCGTTCATTTGAACGTCAGGTAGACAAGTGGATTCTCCGCTGGCAGACCGGAAGTGTGCGTACGGACCGCTTGACTGATGAAATGCAACTACATTAAATGACTGTTATAGTTGTTTTGTTTCAATAAGATAGATCACGTTTGTTTCCATATACTAATATATAATATCCTTATATATTAATCCTTTTGTTGCCGCACTGAACCCGCTCTTCATCTTCTCTAAAACATTTTAGTGTTATATAAATAGGTTGCCTGGTAGAGGTCACTCTTAGTGGTAAGGCTGCCTTTTCATATTTTGTTTTTGTATTTTGTTTTAAAATATCTGTTAATTTTCTGTTGTGAAATAAAGAGTTTTATGTATGTATGTATTAATATATAAAAAGACAAAATTTAAATCATTAATTTAGCAACGGTGAGTAACTATAAAAAAATATTAACACGTTCCATCTATATTATATTTAAAAAGTATATAAGTTATTATCAAAAAATAAAAAGAAGCCATAAAGTTAAAACGACACACAAGCATAAGATTTAAAAACAATATTTGTTTAACTTTCACATATTTTATATTATAAAGTAAAAGATCAATTGTCAGCAGTGTTTGTCAGGTCGGTAAGTGGATTTCCCGCTAGCAGACCGGAAGTGCATGGATGAATGCGTCTCGAAATTTCAATAACGTTATTGCGGTCGATTTTATGTAGAGCTCAAAGTTTCATGATATAAGAATAATAGCACGTTTTACTAAAATGTATTGTATATAAAACTTAGTAAATATAATGCAATATAAAAATTTAAGCTTGCTACTTGTTTAACACACGGAAGGGTATATTCAATGTAAGCGCAAAGTGCAGCAAAATAATAAATCGTTATAAATTCCGACCTAAATGGAAAAACCAGTTATTCACAACAGGCTTTCATAGGGGAACAGATAAAGTGTATACAGAAAGGCGCCATTGAGCGGAAATGGCGATAGGACCTGCGATTCCGGACGTAACATTCAACTCTATTGCCTTCATCGATATCGCTTTTATACGATGTATATGAATCATTTTCATACATATTAAAATGTTACCGATGTAAAGGAGACGTGAAAAAATAATCAAAAATACATACATTTTCGCTTCTACTCTATTGCTGAAAAAAAAAACAAGAAAGAACCATATCACAAACCATATATATAAAAGTTAATTTAACTATACAATAAAAATAATTATAATAAACATTTTTCGCACAGGTACTGATATTGTTGAAAATAGTTATAAATTCTTGTTGTAATGGTTTGAGAGACAAATTAATATAACATACAAAATTGCGTCCGTACTTTCGTATTAGCATACATAGAGTATGGTAACCAGTGCAGTAACGTTACGGTTAATAACCTTTTCGAAAACAAGCACCGCTTCGATCCGCCAAGTGGTTGCACTCAAATGCAACTAAATCGTACTTACTTCCTTTGGAACACGAAAATAGAACAGTATCTTAAACAATATGTATTGTAATCGATCTGCGTCTATTGTTTGAAGTAAACGCGAAGTATTTTGTTTATAGTATTTGGCTAACGGCATATAAAAGGCAAACAAAGTAAATATGACTTACCCAATCTTAATAATTGTGATAATCTATGTTTATAAAGAATAAACGTACCTGGAATAAAAAATAAGAATTATTATTTCATATATGTATGAGGAAATCTAGCAAGAAAATATGTTTAAAGTGAACTCCAATAATATAATTAATTCTTATTATAATTAAAATACCTAAGACGATATACTTGTTTAACTTTGATCTCAACATGAATTGTCAATCACCATCATATTACTATTTACTATATTTGTAATTGAATGATAAGAAAGCTAATCTTAAGCTTCACGCTGTACCCCCAAAGCAGGATAGGTAGAGGGAACCCGGGAACCATTAAATATTTCATTTCCTCGACTGGGATCGAACCCAGAACCTCTCGGTCACACACATGTGCCGCTGCGCCACGACAGGCCTCATAACATTTATTTTATTACGAAAGCTTAACTGTGTCGTGTGAATTAAAATCGAAATATAACAAGAATTGTAGATATCTCTTTAAAACAATATTACATAAAAATGCTCTTAAAAGTGATCAATAAAATTATTATTTAATTTGTCCCTGATTATATAAAGAAAATAAATTAAAAAAGACATCAATGGTGCCAATATTACGAACATTGTATAGTAACCATTAATTTATTCATAATTGATCAATAGATATTACGTAATAAATAGAAATAAGTAATGTTTGTTTGTAATTACTAGCAATTTACTGTCCAAATTATCACCAAACACTTACGCCGGAGCAACATTAAAACAAATCTGGAACTCATTAACGTAATGATACTCGCTCACAACTCTGTACATGGCGTTAAATTTTCAAAAATATATTTAAAATATACATAAATAAGTTGTAATAAGCGTATAAATTTCGACGGAGCTCGGTGAGAACGAATGGCTTAGTTGGTCAGAGCGCCGGAACGGTATTCCAGAGGCGCGGGTTCAAATCCTGCTTCGTTCAAAACTTTTATAAGCTTTTTAAAATTTTTAAATTAAAGTTTAGTATTTTCTGTCCTAAGTGTGGAATAACACTTTAAAACATAGTAAAAATATATTTAAATATGTGAACAGCTATGTGATCGTTAACTTAATACATGATAATAAATATATCCAAATATATCGATATTTATTTTAAATGCTTACGACATCCAAAATATTTATCGTCAAATCGCTTATTATCAGGCATTCACCAGCTGGGTGCTCTCATTAGTGTCCTAATTGAAATTTAGCTAAATATATAATCTACATAATATAAGTATTTAAATTATGGATATTTTGTCAGTAAGGTATCAATTTAGAAATAATAGACGACCATAGAATAACTAAACGGTATAAGAAGGACCGACAGGCTGTGTGTTCGATCCTCATTCGAGGAAATAAAATATTTAATATTTTCAATTTACATATTTTTAATGTTATTATTTCTTCACTCTGGTACAAGGCAAAACGCGGCGTTGAGTTCCGACACTATACACAATTCCTCAAATTCGCCGGAAAGTGAGGAACGGAAGCGGAACGGAGTGTCTTAATACTAGGTTCCCAAGTTCCCTTTGCCTACTCTGCCATGTGTAATAAAAAAATAAACAAAAATATACAAAAAATTTTGTATTAACACTTTCCAGTAACAGAAAAACAACGAAAATAGCTTACATAATAAATATAAATATATCAATCACTGTAGTATTTAAACGCCTACGCCGCCTACACGGACCACACCTCATTAACCCAATTCTACACCGGTTGGAAACTTAATTGTCGAGAAAGCAATTGGATTTTTGCGACAACCTTTTATCAGTGCAATAAAAGCTTTTATCGGAGCGTCAAGTACTGCTGATCAACAATAATTAATTAATGAGTGGACGGTGTTTTAATTAGGTCATTAGAAATTTATATTATTTCCGTATTCATCACAAATTTCATCCGAGTTATTCACTTTACAGCTAGCACAGGGTAATTTCAAAGTTTATTTCTTGTATCTCAGTCTCACGTTGTATCCTGCACGGGAACTTGGGAACCTAGTGTTTAGACACTCTGTTACCATAGGCGCTGGACGCTGTCGTTCCTGGCCTTCCACCGTATTCAATACATAGGGATCGAAACCACAACCTACCAACCCACGTATTCAATCGCTCGCTTGTGCTCCTGCGCCACGATAGGTAGGACTGGATTTCTAATTTAATATTTAAATGAATATTATGGTCTATATATATAAATGTAACATTATAAAGACATTCTATAAAATCTCTGAAAGACGTACTATATCTGAAGTTTTATCTTGCCACTTTCTGTTGACCATCAATACAAAAAAAAATACTACTGACCCAAGACGAATTTTCAAATGCGAATATATTGATGTACTTTATCTAATCAGTTAGCCATTTACGTACTCAAATAAAAAAACTGTAATGCTTTCAAATTTTGCATTAAACACAAGGGACACCATCTGGGCTTCACACGAGAAACCCATGAAGTGTCTTGAGAAATTGCATGTCCCCATATCAATTACACAGGATTAAACGATAATAGTACTCTGTCGGACCTCCTCTAACTGTACGGTTTCTATGGCGAAAGTCCATAAAATTTGATTATACACCAATGCTATGAAAATTCTTACTTTACTTTCAACACAAATGTAATAATGACAAACGCGATAGCACAGTCGTCAAAATAATGTTGCGGTAACTAATTCAAACATTTTATATGAATTTTAGCATTACATAAATGTACGTTTCTTTATTATATACATATTGACAAGAGATTGTATCCTGCCTTTTAATGTTAGCCGTGAAAAAAATATCGCCTTTCAATATATGATGGTAATTCTAAGAAGTTATTTAGCTAAATATTTAACAATAGAATTATCGGCACTTTGTTGTTAAGACAATAAAAATAGACTATATTGTCTATACTAAATAAAGTTATTATTATTAAAAAGGTTCATAAAAAAAAACAAGAATGGAACATAAACGAATACAATGTATCTACCTACCTATATTTAATAAATCATTGTTGTTACCACTGTAAGAATTATATTTCTCTAAGTATCTTTTCCCTTCATGATAATAGAAGCAGAAACTGCGACAAAATATTAAAACTTTTAATCATTTGCTTCTCGTTTTAATATTTCTACCATCTTTTAATTATATGCTACACAAAATGGTTATATCTCGGCTCGGTGTAATTCACGCTGTAGGCGCACTCTCAGATATTATTCATACTTCATTTTATATGAAAAAAAATACAGTTTTCAGGTTAAATGTGACCCAGATTCTGTTCGTTAAAATAACTTAACGCTAAAGTGTAGCACTCCAAAACTATTACATATAGATGTATTTTTTTTACTTACTTATAATAAATCTGTACCAGATTACTGTCTGTACATAAAAGAGTTATTAAAATAAATGTTATAAAAGACAGTTATTAAAGTAATCGGGCTCAAAATTGTTATTTTTGACATTTTTGTATGTTTATCTGTTTGTCTGTGCTGTTGTATGGGCTAATGTCAAAAACGGCTTAAAAGATTTTGATGCAAACTTTCTTTAACAGATGTTTTTTTTTTTTTTAAATTAAAATCAGTTAATAAATTAAAAAGGAGCGTCAACTTAAATATTTAGTTCGACTTATTCATATGAAAAATTTCGCTGAAATTTTAGTTTTCAATGTATATGGTACATATTGTCTTAAAATTGATAATATTATTAGAACAAGAAAGTTATTGAGGTAAATAAAATAGTGTAATTCAAGTGGGCGGGTCGCTAGTGAATAATAAATTTCTTCTTTACTGACTCTATCTATAGTATTCGAAATATATAGTTTCTCATCTTCGATTCATTCACTCATTCAGTTTCACGCTGTATCCCGCATATGGCAGGGTAGGCAGAAGGAACTTGGAAACCAAGTGTTAAGACACTCCGCTCCACTTCCGTTCCCCACTTTCCGCCGAATTTGAGGCATTGCACGTTGAATGGTGAAACTCAACGCCGCATTTTGCCTTGTACCAGAGCGAAGAAATGAAAACATTGTTGAAAATTTTAGAAGAAAGTAATAAAGGAAAAAGTCCCACGAAGCAATTTCAAGCCATTTGAAGCAAGTGTTAGATAAGCAATGATTTACTAGATCTTGTATACTCAATGTACGTTTGCGCCGAGAGCAAAATCGAAAGCTGACCTACAACGAAGATGACTCACTATCATTTACGTCATATAAATATATATATTTTTTAATTTGCATAATTTTATGATAAGGAAGGATAAATTTAAACTTTTTATCGTTACTGGTAATATTTTTTATAATAATTTCCTATTTTTATGTAAAGTAAAAAATAACAGTACCAAAAGGTATGTATAATAATTTGTGAACACAAATTATTATACTTACAAGTACCTTTTGACACACCATACTAAACAATATCCCTAAGTATGTACAAATACTATGAAATATCTTTACAAACATAGAGACATTTATTCTTACAGTTGTAAATTTTAATGTTGATACCTACATATAGTAAAATGAATACAATTTTTAAAAGTGGATGTACCAATTGATCATAGGCCAATTTAAAAAAATTGTATTGTCCTCTACGAACATAAAAAAACAAACCAAAAATAAACAAAAAAGTTTCCTTTTTAACGTCATGTACAGATAGCATACATCAGCCTATAACTATCCACTGCTGAGCCCCAGAGCGTGCCACGTTGCTCGGTATGTATGTACTTACAGGTGTATATGTCAACTTATAGAAATCTAACGACATCCTGCTAACCTAAGAAAGGGCGACGGTAATTACTTGCGTAAGGATTGCGATATCTTACGCGATTTCACAAACGCGTGTACAGCGTACACCATTCCACCATTAACGAATAGGTTCAACTTAGAGAAAATGTACGAAATGAGAAAAGAAGACATTTTAATTTAGATTTGTATTTTTGTATGAACAATCGGGGATTAGAAAGAAATGTTATATTTAAATTATGAAAATATTATTTAATCATTAATAAACTATTACACATTATTTAATAATACAAAAAAAAAATATAACTAATATATCTTTACTTGTTTGCAACAAGCATATTATTTATTTTATTTGCTATTTAGCATTTAATGACTAAACTTGTATTATATACTTGTACCTGCATGATAAGGTATTTACTCTTAAAAAAAGAATGAACTATATAATTAAAAAATATATATATGACACATTCGTCAGATCAACAAACTCCGAGTCATATTTTCCTTTAAAATTCCTTAGCTCTTGTAATTGCTTTAAACAGATAACGCGATAGATAGTACAAGCCGGTATTTTACATACATATCACAGCACATCTAATAGTCCCCTGCAGGTGGTCATCTCCGACTGGTTCCTCCATCATCAACTAGCTAACAATTTATTGCTACCATAATTTGTAACTAGCATATAAAATTAATGAATGTGTACAGATTTTTTTTTCTTACAAGCACACAGCAGCGTTCGTAGCTAATGTTTTGAAATAAGCGTCTTTGTCTAACGTTAACTTTATTGGCGAATATGTACTGAGATATTTATCCGTTAATTTGTTCAAGTTATTTCAGGACGTAATTCGAGATAAAACGTATGACGTCACACCGTTGCCGACTCAACTAACTTAACTAAGACGGTACTAAATTACACTGATGTAACAATGCATCTAAGATTGCAAGACCTTGTAATGAATATACGATCGAACTTGACTCACCTCTTGTATACGACAAATGTAATGTAATTACCGACTTTGCTACTTTGCCGCTTAAATTGTACTGATTTTCATATTTCTTTTTTTAGAGCAATAAAAAAGAATATTAAGCAGATGTTCTTTGTAATGCTATACAAATGTTTTATGAAAAAAAAAACAATGAAGCACATGTTGCGCAAAATTTTTAACCTAGCTAATTTAATGTACCATACACGCACGTTTAAATTATAACGTTTGGTTTAATTACGCAACTTAATATGTACGTAAAACCGTCATATCTCCATAATGAGCCACAATTTTTGATGTGGTTTAGACGACGACAAAATTGGAAGCGCTTAACATTAGATTACCATGAAAGCCATGAAGCGTTATACGGCGTACCTCTCTAATCTAATATAACTTTAACTAAAATTGATTTAAATTTATTATATTCCAAATACACAACATGAGGTAAAGTAGCTTGAGTCGGCAATCTAAACGGACAAATAGTTATTAAGTACCTAATCAGATTTATGTCACTTACTTCGTCTACATTGAAAAAAGCATAGTGAACTTCTGGTATGACCGTGAATGCACATTCATTAAAAAGCACTTGATGTTTCAAAGAAGTGAATAACTACAAAATTATTTCAAAGCCTTGCCAGTTGTATCAATTGCAAAATTGCATAAAAATATTTAAATTTTTTTGCAAATTGTGGTGACAATGAATATGTTTTCTCTTTTTCTATACAAACCTTGACATCCTTGTTACGCACTCGAGGTAACTACATTATTAATGCTCTCTTTATTCTTCAGTTCATATTATCTGATAATTTTTAGTACGCAAAAGTTCAATCAACATAGTTTTTATAGTTTCCTCCTTAACAATTATACTTCCAAATTTAACATTAATTTCTACATACATAAATTACCAACATAGCCTTATAAAGCGTTAGATCGCATGGTAAAGCCAACGCAATCGCACATAACGGTTGGTGTTAACTTATAAGCTACACAAGCTTAGGAAGCCCTTAAAAATCACCGTTAGATTAGAGGACGTCTACCTCCCACAGAATATGTACCTCTTACTTCGTCTCAAGTACGACCACTTTTCATTAGTCTCTGCACTTTGCGATTCGGTGAATGTAAGGAGTGCCCTTAGATCGTAACATCTGCGTTGGCTTTGCTTTACATATGAATGATTTCTTAGGAAACTGAATAGATTTTATCAGTTATAGAATAACTATGCATTTGCATGAAATATATATATAGTTTGATAACGCGTTGTGGTCATCATAATAAACATAGCCAATGATATCATACCACAAGGGAATAGATGTGTTATTACAGAATATATACTTGATTAAAAATGAAAACTAATTATTAACAATAATTTTACATTACTTACTATATTAATAAATAATAAATTATTAACTAGAAATAATAATGACCATAAAACACAAAGTAAACTTTTCCCACGGAGGTGGTACGCTTCGTTAAACAAGATATAGCTTTTTGCTCAAGCTTTAATATACATACATACATATACATAATGTTATGTCTGTAAAACTATACAGCAAATCGCATAGATACATTATATCACATGAGATAACGTGGGCCACATACATTCTAGTAGTTCATTAATAAGCTATTTAGTTGCTATAAAAAGTGCCCTCGATTTACTTTCAACTTGTCTTGCAGAGTAATAATAATATATCAGCTTAATTTTATACTAATTAAATTATTTGCATATATAAACCCACATCTGGCAATTTATGGCGTAACAATATTTTCTTTGGCTAATATGGAAAGGAATATATTATGTGCATGTATCAAACAAAACTAGCCAAGCGCGAGTCGGGGTACGTGCATTGAGGATCCGTATAATTATCTATAAAAACGGGCATCAAGGTCTATTCCCATCTTTCTCAGACTAATGTATACAAGGGCCATTTAATAAAAAAATATTCTTTTATTAGTATTTGTTGTTGTTAGGGCTACAGAAATACAAACCTACAGACAGTAGAAGTTTCACATAAAAGTCCCTAAACCTAGAAACCCTAAAAAAACCATATTTTTTGTACTAATTGAAATCAGCGTACTTCAATATAAACGATTATGTATCTATGTCAAATGATAATGAGTTCGGCGTTGCATAAGAAGTGCGCTATGAATAATAATCAAAATGAATGAACAGTAAGTAGTTTAAATAAGAGCGATACCAATTGAATCTTAGAGTAGATCGCTGCTCAATCAGTGGTTTCTTTAATACTTAGGGCATCTAGTGCTGAGACACTCCTTTCCTTGCTTTCCCATACATTGCGTGTCGAGTAGAGGCCATTAACACTAAAGTTTTTCATCTAACTCGTAAGAGCTCTGAAGGTAGGTTAAAAATAATAATGCATTTAAACGAGTGGGAATGTGTACCACTGAGCTACAACGGCCTCATGAGAAATAATTGAACTGTTATGTGTACGCTACTTAATGCATATACTTTGTTTAATTACAATTTTATATTAAAAACAATAGAAAATTCTATCAATAATTTCCAATAGAACTTGGAACGAGAACCATTGTTATATTATTTATCATTCGTGGAATAATCATTAAATATTATGAGGTTAGAAAGAATAAGATCTTCAATGTTTACAGTATTAAAAGTAAACGTGACTATAAAATACAGCGATACAGCCTTAGAGACTAACAGATTCAACGGCCTTTGCATAAAATAGGTATAGACTACGAAGGCTAATTCATTCTACATCATAATTATATAATGATATGCAGCGAAAAGTTTGAATTAAATCATTTAAGTTTTATATTAAAACTTCAATAAACAAATTGTTATAACTTTAATAAATGATTGGTGTGTATTTTTAAGGTTTGACGTCTCACATTAAAATGTTATATTTAATAAATAAAAAAAAATATTGTTTCTAACATATTTAAAGTGACATATGCTACATTTTGAAAATATGTCTTTTGCTTTTTAAAAAAGCAATTAATACAATACACGCTACATCAGCTTACATAAATTATTATTTAAAAAGTTGAAAATAATATAAAAAAAATTTATGAATAATTTTTGATAATCGATCATAAAGTAATTCAAGAGACGATTTCACCCATCACGCATATAGGCACGATAGGCAAGCATCACATAACAGATATTATGAAAAATAATACATTAGTAAAATATATTTAACCGTATTAAGATGCAATTTTAGTTTCAAAAACAATAATATGTCAAATAGTACGCGATCGTGAAAACTTAATTCAACACGAAGAAAGGTCAAACGTTTCGCACGTTATTGTAAATGTTAATAAAAGCCGACTCACATGCCCCTGTGTCTCTTAAAGCGCGTATTCATACATACATGTAGGCACAGGTGTTTTTTGTTGACATAACGTATTTAACTTGCACAAAACGTAGATTGTACACCATGTAAAATGCTATAAGAACATTTAATTGCTGTATAGCATTGCTTTTTTATATTTCATTCATTATTTCTCATCTATAAATGCTTCTTGTTTTACGCTTCTTTTATTACACTTTAATAGAACAGTTAACTGGTCCGCGTTGTCAGCGCTTTTATACTAATTTAATGACTTAAAATGGTTAAGATAAGTGGATTTTCAGTTGTGCTTAATTTTTTGTATATAAGATTTGCTTTCTGGTCTTGAAATGACCGAGTTTAAGTACATATATTCAACTATATAAAAATAAATTTATATATTAATAGATAATTATTTTAACACACATATTTATATGTGTTAAAATAATAAATATAGATACGATACAATCAACTGAAATTAAATTATACATTTGCATAATTTCAGTTCAGTTCAGTTATTGGAGAAGACATAAGGTAAGCTAAAATTTATTTAATATAATAAACATACAAAATCAATGTTGATTAATTCGTGGTTAGGTGCACTAACTGTAACGTAATCTGCAAGCACAGGTCGCCTGCATACATACATGTAGTATGCAACTATTATGCATTACGTGACCACGACACTTTGCAGCTATGTTGGACGTGTTTTCATTCGGAGATACGATGCATTATCGCCTCCATATTGCAAGTTTTTTAACTTAACACCGTTGTACATAACGTACATAAATAATACTGATAAGAAGTTAATTTGTAATAAATGAACAAAGATCTGTGACCACTGACAATTGTGAAAAAAATATTAGTGAATTGTCACTGATGCGACAAATCACGGATATCTTTGATACCCCAGTAAAATTAAACACAGTATTACTAAATATTTACAATGGTATATACCCAATTGGTCATTGCTTGGGCTCTACATGGGCTATAACGTTGTCTAGTTTTTTATGGAGTCGATAATTCTACATCTGTTTAAGAGATTAAAATATAGCAATTAATATTTTAATCTTAAAAGATATATAAATATAGAGATTTATATAGTATATATACGAAAAACGTTTAGAAATTAGATTATTTTTACCGTGCCCCAACCACATAAGATATATATAATTAGAATTATAAGTAATATAATTATGTTATGTACGATTACCGTGCTTCAACAAACATCTACTCATCCGACACGCTTATATAATCATATTGATAAACATGTCGCTTTGTTTACAACATTAATGCAGGCAGCGTTTCATTGTCAACGTACATATGGGACATCTTCAATTACGCACGTATTGTAAGAAGAATCATTAAGTAATTCTTTTGCAAAAATGTATCGTTAAAAATGTATATGAATAAGTATGTTAAAATTACGAATACTCTTTTAACTACCGAAGTATACTCTTTTAACTACTCTGCGTCTATTAGACTATGAGATGTACTTACGATATAAAGGTTCATTTATATGTTTCAGTATTATTATTTTACTATCATATTTACAAATATTCGTAGTGCTATTTTCCAATGCAGTAATTTCGGTGAAATAATCATTAGATAGAATGGACTAAGCTTTAATGTCAAGGCAGAGTATATATTTTTAATTTTTTTATTACCCGGTCTTCTTAAATATACGATAAAACTATGTACAGAAATATAATAACCGGAAATACTTTAGTTATTAATGGAGCAAAATGAATAAAAAAAATTGTTTCAATAAATAAAAACATTTTGAATGTGCGGTTTAAATCGCAATGCGTTTTCTAGTTTCTGCATTGGCGGTAAATAGTGTAGTTCGGTCACGACGATACAAAGTTTATTATTATACGTAATTTTATTATTATTAGACAAATTAGTGTTTCGTATACATATATAATGTTACTATACCTTACTGAGTTCTAATCAGGAAAATCTTTTCTTGATATGTATTAAATTGATTTAACTAACTAACAAGAAATTCGCGACAAAAAATTCCACACCCGTGTGCTTGAAATATGTTTTACATGAACAACGGCTAGTGCAAAAAATAATGTATATATCACAAACGTTACTTTTAATTGTTAGATACTGTAAACTAAAAAAAATGCTGACTTTGTTTTTTTTACCCAGGATTAATATTTAGGTTTGTATTGTGTAATGGCTGTATGCCGTCTAACCATAGTTCCTAATTTGTAGTAAGTATAGGTATTTGCTATTACGATAAAACAGCACAGAACATACATTTACGCAATGTAATACGTATTATGAATTAAATAAATGTCCATTATAATAACTTAATAATATTTTTTAAACTAAATTATAGTTACTTTTTTTATTATGCATGAAAACTAGTAGCAGAGCTAGTGTTGTACCTGCATCTAATGAAATATTATACATATCATTTAGTGGTAATGAATAATCTTTTGAAACATGGCCATCACTAGTCGTAAATGCGTTTTGTAGATTGCGGAGACCGCATGCGCG
The DNA here is from genome assembly GCA_019049475.1 of Eueides isabella. Classification (NCBI taxonomy): domain Eukaryota; kingdom Metazoa; phylum Arthropoda; class Insecta; order Lepidoptera; family Nymphalidae; genus Eueides; species Eueides isabella. The sequence continues at coordinate 4,325,627 of CM032394.1, read as the reverse complement.
CTATATCCAATGGGCGTGGCACAAAAAGATACGCACGCTTAGCCCTACGGCGGCGCTCTATACTTGCTTCACTAATAAAACTACGTCGACCCCTTTATATTAGCTGGAGGAGTAATATAGGTAATTTACAGTAATTTTGTATTTTTTTAAATAAAATTATTATTTATTTAAAAAAAAATACATATATTCACTTACGCTAATGATTCTTTGTCACACTTAAAGTAAGCTACCAGTTTCAATATACACTAAAAATGAATACCAAAAGAAAGGAGCAAACATATAATACAATTTGACATTACCTACAAAATAAGTATTAATATAATAAAATCGGACATTATAATATAAATTTTTAAGTAGGTTACGTCTCGATATCATAATTTTAATACTACACATACATATTCCTATGATTGATCAATGGTAATTAAATAAAGTAGCTGGTAGCAAAAAGCAAGTTGCGATAAAGTCGTTTCATAATAAAATTATACAACCTAGATGCCTAAAGATTAGAAAATATGTATGTCAGTACATATAAATGACTGTACGTAACTATGAATAATTTGTAGGTACATTTAATACTAAATAATTACGATATTACATAGAAATACGGTAAGAAAAGTTTCTAAAAATAATATTACAAAATATCAAAAACATATAATTACAATAACGTTTTTTTAAACGCCAACGCGTCTGTGTGATGTAAAATAGGATAAGCAGTTTAAAAGCTGTAAGTACTTTACCAATATAAGATAGTGATTTTTTTGAGCATAGATTCTTTAAATTAGTTTTTTTTAGTTATATATGTATAATTTGTAAAAAAAATATAATCTTTACGGTATAAACAAATTCTTTGTTCATAGTACAAGTGGAGTCGAAATATAACCCTCCTAAAACAAAAGCACCGTGTAGCGGAAATCACTGCCACAAGTTCCAAAATAGACAGACAGCTTTGAGTATAAGTCAATCAACAAACTAAATATAGGCACGGAAGACAACCCCAGCGGCAGTACGCTGGTTAATTATCAAGAGGAGCTTAATTTGGAAACACCTATAGTTAAACACTTCAGTCGCTACACTGAAATATGAACGTCAAAGTATGTTTGGAATCTATTTATTTATTTTTGTTTTCCAGTTTCAGATATTTTCAGGTAGGTATATGTATTATTTTAATTAACTACGAAAATGTGGCTACATATGTTTTATTGCACAATAAAACCTATTTGTCTATTATTGAGTTCTAATCAGGAAAATCTTCTTCTCTTTATATTTATTAAATTTATTTAACTAACTAACAAAAAATACTACACTGTGTGCTTGAAATATCCTTTAAATGAACATCGGCTGGTGTAAAAAAATAATGTATATATTAGAAACGTTTACCTTTTAAGGTTAAATGTAATATACGCTAGCTGAACAAATTACAAGACGTGACCGTCCATCCAGCCTTGGGACGTGACTTCACTCAAACTGAACCACAAATTTCATTTACATTTTGTAATTTAATAAAAAGTCGGCAAATGAACATTCGAAAGCCACAGTTAAAAATTAGCTGTTGCAAAAAACTGAGATTACAAGCTCTACGAAGCTCTGTGACGGATGCTGCTTTATACTTAAATTTAAAAGTTACATAGGTATATAAATGTGTTTTAAAGCCAAGTAATTATTTAAATCTTTTGTTATGATCTCCCCAAGATTTTATTAGTTTCTGAGCACTAGTACAACAGGTATTTTAGTAGAACATCAAGAATAATAAAAATAATTTTCACAATTGACCTGTGTTTTATAGCTGACGGATAAACCTGAGTCACGCTTGACAGCATATGATCGTGAAAGGGGTCCTGTGACAACAATAGTCGGAAGGAGGAATAACTATTAAATTTAAATATCTAATATAAAATAAGTAGAGTAATAAAAAAAAATTAAATAGATATGCAAATTAATGCAATTCGGTCCATGTTTTACCATATGTTATCCTGCATTGCGGTATTTACTAAAGTTATGACCAATGCAAGTAATTAACTGGCATACTTATAGAAATGATTATTAGTTAACCCGACATTCAAATAATGTATATGTACCGGCTTGCATTTAATTAATATTAGCCAAACTGTAATTATCACCTACAAAGACGGCAGAACTTTCATCTATACTTCTAACAAAGTTTAATGACCATAAAGTACAATAAAAGAGCCATATAATACTAATTATAAGTATTAATGCGGAAATATGTACCGTGGAAAAGCTTACTAACTTCCTGGAATACGAATGTAGTGAAACTCATAAGTCGAGATCTGACCGCCTTCCGTGGATCCGCAATTCATGTACTGAATATGTATCAGGTGCTTTTGGCAAGTACATATTAATATGTTATGACCAAATAAAACATTTGTATTTAAAAAAAACTTTAACAATTAGTTTGTTAGTTGATTATTTAAGATATCAAAAGTTTCATTTAAGTTAATGATTAATTATGTTGTATACAATTTCTCTTGACGAATCTAATGTACCGGGACTGGACACTAGAAAGTGACCTATTGTCTTATATGTATGAGTAACCGTTCCTTATGGCAGATATAATATGTCGATAGTGAAAGTCCTTGTTGCACAGTTGCCAGACGTTGTCGCGTGCCATTATTAGATAAGACGCGATGATTTTACGACTGTTCTCACTAATTTATCAATTAGCTGTACTAGTATAATTTTGTTTATATAAATTATTTAATAAAACGTTAATAATGTTTCTCAATGACACTGTCCACTAAGTACTTTAAATTTCAAATATACTGAACAAATTATTTATAAATCGGGATTTGAATCACGTTTGCTAAAATATGAATATTATGTGTAATTCAAAGTCAAAAGTCAAATAAAATACATAATAATTTCCTTCTGAAATGCATGAATCAGATGTTTGTTCCGAAAGTTTAATTTTACTTTAATATTTTTAGAATTGCACTAAAGAAGTGTTTAATATAGAATTTTTGCTAGTACACGATAAAAAAAATCGAATCGTTACAGAATTCTGCTTACAGAAGCACTTTGAACTTATCGAAATCCTGTCTGTTGGGCATACAATTTAGAGGGTAACGCACCCTTCCAAGTTCACAGTCAGCCGGGGTAGCGACTACAACAATACTTTCTCACACATTCAAACAATATCAGTCGCAGGAGGAAACGACGAATTCGTGTAAGACATGCGAAAATATAGATAGCGTTGCGATAATTATCGTCGTAACTAATCATGAAGCTAATATAATTAATAAACTATAACGTGAAACAACTGCAAAGCGACTATTTAATATAAATTTGCACAAACACATTTAAAACTTCTAAGAAATAGACAACATACATATGTATACGGACCGAGAGAAATACAAACATAAACAATTCGTGAGTGTACGTTATATTTGTAAATATGTACTTACACTGGTTAAAGAATTAAAACAAGCTGAAGCTGATATCGTAATCAATCGAAGAAATCCATTCTCACGAGCACTGCACTTGTAAGGCGAACTCTTGCGGTCAGTCCTTGCCCTTCGGTAGAACTACAGCGAGTCAGTATCTAATAACTACAATTGATTGCAAAGTATAACATATTGCACCAAAATATTGCTCAGCTCACGCTGGAGAACGGGACCGCTTTATCGATCTGTCGTTCCGCACCAAGCTCCGCGTCTCATAACTTTGTACGCACTGTGAGGTTAGGCTTAATAAATAATTCCCGATACTTGTTAGATATTTTTTGTTTATATGCGAAGAAATGCGATCAGCTGTCAAGAGCGGGCGTCACACAGTGTTAGCGGTCGCGTACGCCGCGCGCGACTGGCTGGCTGGTTTTGCCGTATCGCCGTCGGACTCGACCGTAGAAGCGCCCCGCGGCATCTTAATGGTCCGTTACCTACACGCGGACGTACTACAACGGACACGTAAACAAACAACTCGTATTCTTGTTTAGTTTGTCCTCATACACATACTGCACCAAAAATGTGATGTGAACCGTTCACATCTTAAGAGCACGTATATAATAAATATTCTATACTACTCATACTTTCATTGATGACGCAACCTAATTAATCTCACTTATTGTTTTAATAGGTTTTATTTTAGTGTTAAGAAACTTTTAAAGAATTTATTTTAAAGTATCTATTATAATATTGATATCCTAATATCTACTTATTAATAGGAAACGTGTTATAAAAACATAATTAACGAAAGGAAGACTTTAGTTTATGCTATATATTTTATGGGATGATGAGATTATTTAATTATAAATGACAAATATTCATGTGTTACAAACTGTACAGATGTTAATATGTAATTCACAAGATATAATTTATAAAGCACCATTATACAAAAACAAAGGTAAAAGAAGATATTTTCAATGAACAATGACGAACTCTATGGTAGAGGCTATCAATATTACAGCAGCCACAGTACAATGGACCACATTTGTGTACGAGCAGGATGTGATAGACTTTGAATAGAATCAACAATCGGGCTCAATATGTATTGAAAGACAAGTAAGAAGTAACAGTTGTAAACTATGTAACTACTCGCATATAGTGCAGGCTCTTCCTTGATTTTACGCAAGTGATGCTAAATTATTGTTCCCGTGCTCTATTGTGTATAAGCATCTGCGAGATTCTATTCATTGCCTGACCTTTGAGCATCGCTCCGCCAGTCTTTCTGAAACACGTGCGGTCGCTATGTCTATACTATGGCATTATCAATAATATTTTAAATACACATAATACATGCCAAGCGAATCTTAAAACAAACGCTTAAATTTAAAAAATTGTTTTAAAATTAAATAAGCAACTTTTTTAAATTCCCATTTTAAGAGCTCAGTCATAAACAAGACTTCTAAAATTTTTTTAAACTGAATTATACCAGAAAAAAATATCAACGAAAACGTGAGAACTTCGACGAATTCTCCATGATTTGGGAAACGAATGACATGTCACGATCGTTTTTTTATTGCCTTTTCGATTATTCGGAGAGCCGGTCCGATAATGTTCCATCTAATTTTTACGGCTGCCCATTAAATAATAATTAGATAAGATTAGTTAATTTACAATATAAATTTAAATGTATTTACATTGCACATCTCAAAATTGCTAATAATAGTATTTTATAGACACTTGTTTTAAACAGAAGCTACAAATCGCGATTCTAATGTAGCGTGCCTTATTAAATTATCATTGAAACAGGCAATTGAAGTAGACAAGTCCATCAGTAGCAGATCTCTGAAACATTAACCTACATTCGTACAAGTCATAACAGATTGCGTATAAGGTAAAATGAAATCAGTGCAGCGTGAGCCGGCACTAACGCATTACATATTTCTGTTGAAACCGAAAGTATAAAACTTACGCTAGATAGAGTTTTAATCTTAAAACATAAGAGTCATGTTTCAAAATCACTGGCTGTGACGTTACGCAACATATTTTTCTGCGGTTGACTGATATTACAGGAGGTACACATTTTTCATTAATTTTTTGTTCGACCCAAAACTGATCAGTGTTCAAAAATAATGAATTAAAATAAATATTAATCAAAATCAAAAATTGTTCTGCAATATTCCAAAGCCTCTATACTTAGCTAAAAAACGCACGTTTATAGTTTGTTTATAATAAGCCTTAGTTAAGTTTTTATAGCAAAATATTTTAGTGTCATTGCACCTAGCTTTGGATAAAACCAAATTATCGCACGTAGCGTTAAGGTCCACAGGGCGCTTTATAACTTGAACGTACTAGTCTAGACTCAGTCTAGACACAGGAGTCTGGCAAGGTTGATTCATGACAGTGTTTAAATCGATTGATAAAAAAAAAGATATAAATTGTTGTAAATTAAAAAAAATCAAATGAAAGATGTATAAAAAGATGACAGAATTTAGTAAGATAAACGTCTAGACATTTCTTCAATTCTGTTCATCAAGAGATGTATCTTTCGGTGATCGTAAAAAAAATGCAAAGTTGAAGATGATGAGAGATCGTAAGAAAATTGTGGCTTAACAAATGAGTAGAAATAAAGTTTTAAATACAATAATATTCTTAACGCACTAAACTGGTTTCTCAAATTTCAAATTAGATTATTAATTGCTAACCTGTTCTGTAATCGATTACATGGTACGTGTGAATACAAATTTATTTGTTAGCAATAAATCTCTACAACTTCAAGTATTACCTGATGGAGAGTAGCTGTTTAAAAAAAATCCTTATTAGGCAATCTTGTGATATACAGGCATTCTTTGATCACTACAAGGTGAAAATCACGGAACTACCAATAACGGAGCAATAGTTTGAGATGTAGTAAAGTTTGTATTATATAAGTTTACTATAATCGTTTCCTGGACGATTATGGTTGTAACGGAAAGCCTTGTGTACATCGAATGCATGACATTGTCAACATCTCTGTCTAATCGTCAGTATGAAACACGACGGCTAACTTCAATAGAGGCACGTCATCCATCTATTATTTTATATAAAAAACAACTATCTTTTTGTATTGTATACAGGTTCTTGCTAAGGAAAATATTTACAAATCAATTTTCAAAGAATTTAATTAAAATATATATATCTCAAAACTAAACATCGATCACATTATAATTTTAATTAAATGAACTAATCAATAAGTTAAAATATTCTTTTATTTATATTTTACTGATTCAGATTCACGCTTTATCCCTACACGTCAGGGTAGGCAGAGGGAACTTGGGAACCTAGTGTTAACTCACTCGGTTTCATACCCCATATATGAACTGTGTAGTTGGGCTAGACTGAAAAATCGTAGATTTATCCTCGCTGGTTATAAACTTACAACACCGTCAAATACGTCCTAACTACGTCAATGCAGTGGCAAACATTAAGATAATTTTATTGGTATGTTATATTAACCTAAATTGCCGTACTTTAGCCTCACTAGATATTTAAAATTATTTACATATACAGTCACGCCAAGCGACTTTAACAAATTGGTTGCAAAACTAGTATTATATAGGTATTATAATAGTATTTTGCAGAAATTAATTTTACATAAAATGTACGTTAAATACGTAAGGTAGTTAAGCTGCGAAAGAAAGTTAATCTGAAGTATTGTTATCTCAAACTTAAGCATAGCTTAAATAAAATGTATAGAAGTTAGAGAGAGGTAGGTTATAGTATTTAATTAATTTTATTATATAATGCTCGATATTTTTTAATTTAGATTTATATTCCATTCCATACTAACAATAAAAATCAATTCACTTTTAACGTTTTCCTGTTTAAAGTATAACTTGTCTCAAAATAACTTTAAGTGTCACTGAACTCATGTGATGCTTTGTCTATCGATAAATTATATAAAATGAACACACAGCCATAAATTTATAATATAAAAGTTGAAGAATAGGCTATCATGTTAAATAAAAATAATACCTAATATAACAAAGTCGAAATCAAAGCTACCGTTTCTATTCATCACCATAAATCATTATATTATCGATCGGTCGTAATTAATAGCTTAAATATATTTCGCGAGCTTTCAATATCGTAAATAATTATAGAATAACTTTTAGATTGAATTTTATTACAGATCATCTAACAGTCGTCTATCAGAATAAAGTGTAACTGTTAACGTTATGGTTTTAAATTTGTTCCCAACTTCAGGAAATAATTAGATTTAGATTATTTTCTCTTACCCGTTAAACGACGGGGATGGGAAACTACATAAGTGTATTCCAACTAATTACTGACCGTCCTGTCAGACGTCTGTCAGTAGTCCTGGTATACGTGAAAGAGTGTAAGTAAAGCTGTTTTTTTTTAAGATAGCAAACGATGTAATACTACAACAAAATCACCGGAAACGCAACAACCTAACTGGCAATATTTATATAACTTTAGCTTAGCTATGAAATTATCTCAAAAACGATAACGCGAAATCCATTGTGATCTATGATTCATAGATTTAAAAATCAAAGTAAGATCCATATCGGCGAGCAATTACCCGCGTTACAAAAGCTAGGTTTGTGGGCCACCCGTTGTATTGTGTAATGTATAATTACTGCGATATTGTTCGCGTGTGATCCGAATACAAAAGTACGTTCGTTCTTTTGTAATTTGTAATGACAAATTATTATTATTGTATACATTCAGTTCAGTTTTTATCTTAAAGCATCTGTAATAATATTTAAGCTAGCTTATAATTTATTTTGATTACTTTTTTTAATACCACTATGAGTATATTTTTAATTGTAAGATCTGATTGCAGTTTCAATTTGATATAAACTGCTTCTATAATTTATATTATAATATATTATATTATAAGATAAATTATACGTTTCGATAGGCAAGTTTAGTGTTATTTTTAATCTATTTTACTTACAAAAACAAACTAGCCCAAGTTAAAAAAGCTCCAAGGTTAAACTTCTAAATATCACCCATACCTAATCGACATTATCTTACTCTGGTGTATGTTATGACTCAGCGGACACTAACACGGATTTTTATTTAACAACTTTATTTATATAAATAAATGGTCAATTTTATTTTTTTTTTCTTTAAGGAAAATTGGGAACTCACTGGAAAAATTAAGTTTACCGAATCATATTTTAATTTGTTTTACTTGTTCTTTGCACATAAATCTACAATTCACAAAACAGGTAACTCAATCTGTAGGAATTTTACAAAAGAGTTCGAAAATGTTATGTTTCTTTTTGTAAGTCACCTTATATACAAAAAAAATGTTTAAAATATACACTTAAATATATTATATAAAGATTTATTTTTATAATTGAAACAAAATAGTTGATAAATGCCGCCTTGGTGTACCCGTGACCACACCACAGATTATTGCAGAGTTTAAAACATGTTATCAGAATAGTAGTAGAGTATCGAATTTATTATTATTATTTATAGCTTCACGGCTCTATCCCGCACATGGCGGGGTGATCAAAGGGAACCTGGGAACTTAGTGTTAAGACACTCCGTTTCGTTCTTCGCTATCCGCTGTACTTGAGGCATTGCGTGTTGAGTGGCGGAACTCAACGCCACGCTTTGCCTTGTTACCAGAGAAAAGAAAATTAAATTAAATATTTAATTTGAAAATGAAATGTTTAATCATTCCATTTTCTCAAGTAGAGATCGAACCCTACGCCTCTCGTGTTTACAGTAACACGCTTGTGCCCTTGCGCCACGACAGACCTCAATTATAATTATATTTTTTTTATTTCAATTACACATATTCCTTTCGTGTGAGAACTAAACTTCCATCGTACTGCAAGTAGGTAAAGTCAAACAAGCTTCGTCACTTAAACTATCTACCTACTACAAAAAAACGTGATAAAAGTACTGTGAATATTTGAAAACATCGAGCATAAGGCATGCCTCACGACCACATTACCGAGTCAGTGAAAGCGTATGACATTATACGACAACCTTTGATATTCAAATGTTGATAGCTTCTATGTGTGTCTAATGCAATGACTTCAAACACGACCTGTACTTCAAGCTTTAACTACTTGATCAAAATATGACTTTTTTAATATTTTTTTGTATATAAGTAAACATTTTTTGTAAACATGTCAAAAATATAATCAAATCAAGAAAAAGGATCATTTGCCTTAGATCTGCTACGTCAATGATTGTTATTTCGATATCATTAATCGTGACAACTAGAAAGATGTCAAGGTTATTTTTTTTTATTTTAATTATGAAAGACAAGAAGCCATCGTGTTGCAGAGGTAATTGTAAGATGTAAACACGATTTAACCGAACGTTTATATTTCATTATTTCAGATTTTCAGACAAACATGTCTCCATAATAAAAAAATAGACTACACGTGTCCGAGGGAATATAGTGTTAAGACACTCACTACTGAGAGTCTTAACACTATATTCCCTCGGGTTATACTGTAATATCTCTGAAAAAGCTTAAAGCTTTTTCAATACGTAGAACATATGTGTGTAGGTCATATTTTTATCATTAAATTACAGTATTCATTTCAACTATTGCGAAATTGTAAAAATAAACAAAAATATATACATTTGCAGTTACCTAACGAGAGCAAAAATCATCGGCTTCATAGTAACTTATTGTCCATTGTGAGTCTCGTACTTGACCTACATGAGCACCGCGAACCTTTCATTAATTAAATAACAAGATTTTCACTTTGAAATACAGTAGTAGTTTAGCCGACCATGTTGCATTTAATTGGATTCTATTACATATAGTAAAACTGATATTTAATAATAACTTTGCATCACAACTAAAAAATATAATAAATATTCTTCATTATTCTTTTAATTTATTACTAATAACGTTTAGGACTGATAATACGTCTCCTTATTTATTTTTTGTAAAACGTCTTAGTCTTTAAAGCTTAATTGTGGCGAAATCTGATAACTTAAGCAACTGACGGCTCAGTATAAAATGTATATTAAGTTCGTCTATATAGATAACAAAAAACACTAACTACTTGTTTTCCTGTTGAAAAAAAAATGCAATCGAATAATGTGCAAAGCTACTACACCAACCAACCCAACATGTAAATTGCAAAAGCAACGAGTTTCACTATTCGCTATTGAAGTGGATATCTCGCCCTAATAAAAGTTGAAAACTTTCCACACTCGCTAATAAGTGAAAATTAACCATACGTCTGTTGTGATATAATTACTGTACTATTATATCCTGGTCAAGGTACAAATTACAAGTACAAATTAATAGAAACTATTTAATCGCAAGGTAGACAAAACCGTATATCAAGAATCTTTTAGAATCAATGCAGACATTTTTCGTTTATATTAATCGTATACATAGAGAATCGTATCTAATAAAGCATATACTGTCGTGCCCTCACGCAACGGTGGTAGGTTCGATTCCTACCCGGAAAATAAATATTTTCATCTACAGTTGCTCTAGTAACTAGATAAAAGGCAGCGTTTAAATGTCCGTTATTGAACACGCAATATCCCAAAATTTGAGCGAAAGTGCTTTGGCACTAAATTTCTCTAACTTTTGTTTTGCAATGTGCTATATCCCACCAAGAGCTATAGCCATAAAGTTTTTTTTATAGTCATAAAAAGTTTTTTACAGAAAAAAAAATAATGCCTATTTAGCCTATCGTATTTCGATATATTATTACGGCTATATTATAGGTTCAAAACTTTGACGTAACCTAAGTTAGAAATTAGTTAATGCGTCACTTTCGGAAGTCGTAGTCACGCTTACACAAACCGGTTAGTGTAGATCTTAATAAAAAAAGCGGATTAACCTCGTTCAGGATTACAATCTGCAACCTCCGCGAGCAATTATTATTATATGTATACAGTATGCCGCACAAGGTAGGCAGAGGGAACTTGGGAACCTAGTGTTAAGATAATCACTCAAAAACCGTTCCGTTCCCCACTTTTGGGTTAATTTGAGGCATCGCGTTTTGAATGGCGGAACTTAACGTCGCGCTTAGCCTTGTTACCAGAGCAAAGAAATGGAAAAAAAAAAAACAACATTTTCTTGAGTTGGCTTCCAACCCACAATCTGTCAGCTTTACAATCAATCACACGCTTCTGCCCCTGCGTCACGACAGGTAAATTTTATTAATAAAAGTAAACGAAAAAAGGTATGCCACATAATTATATTAAATAAGGTTGTAAAAATCAAGAAATATATTGAAAAACGGTATTACAATGTTATGTAGATACAAAAAAAATCCATCAAAACTTATAATTTGTTTTGCGATGGTAGCCCATTTCGAAATTTGTACGGCAACTTCGTTACACTTTCCCCACGTTTTCTTTTACTTTATGAAAGTTATAAAATATAATATTCCTTCCATTGCTTGGTTCATTAGGGTTGAAATTAAAAAAAAAGAAAACTGCTGTTGTACCTATTTAACGCACCATTGCATTTGACTGTTCTTATTGAGAATAACGGCTTTTTAACTATAGCACTATTTTAGATCAATTTGTAAAGGTCACAGTTCAGTTAGCCTTACTACGATGATGCTAAATTAAAAAAGGGGGCTAATGCTTGGCAACATAATTCCAAAGAAATAGTAGGATACTCCTTTTGTTTTTGAGATTACATTAATATATTAATATATCTAGACTTAAAGTCTAGCAAACTAACGTTTACTTTAATTGACTTTTCTATTGTTCGTTAATGTTGCATTTAATAAAAAATAGACATATTGAGATTTTTCAACGTTTATATCTTAATTATTTACAAAAAGATAATGCGAGGAGTAAAAGTTAATTGGTGTACAATTAACTTGACAAGCAAATACATTGAACTCTAATGCTATAATTTTGATTTATTCATTGACAAACTTAGATTATCCGTTAATTTTTCTAAATTTGTAAATGCAAAAAAAAAACATAAGATATAAATAACTATTAATTAAAAATAAAATATCAGTTTCAATTTAACATCTAAAATTATACACATATCGATATTAATTTGCACATCAAATAAAATAAATATAAAAATGATTACTACAATGTTTTACACAGTAGCAAACAATCATATCAGAAAGTGTATTTTTTATATAGAGAGAATCAAATTAATAACCATAACGATCAACTATGCCGTCATGGACAGTTGTTATAATATCATAGATGTATTCAATAAATAGAATGTTCTTTTTAAACTAATATTCATACATCTATAGTAAAATAATAAAGCTGAGAGTTTGTTTGGTACAAAAAAAGAGAAGAAGGAAGAGAGTTCATGAACATTTTTTTTTATTTATTTTTTTGTCTTGTATGGCTCATTGATAGCTTTAATATATATTATAATATGAACTCGGTAGTTATTACCATTTAACACAAGCAAATCCACAGTTCAACATTAGTGTAACACAAAAACACACATAGCAACTACGATGTTTTTTAAGTTAGGTGCCCAAGTAACTAAGAAACGAGGAAACGGTAATATTATTTAAGGAATCGGCCTTGAAGATGAGCGCTATTATCTTGAAACGAATAGATTGTGTAAAGAATGTAATGTTTAATATTTATAATATTCTTATATCATATGACTGCATAACAGTTGCATCAATATATGAAGAATTAAACTCACGGCTAGTTGCAAAAATGCAATTAAAATTTATGTAATGAATGATATTGTTTCCGGCACTTAACCCAAAATACAGAGACGTGAAGTGGAAAACCGATACGTTATACTGTAATACGTCGAATACTTTTAATATATTGTACGTAAGCATGAAACAGAACTGATAATGTGTAAACAGAGTGTCTTAATATTATTTTTTACCTACTCCATGCTAAAAAAAGCATATTTAAAAAAAAAAAACTAATTTGTCCTTACATTTATTACAATTTTTTTTTTCAATCCAGTGTTACACTCCGATCCTATTAAGAAACTTCTGTTCCCAACTTTCCGCAGAATTATGGAGTAATTGCATTTTGTGAGGCGAAACTCAACGCCGCGCTTTGCCTCCAAATAAAAATATTACAAATTTCATTCCCTCGAGTAAAAATGGAACCCACTATCCATCTCGTTTATAATGTTACGCTGGGGCACCTGGCCTTCTTAATCAAACTAGATCTTTCTATATTGTATGAAATATTCTCAGAATACTGGTAATAAGAATCTATTCTTTTCTTTTTTTCCAGATTCACGCTGTATCACGCATATGGTAGTAAAGGTAGAGAAAATTTGAGAACTTAGTCTTAAGATACTCTGTTCCATTCGCCACTTTTCGCCTAATTTGAAGCAAATTGTATATTAAGCGTTATTTAATAACGGAACTCAACGCCGTGGTTTGCCTTATTACCAAAGCGAATAAAAATTAAAATTGAAGTTTTAAATGGGAATCGAACAACCTATCGCGTCTACGGCCTGCGTCACGGTGGGTCACACCTCTAAGAAATTGTTAGTTTATTTTTAAATATCACTTTTAACATTAGTCATAGAGCTCGCTAAAGGTGCTTAATAACACTATAGGTGTTGATTCTGTCATCATTATCAGTTACAAACGTTTATTAGGTTTAACGTGTAATAAATGTTTAATATTGCCTTTTTATTTATAAAGGAATAGCTTTATAAAGATAATTGCAACCATTTATTACATATTTATAAACACGAATTTTAAAACACGAACACTATAAAAAATCCATTAACAAGAATAAGAAACTGCTGTAAATATAACTTTTTACAAAGCAATCAATTATAAACTTAAAATGTAGGATTCGTTCGTTTTTTATATGACATTTTGATGCATTGCATATTGATTGGTGTAACTCAATGTCGCACTTGGCCTTGTTATCAGAACGAAAAAAATAAAATAATATTCCATTTCCTCAAGAAGGGATCAAACCCACAGCCTGCCGCATTTATAGCTGCGCACTTGTTTCCTTGTGCAGCTACATACATACCTCAAATTCATCATTAGTAGAAATTATTAATAAACATTAAAAACTATTAAACGCCATCTCGAGGTAATTAATTGCAAATTATCAATTGGAAGAAAACCGAAATATAACTATAATTATATTAAAATATAATTATCACATAGTTATATACAAAATCATCATTTCTAAACGCACTTTAAATTAACTTTAATGAATATTATAAAAAAAATTGCTAATATAAAAAAATGATTAGATTAAAACTCTATTTAAATCTAATATCATCTGTTTGCAAATAAAATGTTTTTTACTAATTCTAATATGAATGTTTCCAAATTTTTATACTATCGAGCAATTCATTTCAAAATTTCAAGTTGTTGACATCATTATCATTGCCGTCCGCGAAGACGGGCCCCAAGCTTTCTTCTTCCTTCCAATCACATACAGTACAAGAGGCCATGAGGCCTGTCGTGGTGCTGTGGCACAAGCGTGTGACTGTAACCGACAGGTTTTGGGTTCGATCCCCACTCGAGGAAATGAAATATGTAATATTTTAAATTTAAATACTTAATGTTTTCCTTTCTTCGCTCTGGTACAAGGCAAAACGCGGCGTTGAGTTCCGCCACTCAACACGCATTGCCTCAAAGTCGGCGGAAAGTGATGAACGGAAGTGGATCGGAGTGTCTTAACACTAGGTTCCCATGTTCCCTCTGCCTACCCTGCCATGTGCGGGATACAGCGTGAAGCTAAGTAGAGTACATATAGTACAATATTTCGCCAGTGTTATAATTTGTGTTTACGCAACAATTCACACACACACGTATACACTTCGTTTACCAATCAGAAGAAAGCATTAACGACAGATAAATTATTCTACTACAATTTTATAATCTGTTTCAGTTATAATACAAAGAAGTCATTTCATAGTATTAGTAATTAATATCAGACTAAATAAAAAAAATGTGTAGTGCCAAACACATTTAACAGATATATTCACATGGTAATTTTCGAAATGAATGGCATGAATATTAAGTAATGTAAATATAATACATATGAACAAATTAACGTTTCTGGATTTTAAATACGACAAGCTAAGATTTCTTAAGCTAGTTGGAAAAATATTTAATTTTTGTGGCGTTGAGAAAAATATATGAATATAAACATATATGTATGTGTCTGTACTGTTTTTATATCAAAATATAAGAAAAAATACCAATCCATAGACGACCAGTGGAAAAATGTATATAAGTATGTTAAACTAACCTGTGCCGTCTCGTGTTGATGTGGCGCACCTCGCGGCCGCCGCTGGACTCGCCGTCGCTGCCCGACCCGCCCATCTCCATCGTGTGACTCGACACTGATTTGCTCACCTTTTGGGAGAAAATTGTTTTTTTTTGTGATTTAGTGGTAACTCTAGACGTTTATGCTATATGGATTATATTCACATGTGGAGTAATCTGAGGAAATCTAGTGACAAAGCGCTGCAGAATTTTCGCGGTATAACATGTAGCGGTTGAGTGGCGGAACTCAACGCTGCGCTTTCCGTCTTACCAAAACAAAGAAATTATCTTATTAAATAATGTATTCACCAACTAAGAATCGAACCAACTAATTTAACACATTTATTAATTTACTTAAAATAATAATATAACATTGTTGCAAATCATTTGTTCTTTAAGAATACTAGGGGGTAAAAAATATTAATATTTCATTTTGTTACAAGAGTGAGCACCCCGTAGTCCCCGTCTCTCTCCTACACTGCTATATACAAGATATAGAAGTGAAAAAATACTTACAACTGGTATATATTTCCTAACAGCAGCAGCGAGCTCATCAATAGTCTTCTCCTTCTTAGGTTCCAATCCAAAGAACTTGTTCTTGGCGGCCTGATTCAACGACGAAATCTTTAAAATAGGTGGTTTTTCATCCATAGACGGTGCTTTTTCCAGTGGCCGTCGTAACTTCCCGAGTTGTATGGGCTCGTCCAGTTTCTTGATGAATCGCCTGTACCTTGTCTTATCATCTTCTACCTTCGTGTCTTCAGACGGCTTTCGACCTAATTTCCCTAAAACTGGTATTTTAACATCAGGATTTTTGGCTTGGGCGAGACGTTCTTTGAACTCGTTAGCTCCAGGCAATTGTATTTTTCTCGCATCCTGAAGTCTGGTTAGGTCCGAATCGGTTCTTGATGACTTTAATTTATTATTTTTCCTTTGGAATCTCCTTGGTTTTGTGTCCGGCAGTTCGTCTGAGCTATCGGAAGAGGAACAGCTTTTCTCTGATGATGAAACACTGGATGCAGACGATTCATCATCTGATGAACTATCTATGCCTTCATCTTTTAAGCCCTGTAAAAGATTTACGAATATTTAGTTGAGTTATTAGTTAAGCATATAGTTAATTTATTAGTTGCATTCAGGTCTGACTTTTAACACATAATGTTTTGGATTCGAGAGGAAAGTATAAAATGGAGTTTCGTAACCTTATTTTCTTTCTGCCTTTTCTATTGTACGTGGTAAATTCAAATTATTTAATTTTTTATATCATTACTATATAATACTATGACATAAGTTATTATAAATAGCATAATATTTCGAGACAGGCAAAGCAAAGATAGTGAACGAACTTTCTTAAATCTCGGCCCATTAAAAAACGGAAAAAAATAACAGAACACTTTGTTTAACCAGACTGAGATATAAGTTATATTTTTTTGCCATATAAACGTGGGAATAATATAACCTACGTTTATATAGTTATATATTTCTGTACTATGCTATGATATCATCAAAAAAGTATTTGTAAGAATAGTTGTTTATCTGAGGATTGTCGTGGCGCTGCAACATAAGCGTGTGACTGTAACCGACAGTTTCTGGGTTCGATCCCCAGTCGAGGAAATGATTCAATTTAAATATTTAATGTTTTATTTCTTCGCTCTGGTAATAAGGCAAAGCGCGGCGTTGAGTTCCGCCACTCAACACGCATCGCCTCAAATTCGGCGGGAAGTTGGGAATGGAAGTGGAACGGAGTGTCTTAACACTAGGTTCCCGGGTTCCCTCTGTCTACCCCGCCTCGTACAGGATACAGCGTGAAGCTAAAAAAAAAGTTGTTTATCTAACACACTTCATTGGAGACATTGGAATAGATTAAAATCTTAGCACTATTTTGTGATTGATGTATTCAATATCTTAAAAACTCTACAAATAAAAAAAAAACAAATAAAATTAATAAAATTATATAAAACAAGTTCACGCCTTTTCCCTCAAAACGAGGTGTGCCTTTTCCCTACTTTCCATAATATTCTTTTAAACTTTTCTTAAATGGCGGAACTTAACGCCGCGCTTGACATGCCATACCATTATCACGTCACCATAGTCATGATCATAATAATATTTTTTAATTAAAAATATTTCAACTCACCTCAGAGCTTTCACCTTTCGCCAAAGCCTTGGGCTTCGAAGGCACCACAGTGGACCCCGACTTCAATATACCTCTCACTTCGGGCGTAATCATTCTTTGAGCTCGTTCTGTTGGCGAATCGTCATCCAAATCTATATAAAAATACAAAATAAAACATTTTATTTGATATATAAGAATATTAACATGTCATTGAAACACCCTTAGCGAAAAACGATGCAGTTAATCTAATCTCTTCACTGATATCCATTTAACACTAAAACTTTTGGTTAAGTTCAAATAAAAGCTTTTCCATGCTTATTTAAATATAGCAGCATTAATTTTCCACAAAAAGTTAACGTTAGTGTATTATGTAATGTCAATTATTTGCTAACAGCAAGTTTAAGTTTAACACTCAAACTTGTACATCAAAGGTAAACTATTGCCGTGGTCCGTAATTAGCTCACATCGCTCACAGCGCTCAAACGCTCGGTCCGTATTGAGCTTTTATCGCTCACAGTTAGCTTTGTGAATAGTGTGACGTCACTTGTGACGTCACTGGCTAGTGCTTACAGTGCCGACGGGTCGGAGCGTGAGCACCGTGAGCGTTGATGTTATTTTGACGTTTATTTGACGTTTAATATATCACGTCACTGCCACTATTGTCAATTTCCTCAATTGCGGAAAATGCTTGAATACAACCATTTACACAAGCAATTTATAATCTTCATCGGCTATAGCACATACTCCGCTCATATTATATGTAAATTATCAAAAATGCAAGTAAATTAACTTGTCAAAGTCGTAAGCACGTTCACAAGTGGTCCATATTATTAGTACTGCTACAGACGTTAGCGCGCTCACTAATATCGGACCGCCCGTTAGCAGTGTAAGCGTCGTGAGCAATGTGAGCATAATTCGGACCACGGCCTATGAATAAACAACTTAGCAAAAAACAACTTAAGCAAATGTTAATGCAGTATTATAAATTATAGTAAAATAATGGTACCTAGGAGTTTAGACGTTTAAAGCATTGTTATATATTTTAGAAGTATATTGATGTATTATTCAATCAAAAAAAAAAATAAGTTGGTGTGTCATACATATTCTACAGCAAATTTTCTAATATATACCTTACAATATATGTACTATATAATAGCACCCATAAAGCTTATAAATATAAATAAAATTATCTTTATATTAAAATTAAACATAGATAGATCATCATTAAACATAGAGTCTACCCATAGATAGATCATATTAAATACATACTAAGCTGAAAAAGTCTGATGATTATTACCTAATTCATACTGACAATTTCTTATATATAGAAAAATCTATTAAATTATATATATACGTGTTGCATTTCTCTTGTAAACAATAGAATGAAAAACAGAAGATATAATTAACATTTTAATTGTCCAGCTGCCAAATAAAACACCTGTTTTAGCATTAACGAGATCTCTTATTGTATGAACACATGTCATGAACAATCTCCAAATAGACTCTACTTTACTTCAATATTTTTTAATAAAAATTTAAAATTAACAGTCAATAATTTTTAACGGATACTGTGCAAACGTACTATATTTTTTTCTGGACGCTGTATACCGCATATGGTATATCCCGCAAAGTAGTCGCTTTTAAAAAAATGCTTTAAATGAAAATAACTAAATATTGTATATGATATACATGTCTAAAACTTTTTGCCTAGTGTATGTACATTTTAAATTTCCCCGCCACGGATAACTTTTACTACACATGGTAAGTAACCATATAATATTATAGTTACTGTACGTGGTAATTAAATAATATTAATATAGATATTCTAATAACATTTTACACGAAAGTACAAATTAAAATTTAAAATCTAAATATTACGCTAAACGACCCGCGCGCGATTTCGTCCCCTAGAATGTATTGTTATTTTATAGTGAAATTATAATTTTAAATTATAAATTTGTGTTCTTCCGATGTCCAAGTTGTATTATTGTAAAAGTTGATAAACTAGCTGGCACCAACTTGTACTAGTAAAAATATATATCAATATAAATATTTCTAGCCATGCTATATATACAAAAAAATCTATCAAATAAACTGCGTACACACTTATTATATATAAAATCAATCAATAAATGAGTAATCTTATTACTCCGAACACCATCTCATGTTATTATATACACCATTAGTTTCGTGCACTCACCTTGGCCATACAATTAGTGCTAAACCCAAGCAAAACAAAAAAAGAAACAAAAAAGAAAATCAATAAAAAAAACACAAATTATATAAATCAGACCTAAGCTTCTAAATTTGGCGTTTTGCTTCATGAGATACTCTAAAGATGTATTTTTCGCGCTCGCTGATCTAAAAAGCTCCATTTTAAGTTGAAAATCGGGATTTCTCGGAACATCTTCATGTGTTAAGGATTTAGTCAGCCTTTCGTTCTGTTCCATTGCCTCCTGTACTTGACTGGCCAACACTGGCATCGTCCTAAGCCTTGAAGCCCGAGGAACTCGATCTGAAGACTTGGGTAGTCCAGAAACTGGTGGTTTATGTGTCAGTTTCGCGTTAAACATCTTCATTTTATCCGCCAAGGACATTTTGGCAGGATCATCCTCATCTAACTTAGCTGCCACCGTGAGTGCGTTTATAATACATTGTGCATAGAACCCGGGACATACACAGTAGTAAGTAGAGTCGAACATGCAAAAAAGAAACAGAGCCGACAATGAGACAGAAAGCTTCGTCGATAATGCGTTTTACATGCCATTTAAAGAAACGTAATGAAAGTAAACAATTGAAAAAACAAAACAAGAATCGACTATAAAAGAAATGATAATATAAAATGAAATATAAATATCTATAAAACTTTAATTAAATACTGAATACTTACCATCCTCGTCTCTATCGAGGACGTTTGCAGTGCTTTTGGATTCCGTTAGAGACACCTCTTTCGTAGGACTAGTGGAGTCTGGCGAAG
Source organism: Eueides isabella (assembly GCA_019049475.1). Taxonomy (NCBI): domain Eukaryota; kingdom Metazoa; phylum Arthropoda; class Insecta; order Lepidoptera; family Nymphalidae; genus Eueides; species Eueides isabella. The sequence continues at coordinate 4,304,912 of CM032394.1, read as the reverse complement.
GCATTACAATAGGTTGAGTTTTGAAACGATCCGTCACGGAAGGCCCCTCCTTTAGCTTTGAGCGACTGTGACGAATCAAGGGTTTTGGTGTACCTGTAATTTTGAACGTAAAGATTATAAATGTTTTTCAATGTAATCGATATTTTTAAATATACGTTGTTTATGCATAACCGGAGATGACCGTTATAGTTCTTAGTCATAGTGATGTCATGAGTATCATCATAATAAAGAATAGATAATATTATATAGTTTATGACTGGGAAAAGATATTTTCTTAAATATAAACAAAAACTATAGCTTAAAACTAAGAATTTCTTCGTGATTTATAACATATATAAACTAACAATATTAACAACAATATGTGCGTCAAACTAGATGTTTAATCGTATTTAAACAGTATAAATTGTTCTCATATACCTTTAGCCTGTTGCTGCAACTGTTGCCACATGCTAGCTCTCGCGACTACACTATTGCTTTTCACTAATCCCAAAGCAAATCCAGACGAATTATCTATATTCTCATCGTCGCTTCCATTTCCTTCTGGACTTTGGAGAAGTTCATTTTCCGTTGATTTCCTCACACGATCCATCTTGAGAAGATTTTGTTCAATGGAATTTGACGACCAGTCGTTGCTACTATTTGTCGCGTGGTTTTCATGTATTTCTTGACTTTCAATCAATCCCAGCTCCTCGCCTGAAAATCGATAATATCGTTATTAGTCTCGAGCACGAACAAAAATAGACATACACTAAATACAATATTGCGTGCACGTTTAACCGTGGTCTAACGTTAAATTTGAAGTAAAAATAATAACTCACTAAATGAATTAAAACGAACAATTCTCAATTTTAACTTTTTCTTGAGTGATTAACAGACGGTAACCTTTAAAATAAACCGGTGACAATGAATATTAAACGTATTACATTGACCTAAATAAGAGGAGTGAAGCATATCGCAAGGCTGAAACGAGTTTATTTTGAAGACGTCTAAATAAGTGCAGGACATTCGAAATTATGTCAAAAACATAAACAAACAACGACTAACGCTAGCTGGGTGTTTCAACTCTGTCCATATGTTTCGTTCATGACGCCATAACAGTTAGCTTTGATTGCTCCGCACACTAAATAAGTCAAAAGCAGTTTTCGGCGTACACTCATCCAGCGCGCCAAGCCGTTAAAAATAAATTTAATGCTTATTCAAACTGACCAATTGCTATTTACTATGGGTGATTAACAACATGTTTGATGTAATACTAACCAGAATGCGGGCCGGAGTCGCGGGACGAAGCGCGATTGTAAACTCCGCTGTCACAAGATACGTTTAAACTCCAGTTGTCGGCTTCAGCTTGGTTGCAATCGTCTTCGTCAAGAGCCCGGCAGTCTTCGTCCAGAGCCACGCGAACTTTGTTTACTTCTTGTTCGATTTCGTCGAGAGTAGATTGTTTTGCTTCACTGTCGGCGCAAATCTTTTCGAAATCTAAAAAAGTTGCTTCACCGAAACTATCGTCCTTGACAATAGCATTCTTCGAAACACCGTTGATTGTCGGTAAGCTCGCGTGGAACAATTGGGAGTTGAATGGTGGCGAATCGAGGTCTGCGAAAGGATCCTTCTCGGGCTCCCCTACAAAGGGGCCCTTGGCCAAGAGAACAGCACCGGACTCGACGGAACGGGTCGGAAAACTACAGCCCGCGACGCCGAACGCTTGGAAATTCGCTTGGCCCGGCTCCAAGCTGCGAAATGAGAAAAGAAATGCGATAAAGTAGATCATACTCGTTGGTAAGAAAGAGACAGTCTGAATTTCAGTTCACCTTCATATATTGTAATGAATTATAGCGTGAGTGATTTGGACTGGCAGCCTTGTTTGTGAAATTAAGGGAGTTTGATACCATTACCAATGTATTGTAAATCCATTTTCAGTATTTAATTGTTACTTATTATTATATCTTACAATACTAAATAAAACAAGTTAATCATGTTTAGAAAAGTATTATTTGAAACTACTATAAATAAAATAAAGCTACGTTGTAGCCAAAACATTACATTAAGAAGCAGCAATTAAGGACGCACGGAGCTGACCGCATGAGATGTTCTGCTCATAAAACATTGAATGCGTGCTGCGAAGCACAACATAGCCAGAAATAGGGTTGACCCAGTAACGACTGGAGCGCTTATTTCCGTCATCAAGTTGCTGTCTCAACTAGCGTACTACCAGTAAACGATACCAAAACCGAAGTTAATCACTGACGATTAATGCAATAGCAGCCACACTAAAATAAACTCACTATTTGCTCTCAAATTAGAAGAGACTTATAAAACGAATGTGACAATATAATAAAAATACGACCAAGAAGACAGATAGCTCGCTTAGGGCTACGTATAAACAGCTAATAGTGTATATTTATCAAATAATAAAATGGAATAACGTTAAACAATTTTTGTACTATATAAAATAATGTATTTACATATAATATAACTAAACAAGTACACTTTAGAAGGTCTTACTACTTTGACTAAAGGTTTCAAGTTAGATTTATCAGAGTTTACTTTTATTTTAAAAACTTTTTTACGCTGTTATTATGTCGTAATAATATCGAGTCCATGTATAAAATATAAGTAGGTACAAGCGTAAATGTGTGTTACTTACAAATAGAAATGAGGCCAGTCTTGCAGAAAACGGTACATTGTTTTACTATAAATATATCAAATTTCTGCACTACAACAGTTGTGACTATGTTGCAGTCCACATTTATTTCTTACGTTATCTACACTGAAAATGATTCAAACAGTAAACTGTACCGATGATGTCAGAACAATGTTCACAAAATTAGCGCCAAATGTTTACTAAAATTACGAAACGATAATTACTGAACACTTATAAGATTAAACGCAAAGGTCTTTCTAAAAAAAAGTTAGACGCAACGAGAGCAATTGTATAGACAAATTTGCTTTTGAGGCCTGTCGTGGCACAGTGGTACAAGCGTGTGACTGCAAACGGGACAGGTTGCGGAATCGAGCATCACTCAAAAAACTGTTCTATATATACTAATCATTGTATCTACATGGAAAATATATTTCAAAAAAATCTTAAAGGGGACGTTTATTAATATACTAGGGCCTAAAATTGTGATACCTAATTTTTTGTCTGTTTGTCTAATCCGGTTATTATGGCGTTATCTGGTTGTGCTTCTGTGCGTGCTAGTCTAAGAAATCATAGTTATCAGATTTTCACTATTATATATTGGCAATCTTTTCTCAACAGTTAGTGTTTCTTTTAGTTAAAGCGATTGATAAATAAAAAAGTTACGTCAATTTAAAATATTAAAGTATGACAAAATTACCACACTGTTTAATTGATCTGGATGAAATTTTAAATTTAATTTTCTGCAACCTTCCTACAATATTTAATATTTGCTTTATTTAAATCAGTTCATAAATAAAAAAAGTTATTTAAATTTTAAATATATATTTAGAACAAAATGACTACATTTGTTTTTAATTTACCTCAAATTTTTGTTTTAAATGTATTAACATTGTCTTAAAAGCGATAATTTACCAGAATAAAAAAGTAATTGAGCAGTAAGTAAATAATACAAAAAAATCAAGCAGGCGACGGGACGCTAATATTAAAAAAAAATCTAATATATTTATTATTTTCATTTATTCGCTCTGGCAACAAGAATACGCGCCCAGAACAAAGTGTCTTAACACTAGGTTCTAAAAACCCCTCTGTCTACCCTGCCATGTTCGAAATACAGCGTGAAGCTGTAAAATAAAACTTAATATAATATCATCTATAAATAAAGAAATATAATATAACGCTGACAGGATTATAATAATAGATACTATAGACAAAAATACAAGGCAATATTAATATTTAAATATAGGTTTTTATTTAGTATAAAGATTATTTAATAGTAAACGTATTTTTTTTTTACAAAAATTATATTCTAAAGCATTCTAAAATGTTATATTACTTTTAAAATATTTAAGCATACTTTTACTTATTTGTTCGCATAATTTAGTTTAAAATTTCTTTGTTATATTTTTTACTTCGGTATATATTTATTGTGTCGGAAATTCAGAATGCATAGTAAATTATGCAACAATGGTTCGATTACTAAGCAAATGTGTTTCCACTTGATGTATAAAGAGAACGCTAGGACCGAACCGTATATCCTACAACAGCAAATCAAAACAATTGATATATGCCCACACGTAGCGGTTGCTCATCAAAATAGTGGCCAAGAGCCAAAATTTGGGTCGGACTTCAGCTACAACCAATACAAAGCGTAATAACCTTTATGTTTGTAAGAAAAGCTATATTTGAGGATAATGACCATGTGATACGGAAGTTACATACTCTCAAAAGAATCAACATTAAAAATATTTGAATAAAACAAATAAATATAAATGCATTATGAAGCGAAAATGTCAATGAACATTTAAAAGTATTAAGCCAAGAAAAATGTGTGAATCATAAACTGTTAATAGAATTAGGATGTCGAGTGTAATTTTTTTAAGCTTTTAGAATGTGTTTTAATAGCTTACCTGTATGTTATTGATCTCATTTCATCTATTGTTACAGGTTGAGTTTTGTGGCGTTCTTTATCTCGGTTTTTCATTTTAGATGTGGAGGGTTGATCTCTAAGAAAATTATCCTTAACAAGAGCCTCTTCCATGTTCTTTATGCGAGAGGCGATTGACGGAAATGTTTTGGGGTCGTTATCGGTATTTAATTTATCCTGGTCCCAATCACTACTACTATTCTCACAATTTTCATCCACTTTTAATCTGCGATTGTTCAAAATTGATAGTAATTCGTCATTAACATCACACACTAAGCTCATAGATCGAGGATTGGCTTTAGGCCGCAAGTTTCTTCGTCGAATTACGGCAGTTGGATAATTTTCTTCCGGGTCAGGCGCAAGATTCAAGACTCGCCGCGGTCCAGCCGCCAACACGTCGTTCGCGTCGCTACTAAAATTCGTCGCACTAATATTCACATCGTTATCTGCACAAAACGAAAGCCGTGGGCGCGGCGATTGGCTGCGTTCCCTAGTGAGACTTGAACCTCTTTGTTTTAAAATCGGTTTTACCGGCGCCTCGCATTCTGAGCCAGAATGATCTGATGTCCGCGATCTAAGGAGCGACGGTCTGCGAGAACTTCTATCGTCTTCGCTCAAATCGAAACTAGAAGTAAGCCCCTCATCGCCAGGTAACCTTCTCGAAGATTTGAGAATCGGTTTCTTAGGCAAATCAAAATCATGATCGTCGAATTCTGTTATTTTTTTTTTAAGAATAGGTTTTGGTGTTTCAGAATATACGATATCAGGCGAAGGCCTCTCCTCCGAGAGACTCTTCTTTTTAAGGATTGGTCTTACAGTTTCCTTATCCTCTTCCACGATCTCGGCCCCACCTGCAGCTGCCAGCAGCACAGCTTGAGCGATAGATACATGAGAAGATGTAGTACTGCTGCTAGAGCTTGAATTAGATTTCCGCTTTAATATGCCTTGAGGCTCTGGTGAACCATTAGACACATCATCATTCAGATGATCTTCTTCACGGCTCATTTTCCTCTTTAAGATACCTTGTATGTGTCCATCGGGAGATCGATTTCTCACTACGTCTTCAAGAGAAGATCGTCTATTCTTAAGTATAGGCTTACAAGTATCCGGAGAACCATCATCTGCAAATGATACTTCTGGACTACAGGATCTTCTTCTTGCTACTTGAGACTCATCTAAACTTCGTCTCTTCTTTAGGATACCTTGACGCTGTCTATTTTCACTTCGACAATTTCGTGATTCAATCACGCTCGGTGAAAAGGTTACGGGGGGTGAAGTAATGGAATGATTAGGAGGATTTGTAATGTTATTCTCCTCATGAATTGATTTTCGTTTTAAGATCGACACGGGTGTATGTAGAGACATCGACGAGGTGTCGGTGCGACGATTTTGACTAGATGTATCATTATTGAGATCAGAAAATATTGCAGATTGTTTTTCAAAGTCGATCAGTCTCTGTGCTGCCGTGTCTATATCTTTTAATCGTTCAGTAACACCCCGGTTTAAAGGAGGGCTTTCACTTGTAAGGCCATAATTGTAAGTATGGCTACTATTTTTCTGTTCAGATGTTGACGGAAACAAGCAATCGTAACGAGGCGGATCTGGTACTGTTGTGTGAGATTTATTGCTATGCAAGTTATTTGATAATTTGTTAACTCTATCTAATGTTTGTTTTGTCAGAGCTGCTAAACTATCCATTTCCTGTGAGAGTCGAGAACTTGTATGTGGTCTAACGGTTTCATGAAGAGTAGACATTTTTGAGGAATCTTTTAAATTACTCAATTCACTAACATTAGTGTCCACAGTGGAGTTAGTATTTAAGTTAACATTCAATATAATTTTGTTAGGTAATTTTGCTGTCGCATTTTCACTCTTCGAAGAATTATCTAAGCTAGTCAGTCTTTTCTTTGAATTATGATATTTTTCTTTTAAATTTTCACTATCTTTTTGAGCTCGTTGTACCTTATCCTTACGCGAATTTTCTAATTCAATTTTACCCTTTTCGGGACTTCTGCGTAAAGATCTTCCTCTAGGCGATTCTAATTTAGATTTAGTATTATCTAGTTTCGTTGTGGGTTCCCTCATAGGTTCCTGCTTAGAAGGTGATACAGAGTTACACGTCGATTTTTCCGGGATTCTTCTCGACAGTGGTATGCAGCTAGGCCTTGTGCTTGATTCAGAACTACGTCGCTTTTCTGGTGACTTTGATGATGCAGATTTTATTGGACTCGCCTTGTATCCGAAATTTAGGTTTATGTTATTTTTTGTTGACGACTTGGTTGACTGTAGTATTGTTTCGTTTTTGCCATGTGGAGTTTCGATTGATCGACGATTTCTTGCCTTTGTGACAGTTACTGTAACAATAGCAAAAAGAGTTTAATTATAAGCAGAAGAGTATTAGAGATAGTTAAGAAAACAAACAAATAGAATATTTTTCTTGTAATAAAATAATTTGCGCAGCTAGTAGCTAGCTAGTGTTGTGAACTCTGGGAACCTAGTTAGGACCCTCCATTTCACATTTATTTCCTATTTTCCTTTAAATTCTCGAGGCATTAAGCATACCGTTACCAACGCAATGCCTTGCATCGTTACCAAAGCGGGGAAATGATAATATTCAATATTTCATGTTCTCGAAAGCACATTCGAACCCACAACGTTCCGTTTTTTAATTTTATATCATAACTTTAATATTATAAATTAAATAAATTCAAGCAGTACTTATTTAAAAATACGCACTTTTAAACACTTATTAGAATTACCAGCTTTGGCTTACAGCTGATAGAAATTACTAATTACATATCATAGCCTTACTTGGTAAGCGGACTATGCCTCACAAAATAATTTTTCAAGACCAGGGGTGAACAATTGTGTCATATTGGTTTTTGCGCAGCTTCAACGGTTTACTCAGCGCACGTATAGAAACTCTCGAGTCCTCCGGTTTTAGCATTAACATACATTTTTATTTTTTTTTCACTCCTATAGATCTTATCGTCAAATAATATAGCCTATTATAGCCTGTGTCGATAAATGGGCTATCTAATACAAACAGGTTTTTCAAATCGCACCAATAGATCTTGAGATAAGCGCGTTTATACAAATAAACAAACAAATACACAAACAAACTCTTCAATATAAAAGAAGATTTTACTCTAACCTGAAAAAAAATCAAGACGTTAATCTTATCAAATATTGATGATGACACAGTTATGTGGTTAGTTAGCATTTAACAGGAATTTTCTATAACATCAATATATATATAATTTTCAATCATGTGGAAACATTGAAGGCTGTGGTGTGGGCGGTTTGGAACCGCAGCGTACGAGGAGTAATACACCTGAATATATTATAAATTATGTCAAAATTTATCTAAATCAAAGTATGCTTTAGAAAGTTTCTTTAAAGTATCGAAAACCACAAAACGTATGTATTATGACTGATGTGAACAGTGCCCCCACGTTATAGCTTGTCGTGATGCAGTGTGGAAACGAAGTATTTATTTTAAGTTCCGTCACTCAACGCGCTATACTTCAATTTCGGCGGAACGCGGGAAAAGAAACGAAGTGTCTAAACACTCTTTTTCTAAGTTCCCCCTACCTACGCTGCTAAGTGCGGGATACAACGTAAAGCTAAAAAAATAACAGTTCAGATGTCAAGGACCTCTCATCCAAGAAGTGCTTCCAAGAAATCTATAGTACCTACAATTATAGAGTTAAAATAGCATCATAGCGTGCCACTACGCGTAATGTAGCGAAATAAAACACCTTTTATTTTTATCTTACGGCGCTCCATTAGTAAGCAACTCGATACTAATAATCTTTGTATTTATAACCAGCACCATTAAATCAGAATTACACTTGCAAATACTACAGTCTAAAGCAATAAATTAAAGTTAAACGTATATTTATACAGTACCTACTGCGAAATAAAGTAATAAATAGTAAGATTCCAGTGTTTGTTGATAAAGAAACATGTGCGCCTTAAAATTTGTATTTAATTTTCGACTATAGATATTACTACAAGTATTTATTAAATATTTTTTTATACAAGAGGTAAGTAGTCTTCTTTTTCAATAAGAGACTACAGAGTCCGTAAAAAAATCTAGTTCGTCATTGTTTTAATAAAATTCCTAGAAATCCAATAACCAAGGTTAGTTAATAATACAGTAGAAAGAAAAGTTACTGGTATCAAATAATGTTATAAGATACCAAAAACAGCTAAAGTTCCATGAACATTGATTCAACATTATATTTTACAACAAACGTCTGTGATAAAATAAAAACAATTCAGTTTTTGGTCATAAAGAAACTCTATAGCAACCAGCTACTGACAAACTGTACCAAAGATTGAAACTTATTTAAATTCAAAACTACAAACTAAACTAAATATTAACACTAAACTAAATACATATATAACTGATGATTTTAGCATAATATATTGTTTTCCCGTCATTTTATCTTCATATGCCTAATTGAAATGTACATCGAATAAAACAATATATATTTCTTAATCTAATATTACTATTTGAACCGTGAGAGCATTTTTTAACTTGTTTAATGAATTGCTATACATTAAATATATTTTAACTAACTTTGTCATAAAACTATGTAATACAGAAGTTTTGCACAATTTGACTAAACAAAAATGTCAATAACTGATTCCTCTAATCTGCATGTCTCTATTTATCGTAACATTGATAAAATGTTTTTGTCTATACTCTTTTGTTGATTACTTTAAAAAATAACATCCTCTTGAACAAATAGCAAAATTGGTACCTATACAATGATATCTAAGCATTGATACCTTTATTACAAAATGATATTCCAATAATAATGTAAAGACTTCGATAAAAAGTACTTATTATTTCTCGTCGAGAAATGCGTAAAAGTACTGGTTGACCTTTTAATATGTATTTGGATGTCTTTTAAAACACTGGTTTCAACTATTTTTATTTCATTTTAAATTAGCAATATTTTTAGCTTCACTTTGTATCCCGTGCATGTCAGAGAGTCCTTTAAATAATTAAGAACCTAATGTAATAATAAATAATTAACAACCTAATGACACTTCACTCCAATCCTCACTTTCTCGCAAATTTGAGGTATTTGGTGATATGTGGCTAAACTGAACGTCGCGTTTTGTCTTATTAACAAAGCGAAAATCTTAATATATTTAATATTTCATTACCTCAAGTGGGGATCGAACACACAACTACTTGCGTTTAGTCACGTTTGTACCCGTGCGCCACACCACTTCTATAAGGTGGCAATAATTGGTGCTTTTATCCTGTCGTGACGCAGCGGCACAAGCGTGTGACTGTAATCGACAGGTTATGGATTCGATACCCACTTGAGGCAATGAAATATTTAATATTTTCAATTTCAATATTTAATGTTTTCATTTCTTCGTTCTGGTACAAGACAAAATACGGCGTTGAGTACCGCCACTCAACACGCAATGCCTCAAATTCGGCGGAAAGTCGGGAACGGAAGTGGAACGGAGTGTCTTAACACTAAGTTCCCAAGTTCCCTCTACCTACCTTCCCTAATAGCGATTATGATACAAGCAATATTATTTGTACAAAATAACATATATTAAAACTAAAACATTCATAACTCATAAAACTTTTTCAATAAATAAAATAATTACAGCAAGTTCTTAACTTCTATTCATATGTTACTTACACAAGTATCTTCAAACATAAACTTTACAAACTAATTTCGAACGAATGACACGTAACAAAACGTGAACGTCAGTCAGTTAACGAAAAATAACAAAATTTGACAAAAGCTAGACCTAATACATTGTTCGGCCTACTTTGATCCCTTATACAAAGCCAAATGTAATACAGGTGGAAAGTTCATGTAGTGTACGCGACGGGCTAGCAGCCTTTGTGTTTTAACTTTCAAGTTAATTTCTGAAAACTTTTCACGTTCATCATTAAAAGGCTTTGCAAATTGAATATATAACAGGGAAACTTTCAAATACCGTTGATGCTCGAAATGATAAAAATATAATTATAACACGTCGAAGTTACTTCAGCACTGCGAAGATTAATGACATAAAGTTTGAATAATATGAGGCTAATTTTAGGCCTATAAAACTGGACAATTGCATCATTTTACCCGTATGACGAAGACCCCCTCAAAAGTTAAAGGACTCTTGGTGAAACCTAAGTAAACAAAAATATTTATTTAAAAGAGCTTCACAGTTCTTTGAATGTGACCTTTTTATATGTTTTAATTGTACATATTTCAGTTGTCTCTATATTTTTGTAATATATCCATCAAATAGCAGGGTAGAGAGAGGGAACTTGAAAGAGGGAACCCAGTGTTAAGACAATACAACAACGTTTCGTTGGAAATTTTCCGCCAAATTTGAGGCACTGCTACCTTTTGCCTCACCAAAGCGAAGAAAGCGATGAAATTATTAAATATTTTATATGGAACGGAGATTTGCGCCCTTGTGCCACGATATGCCATGCCACTATATTTAGTTTATGAAAAATCAAAAATCTTATAATGTGTCTATCCTCCACAAGTTCAATTAATAAATTTAGAAAACTAAAAAATGAAAGAAAACTGAGAAGTGCAATCAAGCTACTGCAGCAATCTGCTGCCAACCTATTAAATAAATGTTATCTATTTTACAAGAGCTCCCGAAAAAAACAATTATCTTCTAACCTCTAGGAGGAATGTACTTATAATTATTTTTTATAAAATGTTCGAGATACAATGTGATCGTCCCAGACAGCTGTGTTGAACCCATAAACTAATAGGGGTGAGGTTGGAAAGCCCTTTTTCAGATTAGAATACATCATTTTTAACTATTACTGCTTTTACTCTTCACGATAAGTTTTGTCTATTAAAGTTCTAAACTTTTATTGACTTTTAAAATAAATGAACAAAATAAAAATGTTATATTATTACAACTGGCAACTAAGTTCTGTAGCTGGTTAATATCGCCCTTGACCTGGTACCCGGCGGACCGTAAAAATCAATTTGAAGGCAATTAAACATGATATTCTAAGGTGACATATCAAATGAATATTTTCTATGATAATTTAATTACGTATCAAATACAAGAAAGACAAGAATTATCAAATATTTTATCAAGTTCAGGGAGTAACTAACACTAGAAAGGTTTCGTCTTACATAACTTAATATGAATCGCTAGTTACTATATATTAACTAAGAGAACAGTAATATAATAATAGAGTTCGTTTATTCGTGGATAAAGTAATTATTTAACGTTTACCAATTCTTGGTTGTACCACTCCTAAGTTAATTCGTGAGAGGACCATGAAAATTTGATGTTGAGCAATATAATAAATGTACAATAAAAATATATATAAATTGAAAGTTACGATGGACGAGATGCCGAGCGCTTTATGTTCTTCCTTATACATCAGTAATAGGAAAATGTTTGGAGATAAAACCAACGGTATTTTCGTGAAAAGCAATTAAATATTTGAAAAATATTTCTATGAAAGATAAACAAAAACTTACATGCTATCCTTACACAAGATTCGAATTGGCGAACAACAATTGTTATTAGCAACTTTATAATTCTACATTTTCAAATTTATACGCACGTTATTATTTACACATATAATAATATATCATTTAAACCTATAATATAAAAAAATTAGGCTTATCTGTGACTTTAAACGCAACAGGAACAAATGCAATTTTTAATACATATTTTCATTTCTTCGCTTTGGTAACAAGGCATCATTCGGCAAAAAGTGGGAAACGAGTCGGGTTCCAAAAAAAAAACAAACAACATTTTTGATAATACAGATAAATTATAAAATCATTCGCTCAATTTTCCTAATTACTCATACATTGATGAAAGTAATAATATAGTATTCAGACGTATTTATTAAACTTTTAATGACATAATTAAATTTATTGGTACTTTAGTTCACGAAAGTAATTTTATCTTATACCTAAGTGAATTTAGTTATCAGAGTAAAATAACTTAGGAATTCTCATTAAAGCTAAATAAAGTAAATATGTAAGCAACGGTATGAACATATGAATATTAAAATCACGTAAAATATTTAAAATTTTAATATAAATTACAACTGAAATTAAAAGCTTTGTACTTTAAAAACAGTGGTGAAAACTTGAAACTCAGGTCAACGGCTATCCCAGAATCCCTGAGTAATGGGCCCAATGACATGACATCGCGGGTTCGTAGAACTCCGCAGGATAACGACCCTGATTATCTCTTTATTGGTATAAGTAAATTATATAAAACATTTCAAACAGTAAATTAAAGTTGCTAAATATATATTTGATAGTAAATAAGTATATTAGAAAAGAATATGATGTGTATATACTATACAAGAATAATTTAACATAAAGTACATTTAAAAAAAGGTTTTTATTCTTAACTTTAAAACAATATATTATTAAAATCCCGCTAGCAACTTCACCTTCAATTAAATTACGTAAGCGAATTAATGTAATACTTAGATACATTATTACCGGTTAAGTTGCGACGTCAAAGTATGCATAAATGGTTTAAAATATGTGTCATTATATTACGTAGTCGTTAAGACTGTATTTCAGTAATCACATATCATAGAGACGAAAGTAGACGATGTATACCAGATATAGTAAAATAATATATATTTTTAATCGTAACAATATCATCACCTCCTGCTTTTACCTTCTATATTTTTTAATACCTACTATTATATCTAAACACTTAAATTATGAAACTCAATGATGTCATATTACTATCAATCTCGACATAATAAATTAAGGCTGTCGTGGCTTAGCATACGAAAATGTGACTGTAAATGCGACAGTGTGGGTTCCATTCCCCACTCGGAATATTTAAGTTCGCTAACAAGGCAAAGTCTGGCCGTGAATTTCGCTACTTTAAACGCAAAACCTCAAGAATTCAGCGAAAGGTAGGAAACAGAGTGTCTTAACAGTTTAGCTGGTTCCCTCAATCTATCCACTGTGTGTAGGATACAGCCTGAAGTTAAAATCTAATGAATAATATTGTGTTATTTCATAAGATTTATTTTTACATTATTGGAGACATTAGACGCTGTACAAGTAGTTGTAGCAAATTTAATTAATAATAAAAATAGAACTATGCAGATTATACCATCGTAAAAACATAATTGAGACCTGTAGAGATGCAGCGGCACGCGTGTGTCCGTGAACGACAGATTGTGGGTTCGATCCCCACTCGAGGAAATGAAATATTTAATATTTTCAAATTAAATATTTAATGTTTTCATTTCTACACTTAGGTTACAAGGCAAAATGCCTCAAATTTAGCGAAAGTGGGGAACGGAAGTAGAATGAAGTGTCTTAACACTAGGTTACCGAGTTCCCTGTGCCTAGGGTAGGCCAAGTGCAGGAAACCGCGTGAAGCTAAAAAAAAATAATTGTATATATAGAAGTTATAATCTAAATAGCAAATGTTTAATAATCGCGAAAAATATTATTAAACATTTCAATAAATAATAAACAATAACGATTTATAAATAAACTTTTTATATATTATAATAAATTGTAAATGTAAATTGCGTCTTTCTGTGATCATCTTTGTTAAATAATTTACAAGCAAGTGAACGTTAGGGTTGGCTTCAAAAGCGTTGTGGGCTTTGAGATTACTTATTTACATTAATGATTTACATTTTAAACGCCAAAGATTTTCTATTTAAGTAGCGGCGCGACGAAATTACTATAGAGTTTTCAATTACCACTAATTGCAAGTTAATTTTCTGTGTGTTTAATAAATTTTGACTTGTTATTCCTTTTAAAATTGTGAAGTTATACACTATCAGCAATAGCAGAGAAGGCAGAGAGAACTCAACATAGAGTTTAGACACTTCGTTTTATTTCTCATTTTCCGCCGAATAGCGCATTGCGTGTTCAAAAGCGGAACTCAACGCCGCATTTTGCCTTGTTACTATAAATGACAATATTAAATATTTCATTTCCTTACACCGTTAATATCCTTCACAATAATTATAAAAAAATAAAAAGTAAACGACAGACAACACATCATCCTTAAACTTTACTAATGGTTAAATCACTCTACAAATTATTTAAATATACAAAAGCTTATAAAAACAAACTTTAAATTGTAAAGCTTCATACACACTGTATAATACTGTGCTGTTAAGTTTGACGTTGTCATGTTACCCATTTCCAAAATAAATGTTAATAAGTTGGAGCTCTTGTTTCTGACAGCTATATGTTATACCCTATAATGTATACTGTTATTAAAAACATATATTCTATTGTGGTAAAATAAAACACTATTAGTTCATAATTTTCTAAGTTGAAATACTCTATATACTATAATAGGTACCTGGCGTAGTAACTTAACGTGTGCTTGTATGTGTAGGTTTGATACTCACTCAGGGTAATTGCATTATTTTCTTTTGCTTCATTCTGACAAGACTAAGCGACTAGACAACTCTAACTACTACAAAGTAATTCCGGCTTAAATTTTTGTTTATGTTGTTATCATCTCTGTTGGGAAATTTTTACGAATTTCCTCTACCAAAATACAATTCGTAAAAAATATCGTTTGGAAAGAGAGAATACTAGTTATTTAATATGTTTTAAAGTGTTATTCCAAACTTAGGACAGAAAATACTAAACTTAAATTTAAATTTCGACGGAGCTTCGTGAGAATGGCTTAGTTGATCAGAGCGCTTGAACGGTTTTCAAAAAGCGCGGGTTCAAATTCGGCTTCGTTCAAAATTTTTATACGTTTTTTTTTAATTTAAGTTAAGTATATTCTGCCCTAAGTGTGGAATAACACTTCAAAAAATACTAAAAAGTCATGAAGTTCTCTCCGCCTATATTGCATAGCATAATAGAGAATCTCAACCTATGGAAATATAGATACACAAAGGGAGATAGATAGATATACATGATCATCTAAAGGACAAATGACCTCCAGCGTTGAACTTGCCAGTAGGGGAATAGTTACACTAACAGCTTAAACGGAAGTCATATATTCATTTCCTTCTTAAAATATTTTCGCTCGTAATAACAATATTTGTTCTTATCATCTTAGTAAATAGATCCTACAATTTCAAAATATAAAAATAAAAAGTAATTTTGTATTCACGGACACACATAAGAGTAGATTAAAACATGGTTACAAGCTGATAAATATGTGCGGTGAAGCTGAGTAATGATGAATCATTCTGCAACCGGTTTCATGATTTTATTTCTTTGCAGTTTAACTGTAAAGGTTTATTTCAACGATAGTAAAAGGCCTTCCCTTTTATTTTATAACGTTTTATTATTTAAAACCGTTCAAGGCAACCATTCAATATTTAGACAAATATTAAATCTCTCAGAGAGGCCTGTCGTGGCTCAGCGGCATAAGCGTGTGACTGTAACCGACAGGTTCTTGGTTCGATCCCCACTCGAGGAAATGAAATATTTAATATTTTCAATTTAAATATTTATTGATTTCATTTCTTCGCTCTGGTACAAGGCAAAACGCGAAGTTGAGTTCCGCCACTCAACACGCCATGCCTCAAATTCGGCGGAAAGTGGAGAACGGAGTGTCTTAACACTAGGTTCTCAAGATCCCTCTGCCTACCCTGCCACGTACGGGATACAGCGTGAAGCTGAAAGAGAGAATTAAATCTCTCGTCACAGTAATTCGAATAAGTATCGGTCAACATGATAGCAGATTGAAATATTTTGAAAATTTTAAAAATATTTTGACATTTTGTATGAAAGCAAACTGTAATTAATTTTGTATGCTCTCCAATAACTACATAAGAATTAAGTACTAACTTAGTAAGCTTGTTATATGGAGAACATTGAACATTATAAGTAACAGCGATATAAAAATATTACATTTGAGTTAATCTGCAAAAGCAGCATATTTGTTTAATATATATATACAACAGCATGATAGTAGTAAACTTACTAAATTATATAAAGTAATTCAAAAGTAAATAGTACGCGCTGGCGCGTTTTTCTTGCTATATTTTCTTCGTAATAAGCTCTACGTAGCTGAAGCTTTATAAAAATCTACCTGCGGAGTACTCTGTAAGAACGCAGGGGATTAATCCTATTAAGGCGGATTTAGTGTGTCATAGTTACTCGTTACTCAAAAAGCCGTAGATTCAAATTTGGTGCTTTAATTAAGTTTAAGAGTGACCATGGCATTATTTTTGCACAAATAACATGACAAAATGAGAACATGTAACTTAGTTTGTTAGAAAATGTTAAGCTAAATGTCCTAGTTTCACATCCAGTCAAAACTTTTATGCAAAACTTAAAAATTATGTCAACGTTGTTGTTTTAATTCGTTAAATAGTAAAAGGAGATACTCGTACCAGTGAATACTAATAATATGATGTGTAGTAAACATTTCCTTAAATAAATAAAGAGCTTTGCGTGAAGTATCTAATGGCCTCGGTACTACTACCATTAAAAATACATTTTATGATTATGCATAATAACTTCTTAACGTTCTTCAATAGAAAATATTTATTTTATAAACATTTATTTATCTTAATAATACTAAGCTCTATCTCTATCTAAGAATAAAGCTTTATATGTTTATTACCTCCGACGTAAAAAGGGGTTAGTTAAAAGTTTAACCTGTCTGACTATCTATTGCGCCGTAGCTCCTGAATGAATGAAATTCCTAAATTTCAGTGCCAGTTATTGTTTTAAAAATCAGATTAGCCGTTTAAAGCAGATTGCCAAGATAATATTTTGGATTCAGACATTTTTATATTTTTTTTATTTTGTTTGCTTGTATATAAAATGTATGTCACTAATATCAATTAAGGGTGAACAATGAAAATCTCAGAAGGCGTTAAACAAAGATTACTGAAGCCCACGCAACAAAACAATCACGATTTGCGATAACACGACTTCAGTAATGATAATAATTACCTACCTGTTCCTACATTAAGGCATATAAGTTAGGATACCACTACTATTTTAGTAATAATAATCCAATTTAATGTAATAACGGTTCTAAGTTATATGTATATATATATATATATATATATATATATATATATATATATATATATATATATATATATATATATATATATATATATATATATATATATATATATATATATATATATATATATATATATATATATATATATATATATATATATATATATATATATATATATGTATATATTTTTTCAGATTCTCGGAAAGCTAGGGTAAAAACATTCTGTTCCGTTCTCCACTGTCCAATGTGGCCATTGTATGTTGACTGGCGGCACTAAGCACCTATAACTAATTATGTCTTTGGTTTGGGAAAATAAAACTAACCGACCCGATAAAACTAAATACAACGTCAATTTTGATCGGTAAATGTAAAATGTATCGAATTCAGGCGGAAAGTAGACAACGGAGAATCTTGACTGAAGATCTCTCTTTTGAGACCCTTACGTTCCTTATGCTGGTTAAACAATGCAAAAAATATAGAGGTTGCAAGGCAATTAGAAATAATAAATGTATTATTAACAATATAACTGTTAAATAATTATTCATTATATATCCATATATTAAAGCAATGGGATCTAATGAAACGGAATTGTAGGCAAGGAATGAAAGGCAATAGAGGCTCAAACATGCTTCATTTATCGCCTAATGAATACGAAGCGACGTCATTACGTTGAAAATATAAATAAAACGATCGCATTTTAATTTAATTCTTTACCATTCTAGTATTAGTACTAATAAAGTGTAGAGGTCGATTGAAATATTGTTCGGTACATTCAAAAACATTTTTTTCTTAATTTAATTATTGTACGTTATATTTACCTACTGTCAGTTAGCTTTTATCGTAATATTTAAAAATATTTCTTATGTATAATATTTAAGAAATATTATAATTAGTTTATGTTTGTTTCTTTGTATGTAATAGAATCACCCATATTTTTTATTTTATACTTTTTATCAATGCACCACCTTTTATAAAAAAAGGATTACGAAAATAAAACAATTTGACTTATTTTACTTTTCTTTGATGTACAAAAGTTAGTTTGCAAATCAGTAAATCTAAAGTAATTTTGTATGAACGCACAACCCGACAAATTAAGTTTATTAAATACGCATTAATTTTCACACGACATTTAATTTTCGTGTACATAATATCAATCCTTGATAAAGTTAAATTGTATGGTAAATTATTCTGTAGGCAACCTTCCACAAGGTAATACAATTAAGGGTATCGCAGTTGACAATTTTCACATTAAATTGCTATTTGTTTGCTTAGCGAAATACAATTAAATTATGTTTTGAAATCGATTTCAGATAGCTTTTTTCGTATTTAATATTAAAAGCTTCATAGGTTTTAAATAAGTTTTACAAAATAACATTCACATTTTACAATATTTTTAAGTACAGCTGCGCCAAATGAAGTTTTAAAACCTGCCGTTGTATATTACTTGCAGCGTCGTTGGAAAGTGTGTTTTTCACCAGATATGTATTTTAAATACAACATATATTAACCTATATAATATATAAAAAAATAATTAAAGTAACATAAACTTTTATACTTCAGCATTGCCATATTGCTTTTGTTTTTACTACTTCAAAATGTACAGTATATATTAACTAAGAAGAAGTTCCAGTTAAAGTTGCACTGTGTACTTTATAAGCCAAACATACCATTCTAGACACAAACATTATGTAGTATGAAAGTTATAACATTTTAAAACTTTATATAGTATAGTAGACAACCACATATTTCAGGATAAACAACTTCTAGAAAACGAACTGTTCTTATACAATCAAATACGAACATCACAGTTTGCAGAAAGCAAACACGTATGTTTGTCCTGGGGTTAATATTAGCAAACTTATTAATAACACTGCGTTACTGGTGATAAACATTGGAAGATGAAATTGCGATTTAACTTTGTTAAGCGTATAATATTTATGGTACAAAATAATTCTGTATTTAAAATCAATAAAATTAGTTGATATAATGTATTGGCCGATTGATTAAATTCGTATTCATACATATGCTCAACTTGCAGCATAATAAACATTAAAAAACATTTAAATCCGTTAAATACTGAGCAAATTATAGATTTAGAATCTCTTACAAAATGCAAGCGAGAAAAGGCATATCCGGAAGATCAAAGAGTAATAGAAAATTTATAACGTCCGCTTATTTAGGGCGAAGTTGATAATGTTTGTTGGCATTTATTTGAATATAATTCAATACATTAATGCAGAACGTTTGAATGATATATGAAAGAAAACAAAAACTTGGCATCGCAGACTTATTACTTGAATGAACGTGGACATACATGTCACGCCTATAAATAATGCTGATTAATTTTTCGAATATAAATTGAAATACGCCAAATAGAACTGTCATGTCGGAAAATGCTTTTATTTTTTTTATTTTTAACACACTTTCTAAAGGAAAGAGAAAACAAATGAATATTACAATTCTCTATTAACATGTTCCTTCTTTTAACCGCCTTAAAAAAAGAGGATAACCCATGCTTCATCTTTCTTTCCATTGTCACTTCTATTAAAAAAAAAATAACACCAATAACAATCTATATAATAAATATCTACCTAATAATTTACCCCTTTCTTTCTTTACTTTGCTGTTTAATGTCCTATAACAGTAAACCCTATGTGAAATTAATCTGAATAGTAAGAACAGGTACATATTAATATCCTTAATATCGACTTACATGCTACCTTATTACATAACGTGCTTAATATGAATGGAGCCGATTAAGTAGAGCATGAATACTAGTATATACCTATCAGAAGCGTGTATATATTAAGTGATTAAAGATTAATTGGTTAAAAAAGCTTTTAATTATTTAAAATATTTAATGTTGAAACATATCTATATTATATTTATCCCATGTATACAAAAATTACATTTGCTTTTATATTATCTTATTATCTGCATATTAAAATCGATTTTTAATTAAAATATCTTTGTATTTTATAATAAACAGATAAATTATCAAAATAGTACTCTTGGTATTTTACATACAAGTGAAATGCACCGAACGAGGTTTACAATGGAACTAGTTTATACGCGTTTGTAATAAATCATGTCACCCATTCGTTACTTATTTGGGTCGATTGTGATTAACATCAAATATTTCATGTTCAGATTACCAAAAATATATTGTAAAATCAATTTCTAGAAACTTTGTCATGTTAGGGCGAACGTGACTGAACTATTTAATACTGTACTAAGACACGATTGATCTTTTTTATCAATAATAAAATTGATGTTAATTTCTTTATCTGAACTAAAGAAATAAATAAAAATATATGTCTATGAATATTTCTATATATAGCATTTTATATTATATAATATTTATATTTCATGATAAAAAGCAAAAAACATAGAAATACAAAAATACTACATAAAATATTTTTTACAAAAGGGATATGGGCATACGTGTAAAAGGCCTTAAATTTTTTTTTTTTATTTTTTTTCCCATTTAATTGATTATAATACATAAGAAGTAACTACAAATACAAAATTTTCTACAAAAACATTTGTCCATACGTATATATATATATATTATATATCTGTCATCAAAACTTTTAATGTATTAAATTTCATACATGTCAATTATTCTAACCTAACATCAAACTCAAAACTAAATTTGAAAAAGTATAAAATAATTACATATTTTTTGATTTATATAACCTATATGTGCTAATATAAATATATATATAAAGAATCATAAATGAATTACTTTAAATAATTAACATAAAAACCCAGTAGCACGTTAAATTAAAAGTGGTTTTTGCGGTACTGGTTTGTTTGTGGAACGATTGATTGGAAGATACGAGATTAGTATCCGCAAAGCCGATGCATCACATACGTCGGTGGCATATTGGAAAAACAAGCAAAAAACTAACACGTCGTATTAGACTTTTTAATAGTTGCAAGCGAGGCCGAGCGAGCTTAAACAATTTTAATTTTAATTTATGATGGGGCATCAAAGATGTGGGCTGAATATAAATAATACGTTTTCCCTTTACAAATTATTAACAAACGAACCGTACATTTTTCATCCTTTTTTCATAATTTTAAAAATATAGTATAAAATCTCACATAGCCAATGCGTAACAATTTATAATCAGTACTTAATCTTTATTGTAATACAAAAAAATATAAAATAAAAATATAATATGACCTCTTAATAATGACCATTCATACATTATTCATAAATATAATAACTTCTTGGTTATTAAATTTACAGTTTACATCGTAGGAGTTTATGGTCTATGGTTTCTAAAATAATTGTTAATGTGAGGCATTGACGTAATGATTTGTTTATTATAGTTGGGAATGTTACACGTCCGTAAGTAATTTTACCGATCGTTTCGTTATATTAAATAGAATACAAATAACATTATGGTCGATTTTATTTAAGTTAATAAAATAACATCCTAAAAGAATAATAAAAAATGTTCTAATATATTAATTAGATATATAATATTAAAGCCGAGGTGGTGTAACGTGAATGTTGTATATATATTTATTCTCGCGTTTTGAAAGAAGAAATGCTGCATTGAGTTTCGCCACTCAACACACAATGGCCTGATGGAACTGAGTGTCTCGACACTAGGCTCCCTTTAATTATGCAAAATAAAGTTTGTAGTTATTTTTTATTATTTATTTAGCCTAAATGGTTACTTTCAATGACCCTCCAACCTAAACCTCATTAAGTTTCTACTTAATTGTAGTTTACTATTGCGTGATACAACACCTGACGAGTGTAACAATATAGAGAATATCAAACAAACGTACCACAGTAACTTACAAGTACAACGTATGAAAATAAAACAAATAATTAATATTTAATCACCAGTTTTGTTATCACGTCACTGATCATGTCTGATAACGTTTATAGACAAAACATCTTGTCTGTTTCGAAATCATATTGTATAAAAGGTGACCAGTCTTTATGTATTTATTATGAGTTTACTAACACTACTATTAAATACATACTTATTGATGACCGATGACTGACTCAAGATTATGTTATCTAAAGAAGACATGGGAACACGAAAATTCTAAAATATATCACTTCAAAAATCATAACATTCGATAGTGATATCGCATATTTCATCGTACCAAATAATCTTATCTGGAAACGTATCTTGATATATACGTATTTGCATCAAACAGCACCAAAAATATTGCAATATTTATAAATGCTATGAAAAAAATGTTAATTTTATTTTAAAGCCATGACGAATAAAAACAAACGATTAAAGGTTATTATTGTTACAAACACCTGAGCAAAAACTTATAGCTCTTTGCACTTTAGTGACGCAAGACTCATTTTGCATTTGCTTTTAGTTAAATATTAAAACGTGACACAAAAACGCTTCATGATAAATCATTATGACCGCCTTTAGAGCAAAAACAATCTATTTTTATTCTCTGCTAAACAAAAGCATATATTAGGAGACATGCATCTATAACATATTTTATACAAAAATAAATGTTTTTATTTACTTAACAGTATTCAATGTTAGTATCTAAATATCAAAATAAAATATTATTAAGAACCAATTAATAACAACCTGGCCACAGTTCTCGGAAGGTGTTATTCCACAGCTGATCGACATAATATAAACAGACTCACCTTATATTACTGTAAACACAATATTCTGGCATAAATTCACAAAACGTTTTTTCACTGTGAAGTTTTCAAAACACTTTAGAACATGCGAGATGCGTTTTGAGGGCATTAAAAATATCACTCCCGATATAATTAAAGGGCTACAAAGTATATGAGGTCGAAGGACGTGCGTCTCCGGCGACAGTCGGTGGAGAACTGACAACAAATGAATACGGAGTCTAGAGCAAAGTGTGCAGCCGTGGAAATAAGCCGATCGGATGAGAAAGATGTAGCTAAAGTGGTTGTGTTATGATATCGGAACTGAACGGAAATGGATGTTACCTGTAATTTATTACAGTTCGCCATCGAGAAATTTATTTGCATTTCAATTCAATAAGGTATGTACATAATAACGATTTTCGAAGACTCGTTTCAAAAAATCGACAGGCAGAGCTTTTCAAAAAAAAACATTTTTTTATATATTCGAAAGCTTTCAACAATTTTTGTTTTAAAAATAAGTGAGTCTGCCCCATTTGTGCAATTGAAATGCATTTGCATTACAACGTTTTTGGCGAGGATCGACATCTAGATACTTCGATAACGAGAGTTTGCAACTCTACTCTATCATCATTTGGCATACACTATACGAAAAGCAATTAAAATTGAATGTATAAAGTATTGAAAAATACTTAACATACAAAATAATAATCAAAAATACAAAATTGTATATTTATTATGTAATCTGTAAATAAAATTAGACAATACATAAGAAGTCTGTTTTTAATGCACTTGTCAAATAAAGATGTTTGTTAATTTAATTTGCAACGTAGTGATGTTATCAAATAACTTTATTGATAGTAAATACTGTAGCTTTTACATAATAAAATATATATTTTATAATCATTGAATAATTATTTACACTAATCGATATAACTAATTAAAAGTAAAGTTTCTATTTACTTTGCAATCAAATAGATCAGCCAAGTCTATTTATCTACAGTAATGAGATAGCCTGATCACTCAAGCTCCGATCAAAGCTTTGTGGGAGATTATTTCATCTCTGTAACTATCTACAGCTCTTAGTAGTCCTTCGCAAAAACTTATACAAGTCTTCTCAAAGTTATTAAAGAAAACTAAGTTTTACATCAATTACATCCAATATGAAAATGTATTGATATGATCTTCATACATGTGACTTGAGACGCTAGGATTAATTTTATTTTTGAACACGCAGTATCATTCAAAAGTCTGTTCATCTTATTATTCTATGATTATAAGATCTTCGTTAAAAAAAAACAGTTTTTTTTGTGTTTGTAAAAATTATGAAGTACTAAACAATTATTGTAATAAATAAAAATAGAATTTGCGTGTTACTATAATGATGTACTGTAAAAAGAACATTAAAATTATACCTAAGTGGGAGTGTTTTAAGGATTTTTTTCTTATTAATTTAATATACGAGTATTTCTAAGAAATGAATTGTGCGAATAAAAACGTTGGAAAGTTGTGGCCAGCTCCTTACCCGATGCTTACAGGATCGGAATGCCAAGTGCAACTAGATGGATACAAACGTGTCTAGACAAGAACAAATCTACATTTCAGAGCAATAGCTCGAGATATTGAGAAAAATCGCAGATTTAGCTGTCGTGTCAATATTTTATAACTCGAACGTTATCTATAAAACTTAACGAGGACATTTTAAAATTTAAATATATAAAATGAAAATGTACTACGAACTAAGCTTACTAAGTTAGTATTACAGACACGTTTTTCGCGTCGCATAATACCTGAATTAATTTAAGCTTTATTTCAAAGTTATATAAGTTTAGCAGGACACTAAATACACGTCAAAAAGCTCATTAAAATATGAAATAATATTAATTTTAATTTAGCTGTGTTGCTTTAATGTAGAAATTTATATATAAATTTAGCTGTAGAAATGATTACACAGGAGGGTCGCGAAGCTAATTTTGTTTATCACCAGTTTTATTTCTCTGCGGTTTACTCAACTTGTCAAGTCGAGGTAAATTGCGATTTGTGTCTGCTGCTCTCGACAATCCTTTAGCAATTTAACATTTCTAGACTACGGATTCTTTTTCATGCCATGAGGACATTGCAATCAAGAATGCAGAATGCTCCGGTGACCAGCAACGAACCCATGTGCGACGTACCATGACAGAGAACTAGGGATCATTAAATGTTAGACAATTTAACTCAGTTTTAAACTATTTCAATGGTTTAAGTTGGAGTAGCAATTTTGGATATTTAAAAAGACCTTAATTGGTTACATTACTATAAACAAGCAATTAATTTTTGACAGTTATTTGTATGATATGTGCATAATACTTCTACTAATCAAACATTAGTTTACATTATAATGTAGATGTCATTAAATAATTTTAAAACTACATATATTTTAAAATAAAAATCATGGTTTATTTAACATAAGAGAGATTCACGTTCGAATCCATTATGTACATATTAAACTGCATTCCCAAATAAACGACTATATCAGCCGAACACCAGAAATACTTTAGTAGTCTAGCAGGTACGCCTAGCATTTTCAGAATGCCGGGCGATAGTAGCATTAAATTTCCGTTACACAAATAGTTTCTATTTGACAACGATCTGGAACAAGAAACCAAATGTTTTAAATATTTGATTTTGTTCTGGCAATACCATTACTTACATGAACGTAAGATTTCAATATTAGGTTGAATATCAATAATTAAGTATATTTTATTTCAAATTTAAAAGATTATCTTGTCCTTCACCTTCTTAGACAGCACGTAATCAAATACAATATGTAACTCTTTAAATAGAGCATTTTAAATTTTGCACTTGAAATCTACGGATTTATAACCAGTATGTATAGAGTTTATGTTATGTAGGTATGTATAAATATTTACGTAACCTAAAAAAAATCAGCAATTTCTACGCTGAAATTTTAATTAAAATCTAGATTTTACCTACCTCTGGAAATATTCAAAATAAAGTAAAATTTTAAAACTTTAAAATGTTCTGCACTCTCTTAGGCTTTGAGTACTAAAAGCCTTTAAGTAAACAAGGCTTAAAAAGTTCACTTTAGTATAGTTTTAATTACAGACGGGTGTGAACTACTATAATAATTACAGTACAAGGACACTGGTATGAATTTGTTTATAAATATCGTAATAATTATTAATTTGTATAAAATATATTTTGCTGTAGTTGCTAGACTGAGATATATTTATTTGGTAATTGATTCTATGCAATTTAGAAACAAAAGAGCTTAATTTTATAAAATTATTGTAAACTAAAAGATTTTAGAGAAAAAATCATGGATACGGTTTAGTCTCTTATGAAAAAATATCTCTTGAACGAATAGAAGTAAATAATTTATAAGGTACGTATTCAGAACACTTTGTGCATTTAATAGAAGTCTACAAGGACAAAAGTCGACAAGAGCTGCATTGACTCAATTACATAATATTGCCTATTGAATAGGCACATAAGTTAGGCCTAACAATGGATGACCCTTCCCAGTGCCATTACTTTTCACCAATTTGTATACGATAAATATGCGTAAACTTTTTGTCTGTTGGCATACTTAAGATCGATAAAACAATCTTTGTTTTAACCGTCTTCAAAGGAAGAGGTTTTCATTTAGGTTAGTATTTATTTTTCTATTTGTGTACAGTTACTCCGATTTCTCTATAATATACGTGATTCGTAGTAGTTTTTTCGCCTATGTAGAAGCGTTTTCGTTAATTTGGACGATGTAAATTTAAGGATACACTGATTACCTAAAGTGTTAATCTAATTTAGGAGAATCCTTTTATGTTTGATGGGAGCTTTCATTTGGTCTACAAAAAAAAATATTTTTTAGATATAAGTATGTAGTAAGCAAAGGAAACTTGAGAACCTAGTGTTAAGACAGAACTAGTAGTTAAGACACACCGCTCCCATGAAGATACTTCCGCTCCCCACTTTCGATGATCTAACTCCACTAGTTGCGCTTACAGTCACACACAGCCTCTGCAACTCTGTTTTTCATTTTAGAAGTATTTTTATTTACTCGGAAGATGTAATTTTTACAAAACTTTCTTGTACAGAAAGTTTTGTAAAAATTACACCTTCCCTTTTATTTGAATTTTTTTTTAGATGACTTCATTTACACTAACTTAAGCTCTATAATACTAAGTTCTACCAATATAGCATTGTATCAGCATTAAAGCCATTGCCTAATAAGTGTTCTAAATTAAAGCTTTATTATGTTATTTTATGTTTTTTTTGTGTTTCAAGTCGGTTATTTTTAACAATTTATTTAATCAATTAAAATGGTATATTTATCATTTATGTTATTGATATATAAAAAATCTTAATAATATAAATTTATATATATATATATATATATATATATATATATATATATATATATATATATATATATAAATATATATATATATATTAAGTTAATTTATACTATATATATATATATATATATATATATATATATATATATATATATATATATATATATATATATATATATATATATATATATATATAATAATCAGTGGTGGGACAGCCATCTAATTATAAAGGCAATGTTTGTGGATTTAATCACCACCCAAGCGACACAATTTTATTGAAATCGCAAGAAAAAGGATGGCGTTAAGTACCACCATTCGAAACAGTGTGTCAAATTTAGGCGAAAAGAGGTGAGCTTTGCTATATGCGGAGTATTAAAGTGGAGCTAAAGAATCATCGATCACTTTGCCACTTCGTCTCTTATAGATTTAATGTCTATTTTAAAATTATACCACATCATCATAAGTAAGCCAAATTTACAAGCCATCCATCTTGTAATATTCAACTCGATAAATCTATATTTACCTTATTTCATCCAAGATGATATAACACATGTGGTCTCATTTTTCACGCTGTATCCCGCACTTGAAAACGGGGGAAACTTGGGAACCTAATGTTAAGACATACCGTGTCGATTAATATACTATTGAGTGACGGAACCCAACGCCGCGCTTGCCAAGAAATGAAAACTATTAAAACCATAAAATATTTCATTATATTTAAAGTATACAGAAATATTTCATTCCTTCGATGAACACACGGTCATTTTGCAAGTCGTTTATGTTTATAAAGAATGACGGGCCCGCTGAATGAATTATGTAAGCAGTGTGGATAACATATTTAATAACAAAGAGTGTTTACATATATTATCTTAGGTTTAAGATGTTCGCATAGAGAAAGATCATATCACATACGTTATTGCATTTATTAGTGTATTATATATGTATTTATGAAATTAATACATACATAGAAATTGTACGGTTAATATGTATTCAATAATAACATAAATTACTATTGATCCAATAACGTTGAAACAGTTCAGGTCTTTGAAAAGATTTTGAGAGCAGCAGAAGACTTTTCCGAATACTAAACAGTATTAAGTTTTTAGTTTAACTAATAGTGTAGAGAGTTCACAAATTACTGGGATTTTTAGCTAAGTAGCTTTAGAGAGTTTACTATAATATTACTCATAGCTTCTTAATGAGTAGTATTATGTAAAAAATACATCGTGAATTATTTTAGAATTTAAGAGAAACTACCCGCACATTCTTCTCCATTTCCTACTCTCAGTACATTAAGTATGAATGTGAGTCTAAGAGATATACGTTAACTAATGTAACTAAACTAAGAGACTGTGGATTTACCAAATATAACCTAATAAAATAAATAATAAATATCACTTAAGAACTGTTTTATAAATTTTGTTTATATGTGTATGTATGTATATATGGATGTATGTATATACTCCATACTAATTAAATTTATTTCGCAACCTATTTTCGTGTGTATACAATTAGTTAAAGTTAAATCTTTCAATTTAAGCCGGACGTATTTATAAGCTAAACGGAGTGTGTTTATTGTGAGCGTTCCGCAAATAACTTGAATACTAATTCGCCTTATTAATCTTGATTCGTTTAGTTAAGAATCCAGTCTATTTACGATGTTATCAACGTAAGTTGAAGTAAAATATGAATGTTATTGCTATCGAGGTGTTATTTTAAATGACGGTATTACATTTTACAGTGTAGGCAAAGTTCAATGTTCAATTAAATTAGGTAGCTCTAAAATAATTGAGCATTGGGTATAAGCAACATTGTTTTAGCTCAAGGAGGATATTAAAAACAATTAAAAATAATATTTCCAAATGGATGCAACCAAGCAACCATCGCTTATCAACTTTTCAACTACACCAGTACGGCATTATAAGTATAATGTTACTTTATTATTTCTAGTTAAATTATAAAACCTATAAGAATTTCAAAAAAGTAGCAAAAACTTATAATAAGAGAAAACTCATCATGAAAATGATTCATAATCATTGGTGTCGACGCCATTAAGCTGTGAGCGTCAGAGGGGTCGTTAATAGTACCTAACATACAATTTATTGTGGTTGTCTTTAGTTATTTCTTCATATGCAAAAATATAAGTACACACTTATTGTCTATACCTTTAATAAAAGCACGGATGATAAATTCAGTTAAATTATAATTATTTTTTTGTAAATTATAAACATTTTTACTAATATTGCTTAATAAGCTGAAGTTAACTTTTATAATTTTAAAACGAACGTTGGAAACGCTTGTTATAAATCATGTAAAATTTGATTTAAAAAACATGGTCAAATGACGAAAAATCTTTGGTTGGGACTGTCAATGTACTAACAAATCACTGTAATGTTTAATGAACAATGTACTATATATAGTAATCGCGGCAACGGTACTACTAGGGGTCGACAACCGGCCGCGAAGGCCATGGGGGTGACGTCACGGAAAATAATACCATGGTGAAATTATGTATACCTTCCCCTTTATAATAAACGTGAATCACTATACGAACAATTTTTTCTGTGAATTTCACCTTTTATGAACCAATATTTACTAACAATATTGTAGCACTTTTTATGATTCTCTTAAAGTATGTAATTACAGTCATCTAACCTGCCATTTAATCATGAAATAAAATATTTCAAGTAGTTTAGATTTCATATTAACAAACCAATTATAGTGGCACTCTACAAACGAATACAATTTAAAACTTGTTTAAGCCAGCGACGTAAACAATGCATCTTAGTAAATTAAAACGAAAATTGTATGTACAATTTTTGCATGTATTTATATTTTAAATTAACTTACTTATTTCATTACTTTATTAATATTAAAATAAAACCAAAGTAATAAATATTTTTAAATGGAAATTCACTTCACCATTGATATGTTGCGTCATTATAAATTAATAAATGCAAGCGTTAAAATTGATTCACCACAAAACGAAACCGTTACGTCGAGACGCGAAAGCTACCCGTTTTTATTTTATATAACTTAAGCGAACCTCCAATACACAAACTGTTTAACTTTTAAAAGTTTAATGGATTATGCAAATTGAATAGCCACATGCACAGTATACATAATCTAATTTTACTTCGTTGGTCCAGAATATTTTATAAAATAATATGGCATAAAAAAGTCTAGACAACTTTCTTGTTTTGTATTTTAAGCGTATTTTGCAGTGATTTCTACGAAGCGCATACTTTTAAACTTTGCACAGAAAATACTGGCTTAATTATAATAGAAAATATACGTGATATTCAATATAGTGCTTTATGTGGGATTATATAAATTCTTTTATTTGGGCCAGAGCGTTGAACAATATCCTCTCAGCGTTTCATTTTAGTTAATCTCAAACTGGAATGCATCCGTGCAATATCGATTCAACTTTCGCCCAGACTTGAGACTGGAGTCTGAGACATCTCGATACCTTCATATAGTATTATGTTGATACTTATAAAGTGCCACTTTAACATATATATATATATGTTTTTAGATTAAATTATTTAGGCGTTAAAATATATGAGGAATAAAATTAAATATATTTTCAATATAATTAAGAAGTTGTTTAATAGGTGGATACAACAAATGCACTATTCCTAGTTATATTTGGCTATGCACATAGCGTGTAACACATTTCTTTGATACGAAATGTCAGGCCAAATATATACGAACAAAGGTTACATGAAAAATATTCAGCAAGATATTTTGGATGTTAGTTATAATATTTTCTCAAATAATGTAAGCATATCAATTAAATTGATTAGCAAAATGTCTGCTGGTTTGAAACTATAAAGTAAAACATACTTATAAAATATAAGAAATCATTTAAAAATCTTTCGTATTTAACTCTTGTCTAGTTCAGATAATAAATTTCAAATGGTATAAACAAACAGCTATGTTTCATTCATTGTTCGTTTACACAATATCTAGGCTGTGATATACTTAGAAATTACCATTATTTATTTTTAATCTACCTTTTCATTGAATACACATTCATCGTTCCAACCATTACATTGATTGACATTATACAAACAAAGTTTCTAATACATAATGCAAAAGCTCATTCTCGGAAGCCGTTTACAAACAATATACTTGATAAGCACAGAATAAAACGCCTCCATTCGAATT
The DNA here is from genome assembly GCA_019049475.1 of Eueides isabella. Lineage (NCBI taxonomy): Eukaryota > Metazoa > Arthropoda > Insecta > Lepidoptera > Nymphalidae > Eueides > Eueides isabella. The sequence continues at coordinate 4,273,197 of CM032394.1, read as the reverse complement.
CAGGTTAAATTACCATGATATCTGAAGTCGACGGTTTTACACGAATACATCGCAGTTCTATTTCAGAGTATCATGGAATAATTAATTTAAGAAAGAACCGACTAGATTGTAGAAAGGAGTAGAATTCTCGGTAACGTCACTACACTAAGAACCCAATTTACTTTTTCTCAGTATTAACTAAACTAGTATTTTTTCGAATGTTTATAGAAGTCAATTCATGCCAATTATTTATATACTTAAAGGAATTCAATTAATTTTAATAAATATACCGTCATGTGTTTGTTTTCATTTTAATCATTTATTGATTTAAAACATAAAAATTTTAGCAAGGGAACGTTTTATATATAGAGACCTTGATTTTTACCTACCTAAAAAGTACATACATTAAGCAGCTGCTTATATATAACACGTCCACGTGTAGAATGGATAATGCACTGAAGTGTACAGTCGAGGACACATTTTTATTATCCGAGACGGCCAATGCCTCTCCGCCCGCGTCACTTCAGTTTGCATGAAAGCGTAATGTGGAAGAAAATAATTGAATTGACTCGTTACCGTCGAGTTGAGTTCACAAAATTGCACCGAAACCGGCGAGACTCTAAATTTTTAATATGTTTAAGCTAATTTTGACAAAAAAATTACACGCTCATATGTACATATTTGATACCTATAATAATTTATTATACATACTTAATATATATAAAGAAATACTTAGTAAATATTTGATCAAAATATATTTTAAAAATTCAATAATGTCTTATTTTTTTAAATATCTTTAGACTATTGCATTAATAAATGTCTCTTACCACAGAGAAACTGAATTTACAAAAGTGATAAATGTACATTAAATTCTAAAATTTAAGTCAATGTACTCAAGCACTTCTGTCTTCACATTCACTTTATGTAAGCTAAAAGCATCTGATGTTCACCGTAGTAACTTTACACCGCATTCTAGCACGAGTAGCATTAGCATAGCATTTTGTATCACGATTTATTGATACTCTAAAATAAATAGGAAACAACTTTATAAATACATTACTTTATGTCAGAAGGCCGGTGCACGATATTATTTCTAAAACAGTGTGTTAGAGTTGTGTTTTCTTTTACTTCTTCTTCCATCGTCGGGTTACAGGATGCGGATGTGTTAGGACATAAGAAATATTATGTAAAGAATCTTTTATTTATTTTATCACCTTCACTCAGTATCCCGCATAGTAAGCAGAGAGTAGAAATGTAATGACAAGATAAAAGTAGGAGAACTTTCCGTAGAATTTGAGGCATTGCGTGGTAAGTAGCGGAAATCAACGCCGCGCTTTGCCTTGTCATCCTTTACGTACTGTTCAGAACGACGTTTAAATATTATTATAACCTACACAATATATTCAGTTTCAGTATCTTCACGCCATATCGTATGCAATTGAAACCTTGACAAGTTTTACATCGTATCGCATTTATAAAAGTTGTTTTCATTGACACACTCAGAAAACAATAGTTTCAAGTGTATTGTAGCACCGCAAAATAGTAAACCGCAAAACAATACTAGGGATTAAAGCAACAATACAATTCGCAAAGCGCATCGGACAGTTGCAGGCACAAACCAGGTCACCTAGATCCAAATGCTGCTAAGGACTTAACGTCACTACTAAATGACATATGATATATTTTTTTCAAAAAAATCTTATTTCACTTTTTTAAACCTTGCAATATATTTGGTATACAGGGTAAATGCAGTAAGGGTTTAATGTGCTAAAATATTATTTTAATATTTTAAATAACACATAGACAAATAATATATAATATAAACAAGTAAAAGGGTCTTGTACTAAAAACATATTTAAATATGATAATTTTGTTGATCTAAATCGATGGATCGATTGATGCAACATGTGACAGCCGCAGAAGGTTAGTTATAACTCAACATAATTATCGATTACGCGCTACAGGAATATTTAGAGCACGTGTTTTACTACGTGTTGCTTTTGTGAGGACGTACCCGTTGTTTTATAGGCTATAAACAAAACATACATCCGAACCAGCATACCAAAGACATAAAACAAACATTGAAAAAATTAAAAGCAATGTTTTTTTGCTGAAAAAGTAACAGGAGGTGAGTGTTCGATTAATTAAAAATATCTAAGAAATTGAGGCCGGGAAAATTGACTATACAGGATGTTAAGTCTTCCCACGTCTTATGACCAAGTAATGAAAATTATAATCAAATATACCAAAAATACGAAAAATATATTGATAAACAATGCATAAATAGATTTTATTTCAAAGTAGTTTGACGAACATTCATAGAATATTCACGTTTTTATTATAGAAAGGCCTACGTAAAATATCTTAAACCTATTTGGAGCAATACAATTTTCTGAACAAATATACGACCGGCTTGATAGGAAAATACCAGCAGTTTTTTTCATTATTATACGAACATGAATCTTGCAATTTAGTGTTCTCATAAAGTTCTACTCTACTTTCATCCTGTTCATGTAATAAAAATCACATGAAACGCGTTGCAGAACGCCATCGTACCTCTCGAGGGCATCTTATATGCGACGAGCGACTGCTCGTTCCGTATAAGTAAGAAAAGGCTAGAAACGTAAAACTTGTACGGCACTTTCCCCAGTGACCCAATTCAGAAATTGAATAAAGTTAAAGTCTTTATATAAACGTGTTAACAGGTAATATTTTGGTATATTTAAGTATGTTTCTTCACAGCAGAGAAATGAGGTATTTTTCTTGCATGCTTTGAATATTTAAAGGGTTGAAATAAAATACAAGAACCATAAATCAATAGGCATTATAAGTTATAACTAGAACAGACCGAATTTATATTCGGAGCGACCTATTACAAGACGTCTGTCCACAAAATAAAAATATACTTGTATATATAAAATCTAATAAAAATATAATTTTTTTAACTTATAAATAAAATAAGAAAGTAATATTCATAATTAAATTTCAAAATTATTATTAACATCCACTCCTGTGTATGGAAATAAAAAATATTATATTCGAGGAACCTCTAGAAGTAATTGTTTTTTATAGTAATTTAAGTAATAATTTTCTTATTACCACTATGCAAGGAGAATTTTCAATTTGCATATTATAATTATAACGCTCTTTGCTCGGTTAAGAGTAAGTACGACCTTGACTTCTTCCATTCGATATACAATGTCTCATATAGTCGAGAATGGGATATTTTGAAACCGGGTTCACTCTGTCCATCTATGTGTAAGGACAAATTTGAAAATCAACGCCATTTCATTCTCTAAATGTTCTTAGCCGTTACTCGATGACCTTGCCGTTATTAGCAGCCGGATTTTGTTTAATTAGCATTGATGTTTGATCTTTATTTTTGTCATACAGTAGCAGCTGTGAACAGCGAATAGCGATTTTTTTCTGGGGATTTCAACCTGGGCCTTTTAAGACAGTTTTAGCGCTCTTAACAAAAAGCCGTAAGTTCGCGTAGATACGTTAAAATTAACATGCTTGTTACAACTTATTTGTGTTGACAGCATGTCTGCAAGGATGACGTTTTACTAATTTCGGCTATCCAAAGGTAATTTTTTAAAGTTATATTTTAATATATATTAAATATATATATTTAACAAGACAAAGTAATCTATTTATTCATTGGGGGTTATATAGTGTCACGTATATAAAAAAATGTCTTCTAAAAAAGGTTCTGTCTTTTTCAAAGTGAGAAATAAAATATTTCAAAACTTACCAAATTTGTAAAAAAAAAATCACATGTATGTCCCTACCCTAAATATCTAGAGTAAAACGTGACTAGTCAAATAAGATATAACAAATAGAAAAAAAACAACTAAATGCTAGTGATAGTTGACATCAATACAAAAACAGATCAAGCAATTAAAATGAAATATTAACTTATAACTAGCTATGCTTTAATAAAATAGGTATGCATTCGAGTATCCACTGCCACAGACAGATATGTAGATTGACAATTATGCATAGTTGACTTAACCTATTTAATGGTTAGAATATGGTTGCTACATATATTATAGCCCTATTAATCTGACAACCATAACATATTTATTATTTATTATATATTTTATTCTAATAATTATTATAAATATAAGATACTAACGATGCCTGAGGCCTTCATGGCGTAGAAGCAAGCACAAGCGTGTAAATTAAACATTCTTATATTTTCTTTTCCTCGCACTGGCAACGAGAAAAAGCGCACCGTTGAGTTGCGCCACCCAGTACGCACTGCCTCGAAAATTCCCCGAAAAAGTGGGGAAAGGAAGTGTCGTGAAGGGAACGGAGTGGCTAAATACTAGGTTCCCAGGCTCCATCTGCCTACCCTGGTACAAGGGTGAAGCAATATAATACAAAAAAAATATAGTTAAACATAAAAAAAAACAATACATACTATACCCGCACAAGTAATGCAAATAAATAATAAAACTTCGCGTTTACTTGCTATTCTAAGTGATGTCGTAAGAAATTATACAATAGTATAACTAAATAGTGGAGACACGACTGACTACCGCGGCCAGGTTAATGAATTCAATTATTAATCATAGCAATATTTATAATAATGAACACTTCCTGATTACTCAAAGCGTAACGGGAACTTAACACTAGGTTCCCAAGTCTCCCCTGATTACCTTGCCATGTGCGGGATACAGCGTGAAGCGGAGATAGTAAAAAAAGAAGTAGTATCACGCGATCATCTCATGGTAACAAGATTGGAATTTTCTTACAACTGTAGACATAAAGTTATTTATCAACAATTAATGTTTATACATTTCTATTTTAATACAAGTCAAACGATTGAGATGCACGTCGTCGCCACTAGGTCAATTATTATTAATTTGATACAACTTGCTCCAATTTACATTGACTTTACACGAATTATAATCCATTTTAAATGTTTCATACTTTGTTAGCATAATTTTCAACTTTCTCGTACATAAATACATTGTTTTGTTAATAAAAAAATATAAACTTTTCGCTCTTAGCTTCACGTTGTATCCTGCACATGGCAGGGTAGACAGAGGGAACTTGGGAACCCTGTGTTAGAATATTCTTGACGTAATAACCGTTGAGTTGAGTTTCACTAACTCAACGTTGCACTTGCCTTGTTAACAGAGCGAAGAAATGAAATACTAAACATTTAATTACAAAATATTAATTATATCATTTCCTGGAGTTAGAAATCGAATCGAATCGAATCTAACTGTACACAATAGTGCCTCTGTGACATAAAAGGCCTCACAATAAAATAATAATATTTAAATAAATTATATTAACCTCTCTCAATATTGAGTGATAAAGAACTTAACCAACTATTAACAAGATAATACACAACAAGTATAAAAACCAATCGCATCTTACCTAATTGATAATAACACCGGCATATCAACACAAGAAACACTACCCATGATAACAGTATGGGACCGTCCTGCACCAACAACGCGTCCATCATCGTATAGAGAAAACACAGATCATAGGAAAGAAAACATTAAACTGGGAAATAAAACTTCCTTTGTTCGCGATTATGTGGGTAGACGGGTCGATGTCACTCGCTGACACTAAAGATATGCGTCGACCGCTTGGCACAAGCGCGGGATTGGCGATCCAAACGTATGAAAAACCGTTTACACCCTACAATTATCGGTCTTTACGAGAAAATTGCAAAATACACTTATACAATTTATGTTGACAGGTTGGATAAAAGTATTTTATGATGTATCGTTACATAGACAAATTATTTGACAGTTGACTTTGAAAAATCTTTAACTTCCAAATTTATGATGAAGTAAAAATAAAATATTTATTACGGTATACACGTCTAAATTAAATAGTACATTTGGTAGTGTCATAGGGGATCCCGATAGAATCTCTCTAATCAGATAAGCGCGCGCAACGAATCCGAATCGTCGACTGACCTGCTCCGGCGCACGCGTGCTAACATCTGTCGGTATATACTTGAATGATAACAAAAATAAAACCGCCACCCAGGGGGCAAATTAAACAAAAAATCTATCTACTGGAGAAAGCAAGCTAGTGTAATAAACCTGATATATAAGGAGAAGGTGTCAATGAACCAGTGAAGTAAAAAGAGGCGAATCTATTTGCGTCCTAAAAAAATGTACATGTATATCGCATATTCATTAATATAGGAAAAACGATGGTTTGTCAATTTTTCAAAAAGATAAAAACTTTATAGTTATTATGTACTTTTTAGATGATTCTTATTTCTTTTACAATATCTGGTGATTCGTATTATAAAATTATAGTCTGCAATTTGTATTTTATAATTATTTTAATTATTATCTCTCTTTCTCTCAGCTTCACGCTGTATCCCATACATGGTAGGCAGAGGGAACCTAGTGTTAAGACACTCCGTTCCACTTTCCTCCGAATATGAGGCATTGCGTGTTGAGTCGCGAAACTCAACGAAGTAATGGAATGAAAATATTAAACATTTTAAATTGAAAATATTAAATTCTTCATTACCTCGAGTGGGGATCGAACACACAACCCGTCGTTTACAGTCACACCTTTGTGCCGCTGCGCCACGATAGGCATCATTTTAATTATGGCATCCTATTTTAGTTATGACTAGTAGTAATGATGTTGTTGCGTATATAGGTACAAAAAAGAAGAAGAACATTACATATTATTATTATCACAATAAAAATACTTTATTCGATTTTGAATTGGCTATATAAAAATATTTTTAACTTTAGCCATAAATAAAACTTAAGCGTAGCAATTAAACTATAAAAACTAATGAAAACTTCATATATTTTTCCCAGTAAATTTAATAAATATAAGTATATATAAATTAGTTTAGTGGCTGAATACACATCAGAGTATAAATCTTTATAAAACTAATACTGAAACTATAATAGAATTATAAGGTTGTTATAATTGGCTTTTTTATTTTTAACATTGTTTAATTTACCTTAATGTAGAAATAAACAAATCTATTTCTTTACCAACCTTCTAATAGAGTATAACTTGTAAGACAATCTATACTTAATATTGCATAAATAATATAACATATTTTACTTAAATTAAAAACATTTTCAGTGATAGTATATCCAAGCACATGTGGTGCTTTCTAAGTCGTGCCTAAACTTAGATTGATTTACTTTATCGATCAATTTTCTCGTAACTTTTGTAAAATAAACCAATAACTATTTCGATGTCAGATTCTATTTCTTGTTACCAGAGCAAAGAAATGAAAACATTAAATAATTAATTTAAAAATATAAAATATTTCGTTTCCTCGAATGGGGATCGAACCTACAACCTGTCGTTTAGTCAAACTCTTGTGTCGCTGCGCCTTCTTTTCTGTATTTGTTGAATATCAGAGTAAATAGCATAACATAAAGGCTAACTTTACTATAATAAAAATAAAATAACTGACATTTAATTTATTATTTAAATCATTGTTAGGATCTACCATCTTACGCTGCAAAATGGCATATATGTAACCATTCCACTGAGAACTTTAAGAACAAAAAATAACTTGGATGTAATAGAAAAGCTGAACACAACTGTAAAATAAACATTTCTATTGTACTATGTGGATAGTAAGTTATAGTTATGTACAAAGAAGATACATAAAGTCAAGGATATTTCGCTATAAATAATATAGTACGTCGCCTAGCCTATTTATATAATATTAAACATACAGTATATCTGTCCTAATTTGTCGGAATCCTAACGGGTGCCGAGCATTAGCATAGCTGTGATACATGAAGTTGATATTAAAGTAAATGTGAACGCAATTACATTTATAAAGGTATGATAAACACGGGTCCATTCTCAGAACAGAATATTACAAAAGTGGCACGTGCACGGATCAAGCATGCTTTAAATATATAAACTGCAATGTATACATTCCGCTACAGCACGTTTGCAATTTTCAGATAATTAAAAATACTTGTTGCTATATAGACGTACCTAAAAGTGCAATACAATGAAACATGTGTAACTAATTTTACTATGTTTTTAAAGTGTTATTCCACACTTAGGACAGAAAATACTAAACTTAAATTTAAAAAGCGTATAAAAATGAACCTGGAACGGTAACGGTAAAGAGCCTGGAACGGTATTCCAGAGGCGCGGGTTCAAATCCTGCTTCGTTCAAAATTTTTATACGCTTTTTAAATTTAAGTTTAGTACATGTGTAACTAGCATATAGATACTTTATATTGTATACAAAAATCAGTTTTCTTAAGAAATTAATTATTTATATGGTACCTCACCTCCACGGTCGAAGTAAAAATGGAAACCTTATTATATCACCAATATGTCGCGCGCCTGTCCGTCAGTATTTTTTTATATACAATAAGTTCACATCGATAGAAGTTATCTTTGTGATATATTTAATTCTATGATTACATTATACCCGGTAAAGTGAGCAAGAAGCCCCTTTGATATTCAACGAGAAAGGGCTTAAAGAACACAACGCAAGTGTTACCCCACCTTTAAACTTCACAGAGTGTGAACAGAATTTGACTTATCCAAGCTTATTTAGAATATATAAAAAAGATCCTTAGAATAGTTTGTTTGAGAGGACAAGAAAATTGGGTCAAATTTGCTGAATGTTGAAAATAAATAAAATATTACAGTTCTAACATTATTCACAAATGTACAACTAATATAACTAGAAAAATATATTTAGTTTATAAATATGTTATACGAGAATTTACCTTTTAATATAAGTTTTGAACATACCCAAGAGAATAAATAGGCTTAAATATTCTAGTCTTGCATTGAAGCCTGGTTACTCTGAAGTCTGAACGGGAAAAGGTCTCAGGGGAAATCTAAATATTGGTGTGTTGTAATAAAAATTATATAACATATATTTTTGAAAGTAACACACACACACACAGTGTTATAATTTTTACAAATAGTTTTGAAATTCGATTTAATATGATTAAAATAAACCCGATGTTCTAGGCCATATTGCACATTGGCGGAACTCAACGCCGCGCTTTGTTTAATCATTAAAAGGAGCAAAATCTAAGTATTTTGTTTTTTTATGAAAAAGGAATAGCCCTCCTGCGGAAATTGAGCCCACAATTGTTGTGTTCAGTCTTTTACACAATTGTGCCCCTGCGACTTTATATTTCTTCATATGAAATAATATTATCCTAGTCAAATCAAGAAACCATTAGAGAAAACAAATTATAAATAAATGATAAAATGACGCTTATTTACAACAATAGGCGCTATAATAATACAATTTAATTAAAAAAGTTTTCTCTTATAATAGACATTAAAGTTCTACTTAAGTTCAGGGTTGAAAGTCTTAATCCCAGTATAGCAGAATAAAGGTCAAGAACGTCATCCATTGTTCCTGCAACAGGATAGTGTCCCTGAAGAACTAATAAGTGCAGACCTTGTGGCTATAAAATATTATGTAATACACAAGTAAAAAAAAACTAAGACTATTCCTGGAAAATAATATTCAAATTCAAATGCGAAACAGCAAAGTAGAAGTTTAAAACATTACATAGAAATTTATCAATGGACGGTTGGCGAAAAACAATGTTAAAATTCAACAAGGTCTTATATATTCACGATATTATCACTTTTGTTTTGAAATGTTATCGAAAGGGAACATTTTCATTCACCATTAAAAGTTATTTATTGAAGAACGAATAACTATTTCAATGTCGTTGAATATTTAGGTAATCAATTGGCACTTTTATAAACGTTGAAATACATATGTATCACCTTAACAACGGAGGATATAAGGTTTAATCTCCTGCAGGCTAATTTTTTTCATACATTATAACGTAATATTTTTTAGTTTCGATATCTCTCTCATTTTCAATGTAATACAAATTCTCTGAAATAAATATCTACGATTGTTATTTAATTGTAAAAATTAATCAAGGATATTGGAGTACGGAGTAATTGGAGTTGTATTTATTGCAGTTGTTACTGTGCTCATTACTGGTCCTATAAAGCGAGAACCCGAGAGGTAATCAAGGTTCATTAGGAGCGAAGATAGGAGCGGGTGCGTAAGCCAAACTAATAAAGTAACCTGAATCAAATCGTGTTTACTGCAGAGATTTTTTTAATATTATTTAATTTCGAAAGTTCCATTTAATTAAAAATATGCAAAATTGTTAGTTAATTATTTCTTGCTATGTAACTCCAACATATAAAACTTATCATTCAGCTTCACCCTGTATCCCGCACATGGTAAAGCAGGCATAGGGAACTTGGGAACCTAGCGTTAAAACACTCCGTTGCGTATTCCACTTTCCGTTGAGTTTGAGACATTGCGTGTTGAGTGGCGAAACTCAACTCCGCGTATATAAATTAATATAAAACTTATCATTAAATAAATATTGCAGAAGTTTTGTGACCATGTTCCATCAGCATTATTTTTTATGAAAAATAGTCGTACTCCTGAATCGTTTTATCCTGAACTGATCTTGAATTATTTCGAATTTAGTTAAATAGATATAGGGAGATAGACAGAGATGCTTGGATAGTGGTAGTAAATGTTCAGCACATATTATAATAAATGTTTATATCATTTGAATTTAAAATGTTATCCAACTTTACAGCAGAAAACACTATAATATGTTACCAAGCCTGCAACTCTTTTAATACTGAATATCCTTGCCCTATTTACCGGATGCAGGAGGCATATCATTATATAGTCTCCGGAATGCTGTTTCAATAATGCATTTAACCTGAGAACGCTACATTACCGATATCAGCCGGTATCAGCTCTACGTGTACCAATTTTAAATAGTTCTTTGAATATTAAGGACGTAGAAAATAAAATGTGAAAGAAGCTAAAAATTATTAACAATTATAAGGATAAGAAGATAACTTCCTGATTTGATATTGATACTATTGCTTTATTTGTCTTTGGCTCAATCATTATTTTTTTCCACTAAGTAAGCGGATTTATAATAATAATATAATTAAATATTACCTCAGGATGAAAGATGTTATAAATTTAAATATAATGTTGGGGAAAAATTAAGTAGTGTTATTTTACCGGAAATTGCAATGTAACAACATACTTTTATTCACAAGTGTAGGTAGTGATACAAAAAATGTTTAGTGTTTTTTTTTAGCTTAATCACGCTCATGTCAGGGTAGGCAAAGTGTACTTGGAAAACTAGTGTTAAGACACTCAGTTCCCTTCAAGACACTTCTGTTCCCGACTCTGAATGACTGCATTGCGTGTTGACCAATGACTCAATGCCACGCGCATTGCCTTGTTACCAGAGAGAAGAAATTAAAATATCAAATATTTCATTTAATCGAATGGGGATCGAAACCACAACACAATATCACGTTGTACCCCTACGTGACTGGTGGTTTCAATATTATTATATAATACATGACATACATTAACTTAATAATTCAATAACTTTGGCTCGCCGCCGGTTATGTGAAACCGTACACAAACTGGTCCGCAAACTAAATTAATATTGAGAAGCATTGTTTTACAACAGTAACGCCATAACGCTAAGGAGAAAATTGTAGCTATATTTTCCGTTTCGTGTCTACATAAACAATTCTAGTAACGAAGGTGTAATATTTGATTATTGACAGTATGATATTTTTTAGTTATACAAATTAAAGAATATCATTAATATTTTATCTTCAAATAATACATTTTATTGAAATTAACGATTTTAACGAACCCTTGATTTATATTCAATAAACAGTAACCTTTGAAGCGTCTAGTCTAGACTAGCCAGAACGAATGTTTGTATTTTCTTAACAATATTTTTCAAAGCTCAGATTTCTTGCTTAATAAAATAATATAGAACTTCTTTGGAATTTTGTGAATTAAAAGAAGCTTTTTACTTAAGCTTTTCATCTTTCACTTTTTGCGGCCAACGTGTTAAGCCAAAGGGACTACAGCTGAAAAGCAGTATATGTAGAATCAAACGAGAAATATGCACGAAGCGTATGAGATATGAGTGTTATATTTTAAACGACTGAAATATATATAAAACAACGCTATATTTTATACTGACCTGAATGTCGAAATGAACTAGAATAATTTTAGAATTATAGTTCACGATACATATTAGTTTATAAATTCCTATTAACTTAAATCACATATTATATATACATGTTGCTATAATTTTATCCTACTTAATGTTATAAATATACAGCTTTTGTTTAGTGAACGTGATAATCTTAAAACCTAATGATATATTTAGTATTTTCAAATTAAATATTTAATGCGCGGCGTTGAGTTCCGCTACTCAATAGGCAATTCCTCAATTTCGGCGGAAAGTGGGGAACGGAGTGTCTTAACACTAAGTTCTCAAGTTCCCACTGCCTGCCCTGCCATGTGCGGGTTACAGCGTGGAGCTGAGTGAGAGAGTAAGTGAGTGAATGCACTATAAACAACAAAAACAAAACAAAATATATTCCTTCACTATAAATATATATACCTATATACATAGGTACTTATGAAACTTGCACTATAAACAATCTTGTTTAACAATCATATCTAAAGACAACTTAACAAGTGGCGACTTACCGTCTACATCGTTGGGCTGCGCACGCGCATCGGCGCGCTTCGGCGTGCTCGTAACACGGGGTTGAGCACGGCGGCATGGCGGCGTACATTCTGGTGCCTTAGCACGCTGTTAAATAAACAAATGTATGTTATTATGAGTAATTTCATTGTTTAGTATAAGATAATAATACTTTCTAATGAAATATGTTGTAGATATTATCTGTACGTTGCTTTTAATATATGAATGTTAAGATAGACATCTACAATGTTATTTAAGCACTAAATTTATTATTTTCATTTCTACACTACATTGATAATGTATGTTATTGTATAAGTAAAATATTTCGTGAACACATATCCATAATATATATAAACATTGTTTAGTGGTGTATGAATATTTTTCTATTTAAATTTGTCTATTCAAATATCAAAGTCACAGAATGTTTCTAATATAATATATTTATTTTTATATATTGAGGCCTGTCGTGGCGCAGAGACACAAGCGTGTGACTGTAACCGACAGGTTGTGAGTTCGATCCCCACTCGAGGAAATGAAATATTTATAATATTAATATTTTCAATTTAAATATTTAATGTTTTCATTTCTTTGCTCTGGTACAAGGCAAAAAGCGGCGTTTAGTTCTGCTTCTCAACACGCAATGCCATATTCGGCGAAAAGTGAGGAACGGAAGTGGAACGGAGTATCTTAACACTAAGTTCCCAAGTTCCCTCTGCCTACCCTGCCATATGCAGGATACAGTGTGAAGCTTTACAACATGAACTTTTAAGGTTACATATAAATACATATAAAGTTAAATTTTAAAAGCTGTAAGGAATTATACGAGAATATTAACAAAAAAATTTAAAGGTTAACTATCTGCCTCAATCATATTTAGCTAGTTTTTATCAATTATACAAATAGAAATTTAACTATATAAACTAGATAAATTAAATAAAGCTTATATTAGTAAATCTTATTGAAATCTCACCGGTTTTACTTTATTTTCTTTGAAATAAATTCGCATTTTGATCACTCACTATTTTTCACTCATGAAATTTATGATTTACTTTGCATAAGAATCAAGAGCTGTTTGTGGTGACAATCGTTGTATCTAATAGAAAAACTATGAATTATTGGACACAAATTGAATGCCGTAAAAAAAACAATAAAAAAAACATAATCAAAAAAAAACTAACGGAAAATACGACAAGTACACTATGCTTATGCTTATGATATGCAACAGAACAATCTCCGCATTTTGAGCCCTAAATATGCTTATATGAAATATGTAATTGAAGCCTGTCGTGGCACAGGGGCAAAAACGTGTGGCTGTAAACTCGACAGGTTGAAGGTTCGATCCCCACTTGAATTGAAATATTTCATATTTAGATTTATTCGCTGTGGTAACAAGGCACAGAGCGGAAACACACACATGGCACACAATGTATTTCGGCGGAAAGTCAGTAGCGGAATGAAGTGTTTAAACACTAGGCTCCTCCTACGGGATACAGCATGAAGTTGATAATTACACGTAACAGCTGTGATATAATAATTACTTGTTATTTAATGTAACAAGGTAGAATAATTGACTGAAGGAAGAAAACAACACCACCGTATATTAAATTACGAAAGACGCAATGTAATTTGAAACTGATATCAAATTATTTAAAGCAAGCAACTACTTGTTACGAAATCTACCTAGGTCCGTGAGGGCAGACAGTGGCGTCCTTCGTTGAATAGAATGTTGATCTAGATAAACTTAGACCACCTCCCACTGCAAAATTGTCACGATAAAGCATGAAATTGATATAATACAACACGTTTGCAATGACAAACATAAATATTATTACAGGGACTTACATTGAAAAGGATAAGGATAAGATATTTCCTGTTAAAACGTTATTTCACACCATAATAGCACGGTTATAAATAAATGACAGTAGATATGTCGGTAGACGAGTTTTATGCCCACTCAAGGTATAATAAAACATTGGTGGAAAAAATAATATTCAAATAGAAAAACATTTACGTTTAAAAAAAAAATATATCTACAGATAGAAAACTTATTATTCTAGCGAATATATAAAAATCGTAGTATAAAAATAGTGGACATGTGGAAATTTTCAAACAAGGCATCACGCGATATATTTTTATTTCATTTATTCATTTATGGGTAAATAGATAAAGGCGTGTTAAAATTTCGATATTTTGTTTAACTATTTAACACGCTGTGACTTTAAACTGGACACACAGTAGAATAAAATGGTTTATTACCAAATTACCTAACGACAGCGTGAAAGATACGTGCCGAAAAATATGTTTTCTGTTAATAAATTAGCGAGTTCAATGTCTGTATTAGAATAGTTTGATTTTTTTTGCTTCTCACTATATTTAGCGTATTCTTTTTTGTGGTCTATGCCAATATAATAGGATAGGCCACAGTTTTTACTCAATTTTCAACACATCACCTATAGAATGGCAAAACTAAAAAACACGCCTTGTCATGTTACTACATATATTATATCTAAAGTAATCTCTAACTTGAATGGAATTTGAATCTATAACACAGATCGCATTTACAGTCAGACTCTGTACCAAAACACCCTTAATCTAGAATAGAATGAGAGATATTTTATCAGTTGATTGCTGTTATTGACATGTATTAAACATGCAGTTTCTCGTTTCTCCCCAGTGTTTATCTACGCAGAGCGTGATAAATTAAGCATGTCTAGGATTATACCACTTCTAAGATGTGAAGCGTAACAAATTAAACGTATTTATGAGTTTCAAAATGAAACAAATGTTTTTCTAGTATAAGTTTTTTTAGTTTGAAATATATGACGCCGTTTTTTATTTGTTGTCATCCTTTTGCATTTCAAAATATAAATGAAAAAGTTTTAACCTTGATGTATATTTCAACAATGAAATACGCCTATCGAGTCATGCTTAGGCAAAAAGATGTAGGTGGTAGGAGCTAAAAGGTCAATTACTTTATCGTTTAATTTGTTTCAGCCATTTAAAATATAATTTAAAAATAAACAAATATTAATTATATGTAACTTAATTAATTTGTTTGGTTTTATAATCACATTTCAATAGGTACAATAATGTTTAACGACCTATGCTAAACAATAACTCAATCTAATTGGTTTAATAATGATGTTATTTTACAAACGATCAAATATATGATATATTGGTAAGTTATAAGATTTATTATTTTTCCGCATCTATATAGTTAGAACATATATATTCAATCCTTTCTCTACCGAGAAATGTGCATGTTGAATAGCTTGGGAATTTTCACAAAGCACTTTTCACGCCTAACAAGATACTTGGAATCTAATGTCAAAACACTCAATTCCAACTTCCCGCCTAATATTTGATATATTGATTTTCTGAGAGGCGAAACGTAACGCCACAAAGTACTACGTAATGTAACTATACTTTCATTTTTTTAAGAAAACGTAGCGGGATTTAAACCCGCACCTCTTTGGACACCGTCCAAGCGCTCTGACCAACAAGTTATACATTCTTATCTAGCTACGTCGAAATTCTTAAACGCTTAGTACAACTTATTTATGTAGCATTTCTGTAGGAAGATTTTAATATTTTTTCTCTACCGAAAGATAATTGGTTAGAATTATCATTTGGCAGGAAATAATGCTATTTATTGATAATTTTTTAATAATTCTGAATATTTTTATTGATAATTTTTAATTTTAAATATTGAATATTTTTTAATAGTAATTTTTATATTTTTTTTAAAAAAAAAGTATATTTCTTTCCTAAGTGTAGAATATCACTTTAAGCATGATAAAAATTCCGTTCCGTTTTGAACTCACATACACCGTGCAAGTAGGCACATCCTAACAGTCACAACACAAATATATTCATCAGATAATAATAATAAAAAAAACGTTTAAGATATGTTAAATATATATTGAAATATATAGTTCAACATAAAAAACGATTCGTTGTAATTTAAAAAACACTTCACGTTAATCTTTTACTACGTGGGACGTTACACCGCCAATACTTTGATGAGATAAATTCAATTTTATCTGACAACTGTCTCAAATAAAAGTAACGACGAAGGCCATTTTTAAAACCTTACTTTTATCTTTTATTTTTTCAGCTTCACGCTATATCCTGCACATGATAGGGTAGGCAGAATTGATTTAGGAACCCAATATTAAGAAACTCCTTAATAGAGTTTCAAAATATAATTTACTGTCAATTGAATAAAACATTGTTTATATCAGTAAAACTTTTTCATACAAATCACGCATCCTGCCGAACTACATTGCCATAGTTCATAAGCCACAAACTGTTGGCCATATAAGGCTTGCTCGACCAAGGTTACCCCCACATCGCGTTTCTGAACAACTATACTAGATAGAAGTTAATTAATAAATTATCACCAGCTGCAGAATCTCAGATTAGTATACTTATCGCTAGCTTGCGAAGAAACAAAAGTTAATAGATATAAATATTGTATAAAAATTAGAATATGTGAACATGACGTGACCACACAACGGAAGTAAATTGCAATACGAATGTTTTCACTGCCTACAAGGCAGCGATTATTATAACAAACCATTACACTTTCATATTACATTCATATTTGCTATTACACGTAATAACATTATGGTACATGGGAATATATATTTCATAACAACATGACATCACTGATATGCAACTATAATGTTACAAATATAGTAAAGATATTCGAAACACTGTTTAAAGTAAAAAAAAGTTAATACTAAAAGAAGCACAATAATGTGATACAACAAATACGATCGTTATTAATTTATCAAACAATATTTTTTTAGTTACAGAAAAAACGTGTATTAATATAGAAAAAATAATTAGATATAACCGAATAAACTCAAGTTAATTTATAGCACAGACAGTGCATGCGCGTCGCGTGCGCGTCGTATTCGCAACTGGAGGTAAGGCGCAAGCGTCGATGTCTTTCACTTAGTTTTGTTAGTAAAGGTGTCCCCTGCCATTAGGCTAATGGTTTAGAGCTTAGTGTGTAAGAAATAGTATCATATAATTCGATGTGATATTTTCTTTATGATAATATAAACTAAAAGATACTTGCGTTATGGAATTGATATTAATATAATAAAGTTATTTTAAACGAAAAATATTGTTGAATCTTTGTTATATTATTCAAAAGGTAATGATAATATTTTTTAATAATACAAATTTCTCTATCCACTTTTAGAAAATGGACTTTCATAAAAAAAGGTTATAAAATTGAAACAAAATGTTGGAGCTAAAAAAACATATTATTCAACAAAAATAAAAAGCCAACGCAGGGATACGTGCGGCCACGCAATTTCAAGCATGAACGGTACATTCAGAGAACACAAGCAATAATTATTACTACGATGAGCGAAGCACGACATGCGAGTAAAGAAACTAATGTTATTTCTTATACACTTGTACTAGCCTATCGACATTTCAATTCTTTAAATGAGCTTTCATGTATGAATTTACGATATGCTTCAGGATAATAATAAAGTAAGAAAAAACCCCAAATATTTATGAAGCAATAAAAATTTAAAAGCAATTATTGATACACGCACAAAATGCACAATGTTGTAATTTGTGACGACGAAATATAAGCTGCTGTTTTTTAATATTTTTTTTGTGAAAAACGGAATAATTTCATAATATAAAATAAGGCCAGATCGATGATCATATCCAAATACGAAGAGATCTTGCACGGGCAGACGAGGTCGACCGCATGTCAGCGTGTATTCATACAATACAATACAATTAATAAGGTGGGTGCTACCAAAATTGGCAGTCGCTTGACCAACCTCCTGATATCTGTGTATATTTAAAAAAAAATAAAGAAACTTACAAGCATATTTATTAAGGAAAAAAAAAATAAAATGTTAGTATAGTCGAACAAATGAATAAAGGGCAACAGATGTTGGAGAACGGTTAATTTTAATTTAATGTAAACCGAGAGAAAGCAAAAAATATGTAACCTCCTTATACAATAACAAAGCTTGGTTGAAAATTTAAAGTAAAATCGATCACGTGCAAAAGTATAGAAACATATTATACTTTTTTATTTACAACATATTACATAGTTTCATTTACTACTCTACTCAACTCTACTCAGCTTCACGCTGTATTCCGCACGAGGCAGGGTAGGCAGAGGGAACCTGGGAACCTAGTATAAAAACACTATGTTCCACTTCTGTTCCCCACTTTCCGCCGAATTTGAGGCATTGCGTGTTGAGTGGCGGAACTCAACGCCGCGCTTAGCCTTATTATAAGAGCGAAGAAATTAAACATTTAATATTTAAATTGAAAATATTAAATATTTCATTTCCTCGACTGGGGATTGAACCCAGAACCTGTCGGTTACAGTCACACTCTTGTGCCGCTGCGCCACGACAGTACTTGGTATTTAATAATGAATAAATAGAAAACAAAACGTTAACGTTGATGAAGACTTATTACACTTCATAAAGAGCTACTGTATTAAGTAGAGAGCTGTAGATAATTACTTCTAGTGGGTTTAATATTAGTTATGAAAATGCTTAAATAAAAAATTTAAAAAACGACCTTTCAATCCAGTTAGACGTGCCTTCCGCTACAAATTGAATATGACTGTGTGAACAAAAAATTAAAACAAAACACGCTCCTGCAATCTCTTCCTAATGTTAAACTACATACTTATATAACTCACTTTGTCTTTTTACGCAAAGTTAATTATTTGATGTCAATTAATATTAGTTAAATAACTATTATTTTTCAGGATCAATATCTATTACGACAGCTAAGCCGAGACAAAGAATTTATTTTAAACTAAATTTATTAGGAAAGATGTAATTTCACACTACTCTCAGATCTATAAATTCAGTGTTACTCTTTGGAACAAGACTGGGTTAGATCATTGCAATAAATTTACGAAACAACTTAAAATTTCTATATACTGCCCCGTATCAAAATTCATTAAAAGCAATTGTGAAAGGATGTAGATGATATGTAAAGCCGTTGTTTTAAATGTTTTCTTGAAATTTAACCACCAGCATAAATGTTTTATCACTTAAGT
The DNA here is from genome assembly GCA_019049475.1 of Eueides isabella. NCBI lineage: Eukaryota > Metazoa > Arthropoda > Insecta > Lepidoptera > Nymphalidae > Eueides > Eueides isabella. Next base: position 4,253,598 of record CM032394.1, on the reverse strand, counting down.
CTAACGCCTATGTTGATAGACTGTCAGGCAGACAGAGAGAACTGAAATCATGTTTCGCTGAATTTTCTGGATTACATGTTAAGTAGCGGAACTTGTTACGGAAGCGACAAATTTAAAATTTTAAATATTTAATTTCCTCGAGTGATGATCCAAAACACATTGTGTCGCGTTTACAGGCCTTATGAAAATTATTCTTTGGATGAACATAAAAATATAATACAATAGCAAAAGTAAATATAATTATACAAACTTATTTTCTTGGTCAATGTTGGCCAGTAAAAAACATTTTTACCTAATTTGGTATATATAATAAATACACATTATATATTATGTCCTAAATTTAATGTTTCCCTATGGCCATAACCCCATTTGATTGATTTTGTGTAAACGCGTAGGTAAAACAATAAAATAGTGAAGAGCAGAGAGATTTATATATGAATTTAATATTTATAATGTAAAAATGTAATAAAAATAGTAATTTTAATTATATTTTTACGTTATAAATATAAAATTTATTCTATCATAAAAAAATGGCAATTTGCCATTTTTTTGGCACTATAAGTGGCCTATATAAACCATACATAGGAACTGTTAGCCAACATTAAACAACATTAATTAATTCGTTGAGACATTTTATATTATTTTGTTATTTTGCTACATGATATTATAAAGTTCCTGTCAGTCTTTTTTCTTAACCGTTAAGCAAGAAATATATTATACTAAAAAGGTGTCGACCACATATCATTACTGTACATTATAATAATAGCAAGATTAAACTGAAAAACTTCATAAATTTGCAATTACAAATAATACAGAACAATAATCGCATATTCCTTACCATTCATACCCTTTCATGGTGCACGAGCACAAGCGTGTGACTGTAAACGCGACTGGCAGTAGATTTGATCTCCACTCGAAGAAATAAAATATTTAATATCTTCAAATTAAATATTTGTTTATATTACGTCGCTATGGTAACAAGGCGAAACACGGTTCTAGGTTACCAATTTCCCTCTGCCTACCCAACCGCGTGTGGGATACAGCGTGAAACTGTACCTAAATCACTTATTTATATACTGTCCTCTTGTACCGACTGAGTAGCACCTAAATCCCTCAGCAATACAGCCTCAATCGTAATTTCCACATTTTGCGTGACAGCAACATGCGGGGTCGCTTGACCCGATTGCATGTGACGTGTAAACACTGAGTATGAACGTTTGTCATACACATGTTACAACCTACGTACATATATTTTAATACTTTTGTTTTGGTAGTATTGCATTGCGTGTTGAATGGTGGTACTACAACGCCACGCTTTGTGTTGTTTCCAGATCTAAGGAATGAAATTATTTAAATATTTCATTGCATCGAGTGGGGATCGAACCCACAACCTCGTCACACGCTTGTGCGTCTGCGCCACTACAGGCCTCAGAATAGGATTTAGATAACACAGTTTAACAGATTTACAGACATTATTTATTTATAATTAATTCGTTTCCAACATTGCAAAGTTGTTAGTTCGATTTTGATAAAATTATAATTATTTAAAATGAATTTCATTTCATTCAGGTTCCGCCAAGTAGCACGTAATATTTTTAAGCCATCCAAGTGTTTTAATATTTGATTTTCCTTAAGTAGGGTTCTTATAAACACTATATAACATTTATATAAGTGCATTTTGGTAATAAAATAATATATTACCCAAAGGATTCAAAGTAGCCCTTATATATCCTAGAAATCTTAGCACTATCAAATAGACAGTACTTTCGTATTTTAATAATAATATGTTTTTAAACAGAAAACAAATTGATGACTTAATAAAATTTTAGCTTTTTGCTGTTTACGTACCTAATTTTTACGTTGTAGATTAATTTTATGAATGGAACAATGAGGTTGTATTGATATGCTAATACCCATATGTCATTGACAATATGCGACAAATTCATTAAAGTGTCGTTTAATTATTCAATGTTTTTTTTTGAGATAACATAACAATTCATACATTTTTTAAAAGTAATGCTATAAAAATTACTATAGGCAAGGTGTTTTAAATTTCATTTAAGCATCGCATATCGTTAAGGTAAATGTCATACAGCACAAATTATCGTAATTGAATTATACTACAAGACACCAGTTTGATAAGAAAATCATGCAAAAAGATAAGGACCTTTTTTAGTTTCACGCAGTATCGCGTACAAGGCAGGTTTGTCAGTGGGACTTGGCAACCTAACGTTAAGACACAACGTTCCCATCGAGTCACTTCTGTTCTCTACTTTCCGAAAAGAAAGGCTTTGCGTGTTGAGTCACGGAAATCAACGTCGCACTGCCGCTACTTTGTTTTTAAAACGTAGAAATAAAAATATTAAATATTTCGTCAACCACAGCCTGTCTGTCGAGTTTAGTAAGAATCCTTAGTAAAAAAGATAAAAAATCTACAAAGGTTCATATTATTAATATGGTACTTTAAACTAATCAAATATACATACAAAATATAAATTAGAAAGCCTTGAATAAAATATAATAGATAATAGAATAGAAGTTTTCCCAGAACGACCAAACTAATTGCCATAGATTATCTCGCTAGCTGCGTAGAGGTGAAGGTTGTATGTTCATATGAACACCTTATTTGGCAAGTAATAACTAACGGGGAGTCAAGTTTAACAACATACTATTATTTAAAATGAAAACGAGTTAACTATCCTTAGTTGAAGACCTTCAAAATGTAGACCGAGAGACCGAGTATAATAATATATTACAGACGGCTATCAAATGAATGTTACTATGGCCTACTGAAATAAACTGGATATCAAGTTTTAATTCTTATATTTAATGTTATATTTAATTCATCATAATCATGAGGTTTTAGCAACTGCAAATAAAAATGGAAAACACTGTTGGTAGTTTAGTGTTTTTCTTTCAGCTTCAAGCTGTATCTTCGCTACGTAGGGTAGGCGGAGGGAACTTGGGAACCTAGTGTTATGACACTCCTTTCCGTTCAACACTTTCCGCCGAATTTGAGGCATTGTGTATTGAATGGCGGAAAAATATATACTCAATCATAAATGACGTCCCTCTAGATTAATATACGTAGATTATTAGCGATGTAATTTTTATCTACATGTAGTTATTTATTCCATAACTCTTATGAATTATTACTTTATATTTAATCATTACTTATTGATTATACAGTCAATAAAACTTTATTTTTTAACATATATTAACATATATATTAAAATTAAACGTTTTAATAAAATACTTAGTGGATACCTTTAGAAGTTTCTGCTAGTATATCCTATATTGGTACAAACAAATATTTGCTGTAATGTAAGTAAAAGGAGTTTTAAGCTTAATATAGCAAAAGATTTCCAAGGCAGAGACGCAGTTATACAAATAAGATAGCATTCGTGTTTATTTCAAATATAATACAATAGGGTAAATTAAATATAATATATCATAACTTAAGAATGAGGAAATGTAAGTTCTTATTTAAATATTACAGCTTATGTACTTACTATCAGATTAAAAAAAAAAACACTTTTTTTAAATATTTTTTTAAGGAGACTAGTGGATGCCAGGCTGATTTTATTTATTTATTTATTTATACTTTATAGCACACAAAATAAGCAAATACATATAATAAAGAAAAAAATCTGACCAACGCCAACACACAAGACGGCAGATTAAATAACATTTTTTTTATCAACCATACAATTGAACGTACATAAAACCCGTTGAAAAATAAGTAAATACATAATATTAAGGAGGAAACTAAAGTTTAATCAATACGGTGCAATATTATATTGCACATGTCAGTACTTCCTCATGACTAATAGGAGATAAAAGGTTGCCACTAGAGCATGAACGAAGAAATTGTGTCAAGTATTATGTATGGAGGGCAGCTTGTTAGTTATAGATCTATCAATATCTATTTTTTGTTTAATATTAATTTGTATTTTATCGTATGGTAATAATCAATTAAAAATATATTTTCGTTTAATTATAACTGACTGTATAATAACATAACAAAATAGAAAACTCAACTTTCAAATTAAAGAAAAATGACAAACAAAATATATTACTTAAAATTGAATTGCTTAATAAATTATATTGCTTTAATAAAAATGTACATTTTAGTTTTTATAATTAAATTTACGAAACACCTTGTAACCATGACAGGTGGAATCACCAAAACATGTGGTAAAATTATATGGTACGATATTGAAAGAAAACAAAGTTATGAATTAAAGAACAGTATAAAAGACATGCAAGAAATAATGATTAAGTTTTAATATTTATATAAACAAAAATTTCAAAAAAACAACATTGTTATCGTTTTAATATTTTTTTTATGGAGAAAACACGGCAAACGAGCGTTACGGGTCATCTGATGGTAAGTGATCACCGTCGCCCACGGCCCCGAGTAACACCAGAGGAGCTACAGAAGTGTTGCCCGTCCTTAAGTTGGATGGGCACCAGGTTCGGCATTTCTCAATGCGAAACGCACTGGCCGAAGCCACTACTTAACGCCGGTTTTAAATGCCGGGGGTGGTAACAATCCGGTCGAGTCTGTCTATGCGTGTTGTCATTGCTGACAACGCGACTCTACCACACGTACAAAAATCATAACAGCACTATATTTTTTTTGTTCCTGGGTCGAGTTTTAATCACACTCTTTGATACAACTCATCTATTTTTAGATCATTTACTGTAAAAACCGCTTATTGATTAAGAAAAGAAAATTAATATAAAATACAAAAAAAAACCTTTTTTCCCACTTCACACTATATCACGCAACTGGCAGATTAAGAAATTTACAGAGAAGTTGAGAACCTTGTGTTAAAACACTCCGTTCTCATTAAAAAAGAAAAGTAAAATTTGTATATTAAGGATATACATCTTACAAAAGCTTTTTACCAAATATATAAAAAATAATCAAATGTGCTTTATGAATAATTTATATGAAAATTAAACATACACGACCAATTTCCTTGTTTCTGTAAAAACAGATTTTTGTATTCATACTATGTTTACTTGAACTTCAAAAGAAATTATAAATCGATAGATGCTATCTTTGTAACCCGTCACGTGTATTGTTCCCTCGATTCAGAACAAAGCGACGAAATTAAATATTGCTTGTGACTATGTAAGATATATGTTCGATTATAATACCTCTTATACAGTTTGGTACCTAAACAAGAAGAATACTTTCAATATTATTTTTTTTTAAACAATTTTTTTTTATTTAGTGATGTAGAACTATCAAAAGTAGTTATTCAGCTTCACGCTGTATCCCGCACATGGCAGGGTAGGCAGAGGGAACTTGGAAACCTAGTGTGGCGTTAAGTGGCGAAGATCAACGACGCGTTTTGCCTCGTACTGGAGGGAAGAAATGAAAACATTAAATTACATTTCCTCGAGTGGGGACCAAAATAAAAATCCTTCTGTTACAGTCACACGCTTGTGCCGCTGCACCACGACAGGCCTCAAAAAGTATTAAAGTAGTAGTTTAGTAATATTCTTAGAAAATATAATATTTTAAGCAATGTATCACAATACAAAAATGTATATACGCTTAAAAGTAATTAAAAAGTTATCAATGTGATCTTGGTTTTAATTAAAACTAAAAAGTAACACAGAAGATTTATATATTTATTACGAAATTCACAAATATGATACTTCAGAGCCTGTCGTGACGCAGCGGTACAAAATCTTACTGTAAATGCGATGGTAATGCGTTCGAGTCTCGCTCGCTCCCTATATGCAGGATATATCTTTAAACGGTAAAAAAAAAGGAAACAATACTCACCAAGCTACTTTCACCGTTTATCCCATTTTCTACAAGAATATCCTCGAACAGTATATCAGCTTCACAAGGGGAACAAAGATTACTGAGCAATTCACTGAATCTTTCTACTTTTCGAACACACACGGCACCCAATAAGCCCACTTCGGATTTCACAAATTTTGGCACAACACCATTTTCATTTTTCACTTTATCAACTTTATTAATAGCCGTAGATTCTTTAATAGGAATGTATGAATTATTAGAACAACTTTTGAGATCCATATCTTGCGTCTTCGTTTCTTTTGGAACATCTGATCGTATTTCGCTACTTTTATCGTCAATTAAATCGTTGTATATATCTTCGAATATCTCTTTTTCCAAATTATTGGACACATTTTTATCATCAAGTATATCATTCAAAATGTCATCAACGTTAACACTCTTATCTTCGTCATTTAAACTACTTATTTTAGATTCATCAGTCAAAGATATACTTTTCTTTCTCTCGTCTAACTGTAAAAAATTTTTTTCGTCAACAATTTTCCCTTTAGGACTACTAACTAAAAAAATATTTTTGTCTTTTTCAAAAATACTTTTATTATTGGAATGTTTAAGTTTCGATCTAATAGCACCATTTTCTTTTTCTGGAAAGCTTGTTGTTGTAATTTTCAAGTTTTCTTTTTCGTGGCTCTGTTTTCTGTTGGAATTTATTCGCATTTTACCTCTGTCTACTATTTTGGAATTTTTTTGTGATTTATTTTTCTCATCTTCTATAAGTGATAGTACGGAAGAGCTTCTATTCGTCTTTTTCGGCGACTGGCAAGAGTCTGAATTGTTAGCAGCAGCGGCTCTAAGGCGTGACGTTCGCGTAGTTCTAATAGGCACTGAAGTAGAAGCTGTGTTTAAATTTAATTCGGAGGAAGACTTAAGATTTGTTACCGTATCTTCTAAAGGCGATCGACTAGTTCCTTTCTTTGGACGTCTGAAATGAGAGAAACGAGATTTTTAATAATATTAAAAAATCTAAATATAATCTTAAATAATTTATTATTTTTTATATTCATAAGCTACAAGTTTTGTATTAAAATGTACCAACCTTTCAGTCACATTAGCAGAAAATAAAGTCGCCGTTCTAGCTGTCAGTTGTTTCCTTCGCTCTTCCTTATATTTCTGTATCCTGGCCGCTCGGGCCTCGTCCGCTGACTGGCTCATGGCGTCCCCCAAGGTCAGACGGTGTCACGAACAATTTATGTCTTCCCTGTATATTTGCGCGTCCTTAAATCTAGTTTGAATCTTGTCTAGCATTGCGACATTAAGCAAGTAGGGCGGAATTGTTGGCAGTGATATTTATACAGGCTAAGGCTGGAGGTAGGCGTTGAAGTCTCGTGCGGTATCTGAAATTCAAAACAAAACACATTACATAAAAGAATACAATTTACATGTGATAATTACACGCTATTTACTTATAAAATCGGATAAAGAGATAATCCTTTCTAAGTCAGTAGGCTAACGTTTCCATAAAACCAAATGGATTGCACGTGTGAAATAAGATCTATGTGACATCATTGTGTGCAATACGAACGCCGGCGTCGCAAAATCACGGAATAAAACAATACTGTTTTGCTTATCGTAAAGCGCGGATTGCGTTTCAAGGCACATCGGCTTTTGTTCCATTGTTACGCTCCTCCTGTAAACTATGGGAATGATTGAGTTACGCACTACCAAGGTTATGAATAATTGAAAGAAATGGCTAACGTTGTTCTAATTCGGGTTTAGTTTTTATACTTTATTATATTATAAGTACATTCAGTTTTCAATTCGTACGCTCGTTTTGAGTGCCAGAACTCAACAAAACTTACTTATCTGACCAACGTGAAAATCATTTACTACCCCGATTGACGATTGAACAAATAACTGTCGCCAATTGCTGTCTCACTGTGCCAAGATGGCCTAAGAAATGCTTGAGAGTATTACTTGAAAATATAGAGAATATCGATTAAATGATTGACTTTATAAAACGTCAAAATCTATAACTTTATAAAGTACATAATCTCTTCAGTCTCATAAATTTTTAACACACAGTTTAACACGGAATGCTACTTATATATACCAAGAAATTTATTAATTTTATGACACTGTCTTCTTAGTAATAATATAAGTTAGACAAAGAAAAAATCCAGTGAACATTTTCTATCCGTAAATATGTACAATTCTATCCAATATTACTATTTGTACGCCGGAGCTGGCTTGTAATTACATGAATCGGAGTGAGCAAACTTCGCAACTTAGTATGTTATTAAAAGGAACGTAACAATACTATATTTTAATTAAAATAATTTTCTTTCATCTAAGTTAACGTAAGAGAATAATAAATGAGTTATTTACTATACGAAAACGATTTATAAGTATGTTTTTTTATTTATTTCATAGTTCATATCCAAGATTTTTTTTCCTATAAGGTCGTAACAAACGGAAATGTAGTAAGAAACATTGAACATTGTGAAAGAAGTAAGAGGCTAATGTATTTGTGTATTTAAAAAAAAATGTATAATAACCACTTATAAAACTTCAGACACTTAAAAAAATATTTTCAACCTTTTTACTTATAATAATTCAATCCACCGAGTGGATATCGAACCTCGAACCGTAGCTTACAGTCAGATGTTCCGTTGCGCCATGGCTTTTAATGTTCAATTATTCGATTATTACATAATATGTGTATGGTTGTACGCTTTTACTCACGTAAGTAGATACGAACGTAAAAGGAAAATGCTTATTAAGCAAGGAGTAATCGCATTAATGGCTCATCGTAGTCATAGTGAGCATAAATAACGTTGGCAATGCCAAGTGTAGTTACATATGTATATATGTACGTACCTATAAATACACATTCCCCATAATATATCTATGCTTATAATAAACGTTTAACCGATCACTGCCTGTACATATCGATAAACTAGAAAAATCTTAAAGGGGACGTTTATTAATATAATAGGGCTCAAATTAGTGGCTTTTCAAATTTTTGTCTGTTTGCTTTTGTACGCGCTAATCTCAAAAACGGAGAAGCTAACCGAACTTAATGCAGTTTTCACTATAATATTTCGGCATCTTTTTCTCAACAATGTTTTATTTAAATCGATTAAAAAATAATAAATTTACGTCAATTTTATATATTAAGTTTCCTATACCTTTAACCTCATGTTACTAGAACAAGCACGTAGTTAAAATTTGTAAATAAAATATAGAGATTCAAGCGGGCGAAGCGGCGGGCTGATCACTAGTTATTAATAAATACTTACTAAATGTTACAGGAAGTTCAAATGTTTTGTAAGAAATACAAAGTACCTTTAACCTTCAAAAATATAATATAATAACTTAATAAATATACGTGACTTTTACTGGTTTATGACATGACAAAGGTTTTTTTAAAGGTTATCCATTAAATAAAATATTTCCACTTACATATATCAGCAATAAATTGATAAGTATATTTTTAAGAAATACGACACGTATCGTACAAAAATTACCAAAGTGCCTAACAAATTGAATGCCATAATCATAAATATAATTTTATATTAAATATAACAAACAAAAAACATTAGTAATAAAATTTAAAATATTTTTATTGACATAGAAAAATAACATATACCTTATAGTGCCTTAAAGCGCAGTAGGTTGAAGGTTCAATACCGATTGCGGTAATGCAATATTCAATATTTTCAAATCTTTAATGTTTTCATTTGTTCGCCCTGGTCACAAAGCAAAACGCGGCGTTAACTTCCGCCATTCAACACGCAATGCCTCAAATTCGGCGGAAAGTGGGGAACGGAAGGGAGTGTTTTAACACTAGGGTCCCAAGGTTCCGGTGTCTAGCCTGCCATGTGCAGGATACAGCGTGAAGCTGAGTGTGAGTGAGTGAAAAGATTATATAGGATAGTGAGCGTATCAAGTATAGGTAGAGCTAATAGTTCGTACGAACTAAATTAACTTACTCCATTACTTTATTAGCCGACTGATTCCAAGTGATAAATCTCCAAAAATGTACAACTGAGTGGTAAATGCATGGCGCAGATAACTTTAATCTTCAAGAGTGCACTAAAAAGATAACCTCGTAACACAAATCAATAATATTATAATCATACAAACAATATTGATTAGAAAATGGGTCAAACACGTTTCAATGCACTCGTGGATAAACACGTGAACTGCAAGATTGCATTCATTGACGTCAATACATTTGGGATGTCCCTGATTATCCATACGGGTAGGGAGTTCTAATTATACTTGTGATTGCGTATATATAAAGTATGTACAACAATACTTACTTAATTAATACTTGGCAGCGGCACAAGAGTGTGACTGTAACCGACAGGTTCTGGGTTCGATCCCCAGTCGAGGAAATGAAATATTTAATATTTTCAATTTAAATATTTAATGTTTCATTTCTTCGCTCTGGTATTAAGGCAAGAACGCGGCGTTGAGTTCCGCCACTCAACACGCAATGCCTCAAATTCGGAAAGTGGGGAACGGAAGTGGAACGGAGTATCTTTACACTAGGTTCCCGAGTTCCCTCTGCCTACCCTGCCTCGTGCGGGATACAGCGTGAAGCTAAAAAAAAATACTTACTTAATCATATTTATTTAATAAACGTGTAAAAAAAATAATATTTTACTTAGTACGTATCATACTTATATGTAATACGTATTATAGCATAAAGTAATAAATATTTCGACACGTGAGTTTAAATATGAATAAACTAAACTATTTGTGTATATATACTTACTTTAGATTTATATTTAACGTCACATAAATATATAATGGTAACGTGAAATAAAAATATATACATATTTTTTTATGAAATTATTTATAATATTGTTACAATTGTCTATATAAATTTTATATTTCAAAGATTGAAATGTCATTTCGACATAAGAAATCGATAACAAATTATTATTGAGCCATTACATTCTTATCAGTTATAGTCGTATCTGCACATCTGCAAGTCGCAATCTTCTGAACAACTCCGCACTTTTTATTGAATTGTGTATTCTCACACTCTACTTCACACGAAGACGCAACTAATGTTTGTTTTTACGACCACATTGACTTTTTTCCATGGCCTCGATAGTTTTATAAACAGCAATAAATATAGGCTTGATTATGCTAGATATTATAATTAATTACACATCCAATGATTTTATCAAATTAAGCTATAAAATTTGTTTATTAAATAAGGCCATTACAAGCAATTTTGAATCGTCAAGTTACTTAGAAATGTCTGTAGGGTCAGTTCTATAGGAAGCTACCACCGGCTTGGGAAGCGTGGCTGATGAGAAGAGCCGGACAATAAATGTATAACCATAATGATTTTCCTAAGTGAGTATCAACAGCATTTAATCTCACGCACTATTATCATTATAATAGTCTTGAATTGATAGAGCTTTGCCTAATAATATATTTGAAGTGAAATTGGATCAATTTTCAAACTATATACTAGGAAGACTAGCGGCGTGAAATCATCGACTATACATATAATCAGTGTTGAAGACGCTAAAACCATGTATTTAAGCACAAGTTAGCACAGATCCGCATACCAGCGGTCGTTGAACGCGTTGAACCAATCTTACGGGATAAATAGCGCAGAAAATGTTACTTTTTGAAGCTATTCTGCTAATTAAATAAGTATATCTCGACGTTTACGCGTTTTTAGCATTTTGCAACAAAGAGCAATTAATAAATCACATTTTTTTCTTTTTGCCTTTACACGTACTAGATGACAAATTTACCAATCAAATATTTTTTACTATTATATATACTAAAAAATAAATCAAAACATTAAAATTACTGTTTAAGCAGGCAAAATTTCATTTATTTTATACAAAGGAGTTTATTGTTTTATTATTTTCATAGAGAAATCAACGGCCTCGAGCAAGCACCGAAAGCGTTTGTTATCACCGCTGTTATCGTCACCAATAAAATTAGAGCGAAGGCAGATGCTCCACTATACAGCTTTATCTAGTTAGGAACTGCTATTTTCAATGTCTCTAATTTTTTTTTGCATTTTATATGAATAATATTATGCTATATTTAATTTAAAATACTTGTATATGTTATCTTACTTATGAACTTTAATCATAGTGAATATAGTTATACGTCATATTATTAAATATGTATTTATTTCAAAAGATCGACCAAATTACCTTGGTGGATGTATTTAATATGCATATATCAAAACATCAGTTTATACATGGAATATTTTTGTAATTTCTACTTCCGTTCCAATGAACATTATGATCCATAAAAATTCTTAGAAACCTCGAAGTTACACACAATATCTTACAAATCTATGTGTTTACGATGTAATATTCTTTTGTCCTGGTAAATTAGATTCCTAGGCAGATATTTTTATAGAATTTGCGTTTTTCTATTGAACCTTCCACAGTTACCTAACAGCTATAACTAAAACCTAAGAACTGTTTATATATAAACGTAGATAAACATTGTTGATCATCAATCTTTATGTAAGCATTAATACACAGACAGTATAACAAATCAATCGTTATATAACGTTGCTGGCTCGCAAACTTCCGTGCATAAATCATTATTCACGCCTATATCGCTCCGGGAGCAGTACAGAAATAAATTCATACAACACCCGAAAGGATCCCAGCGAGAGACCAAAATATTTGCACTATGCTATAGAGGAAAGAGATAATAAGAAAATATTCCATAAATATTTATGTTACGATCATATTGTAGAGTAATTGGAATTTGTAAGTAATGGCTGCAATTTTGTGTCTTACTCCCTAAAATATGTCACTTAATTAAAATTTACAAAGTGTAGAATCAGTCTCTCACCTCAATGCATAAGAAAATAAGAATGTGGGGAACGGAAGTGGAACGGAGTGTCTTAACACTAGGATCCCAAGTTCACTCTGCCTACCCTGCTATGTGCGGGATACAGCGTGAAGCTGAGTGAGTGAGTGAGAAAAGGATATTTAGTAGGCAAGCAATATCGATTAAATATAAATTTATTTATAAATATAAATGAAATTAATAGAAACTTGAGTGTATGCAAATAAAGCCAAACGAGACGTAATAAAAACATGACAGAGATAAATTGAATGCAAAAAATACTGTTGATTAATTGAACAGGTATAAATAACAGTGCAGCGTTAATATGTTACATATATGAAACTGTAGGTTGTTATGTAAAAATCCATTATAATTATTACAAAATTAACAACTTATTAAGGTCTGTCGTGGCACAGGGGTACAATCGTGTGACTGGAAACGTGAAAGGTTATAGGTTCGATCCCCATTCGAGGAAATGAAATATTTCATATTTTACATTGTTTTTTTTATATTTCTGCTAATATACTGCGGCGTTGACTACCTCAACACGCAATGCAAATATATATATATATATATATATATATATATATATATATATATATATATATATATATATATATATATATATATATATATATATATATTTATATATATATATATATATATATATATATATATATATATATATATATATATATATATATATATATATATATATATATATATATATTGATTATACATTCAATTGCTCAATTAATTGCCACACTAATAAAGATAAATTTATATTTGTGTAGATAAGAATACCTAACATTGAAAAGATAAAAGGTTAGCGTATGACAAAAAAGATCTCACAATGTAATTCCGTGTGCGAACTGGCTGCCATATACATGCCTAACTCTTCGTGGCATATGATATGAATATGATAACACGGTGTATCAATATTTACTCAGCTCATAAGCGTAAACATGGCAAACTGTCGACGGCGACTGGCGGACTTTCCTCGCCATACAAACAAACTTGTTTCGCGAAACACTCCCGTGCAACTTTGTCCGTTTCACTTAAAGCATGATTAATAAATTTTAATTTTATCTTTCTTCATATACATACCCGCTACGTTATAAATAAAGAAAAACCTGTTAAAAAAACCTCTTTAATATAATTTATATTGACAGTAATTTACAATAATTAACTTCATGTAAGTTTATCTTTTTAAATATCAGATTTTAAAATATTTACATATTTTTTTACTTTCGTCTTCATGTTTCCTTTATACTAAAATTAAAACATTTTAGTTTTCTCGTAGCAATGGTAAATAAGAATAATATAATTAATTTTAACTTAATCTTACAACTTCTTTTAAATAAATATATAAAAAAAAACGTATTAAACGTCTAAATAATAAAAATCTTAAATAAACAACATTATCTAAAAATAACATCATTCTTCATAATTCTTTAAGTTTACCTATTACGAGTATGTAGACAAATATCGTTATGTTTATTTAAAATGTGACACGAATAAGGCATCTAAGTCTAAAAATATACGCGATAATTTTTATTACATACAGATATACATTTATTCCAGTTCGTTTATTTGTGTCAACTGTTGAATTACACTTAGGTTTTAATGATGTGTTAGTTTAATATACGTAAGAGAATCCAAGTACGATTATACATTATAATACAATTATGCAAATAAAAAGTTTCAGAAATTCTTTTGATTATTTTTGGCATACTAGAAAGAATGCTATAAGCAGTAGAAAGTTATTGAAGCTCATATTTAAAAAAAAATACTTTATAACTGGTATCTTAGGTAGCGGAAACCAACGTAACTTCAGTTGGTTGACAAAAAAAATATATTTTTAATGATAACAGCCTCCGCTATCTATACTTATAAATAACTGTGGATATATTGAAAAAATCTAATAGGGACAGTGTATTATTTAAACAGAATCATAAGTAGTGATTCTCAGAAACGGCTGATCAGATTTAAATTCAGTTTTCATTTTATTATATTTTGGCAACCTTCATTTAACATTTACGGTTTATGTTATTTAAATCGGTTATAAAACAAAAAAATATATGTCAATTTGAAATGTTACATTCATTGAAATTGCTACAATTTTATTATTAATTTAACTGAAATTAAGTTTTCAATATAAAAATGTTATTTTAATAAATAATTCATTATTACAAACAGTCATCACGTGAATGATGAACATGATCTAAAACACTTAAAATAATATCGACAAACATTGAGTCACTATGAGATAAGAAAGCAAGAAATACCAATTTGCGTTTTCGTCTTAACGATTTGTTTAAATTACAAGTTATATCTACATACAACACTGCCTTAGAAAAATTGGGTTATATCTTTTTATTTCTTGTTAAATTAGCGAATTAGGTGGTTGTATTTAACTCTATCTCTACCTCTCACGCAGTATCCTGCCCATAGCAGTGTAGGCAGAGGGGAATTTAGGAACTCAGTGTTAAGACACTCCGGTCTATTCTCCTCTTTCAGCTGAAAGGGCAAAGCAACTCAACGCCACGCTTTTTCTTGTTACCAAAGTAAAGATATGAAAATATTAAATATTTCTTTTTCTCAAATTGGGACTGAACCCACAACTTGTCGCGTATAAAGTCACACGCTTATGCCGGTAAGCTATGACAGACCTCACAACAGAACATCGCACTTATAAGATAAAACATCATCATGTCACTATAAAATAATATATACATTAACACAATTCACGAATGTAATAGACGAGCATGATTCAGAGCTATTTATTTAGTTCTTGGTAGAAAACTATTTAGTTGATTAGAAATGCTCGTCAAACGGCTTTTTACCAGACGTATAATATATCCATATAGATAAATCAATGCTTTTGTGTATTGTACGTTCAGACAATGTGTCAATGACGTATAACTCGGGAGATTTTTTTGTATTATTTCCTTTAATTTATAGTAAAATTTCATGGTTTAAAATTGAAATGAAGTTATTTTCCTTCAGAGATGAAGTCTAACCTTAGCACCTATATATGGTGAAGTAGTAACTGCAATAAGTTTCCTAGGTTTTAACGACATCTATTTATTTTACCATAATAAGGGTTTAGAAACATTAAAATCATTCTCTTAATAACATGTTCTGTTACGTACAACATATTTTTGGCAATATAATATTTCATAAAATATTATCATTATAAATGAAATTCAGGTCACAAAAAGAAAAAAAGAATATTGGGCCACTCAACTACCGCAGTTAAAATTAAAGTGCAGTACCCAAAGTAGGTCAGGTTTTAAGCAACCCTAAAGATTTTGCAGTTGCATTTATAATAAAAAGGATGAAAAGAGGATTTACATCATACTACAGTAGCAATTTAATTTGTCAATAATAGCTGTTATGATCATCCAAACCAGAGAATGTTAAGTATCAATCAATCTGTCGAGGTCCGGAGGTTCATACATAAATCCTGAACCGAATAACTAACAAAGACAAGTTAAATATAACGTAACCTATATCAATACATTAAAAAAGCAACTAAAGTTTTATAATTTGATATTGACATTTTTTCAGTGTGAATATTATCCATCCAATAGATAGCCACTTTAACGGCAGTGTAAAGCCTTCTGAAGGAGGACTGCTCTTAAGCAAGTTGCTTCATTTGCCAGCTGGCAAATTAGTCTCTCTGCATATTAAAAATGAAACTCTACTTTTCGTTTACTTAAACTTGAACATTGCAAGAAAACCAAAGTATATTTTTTTAATAAAAATACAAGACGTTCTATAAATGATTAATAGTAATTCATAATTACAATATATAAGATAAATACATATTTTTGTCTGAGTCAGTTCATGTTTACATAAAAAGTCCATATACAACTTTTAATTAAAAGTTAAATAATTTCTGATATAGTCTATAGTTATACTTATATATGTAGATAGTACATGTATTATTTTATAAAGTAGAGATAGAGTGGTGTGGAATAATATAGAGTGCCTTTTTGAACAATTAATAAATTGATACTCAAATAATTTAAATGAATAAAAAAAAAATTTAGATAAGTGTCCATATCATGGTAGGGACAATATTCACATAGCGGTGTTTGGATTACAAATTTTAACAAATAAAACAACATATATCGCAACATATACATACATTATCTCGAGGGCATTAACATTACAATCAACGTTTTATAAATAAGGCCTGTCGTGGCGCAGTCACGAGCATGTGACTGTAAACGATAGGTTGTGGCTTCGATTCTCACTCAAAGAAAAGAAATATTTTCAAATTACATATTTAATGTTTTCGTTTCTTCGCTCTGGTAACAAAGCAAAGCACTGCGTTGAAGTACGCTACTCAACATGGAAAGCCTTAAATTCGGCGGAAAGTTATTTTTTAGTTTATAGATAAAAATACCTTCCTACAATAAAGCTGTCTTTAAAACTCCATCTCTGTTTAACGCTACAATAAACATAGAAAAAAATATTACAATATTGAAACGTGTTTTCAAATATTGGATTAATCAGATCATGTAACAAAAATATTATATTCAACGGTTGCTCTCTTTTTTTTTAATATATTAAAGAGAATAAGCTTTGATCAACTGCATTAATATAGTCTCTTTTTGTATACACCCCACTGATATAATAAGCGCACTGCGTCGTATATCACGTAAATAAAAGTAACGTCGATGTTATCACGTAAGCAATTTGCTCTTTATAAAAAAGATTTTATACTTTAAGGTACATTAAGCATCATCAGTTCTAGTAAAGTGGCTCGACTCGTAAATAAGCTAAGCTATTTTTTTTTTATTTTTAGTTTCAACTGTAACCCGCATTTAGAACGGTAGTCAGAGGGAACCCGGGAATCTAGTGTTAAGGCACTGCCCTTCCATTTCCATCGAATTCGAGACATTGCGTTTTGAGTGACGGAGACCAACGCTGCGCTAAACCACGATACGAACGAGGAATATGAAAATATTAAATATTTCAAGTCCTTGAATCGCAGTCGATCCCACAACCTGCTTTGTTACCAGTCGCACGCTTGTGTCCCTGCGCTACGTCAGGCCTCAAAAGAAGAATTTAATATAGAAATGTTAAATTTAATTTATTTCGTATATTTTCTGTTTATTAAATAAAAACAATGAGTAAATAAAATGTGTTTACAACTTCATTACTTTTAGAAACACGCAAAGCAATTACTTATATACCATAAACTAATATAATTATATTGGATAATTGATGGGCTAAGCACTACACCATTCTTGACAAAGCCTGTTAAGTATAACCTTAGCCATATATGGAAGTTTGATAGAGAGGTCAGACGTCAGGGGATTGCTTAAAACAGAAAGCTATTTCGACCAGGAAATTGATATTGATTCATTAATTGTTTGTAGTTTTTTATATGAATTGTAAAAATGTATGCTTTTTTATATTTTGATATATTAATGTATATAGAAAAACAAAACATGTAAATAAAAAATATAAATATTTTTTAAGAAATATCAAACGGAAATTTAATTAAACTACTAAAGCAATTATAAACGTAAATTAATAAGATTTCCATAATATATTACAGAGTGAGGTAATAATCGCGTGTGGTACCTACGTAGAGGACATAGAATAAGCTTCTTTAGATTTATGACCACAAATGAATCAACGATAAATATAGATCGGTCGACCGCGAACATTTTACAAGTATGGAAAAAACGTTTAATAAGTTACATATACATATTTTTTTAGATATACGTATTTGTGTATTATAATGGCTAAAGAGGAATATGGAAGTGATAAATTGTGTCTCACATAAAAACTAAGGTTAAAATCTGAACAAAATGTTTATGAAAAGGATGAAGAATTACCATAATTAACAAAGACAGTCAGTCTACAATAGAAGATTGGTTAACTAATTAAGTAAATTACATGTAACAATAATTTTAACGAAAATAATAAATTTACAGTTTATATATGTTTTTGCGTTATTCATTTGCTACTTCCCATTCAATTTCATAGACAAAATTAGCCAAATAGTGTCAATTAACATAGGTTGTGAGGTTAAATAAAAGAGGTGCTAATTTAAACAATTAATTAATATGGACGTTAGAAAAATAGAGAGTAACTTTAGTGGCGACGATAGTTTCGAGTAATGATTAATTATATGTTTTATCAGATTACATAAAATACGGCGTTGAGTTCCGCCACTTACCACTATGTTAAAAATTAGAACGGAAAGAAAAGAACAGAATGTCTTAACACAAGGTGCTCTTTCCCTATCTATATTTGGGACAAAGCTCAAAAATAAAAATAAAATAGTTTTTTTATCATTCTTTTATTCTACCGTATGAGACATGATCGACCTTTACTATCATGAACATTTTATATAAAAATGTTTGAAATACTTTTCGACACTATACTACAGAAAAAAAAAGAATTTGATGCAAGAACTAAAAATGTATATATTTTGAGAAGGTATTTTTATTTAAAGAACAAATTAAAATCTCTTTGGCAGTATAATTATATGTATTTAATAAAAATCAATTTCACTTCAAAATATAATAAAAATTGAAATTAAAAATTCCTCCAAAAACAAGTAACTAATAATAAAATATAATCTTACAGTTTTCATGAGTCACTAACTATAATATCAAAATTCAGAGTTTCTTATGAGGTTGGGTGAAACGATACTCCGGCAAATTCTGACACACGATACTGTTTACACCTTTATGGTCTCACTTATCAATATCAAAAAAAATATTTTATAGCTATTTTTATAATATCATACTACATACATACATACATACATATACATATATATATATATATATATATATATATATATATATATATATATATATATATATATATATATATATATATATATATATATATATATATATATATATATATATATATATATATATATATATATATGTAGTATGTATGTACCTATCACAATACGAAACAATCACAATATATATGTAGTATGTATGTACCTATCACAATACGAAACAATCAAGTTCATCGACACGAGCTATTTAAGTGTAAGACATGTCCGCTTAAACCACATTTAATATTCATGACCGTTAAGGTCACGTCTAGATTAAAATAACGTCCACATTTATCATCGCTTATGTTAATAGACATTTTCGTATTCCACATACATATATGATAAGTCCGGAAACTGATACAAATAAACTATACGAAGAAAATTAACTAAACAGCTAACTAACCAAATATATTGCTTTATTTCAATTATATTTGCAACTTTCTACAGATTTAACAGATAGGTGCAAAACCGATAATTGAATGCGCGTCCAGTTAAATTAACTGCGATGATCATATCGATAAATTGCGTCCGGCAATTTCGTGAACGATGCCGAAACAAAAATAAAATAACATACATATTATATTAAACGAGTTACCTTTTATAGTAATAATCGATTGGGCTGCGAGAATATTCGATTCACAATCGGAACTACTTAGCATACACAAAACACTGCCCTTATAAGGGGTTGTCGCGAAAAGTAATAGCGTGAAGTTATCAGTATGGTACTAAGAGTGCACCTGTTAGCGCGACGTGAAGAACGTTACTGGCACGAAGCGGCCCATTAGTCGCACAGTCGCAAGAACACGTCACGCGGAAGCCGGTTCTGCTGGACATCGATGACTACGAAGAAAACCGAGGGGCAGATGCATTTGGAGATTAAAGAGATAGCAATTGCGTTTTTGTGTTTCAGCATTACGTTTTCCTTGAGGAAACTTGATAGATAGAAATATAATTAAACTAATATTAATTTTGCGTGAGTACAATATAAATTTGTTTGCTAGTTAGCGCCTTTAAGTTTTTTGTATTATATTACATTTTATGTAAATTCTGTTATGTTGCGGTGCAAAAGAACCGCAATGAGACTCAAAACGAATAACTAATTGCCATATTAGCCTGTTCAATTTAACGCTACATGGAAAAATTTAGCGTTAGGTATCAAAAAATATACTTTGTAAAATAAATTTGCAACCACCAACAATCACAACTACCTAGATACCTTCAAACATACTTAACAATACTATAGACATTAAAATCCTATCAATCATGATATGCTTATGATGTAGAGACAATAATCCGATTAGTACATGCAATATTAACCTATTTCTCTACTTATTTCCCAGTCATTACATCATAACACTGTATGAGCAAAAACAAAGCGCGGAAGGAACTGCTTATAAGGAACAGATTCTTTAAGGTCACCAATGCCAAGTAAATGTGGTGAAAGCGTCTGGACGTGTCTCTTGAATTCAGTAACATTTAGTATCCATCAATTGTATGATAGAATTCAATATTATAGCGGCGACAGTAGAAAAGTAAGCACAATTATTATTAGTATATATAGTAGACCAAATTATAAATAATTTCATTTTCGTTGCGTGTAAAATAATGAGCTATATCATCAAAGTCACCTTTATATCTTATTTTCATAGCAGATATCTTTTATCTTATCACGTATAGAATTGAATCCTAGATATACTCTTACTATTATGCTATAGCATAATACTAAGAAAATAAAGATATTCTTTATAGAATTGCGCCTCTCATCTTTCAATATTATCATATAATTGATAAGCTATCAAACTTGGAGAAAAATATCAATATAGGCAGGCGAGTGTCGAATGTATTCATAACATATGTGTAAAAGTAGTAAATTATAGATTTCTACACATAAACACTGACAACAAGAATCATGTTTAAAAACAGCAGTTATGTAAAGACCGCTTTTATAATTTTGGGAGATTAACAACTTTCTTATCAAGTTTAAAATAACCGTGACAGTTGGGTTAGCCAACTGTCACGGTTATTTTAAAGTAGTCGTGAAATGCCTATTTTCTATGTATTTTATAACATATTAAAAATATACAAATTTGAATCCTAAACAAGCCGTGTGATTCCGGCTTAGAATAGGACACCCCTGGACAGTACCCTGGCACTGATGGTGTCGTAAGAGGCGACTAAAGTACATGTGGGAGAGTCACGTTGTCAGCAATGACAACACGCATAGGCAGACTCGACCGGGTCATTACCACCCCGGCATTTGAAACCGGCGTTAAGTAGTGGATTCGGCCACTGCGTTTCGCATTGGGTAATGCCGGGCCCCGGTGCCCATTCAGCTTAAAGGCCGGCAACGCTCCTGTAGCTCCTCTGATACTACACGGGACCGTGGGCGGCAGTGATCATTTACCATCAGGTGACCCGTACGCTCGTTTGCCGTGTCTCGCCCATAATAAAAAGCTACGCCACGAAGGTCAACAGGTATAATGTGACCATACATAACAGAAGCAGAAATTGCAATTAAAAAACAAACACAACTTAACAAGTAATTGGTACTCGAAAAAATGAATTGATGGAATAATATATTCATTTCTAACTGCAATAGACACTTCTATCAGACAGAACATTTTATGTATTCATCCAATCATTGAATGGTAAACAATCACTTTTTATTTGATGCATTTTTCTAGCTAGCAAAACATGCTAAATCTACATTGATGCTCTAATGTACATGTTATATGAAAATATATAACAGTACATATAATAATTAAAAGTAACTCGTTATAACCGACATTAACAGTCAAATTTTATAGATAAACAAATGACATGGCTTAATTACCACCTACATATGTGGATTTATATTAAAAGATAAGCAGATTTATAATCATTATCAATCATATTGATCAACTCCATTGTCCATGATGATGACATAAATACTAACCAAAATATTTTGATTTATATACTCTGTTTCTAATAAATTGTACCACATTTCTTCTAAGTAGAGTTCACTGAACAATAATTCACTGTAACAATAAGTAAACGTGTAAAACGATAGCTGAGAGCACTCGTTACCTGTCTCCGGCTTCCGTCTGCACCGCGGTAATACAAATCGCGACCTTGTACCCTACTTTCATGTCGCAATTACAGAAACAATACATTTCTTTTCTTGAGTACTAGAAGAAATTACAGTATACTTGTTGTTATATTTTAAATTAAATGGAAAATTGTATTGTTTATTTTTTTTTTGTATATTCCTATTAATAAACTATTAATTCATTACAAAATGTCTTTAAATACGGCACTAAAGTACAGAAAGCCACTTTCTTACCACGTTATTATTTCTGCCAAAGCGTATTTATCGCATATATAAAAATGGATATATTCATAACTGACATAAGTGAATCCATATAAGTCAGCCATTGTACAGTACATTTATTATATAATTATGGTACACCGATGTTATTAAGTAGTATAAAAAAAATATCGGGGCCTGTTGTGGCGCCCGACAGGTTTTGGGTTCGATTCCCACTTGATTAAATGAAAGATTTTCAATTTAATATTTAATGTTTCACTTTTTCGCTCTGGTAATAAGGCAAAGCGCGGCGTTGAGTTCCGCCACTCAATACGCAATGCCTCAAATTCGGCGGAAAGTGGGAAACGGAAGTGGAACGAAGTGTCGTAACACTAGGTTTCCCTCTGCCTACCCTACACCGTGCGGGATACAGCGTGAAGCTAAAAAAAATAAAAGAATAAAAAAATATATAAAAATAATATATATTCGAATCTGTTAACATTTTGTAACATTAGTTTTGATATTATTTTATTTAAATGGATTATTATTAGTTTAAACACAAATTTAATGACACAAGAAATGCATTTTCACCCGTTTTCCTGTATAAAAGGAGGCGATGAGGGTTCTTAGTTGGAGACCTGTTAACACTTTCTACTTAATTTTTAGAGATATTGCGTTATGAATGGCGAAACTTAACGCTACATTTTGTAGTAGAGATATTTGATATTTGACTCACAACCATCGTGTATATATCGACGGGTCCAATGTAATCATCAAGTATTGAACAGCTATTAAACATTTTTTTGCAATTATTTTATATTTGCGTTAATAGTTAATGATTACATTCACACAGAACTTCAAAACCTCATACTGAAAGTCGATCATTTTTCATATACGATTTTGTTCTTTGGACCCGTCGATATATCTTTTTCACCGAGCAGCACCATTTTTACCCGGGAAATTAAAGATCAACAAACTAAAACGACTTCTATAAAATTAAAATAAAAGACTCGACGAGGTTTTTATCATTAGTATTTTTTGTAGATTCAGTGTAATAAAATTAAAGCTATCAGTATAAAGGGTCGTCTCGAAACTTTGATAAAAAAACATATACTTATAATATTATATCTACTTATATAAGCGGCAATTACGTTGGAACATCATATTAATAATAAATCTCAACGAACTTCTTACAATGTAACTTTTGAAAGGAAAAAAAAATCATAATACAGTGGGGACTCGGATAAATAATAAAAATGTATACGTCGTTGATGTATAGAAATATGTTTTTGCCATCATTCATAGTTGTCCAACCGGTGAGCCATAATTACCATAAACTAAGTATCTATATTCAGTGAGTAAGATCACAAAGATTCAATATATGTAGAGATGAAAGTAAAAATTAAATTTTAAATTTTGTAATTTAATTTTTAAAAGAACATTAAAAATACAGTTTTATATAAATCAAATACACAACGATCTATTACGTTTTGTTCAAATCCACAATATACTTATATACTTTAAGCATTGTGTATATAAAAAATACTGAGTCAGCTTAACGCTGTATTCCGCAAATGGCAGGGTAGGCAGAGAAAACTTAGGAAACTAGTGTGAAGATACTTCATTCCACTTCTGTTTCCCAATTTCCGATGAGTTCGCGGCATTGCGTGTTGAGTGGCGGAACTCAACCACTCGCTTTGCCTTATTACCAGAGCGAAGAAGTGAAAACATTAAATATTTAATTCGAAAATATAAAATATTTAATTTCCTCGATTAGGCATCGAACCCATAACCGATCGTTTACACACCTTTGTGCCGCTGCACCACAACAGGCTGCAAGGCTTAGAAGTTAATCTTGAAAATTTTATTCTCAGAATACTTTAACATACACCATAAGGCTTTTTAATAAATAGTAACCTCGTTTATTATCTTTTAAGAACAGTCAAACCAATATGTAGCAAACAACATTAAATCAGTTATTAGGAATGTAAAGCTCTTCAAAAGTATGACACTGGCTGTAGGTACAAAATTAATTAAATTTTCGCGAACTGGAATATAATTAATTTTGAAACGGTTGAGAATGAACTAATCGGAAGATTAATTAGATAAATTACAGTTAAACTCGTAATCCGTTTACATTTAATAAATTAGATATAAAATTAAACGTACATTTGAACAATAAAATGTAGTTTTGTTATTATTAATTTTTTAACTAAATGCTGTAGGACCCACATAGCAGGCCAAAAGGGAAGCTTGGAATTTTAAAGCAATACTTACTTTTTTAAAATGTTTGTTTCCCACTTTCCGCAAATATAGATTCAAGGCATTTCAAAGGCATTGCGTACTGAGTGGCAGGATTTAACGCTGCGTTTTGACTTATTACTAAAGCAACGAAATCGAAATATTAAATATTCTTTTTCCTAGAGGAGAAAAATCATCAACCATCGCATCGCACGCTTGTGCCACTGCGCCACGACCGCTTCATAAATTCTCTTCAAATTAGCAAAATGAGGAAAATAAAAATAATAAGTAAGTATATATATATTACAACAATTTCTTAACGATCACTATTATGCCTATAGATAAAATTCACACAGATCGTATTACATATGCGCCCGCTGTTAAAATCTTCTAGAAAGTAAAACCCATAGAAATGGGATACATTAATGCAAATTAATAAAGTAATTTATTGTAGTATGCAAAGAGGATGCTTTATTTTGTTTTTATAAATATTAGGGTAAATTCTCTATAGACAAGTCAATGGCCACAAATTTCAAGGAAGAAAAAATGAGATGACGGTTTTATAATTCATTTTGAAAAATAAGATCGAAATGGTTACATTATTTTTTTATAACATATAAATATTTATAATCATATGAAATTATTTTCTATTGTAATAATTAAAAAAAAGAGAAAAGATAGTTTACTAGATCTAACGCGTTAAACACTTGTTATAAATGTAAATAAAATAATTTAATTACATTAAATAAACATTTTTTTTATTTACTCCGCACCCGCATATCGTAGAGTGGGCAGGTACCTTAGAACCTAGTGTTAACGTCTTAACTGGTGTTACTCTGATACTCCGTTCCATTAAGATACCTCCATTCCTTATTGAATAGCGGAACTCAATGTACAACGAGGAAATGAAAGTATTAAATATTTCATTTCCTCAAGTGGGGATCGAACCCACAACCTGTCTAGTTTACTGCTGTACACTTCACAGTCGTCGCCTCAATTACTCGAAGAAGAATGCATCAAATTAAAAAAGTTTTACGTAATATTACTGATAGCCTAAATGTTACATAATACATGTTAAGGAGGATTCGTAATTTCTTTAAATACATATATGTAAATGATTAGACGGAAAATTGATCTCATGCTTGTCGTAACTTTGTGTAGGTGAAGTTAGTCATTGTTACCAATATTCAAAAATATGCTAATGAGTCAAATGAACATTAACCAGTAGATATATATGTATATATAATATTATCTATCCTATTTATGACCTACACATACATACATATTTAAAGACAAAATATAATATTATAATTCTGTTACACATTTTATGTGTCCACATTAGACTCTAAATTGTAATAATTCATAATTGCAGTATTAAAATTTCAATATAAAATATAAGTTATAAAAACTAAGTTATAAAAACTAAGAGATGATTTATTTTCACGCTATATCTCGCACATGGCAGGGTAGGCAGAGGGAACTTGTGAACCTAGTGTTAAGACACTCTGTTCCACTTCGTTCCCCACTTTACACCGAATTTAAGGCATTGCGTGTTGAGTGGCGGAATTCAACACCGCTTTTTGCCTTGTACCAGAGCGAAGAGAAAACATAAAATATTTAAAATTGAAAATAATAAAGATTTCATTTCCTCGAGTGGGGATGGAATCCACAACCTGTCGATTGCAGTCACACGCTTGTGCCGCTGCGCCACGACGGGATTTAAGAATCTATTTTTGAGCAGGAATTCCTTTAATGTTTGAAATTAATATTTCTGTTTATTTCAAACATAATAAGGAACTGTAACATTGATTTCTCCACTTAATACACAGTCTCTAAAATTGGAAAACAAGACCAAAGTATCTTATATACTAAGTTACCGCTCTCTCTCCTGCTCCATATACAACATGCCCATGTTTCATATATGTATGTAGCAGGAGAGAATGATGGGGGAGATGTTACACAAAAACTAAATACCAAAAAGGTATTCATTAGATAAAGAGTTTTTATACAATACTAGGTATCTATATATCTTACATTGTTTTAAAAAATATTTTATTTTTAATGAGGTCATGGATAATACAGGTTGAAGGAAAAGTGTCCAATATTACGTATTTCAGCTAGACTACATTTAAGCACTATTTTTTTTTATGAACCAGCCCAAAAATGTTAGTAAAGTTATAAAGAATATCATTAAAAAAATTAAACTAATTTGGATTACTAAAGTTATCTTGTTTTTAAGGCTTAGCTTGCAAAATTAAGCATGCTAAATAATATTTGTTTATCCTTTAAAATATACAATACTTTGATGAAACATAATGAAATAAAATGTATTGGTATCAATTTTTTTGCTATTGTTAGACTCATATAAATTACTTTCTTCTCTCTATTGTTTTTTCTAAACAAACATTTAACTAACAACCATAGCATTTGCAGACAGAACCTAATCCAATGCAACATAATGACCTTAATAGTTCTTTTTTTCCAGCTTCACGCTGTATCCCGCACTAGGCAGGGTAGGCAGAGGGAACGAAAGTGAAACCTAGTGTTATGACACTCCATTCCACTTTCGTTCTCCACCTTAATAGTATTTATTAATAAAATAAAATTTATACAATGTATGTATATAATTTATAAATTATTAGGGAATTAGAAAGAAAAAAAAACATGTAATAATAGGCACATCTAAATTAATCATAAATGAGAAGAAGCTGTTTAGTATTGCATGGATTCACTATGCAGGTGTGTGGTGGTACGATAAACAGCTGCATGGTGAATCCACAATCCAAGCTACTCTCTTATGGCCACAATGTTTAAGCAGATTATAGAAAAATTTTGCTCATATTTCATTCTCTCACACTTATCTTCACCACATGCAATTCAACATCCAACCTTAATATTGACTTACATATCTTAGGGAAATTTAGTAATACTATTTTAATAATTATAATCTTTTAATAGAGAATAGAGAAATTAAAACATTAAACGGAAACAGTAATTATTGGCCTGAATAGATATATAGTTATAATCATTCATGCTTCGTTGATTTTACTATAGCAATGTTATTGCTTGTTGCTATGTTTACTATAGCAATGTTATTATTAGAATATTTTTCTGTACAAAATATATTATTATTTTTTATGTAAATGATAAATTTTTAATCTGTTACTTTACATAAAGTAACAAAAAAAAAGTAAACTAATATTCCTTCTTATATTCTTACAACTTTCTTTTAGTCTAAATTGTAACTAAGGATGTTATCAACAAGATTGGCATTAGGGTCCAGGAAGATATGTTATGAATGACATCTAAAAATAGTATAAGTTTCTTAGTGTAATGAAATGATGATCTACATTCGTAATATCATTTGTATGATGTAATTTCATTATTTAAAGAGAAGTCAACACTTTTTATAGTCAAATATTTAAATTAGCTACTGTTACTATAAGTCTATATACTTATAGTAACAGTAACTAATTTTTAAAACAGATTTAAGGTAAAAGATACTAAAAATAATTTAATATTTCATTACTCCGAAAATAACTTTCTATACACCAAATAGAATTCATTAAATATCTTATTTTTATTCTACTTTCATTTGCATAAAAATATCTGGATACGATAACGTATCGTTCGGATGCGGTTGTTGTGTAGTTAGCGATCATATTATAACCACATGAAACATTTTTCTATTATTCATTATTTTCAATAATATTCACTTTTTATGCCGTCAATATTAAATCTCGTATTTAATTATTTGCATTATCAATCACTTTAATCATAATAATGTAAATAAAAAATATACCTATGATTCAGAAAATAAATCACAATATTAGATAACAACGAACATCAACAACATATAATGTTGTACGTAAATTAATTCCCGAAAAAGTTTTTAAATTTAAAATATGAATTAAATAAATTGAATATAATAAATAAAATTACATCTAGAATATTCATTAACAACAAATAAATAAAACCGTTACCTTTTAAAAACCACAGCAGAGGCAGGTTTCAGGAACACAAAGTAGGTTGATGTTATGAATTTTCTACAGTAAAAATACACGTGCAACGTCACATAATAACGTATGTATAACAAGTTCACTACAAATATATAACAATTACTATTAAAATTCAACAATAGATGCTAAATTTCTAATCAATTCGATATCTAATAAAATCGAAGGCAAATAAATTCCACAACACGTTACGCGATGCAACCATCGTTCGTTTTGCAAATTATTAGACAGCTGTCAGGTCACTCACGCTTTAGTATTGCCATCTTATTAATTACATATATAAAACTACACCTTTATGTTCAATATATATGCATTTTTTTTAAATAGAAATTCTAATTATTGCTGTTATGAAAAATATATATATTTGTAAATATATATATATATATATATATATATATATATATATATATATATATATATATATATATATATATATATATATATATATATATATATATATATATATATATATATATATATTTGTAAAGGTTTATAGTGGTACAATATTTATTTCTAACATCAGAACCACAGTGTCATCTCTTGGTACACCATAAAATGAATAAGTAGAAGTTACATTTTGTTTCAAATAATTTTTATAGATGTCACTAGCAACATAAGCTAGCTTTACTAAAATGACGGTAGATGGCACTTATTCTTTGTATTATTTTGTGTATATTTAACATCTCAATAGGTACTTGTTATGTTAGTAATATCACATATTTAAATATTTTACTGAACATGAAATTCCCAATTATACAACTCAAGTTCATTTTTTAACTGCTCAAATTTGTACTTTTAACGACTAGCTATACTGTACTATATCTTGTATAGTGGATTAAAATTAATAAATATTTTATATGTAATGTAGTTATTTTACTTTAAAATATTATTAATAATACTATAAAAAATATTATTAATAATATATTTCTTTGTTTAAACATTTTCGTCAGTGGCTTTTGAGTGTCGGTTTCAGTCAGCTTTAAACAAAAAAGAAGATAGAAATAGATATACATCCAATTACATATAAGTAGGGTAAACCTAAATTACTTTGTAAACTTCACTTCCTTCTTTATTTTTTTAAATATTTTAATTAGTATTTGGATTTATATATTTTTAAAAATCTAAATGGAATAAGCAGTGTAACTTTGAGAATTTGAAGCGTAATAATATGCATTTAAATCATCCCTTTAATTTTACATACCTAATCTATGATTCATCGCTTCTTATAAGTACCAATGCACTCTGTTTCACAGTTGGATATGTTTTGTCTTAGATGTACACTAAAAGGACGCCTGTCGTGGCGAAGCGGCACAAGCGTGTGACTGTTACCAACGGGTTGCCGGTCCGGTCACGTGAATTTTGCAATTTAAATATTTAATGTTTTCATTTCTTCGCTCTAATACAAAGCAAAAAGCGGCGTTGAATTCCGCCACTCAACACGCAATGCCTGAAATTCACCAAAAAATGAAGAAACAGTTCTTAACACTAGGTTCCCAAGTTTCCTCTGCCTACCCTGCCATGTAGAATAATTAGCGTGAAGTTGAGTGAGTAAAAATAATTGGGTTAACATTTTGATTTTTTCAAACTCTAAAGTAAAAGTTTTATTTTATTTAGCTTCAGGCACGCTACTTCAGAATAGTATCGAATGTAAAGTAATTCTCTCTTCCCTTTTAAATAAGAAATAAAAATGGAAGTAGTTCTCTGTACTTCTCTAGCAGTTTACTTTGTATTTATTTAGTAGGATAAAATAATAACTAGAAATTCTATATTTGCATTTGAAAACAGTACAGTCGATGTTGCAAAAATCATTACTATCATTAGTTGGACACACTTTTTTTGTAAACAGACATTGACTATACAATATACAGCTTATATTTTATTTCCAAATCTTTAAACAAAAAATCACTCTCACTCACAGATTGCTTTCATTGCGGGGTAGGCGGAGGGAACTCATAGTGTAAAAAAACCCTGCCCAGTTACGTTCCTCACTTTCCGCCGAATTTGAGGCATTGCGTGTTAAGTGGCGGAACTCAATAATGCGCCTTTGCCTTGTTATAAGAGCAAAGATATGAACATTTTAAATATTTAATTTCTCCAAGTGGGGATCGAACCCACAACCAGTCGTTTACAGTCACACGCTTGGGTTTTTGACATTTATTTGATGTAATTCGTAGTATAATTATTGATGAATAATTATACTACGAGTTTTACGACAAAAACTGCTGTTTTACTTTGAAACTAAGAAATATTTAAACAAAAAAGATTGATTGGAGATTATTGAGGAAAAGGAAATAAAATACCAAATTAACTAAAAACATTTTATTTGATCATAACTTTTTCATATAAATAACGCTCTTTTAAACTGGAAGCCTCTACGTAAAAGTAAGTAGTTTTATATAACAATAGAGTAAAACAGTACAATGGTAAGTAATAATTACACATAAAATAATTACAAAAGCTTACAATTAACAGGACTTAATCTTTAAAAGTCTGCAGAGCAATTATTGTGGCAATCGATTTTCACCTAGAAAAGAACAGGAATTTGTTAAAGATATACTTAAAAAGCTCTTTAATAAATATTTTATATAAAAATAATTAAAAATATATTAAATTACTGTTTGTATTCTCAAAACTAGTTGTTGATAACATTTCTTTTCCTAGTAACGATAGTAAAATATTCAAATATGGCTAAACATCCAATTATAACCATTAGATAAAGATTTTTGGTATTTCGTAGAATTTAGAGATTTTTATTTTATGTATCGGTATATATTTTTATTTTTTTTTTGACGTTATCAACATAAAATAAATACATACAGCATTATAATTTTATTATAATATATTGATAAGCACAATCTATATTAGTATATTATCTATCTACTAGTGACAAAAAAAAAGCAAGGCAAAATTTAACAGTATTAAACTCGGGGTGTCAGGATAAATGTTTGGAATTATATGATGTACTGTTGTAAAAACAACGCTTACTAAGAAAATCCTCTAAAATATTTAAGCTTTATAAATAAAAATGTTTCACTAAATTTGCAATATACGGATAACAAATTATTCTAAAATAAGTAAGTAAAATAAGCGTCATAAATAATATAAAAACACAATGCTGTAATTAAAAATATTTGACATGCAAACAGCTTTGTTCATGCAATATTAATACAAACGATAAAATATTAGAAACATTTTTGTTTCAAACATATTTGGCACACTTTCGTTTCAATTTTTCAATCTTATTTTGAAGAAAATTTTAAAATAACATCACAGTTAAAAATATCGAGTTAAATAAAACACATCAAGCTTATTTTTTTTTGACAAAGTTTGCTTTTGCAAACTGAATGTATTTTAATTCTTTAGAATATAAGATGTGCCTGGAAATTTGGATTAACTTTAACTGAGAATATTTTGAAATATACTTATAACAAAATATAGCGTGTAACATCAAATAATTAGCATAGCAATGATGGTGATCATTGCCAACAGCAAGCCGAGCAGCGTCAGCCAATCCAGGTCTGCCAGGTGCTGCGAGAACATTAATGTGTAGGAACAAGCTAACATCAACGTGCCATTGTCGTGCCAATTGCGCTTTGACTTCGTATTATCGCCTGTCAAAATAATAACAACGCAACTATAAAAAATAAAATATTTTTTTTACCAAATATTCTAAATTAGAAAACGTAAAACAGCCAATCAATGTAAAACAATACGGACTTAATGAGTGGGAAACAAACGAGCGGGATGCATATGATCAAAGTGAAATCCAAACACCGTGCATGATAAGAGACCACGTACCTTTGTTTTCGTTTTGTGAATTGTTTTGCCTTTTAGCTCGCCAAGGGACTACGGTGGTTGGCAGTGAACTACTTTGACTAGAGCTCTCGTCGAAAGAAAGCCTTCTTAAGTGCTGATTCATAGATTTTACGATTTTAGGCGAGTTTAAATCATCTCGTTCCTTTTTATCGTGACTCTTTTTTATGTTATCATTACAATTAAGATTTTTATTATCATAATTAAAATTAAATATAGTTGCTAATTCTTCTGAGGAGTTGTATTCTGTTGAATCAATGTCTTTTTTTGTATCTAGGTCGTCTTCATATATTGACAAAGACCCAGATACTCTATTGGATGCACTATCATTTAAATTGATTTGTACTTCTTCGTTATATTTTGGTAAGTCTAGTTCTTTATTTAAATTAACACTTTTGTCGTTATTAGATCTCTTTGAATCAAATAATTTTTCATTTACCTCGGCAATTCCAGCGATTAAATCAGATATTCCATCTTTTAATTCTTTGAAGGCTTTTATCTCATTAATTTCTTTGACTTTATCATCAGTATTTAAAAATGGATTAAGAGGATGAAATTTTGGGGCCACCTTATCTAACTGAACTTCATTTGAATTTTCACATTTGTTAGTCTCATTAGGTAATTGTGGTGTATTATTAGATACAACATTAGCAATACAACTATCGGCAACAGGTGTATCTAACTTTTGATATGAATTTGTTGAATTTTCTATATTAATATTTTGTGTAACTTTATTGCTAATTACGTTTATTTCTTTATCAAAATTATGTTTTAATTGGTCCTCAACTCTGTGAAGTTGATCGGAAATTAACAATAAACTATCTTCCGTTTTTTTAGCTTTAGAATTTTCATCATGATTATCTTTACATTTTTCAGGAGCAGCACAATCAATATCTTTTAAATTCTCTTCATGACTCAATTCAGTATGAGCACTGTCAAAGTTTTTTTCGGTTAAACCATTTAAAAAAATCGTTCTACTATCAGATATTCTATTTTGAATATCAGATGCCTCGTTTTTATTTCGATTTTTGTCAAGTTCGGCTAAAGCAACTCCTAGTTTATTACTAGTATCCATAGCTTCTTGGGCAAGCAAACTAAGAACCTGTTGAAATTCATCTTTTGATGACCGTTTTGATGCTTGTGGTGACCGATTGGATGGCGATGAACTTTTGGATTTATCACATGAAGATGATTTAGCAAGACATATATCATCACTATGAATGAATGAATCATCTTTTGCGAAATGATGTGAAAGTGTAGAAGTGCTATTGGCAAATAAATTGACAGTATTATGTCGATGTTTTACCTTATTTCGGGGATATAACTCCTTCTGGTTGTCATTTTTTTCAAAGGTGTCACGAAGTCGTTTCATAACGTCGCTATTGCTGTGTGTTTTTTGTAATGGTGGTATCCTACTTATGTTTAAAGCATCATCGATTTCCTTTTGAATCATAGAAAATATATTAGCTGAAAGAGAACGCACTGCTCGCTTTTTCTTAAGACTTGCAGCAGAGTCTTTATTTAAAGGAAACTCAGAGTAACTATTATTATTGACGTATCCATTATAATTTTCACCATTAAAAAGTGATGAATGTCTGTTATCTTTTCTCAGGCTTCTATAAGCTAGATCATCAGCTACAATATCAGGTGACCGTTTCGGCACAAAGCGAGATCTTCCTTTATTTTCCGGAGTAGCATGTAAATAGTCACTCTGAGGAGCAGGCGAGACTGGTCCCACAGGAATACCAAACGGTGGCTGGGGATCGATAGTTTTAAGACGATTATTTGTTTGCTTAATATTTCTGTAGACTACATCATCAAAGACGATATCAGGCTCGTTACGTTCAGACTGTCTATCGTCGTCTGAAGCATAAGGCACGTAGACCGGTGAAGCTAACATATAGCTTATTTGGGTTTGCGTGTCTTTTACATTTGATTTATCTTTATTCGAAAATGAATTCATCCTTCTAAAAGCCATATCGTCTTGGAGTTTATCGGGTAAAGTTGACCTACGAGGTGTCCGTCTTAAAGGAGTAGAAGGTTGACTTCTTAATTGAATGTCACCATCATTACCATTCCAATCATTCAAATGGTCATAAAACTTTGGTGTCATCAATTCTCGTCGTTCAGCTCTGTCTAATAAATCTTCATCACCCAATCCTAAGCTATTATATATTGCTTCGAGTTCATTCAAAGCGTCATCGAGATTTGTTGATTTCCGTCTCTCAGAATTTTTTTCGTCATCGGATGGTATTTGGCATGTACCTGACACATATGTATCAGATTTATGGCGGGTATGTGTTTTGGGAGGAGAAGCTACGGCGTTTGGTGGCTCAACAGTAAGCGAGCGTTTGTATTCTGTAGTAGCTTTCCATACTTTGGCACCATCAATGATATCGATTGATTTACTTTTATTTGAAGCATCCACATTTAGCGTTGCATCTCTATTTCTCCACGCCAATTTCTTATTTTGGTCATTGCATTGAAAAGATTTATTCATTTGAGAGCTTCCAGAGTATTCACTATTACTACGTGAGAGTGCAAAAGAATTTTGTTGTTTTCTTTGT
Organism: Eueides isabella; assembly: GCA_019049475.1. Lineage (NCBI taxonomy): Eukaryota > Metazoa > Arthropoda > Insecta > Lepidoptera > Nymphalidae > Eueides > Eueides isabella. The sequence continues at coordinate 4,218,209 of CM032394.1, read as the reverse complement.
TTTTCAGCATCGTCTATTTTTTTCCAAAATTCTGACGCCTTTCTAGGTCTTTGATACAATATTTCCTTTTTATCTCCAGAAACCTGTGAGTCACTCAAATATTGATTTTGATTACTATTTTGGCTATTCTTTATACTAATAGGACGTCTTGATCGTGGATTTTGATCTGCGTAATATAGATAATCTTGTTTTATTTGAACGGCTTCTGGTTTAATTATATTATTTTGAGAAGTTTGTTTCCTCCACGGTGGACTATTTACAAAAAGGCCATAATGATTGGGCTCCGCGGAAACGGATGCTGGCCTTCGAGGTTGTTCATTTTTCAAGTAATAATTATTTAAGTTTTCATTATTCTGCATGGCTATATGATCTTCTGAATTTGATATAGGCCTACGTAAACCATTTAATCCGTAATTAACTAATCTCTCCTGACTTCGTCTCATAATTCTTTCAAAGTCATTATTGACGACCCCATGTTTGACGTTGAGATTTGAGCTACGTTCAATTACGGTAGGACTATTTTCATAATACATCGATAAAGGTGTAACTACTTTTCTATGCATATCACGAGGTGGCGGTACAGGAGGAGCTTTTTCTTCTTTTTTAATATTAGTAACATTTCCTAAAGGAAATTTAACACACATTATATTTTCTGGGTTTTCATATTGGTTTGATACACTGCTTTCTCTATTGCTCTTAGCGTATAATGAAGTTCTATTAGTATTGTTATTCGGATATTGTATGGAGTAATTAATACGTTCGTTGTTAACTTTAGCATTAAAGTTAATGGATGATGGGTAACTTTGAGTTGATGGGAATGATGATATTGATTCAGATTTAAAAGGACGTCTATTAGTTTCAGTCATAGCCAATTGGTCTGTCACAATTTTAGAAGTAGCTTCACGTTTACATGTGCCGTAACCACTACTCTGACTCGTTGGTGTTCTTGTCAACATTTCAACCTCCGCTTTGGTGTACCCTTGTTGAAGGAGTTCTGCTTCCTTATTTAATTGATTTTCTTCATCACGAGATAATCTTTTAATATATCTTTCATTTCGAGCACTTCTAGACCTTTTGTTAAGGGAACTATCTCGTGACCTCATTAATGAATCATCACTTCGGAATCTAATCATTGAAGAAGAATTCGAAGATGATTTTAATGATGATTCTTCATCACTGCTTGACTCTCCTCTCATGCTATTTCTTAAAGCTTCAACGCGTGCTTTCATACGGCTTTTTCTTTTCTTCCGTGAAGGCATATCAAATATTCCCTTTCCGGATCGGGAGGTATCATCTTTAAGCTGAATAGATTCTTTTGAAATGCTATATGTTTCAGGATTATCAGCTCTATACTTAATAAAGCCAGCTGAAGGATCCGATAAAACTCCATCGTCTGTAGCATCTCTAAGATTAGTATTTGCAAGACTTTGAGCTCTTCTACTGTCTCTTATTACTATGTGGTCAAAGTTGTTCACAGCTGGTGCACGTTTCTTCTTTTTACTTTTTTTTTTCGATGGTGAAGGATTTCCATCATCAGTCTGAGATGAAGTGCCACTATCTTCTTCCTTCTTTTTTCTGCGAAATAGTTTGCCAATGGACCATTTCTTATCTTTCTTTGAACGTTCTACATCTACTTCTGTTTGAAGTGGTCGATCTAAATGAGGCTGGACGGAGGTATACTCTTCATTATATGGCCGGTAGGATGTAGCAGATGCACCGGAGATATCCCGATGGGGAACAGACGGTGAATTGACAGTCTGAAATTGAAAACAGAATTTTATTTGATGACTGTTAACATAGAATTATATTATACAAAACTAAGGGAACAGAACATTTGAAATTAATAGGATAGCATCTTGTGTTGACAATATAAATAAATAATAAAATAAATACTTATTTACACAAATATAACGTACAAAAGACCCACACATGGCCAAGGACGTTCGTTTGGCAAAATTTCAAAATAATAAAATATGCTTTTTATTTTTAGTTAATTATGTGTTTTAACGAGGAAGTAATCAGAAAGATAGTTTATCAAATCATAATAAGGTTGGGAGTTCAAAGACACGCTAGATAAATAATAAACTATGTTACTATATTTATCTATTTTAATGATGATATCTATAAAATACAAAAATAAATAAATCTTAATATTCTTGTAGTGTTCATTTTAACTCGAACTAAGCACTAAACTTACTATAAAAATAAAGAAAAAAAAACGACTAGTAAATGTTATATATATAAATATTTCATAGAAGAAATCATTACAAAATTACTATTTGTGTGGGGTAGGCACTTTTTTCATGCAAAATGAGAGCATTTGCAGGCTTACTCAAGTTCTTCAATGTTTACAAGTTGTATTTATTTAATTTTTACTTAAAATATTGAGATATAATCGACATTAGTACGGCGCTTTAGGTGGGCGAGTTGATCGGTTTTTTTTTAGCATCAAGAATATACATAGTTCCCTTTTTCTCTACATTTATTCGGTGCCTTGCCTTTTTACTAGATCGAAGAATCGAATCTATAATTGTCAAAGTATCAATCTGTTCATATAAACATATATAAATATTGCATATATTTATATATATTTTTATTTTCAACGTTTTCATAAATTATATAAAATAAAAATGTTATCTCTGTATTGCAAGTGCCCGATATACTGGACAAACAGTGTATTAAATAAATGTTGTTATGTAAACAGTATTGTGATATGCACGCATCGATTATACAACAATATTTATCGCCGAAAAACTAACACTCGAAAATTTTCATTAACTGAAATATCTTTTTTATCAGCTTCATGCTGTAAATCACACATAGCAGGGTAGGCAGAGGGAATTTGGGAACCTATTGTTGAACAATCCGTTCCGTTCCCTTCTTTTTAATTTATATATAACATTTTTTTTTATATAAGTTAATTTAAATGCTAAATAATATTAATTATATAATACTTTTTTTTTAAATATTTCATTAGGAAATGTACCAAATTCGAATCTACCAGGTTCTTTGACTTGAAACTCTTTGTTTTCTAAAAACGACTACTGACACTAAATAGCAACTTACAGGTAAAAATGACGCGAAGTAGTTATTATTAGGTGAAGCCACCTCTAGCATAGCCACCATGTCTAAATCATAAACACTTATTTAAAGCACATTCACGAATACATTAACTCCCACACATGGCTTTTGGCACGAATGCGACACTGAATATTTTTTGTAAATATTAACATTTTTGTATTTTATAAATTCTGTAACATCACTATTAATATTATTATGTTGTTCAATTTAAAATTCATGTTTATTACATGAAAACAAACTTTTTCACTGTTTTTTATTAATACATATAAAGCACTATCATTACACTTGCATTTATCATTTATTATACATTAAACTAAGATAATATTGTGATAAATTAAATTTAAATAGAAATATTTATTTGTTATTATGTTAAAATAAGTTTTAGTCGCGAGCGCAATGCGCGTGAGCTCCTTCGCTCCCGCCGCGGCAGCTTCTGATTATTTCAGGCGGCTGAATCAAATGCCCGTTTACACTGACAAGATTTAGTTTGCCATATATTTATCTATATCGAAATAGATATTGTAGCACCGCAGTAACTTTTTTCTCTAATTTTATATCCTTCACCGTTGAACAGCTCGTCGCTCTACAAATCTAGTTATTTATAAAGCTTGATCGAATTATTTATTTTTTACCAAATGCAATCCTAAGTCGGAACGTCCGGAATTCATTGGACGTATTTTTTTAGTAAAGACGTATACAAAAGTGAACGTTGATTTAGTGGATGTTTTTGAATGGGTACAATTCTGATTGAATTAAACAAACAACTTGGAGACAGTTTGACTAATGTGCGTTAGCACCTACATTTGTCTTGTTGACTTATTGTTAGCGTTAAATATATATATGATCCACATTTTTAGTATTATATCTTTATTTTTTTCTTTTCTTTTAGTATTATATCTTTTTGTTTAGGTATATTTATAGTAACGCTCAAATTTCGTAGATGTCATTTATAATATATATATATATATATATATATATATATATGTATATATATATATATATATGTGTATATATATATATATATATATATATATATATATATATATATATATATATATATATATATATATATATATATATATATATGTATATATATATATATATATATATATATATATATATATATATATATATATATATATATATATATATATATATATATATATATATATATATATATATTATTTTTATTTGTTATTAATCATGAGCATATTTAGCCGTTTTAAATGTTTTTATATGAACTCTCATTTACAACTAAATGCTTAATAATGTCTTTCCTTAAGACAACTTTAAATATTGTTTATAAGTTCTTCTTTTGAAATTTAAAACAGCTCCAAAATTATTTGTTATAACATATTTTTCTCACCTACAAGATGAATTCCGCACATGGCAGAAACTTGGGAAGCTAGTTTTAAGACACTTCGATCTGTTCCCGCCGAACTTGAGGTATTGCATGTGAATCGCGGGAGTGGCGAAACTAAAATCTGCGCTTTGCCTTGTTACTAGAGCGAAGAAATGAAAATATTAAATGTTTCATTTCTTCAAGCTTAGTTCGAATCCGCAACTTGTCACCTATATGTATCACACTTGGGCCCCTACCATGACAGGCCTCATTTTTATTTATTAATTCTACTACATCATAACGAATAATTAATATATAGATGTTAAAGATCGAAGGACAATCATTACTGTACTGTAATCACTATTCAATATTCATATACCGAACAATTGTCTAATGACCTAATAAAAAAGTAAAAACAATAAACACATTTAAAAAAAAACAGTTAATAATAAATAGATATATTTTTTGCTGAAGAAATAAATTATTTTTCAATTTAAAAGTATATTAAATGAGCCTCGTTAATCAAATTAACCTACATCACAATGCAATCTAATCGGGACGCCACACGCGCAAACGAATTAAGTCTTGACCACACTGCTTAATTAAATAAAAATAAACTGAAGCTACCGACCACTCCAAAGAGCTCAGTTCATTTAATCCAAACAAGTGAAATTGTAATTCTTTTAATAGCTTTTTATTTATATGTTAACTTATCTTACGAGTATTGTACAGTAACTATCGTATAAATTTGGAAACATAGAGGAAATATAAATAGCCCGAAGACATCTTGATTTGAACCAAGGTCTTCTAAGTATGAGCTGAACAAATTCGACAAAATTTATTTCTCCATGGAGTGAGACAAAGTGAAATGGGAGTGAAAGTAGGTACCTTGAATATAAATTGCCTGCTTTACGCAGATGATGCAGTGCTTATTGCATCATCAGAAAGCGAGTTACAGGCGTTGGTTACCACTCTGAAAGAAGGATGTGCGAATAATGATCTAAGCCTGAATGAGAATAAGACGAAGGTTCTGATATTTGGAAGAAATGAAAAAGGACAGAATGCAAGATCAGTGTAAATGATACGATATTAGAACAAGTGAATGAGGTAGTATATCTGGGAAGTATGTTTAGCAGAGGCGGAAAATACGAAGTGGATGTGGAAAGGTGTATTGCTGCTGGTAACAGAGTTAACGGGGCCTTAGCTGCATTGTTGAGACTGCGAAACGTCAGCATAACTGCGCGTTTGGTCGTACACAATGCAGTGTTGGTACCGACTGTTATACGGCAGCGAAACGTGGGTATTACAGAAGAAGAATGTAAGAAAGATGAAGAATACTGTAGGGATGCGGTATCTTCGTCGGATATGCGAAGTCAGTTTAGCTGATAGCATACCCAATAAAGAGATACACAGAATGGTAGGTACTAGCGTGGATGTCACAGTGAGAATGAAGAAGAACGTGCTCTCGTGCTGGTTTGGGCACGTCGAGCGAATGAGTGAAGAAAGAATGGTAAGAAAGATTTATGAAGGAAAAGTGAGTGGTAAGAGAGGGAGGGGGGAGACCTCGGTTGACCATCGAAAACACAGTATCGACGATACTGGAAGAAGGTCACGTAAAAAGTATGAGTACCCCCCGGAGGGCATGTATGAAGAGGCTGATGACAGTGGACTAGGCGAAAGAGGTATGCCGAGACGAAAGAGGTATGCCGAGACCTTAGCGTTTGGCGCTCTGTTCTCTCTGCCTACCCCGCTAGGGATATAGCGTGAAGATAAGTAAGTAAGGAAAAACAATTTCGTATGTATTCCTTAAAGAAACTGCAAATATTGAACTAAACATTTTAATTCACATAACTTTAAATACAAAACCGCTTCATCTATTAAGAAGTCAACGTTATTAGGTTACTGTATAAAAAGATGTGCCTACTTTGCCTTTCATAGAACTACGTACGTAAAATAACGGCACATTACCGGTATCGAGAATATAGTACGATGTGGAGTCTGTCTAGACTCCAGAGAGTGCTGTGAACGTTTTCTAGATTTCAAATTACCTCCGAGTTTAAGGATTCCGCTTTCAGTTAGTTGGCATAAATAATGTACCTATAGGTCTTATTTAACATATTTCGCAACACAGTTTCATGAATTCTTGAAAGTGATATAATAGTGTTTTTCTATCTAACAGTATAGACACAGCCGTAGTTGAGATGTGCACTATTTAACATAATGTTAGACGTTTAAATCAATTTATTTCATTTAATATTCTCATTTTCCTTACCGAGACCAAGCACAACGTTGAGTTTGCCTAAACAACCCGCATTGTCGCAATTCGGGGCAAGGTGGGGAACGAAAGTGTATTAATGCGAACAGACTGTCATAATACAAGGTTCCCAGGGATACAGCGTGTAAAAAATAAAAAAATATAATAATAAATAGATAAGTGTAAGTTATGTACATATGTGTATATAGTAAAATTTTCTACAGTTCTCATTTTTCTCTAAAAATCAGCCGTAATGAAGACAAACACACAGACCGAGGGAAAAAATAAAAAAAGTCCATTAATTATCCGTAACAACAATGCCCCGCGTCATATATCTTTATTTTTAAACGAGAAGGGACTTCCGTCTTCTTTGATATAGTCCCAGGGATGCCATGTTCTGAAATGTCAACCATGTTTATGGGTTTAGCGATACGTGACAGACAGACGCGGCAACTACGCGTATCCGGTGTGAAACGCTCTTTATTTATTACGATTTGGCGCTTTGAACGGTTTATCTCTTTATAAATTATAAAATAAGGTTATAACGATTGGCCTTTTCGATAATCATTACGTCTTCAAACATATATATGTATTTTGTTGTATTTATTTTTTTTCAGCTACAAAAGTTATGCTACAAGTAACTCAGTTCTCCATTAATATACTTTCTTCAAATAATAATGCTTCCCGATTTAATATAGATCCATTGGTTATCGTAATAAGGGCAGCGTAATATATGTTATCTATGGAATTGTATGATAGATTTATGCCAACGTTGTGGAAACTATACTAGTACACTATAGTAGGATTATCTAACTCTGTTCATGCAATTCCAGTGTCAGTGTAACAATCAGTAACTAGAGCAAGATCGAGCACTGGAAGTAAGTAAATAACTATATTTAACTTGTGGTTATATAATGCTGTCAGCTGTTTGTATATTAAGATCCCGTGTTGATTTGCAATCAATTTGTAGACAGAAAATTAATTTATATTCGGATAAATTAGATTAAAATACATCCAAGAAAATTAATAAGTACCATATAAAGGCCAAATGAGGTCATTCGTGGCACAGGGGCACAAGCGTGTAATTGTAACATGTTTTGGATTCACAGCATGTTTTGGGTTCGATGCCAACTCGAAGAACTAAAATATGTGCAAATTAAATATATGATGTTTTCATTTCTTCGCTATGGTAACAAGACAAAGCGCGGCGTTAAATTCCGCCAATCAATACACAAAAAGTAAAGTGGGCAACGGAACCCTGCCAGTGTGAAACAACAAATACAACAGCAAATACCTGAATATTCTGTGTACATAACAAGTACTAACTATATATAATATAGGGTTTGTAAAATTACGTTTAAACATGAATAGTATTATTCATCATTATACGTTTATTATCTAGACCGTAAGCATTTCATTCTTCACGTCATTACCTGGATGCTTTGCAATGTTTTTGTTTATAGTTTAGTTGGTTTACATGCCGGTTGTTGTTGGACATATGTATATTTACATTCCTACTCCTGAAATTTTCTCATATTATGTTCAAAGATTCTGTACATTTTAATTTTGTAAGTTATTTTGTTCATATGAGACGAAATTTCTACATATTAAAAAGGTTAATGATTACTTACTGGCTTATCCTTGCTTGACCCGCTTAAAATTCTTGTTGTATTTCAAGACAATTGGCAATAGCCGAATTATACAAAACTGTACATAAATTAAAAGTTATAATATTTATACTATAAAGCTCCATAAAAATCGATTCAGCAATTTTTGGGTGTAAGTGGAACAAACATCCATATACACAAACATTCATAATATTAATTCATAATGTACATTTTGGTTATGCATGTTGCTTATAATTTCCCCTTCTATCTAAATAAATATTTTGCAATGTTCTCTCTCTCTCTCAGTTTCACGCTGTATACCGCACTAGGCAAGGTAGGCAGAGGGAACCCGGGAATCTTAGTGTTAAGATACTCCTTTCCACTTCCATTCCTCACTTTCCGCCGAGGCATTGCGTGTTGAGTGGCGGAACTCAACGCCGCGCTTTGCCTTATTACCAGAGCGAAGAAATGAAACATTAAATATTTAAATTGAAAATATTAAATATTTCATTTCCTCGACTGGAGATCGAACCCAGAACCTGTCGGTTACAGTCACACTCTTGTGCCGCTGCGCCACGACAGGCCACTTCATTCTTCAATGTTATTAGACAAAATAAAGTACAGATGGAAATAATACAAGGGTTCCTTCATCTATTTCTGTATGTTAAATCTAAATATATGACGAAGAGTCATATTTTCGTAATTCCTAAATCCTACACAAACGTGACTTACAGCAACTAACTATATTTGAAGTGTTTGTATACAATTTCTAACTTTATTTTTGTTTTCTTGTGAAACATTGTTCAATGTTTGAATGTAAAATACACTTTTTTTTTCAATTATGGTTAAATTTACAACTAATTTAATAAACTTAAATAAAAATTGAAGAAAAAAAATGTGACTTATTTAGTTAAGTCTCATTGTTAAGTCAAGCTCATTTTTCTGTTTACTTGTTATGTTTTTAACATAACCCTTTGTTTTTCAATTATTTACTGTGGATTGTCTTATTTTAAACTGATTTTTACATATATTTATAATTAATATGATAAAACGCCAAAATTTAATTCATGATAACGTTTAAAGTGCGTAAATTACGCACGCATACTGTTTGAATCAAAATAAAGTTGTCTGTATTTGCAATAAATCATATATACGGAATAAGGCTAGTTTATTATGAAACGTGTGTTTATGATATTTTCCATAATATGTAATGTGCCATGAATAACTAATGCATTGGTAGGACGTTGACTCTACTATGTTGTAGAGTGCGCGTTAAATGGAACAGATTTATACATAATATGTTACAGTATTACAAAATATTATTATCTTTTTTTACTTTCCACCACACGCGTCCTCTGTTATTCACTTTTCGCCTGAATTCTAGACTTTACACGTACGACGTAGAGTGGTGGAACTTAACACCGCGGTTTCTATTGCCTTTTATGATTTAAAACATGTATATCATTATTTCATAAAATAGTATTAAAATTTGTAGAATAAGTTGTATTATACAAAAATATGCATCAATTTAAAGATTACTTTAGTATATCGTCACACTTGCGTCTCGCTTTGTTTTTATATGTTTCTCTCTATTTTTAAGATATTGCGAGTTGAGTGGCGAAACTCGACGCTGCGTTTTCTCTTGCCACCAAAGCGCGGAAATTAAATAGTGCATTACACCGAGTGGGATTAATAAACAGAGACTAGTTAATATTTTAAGTGTTACGAAAACAATTTTAACCGGATTATTCGCGTATGTATATTGATTTGATTTTTATACATTTTTTGAAATCAAACGTTTCAAACACTTTACAGTAGTCCGTGGTCACGGGTGGACTGACCGTCGGCTAGTCTACCCGTGACCACGTTTACTTCGGAACTTACGGGTAAATCCGGTTAAAATCGTTTCGTTTAAAATGTGTTATAATCGCGAAAATCAAAGATCTCTCTAGAAGGATGTCTGTCTTGGACGATTCAAATCCTGCTACGTTAATTTTTTTATACTCTTTTAAAATTTAAATTTACACTTAGGAAAGAAAATACTTTCCTAAGTGTGGAATAACACTTTGAAAAATAGTTAAAAATAACAAAGATCTTATTGCCATTTTCCATATAAAATATCCATTGTAAAAGTTTCTATCGTTAAACACGAGTTTGCTGTACGATTTTGCGCAGTATTGTACACAGTGAGCGTGTAAACATGGGCCACGTTATGGCCTGCGGCATGTTGACCAAATAATTCACTCTGTACGAAAAATATATAACGTTACAGTATCTGTGTCAGAACGTTTTTGAATATTTTTTTACATGTAATAGTAAATTTAAATTGTCAGTGTTTTTTTTTTTGTTTTTTTTTTTAAATATTAATTTTAATTACTATTATTATTAAATTTCAATTACTTATACTCGAAAGATTATTCCTCAAAAGACACCCAACAAACAGTTATAACAAAAAATAAATAACAATACATACTTCTCACTGTATCCCGCACGCTATTATTTAGACACTCCGTTCCGTTCCCCACTTTTTAAATTAAATATAATGGATAATATAGAAAAAAAAATGTTTTCACTATGAAGACATTTTTTTTTCACGTTTCAATGTACTGGACATTACTTATGCAAAGTTTTCATATTTACTTCTTACCACTTTATATCAGTATATATTGTATAGAATTAAAATTTACATAACTAATATAAAATACATAAATGAAATACATGTCGTTTATTTTTTTATAGCTTACATTTTATTTATATATCACGTAAGAAATAAAAAATTACATTTTTACGTTTTTGCCGCATAGCAGAGCCATTAAAAGCCAAGCATAGTGACCAGACACTCCGTTAACTATCTTATGTTGAATTTATTATTATTAAAGCGAAGATGTGAAGATAATATTTTTTTTTAACATAAAAAAATATATCGACAATAAAAAGTACTGTCCAATAATATCATTTACTTAATATTACAATTTACTTAAAATGAATTAATTCATTGAAAAAGTAGTTGCTTCTCAGAGTGTGCCAGGGTTATGTTAACCTGACACACATGTACATAGGTCAGGTTTCCTCTTTTGTATGTACATATTTTTTAATCTCCATACTAGTTCAATATTAGTAAGGTCAGTTTTATTAAGGCAGTTGTGCCCTAATAAGGATTACCTTAAAGGCGACTTAAGATTTTTAATACTTTTTAATATCCAGACAATTGGATTAAAGTGATTTATTAACATTATTAGAATATATTACAAGGAACACGTTATGTAAGCACTTTTTAAGTTAATATAGTTACTTACCTACACTATTTTGTACTTTAATGCCAGTTAGTTTATATGTCACGACAAAAAAATCGGTGTGACAAACGACATAGTTTTTTTTTTCACTGTTTCTGCTCATAACAGGGTAGGCGTTATACTTCATGTGTTTAAATCCAGGAAGAATAAAAACATTTAGTTATCTCACAACTTATTCCTCTTCTATTGAGATGTGCCTGTGTGAGCATAGATTTATTAATTTTACAATTTATAAGCTTTTCATTGAGGCCTGTCGTGTGTGTGACCGACAGGTTGTGGGTTCGATCCCCACTCGAGGAAATGAAATATTTAATATTTTCAAATTAAATATTTAATGTTTCATTTCTTCGCTCTGGTAATAAGGCAAAGCGCGGCGTTGAGTTCCGCCACTCCACACGCAATGCCTCAAATTCGGCGGAAAGTGGGGAACGGAAGTGGAACGGAGTGTCATAACACTAGGTTTCACTTTCGTTCCCTCTGCCTACCCTGCCTAGTGCGGGATACAGCGTGAGGAAATGAAATATTTAATATTTTGAAATCAAATATTAAATGTTTTAATTTATTCGCTATGGTACATGGCAAAACGCTGCCATGTGCGGGATATAGCGCGAAGCTGAGTGAATGAGCTTTTCACGATTCCTGGATTTTTAATCAAATATATGTAACACTTCATTACATGCATGTTGAAATATAACATTGAAGAGAACATTTCTATATCAATATTAAAGTAAAAAAAACGTATTAAAGCATGACGCATTTAGAATTATAATTAATATGCCATATTTGATTAAACCCGACCACGTGGCAAGCATGGCATGATGTCATAAGGATATGACGCTCTTTCCCGTGCGATCGCTATGGACAAATGAAATACGCTTCCCCTATTACGCGCAAGCTGGATTTAAACTGAGTGGGTTTTGTTTTATTATAAATATGAGCTGTAATGATGCAATTACTTAGTGCGGCTGTTTATATTTTCTAAGGATTACTAAGAATTTCTTACAATAGTAAAAAGTCAAAACTGAATATTCAGTTTTGACTTTTTATAATTTCTTTATAGATAACTAGCGATGTAAACGCAACTCAAACACGCTCAAATTGTGGCGTATATGTTATTCTAATATATAAACTAGATTACTATAATTTTTTAAATAAATCCGATTAGTAGTTTTTGCGTGAAACTGGAACAAACATCCATCCACACAAACTTTCACATTTATAATATTAGTAAGATAAGGTAATTATAGGAAGCTTTTTATACGAAGTATCTGTTATTTTTTACGCCAATAATTAGAAGAGTAAGTAAAAAGCTTTATAAACGATTTCCTCGATTTCGTCAAATACTGTCTATCATATAAAAACTAAACTGTATAAGAAGTTAATATACAAATTTATAGAGAAGCAACAGAGAATGTAGCGTAAAACAACCAAATTGAGTAAGGCAATAATAATGAAAATATTCCAGGCGAAAGCAGCTTAGTTTCTGCAAAAAGTTTAACGCTTATACTGTAATTTATTACGTGCTTTACGTTTCAGAAAAATGTTTCTAGAAAACTTTCAGTATGGAGATAGATTTTGACTAGTCTTTTGATTTATTGGGATATTTTATATCTGTTTTTTGCGTTTGTTGCATTGTAATGTGTTATAATGATTTGGAGGGCTGACGTGGCGTAGGGGCACAAGTATGTAACTGTGGCACAAGTATGTGACAGGTTGTGGATTCGATTCCCACTTGAGGAAATGTAATATTAAATATTTTCAATTTAAATATTTAGTATTCTAAGTTTGAACGGCAGAATACTCCACATACAGCGCAAAATGGGGAACGGAACGGACTGGCTTAATTGGGTTCCCAAGTTTTTTCTGTCTACCGTGTCATGTGCGGGATACAGCGTAAAGCTGACAAAGTAATAATATATTGAAAAACGAAATATATTATAAAAATGTCATAAGCCGTAAGTGAAGCTTATATTTAATACCTAACTTTTAATGTTTATTTTTTGAATATTTTCTGTACTATATAGGGTCAAGTAACAAAAATATTTAAGAACAACCATTATATAAACATATACTATCTACAATTCATGAACGTCGGTATTTAAATCTTTACAAATATAGACTATAATAGAGGTTGACTAATAGCGCCTCATGCGGGCGATTATTTGAGGAAATTTGACGCGAAGCTAAAAGAGCGACAAGCTGTCAGTGAACTATGGCATTTCCGTTTTCTATTCGGGTTTAAGCGGATATGGATTATAAATATGTATACAAACCATGGTTAGCAAACTAATAGCTCATGACAAATAGTCAGTATTACAATTTTTATATTTTTTATATTATTTAGACATCTGTGGTGAGGCCTGTCGTGGCGCAGCGGCACAAGCGTGTGACTGTAACCGACCGGTTCGGGGTACGATCCCCAGTCGAGGAAATGAAATATTTAATATTTTCAATTTAAATATTTAATGTTTCGTTTCTTCGCTGTGGTAATAAGGCAAAGCGCGGCGTTGAGTTCCGCCACTCAACACGCAATGCCTCAAAGTCGGCGGAAAGTGGGGAACGGAAGTGGAACGGAGTGTCTTAACACTAGGTTCCCGGGTTCCCTCTGCCTACCCTGCCTCGTGCGGGATACAGCGTGAAGCTAAGAAAGAAGAAAAGAGAATTTAGACATCTCATGGCTCTCTCTGGTCTGGTATAAACGATATGGTCAAAAAAGATATAAAATGAATCACTGTTCCTGAAACAACAATGATTACTATAAAAAAAAAAGAACCAAAGCATTTGTTCTAATTATTTTGTCAATACAAAATAATGCCTATGGTTATTAAATTCTCTTTACATTGTTTCTATTATTCCGTTGTTGCACGATGAGTTCTGTATAAAGCTTAAACAAATATTATTTTATAGATTGATGATTGATTATTAAAAAAATATATAAAAAGAACGCAATTTTTTTACATAAAATTCATAACAGCACCAATATGATAAAAACAAACTTAGCCCCTTATTTAGAGAAAAAAAAAATACAAAAACAGTTCAAGGCGGTAATCGTTAGTTGTAAAAGATTCACGCAGATGACGTGCGACCTGACCCGGCTTTGAGTCTCTAACAAACACTCGAAGGGGCAGCTTTAACTGTGACATGTGCACGTGGCTAGCAAACATATGTTTACTATAATGCAAAACTGACTTTGTACTTTTTGCTCTAAAGAACCAGATAAGACATCGGTTATGGCGCAGTAAGCGAGTTGATTCAATTCCCGCTCGAATAGATGAAATGTTTTCATTTTTCTCGCTCTTTTCAAGAGGTAATGCGGCTTTTGGTTGTACCACTCAACATGCAATGCTTCTTTTTTTTAATGCAGTGGAAAAGTAGAGATAATGCAGTGGAAATATCTTTCTGAGAACAGAGTGTCTTAGTTCAGCACAGGTTCCCAAGCTCCCTCTGTCTACTCTACATGTATCGAATATAGCGTTAGGGTAAAAAAGAGAGCACAGAGGACCGTATTGTGGATTCACTTCGTTCTCCGCTTTTCGCGTAAAATAATTATTTTATCTTTTGGACTCGTGTAGGTTTGACCCACGCTGGTTTATCGTTCCATGTCGAGGAATTACACTAATCCTCATTCTCTCGTATATAGTAATGTAAGAACTTTCATATTTACAGCCAGTGCTTATCCTTTTACACCCCAATGGTCTCTATAATAACATTACAAGACTTCCCAAATATCGAAAATCATTTTAATATTAAAAACTACGGGAAGAAGAATGTAAGAAAAATCAACACTGTAGAGCTGTGATTTTTTCGTCGGATATGCGTGAGTGTCATAGTGAGAATGGAGAAGAACGTGCTCAGGTTTGGGCACGTCAAGCGAATTAGTGAAGAAAGAATGGTAAAAAAGATTTATGAAGAAAAAGTAAGATAGAGAGAGGGAGACCTCGGTTGACCTTCGAAAACACAGTATCGACGATACTAGAGGAATGTCACGAAAAAAGCATTAATACCCCCCAGAGGGCATGTATGAAGAGGTTGATGACAGTGGACGAGGTGAAAGAGGTATGCCGAGACCATAGAGTTTGGCGCTCCGTTCTCTCTGGCCTACCCCGTTAGAGATAGCGTGAAGCTAAGTAAGTAAGTACGAGAAATTTAAAAACGTCTCACATGCGCCATACAGCCGTTTGTATTTGAAATTTTCCATAATTGAATATAAAAATATATATGAATGTTATCACATTAATAAACTATACCAACCCATTGCTTCTAAACTGGTCTAACAACTACATAAAAAAAACTACAGATAAAAAAATAATTAACATAGTTATTAATAACAGATAAAAAATATATCTAAATGGCCATCAAAAACGTTCGGCGTACCAGAATGACGTCAACTACACATATCATACATTGTAACAAATGTTTTACAAGAGGTGCTTGAACCTGATAAAAAAATAATGAGGTTCTGTTCTTAGCGATTACTCTACTGATGCCATCTACTACTTTACTTCTTGTCAAAATAATACTCTACTAGACGAAAGTTTGTAGTGAATAGTTTGTTAAATAATAAAATTCGAAAATCCTAACTCAATATCTATACTATATTAAAAAAAATATATAGATATGTTTGTTTTATTTTAATCGGGTTTTCAATAAAAATGTTAGGTCAATTAAAGTATTTACTTCAACAATATTAGTGCATTTTTTTATTACTTTAGCTGATATGGTGTTAATATTGTTTTAGAAGTGATAATTTTATTGGAACAAGAAATTATTTGAGATTATTAAATAAAGTAGCGTAATTTAATCGGGCGGGTCACTAGTTACTAAATGAAGCTCTCTTATTAAATAAAGAATTTAGATATCTTCCTATAGTTAAAAAAAAATATAGGAGCCGTCTAGACAGGGTCTGACTGAAAATATAACAGTTGTCAGTTCAATTTCCACTCAGTAGAATAAATTAATTTCATTTTCTCGTCCTTCGCTAGCAAGAAGACAGAGCGCGGCATTCACTTCCGCCAGTAAAAATAAGATTTATAAAGTTAGGAAAGAAATGCTAAAAAAATATAAAAAATATATATTACCCACTTAAAAGCATGATTTTGTCAGTACTTAATATGTATTCTAACGTTTTTAAATAATAAAAACATTATGAAAGAGTTTTGTATATATTTTTACCAAAATAAATTAAATATCTTTCTAGAAACAATATTAACTCATTCAGTTTTCATTCTCAACGATACATATTTTAATACAACATATTCTGGTCTCGTGTGTAATTCAGTCCAATAATATGCAGGTAGTCTGAGAATGTTCTAATAAAATAAAGTATATTACAGACGTGCGTATGGTCCGGAGTGACCTGAGCCTCTAATTTTTGGGATCGTAGGAATATCTAGAATTTTTATTGATGCGAGTACAAAAATCAAGAAGCAGAATTTAATATATATTTTGTAGTCTTGCAATATTATACAAGTTATTATTTAACCGTGTTTTTTTTTTTCATTACATTTTGCAGTTTACAAATACAATTGTAATTTTATATGCATTTATTTATTTACTAACGTAATAGATACTCAGCTTCACGCTGTATGCTGCACGAGGCAGGGTAGGCAGAGGGAACCCGGGAACCTAGTGTTAAGACACTCTGTTCCACTTCCGTTCCCCACTTTCCGCCGAATTTGAGGCATTGCGTGTTGAGTGGCGGAACTCAACGCCGCGCTTTGCCTTGTAACGTAATAGATGAAGCCTTAATTTTTGTAAGCCAGTCGCAATAGCTTCATAATTAAGTGTAAATATAAAAGTCTAGTTTTTTATATGCGGCTATCTTTCTATATAAATAACAAGCACTGTGTATTTACTAAAAGTACTATGTATTTAATAAAAGGATTTTTATAACGTGTGCTGTCATAAAAGCCTGCCATGGCGCGGATTGCGACTGTAAGCGATAGGTTAAGGGTTCGATTCCCAATCAGGGAAAGGAAATATTTAATATTTTCAAGTGAAATATTTGATATTTTCATTTCTTTGGTCTAGTAACCAGGCAAAGTGCAGTGTACGCAACACCTCAGATTCGGTGGGAAGTGATAAACGGAACGGAGTGTCTTGACACTACGTTACATAGTTTTGTTCTGCCTACCCTGCTATGTGCGGGCTACAGCCTGAAAGCTAAAAGTTTGTTTTATTAAAGCCAAAAAATGTTAAAAACGTTAAACTTTTGCAGAGTTACATACAAATATGCGAACCTATGACGAACATAAATTATAATAAGTAACTTTATCAAACTATGCGTTAATTAACAGTTCGAAACGAACATATTTCGTGGAAGCAGTTTCAGTGTTTACAAGGGCGGCAATGTGTAAAAGGTCGATGTATAAACAACAAGTAAAAAAGAGACGTGTTAAAGGGAACCGTGTTACATTTTTTATAGCGATTAGTAATTCTGTAAATTAAACGTTATTTATGATTATTATATACGTACGAACTACACACGTACTAAACATTCATAAAGTAGAGTGTAAAATTATTTTTGTTTTTGTTAGTTTTAATTACATGGAAAACATTTTAAATGAAACACTTTTAAACGGATTAATCGCGTATATTGAATGGTAAACATTTTTGGGAAACCCGACGTTTCGAACACTTTACAGTAGTCCGTGGTCACGGGAGACGACCCGTGTCTTCCCGTGACCACGGGTTTCCCAAAAATATTTACCATTCAATATACGCGATTAATCCGTTTAAAAGTGTTTCATTTAAAATGTATTACAATCGCGAAAATCAAAGACATTATTACATGGAAAACCTTGTTTGATTATTATAGACCTATTGGTTTATTATAGACCTATTGGGTTATTTAATTAAATGAGGAATCCTGTAAAAAACAACAAAATTATAATATTTTAGCATAAAAAATATAATTCTATGATGTATCATTGAAATATTTGTACTCTACTCAGCTTCACGCTGTATCCTGCATATGGCAAGGTAGGCAGAGGGAACTTGGGAACCTAGTATTGACATTCCGTTCCACTTTTGCTCCGCACTTTCCGCCGAATCTGAGGCAATGCGTACGGAGTGGCGGAACTCAACGCTGCAAATAAATATGATGAAATATTTGCAAATTTTCAAAATAAAATTACTTATGAATTTTACACTATTAATATTATTGTAAATATTTATTCTCATACATACATTTACCGCTTCTACGTTCTTAATATATATTGATTAATCTTATACAACATTAGTCAAAGTAAACTAAATTTCTAAGGTGGCATACATAGAAGTAGCGTTCGCGAGCATTCTTCAGGACTGTTGAACTATTCCGGCGCTATTTCAGTTGTTGGTCTGGCCCGCTGCGCTCGGCAGCTCTTGACCTCTTTACTAACGAACGTACTAACTCTAATTATTATATCATAATGACCTTAATACATGTATATATTTGAATTGGTTTGCGATTGATTTATTTATTGTACTGAGTTTCAATAAATAAAGAACAAATAGTAGTTAATATATTTTATTAAAAAATATGATAAGCAAATATTAAATTAAGGCCTATAGTGGCGCAAGAGCACAATGACTGTAAACGCGACAAGTTGTGGGTTCGATCCCAACTCCAGAAAAGGAAACACCAAATATTTTTCCTTACTGACTTAGCTTCACGCTGTATCCCGCACGAGGCAGGGTAGGCACAGGGAACCCGGGAACCTAGTGTTAAGACACTCCGTTCCACTTCAGTTCCCCACTTTCCGCCGAATTAGAGGTATTGCGTGTTGAGTGGCGGAACTCAACGCCGCGCTTTGCCTTATTACCAGAGCGAAGAAATGAAACATTAAATATTTAAATTGAAAATATTAAATATTTCATTTCCTCGACTGGGGATCGAACCCAGAACCTGTCGGTTACAGTCACACATTTTTAATATTAAATAATTAATGTTTTCATTTCTTCGCTCTGGTAACAAGGCAAAGGGCGGCGTTGAGTTCCGCCACTTTCAAACACGCAATTAATCAAATTCATTGGAAAGTTGGAAACGAAACGGAATGTCCTAACAATAGGTACAATGTGAAGATGAAAAAATAATATTTTGCTAAACTCACAGCCACAATCGGAAACGTCTAATAGAAAATAAAAAATAAACAAATTTGTAATAAATTAGAGATGCTTTTTTGAAACTTTAAAATACAATACTGCGCGTGTTTGTAATATTTATAAACCACGTGCAGTAAACTAGGGCTCACTCATAACATTTCACCAGCAAGTCGAAAGTCGGCCTAGAGAAATAATTTGAATTTTTTACGACGCCCACACAAAACTAGGATATTTATAACGCTAAATAATAATGAAAGGTCAATGCCTCTTGTTTTTATCATCGACATAATTTGATATGATCGTGATCAGAAATCAATTTAGGTTTTTATAGATCTATTACTTGTGCAGGTAGAGGTCTTCGTGGTTCGTTGTAACTTTGTATGTAAACGCGATAAGTGCAGGTTCGATCTTCACTCAAGAAAGTGCATTGTATTCATTTCGCTAAGGTTAGAAGTGGGGCAAAGTGTAAGTTTTTCTGCCTAGTATTGTAAGTATTTCTGCTTAATGCGTAAAAATGAAGAAAATATATACCTTAATGTTAAGTTCATATTTGGCTGTCAGTTTAAAATTCATTTAACGTAAAATGATTGATGTTTTAGATAGAAATCTACGCAAAACAACATCCGTGTTATGTAAAAGTTGGGAGCTTGAGTGCACGCGATTTATCTAATTAAGTAAATTATATATCGTTACTTAATACCAAAGTCATATGTAATGGTAGTTTTTTTATTATTGAGAATAAAGGAAAAGTTGTCGTCTTTTCATATTGAATGTTTATTTTACCTAACGTACGTTTTTTATACGAATTCGTTTAACTTTTTGTGAATTAAGTATTTATATCTTACTAAAATAGTATATCTGTATATTATATAATTATTTTAAAGAACTACCAAACTTATAATGATTAAGTTTACCAATACTTGAAACATCACATTTGGAACAAGTGAATAGTGCAAATAGGTATGCAAAGGCGTAATGCTGCCGGTAGTAGAATTAACGGTGGCTTAGCTGCATTGAGCCAAAAAATGATGTTAATGAAGTTAAGAGACCGAATTGGTGGTTCTGGCGAGGATATCATAGAGATCTCAGTATTTTAGCTACCCCGCTAGAAATAAAGCTATACGTAAGTAACAATATCCTTCAGTCTCTTGGTATTTTCAAATAAAATTACTCAATTTCATATAGACTTCTAAGTAATAGTGTATGTACATAGCATAATTTTATACACGTACCATAGCGATTACACTAACAAGTCACAAAGTCCAAAAAAAAAACAAAGTCGAAATAAAACACAAATTTGTTTTAACATTATACAATTCTTTATTTCTTTATTAGCCTCAATAGATATTAATCTATCGAATGGCGTAATAACAATGTGTTATCTCAATAAGTGATCTCTGTAATGTTTACTGGTCATTGATCTGGCCTCAGATGCGTTCGGTCAGTCCAATTGTTTCGATAGAAAATAAACAGGACCCGGTCTGCTCGGCTGTTTCAGATGCGATAAAACACTCACTTTTATAGATACACCTGCTTTTTCGGAAATGAAAAACGTTGAACATATTTTGCCTTTTAGTATTGCTGTGTAAGGAGAAGGTTTTGTGATCTGATAAAGAATTATGGATATAAAGAGGCCCGTCGTGACGCAGCGGCACAAACGTGGGGCTGTAACCGATGGGTTGTGCGTTCGATCCCCACTCGAGGAAATGAAATATTTAATATTATCAATTTAAATATTTAATGTTTTTAATTCTTCGCTTTGGTACAAGGCAAAATGCGGCGTTGAGTTCCGCCACTCAACACGCTACGCCTCAAAATTCGGCGGAAAGTGGGGAACGGAAGTGGAATTATATCAAAAATATAATAAATATCGTCCATAGCCAGTTCATTGCAGCGCAGTAAAGCATCTCATATTAAATGCCTCGTTCGTCGTGGGTAATTATTTTTTTATTTCCTTACAATTAATAATTGGAAAATATTAAATTATTTTCCTTACTTTCTATGTTGCCAAATGCGGTTTAATCTAAAACGGTAAGAAAACGGAACTATGACGTATAGTTGAAAAGGTTGCTTAAGAAGATGGTGCTTTCGGTTCATAAGTAGGTGGAGAATCTTTGTATTTACAGAAGCCTCTCCTAACAATTTTTTAAGCGTTGCTTGTTAAGTGGCGCAACTTAAAGCAGCGTTTCGCTCATCACCAGAGTTAGGAAATAAAAACATGAAATATTTCATTTCCACTAAGTGGGAATCGAACACACGACCGCCGCGTTACAGCCACACACTTGTGCCACACATAATATTTTACAAGTAAACTACGACTTTGTCTAATATTAATAATGTAGATGTTACTTCTTAGATCTTTTAAAAATAATAACACATATATTACCATTAAAATATCGATTGATAGTATTAAAAACTTTTATTTTTACACAAAATTTATTATAATACAAAGTTTATATTATCTAGTCCTACGTTTTAACACCGGACCCGGTCACGTATTCCCAAAACATGATTTTGCACTAAATCTTGATATCAAGAACAAATAAAAGAGCCTACTAGAAACATATTACGAATATGTAAAAAATAAAGGAGTGCTCAGAAGTAAATATTAGTAAGACATCACTATGTACGGTTTTGTTTTTTTTTTTTTTCAAAATAATATTATGGCCTTAGATTTATAAAAGAAAAGTGAGTGGTAAGAGAGGTAGTTGGAGACCTCGCTCAGTTGACTGTCAAAAACACAGTATTTACATTACTGGAGGAAAGTCACGAAAAAGGAAGAGGATGCCAATATATATGAAGAGGTTAATGACAGTGTACGAGGTAGAAAGAGGTACACCGAGACCGTATCGTATCGTGCTCCGTTCTCTATTTCCCCACTGAGGATACAACGTAAGTTATTATGATCACATAGGATATCACTAAGTACTTTATACTAATTAAAACAAGAATAGTTTCACATTGTTACTGTACTATGGATACGGATGAGTTAAAGGCGTGATTATAATCACAAAAATGTCACAATTAATCACGAATTTTCAATAGTCATCAATTTCACTAGTTTATTACTACAGTTAAAATACTAGCCAGAAAAGGAATTTCAATATACAAAGCTTTACTAGCGTATGTCAAACAAAGGTTTTGTTCGATCTGAATGTCTGAAAAAAGTTCCGCGTAATCGAATTCGTGGAAATAAAACGGCGACGTCGACAGCAGAACGTTGACGCGGGATAAATCACCGGGAACAATCACGGGCCTCTAAATACGGCGCATTCAAAGAGCTTTGACAAAATGGTTTTTCTTTTGGCAAAAACATATCGTCTGGTAACGTAACTACAATCAAGATTAAAAAAGCTCGCCAGAAATACTGTTATTTGATTAATATTTCATTGATTATTTTTCCCAAGTCGGTTGTTAGTGTTAATACTAGAAAGGTGACCAGTTCAATTCTCAAATTTGAACACAGTAAGATGATAAGGAGGTGATTAAAATAATTTAGAATGTAGTATTGTCTAAACACTAATGTCAGGCTACGTTTAGTGTAATACAACTGTATTACTTGAAAAGAGAAATAAATAAATTACAGAAAAATATGTACGTGTCAACCCAATAATCATGAAAATATAATATATCCATTCTTGAATAAATATTTGTAATATTTACTTAATGAAGCAGATGTCTAAATGGCACATTTATAACAAGGAAGCGTCTAATGACCAAGTGACACACAAACCTTTTGCCTAATAAAACTAAAATAATTTACGTTTTAGAAAAGATCGTTAAAAACACATAAACTGAGCGAGTTTCTCGGAGCTACCTACGTCCGAAACGGATTGTCATATTTTCGCTGTAATGTTATACCGGAAATTGTAGAATGTTTGAGAATTAATTTAATATTATGCTATTCTTTTACAAAGTTATTAATGTAAGTTAAATTATTCACTAATTTCTTATCATGAGACTATTTTACGTTATGTTCACAATAGAGCTGATAGCTGCAACATAACGTTTTTGATATTTTTTTTAATTTCAAATATTTTAATAGCCACATCATAGATTCAATATATGTCATTGTTGCACCAAATGAGCATTGTGATATATCGATAATAAAGTGTAGATACTTTTAAGTATACCTATTTTTTAAAAGACTTGACTAGACTAGAATCTAGTTAGTTTAGACTAGAATCTAAATCTGTTTCTTAATACTATGTTATAAGTGTCATCATTGATGATGATGATATTGGTGGTTAGTCATTATAAGCTTTTATATTTCATTTTACAATCTGAAACTATCTATTTTTTAAGCTTCACGGTGAATAAAGCACAAAGCAGAGGAGACAAAGGGAAGCTGGGAACCGAGAGCTAAAACAATGAAAATACTTTCCACCCAATTCTCGAGGCATTTCGAGTTGAGCTGTTTAACTCAACGAAATACTTTGCTTCGTTATGAAAGCTAGAAAATGAAAATATTTAATAATTAATTTGCCTGAGTGGGAAACGAATCCACAATATAATATTTCACATTGGAATGTATATTCGCCTGCGCCACCACGGCCTGAAATTATATCTATGAGCGAATAAAGTGGGCATAAACATTTGTAATAAGACGGACTCTACCTTCCTTATGTGAAAAGTTATATCAAATAAAGATTCTTGGTATTCCACGATGACTTCGCTCGAAGTTGACGTTTATAACGTTATCTAAAGCGCAGGGGCACAAGAGTGAGACTGTTATCGACAGATTGTGGGTTCGATCCCCACTCGAAGAAGTATATTATCAAAATTTTCAAATGAAATATTTATTGTTTTAATTTCTTCAATCTGGTAACAAGGTAAAGCGTGTCGTTGAGTTTTGCCACTCAACATGTATTCCTCAATTTAAGCGGAAAGTGGAGAACTGAACGGAGTGTTTTAACGCTAGGTTCTCAAGTTCACTCTGCCATACAGCATGAAGTTAATAATAAATAATAAGAATTACGCAGGTGGCATCCAGCACTTATTGTTAAGATTTTTTCTTTCAACCATACAAAAGCTTACACAAACGTAATCACGTTTAACTGGGGCGATAATAAACCACTTCAATAGTGGAACACAATAGCCTTGAACCTAACTCTTAGTCCATGGTTATACCAAGTATAGTATAGGGAGTTGTCGTCCTTAATCTAAGCTTAATATAAAATAAATAATATGTTGAGGCCTGTCGTAGCGCAGCGGCACAAACGTGTGACTGTAAACGACAAGTAATGGGTTGGATCCTCACTCGAGGAAATTAAATATTTCATATTTTCAAATTAAAGATTTAATGATTTAATTTCTTCGCTCTGGTTACAAAGCAAAGCGCGGCGTTGAGTTCTGACACTCAACACACAATGCCTCAAATTCGGCAGAGAGTGGGGAACAGAAGTGGAACGGAATGTTGTGAATGTGGTAGGCAGAGGGAACTTAGGAACCTAATGTTAAGACACTCCGTTTCGTTTCCCACTTTCCGTCGAAATTGAGACATTACGTGTTGAGTGGTGTAACTCAACGACGCGCTATCTCTTGTTACCAAAGCGATGAAACGAAAATTAAATATTTTATTACGTGTAGATCGTACCCACAACCTGTCATACGTTACGCCGCTGCGCCAAAGCAGGCCTCAAACATGCACTACTTTTCACATATATCAACATTATATAATATACATAGTAAAATAAATTCAATTACAATAATTCACGATGCCGCAGTCTCTTACGCTATAGCACTCAGTACAACCACTCATTTTCCCAGAGTTCTCTCCGTTTGATCGCGTGTCAACGCTCATTATGTGACATTACATTAAACACGGGGATATAATGACGCGATATCACGGAGCACACGTAACACGAATTACGAGGATTATTTAATATTTTATATTTATTTTTAATATCTATAAATAAAATATTACGCATTTTTATACGTGTAACTGATAATGTGTGTAAATGGTCTAATAATTGGACTTATATCGTGTAAAATTGTTAATGAAAAATCTGAAAGGGTAGAGAGAGGGTGTACACATTACGTTTCAATAAATTGGTCTGTTTCTATAAATGTAGATCGTCCCCATAACCACTGGGCCACGTCGGCCTCTAAATAAATATACTGCAAAATATTACAAACAAAGACGAAATGTAATCTATTAATTTGTAATTATTTTTCGGATAAAATATATTTTTGAACTAGCAATACTAAATATATAAACAAATTCGTATCTAAAAGATTCTTAATCTGCTATAGAAACTCCTATTACACGTAGAATCCGCACAATAGTACAAATAAAAAAAATGTTAAAATTTTATGCAACTGGCTTGAAATATCAAAAATTCTTATACACATTTAAATTTTATAACCAAGTATAACCAAGTATATATATAACCAAGTAACCATATAGCTATAGTTACAGTTTACTTTACTTGAGATATAATGTGAATTAATTACAGTTAGAACAACGTCTCTAACCAAGAATCATCGTGAATCATCAACATCATGTTTTGACATTAACGTGGATGTTGACAGGAGAGACAGGAGATGGGATAAACGTAAAGTAGTTTCACAATATACTTCAATTAATTTGATGCCATTGTGGCTTAGTTGTTGTGCCTAGACCAACTCGTTCATTGTAAGTTCAAAAGATTTTTTTTTATATGGCAGGTTAGGCAGAGAAAACTTGGGAACCTAGTGTTAAGATATTCCATTCCGGTGCCTACTTACAGACTGAAGAGTTTACGATATTAAATATATACATTTGAAAGTTGGAATTGAACTTACAACCTCTCGCGTTTATAGTTGAACAATTCTGGCCCTGCGCCACGATATGCATTATAAGTCAATAAAGTAGAATAATAGTAAATATATTTTTTTTTTTACTGGGAAAATAATTTGTAAGAAGTTACAAAAAACTTATCTCCACA
Organism: Eueides isabella; assembly: GCA_019049475.1. Taxonomy (NCBI): domain Eukaryota; kingdom Metazoa; phylum Arthropoda; class Insecta; order Lepidoptera; family Nymphalidae; genus Eueides; species Eueides isabella. Next base: position 4,191,618 of record CM032394.1, on the reverse strand, counting down.
CGTTTCCAAACAAATCCAAAAAAAAAAAAAAATTAACCAATCTTCATTGTTTTTCTAGGCGACGACGTTTCAAAAAAACTAACATTATCAAAAATTTAGTAAGTTTGCCTATCTTAACACTAGGTTCCTAAGTTCCCTCTGCCGAATCTGCCATGAATGGAATACAGCGTGCAGCTGAGTGAGAGAGTGAGTGAGAGAGTGAGTGAAACAAACTATTATATAATTTACTGTACTGTTATATTTATTGTACTTTAGCCTTCAGGAATATATAGGCTTCAGGGTGTGGTGCATGCAAGCAAGCCTGCCAATTTAAGTTTAGCCAAACATCATGGTGACAGTAATCTGACCATTGACTGACTTTACCAAATTAAACGAAGCCAAAAAAAAATCCTTATAATTCAAAAACGTCATAAAAAAAATATAATATCTTTATTAAACAAACTTTTAACTGTAATGTATGTACTTCGTTTTTATAATTTCTACCTTTTCTCATATAGATCACTGTATAAAATTATTTTCAGTTAGAAACATAATACTTTCAATCTAAAATGGTAACTATTGAAGTTTTAATAGACAATTAATTTTTTGTACCTCCTCTACACGTGCGCGACGTGAAAAGTGAATTTTGATGGACTCTTAAATAAAATTATAAGTAAATTTCGATGTTCAACATTCTTAATATATATGTATTAATTATAAGATTATTAATTAATATAATTTAGAAGCCTGTAGTGGCGCAGCGGCACAAGCGTGTGAATGTAACCGACAGGTTCTGGGTTCGATCCCCAGTCGAGGAAATGAAATATTTAATATTTTTTAATTAAATATTTAATGTTTTCATTTTTTCGCTCTGGTACAAGGTAAAACGCGGCGTTAAGTTCCGCCACTCAATGTGCATTGCTTTAAATTCGGCAGAAAGTGGGGAACAGAAGTGGAACGGAGTGTCTTAACACTAGGTTCCCATGTTCCCTCTGCCTACCCTGCCATGTGCGAGATACATCGTGAAGCTGAGTTGAGTTGAGTTATAAAATATTAAATTAAATAATTTACGGTCATTGTATACTTATGCTTATAGTATTTGATATTCTTACAACGCAGCATTATTTTTTGATGAAGTTGATGACCTTCAAAGCTTACCTGAAAACAAAAAATAAACAACAATTAATTAAAAGTGTTTAACGCTTTGCTTATTTAAAATTAAAATGTTACAGGAAAACCTGAATATATATATATATATATATATATATATATATATATATATATATATATATATATATATATATATATATATATATATATATATATATATATATATATATATATATATATATATATATATATATATATATATACATATATATATATATATATATATATATATATATATATATATATATATATATATATATATATATATATATATATATATATACAGCCTACGATAAATATTTTCAAAATCAAGTAATAATTATTGACAGACGCACTTAAAAATTGTAAATTAATGATTAACTGTTATTAAACCGATACATACATATAAGCTGTTTTATATCAATTTCATACAATTTAAACTTTCATTATCTTTACAATAACACAACAAAATATTTCTCAAGTAAGTACAAAACCTAATACAAAATGGTGAATAAATCAAGCACTCAACCTAATTTAAGTGTACAATTGCAACAGCTTAATTATTTATAGCGACATAAGAGCAGTAACCTCGCATTATTTCACTCGGTAATGCACTATCGGTGCCAGCCATGTCGTCCGACGAACGGCGAACACTTTGGACATTACAATTTGCGATATGCAACAAAACTTTTACATCTACATTTGGGAGACATTTTTAAAATATTGTTAAGTTATTTAAGACTTATTGTATAGAAGTAAGGGTGTATAGCAAATGTATTTGATAGAATATTACAAAATAATGATTGTGTGGAACAGGGTATTGTTTTTTCTTAACTTACTAGCCCTCTAAGTGTATATGTTGTAAAAAAATAATTATTTTGCTATAGGTGATGGCAATGTTTTAGTCAGATCTTTTTTGACATGCATTCTTCTTTTATGTATCTTTATTTTTTTACAGTACATCCTTCATTGTGTATTCTCCATTCAACACGACATTGACAAAGTAGCGGTGCGACGGATCGTCATAATCAAAGAACTAACTAACCATTTTCTTTATTTTACGAAACTCAATGCTTTCATTTATATAACAAATCAACAATATCATTAAAAAAAAAAAATAACATTGTGAATTTCCACGCTCAGTTACCATAAACGTTCTCCGCCAGAATTTGGACAAAAATGGATCAAGCACTTAACCGAACTAAGATCAAAATGAATCTCGACACAAAAACATCTCAGTAATCCAACGAACGTAAAGCCAAAAAAAAATATTTACAAAAGTAAAATATGGAAAGAGAGTTTCAAACAGACTTTTATCACTTGTAGATTTTAAGGATATTTTTCGTTTTACCCATATTCGACAATATCCAACGGGTGCAAGTACAGGTGCTTTCTGTCAGATGCAGTAACATTGATTGCAGGCGTTCTCGCGGTTGGCGTGAGCTTTTGTGACACGCTGCGGTTAATGACTGCACGTCGAAATATACCGGGTATTGAAATATCGCATACAGTATATCTCTTTGAAACTCATAAAAACAAAGCTTAGATTGCATTCTGTTTTTTGAAATGGAATTTCACATGTATATTTGATGGATTTTAAAAAATATGTTATTAAAATGGATTGATGTTTAATTGAGGCCTGTCGTGGCGCAGCGGCACAAGAGTGTGACTGTAACCGACAGGTTCTGGGTTCGATCCCCGGTCGAGGAAATGAAATATTTAATATTTTCAATTTAAATATTTAATGTTTCATTTCTTCGCTCTGGTAATAAGGCAAAGCGCGGCGTTGAGTTCCGCCACTCAATACGCAATGCCTCAAATTCGGCGGAAAGTGGAGAACGGAAGTGGAACGGAGTGTCATAACACTAGGTTTCACTTTCGTTCCCTCTGCCTACCCTGCCTAGTGTGGGATACAGCGTGAAGCTGAAAAAAAAAAGATGTTTAATTTAAGGACCAAGTTCCAAGTTAAACAGCAGCTTTCCATATTTCACAAGAATAGAAAGCTTTTGCTCTTTTCTCTTTCTTTTTGTTCTTAATGCAATTTGCAATTCCATTTATACTTTTCCCTCCGGACTCACCGGGTTATTTAAAAGGCGTGTGTGAGTAGGAAGTACAATCGGAATAAGTCCATTAGCTGTAATGCTTTAAAAGAGCTTTTGTTCGAACTTGACCGAATAACTTTATGTAATATTTGTAAAATCATGCTGAATAAATATACGTTTATTTTATATTAATATGTTTATTTTATATTATTCAAAATTTACTGGTTCTGCCTAAAACGTTTGTCAAATTTTAAGCCTTTAAAATTTTATAAATAAGAAGGAACAAGAAGAAGAACTCTTGCTAATATTTATAGATATACTGCCCACAAGTGTGCATTGGATGCATCTTTTCATATATATATGCAAACATATGTATATATGAATATATATATATATATATATATATATGAAAACACATGTATATATGTATATGAAATGTATGTATATCCTATGCAATAATTAAACCAATTAACCACCATTTATAAATAACACAATAAGCATTTTTATAAGTCGGACAGGAAGTAGACCATTAGAGCTAATGTCATGACGCAATGACGCACATCACCACCTGACAGGTGTGTTGCAATTGTTTCACTTTAACGTTTTATGGATTGGTTAAATAAAGACTAGGTTAGATTTATATATATATATATATATATATATATATATATATATATATATATATATATATATATATATATATATATATAAACCTAACCTAGTCTTTATTTAACCAATCCATAAAACGTTAAATTATATACATTAGGTTCCCAAGCTCCCTCTGCCTACCCTGTCATGTGCGGGATACAACATGAAGTTTTTATATATATATATATATATATATATATATATATATATATATATATATATATATATATATATATACACACATTGAGTTCCCAAGCTCCCTCTGCCTACCCTGTCATGTGCGGGATACAACATGAAGTTTTTTAGAAAGTAATAGTAATTATGTAATATGTTAGCTATAATGTAGAGTCACTGAAACAAGTTAAGTCAGAAAGCTTTACAGGTCCATCCATTACACTACAGCGCTCTGTTTTAAACTACATTTTAAACTCAGAACTCAAGAGTAACTGTTTGTCCTTTTAGTATTTACAGTGTTTTTAATAATACATAGTGTCTTTTTTGGCTATATTTATAATTTTTATCAAAAGATCGATTTATATTTTTTTTATATCTACGTGATAATTATGAAACAGTGGTGAAAAAAATACTTTTCAACTTAAGGCAAAATAATGATATAAATCGTGAACGTTGTGTATTGAAAAAGTACAAAACGTACAAAAAGTATAATCTAAAAAGGGTTTTTCCGGTATCATAAGCAAGGCACAATATTCGGTTACTCAAAATAAGTTAGTACAAACATAAAAATATCTTTGATGATAGCATCTTGATTTTCACGTTTGTTACACATTTTAAATGATATAAATTTCACCAGATTATTCGCGTACATTGATGTATATACATTTTTGGAAACCCGACAACAAATATCTTAGCATTTTACGATTCTTAAATATTAGAAATTTGTAAGAGTAAGTCTGCCCTGGTCCGATTGTAAACGACAGGTGTGAGTTTAAACCCCACTCATAGAAATGTAATAATTTACATTTTCTAATGAACACCTGGTAGCAAGGCAAAGTTCGGCTTTGATTCTCATCACGCAATGCCTCAATTTCGGAAAAGGAACTGAGTGTCTTAACACTAGGTTCCCAAGTTCCCTCCGCCTACCATATGCGGGTTACAGCGTCAAGCTGTGTAGTAAAGAATAAAAAAAACATCAGTCCGTGATCACACGTTAAAAGTTGAAAGAGTTTAATTCAAGAAACTAACTTATCTTTCTATTCCGGGAAACGCTTTAACTATATAAAATGAGCACGAAAGAAAAATGTTATAAAAAAGGTAAACAATTTTCATAAACGTCACAGTAGAAACGTATTCCACATAACACTGTATTGATAGGCATGTTTCACAAAATATGAAAGGTAACAAGGAGTTCAATGGAAAAGCTGATGTTAGCCTATTAGTGCGAATGCCGCTATATATATGATACCTTGTTAGCTCTTAGAGCCTATTGTTTAAAGCTATGAAGAAAGTCTATAGGAATTAAAGTCAACATAGATCAATAATATATTAGATAGTTTTTGATAATCATCGTTTTACCTATCCTTTTTTCCAAATTAAAAGTTCTAAGTTAAAACCAAATATTATATACTATTAACTCACTTTCCCTCTCTTTAATTTTTAATTTTTTATTTTTTTTTTGGTTTTAGAATTAAGCTTGATGTACACATGTTCGATAATTACTATCTTAGTTATAAACTGTGTTGTAATCATTAACGCCCTTCTCCATCAATTTCACAAAAGAATTTCATATCTTTTTCTTTATAAATGATATCTTCTATTTTTTGTGTTTACATAGTATAAAATGAAGTCATTTCCCAACTACGCGTCAGATATTAATGTGGTTTTCACTAATAGAAACAGGGATAAAAGAAAAAAAAATATGATTAAATAATTATATAAGGGTATAATATTTTTATGTTATACTAAATTTAATTTAATACACTATTGTTTATGTTAGAATATAAAAATAATGTAAAAAAAGATGTTGAAATGAAAATGTTAATAATAACTGAAATTTCGAAGTTTTACTCGTTTTAGACTCACCCATCTTCTGGTGAGCACGGACTACTGCAGTGTTGTAATGTGGGGTTTCTAATAATGTATACCTATAACTAAAAATATGATATTGATCCAGTTTAATAATTTTATTTTAAATATTATTAAACTTTAAAAATGGGAAATAACGAAATAGCAATAAACATGGAAACTATGCGAGCGAAGCAATGGTTTTCTTATAATCAAGTTTAATTCCAACTTTCATGCTTTTCTAAGACTTTATTAAAAAATACACAAATTAGGTTTCAGTATAAAATTAAATTAAAAAGCGCGAGTTACAAAAAATACTAAGCGGACAGAACGTTCATCTTGATCCGATTTGCTTAAGTCAATTACCTTCTTAGAGGAAATTATGGGGACGGTGAGGTCGTGACCTATCGTTACAGTAATTATATTTTCAGTGGCTTCATGTTTTAGGGGAAGAGGATAAGATTTTTTGTGTTTTTAATTTGAAATTTCTAGCTAATTACGCGCCTAAATAAGGAAAAAATGTATTAAGCATTTTTCATAAATGACAAAAGGCGAGATGGCAGAGTACAACAAGTTATTGACGAGTTTGTAAAATTTGTAAACAACTACAAAACATATAATAATTCAACTATTACTGGATTTGAGCTGGCGTCTTTAGGACATCGTCTAAGCGCTTTAACCAACTTAAAATAAGGCATTCGTTCTCATCTAACTCTAAGTCTAATTTTGTTGATTAATATATGAACACCTCTTACTTTTGTATTCATAATATCTACTCCCAAAATCACACTATATTAACTATTGTACATAATATTTATACTACAAATATTTTAATTTTAAGCAAACAGAAGCCAAAATTGGCAATGTTAGTGCAAAATCCAAGCCTATCTGCACTACAAAAACATGATTTATGGGACATTTGCAAAATTATCTCTGCGTCCATGGGCCATGGCGCTTTTGTTGCGGTCGAACATTTGGCTATAAAGAAGACATCGTAGACATCGTCTTGAAAGTAAAATTTAGACCTTAACATGTAAACTGACCAATTTTTTCTCTCCCTAACTTTTTTATTAATTATATAATCAGAAATTGTTCTATAAACATATAACACACATTTTTTTCATAGTAATAAATGAGATAACTAGTTTCGCCAAGTTTCTTCTTAGTGAAATACCCATACAAATGTATGTAATTTAACCAATACATTTTTAAAGGATGGTCCGAAATTCCATACAAATAATCGCTTAAGTAATAGTATTCGTACACAAAAAATACAGTTAAATCTTGTTTTAATGATTATTCTTGGAGTATTAATCATAATGGGTCCCCAACAAGCACATTTAGTGCACTACTGGGAAGCAATTACTTGGTAATAACCTATTTTGTCCGTCTGTCGCCGCGGGGTCCGGCCCCAGCTTGTTTAGCATTGGCTTAAATTGATTTTACAATGAAAGCTCATGGCTAAAGGTTATATTGTTAGAAGTACGTCATATAATAATTATTAAAAAGACCATAAAATAAATAAAATATTTCCGTATTATTAGCTTTACGCTGTATCCCGCAGGTGGCAGGGTAAGCAGAGGGAACTTGGGAACTTAGTGTTAAGACTCTCCGTTCTACCTCCGTTCCTCACTTACTGCTAAATTTGTAGTGTTGCGTATTGAATTTTACTAACTCAACGTCGCACTTTCTCTTGTTAGAGCACGAAGAAATGAAAACATTAAATATATAATTTAAAAATTAAATATTTCATTTCCTCGAGTGGGTATCGAACCAACAACATGTCGTTTACAGTCACACGCTTGTGCCTGCACCACGACAGACCTCTGAAAAAAAAGTGATAAGAATCGACTTTATAACGAGCTCAATTACAGTACATATTTTATAGACAAATAAATATAAGTAAGGATTTAAATCTAACTAGGCTAGTAAGATTGCATGCCTAGAACAAACAAAATAATCCATTTCAAGCTTCACATTGTGACATCCAGCATATGGCAGAATAGGCGGAAGGAACTTGGGAACCTAATATACCCTCTCTCTCTCAGCTTCACGCTGGAACGTGGGAATCTAGTGTAAAGACACTCCGTTCCACTTCCGTTCCCCACTTTCCGCCGAATTTGAGGCATTGCGTGTTGAGTGGCGGAACTCAACGCCGCGCTTTTGCCTTATTACCAGAGCGAAGAATTGAAACATTAAATATTTAAATTGAAAATATTAAATATTTCATTTCCTCGACTGGGGGTCGAACCCAGAACCTGCCGGTTACGGTCACACTCTTGTGCCGCTGCGCCACGACAGGCCTCAACCTAATGTACCCAGGCGAAAAAATTAAAATAATTAATATTTAATTACAATGCGAATCGACCCACAACCTGTCCCGTTTACAGCACGCTAAATCCACTGTACCACGAGAGGCCTTCATCCTCTAAAAACAAGCAAATAGCCTTTCATCCGTTAAAAACAAAACATAGCGTAAAATTATTTGTATCGCAATCGAATCAAGAAAAATAGTGGCAAATAATTTCGTTTAATCTGTATTTCGGCACTGACAGGAGCAACGATTTATGTTCCCCCGAAACCTACGTTCCGAGATTTTAATTGCATTCCTTCACCTTTTTTACCCTAATCCGAGGCTATGTAGGCACACAATGAACTAATTACCACGCCCTGCTTTACTTTGAATTTATGTGGCGGGCATGTTATTAAAGGCTGAATGTTATGGCTCTTTTTAAAAACAATGATTAAGTTTTTTTTTTTTCGGTATTTTTTTATGTTATTGGGTAAAGAAAGTGATTTTGTTTTGTATTTACAGTTTAAAAGTGTTTTTTTTTATATAAAAACTGTTGACAAAGCAATTTCACCAATAAGTTATAAAAGTAATTAATTTTATACGAATTTATTATTTCAATAGAAATTAAGATTTTATTTAAAATCTAGATCATTATTTTCTGCATCTGAGTTGCCAACGTCCATACTACGTTGAATACACCGGTTCTCGTCCGATCTCCGAAGTTAAGCAACATCGGGCCCGGTTAGTACTTGGATGGGTGACCGCCTGGGAACACCGCGTGACGTTGGCTTTTTTGCAGTTCTTTTTTTTTAATTTTATGACTTTTTCATACTTTCTTGAATATAATACATTACAATTACAATTAAAAAAACATCAATAATTTCAGAAACGCATCAGTACTTGTTGACAGTCGAATATAATTATATTAAAGCCAAACTGGCATTTATCTATTTTTTAGCTTAGTAATGGTAGAAAGAGGAAATCTGGGAACCTAGTGTTAAGGCACTTCGTTCACATAGACACACTTCCGTTTATATATAAACAGATAGACCATAAACTTGACATGAATCATAAAATCATAAAAAATATACACACTTTACCGTACGAAACGTAGTGGAATATATGAAATAAATATTTAATTCACCAAAAACGTGCTATAAATATTATAAACGGTTGTACCTTTATTGCTAATGGACACGTGTACGTTACCTCGTCAGAGATTTATGGTGGGATTTGCTGAGACACCGAGGATCTTCAGATTTAAAGCCAAATTTCCTTATAAGGTGACCGTAAATTTTATTAATAATTTAGCTGCATTTGTAACAATTTTATCTTGAATATTTTTTAATGTATGATAAGTGATTCACGTTCTAATCTGAGGCAGAGGGAACTTAGGAACCTAGTATAACGGAACTCAACGCCGCTCTTTGTCTTGTTCCCAGCGAGAGAAATGGAAACATTAAAGATATAAATAGAAAAAAAATAATTTTATCGTATGGGTATCCATCCCACAACCTGTCTCATTTACAAGCACAGGCTTGTGTCTCTGTATCACGACAGGCCTAAATTGATATTTTATATTTATATCTGAAAACATTAAACCTAACCCTAAAACCTTTGAAAAATCTTCTCGTTATATGATAATTCATAAGTATGAATTATAAAATATATGAGTACTTAACTTAACTGAGTACTTCGCCTATTTTGTATTTTTAATACAATCGCTTGCTTTACCCAAAAAAAAAAAAAGTGATAAAAATATCTGCACCATTTATATAATTTAATATAATAAAAAATAAATGTAATTTTAAAAGCATTTTTATAAAATTCATAGAATCATTTTTTGCTTCCTTATGGTATTTATATTCACTATCTGTAAATCGATATTCTGAGAATCATATACCACCTTGAACTTTACTAAACATGCATTTAACATACTTAATTTTTAATTTGATAATATAAACGCGCGATTATAATTATTGCTATTAAAATATTTTGTTGTGAAATAATATTTATAAAGGAATTTTCCATTTTATTGCAATATTAGATTATATTTAAATAAAATACAAAGTATTTAATGTTTATTATAAAACCTGCTTACTTTTGCCTGTGATTTTAATTTTATGGTCAATGTAATTTTTTAAAAGTTGTGTGTCATACCTGAGACCTGAGTGTCTGAGACCACAACGAATATAGAAAGGGTTGAAAGCCTTAGTCTTGTATGATAAATAAGAATAGTTCTTGAGCAAAAGCGCTTACAAACAAACAAAGACACAAAAAATAAACTAAATCTTCCTACATACATTTCAATATTCGAGTACATATATACGTTTCAATTTCAAAATTACCTGCAGGATGAAGTGCAACAACTTTAGGTCAGCGGTCTTGCAAGCGCTGATACATTATATGCTACTGTTTAAAAGCTTAGTCTGGAAACAACTAAGTGGAGTTGGATGGGATTGCAGAGTGAGAGCTTTACGTACGATAAATTTACTCTAAAATGGGCTAAGTTTTAAATTCACTCTGCAAAATTTACTTTAACAATAGTTTTAATGGCAAGGTAGGTAGATGGAGCTTGGGAACCTAGTGTTGAAACACTCCGCCCCGTTCTCCGTTTTCTGCCGAATTTGAGGCATTGCGTGTTGAGTTTTGTTCCCCAATTTGAAGCTTTTAAGTATTTGAGTATCAAGACGCCACGATATAATTATCAATTAAGCTCATAGAAATAGAATTATTTTCAACTTATTATGTATTCTTTAAAGTAAGGAAAGAAAGACGCAATATAGAAAAGTACCTTTTTATTAATAAATAACGCTTCCACTCGCAAAATGCTGATATTTAATACTTTAATAAAACCAGTTCCTTTTTCATAAGATGTTCAGAAAGGGTTTCGTATACGATGCAATCGTAAAACATTTTTCCTATTTTATAACACAATATGAAGTTGAAGACGTTTTATTTGGAGTGAGTTTTTCATAACACTTTCAGTACTTTCATGAATATTTAGTTCTGGTTATGCGATTTTTATTGACAATTGTATTCAATTGAGTCCAATTTTCTGGGTTTCCTTTGTAAATAATTTTTTGTAGTCTTTTTACTTAATAAAAAAATAATTTAGCGTTTTTTTAGCGTCGTGCTGTAGACTGCACGTAGCGGGGAAGGCCGTGGGAACCTTGTGTTAAGTATGAAGTAACTCTTCCGTTACCTACTTTCGCTCGAATCTGGATTCAATGTTATTTAAAACAGTTTTTCAAATTTTGCATACTGCTATTTCTATAGTAATCTACCTATTGCCTAATTATGTCCCATTACAAGGTCGCTTCAGTAAAATTAATAGAAAATACTTTATTATCGCCTACCAAAGAGAGCCATCGACGCACATGGTTTTCTACGACACTTTTTACCAACTTATATCTTTTCTTTAACATATTTATCATATCAAACTGTATCTTGTGTAATGACAAGTTAATCACAGTAAACTATTGCAAATTACTTTATTTTTCTCTATTAGAGAAAGCCATATCTGCACTTATTTACTTTATGAAGATTTAAACGTGATAAATGATATATTAAATGGTGTAAAAATTAATACCAATACCATTTATTCAATATTTTTTCGTAATTTTTTAAATTTATCTCTTTGTTTATAAATTTAAAACACTCAATTAAAATAAAAGTTACTAATCGTAAGTAAAAGCAGGATTTAATATTTTTTTAATATTAAAATATTTCAAAAGTAATAATGTCGTAGAATTGTAACAATAAAAATATATTAGTGTTTATTTTCTTTTCGATAAATCGTTTGAACTCGCCCTGCCTCTACATTGCCTTATTAAAAAACATTAGAGCGTAATTGCGCCATTGCTATTGCTATTACACTTGAATACCACTTACAAGTATAATGTTTTTATTTCTACCGGATATATATACATATATAGGGTGGGTCGAGGGGACTTGGGAACCTAGTGTTAGGACATTCCGTTGCGTTACCCACTTTCCGCCGCTGTTACCAGAGCGATGAAATGAAAACATGAAATATTTAAATTGAAAATACTTCATTTCCTCGAGTGCAGATCGAACCCACTATCTGTCACGATAAAACGCGCTTTTACCCCCCTGCGTCACGATAGACTTCAAAATATAAATCATTCGAAATTAAATTATATGAGCCATTGTGACACAAAGGCACAAAGATTTACAGTTGCAAACGAGTCCTGGCTTTGATTGCCAGTCAGGGAAATGGAATATTAATAATTGTTAATATGTTCAATAAGGCAAAGCGCGGCGTTGAGTTCCGCCACTCAACACGCAATGCCTCAAATTCGGCGGAAAGCGGGGAACGGAAGTGGAACGGAGTGTCATAACACTAGGTTTCACTTTCGTTCCCGCTGCCTACCCTGCCTAGTGCGGGATACAGCGTGAAGCTGAAAAAAAAAATATTTAGTTGTAAAAATGTTCACTAATACACGAGGTGATTGATAAGCATGATTATCATTTTGTTTATATCTTCTACATTTTTATTTTTGGTACATTGGATTTGTATCATATTTTTAACTATTAACTGACCAGATCAAAAAACTAGAGGCCTAACTTAATATTCAAGGTTTTATATAAAAGTATATGGAAATTTCGTGATTTGGCCAGATCGTGAATTCTCTCCAAAGTGGATTCCAAACCCTATCAACTTCAGTGTTGATTCAGCTTTATCAACATCAGCGCACTGCGATATAGCCGATGCACTCATCCGTTGTCATTAACCTGGTTTTTATGTGTAAAATGGTATATCTGTTTGTAAATGCTTTAAAATATTTGGTTAACCTGCATTTTATTTCGCCATGACCTATTTCATTTATTTATATTTACTTTTATTTTTATAAAGAGCTTTCGAAATAGATTTCGATGTTGCCTAGTATTTCATTATTGATATATGTTAGTTTGTAGGGTAGTCGTGGCGCTGGAGCACAGAGAGACAGGTTGAAGGTTCGATCCCAACTTGCGGAATTTAATATTTAATGTTTTCATTTCTTAGCTCTGGTACCAAGGCAAAGCGCGACGTTGAATTTCGCCATTCGACACTTAATGCTTCAAATTCGACAGAAAGTCCCCAACGAAATAACGTTAACGGAACAGAGTGTCTTAACAATAGGTTCCTAAGTTCCCTCTGCCTATCCTGCTATGTGCGGGATACATTATGTATTTTTTACTTGTACAAATGATTTAAATGAAAAAATTACAAATTTTCCTCGAGCTCCACAACTTAGTACAATTTTAAGTTAGGTTACTAAGAGTTAGCTTACAAACCTTATTTACTTAAGATAACAAAACGAAACACGAAGTATAATGTAAACGTTGCAATACGAAATTTCGGTTGTTACATCAATTATAGTTTTTTTTTTTTTTTTATTAAAATTTTACTCATTTAAGGAGCTATCATAGCGCAGGGCACACGAGTGTAATGGGTTCAATCCCCACTCGTGGTAATTAAATATTTCATATTTTTATTTCTTCGCTCTGGTAACAAGGCAAAACGTTACACTGAGTTCTGCCACTTAACACGCAATGCCTTCATAAAACGTATTAAATTTTGAACGTATCCGGATTTGAACTCACGCCTCTTGGATACCGTTCAAGCAAGACGAATAGAGAGACGGAGAAAGAAGAAATTAAGAAAAGGTCAACGGATTCCAAAAGGCACGGGTTCAATTCTCACTACATTAAATTGTTTATACTTTTTCTAAATAAGTATTTTCTTTCCTAAATATGAATTAACAACTTTAAAATTAGTAAAAATATAAAATATTTAATATTTTCTACATTTTCTTGTCGCGTTGCGTTTACAACACAGCATACCTCAATGCTAGTGGGCAACGCAGGTATCTTATTGGGAACGGAGCTTAAAGCTTGGTGGTCCAGGCTCGCTTTGCCTACCCCTGCTAAGTGCAGGATAAAGCGTGAAACTTTCAGAAATTTCTTAAAAAATGTCACTCACTCATTGACCAGAGTTCGGCCACCGAGGCAGAGTAGGTTAGGGTCTGACTGTTAACACTAAGGTTGTGGTAATAAGATCAAATTGTCGCGATTACACATTTGAAACGAAGCTCTTTAAGCCGATTGATCATAAATATTTAGTACTACCCGTGTACACGGACAAACGATATCTTAAAAATATATATGACTAAACTATACATACTACAAAGCACGCAATTATTACAACCAAAAAGTTTTATATAAAACTATAGTTATTGTTTCGTTTAGAGAGGTGTTTTTTTTTTCCTTTCCTTTTTCTGGTGAGCTTTGGTGAGGTTATTCCGTAATACATCAGTTAAGTCTCAATTTCGAAAAAGTGAACGGAGTGTCTTTACACCACCTTAGTGTCCACCCGCGTTATATAAACGTGAACAGGAAGCGAGCTCGTTTGAAATCACTAATTAAAAAGTTTAACTAAGGTTTTTGTTCAAACATTTACGCAAACTCAATTGTTATTATGAAACTTATCCGGTAATTAGTTACGTTTTTGTTTTGTTTTAAAACATTTAAATGTATTGTGTTCCATTTAATATGGAATTTTAAAATTTTGTGTAATTTAAAATTGTAATTTAATGTAACATGGTTATGGAATTTACTGAAAATACTTATTATAAATAATATATAGCTAGTGTTGTTATTAATGTAGGTTAAATACAGTATATGCTTAAAATTAAACTAATATCAAGACAAAAATAACTGGCACAAGTATTAAGCTTTTTAACTAAATAAATGAGAAATTGGAACAAAACTAAGGTACAGGTAACTAAAGTATAACTAAGGTAAGTAAATAAGTAAGGGTCATTTATTTATTGTTTTCATTTCAATTATTGTATCGTTTATAGCTCTATAGCTCTAATTCGTTAACTTTGCTTAATTTTTTTCTTAAATTCTCTTTAGACAAACGGTCGAAAAACTGCAAAAATATTCTAGTGTTTTAGAAACATGCTTTATATATAACAATAATTGTAGGAATATCGATCAGATCAAGGACAATATGAGTCTACACAGTCTCAAGTATATGCTATTGTATATTTTCTCTTCAACTTTCACGAATTCACGAATTAAATTAAAACGAATATATAAATATATAAATCAATCAATTTATTATTTAGTCACATTTCAACAGAATTAAAGATAAACAGCTTATCCAGTACTTTTTTAGCTTGTTTTTGTATTAAAAAATAATTCAACTTGTGGAATTCGAATCCACAAGCGTGGCATTTAAAGTCACACATTTCTGCCACTGCGACACAACGACTTATCGGCTACGATTACAGTTCCTTTTAATATAAATACTTTCTAGTACACTTTTAGCAATAATGATATCTTTAGCAATGGCGATCTATGTTTGTCTAAGCAGTCAGTCACGATCGACCTCTATCGTAGGTGTTTGTGAATTTGCCACATTTGCATACAATGCTTCATGTGTTCGCCAAATAAACGGCACAATGAGTGGGTGCAGTGACGTGTAAACGTTTCTAATAATCTGTTACGATGTCACTGTGATACTGTGTTTTTTTTTCCTAAATGGATCCGATAAAAAATTAGGGTATAATTTTAGCGATCTCGCACGTTTTATCTTGTAGTTAAATTAAAACCTCATTAGACAACAAATTCTGTGTTATTCTGTTAATTAATTTATTTATACAGCTTTATTTCTATTATATATCACCCTAAGCCGTTCGATAGTTTTGCGTGAAATAGGAACAAACATCCTCATACATTTTTAAATTTATAATATTGGCAGGATGTCTCGAAAAACCACTAATAGAGCAAAGTTTTTTCTGGTTTGTTTAATCAAAATATATTAATCAGTTTTTGTTATAAACGTATTTTTTTTTTGGCAGAGGGAACTCAGGAACCTATTGGTAAGATGCTCCGTTGCGTTCACCACTTTCAAACTTGAAGCATTGTGAGTTCCGCCAATCAGGCGAAAGTCAACACAGCGCTTTGCATTGTTACCAGGAACAAATTAAAATATTCAATATTTAATTTCCTCGAATAGGCGTCGAATTCACAACCACAACCTGTCGTACATACAGTCCCACTTGAGTCCCTGTACCACGACAGGCATTAAAAATGTAAATTGTACTCTTATTTCCTATTCGGTTCATAAATTAATCAAAAGCTAAATTCATGAAACAGAAGCTAGTAACAAATAGCTAAAATGTGTCACAAAAAGCGTTAACTTCATACATATTCCATTAAAGGCAAGTGCTTTTCGAACATTTACATTTTACGATTTTTAATCTTTTATACAAAGAGATTTCACTTAAGTTGGATTTATTTGTTATTATATTTCTATATTGAATCTTAGGTACAGAGGAGTTGATTGTGGGTTCGATCCCCACTCGGTGAAATTAATATATTTAATATTTCGATATCTTCGCTCTGGGAAGAAGGCAAAGCGCTGCGTTGAGTACCGCGACTTAAGGCGTTGAGGCCCCACTTTAGCGGAAAGTGGGGAACGCAATTATCTTGATGGAAACGGAGTATCGTAACACTAGGCTCCCAAGTTCCCTCTGTCTATCCTTCCAATGTACAGAATACAGTATAAATGTGAAATGTATGAAATTATGTCTATAAATAATCGCTCTGCTACTTAATTTTTTAATGAAAAATTAAGAGAACACCCCGTAGCGCTGTGGTAAAGGCATCTATCTGTTGAAAAAGGAACGATTGTGGATTCGATTTGCTCACGAAGAGGAATAATTTTTACTATATTTTTTTTTTCGATCTAGTATCAAGACATAGGGCGGAGTGGAGTTTCGTCATTGCATTGCATTGCAAAGAAGCAAACCAGGAAACAGCCTCTGCTTACCCAGCTATACGCGAGTTACAGAAGCAAGCAAGAAAAAAACCAAATACATAATATTAAAGATGATATATCATATATAATAATTAAAAAAGAATAGCCAATAGGCATAAAAATGTAACAGAGTAGTGTACAAAAGTATTAACATGATTGAAACGATTAAGTTGCATGTGAAACAGGGTCGACCTGAAGGTGAGTGGGTTCAAATATCGCCTACATACAGTAGCATGTTTCATTATTTTATAAATAGCTAGCATTAGTGATTGACTAATGTGTTCATTACAAGTCAGGTAACCCAGTATGGTATCATCGTAGGTACCCTAAGAGATGTAAGTATATGTCAAAGTAAGCGAAAACTGTAAAAGTGATATATTTTGGGTTCGATATCCATTCGAGGAAATTAAATATGTTTAGTATTTCCATTTCTTCGCTCGGTTAACAAGGCAAAGGCCTCACATGGTGGAAATAAAGTGAGCGGGTGTGAGACGGATATGTCTTAAAAGGAACGAATTGTCTTAACACTAGGTTCCCAAGTTCCCTCTGCCTTCTCTAACATGTGTGGGATACAGCTTGAAAAAAAAATATTGTTATACCTTTCTTTATTTTTTTTAATTATGGTATTTATAATGTATTTAGAAAATATTTTTTTACATTAAAAGTTTAAAAATACAACCGTTATATTTCTTACTTGTTCATGTGTCGTAATTATAATATTAAATTACAACTTAAAAAAAAACTCTTTCTAAATATTAATACAATAAAAATAAAAGATAACATATCACTTTCCATATACACACCTGTACATATGTATGTACGTATTCCGTGCATACATAAGTATATGAACAGGTACATATAATGTGACCAAAGTGACATTGAAAGTCAAGTCATAAAACCACAATTAAATCTGTATGGTTTACATCATATAGATTACACCACGTGGAATTATAAGCAGTGTGTATCTTAAATATAAGTAAATTTGTGCCATTAGTATTGTATATTTTCTTTTTTATTGAGTAGCAATTGTGAGTACGTCGAATATATAAATAAATAATTAATTTTGCCGTGTGGCAAAATTAATTATGTGATATATATATATATATATATATATATATATATATATATATATATATATATATATATATATATATATATATATATATATATATATATTTATATATATATATATATATATATATATATATATATATATATATATATATATTTATATATATATATATATATATATATATATATATATATATATATATATATATATATATATATATATATATATACATAGATGCTAAGATGGCGGTGTTAAATTCCGTCACTCATCACGCAATGCATTGAATTCGACAGAAAGCGGGGAATGTAACTTAGTATCTTAAAATTAGGTTCCCAAGTTCCCTCTGCCTACCCTCTCTTATGTTCCGAACATAAGTTTACTACTAAATTTTATTTAGATAAATATAAATAGTATTATAATGACGTCTCTCCTCGCAGTCAATTTCCAATTCATAGCAATTACATCACTGCATTATTGGATCTGAAGCCGCAGCCCGCAAATAACATGTTTACGTTTACAAAGGAGCGCCATAGTGAAAGCTAATAACGTTCAGCTAATGATAAACATCATGAGTGTTGGAGATTGATCTTGATTTCACCGTGCAGTTGCGTATGAAAGAATATTTTACGGAAACACTGTGAACAAACATAGTTTGTAATAAATAATTTTATTCATATACATATTATAATAATGTGGAGGTTGTGGATTCGATTCCCACTCGAGGAAATATTTAATGTTTTCTATAACACGGCAAAACACGGCTTTGACAACACCACTCAATAAGCTATGGAGCAACATGGTTGTCAAGTTCAAAGTCAGTTCACAGAAATGATAATTTATTTACACATGGCTTTAGATATAGATTTAAAAAGTAATCGGCAAGTGATTTGACACTCCGTAATCTGTTTTCTCCATTAACGAGACAGAGATTTTAGAGAGCTCAAAATATCGCCTATTACTTGAAAATTTAATTACTAGAAATATAAAGATAACTACAGCTGGAGAATTCAACGTACAAATATTGCAAAACCGCAAGTACACTCCAAATGTGTCGCGATAGTATCGACTTATAAGTACGATCATTATTTTATCTGTTAATCTTTTTGACACACGAGCTATTTCGCCTCGAAACACAATAGTGTTATACGAGAAAGGAAGATCAAGTTGAAGAATGTGGTTTCAATAACATGACCATACAGCGTATATGAAAATCAAAATGCATTCTAGTAACAATGAATTTGTATTTCAATAAAGGTAGCCAATTTTTAAGTACTTATTTAAATTTATTATATATATATTCAGGCTAAAGTAGAACATGTTAAATTCATTAAATATATTGAAAAATAGAGACCTGTCGTGACGGCATAAGCGTGTGACTGTAACCGACAAGTTGTGGGTTCGTCCCCACTCGTGGAAATGAAATACTTAATAAATATTTTAAATTTAAATAGTTAATGTTATCTTTGTTCGCTCTGGTACACGGCATAAGGCGGCATTGAGTCCCACCATTCAGCACGCAATGCCTCAAATTAGGCGGAAAATGGGGAACGGAAGTGGAACGGAGTGTCTTAACACTAGGTTCTCAAGTTTCTACCTCTGCCTACCCTGCCATGTGTGGGATACAGCGTGAAGCTGAGTATATTGAAAAATATCTAATTAGACTATAGTAAGTAAGTTTTCAAACACGTTGTAATGAAAGTAATCCAATTCTGACGAAACTAGAACGAACTGCGTCTAACTCCACCATTTCAAGGACTTAATCAATGAAATAAGGTAAAATGAAAGATAAATTTCAGTTTAGACCGGGATTTAAAGGGACAGGTTCTTTTCTATCCAACTGCCTAAAGCCGTTCATCCAATCAAAACGAATAGCCTATTTTCCCTTGAAAACATCCCCCATCGCGAGAGCGATCTGCAATACTACGTTTGTAGTACAATGTCTTTGAAATATCCGAATCGAACATATATATTCGTAAAATAGAGAACTATATTGTCTAGAAGAAATAAAAATACCTTTTCTAAATACTATACGTATATTAATAAAAATTTAAGTCCAAATAAATCTTTGGTTTGCCGTTTAAAAGATAAGAGGCCGTTCTTGATGGAAAGTTCAACTGTAAATTCGTTGTCTGTACCTTCAAATTGCCACACGAGAGAATTATTTATTTCTAGAAAGACAAAGTAGTCCTCTGAAGATGCTAAGGAAGTGGAGAACGGAGTGACTTAAGTCAGAGGTAGAAACCAACTCTACTGTGCTACCAAACCGAGGAAGTGAAAAAACCGATAAAATAGTGGCAGAAATGTAGTATTTTTTTTTTTGATTTTTTTATTTTATTTTAACTTTTCACGTAAAATAATAAAGTATAACGAACACTGCATAAAGAATGTATAATGAAAACTATATTGAATGTTCAAAAAATATATTTCTAAATTACAAACAACAGCAGGTAAACTCGTTACATACACTTGTAGAAAAACCCCTGGCTAGAAAATCTCTAGCTTGAGCATTTTTTCCCAAAATTATATACGTACGGAGTACGAGGTGTACCGTACCTATCACAAGGTAAAATCTAAAGAATATAAAACATTCGTTCTAAGTATAGGAACGTGTTGTTCCAAATTGTAAAGGAAAATTGTAAATTCGTTTAAGGATTATCGAGGATTTTATTACTGCTGTTACATACAATAAGAGCAATGAAATAAAAATCATGATAATATAGCATTTAATATTATAACAAAATTATACATAATCCTTTTTCATTATTTTGTTGTTGCCTTTACAAAATATTAGATAGTAATATACACTTATGGTGGTCGTTCATGAAATAACTTTTCGAGGCCTGTCGTGGCGCAGGAGCACATGAGCAAGTCTATGACTGTAAACGAGGAAAGTTCGATCTCCATATGAGGAAATGGAATTTTTAATGGAGTTTTTTTCTTCGCTCTGGTAACCAGATAAAACGCGGCGTTGAGTTCCGCCATCGGAACTCAGCCTTCCCATGTGCGTGATGAAGCGGGATGCAGATAATCAAATACTTTTATTTTTCTGCTATGTTTGACGAAACACGGTGACTAAATCAAGACTAGAATGTCAAAGGTTTCATTTGCCTGCAACGTGGAAACACCTGAAACGGCTTTTTGAAACATTTTTAAAAGGCACCATATTCCGTGTTTTTCTAATAAAATCACCATTAACGTAAATTCAAATAAACAAATGTTGTAATTAAAACGTTTCAAGAAGTGTAGACGTTAGAGACTTGGCCTTGATATAATACTGCAAAGAGAACTGCTACAAATTGACCCTTGACGCTGAAACCTGGTGACCTAAAAGTTAAATGCTCTGAGAAAAGGTTAATTAAAATATGAGTCCTGTCGAGCAGTTATTTAGAGCAATTTAATCTAAACGTTAAGCAACAATTTTCTGGAATTAGAATATTTGTGCGGTATCAAATAAAAAGAAATAGTACCAATAACGTTAAAATATATATAAAATAAAAATGAATCAATTATATATAAAATACTGATGGCAGAGATAGCTCTCGTTTTGATTTTTAGGAAAGATATCTTAAAGACTAATAACAAGAGATTATTATATATTAGATATTTTCTTAATAATAAAAAAGTTTCTCTTTGTAATTTTATAAAAACACAATTAAATATGGCGCAGCCGGAAATTATTGTAACAATATATTTACATTACATTATTGAATTTATTTAGGCCACAGTCAGTGTTTTACTTCAAATGTAATAATCGAAATTGTTATGAGGTATATGTTAATTCGGAAAAAATAATATTTTTAACTTATAAAACGACAATGCACAGTGTTAAGTTCCACCAACCAACATGTAGAGTTGTGAAAGTTAGGCGATGCGGAACGAAGTGAATTAGAAAGACGCTTACTCTGTCGACTCTGCTATACTGAAGTGTGAAGAAATAAAAATATATATAATTTAATGTCCAAATAATCGTCGCCAACTATTGAACCCTGTGAACCTGTTATGTTTACGATTGTGCCGATACGGCACCACAGGCCTCAAGGCTTTCTTAATAATTAAATTAAGTTTTAATATACACCAATTTTGATTCCTGTAAATATATTGAAATACCCATACGAGCAAGGTCCACATCCTCGTTTTAATAAAAAAAAGTCAATCAATTTCAAGTTAAAACCTTAATGAAAACAGTTTGGAGACCACGTCATGTGCAACAGTAGCGTAAACAACAAAATTCAGAGTTCGAAGCAATTAATATTTCACGCTTCGAAGTCTTATATGTTGTGTGCGACAGTTACATGGAACTAAGTTATTTTATGTTGAATTAAGCCTGAAAATGTATGAACAATGGCTTAAAGTTAGACGTAAGGGTTGATTCACAATAAGTTTTGCCTCATTTTAGTTTATATAAAGTACAAGTTAATACAAGATGTACACGCAGTTACTATATACATATTTTGAGCGTTTTATATACTATTTTTTAAAGTGTTATTCCACACTTAGGACAGAAAAATCTAAATTTAATTTTTAAAAAGCGTATAAAAAGGGACCACACAACTCACCCTGGTACTGTCTCTCCTTGTAACATCTTATTTTGAATAAAAATATTTGAATTTGATTTTCCTTTCCCCCCGTGGGGAGTTGAGAGACCACATTAAACAGATGCTATAATCGTAGCAGTGGTTCTTAGCGATGCTTTTAGTTTAAAATAAATATAAAATTAAGCTCTTAAATTCAGTACCTACGGTCTAAAAGACAGACAAACGGACAAATCAAACTCTATTAACTAATTAAAACCCCCACAAAAATGTAAAACTCTGTGAAAATCAGTAAATATATGTATATCTGGACTGAGCTACGTTTAAAAATTTAACTCATATACCAATTGGTATCAAGTAATTTATGAAACAAGTCGAGATTTTCTTCCTGTTCATCACTTAACCCTTCATTAACTCCCTTCTACTACACTATACAAATAGTGGCATTTCCATATATTCAAGTTTAAACCTTATGCGTTTCACAAAGAGTAGAAAATCGAAAAACAATTTAGGACAGTTGCATCATTTTTGCAATAACTTTAATAAAGTCGTTGGGTCCTTTCGTTATATGAACAAAATCGATCAATATTAATGATTAAAGCAACCGCTCGTGAATGATACCGATTTCAGACAACTGAGGTGTGAAAACGTTGGACGTGTAAATGAAACTTTTTTTGTTGTATATCCGGCTTAGTTATAGCATGTTTAGTTTGCAAAAGAAAATACACGGAAACTTCCGTGGTAAATATATACGATAAACAAAATGATAATATTCAGATCATATTACACATAAAAAAAAAATCATGTGTTTTCTTTTATGCAGGCTTCATGTGTTATCCCGCATATGGCAGGGTAAGCAGAGAGAATTTGGGAACCTAGTGTTAAGACACTCCGTTCTGTTCCCCACTTACACTTAATATATTTTTGTTTCTTTTATATAGTTTTCAAACCTAACCTAATTAATATATATTTAATAACTTTTGCTATATGATTTTTTTATTGTTTACTGATTTTATATATTTTTTTTTAATTTATTTAATGGTACTATAGTTTTTTAAATATCAATATTTTTTTTAATATATGTTAAAAATCGTTTAAAGCATGGTATAAAAATAAAATACAGATATTTAATAACAAATGTTGAATGCTAGTTAAACACTTTTTTTATGTAAACTGAAACCCTTCGTAAGCTGCAGTTATCGTATTCGTTGACGTTTGAAATTAATTACAGTTATATTAATTGGTTATTCACAAATAATGCTTGATATTAACTTAAAAACCTATATGAATTATCATGATTTATAGCAATTGCCTAAAATTTCAATATTGTTTAGGTTCACGCTATATCTCGGATATAACGGGATATGCAGGAACCTGGGAACCTGGTGTTAAGACACTCCGTTCCCCACTTAAAATATATTTAACAATCATGATATTTCACGAACAATGTCAAACAATTTCAAAAGAAATCCCTACTTGTGACTAATCCAGGGGAATGTTGCAACCGTAAGGCAAGATAGTGAGGAGTGGTGATAAACAGTTTACTTTGATAAAACGGCTTTGTGTCGCAAGTCCGCCATACCTGCATACCTTGTGTGTACATTTAAGGGACTGATAAGGGCCGCTTAGGCATTTCAAAGTCAAAATCACAACAATTTTTTTGTAGGATGACACATTAAACTTTACTTTAACAATTCAATATACATATTCACTCACTTACTTAGCTTCACGCTGTATCCCGCATATGGCAGGGTAGGCAGGGAGTAACTTGGGAATCTAGTGTTAAGACTCTCTGTTCCGTTCTCCACTTAATAATTAATATTAATATTGATAAAACATTTTATAGATTTTTTTATTTTTATATACCTCAAGATGGCAGTTCGTATAAAATAGAAATGATCACAACTACTACAAATAATCTCACCTAGATTGAAACTCAAAATTATCAAGGACTATAAGATACAAAGTATAGTCGTATATACAAAAAAAAATACAAAATATAATTTATAACGTTTTAAAATAATAATAATAAGGCAAGAGCGTCAAATTATTTTAGTGGCGGAATCCATACAAATTACATATATTGGTGTAGCCACTGTCTATATGTTAGTAATTAGGACGTACGTACTTAATTAGTATTCCCATCGCACGGCTGTAGGTTGGGTTTCTACTATCACAGTCTAATAAATTGCATATATAGCAGTATTTCTTAACGAAAACATTTTTCAAAAATATAAAGAAGTAATAAAAATGTCTCATAAATAAGAAATGGCATGGCAAGGTAAAATATGTATATAATTTCTATACTTTTAATGAATGAGAACAACTAGAAATATCTTTAAGGAGGATTTTCTTTGCGTATACGACTGAATTATAAGTTTAAAATGTTATTTCGGAAAAAAATAACATAACATTCGGCATCTAACAAATGCCATTTTCAATTGCATTGTGATTTTGACCAACAAAGACCTCCTGTCTTTGTTTATTATCTAAGAAAGTACCTCTGAACTACCAATAAAATACGATAGATACAGTCAACGCAATCAGTTAACTTTTACAGTTAGCTAAATTTCAACTGGCGATCGTGTTAATTGTAAACGCTCATATTTCAACGTTTTTAAACAGATCATGAGGATAAAACGTCAATAGATAATTCAATTATACACTTACCAACCGTTTATGTAACAGCGTGATTCTAAAGATTATTGAAAATTAAAAAATCTTTTAAGCCAGTTATACGCAAATGTGATAGATTGTCCAAGAATTAAATTCGTTACTAATATACAGCAAATGGTTCTACTTTGTACATATTTAAAGTATCATAAATATTAATATTTTTTTGTAAAGAACGTATAATTCCATATGATTTAAAATAAAAGGTGAATTTCTAACGAAGCTTTTGCATATGTAAAAATTATAAACAATCCAATATGTCTAAGTCAAGAAAAAATGCCTACTTAATTTAGTTAGGCTCACAGAGAATTGCTTAAATTGAATATACTATGAAAAAAAAAACTGTAAAATCGATAACCTCTTCTTTTTGAAGTCGGTTAAAACAATATAAAATAGTCTAGTACAATAGAACGTCCATTTCTATACAATTTCGGTTCGTTAAATCAAAGTAATGATACCTACTTGAATTTTTTTGTTCAAAATTTGATATTGATAAATCGCTATAGAACAAAAGTTTGTTTAGAATATTTTTGATTGTTTCCAAAATAATAAGTTGAATTGTATTTAAAATATGTTTTATATAACATTTACTTTTATATTTTATATTCGAGGCCTTCCGTGGCACAGCGGCTTAATCGTGTGACTGTAAACGACAGGTTGTGGGTTCGATCCCCACTTGAGGAAATGAAATATTTAATATTTTCATTTATTTGCTCTGCCACGTTACGCCACTCAACCACTACTGGGAAACGGAAGTGGAACGGAGCATCTTAACGTTCGTCTTAACTTAGGTTCCCATGTACCCTCTGCCTACCCTGCCGTGTGTGGGATGCAGCGTAAAGCTGAGAAGATTACTTTTATATTTAACATTTTATATTTTTATAAAATATTCATAGAAAAATTATTTTATTTTAACATTTTTATAAAATATTCATAGAAAAATTAAAATAATACATAATGAGAAATCTTAAAAGCTTCATGAAATAAAGTAGTAGACATTATACACAGAATATATCAAAGTATGCACATAATACAAGAGAAACACTTATCACACTAAGAAAAATGGAGGTTAAATACAATAAACATAAGTACAAATCAAATAATATTAATTAAACCACACGCTGTATCCCGCATATGTGTAGGTAAGTAGAGGGAACTTGGGAACCTAATGTTACGACGCTCCATTCATTATTAAGTAAGTAATTTAGTCTTAAGCAAATAAATAACACCAACTTTCGAAGATCTATCCGGTTTCTTCTATCCAGGTAAAGGACCGGCTACAAAGTCTACGTACGTAAGTACGTATTCATTCCTTTGCAGCCTAGCTTATCTATGTCACTGACTATCTGTACCATTCATTCGATCGACAGTATACAATTTCACACAAAGACCGTGCTTCCCGTTCACTTAGATACAAATAAAGGTTTTTTTTTTATTGTAAGAGATAGACTCATGTCTATCTCTTACTTAGAACTAAAACAGTATTGTTTTTATTACGACCAATTATTATCTCAATTCTGTAAGTTTTCATTTGTATTGATAAAAGAAACGTTAGCTGACAAGTTTCATTTCATTTAACTTGATGCATTTCATTTTCTGTTGTTGAGATCATTATTTCTTTTAGCTTCATAGTGTAACCTGCACATGGCAGGGTAGGCAGAGGGAAATTAAAAACATAACGTTAAGATCCTTCATTCCGATAACCAGTTCCTAAATTTGAGGCATTGTTTGTATAGTAGCGGAACTCAACCCCGCGCTTTACCTTCTCGCCAGAGCGAAGAGAGGAAAATATGAAATATTTAACTTCCACGAGAGAAGATCGAATCAACGATCTGTCACGTTTACAAGCAAGCTTGTTCTCTTGGAATACGACCGAAAGAAGAATCAATCCTTAACTATAATATAAATATGTAATGCTACCGTAAACTTTTTTTACGCCTAACCATAAAATAAACGTGCCACATACACTAAACGTGACTCTTCCATGAATAAACAATTAAAGCTTATGTATCGATAATTCCAAAGTACACACAATGACATGTTGAATCATTAGTAATCTCGAATTTCGATTCGAAAAAATGTTTCCGATACACGACCCCCTTAATGAGATACGAAAATACGAATACTAAGTACATATAAATAATTTTGTAGCATAATATTTCTTAATAAATTAAACATAAAGGCTGTAATGGCAAGATGACCACCTGAGTAGGCGTCAGCTTGTTTACAAAGGAAATGCAAACATAAGGTAAGCTACATACAAAATGGGTTTGTTATATTTGACTTATTGTTAGTGCTGATATAAATATTGACATTCAACGCCACGCTTAAGATAAGGTGTAGTTACGTGGGCCGGTACCGGATAGTTAAGCTCTTTATGATTAAGTGTCCTATTACTGAATATTTGAGAAGGATATAATTAATAATTCAGCTTCACGCTGTATCGCGCACTTGGCAGGGTAGGCAGAGGGAACGAAAGTGAAACCTAGTGTTATGACACTCCGTTCCACTTCCGTTCCCCACTTTCCGCCGAATTTGAGGCGTTGCGTGTTGAGTGGCGGAACTCAACGCCGCGCTTTGCCTTATTACCAGAGCGAAGAAATGAAACATTAAATATTTAAATTGAAAATATTAAATATTTCATTTCCTCGACTGGGGATCAAACCCAGAACCTGTCGGTTACAGTCACACTCTTGTGCCGCTGCGCCACGACAGGCCTCAAAAAAAATAAAATAATTAATAATTGTGCGTTTGAGCACAACAAAAATTGCGAAATACTTATCTAAATAACATTTTTAGTGTTCTGTTACTCAAAAAAACTGAAATTAAATTTAAGTCTAGCTTTATTGTCCGTCCATCTGTCATGATTATTTTTATCAAGATAGTCTGAAGGAAATTAGTAATGGTATAGATTTCTCAGTAGGTTAATGCTAATCGCACTTGATCGGTTGTATTTCAGTATATTGTCATTATCGTATATATAAAAATTGCTACTATTTATGGTTTTACTTACAGTTTCAGTTGTATCCCATATTCAAAGGCAGGGTAGGCAGAGAGCATTTGAGAAACTAGTGTTAACACACTTCGTTCCGTTTCTCCATCCATGTAGAGTGGCGCAATTTAATACCGTGTTTTGCCTTGTTGCCAGAGCGGAGAAAATGATAATATTATATATTTCATTTAAAACTATTAAATATTTTACATCTACGATCGAACCCACAACCTGTCCTTTACAACACGCTTGCCCTTGCGCCAAGTTAAGCCCCTATGGGCCTAATAATTTAAATTTATAAAAACTTTAATACCTCTACTCTCTTTGTTCAATAGTCATCGTTTTAGGTCACGAAATCCAAAGCAAGCAAAGTGTCAAAATATTGATTCATACATACGTTTAAAAGTTTCTCAGAAACGCAATAACTAAATATTAAAATGACTCGCAAAAATAAAAGGAAAAATATGAGTAAAAACTGTCCGAATTCATCATTTAATGTCATTGAGCATTAAATCATCACACAAAGAATACAAAAATAGATACAAAGCGTAATTACATACACCTAAATCAAAGAACATGCGTTGTCGAGGACTGACGTTTTTCGCAAAAAAATAAAAACTGTGGTTCCTTTATTTAAATCAGTCATAGCAAAAACACATTAGCCAAATTTTTAGGTTAGAATTTAAACCATATTATGGGTACAACCCATATTTGTCTATATAATCTTTATTCTTCATATAAAAAACGTTACTTCATATAAAGTCAGTGACTTACGATGTGTTTACATGTATTGCACTATTGGATAGAAAACAAGGTAGTTTTTATGACTAGGTTTGAGTTTTGAAATTTGCTTTATTTTAATTTGGTTTAACAATATTCTAGTCTACGATTTTAGAATTATCAGTATTTTCCCATATGCGGTCATTTCTTTTTACCAAACGAATGTAATTTTGAAGTAGTAAATATTTTTTTCGAAAGCGTCCCAGGAGAAAATATTTATATCATTTCGCTCTCCATATATCCACAATAAATTAGATTTATTAACGTACAACGAATATATATCTGCATATACGTATGTGCGTCGGTAGCATTAATTATATGGACTGACTACTGAGGACGTAAAAGACCGTCCTAAGTGGAATAGGTTAAATCGGAAATATGATCCTGGCAATAAACGCTGAGATCTGCCTGGTATCCTGACAATAGTCAGGAAGAAGTCAAAGTCATCACAATACAAATTCTCGTATTTAGTAGATGCCCAAATTATTTCTTTTTCAAATTCTTGTATGTTGTGCTCTGTCCTCATCTCCATTTTATGGACTGTTTTTAAAAATAAATATTTTTATTTTATAGTAAAATATAAAGATTTGTGTATAATTTATATGGCTAACTGAGCTATTATAATAAAATAATTTATTTATAGCAGGTTTATATGTATGTAAGAATTTCTTTGGAATGTTTCAAAGCTTACGTTGCAACACTTGAAGTGTTGCAACGTAAGCTTTTACAAAAGTTCGAAAATCTAAACTTTGGACGAACTTTCAATATTAACTAACTATACTTTGTGCAACAGTTTCGTCAAGAAGTAAAAGAAATGTAACGTGAAAAATTTAATTAATTTATAGTTTTATGTCTCGTATTTTGTGGAACAAAGAAAGCCCAAACTTTACGTTTATATTTCTGTAACCACAAAGGAAAAGTTAAAATTAACATTTCTCTAAGTGCCGTGACTATCGCGTGTACACATTTTTCAACCAAGTCTAATAAATAACTAACTAACTTGTTCCTCTTCATAATTTTTTTTAAATTTTAAAAAAGCGTATAAACATTTTGAACGAAGCAGGATATGAACCGCGCGTCTGGAATACCGTTCCAGCGCTCTGGCCAACCAAGCCATTCGTTCTCACCGAGCTCCGTCGAAATTCTTATACGCTTGTCACAACTTATTTATGTTGTTAGCATCTTCGTAGGGAGATTTTTACAAATTTCCGCTACCCAAAGATAACTCGTAAGAATTATCGTTTGGCAAGAGAACTATTTATTTTTAATATTTTTACTATGTTTTAAAGTGTTATTCCACACTTAGGACAGAAAATACTAAACTTATTTTTTTTTTATTTTTTTAAAATAAAATTTAAATACGCTTTTTAAAATTTAAAAAAAAATAAGTTTAGTATTTTCTGTCCTAAGTGTGGAATAACACTGTAAAACATAGTAAAAATATTGTTCCTCTTCGTTAAAAAATTGGTAATCATTTACAATGGTAATATTCCATACCTCACAAGCCTTGCCTTTAATTTGTATGGTAAGTGATTCACCCATGAGAACCTCAAGGTCCAACAAAAACTTTAAAATCAGCGCAAAAACTTTAAGCGAAGTCTTATTTTTTGTCGCCTCTCAGTACATTGTTGCGCCGTTAACAAATTAAATGAATAGATATTGATGAAATAGTGTGAAATTATATTTACAGTGCCTAGAAGTTTTTTTTTAACTTTATTTATTTCTCAGCTTCTATTGGTTTTACTGTTATATAATACAGCCTTTCTCAATAAATGCAACCTAATTGAAAAATGCTTTTTGAAAGAGAATCCGCTCTTCCTAAGATTAGCGAAGAAACATTCTCTTCAGCTTTATTAATACAGATAAATAGATAAAACATAAATATTAGTAAAGAGAACACGCACGCCGTCGTGACACCATTGGGACGTTTCTAAGAAAAACTGTAGTAAATTAGTTACTTTGTTAAAGTCCACTTTGGGAAACATACTAATTTTCATACAGACGTGTTCTGATTTTTCATGTCTTCTCTCTGGTAACAGGTCAAAGCTCGGCGTTGAGTTCCACTACTTAACACGTAATACTCCAAATTCGGGGGAAAGTGGGGAACGCTAGTTGAACAAAGCTTGTTATCACTATAGTTCGAAGTTCCCTCTGCCTATCCTGCCGTGTACGAGGTACATCATGAAGCTGAGACGTTTATTCAATACGATCGAAGTACGCGCGGTATTAGAATTCGTTTCCCAAAAATGGATGCTGTATCCTGCATATGGCAGCAGGGTAGGTAGGTATCGCCGCCCACGACCCGTGTCACGCTAGACGAACTTTAGATGAATTCTTCTAATTTCTTTAAATGTAATTAATTTATTCATACATAGCTACTATACATAGCTACTAAGTACAGCAAGATTCAAGACTATAAAAAATCATTAACTGTAGTTCACATCTAATTTATTTTATTATACTATTTAACTGTATAATGTATCTAGGTTCCCAAGTTCCCTTTACCCTGCCACGTGTGGGATACAGGGTGAAGCTGAGTAAATAACTGGATAATATTTAACAACGAATTGATGGAAGTCATTGAAATATAAAACGATTAAAAAGCAAAACAATGGACCATCGCATGCTTTCATTGAGATTGACGATGAATATTCAAGAGCGGTGAAAGTGAAAATAGTTGATAACAACTGTGCAAATATCCATTATACTTAGAAACTAAACTAAATAAAAGTAGTTTGCACTAAATCCGACTATAATTTATCATTGAAATTAGTCACAGTTGGTTGCTATTAGAGTCGAATTTGTCGTTGTATGGAAAGGTAATGTCTGACTGTAAACGAAATGTTTTGACATCAGTCTACCCTGCATATAGCTTGGAGCCAACATTTCTTTATACTTAGCTATAAAAAACACATATACATTTATTGATAAAATAGATATTTTTATCGTTGCTTGACTGACGTTCAAGTGCCTTATCGCCTTTATTGTCAACACTATGTGACATACTATAATTTATACTGTCACATTTTTTTTTGTAATAAGTAGGTATTTAGCTGTCACAGTATTTATGAAATGAACCAAATAGTCTGAAACAGTTTTCTAAATAACATAACATTATAAAAATCTTCTATGTGTAATGGCAAGCAACGGCATCTCTCTTCTGGCATCGCATGTATTTTTTTCTATTTTACGTTAATTATAGGGATATTGAGAAGCGATTCATCTAAGTACAATATTGTATTTTTTTTAGTTTTAATATTGTATTTTTTTTTTAGTTTAGTACAATATTGTATTTTTTTTAGGTTAACTAAGAAAGTATTTGGAATAGAAATAAATGTAAGCCAATCTATATATAAAGAGGCCTTGAAATAATTGGAAATATATATATATATATATATATATATATATATATATATATATATATATATATATATATATATATATATATATATATATATATATATATATATTATATCAAGCTGTAACAAATGATGCAAGAAAATCTGAATTTGACTATTGTCTTACCTTACCTTTACTTGTATCACCTGATGTAAAAAGGCGTGTTTTTGGTTCCGGCCTTGTTACCTTTGCTGATAATAAACCCAGGAATTTATATTTTTATCTGAGAGTTAATACACTTCACATTGTTCTCAATTCCCCCTAGAGCTACATTGCGTGTTGAATGTCAAAAACCAAAGATACGCTTGGCATTTTCTCCGAGTTTGAATTGAATCAACAACCTTCGCGTTAATAAAATCACTAAAATAACAAACAAGTTACAATTATACTATTATATGTTAATAATTGAGGCCCGTGGCGCAGAGGATAAGCGTGTCACTAACAATTCAAACGCGATTAGTTCTGGATTCGATCCCCACTTTAGTATGTGAAATATTTAATATTTTCCAATTAAAATATTTCATATCTTCGGCCTGACAGCAATCATAGCGTGCTGTTGTGGCCACTCAACACGTAGTGCCTCGAATTCGGCAGAAAGTTGGGAACGAAATGGAGCATTAGGTTCCCAAGTTCCCTCTGTCTAAGAAAAAAATAAGAAAGGAACAATAATAGATTTATAACGATCAGTAAATTGCCTACGTTATCAGGTAGGTAAGTTCCAATAAACGGAAACACTTTCTATGTTAATGACATTGGCTAAAAAATGGCATCGTTAAACTGTACTCTTAATCTTACATCCTAACGCAATACGTTATCGCTAATCTCGTGGGGAGAATAAGATATTACTCAAATATCTAGAACAGGGCTACACAACCTTTTTACTACATTTTTTTTAGTTAATTTAAAAATATTTTAGGGCCTTTTTAAATTTTTAACGACTGTCGTGGTGCAGGGGAATAAATGTGCGACTGTAAATGTGACAGGTTGTGAGTTTGACCCCTATGCAAGTAAATGAAATGTTTAGTATTTTTATTTTTTCGGTCTGGTAACAATTTAAATTAAACTATTATGTAGGCTTATCAATATCATTGTTCTTATAAATAAATACATTATATTATATTGTGATATAACACATTACAAAAATATTATTTAGTTTGTTTTGATATTTCAAATGATTATAAGCACTGGCTTTCCCTCTTGCTCGCTCCCCTCACCAACACCCGATTGGCAATAATTGAAAAATAAAAAAAAATATGTATTTATTTTAAAAATTAATAAACGCCAAGACAACGTTAATATCTATATTATTTTGATATAATTAAAAATAAATAAATTATGATTCAGCTTCTGACTTGCAAAATTTTACCCCTTACTTTATATAATTGAATGATCACAGCTGAAGGGCGTTCAACGAGATATTTCCTACTAATGTTTTATCTTCAGATTGATAACTGGGCCGAAGAACAATGCCCTTTCACACTGGCACTATCGTGAATGAATCCCGCTAATGAGGTACGGTGTACGGTACTGAACCTTTGTAGGCAAGGTGCCTATTATAATGTCAACGGCTATTACGGCTTAGTTACTGTTGACTCATAATTTTAGTTTAACTTACTTTATAAAATTTGTACAATATTATGATAGGTTTTACAAAACAAAACAAAATAATTATTTTATCGACATTGTTAATGTAGAAATAAGTAAAATATATGTTTTATACTTTAATAATTGTTTAAAAATTAAAAAAAAAATAGACATCATTTCAAAAATTCTATTCAACCAAGTGGTAGGCAGTCTATTGAAATGCAATTATCATATAAATATATAGCTTTATCTAAATAAAATACAAAACAACCATAAAATTGAACATAAGGTTGACGACATTATAAGCAAAACGAATAATAAGTCACGTTTCAGTAATAAAATTGTAGCTTTAGGTCCATATACGTCACACGTACCCTACTACGTAAAGATTAGCGTCTCATTCCCATCAACTATTCATTGAACCCCCGTAAATAGATATCTTACATGAATGGAAAAGTAAATATTTTTTTAGCTATAAGAACACAAAGTTTTGCAGCGTCTTACATATATAGAGACGCTTACTTTATATTATTATGTTACTCGTGTAAAAGTCCCCGACAGTTAAAAATAATAAAAAAACTAATAAATTTCGCTTATACTATTTTGTTGAATACAAATAAAGGAAAAAAATCCAATCAAAATATCTGTAATATTGATTTTATATCAACATAAAATATAGTATGATTCGAGTTATTTGAAAAAAAAATACAGTGTAATCTCCTTATCACGTTATCCTTTACAACGATAAACTTTGTATAAAGTGGAATTGAGCACAAATTGGTTGGTTTGCGTTAAAACCCACATATTGATTGTTCACTCCATATAACGATAACTCTCTATAACGAGAAAGAATGCTCAGTCCTTTGAGTTTCGTTATAAAGAGTTTATACTGTACTTACAATTTTATAAAAAAAAAACAATTTTATTTCACTCCATCAAATTCACTACCCACGATCTACTTTACCTTACATTTATTCATATATCAATAGAGAAAATATATATTTTTTTACTAAAATTTATTCTTACCTCCTTAGATGTAGTCATTCACCTTGACTGATATTCCACATCAAGATCACGACCTTATTACATAATTATGAATAATGTAATAGAACGTTATACTCAATAAATAAACACAACGATGAGCAGTCTATATAAATAATTGGAAAAGATTTGAAAGCCTCAATAATATTGTTTTCACTCAACTTCACGCTGTATCCCGCACATGGCAGGGTAGGCAGAGGGAACGGAAGTGAAACCTAGTGTTAAGACACTCCGTTCCACTACCCTTCCACACTTTCCGCCAAATTTGAGACATTGCGTGTGGAGTGGCGGAACTCAACGCCGCGTTTTGCCTTGTAGTAGAGTGAAGAAATAAAAATATTAAATATTTAAATTGAAAATATTAAATATTTCATTTTCTCGAGTGGAGATCGAACCCACAACCCGTCAGTTACAGTCACACGCTTGTGCCGCTGCGCCACGACAGGCCTCAATATTGTTTTGTAAAGTAATTAGATTTAGGTGAAGCCTATAAAAGAATAGACTATTTAAAGTACTGATTTACATGACGTGTAATTTAATGACGTCGATATCTGATGATTCGCATTTACTAACAACTTAGGTAAAGTTTGGAAGTGGAAACTACTATATGTGCCTTAGAGGATTTTGGGTATACCGTGATCTTATTTATAAACATTATAACCGATTGATCGCGGAAGCATTTCGTGTCCATCCAGGACATTTTTTTTTATTTATATTAAAAATATTGATATCTCCTATACGTTTAGCAGCTAAGACAATAACCACAAACCTTAGCAACACCACGTGACTTACCAAAACATATCACCATACTTAAATGTAAAAATTATCTTATATAGAAACAATAAAACGAAAATCACCTTATGATAGTCAGTTTGTTTCCAGCGTCAGAAACATGTTTAAAGAGAAACAAAAGAACAAGAAATCAAGCATCAGCTGAGCTGATTTTGGCAAAGTGCTTGCAGCTTTTGAATTGCTAATCCTATTTTCATATAACATAGCCAAGAACACGATGAACAAGGCTTTCGATTGAAAAAACTGCACTATAATCGGTCCATCCATTCAGAACCTAGGAAGCCACAGATAGAAGTAGAGCGAAGAAATAAAAATATTAAATATTTAAATTGAAAATATGAAATATTTCATTTCCTCGAGTGGAGATCGAACCCACAACCTGTCAGTTACAGTCACACGCTTGTGCCGCTGCTCCACGACAGGCCTCAGTATTGTTTTGTAAAGTAATTAGATTTAGGTGAAGCCTATAAAAGAATAGACTATTTAAAGTACTGATTCACATGACGTGTAATTTAATGACGTCGATATCTGATGATTCGCATTTACTAACAACTTAGGTAAAGTTTGGAAGTGGAAACTACTATATGTGCCTTAGAGGATTTTGGGTATACCGTGATCTTATTTATAAACATTATAACCGATTGATCGCGGAAGCATTTCGTGTCCATCCAGGACATTTTTTTTTATTTATATTAAAAATATTGATATCTCCTATACGTTTAGCAGCTAAGACAATAACCACAAACCTTAGCAACATCACGTGACTTACCAAAACATATCACCATACTTAAATGTAAAAATTATCTTATATAGAAACAATAAAACGAAAATCACCTTATGATAGTCAGTTTGTTTCCAGCGTCAGAAACATGTTTAAAGAGAAACAAAAGAACAAGAAATCAAGCATCAGCTGAGCTGATTTTGGCAAAGTGCTTGCAGCTTTTTAATTGCCAATCCTATTTTCATATAACATAGCCAAGAACGCGATGAAACAAGGTTTTCGATTGAAAAAACTGCACTATAATCGGTCCATCCACTCAGAACCTAGGAAGCCACAGATAGAAGTAGAGCGAAGAAATAAAAATATTAAATATTTAAATTGAAAATATGAAATATTTCATTTCCTCGAGTGGAGATCGAACCCACAACCTGTCAGTTACAGTCACACGCTTGTGCCGCTGCGCCACGACAGGCCTCAGTATTGTTTTGTAAAGTAATTAGATTTAGGTGAAGCCTATAAAAGAATAGACTATTTAAAGTACTGATTCACATGACGTGTAATTTAATGACGTCGATATCTGATGATTCGCATTTACTAACAACTTAGGTAAAGTTTGGAAGTGGAAACTACTATATGTGCCTTAGAGGATTTTGGGTATACCGTGATCTTATTTATAAACATTATAACCGATTGATCGCGAAAGCATTTCGTGGACATCCAGGACATTTTTTATTATTTATATTAAAAATATTGATATCTCCAATACGTTTAGCAGCTACGACAATAACCACAAACCTTAGCAACATCACGTGACTTACCAAAACATATCACCATACTTAAATGTAAAAAATATCTTATATAGAAACAATAAAACGAAAATCACCATATGATAGTCAGTTTGTTTCCAGCGTCAGAAACATCTTTAAAGAGAAACAAAAGAACAAGAAATCAAGCATCAACTGAGCTGATTTTGGCAAAGTGCTTGCAGCTTTTTAATTGCTAATCATATTATATCATATAACATAGCCAAGAACGCGATGAACAAGGCTTTCGATTGAAAAAACTGCACTATAATCGGTCCATCCACTCAGAACCTAGGAAGCCACAGATAGAAAAAACAAACATATAACACCTCTAAAATAATATTAATTGAAACGTACCTAACCTCGAGAAAGGAATGTAAGGCGGTGCGTTACACAGTAATTTCTTCAAATATATATGCAAGGCACATCTACAATTCTATTCATAAGCAATAATGCTTATTTGATATGAGAATTTCTATCCACCCACACCTAATATCTGTCTTGAATGGATAATTATTTAGTGGGAAAATCTCATGAAATCAGATTAAATTAACATAATTTTGAGCTCAATTCTATGTATTAAAATAATAACCTGGAATTTATATTATGACATTCATTATAACATAATAATATTGTAGATGTGTAAATTTATACGTTAAGAAGTAACTTAATTTAAAGTAGTTTAAGTAACCGAATTTGAGACATTGCGTGTTGAGTAGCGGAACTCAACGCCGTGTTTGCCTTGTACTAGAGCGAAGAAATGTAAATATTAAATATTAAATTTGAAAATATTATATTTTTCATTACCTCGAGTGGGGATCGAGCCCACAGCCTGACGTGCGTTACACTCACACTCGGTACAGTTACACGACAGGCCTCATGTATTTAGCAATAAATTTTATTTATTTAAATCAATAATGATACTTTAAAACATTTACTAATTAATAAATATAGTTAATAATTTCATTAATAAGTTAATAATTAGGCCATAGTGGCGTGCGACTGTAAGCGTCGATAACGAAGGTTGTGGGTTCGATTGCCAATCAAGGGGAATAAATATTCCATTTTCTCGTCCTTTTAACGTGCTAAAAAAAATCCATAACACAAAATTGAGTTCTGTCAATCAACA
The DNA here is from genome assembly GCA_019049475.1 of Eueides isabella. Lineage (NCBI taxonomy): Eukaryota > Metazoa > Arthropoda > Insecta > Lepidoptera > Nymphalidae > Eueides > Eueides isabella. Next base: position 4,153,131 of record CM032394.1, on the reverse strand, counting down.
CGCAATATTTTGACTTTGGTGATGCTTGGAGAACGGAGTGCCTTAACGCTAGATTAAGGGTGGTAACCCTCTTTCTACTATAAAAAGAAAGTTCGATATCCAAAACTACCAATAATACAATCTTATACATACATAAATAGGTAAAAATAACAAATAAATATTACATAAAAAGCAATATTCCGTCGTCACATCCCCGGATTTTCTCTCTAATAAATGATTTGTACGCGTAGCAATTCGACCCGCAGCATCTATTATTTGTTTTGGTTTGTTTGTCCAGGCGTCACGCGTGCGAGATAATTAGATGACATGCCTTAATAAAAAACCGGTCAAGTGCGAGTCGGTCTCGCCCACCGAGAGTTCTGATTCAATTTTATGTTGAAATTGTCATATAATCAAGCATTATTGTGTATGAATAGAACTGTATGTATCTTGCATACATATTCAAAGAAATCACTGATTTAGAATCTTTATTTTCCCATAAATCTGATATCTCATAACCATTTTTCCTTTCACGTGATCTTGGGATAGCCTGGTCTGATGAACAAACAGGTAGACGGACAACAAGATGATCCATTATTTTTCTTTTATTAGTATATTCTTTTGTATAACGGAACCCTAAGATACGGAGAATATTACTTTCACCACGTGCCCGGCCGCTAAATTACACCTAGATTAGACGTTTGATTTCGTAACTTATTTCATTAACTGTAGATCAGTTCATACAGTAGATGAGGTTGAAGAGATTGTGCTCATTTAATAGCGGTATGTAACTATACGAGATATGTATGAGTTTATGAAGTGCCGATAATTTTAAAATAGTAGATGAATGTGAGTGTTTTTAGTTTGGGAAAGGTTATTTATGTATTACCATAGAGATCGTGGTAATTAGCATATTAATTAAAATTAATTAGTACATATTTAATTAATTTAAATATATAAAATTAATTCATAGGCCTATCGTGTCGCAGAGGCACAAGCGTGGGACTGTAAGAGCTTAGGTTGTGGGTCCGATCCACAGTTGAGGAAAATATATATGTAATCTCTCTCTGTGGTAAAAAGGCAAAGCGCGACGTAGTGTAGAAACAGGAAATAAGAGGACATCGTGCATTCTATTGTGGTAGGTTAGGCAGGGACAAGACACTCCGTTTTATTTTAAACCTCTCGCAACATTCAAGGTTTTGCACGTAAAGTAGCGGAACTCAACGCCGCGCGTAGCCTATCATAGCAAAGAAATTAAAATATTTAATGATAAATTAAATTTATAATGGCATATACATTTATGGTATAAATTTGCACAACTTCATAATTACCTAATAATTATGAAGATGTGCTAATTTATACGTTTAAATATTCATTAATCAACAATATGGTTATTACAATATATATTTAATTATATGGATTAATGCATGAAATTTATATTTATTTCAAATTACTTATTAACAAGAACATATTTTTTGATAAATTTACTAAAGGCTTTAAAGAATAAATTTATGTTTGTTTACACACTCACTCAGCTTCACGCTGTATCCCGCACGAGGCAGGGTAGCCAGAGGGAACCCGGGAACCTAGTGTAAAGACACACCGTTTCTCTTCCGTTCCCTCATATGTTTGTTTAAATGTTAAATATTTAAAACAAATATTTTCTGATTGATACCAAAATTCCTACGACCTACATTTCATTTCTTTACAAATTAACAAAACCATAGCATATTCTTATCATACAAAGAAACAAAAAACTGAAAATAGGGAAAAGATCAACAAAATCCCTTTACAACTACTGAAATCCTTTAAGACGTAACAAGTTGGAAGGGACTTGGGACCAAATGAGAGTAAACAAGAGTTGATCAGGGATTCAGTCAGCATTGCTAAGCATTAGCGAACAGATCACGTATTGAAAAATATAAGGTTACCAGTAAACTACTTTACAGTACAATGCACTCTTATTCTACTTTATTTAATTGTGTTTATTCTTAAGGTATCACCTTATTTATATATAGGACTATATCGATAGACACCATAAGAAACGTTTATAAAAATATACCTGTTTAAAGCGTAACAAAAAATATTAAGCAACGCTGACCTCAGGTGTTTCTTGTATAAAAAACCCTATAGTTCATCTTGTAAATCCAGTTAAAAATGATTTACAAATATGTACCTATAGGTATAAAACAAATACAAATTTATATATATATATATATATATATATATATATATATATATATATATATATATATATATATATATATATATATACATATACATATATATATATATATATATATATATATATATATATATATATATATATATATATATATATATATATATATATATATATATTGATTTGAAATTCAAATATATTAATACAATAAAACCAAAAAGACACAACTCAATTGAAAATTATATCTACTATTTAAGTATCTCCTGCAGCATAAATGATACTTATCCTACTTAGCCGTCATGGCGCAGTGGTAAAGGAGTGTACTGTAAACTGGACGACTATGAGTTTCATTCCAACTCGGTATTTTTTTTTTAATTATTTTCATTTCTTTGCTCTGAAAACAAGACAAAGAGTTAAGTTCCGCTAGTCAACACGCAATGTCTCGAAAATTCACCAGAGAGTAGGGAACGGAACGGAGTGTCTTAATCAGTTACCATTAGGTTCCCCTCTATTACCCTGCTGTATGCAATGCACGTAAACTAGTACGTTATTTTGTTTGAGAGTCACGTCACGAATGTAGGGAAGACTTTGCAAAGACAAGCTTTACCTATTTAGTACAAAGTATGTAACTGGAAAATAGTATGGGAAAATAATATATTTAGTTTACTTATAGCTTTTTAATTTTATTATTTTGTATAAAATATATTTATAATTATATATTGATATATAAAAGTGGGGAACGGAAGTGGAACGGAGTGTCTTTACAATAGGTTCCCGAGTTCCCTCTGCCTACCCTGCCTAGTGCGGGATACAGCGTGGAGCTATAAATAAAAAAAAAAGTATAAGTGATAAAATTTAACTAACAATTTTTTTACAATAAATGTGTTCATATACAACAATCTACGGAAGGTATTTTTTTAAAATGGAATATCTCGCTATTGGGCGTAACTTTTATGAATAATAATAATGATAAGGTAGATGTTTTATTTACAGTTGCATTGATTTAAATATTTTTTTTTAATAGTAGAGTAAAAATATTTCATATGACCTTAACTTAGCTTCACGCTATCCCTAGCGGGTTAGGCAGAGAGAACGGGGTACCAAACGCTGCTTTTACATAACATTATCATATGTTTTTATATATAATGACTGGTCTGACGACATTCGTAAGGTTGCCGATAGACACTGGATGAGAAAAGCAAAGGACCAAGCAACGTGGCACTCTCTAGAGGAGGCCTATGTTCAGAAGTGGATCGTCTTAGGCTGATGATGATGACGATGTATTTATTATCTATATTTATGATCTAAACTTCTATCTGTAACTATGATCTAAATTTACATTTCTCTGTGCATTCTACGTAAAGAAAAGAAGAAAGATACATGAAGATAAACAAATTAATAACAATCACTCCCATTAGATCCAAAGTAACGGACACAGCTCGTAGAATAAGCATGTTGAAGTGGCAATGGGCTGGCCATATTTGTCGCAGGACCGATGGCCGTTGGAGCAGACGAGTCCTAGTGTAGAGACCGCGTCTCGGCAAGCGTAGCGTAGGACGACCTCCGACCCGCTGGTCTGACGACATTCGTAAGATCGCCGGTAGACAGTGGATGAGGAAAGCTGAGGACCGAACAACGTGGCGCGCTCTAGGGGAGGCCTATGTCCAGCACTGGACCGTCATAGGCTGATGATGATGATGATGATTATGACGACTCCCACTGGCTTCGTTCCCATTTGGTTTTCTATTTTAGAGGCGTTTAGTTACGCTATTCTATTGACTATTCTACTTAACAGAAAGAAAGCAGATTAAGTTTCTTTCCCTGTTGAATGCGGAATACAACATGAATCATAAAAAAACATTTTTCTATGATAAAATTTGTTCTGAGGAGAAACATCTTCGCTAAAACCAGTTCATCTAAATATTCAAAACTATGAACAATAATTATATTAAGGAGCCATGAATAAAGCGTGAATTTTATGTTTAAAAGAATATATTAAGAATCTTAATGGTTAATTTTACATTTCAAATCACCACTAAAGTGAAATAAATTTAAAGCCCAGAAACTCATTTGAATTAATTTCTATTAAACTTTCTTTCTGAATTTTAATTAGATTTTTATCTATGTGCGTGGATAAGGAATGTCAACTTTTATTTTAAATTTAAATTTTAAAATTTTAAACACACAAATTATTTCGTTTCGTCATTAAATTTTCTGCTCTTTTTGCATTGCCTCTGTGTCTACACTATGGATTTATCCATCTGTAACAAACATTTCTGCAATATAAACAATAGAACCAGTCACACTCGCCCATAGAGAGTTTCTTACCAATTTTATGGTTGTAGGTTAAAGGTAGTATAAATTACAAAAGTTGCCAAATTTAAATATGTAATATCATGTATAAAACGTACTACTAGTATAAAATATTTTTTGGACTTTTCTCTTTATGCGAGTGTAAGTTCTTGCCAAATTTCATAATATTAAGTCAACGAAGTATCATATAAGTTTTGATTAAGCGGTAATTTCATACAATATGCGAAATTTCTGCCGCATCAACCCATATTTTTTAATTTTATATATATATATATATATATATATATATATATATATATATATATATATATATATATATATATATATATATATATATATATATATATATTAGATTTATATATTATATATTTTATATTTTAGATTTAGAAGTTTGAATGGTTCTGTGCTTCTAGGGATTGTCGCCCTAAATGATTAATATTGATATTAGATAGAAAATCCTTCAAGCGTTCTTGAGATGGTGTAAAAAACGGACATACAGTATATATTGCTATAATGGTTCCATTTTTTTCTTTTGGGATAATAAAAAACTGATTAGTCAGTTTTTTTAATATTTGATTGTACGAATAAATTTCAAACCTTAGAATGTTGAAGCAGTTGTTATGTATTTTAAGTAAGAAAGTTGAATAAGTTTTATTCTCAGGTTCACACTGTATCCCACACTTGGCAGAATAGGCAGAGATGACTTGGGAACCTAGTGTTAAGACACTCTGTTCCGTTGAACACATTGCGCCGAAATTGAATTATTCCGTTTTGAGTGGCAGAACTCAACGCCGCGCTTTGCCTTGTTACCAGAAAAAAGAAATGAAAATATTGCATATTTAATTTGAAAATAATAATTATTTGTTATACTCGGGTGAGTATCGAACCCACCGAATCGAATTTGAGTTATCTAAGAATAAAATTTCTAGATATTATCAAATATAAAATTTTGAATGAAGATCAAATACTCCCAAAAAAATAAATAAAAATCAATTAGAGTAACAATAAATAGAAATCACATCGACCATTGACCATCTGGCTGATCAATTGGTATAAACGATTGGGCAACACCTAAATACATTCAATAAATACCTACTATGGCAATTGTGAAATTAAGTCACGTAGCGAAACAAAGTGTTATGTTTGCTTTACACATTCGGATCATGCCGAATTTTAACGTGTTCAAGGGACATATTAATTGGTTTCTGGATAAACGTTGCCGAAAGAATGGTAAATAATTGGTCTTCATTTTAAAAGTAAACACCCGGCGCCCCTGCTCGCCCCCTACTCGGGTATATTTAATATTATTATTTCTTCTCTCTGGTGACTAGGCAAAGCGCGTTGAGAGCTGAGTTCCGACACTCAACTGACAACACCCGAAATTCGGCGTGTGAGAAACAAAACTGCCTTGATGGGAATGCAGCATCTTAACACTAGGTTCCCAAGTTATTTCTGGCCACTCTTCCATATGCGGGATATAGCGTGAAGATAGAAAAAAATCGATAAAGATTCATTAAAGATGTATTTAGCTTATCGTTGTTTATACACTCCATATAATAGCCGGGTAGGCAAAAGAAAATCCTACCCACATTCCTACTAAGATATTGTACGACTGAATTGAGTGACGTCGTAGTTTAACGCCGTAACTTGTCTTCTCGTATTAACGAGAGTTTATTTCCACAATTGGAAATCGAACTGCCCCACAAACACTGTGACAAAAACAACAAATTTTAAAAACTTCCCGTCAAATAATCCAATATTTTTATTTACAATTTTATCAAATATCTTATTTTACTAACACGACTGAACCTTTTCCTTTCTAAAGTAGCACAATAATACGTATTTCCTAGTATCTATGCGAGCGGTATAACAGTCCCATTTTTGTACAACTGGTTGACTACCCTCTTGACATTTTATAATGGAGACGTGATAGAAATCTTTAACATTGTACCTTCTGTATGGCATTTACAAGTACTTTGTTGATTCTTTTACTCTAGGTCACCTATTATTCCAAATTTTGTGATTGGAATACGTAATGCTTGTTATGTAGCAAAAGCTATACCTACTTTAAAAATAATACTTGTTTGACTTTCAAACTAATGTGGTCTAAGGAGTTCATGTAACAATTTATTACATAAATTTAAAATTAATTAAGCAAGATTTAAATATTAGTCAAGAAGAAATATTTAACAAAAACATTTCTTTTTTGCTTTACGACAGCCGCATATAGCAAGGTAGGCGGAGAACCTGGTGAACCTGGCGTGAAGCCTCTCAGTCTGTAGTTGAAAATGCTTCTGTACTATGCTTTTCACAGTCTGGAAGCATTATGTGTTGAGTGGTGGAGTTCAACGCCGCACTTTAACTCTATAGATACTAAACCTTGGTACTGATGGTGTCGTAAGAGGCGACTAAAGTACATGTGGGACGAAGGCAGACTCGACCGGATCATTACCACCCCGGGCATTTAAAACCGGCGTCAAGTAGTGGCTTCGGCCACTGCGTTTCATTTTGGGTAATGCCGGACCCCGGTGCCCATCGATCTTAAGGACCGGCTCCTCTGGTGCTACACGGGGCCGTGGGCGGCGGTTATCACTTACCATCAGGTGATCCGTATGCTCGTTTTCAGTGTCTTATCAATAAAAAAAAGATAACCAACGTATATTTTATCTAAATTAACTAAAAAAGGATACTGAACAAACTTAAAGTAATATTATGCCTACCAAATGAAATTTTTGTAGCCATAATATTAATTTATAAAATAAAAGTTATTCTTAATTATTTTAAAACATCAACTACGTATATAATTAAAACCCATACGTTACATAAATTTAGCATAAAAAATATACTTAGTTTTATTTCCTTACTTAATATGAAACATATATTTATAAAAGCGAAGTCATGTTTTTACATTTCCGCCCTTTAGTCGGCACTAGGAATGAAATACTCAGACGGTCTGACGTCTGGCGAACGCTGTTAAACTCATTATAGAAGTGTCATTACACCATATTTTTTTATAAATATTTAAAAATGTATACTCGGGTGATATCTACAGGTTTGTTACATACGATCTCTTGCTTGATATATGTAAGTTGGTTTTTATTCACTCACTCAGCTCCACTCTACATAACGCACACGGCAGGGTAGGCAGACGGAACTTGGGAACCTAGTGTTGTTGTTGTTGAAGACACTCTGTTCCACTTCTTTCCTCCACTTTCCGCCTAATTTGAGGCATTCCGTATTGAGTGGCGGAACTCAACGAGGCGCTTTTCCATGTAACCAGAACAAAGAAATGAAAATATTTAATTTAAAAATACTAAATATTTCATTTCCTCGAGGGGATCGAATCCACGACCTGTTATTTATAGTCACACGCTTGTACCGCTGCGCCACGACAGGCCTGATTACGCTGTTTTTTTATTTCATTTTTTTTTGCTTAACGCATTGTATCTTACCTAATGTTAAGACACTCTGCTCCGTTCTCCACTTTCCGCTGCAATTAAGGGATTGCGTGTTGACTAGCGGAACTCTACGCTGCGAAAATTTTAATATTTCACTTCGAGTGAGGATCGAACCCATAACCTATGATTTACAGTAATATATACATATGTTATTTAGATTTTTTTTAATATAAGTAGAGGTTTTTTTTTTATTCGTTCTCTGCATCTCCTCATATTACAAGGTTGGCATAGAAAATATCACATTCAAAACACTTTATCAAGAACATGGAAAACTAAGCAATGGATGTTTTTTCTTCATTTCCCACTGAACTTTGAAAGATTACGTTGCGGAACGTACATAAATTCGAATTTTTAATTTTAGCTTTAGGGTATATCCAACCGACATAGTAGGACAGCAGCATAAGAAATCTGGTACCTAGTGTTCCCATTCATATTTCTCTTTCTTATTTCATTCGTCGTGCTTAACGTCGTGCGCTTGAGCCCCTGCTCCACGACCGACTCAATTCGGACAGAATCAATATTTAAAATAAATTTGAAATCATACATACGATTTAGTGACAAAACTATATCTTCACTAAAAGCAAATATTTTTATGTATTGTAAAAATGAAATAACGACCTTTGTAATTTACTTAAATGACAAAAAAACTAGAGCACGAACAAAGTCTATTTGATAGTATTTTATTGTTTACAACTGTACGTCACACGAGTCAATCAATCGTACGATTAAAAAAAAGTAAAATATCGATTTATAAATAATTTTAGATAAGGTAGGGCTATTAACATAAGTATATATAGAGCATTGTCCTGTAAAGTTATTAAGGTTAATTTTGCGATTGTTATCAATATAGACAATATGATAAGAGTTGGTATGTTTTTAAATTATTTATCATTCATGGAATGAAAGAAGCTGTTAGTTTGTTTCTTACCTTCACATGGCAGCGTAGGCAGGGAACTTGGGAACCTAATGTAAGATACTCTGTTCCGTTCTCCACTTTCCACTGAATTTGACATTGCGTGTTGAGTGGCGGAACTCAACACCGGATTTACCAGAGTAAAGAAATTAATATATTTATTATTTCAAGTGGTGACCGAACCCACAACCTGTTGTGTTAATTATTGGAAAGTAATATTTTCGGTCACGTTTACTTTAATAAGAAACGTAATAAAGTACGAGGACATATTTGACGTTTATACGTTGTCATTAAACATATGTTTTTAGGAATAACGTTAAATTATGTATTTTAGACTCAGATTTATATAATCTGTGGGCAATTTGCATACCCGACTATCATTACTTTCGACTAACCGTCGAAAGTAATGATGTCTTTTTTAATGCGCCAAAACGGCACTAATCATTAATTTCCTCACTCTCACTAAGTTAATCCCTACAGCACTTTAAAATATGAGTAGGGCATACTTTACTAGGTCAGTTAGACTAGACTATTCAACAGATGTTCGTACAAGGTTGATATCGCTTTATTTATAGCCAATGACTTAATATTTTGCACAGGCTTAAGAAGGAGCTTTACAGGATGTTACAAATGTGTAACGAATTGTATCTCATATTACTTTTTATTCACTCTCTCACTCAGCTTCACCATGTATATCCCGCACATGGCAGGGTAGGCAGAGGGAACCTAGTGTTAAGACACTCTGTTCCACTTCGGTTCTCACTTTCCGCCGAACTGGAAGCATTGCGTGGTGAGTGGCGGAACTCAACTGCCTTGTACCAGAGAGAAGAAATGCAAATATGAAATATTCAAATTGAAAATATGAAATGTTTCATTTTCTCGAGTGGGGATCGAACCCACAACCTATCGGTTACAGTCACACGCTTGTGCCGCTGCGCCACAACAGGTCTCAGATATTACTCTTTATTAGCTAATATTCCTTTGTTATCGGAGCGATGAAATTGAAATATTTCATTCGCTCGCGTGGGGATCGAACCCACAACCTGTCTAATATATACATATAATATATATAAGTATCGTACTACTTCATTCATTACTATTTCTTACAACAATAGCTATTATTAACATATACTTTGCTTCTATATTATAATAGTGCAAGTAGGTGCATACAGTATTGCATTGCGTCAAACACGTCTGCATAAACCATTATCGTGCAAATGTATGATAAGCATAGAAAGACAAAGACGTACTTTATCGTTACATTTAAATGTAGGACTAATTTAACATTGGAATATTTTGTGTTAAAAATTAAGTTTCAACTACCAACCAACCCGCGGCTTCGCCCGCTTGAATTACACTAGTTACTAATTTCTACTATTTTCTTGTGCTAATAACAAAATTACTTTTAAAACAATATCTATACATTGAAAACTAACATTTGAGCTCAATTAATACAAAATAAACACAAAATGTTCAGGAAAGATTGCTAAATTGTAATAGTGAAAACTGCATTTATATCTGGTTAGCTGTTTCTAAGATTAGCTCGTACAAACAAACAAAATTAAAATTTTGGGCCCTATTACGTTAATTAGGATGTCGAACAAGAAGTCATGACTTTCGGAGCTCATTTCATAGTTAACCGTCTAACTAATCTAACGTTTCTCTTTTCATTACATCAACATTTTTTACTAAACGTATAAAAATTTGAATGTAACGGGATTTGATCCCGCGTCTGTTGAAAACCGTCCAAGCGCTCGGACCACTAAACCATAGGTTTTTATCGAGCCACTTTTAATATTAATCTAATGTATAATCTATTAATGTTACCTATTTAAGTATTTGAGGCCTGTCGTGGCACAATGGTACAAGCGTGTGTGACTGTAACCGACAGTTTCTGGGTTCGATTTCCACTCGAGGTACAAGGGATAACACGGCGTTGAGTTCCGCCTCAACACGCCATGCCTCAAATTCGGCAGAAAGTGGGGAACGGAAGTGGAACGGAGTGTCTTAACACTAGATTCCCACGTTCCCTCTGCCTACCCTGCCATGTGCGAGATACAGCGTGAAGCAGAGTACTGAGTATTTAAGTATTAACATTAGCTACTCGTAAATAATGTTATTCTAGACCACCATCATGGCCGTTGTATGAAAACATAATTGTTTATCATTGGCCTTGGACGTGGAGCATGTCTGAATTAAAAACAATGTATTACTGAAACATGCATATTTAAATAATACTACGTAGATATGATTGATGATTTGTGAATGTATGAGTAATGTTTTTTTGTTTCATCCCATATGTGAACCTGGGAAACTAATGTAAAGACATACATGGTATGCATGGTATGGCGAGGCTTTGCGTGTTGATTCACGGAACTCTAAATAGCACTGCCTCGTTACCAGAAAGAGGTTTTGAAGTATTTAACATTTTATTTCCACCTAATGGAAACGTCCCCTCTGAAAATAATATAATATTAATTTGATATTCGTAAACTCGTGTTTACAGTCAGGTAAAAGCTTTGTCGTTGCGTCACGATGGCTTAAATAATTGAATAATTTCTATAAAGCCCTCGCAAGCTCGACGATTTATTTTCAACAAGTGATAAATACTATCTCATAAACATGAACCAAATTTCTTATAAAAGTGTGACAATACTTTAAACTGCTCCTATTATATAAAATATGTACGACTAAAATATAAAATTATACTTAACGTTATTCATTTTTGCTATACTTCAGTACATTGCAGCAAAAATGAAATAAGTTGCCTTATTTATTATGCAAGCGCTGTCTACTTTGTATGCAAAGTTAATATTGAAGATGTCTAGACAATTTGTATAATTTTATAGAAAATAAAGTGCATTTAATGGGTTAGAAAAATATATATAATTTTTAAGTTCTCTCGTTATATCATCAGTTACTTTCCAACTGAAAGTAACTGATGATATAACAGAAGGTTGGAGATTTTAAAATAACACAAAAAATGACAAACACACATAAATATCCACCTATATATATATTTTTTTTATAATAGCAACATTGTATGGTAAAAAGATAGCAATAAATTTGCTATATCTAGGATATATATTCATTTATAAATTTAAAAAACGAGGTTAATAACCGCCGAACATGTGTTTTTATCAGCGACCTGGAAACAATAGTCTCGGAAAGTAATTAAAAGAACGTGCCGTAATAGCTTATATTGTTCTTCGGTTGCAACTACTAAAAAAGAATGCTAAAATTAAATTTTTCACCAAGAAAAAATACTCTTTACCAACTTTACAACGGGTTTAGAACTACAGTCTATAAATTAAAAAAATAATACTTTAAGTCCCCATATAAAGTTAATTTGTACTTTTAATTTAATTAATTTAATAAAACATAAATAATGATTGAATATGAAATGTTAAACCAGCAACCAACAGGAATGGTACATAAATACTCATTAAATTAAGTTTTAAGTTTTAATCCTGTGACTTTGTCGAGGCCTCTCGTGGCGCAGCGGCACAAGCGTGTGACTGCAACTGATAAGTGTGGGTTCGGTCCCCACTCGAGGAAATGAAATATTTAATATTATCAATTTAAATATTTAATGTTTTCATTCCCTCGCTCAGGTAGAATGCAAAACGCGGCGTCGAGTTCCGCCATTCAACACGCAATGACTCAAATTCGGCGGAAAGTGGGGGACGGAAGTGGAACGGAGTGTCTTAACACTAGGTTCCCAAGTTCCCTCTGCCTACCCTGCCATGTGCGGGATACAGCGTGAAGCTAAGTGAGTGAGCGAGTCTCTTTGTTCCTTAAATATAAGTCATTATTGCCCATTAATTATATTGACGCCACTGTGACGTATTTGGCACGTATCTGACAGCACATTATGGTTGTGGATTTAAATTACATTCGCGAAACATATATAATGAAAAATATTTATATCTTAATTACTTTGGCAAAATGGTTTCACCCTGAAACACGACTTACTCTAAGATCATAACTAAATCATAAAACAAAGATATGTCGTAAAAAAACCCCTTTAAAGAAATGAAATATTGAATATTGTAATTGTCCTTGTTTTGGTAATGAGGCAAACTGTGGAGTTGGGTTTCGCCACTCAACACGCAATGTCTTAATTTAATATATTTATACAATTTAGCAAAAAGGAGAGAGAGGAAGTGTCTTAACACTAAGTTCTTAAGTTTCCTCTGCCTTCCCTGCTATTTGCGGAACACAGTATAAAAAACAGAAATTATTCAGAATATTTTCCGAACCAATCCCATTAACCTGAAATGCCGGAATACCGTGAGAGTACAGCATCGGAAAATTGGATGTACGATTTGAATGCACTGTCGCCACTCGCCGGGTCGTTAGTGTGTTTTGTTTGAAAAATCTGTGCCTTAGCAAAAAAAACGGCAAGAGTTATGATTTCATTTCCAGATCGATTCAACCGTTTAATATTTTTCTTCGTATTTCACAGAAAATTTATAGTTTGTTGATTCAGTAACAGGTAAATGTAATTAGTAATAGTAATGTATATTATTAGGCTATTTTGTCATTTAAACAAAATATACATATATGTATAACTTAGATTTTATTCAAACATTGTTCGATAAAAAAAATCCACCTTTTGTTACAAAGTGTACAATGTTATTTGAAAGCAACAAGGATTAATATATTTTTTTAATTATTACCTACTACGATTTTTAGTTAATTACTATTAACCAATTAGTACCTCGACGACCAACCTTGACCACAATTGTAGAAACTTAACGTAAATAATACGTATTCTGTCAACTGAAGTAATAATTACTTAATGATAAATAGTAATTCATACATATTTTTTATAGTACCATATTTAAAAATATTTCAGCTAACACCATCTGGTTATTATTATTATTTTAATATAAATATATTAGATTTAATATAATTAAACACAAAATCTAAATTATGATTGTTTGTCTCAGCCTCACGTGGAATTGAGCGTAGAGCGTCAAAATCCATGCCACGCTTTGCTATGTTGCCAGATTGAAAATATTAAATATTTTATTTCCTCTACTGAAGATCGAACCCACACCTGTTGGGTTTACAGCTCGTACGCTTGAGGCACGACTGCCTAAATTAGATTTTAGTCTAAAATATCAATTTATTCTGTGACGGCAAAAAATCTGCGAACGGAACTAAGGAGCTAACTAACTAACCTTTCAAAAAAAGCTAACAAAAGACTTCTGTAAAAGAAGTGAAAATGCCTTCATTAATTTAAAAAAATATATATAATGACTCTAAAAAGCCTAAACTGCCTTAGTTACCAACTGTTTAACTATATATTTTTTTCAGCTTCACGCTGTATCCCGCACATGGCAGGGTAGGCAGAGGGAACTTGGGAATCTAGTGTTAATACACTCCGTTCCACTTCCGTTCCCCACTTTCCGCCGAATTTTTAGGCATAGCGTGTTGAGTGGCGGAACTTAACGCCGTGTTCTTGCCTTGTACCAAAGCGAGGAAATGAAAACATTAAATATTTAAATTGAAAATATTAAATATTTCATTTCCTCGAGTGGGGATCGAACCCACAACTCATCAGTTACAGTCACAAGTTTGTGCCGCTGCGCCACGACAGGCCTATTATACATTTTTATAGGCCACAAAATATATAGTCATGACATTGAAATGGCAGTGTGATAAATAATTGTTCTTATATAGACTAACAAGTGAAGATCGTGATCTACTTACAATAGGAATTCCCATATAAGTATCTAATAAACGCAAGGTCGATCACATGAATTATTATCCACGAATGTGGAATTTTGAGACAGTGAATTTTGAGACAGCCGCACATCAAAATGAATATTTTGATGTGCGGCTGTTACGAAAAAGTAGTTTTTATTTTGCCCTTTTCAAGTTTATTGCTTTGTCTCGTTTTTGTGTTAGTTGTATTTATTAAACTTTATATATTTTAAGATAATATAAAATTGTAACATGGATGTATGTTGAACGCTTTTCGGAAAAAGCGCGGGTTCAAATCTTGCTACGTTTTAAATACGTTTCTTAAAAAGGTATTTTTTTCTTTCCTAAGTGTGGATTATTAAAAAAAAACATAAGTATACTGTTAATCTTAATTCTACTGATTGTACTTAACGTTGAACATATCAGATATTCCGGATCATTGACACAGCACGTACCTGAAACAGACAAAATGTTTATTAAGAAATATATATTTATATTTAACAAGAAAATTCTATAGGTATGATAATTTTTGTACCTATCATATAACAGGGTATACTTAGAGCACCTAACGTTTAGTCATTTATATCTCCTTTTGTCACCAGAACAGATATAATAAGAATATCCAAGAGAATCTTCTCCAAAGAGAAAAAAAAAAAAAAAATAATTATTATATAATTGTAAAGTGAATTTATTTTTTAAGACCAAACGAAAACCATTCTCTAATCTTGATTATAATAAGTCCGCTTGTTAGGTAGTGGAGGGACACAATACTGTTCTGTCTCACCAGATCGGTATGATTTATTCAGGCTGCCTGAGCTTCAATAAACATTTTATTTGGATATCATAAATTTCTACTTATAATTTAGATAATACGCTGAACTTTAAATGTATTTGAATTATTCTTTCTACAATAACTTTTTATTTATATAAGAAAAATGTTTAATATCAAAAAATTTCACGAACAATAATTATATAAAGGACAATATTCTCATACCGTTTTTACAATACACACGTATTACAATGCAATTATTAAGCAAACATCGAATATTTAAACTTAAAAGGGAAGACCAAAACCAATAAAGGATCCGAGGGGTTTCAGAACAAAAAGTGGTATCCCTAAATGGGAAGTAAGACCCATTGATTCATGTGGGAAAGTGGCTGTCCCTTTCTATAGAGCTAAGTACAAGACCGGTTGTCGACACGCTACTCGCAATTCGTAAGAAACGTAAACGCTCAACAAATATAAAAGGCAATTTACCGTAAAATACCGATACCGGGAAAAGAATGTAATGTGAAACGTTTAATGAATATACTCGTAGGTATCTGCACGCAATAATTACAAATATTTTATTGATGTATGCAATATACATATGTCGTGATACATTTTCTTTTATTAAAAAAAACTGGTTTTCAATTGATCCGCTTATCAGTGTTGGCAGTATGAATCAAGTGATAAAACACACTGGTGATAAGACATGGATGTGTTATTTGAAATAAATAATTGATCGATATAAACATAAAATCTGAAATAAATAATTGAAGGATATAAACTCTGATGTAACAGTAAGCAAGAACTCTATTGATTACTCCAATGCATTAAATTCCTATGAGTCTCAATTTAGTACGTTTATTTAGAATTAAAAACTAATAGGTTCAACATTTATTTTAAGTAACTTTCATTGTTCTATACAATAAAAATTTCTTTCGGACTTTCTCCATTACTAGACCATGACGCAATAAACAATATCGTTAAACGTACTCCAATAAACCGTCACAATCAATTTAAGAGCAAAGTAAAGTCTAATGAAGTGGCACTAACTTTTGCGATTAGAGTCACAACCAGCACACTAAGACTTCAGGTCAGACTTTTTGAGAACTGAGCCACGATGGCTTAAGTTTAGATTTATGACTCATTTAAAAAACGATAATATGAGAATGTAGCTTGAATAAACTTGAATAAAAATGTTTAGAATTGGACAATGATTAGGTGTGATGGTTTATCCAGAATCCTAAGCACATGTGCTCAACATGTCAAGTATATAGTTGTTAGTCGATAATCTTCTTTAATTTTAATGTAGTATATATTAATACAAGGAACAGTCTAAGTTTCATCAGAATCATTTGAATAGTTTTGAAACATGGTGAAATTTTCTCGCATTTTATTATAAAGAATGATATCTCAATAATTGACAGATGTTTGGAGTAGAGATGTCACGAATATTCGGCTACTATTTGGTATTCGGCCTATTCAGCTACTTTTTTTAATATTCGGTATTCGGCCGAATACCGAATACCTAATTATGACTAATTTATATATGGTATTATTGTAAAACATATATTATTTAAATTATAAATGGTTCATTTTCAGTCATAAATTGATACTTAAGTACTTAAAATCTGTCAACGGTAAGTTAAGATGAATGAAAATATTTTTGCTGCATTTGTTGATGCAAACGATTACATTTTTCTTCAAAAACTATACCTTCTAAGAATACTCTCGCTGTAGACAGCCAAGACACGATAGATAAAGCTTAGCAAATTTTGTCAGTATTGGATACAATTTTGTGTTTGCTGACCATTATTTGTTAAGGGTCTGCCAACCTATTTAAGCGGACAGTTTTCTAATAAATATCAATCTCTTTTGTCATAGAATTTTTCTCTGAAGTTTTCACTACTTACTTTGCCCGCTTCTCCGTTCTCGTACAAAGTGACTGGGACAAGTAGTACGTAACCTGTCGCGCGCGAAATGCACATGAATCTGCCGAACAATCGGCCGCCGAATATTCGGGCTTCGGCCAAGTACGTAGCCGAATATTCGGTATCGGTATTCGGCCAAATCACTATTCGTGGCATCTCTAATTTGGAGCTCCTTTCATATTATAATAAATTTATAAAAACTTAACTTAACTTCACAACCTATTTTATAACTTTATTAAGTAAAAACAAGAAGATACCGAAGAAATTATTGGCAATAAATTGAAAGCCGCCTGTTCTCGATAGTGAAGATTTTTAGGAATCGATTCAGCTTCCCTACATAATCTCACTCGCAACGTGATGTGAATAATATTCGCTAGGAATTATGGTGTGCCGTTTTTCAAAATGTAATTTTAATATTTGACTCGGTTTAGATAGCATATTGGATGTTGGAACACTTTCGGAATAAGGAAAATGGCGTCGTATGCGTAATTTACGATAGGATTCATCAAATGTTTGATTTAGTTTTTCAGAAATATATATATGTCACTTAATATTCAAGGACTTATGTTACGTTATATTACATATTTATTACATTATGACCTAACCTACAATATTAGCAGTTCTAACTGTAATATTCAAAGGTTATATTTGGTATCCTCACATAACTACAGAAACTGTGTTAATTAATTATGTATTTCTACGGCTTCAACTAAATTGACAAAAGCAATTGCCAGTGCTAACTTATATCTCTGTTTAAAATCAGATTTTGATGCGTAATGAAATATACTCGTCCTTATTTAGGTATTAACAGACGTTCCCTGTGGGTTCATTTTTATTATCGTATAGTGTTTATACTTTAGTCTTAGTCTTGGTAATAGACCTTAAATAATTCCGTAGGGCTAAAAAATCGCTAACTTGCTACTTTTAAACTAACAAATTTTCTATTGAATCAATACCCAACCCATAAAGAAACCAGGTTATATACCTATAACTAACTGTATATTATACGAAAACATTTGAAGTACATTAAAAACTATATCATTATAGTACATAAAATACAATCTACAAAGCAACTAAAGGTTACAGGAATGAAATGTCAATGCGCAGTACTTGAAATGAAATTCCAAGACGTAACCGCAATAAACTGCGCTGGTAACATCACAGCTCGCTCTCGTAGCACACATAAGGAGAATTGTCTTCAGAAATGCTACATATTTAACCTGATTGTTAACAAACGCTTCTTGCTTTAGCGTAGTGTAAGTAATTCTAGTTTGAATATCCATTGCCTCCTTGTGAGAGAATATAGGAAGATAACGTAGACGAAATGCTGCAAAAGCTTTGGAAAAAAAATATAACATAGAATTTATTATACGTTAAAGTATGATTTTGTAGTATATTATTTGTTAAAGAATAAAGTATACAAGGAGTTGTAATTAAACAAGTATTTATGTAAAGTATTATTTTAAGGAAATCTTATTTTTTTAAGAAAACGTAAGAATAAGGATATCTGGGTTATCATAACTAATCTTGTACTATATCAAAAGTCCATAAATTCAAATTCAAATTAAAATATTTTAATTCAAAATAAGAAATTACAAGCTTCGATTTTTGAACGTCAAATAATTTACCACCAGTTCACTAAAGTTACTGCCTCAAACCTGAGAAGAACTGGTGAAAGAAACTCAGTGAGACATGTCTTTTTTTTATTAAAACTACATCATATACCTAATTATGTGACAATGATATATTTGAAATAGCCTGGAGCGAGCATTTTATTCCCAAGGCGTGTTATCATTTATAAAATCGTTAATATGGTAATAACCTTTAACACACAAACGTCTTATCACAACTTTTTTAAAATAGGATTACAGAATTTCCTATAGAAATTAAAAACACTTCGTGGTAAAACTTTAATCACCTATGAAATTAATTCTATGTAAGCATATAAAATATTAAATAAAATATATACAATACATCAAACATGCAAAATCGTGTGTGGTCCGGTACCTACATAAACATATTAAAAAGTTCTTAAAGCTTATGCTATAAAGATCAAAATTTTACAACATAATATAAAAGACAGACCGATATGTAAAATGATCAGCCCTGACCCCATAGCATAGTAGAAAACAATGGCTGGAATTTGAATAGAATACCTGATTAGATTGCATTTTAATAGAGATACCCTTATCTAGTTACTTGAATAAAGAGAAAGGGCCCTCAAGACAATTATATTTAATTAAAAAAAAAAGTTTTTTAAAAAACAAATATAGCAGTAATTGTAATTAAGATAAAGCAGAACGAATTACACAATAATGTGTATTAATTATTAATTTTACAATGCCTCAAATTTGGCGGAAAGTGAGAATCGGAACGGAGTGTTTTAACACCTAGGTTTCCTGTTCCCTCTGCCTACACTGCCCTATGCGGGATTCAGCGTGAAACATCAGGCCTGTATCAGGACGGAAAATGGAGACCCTGCTTTGAGTATTTTTTTAACGACAGTTCCTCTCTTCTGCCTCGATAAGAGAAATTTATATAATTTGATAATTATTATTTGTAATTTCAATAATCACATTTAGATTATTTAACATAATTTAAATAATTCATGAATACAGTAATTCGGTAGTTTGCTATACAACTCAACAATTATCCATCCGCTCCTCGTGAGAATAATGCTATTGGACACCTTACGTATATGATATAATTGTGACATGACAGAAAGAACACGATTTACGATCGAGGGTTCATGTCCTATTTAACTTTAATGTTCTAAACATTTCTTTAATTTAAATTAAATTTGGCGTTGAGCTGCGCCACCCATAAAAACGGTATGTCTAAATTTATATCTAAGTCAAATATATAGCTATAAAAGTATAGTATATAAATAAGGTGTAGAGTGGTTTCAATCACGGGACCAAAGTGTGAGACGCTTAGCAGCATCAGTATGTGAGTGTACAGGTATACTTTCTATTGTTATACGCGATTACGTCACTTTAACATTTTAATTTTTTATGTCGAATTAATAATTAGAAGCACTTACAACATTCATTTAATAACAGCATATATTTTTATAAGGTAAGTAATTAAATTCATGTAAAAAAAAGGTAAAAACAAGTTATCAAAATTTTATCTCTATGTCTTGATATGGGTTATCAAAATTTTATCTCTATCTCTATGTCCTGTTATTAAAAAGTAAAATATAAATTACTAAATTGTATCCATCCAACAAGATTTATCGGATACATCGTCCCAGATTTGTCGGATATCTCATTCAAGGTTCATCAGATTCATCGTTAAGGTGGTTGTTTGTCGGATATCTTATCTCAGGTTTGTCGGATTCATCGTCCAAAGTTTGTCGGATATGTCACCTAAGGTTTGTCGGATACATTGTCAAAGATGTGTCGGATGCCTCGTCTAAAACAATAACACAGGTATATGTATATACCGATGTTATTGTTTTAGAAATACAAAGCAAAATATTTTATATCTACGCATTTAACAAGAACTTGAAAAGGTCAGCGAAATAAGTAGGATTTAAAAATATATATTCACAATAGAATGCAGTGTAGGATTTATCTACTCGTACACGTGTAACGCCTACTTTCGAAAGGATTTTCTTATCATATCTTCAGGCATCTTTCGACTTAGATTCAAAATACCAAAGGAATATCTCGATTGAAATATAAAAAAAGGCCTTCTTTTTTTAGTATTAAAGCCATAACAAATTTCAAATTTGTATTTCCTCTTTTCGTCTATTTTTGAATCATTGCATTTAAATTTACGTAACTTAACACCGTATTTTTTACCTAAATTAGAAAGAAATATTTTCCTAAGTGTAATCGAACATCACAACATGTACGAATAATCTTTATTAAATATCACATGACCGTGATATTTCGCGATACTATGAATCGGAATTTAAACGAACCGCATTCCGCACTCGTCAATAGCATATTCGTGCAATGATGAGTTCGTGTAATTCAAAGCAACTAGATATTTCAGTGTTTTCTCATAGTTATTTAATTGTAGGAAAATCATATTTAAATAGGCTCATTTTGTTTAATTTTATATTGCAGTAAATCTGACGATAGTAAAAAAATAAAAATAACAACACTAAATACTAAGTAAAAAAATGGAATGTGAAAATAAATGGATGCACATACTCGTAGCAGGGTAGGCAAAAGAAATTTGGAAACCAAATTTTAAGACACTTCGTTCTGATCCCTACTTTCGCTGAATTTAAGGCATTGCTTGTTGAGTGGCGGAACCCAACGCCGCGTTATGCCTTGTTACCAGAACGAAAAAATGTAAAAAAATAAATATTTAATTTGAAAATATTAATATCATTTCCTCGAGAGGGGATGAAATCTAAAACCGCAAGCACCACGACAGGCATTTTACTTTTAGTTTTCAAATATTTGACCATTTTCACAGCCATTTTCACAAAAAATACTATATAGAAAATCTTAACGTCGACGAAGCCAAGACAGCGAAGTATTGTTGACACTAAATATACAAAATCATTTTACCGAAAGTCAACATTCCTTATTCTTTTACATCGGAAATAAAAAGACGATAGGCGGATATTGGAAAATGTTGAAGCTTGTATTGTGTGGCAGATGTTTGTTAAAGTTAGATAAACCATTTAGGCCAAAGAAAGTAGTGTTATTTTAACATTTTCCATTTTCTGTTAGAAGCCTAGACTATTTATTGTAAATTATTTTCATTGTTTCAGTTTCTTAGACCAAGCACAGCGTTGAGTTCCGCCATTCAACTCACAATGTACAGAAAATTAGTCTACATGTGGGAAATAAAGCGTTTTACCACTGAACTCCTTCTGCCTTACATGCTATATAAGAAAAAGCGTGCTATAAGAGAAAAAGCGTAAAGCTTCTCGCGTTTTCGCTTAATTAATATATATGTTTTTATAAATTATTACCTAATAGTACAGCAGCAGCGGAACTAGGGTATCTAGGGTCAAGACACTCCGTTCCATTCTCCACTTTTTGCCGATTTTGAGACATTGCATGTTGAGTAGTAGAACTAAACGTCAAACGAATAAATTTAAATATTTAATATTTACATTTTATTTTATTTATACTCCGTTCTACTTCCGTTCCCCAATTACCGCTAAATTTAAGGCATTACGTGTTGAGTGGTGGACCTCAACGCTGCGTTTTGCCTTGTACCAGAGCGAAGAAATAAAAACATTAAATATTTTATTTACTCGAGTGGGGTTTGAACCCACAACCTGTCGGTTACAGTCATACGTTTGTGCCGCTGCGCCACGACAGGCCTCAGTCACATACATTATCAATCACATACATTATCGATATACCAATGTAAATCATATATTAACACCATCAAAACATAATAAATAAACTTATACCGTAAAGTTGCCATAAAGAAGCAGCGGCCATTCATAAAACTCGCCATGAATGAGTTAACGGATACCTACTGGCAAGGTAGCGCGGGGAATTACCGTATAAAGCAGGAATGCAAATCAGTATGAAATACGAAAGTAAGAATTGCCTTGGGATTTTTATTTCTTTTTGTTTTGTTTTGTTTTTTAGCTACGATTAGACAGTTACGATGGTTATAGGTTCAAACCAGAATATAAAAATATTATTTTCTATTTATTCGGAGACCGAAATTCTTTGACCGGATTTCTTTAACATTTTGTTGGCTCTTTCTATCTCTCTATACCTAAAGGTGATCATAAACAATTTTTTTGTATCATCTGCATTTAAGAAGACAGAGAAAATAATATAACTAACATTTCGTTTATTTTTAAGAATATATCCAATTCTACAGTTTAATCTACCAATTTTAAATAAGTTGCGAGCAGGAATAGAACCCATATTCATCGTTTACAATCAGACAGAGAACTACAGCTGCCTCGATCGTCCCTTATACGTAATACCACGTGCATATTAGATTACGATAGCGAGAAGTGCTAGATGGTTAATATTTTATAACGTTTAGGGTGAAACGGGAAAGTATTTCGTTTAATGTTAACAAAAATTACACCCCGGGGACGTTGGTATCGTGCTTAATATCGCATGAAGGTGAACTGTTCGGACTAAAAGATTGAATTTAATCTCCTTATAAGTAGTAGAGAAATTGGGTAGGCAGAGAATATTAAATTAGTGTCAGGACACTCCGTTCCGTTCTCTGCTAATTTGTGGCATTGCGTGTTGAATGGCGGAGCTTAACGCCGCTTGTTATCTTGTTACCAGAGCGAAGGAATAAAATTATTAAATGTTTAATTTCCTCGAGTAGGGATCGAACTCACTACCTGTCACGTTAATAGTCGCTTTAGCCTCTTCACCACGACAGGCCTCTTAAGATACTTATTTTACTTATAGATTAAAACGTGTGATTTTTGTATTCAATAGTAAATGAATTAATTAATGGTTTCGATGAGTCAAATCCCTTTCAGGGGGCAAGCGCGTGACTAACATCCGGCTCGACACATTTTTTCCCAGATATATTTTTCATCTGAAGCGGTAACAGAAATTTAGTAGACAGTAGTTTCTCTCCGCTACTAAAATACAGAATTTTATTACACAAAACAATGAGAACAAATAAATTATAGACAATTTTCATTCATAATAATTCTTATCTTGTTTTAATGTGTGCAATTCATTTTATGATATCGGTCAATGAACCAGCCGAGAAGCAAAGAAACGCAGAATGTCCCAGAGGCGACGATAAGGTGGCTTTGAGATTGGTTAAACATAAACGTTCTTTATAGTAACAAAAATATATAAACTAAGCGACTCTATAGTTTCTTTCTTTATTGCAAAGTTATTGGTAAAATAAAATTATGAATATTGAAATTATTAATAAACACTCGCTCAGCTTCACGCTGTATCCCGCAAGTGGTAGGGTAGGGTAGGCAGAGGGAACTTGGGAACCCAGTGTTAAGACACTCCATTCCACTTCCGTTCCCCACTTTAATAATAAAATTGGTAATAAAAAGATTTCTGACGTGATTGAATTTCAAACATTATTATAATATTCATACAAATAAAGATTAGGAGGCTAATTCTGTATCACTAAGATTAGCACTTCTAGACCATATAGACAAACAAAACGACGATGATCAAAATATATGAATTTATTTATGGGATTCGAACTGACAAGTATTGTAACAGGCTTGCCTTCATTGCACCACAAAGGCCAAATTTTACGCAGAAATTTGCAAATATATAATTTTAGTGAAATTTCCATCTCGAAACGTCTTTCAATGGTTGATTAAATACCATTAATCTCGTAACGTCGGCCTGTCCTTATCTAAATAGGCAGTGAAAACGAAGTACAGCGTTTCGAGTTACTTGATAAACCACTTTCGCGTACATCAGTTGCATGCGATTGCGATTTAATAATAGTTTTTATGACTGCGCAAAAACGTATATAATTGGCCTTTGCATAAGGTCTTTACAAAACACGAACGTAAGGCAACACCATGTTATTTTTTTTTGCCTCTACGCTGAATTCTTAAGTGGCAGGGTAGGCAGAGGGAACTTGGGACCCTAGTTTTTGGATACTCCGTTCCGTTCCCCCCTTTCCGCCGAATTTGATGGTTTGTGTGTTATGTGCCGGAACTCAACACCCAACTCAACTGCCTGGTTACGAGAGCGAAGAAATTAAAACATTAAATATTTGAAAATATTAATTATTTCATTTCCTCGAGCGGGTATTGAACGCCTGTCGCGTTTACGGTTACACATATGTGCCCCTGCGGCTCGAATCTGTCTTTACTATAATTAAGATGTTTAATCCCATACTTTTAACTTGGCGCAAACAAGACTAAGCAATGTTTTATAATTACATACAGGTACTAACTAATCTTTATATAAGCCAAAGCTGGTTACTCCCATTTTGTAATAAAAGTCTACTTCTTTGCTATTTGTTTAGTAACGAAAACTAAAACTGCTTATTTACTAAGTTAAGAAAATTATTTTTTATGTATACAATATGAACTAACAACTTCCTAAGCAAATATGTTTAAAAATGACATACTTTTAATACATACTAAAACTTTTACTTGTGACCCACGAATACCACCACTATACTATAGTAAAAATACAGTACATAAAGGTCAAAAAAATGTTAGCATTTATAAGAAAAGTGCAAATTTCAACATCCAAGAGAAATCGCAGGTAACTCTAGTATTCTGGTGAGTAATAAAACGAGGGAATACGAGAAACGTCGGTGTTTTCAAGAGAATTGCGAAAAATTTAAGATTCTTACTGAAATTACACCCGCATGAGTGTTTTTTTTATGACGCGAAGTGGGAACGCGTGGCCTCTAAGAGAATATTTGCTGAACGCTCCTTTGTTTGCTTTTTGTATAATTTTGTCAATATTTTTCTGTTAACTTATTGGATTTTATATGTTGCGGTACCTATTTCATTTTTAGGATGTATTTTAAAATGACTTAATATTTTTTGTCTGTTTTATCAATAAACAAAAGTTCTGTATAATATGATCTACATTATTATTACTATAAGTTCATTAATTATTTGTTCACGCTGTATCCCGCACATGGCAGGGTAGGCAGAGGGAACTTGGGAACCTAGTGGTAAGACACTCCGTTCCACTTCTGTTCCCCACTTTTCGCCGAATTTGAGGCATTGCGTGTTGAGTGGTGGAACTCAACGCCGCGCTTTGCCTTATTACCAATTAATGCAATTAATTATTAATTTTAATATTAAATATACATTGGGTGAAAGTAATTTATGTAATTTAAAAAAAAATATCAACAAAAAAACCAGATTAGTAAAAAAACATATTATGGCGATATTATCATATTATTTAAAGATTAGATGACGTAAAGATTCAATTAGTAGATGTCGTAAACATAGAAAAAGTGTACAAGAAATGAAAATCGACGCAATAACATTCGTTTCCGCCGCCATTAAGCAGGCTTAATTCGATTTTAATATTCATTCAGTTTTTACCATCACATTTTCTTCAGCTTCCTTTATAAAATATATCTCACTTACTGTAATTTAGATATTTCAAAATGCAAAGAAAAGAAAAAAAGTAAAAGTACCTTCGTAAAATACTGAGGCTGAGTGTACCGCAAAGTGAAACCTAAAGAAGGTTTTTTAAAAGTAGGCATCCCTTTAGTATTTATTAAGAATATTATATATATTTTTTACTTATTTTCATGTAAAAGTTACTACGATGATACATAGTTACTGTAAAATGTAAATTTTGAATTTTTATTTCCATATTTTAATGCTATATTGCTTGCTGTATATATTTAAAATCTTAAATATGCGTATATTATTTAAAATATTTTTAACACCCGGCGTAAAATGGGGCGTTAGAAGCATGGTCTGTTTGTATGACAATACAACTCCTGATTGTATGTACTGATTTAGGTATATATATATATATATATATATAATATATATATATATATATATATATATATATATATATATATATATATATATATATATATATATATATTTAGGTATACCTATATATTTTTTAAAAAGCCTTGTTCATCGTAATGTTTCTTATATTATATATGTTTTATGAATAATTTGGTTATTAGTTGGAGTTACAAGGATGGGTTTATCGTGAAGGTTCTCCAGCTTAATGCACTCTGTTCCCGTTGAGACACTTACGTTTCCCACTTTCCTCTAAATGTGATATATTGCGTGTTGAGTGGCGAAACTCAATGCTTTTTACAATTTATATCATTTTTTATTATTTTAGTAAACTGTACGGAAAAAAACATTACATACAACAGTGTCTACATATACTCTACATAGAACACAAACTAATCAAGAAGTGTATAACTTGTTGCCACCGTGAAAGTGACCATAACGAGTTTGACCGACAACATATCGATGGTGTGAGGAATGACTCACACATTTTCCATTAAAGAAAGGCACGGCATCAAAGAAAATCAATCATTTTACGGTTACTTAACCTTTTATACGCAAAATATACTTAGCTATTGTTTAAAGAAAACTCTGTTTAATGTAAAATACTTGTGAGCCGAGAGAAAGTAATATAATGAAAGTCAAACTTCGGTTGTGAAAAGTAAAATTTTTCGTTGTTTACGCTTGAAGTATTTTCTTATTTATCATATGTTTTGCTTTTTTTTAGTATTGAAAATATCTATATTACCAATACATTGATAATAAATACTGTTATTGAATACTGTTATTGAATATAATGAATATCAATTTTATTTTATAATGTTTGCTTAGAGCGCAGTGCCAGTGTCGTTAATCTGGTATATACTTTCCTGGTGGTACTCGAGGAAATGAAATATTTAATATTTTCAATTTAAATATCTAATGTTCTCATTTCTTCGCTCTGGTAAATACCAGAACGAAAACACGGCAAAGCGTGGACTTCCGCCACTCAACACACAATGTCATAAATTTGGCGGAAAAAAGGGAACGAAACACTAGGTTCCCAAGTTCCCTCTGTATACCTTAATATGTGCGGGGTACAGCGTGAAATGCAAGGAAATGCAATATTGAATATTTTCAATTTAAATATTTAATGTTTTTATTTCTTCGCTCTGGTCAAAGCGCGGCGTTGTGTTACGCCACTCAACACATAACGCGTCAAATTCGGCGGAAAGTGGAGAATGGAAGTGGAACGGAGTGTCTTAACACTAGGTTCCCAGGTTCACTCTGCCTACCCTGCCGTGATCGGAATACAGCGTGAAGCTGAGTAACTATTTAAATCATCACGAATAATAATTATTGAGAAAAACCACACTCATTTTCTACAAAAAAATCACACTCAAATCGATTCATTCATTTATGAGCTATGGTGCCACAGATAAACACACAGACTGACAGACAGACCAAACTTACAAAACCCCATTTTCGGCGTCGCAGGGTAAACAATAGAGTTGTAACAAGTTTATATTTCAAAATTGTATTTTCATGAATATATCTTCAGACAGCCAACTACCATTATTTATTTTTCTTCATTTTCACTTTTTTTTGCTAAGTGATGGAACTCATTGCCGCACTTTGTCTTGTCAGATCGGTCAAATGAAAATATTTACTCAACAAACATACATAGCCCTGCACTATGATACACTCAATTTAAAGTAAATAATTTTATTTGCTAAAAAATACAAATTCAATTATAACCAAAAAGAAATAATAACTCACTTATTATGAACTCTATATTTCATATAAAGAACCACTTTAAAATAATATTTATACCAAAATAAACAAACAGCCGACGTTATAATACATAACATCTGTAAGAACATCGAGTGATTATCGATATTATGTATATAAATAAGGCCGATTGAAAGGCGAATAGAGGTGGATTCTTCTGGAACGCTTTTTTTGTCTTTCATCTTGTGTACGTATTAGCATTGAAAAAGTTTATTATGTAAAGCCATACTGCTTACTCTATATAATATATATGTATATATAACACTCAGCTTCACGCTTTATCCCGCATATAGCAGGGTAGGCAGAGACAGACACTTCGTCCCGTTCTCTACTTTACACCGAATTTGAAGCATTGTGTATTGAGTGGCGAAACTCAACGCCGCGCTTTGCCTTATTACCAGAGCAAAGAAATGAGAACAATAAATATTTACATATGTCAATTTCTCTAATGAGGATTGAACTTACATCCTGTCGATTAAAGTCACATACTTGTGCCGCTGTGATATGTTTAACTTGCTTGTGTCTTTGTCCGTTACATTAATACTAATTTAAGAGTACCTATATATTGAATTTAGATTTTTTGTTATCAAATAATAGATACATGCGAAGAATAAAATTTCTATACATTTAAATATTATATATACCATAGGTCACTTTTAAGTAGAATGTTACAATTTTAGTTGTTAATGCATATTTCAGTAGTGTAGTACTCTCGAGGCTCTCTCCACTTCCTTCAATAAATAAAAAAAGGTTTATGGAATTTGAAATAAATATAACTTCCTGTTACACAATAACCTTTAATTCGCACTAGTCAAAAAATATAAAAAAAATATATA
The DNA here is from genome assembly GCA_019049475.1 of Eueides isabella. NCBI lineage: Eukaryota > Metazoa > Arthropoda > Insecta > Lepidoptera > Nymphalidae > Eueides > Eueides isabella. The sequence continues at coordinate 4,123,856 of CM032394.1, read as the reverse complement.
TATATATATATATATATATATATATATATATATATATATAAAAAAATATATATAACAATGAAATTTGTTAGAACGAATACCTAAAACCTTATCAGGCGCAATTAAGACCAGTTCTTTTGACTTTAGCAAGAATGCTGAATTTTTCTCCGTAGTAAATAAACTTTGCAAGTCGATGCGGCTACTCAGATTACAAGACCGTCATTATGGAGTGTAAATTTGGACGTTAGTATGGAAATGTTCTATTGCAGACGTCTCTTTCTTCTAAATCTTCCACAGGGGACAAGGTCATTGGAAGTCTGTAAGGACATTTGCCTTTATTAGGCTTTACGTTTAAGATCTTAAAGTTTTTGCACGCAAATTTAAAAAAAAACTTAACGAACAAGAACCTCTTAAGATTTTTTTTACATTTTTATCTTAACTAAGAAGTTATTGTACATATATACATTAAATAAAAGTTAATTAAATATTATTTATTGCAAGCAACATAGTTTTTTTAAACAGTAGCCTCATTTAATTCTGTTGCTGTTATTTAATTCTGTTATTTCATTTCGTTTTCTCATTTGTCATGTTCTTATTATACTTATATATATTTTATCTTCGAGAAAATTTGGAAGAAACGTTGGAAAAAGTATAAAAAATATGAAAGTATATCACATATTTACAGCTAATGTTGTCAAAATCAATACATTAGAATACATCAATCTTATAGTTCTCGCTGCTTGAAATATTGTGTGTTGAGTGACGCAACTCAACACCGCCCCAAGTATGAATTGAACTTACGACTATCGCGTTTACAATCTCACGTTTGAGATCAATATAATATACTTATATATGTATATATAATTGATTGTTTCTCTACTGAGTGAATGACTGATAGACAATGCACCATTGAAATATGTACACTGAGTGGAATCCAGAAATCTGTGGCCTCTCTGACCAAGTGCGGGACATAGCGTTAAGCTGAGTGAGTGAGTGAGAAGAGAGAGTAGTAGAACATTACGAGAGGATGTTATATCCAATATTAATAATAGGAACGAGAATAACGTAACCTTTGTGAGCAATGTCATAAGTTTGTGTCTGCAAACAAGATAATTACAGATTCCATTCCCTTACGGTAAAAAAACTACAATTCTCTATTTTACGGTTTAAAGTTGATGCGCAGGGAATTTCTAGCAAATATCTGGGTGAAGACAAGATGTAATAAACTTAACTTAAGTAAACTATGATATTATATCACACTATATAATTATTGCAGTAAACGTACGAGTAAATTTATAGTAATTATATTGATGTTTAAAATATCACTGTCATAATACAGCTGCAAATTAAAACTTTCGTATAGAAGCTGGTTCCATTACATTTTTTTTTGCAGAAACACGTTTTGCTTGAGGCTAGGACAAATTAAAGAGCCGTCAGAGAATTTGCAAAATTACAGTAGAAACTGAGAAATTTCCTCAATTTTCCGTTTTTTACATTTGAATTCTTCATTAAGGCAGATAAAATTTCAAAGAAACATAATTCTGGATGCTTTCGTGACGCAAACTACTAATATGCGACAGTAAACACGACTGGGTGTTAGTCCGAATAACACTTCTGAAATATGCCTGATGTGTTTAAACAAAATACAGCGTTGAGTACCGCCATTTCTATCCACTTTTCTCACTAAAATAAAAGAGATGCAAGCAGAAAAAATACAACAACGTCAACGGTAATTCATAATTGCACAAGTATAGGGACATCTATTAATAATTATTTCTTAGTAAAATAAAATGCCAATGTTCACCTCTACTTAGTAAAACTTATTTGTTTCTAATATCAAGTTGTCATGTCTAATAAGATTGTATTTACTCATACTCATACTCAGCTTCACGCTGTATCACGCACAAGGAAGGGAACTTGGGAACCTAGTGTTAAGACACTCCGTTCAGTTCCTCACTTTCCGCCGAATTTGACACATTACACTTTGAGTGGCGGAACAGAACGCCGCGCTTTGCCTTGTTACTAAAGCGAATAAATTAAAACATGAAATATTTAAATTAACAATATTAAATATTTAATTTCCTCGAGTGGTGATAGAACCCACAACCCGTACGCGTTTAGTCACACGCTCTACTCCTGCGCCACGGCAAGCTTCTTTTCTAACATTTATTTAGTGAATAAAGCATTATATTATTATTATTATTAACAATTATTACTATTAACGATAAACAATATTTCAATAATTTTATAAATAATAATGAAATCAATTGTTTAATCATCAATAAATAACTTATCTTTATGTAAAAGTGTAATAGCCCTGACCTACAGCTATACGGGTCTTACCCGTATTAAGGGACTGTTATTATGGTGTTCATTTGAGCGTTAGTGAGGTCTACATTAAATTGTGATTGATCGTACACCGAAGGCCGTAACGATTGACCCCTGATAGACGCGAAGTAGTTTTATTGGGGAAAAAATTAAAGCTAGCATTATAACAATTTATAAAGCAAATAAATTGTTATAATTTTGTCCCTTTTTTTGAATTTGAGCCATTGCGTGTTGAGTGGCGAAACTCCACGCCGCCCTTTGCCTAGTCCTACAACCTGTTTGCGTGTGGTAGAGTCACGTTGCCAGTAATGGCAACACGCATGGGCAGACTCGACCGGATTATTACCACCCCCGGCATTTAAGACCGGCGTTAAGTAGTGGCTTTGGCCACTGCGTTGCGCATTAGGTAATGCCGGGCCCCGGTGCCCTTCCAATTTAAAGGACGGCAACGCTCCTGTAGCTCCTCTGGAGTTACGCGGGGCCGTGGGCGACGGTGATCACTTACCATCAGGTGACCCGTACGCTCGTTTGCTGTCTCTTCCATAAAAAAAAAACAAAAATGTCATTTACATTCGCACGCTTGTTCCGCAGCGCCACGACAAGCCTCATTTACATTCTTTTTCTGTAATTAATTACTAATATTACTTGTATACAAAAAAATATGATATTAAATTAACAGTTAAACAGAATTTGAAAAAAAAAAACGTGATACTCTATTTGTAAAGTGTGATTTTAATGCAATAATAATATTATGATAATTGTATTGATTAGTTACGGTCGGCTATAGAAGAGGTCGCACGTTCAATTTATAAAAAAGTTAGTTTAGTTCAGTTTTTGTGTATTTTTATTGTTTGTATATATTTTCATGGACAGTATTTGCATTAAGAGAAGTAAACGTGACAATAAATAAATAAACAATTCTTATAATAATCAAATTAATACAATATATAATAAAAATATGAGAATACTTTGAAACAAAAACAAAACCGTTATATATCACAAGTGTTTTTCATACTTCCGTTATTTAGATATATGCGCTCGTAATGTGACACTAATGGCGTTGCCGCATTGCGATTTAAATTTTTATCTTACATGTATATACAATATGTAAGTACATTTTAAATATATTTACATAATTTATATATATTTCTTATTTGTAACCCAGTGAGTAAGCACTTATCGTGAGGGAACCGAATTACTTTTAAAATTTAAGCTTTTTAAATTGAAAGTTAGCTCAACCGTAGCGCTTTCGAAACTTACTTGAAATGTGCTTGCACCCCAGAATTATCGCTGACAGAAAAATTAAATTAAAAAAAAAAACAGATACAAATATTAGTTCACAGCTAAAGTTAAAGAAATATCTTTAGATGCAAAGATGGATTTTATGAGTACCGCTAGATAAAAATATTTGCAGCACTATATCCCACATCATTATAGCTGTATAGAAAGAGAACAGTGTCAGGAAACTCCATTCCTCCTTTTTCGCCAGAATTGGTCAAATTGTACAAATCAGGTTGTGTTTTAAGCGTTTTGTATTGTTTAAGTGATTTATTTTCCCAAACAAACAACCAGTACATTAATTTATAGTTAGATAACATTTTTTAATGTCAAGTTTACGTAATTTTGTAATGATTTACAATTTTCTTACGACAAATCGTTCTTTTATTTTTATATTGTAGACATTGCGTACAGTACGGTTAATGAACCTTGGCTGTCATGTACTTAGAATTTCTGAACTTTTGCGCATTCTTCACTGGTATGAAAATCAGTAAGAAAGATCGTAAAATAAAATATTGCGGAGCCATTTTTAGCTAACTACAGCGGCCACGACTTGTTGACATTATTGTACTGTGGGGTAAAACCAAATTCAAACATTACTGATAATTCTTAATATGTAAACAAGGGGCGCTGCTAACTATTTGATACAACAAGGGTGGTTATACAGATAAGCAAATTTATAGCAATATAAATTTTTTAATCCACAGAGTGTCATTATTTTATCTATTTGACGTAAAGTTAGATTCACGTACTAATATTTTTGTGCAATATATGTTTTTTTCTTATTATTTATTATCAATAGATTCATTAGGTATTTACATCATTCTATGCCTTTACTTATTTTTTGATGATAATTAGATACTATAAAAGTTATCCCAATACAAATCTATACTAATAATAAATCTGTAACCGATCTCTGTCTGTGACTTGGAAGATTTATGGAAAATATCTTATATGGGACGTTTATTAAACTAGTTATTTGGTAATAGTGATTTTTAAAATTTTTGATTGTTGGTCTGTGCGCTTGTACGCGCTAATCTCAGGAACGGCCAACCAGATTTAAATGCGGTTTTTATTTTTATATTGTACCTACTTTTCCTCAAAATTTTGTGTTTGTTTTATAAAATTTGGTAATAATTTCAAATATTAAGTTCAACAAAATTGCTAAAAACTTTCGATTCACTAAGCTTAAATTTTAGATATTGTCTTAAAAGTGATAAAATGGAAGAGACGGCAAACGAACGTACGGGTCACCTGGTGGTAAGTGATCACCGTCGCTTACGGCCCCGTGTAACTCCAGAGGAGCTACAGGAGCGTTGCCGTCTTTTAAGATGGATGGGCACCGGGGCCCGGCATCACCTAATGCGAAACGCAATGGCCAAAGCCACTACTTAACGCCGGTCTTAAATACCGGGGGTGGTAACGATCCGGTCGAGTCGGTCGTCTTAAAAGTGATAATGTTATTAGCACAAGAACGTAGCTGAAATTAGTTAATAAAATAGTATAATTCAAGGAGACGACGCGGAAGGCGGCCCTAGTCATATAATTCAAATATATTCTTTAAGCTTCACGCTGTATCCTGCACAAGGCAGGGTAGGTAGCGGGAGGGTTCGACCTCTGTTCGCCACTTTCCGCCGAGTTGGGTGCCGGAACTCAACGCCGCGCTTTGCTTTAACAGAGCGAAGAAATGAAACATTAAATATTTTAAATTGAAAATATAAAATATTTCATTCCCTAGACTAGGGGTCGAACCCAGAACCTGTCGATTACAGTCACACGCTTGTGCCGCTGCGCCACGATAGGCCTTATTTATGCAAAACGATCATTAACTTAACTTATAAGCATTGTATAGTAATAATACAAAAAAAAAAACAGACTAAAACATCATGATTACGAACAGTTTAAGTTAGCCAAGTAATAAAGTAAATAAACAACGGTAATTATCTCGGTAATATACTAATCGCAAGGTGTGGCGGGCGTGGTGCCCTACTTTTTGGTATCTCGCGGAACATTGTTTTTAATATGTCCACTAAAGTGATGATAGAATTAGTTATTTTTTGAAGTGGAACGGAGTGTCTTTACACTAGGTTCCCGGGTTCCCTCTGCCTACCCTGCCTCGTGCGGGATACAGCGTGAAGCTGAGTAGAGTAGTTGATGGTTACGATTAAGTTAAGTTACGAGTAGTTCGATTTCAGATTGTAAATCGAGCTCAGTGTCGTGCCATTGGAGAGGCCTATGTCCAGCAGTGGACAAGTATAGGCTGATGATGAAGTTCAATTTGCACACACACATTCGTATTATATAGTAAGTATGAGATATATTATATAATATTTTATTCGGCTTCACGCTGTATCCCGCACGTGGCAGGGTAGGCAGAGGGAACTTGGGAACTTAGTGTTAAGACACTCCGTTCCACTTTCGTTCCCCACTTTCCGCCTAATTTGAGGCAATGCGTGTTGGGTGGCGGAATTAATTAGTACCAGAGCGAAAAAATAAAAACATTAAACCATTCATTTCTTCGAGTGGGGATCGAACCCACTACCTGCCAGTTACAGTCACAAGCATGTATCGCTGCTAGGTAAGTTTCTTCAAATAAAAAGAAAATTAAAAATGTATTGATTGATTAAAAAATTAACGACTATGTCAATTTACTCATTCTAATAAAATTAAATAGTATTTATGAGATTCCTTTACATTTATTTTACAGAAAAAAAAAAATACCTATATGTGTCGTTGACATGTATCCTGGCCTTGTTTTTTTTTTTAAATATATGACGAAAACATAAAAATAGTTATATCCGATTCATATTATAAATATATACATATGTATGATATCACTTTCACTTTACCTACCTTTCATCAATCGCGTCGAGCTTGTCAGTGGACCGGTTGACTTGAAAGTGTACCCAAAAGTTGTGACATAGTCTTACTTTATGACTTTAATTTGTAAATGAATATTAAATATGAATCCTGTTGTGGCGCAGGCACAAGCGTGTGACTGTAAACGCGAGAGGTTGCGGATTCGATTCCCACGGAAATGAAATATTTTATATTTTCTATTTAAATATTAAATGTTTTGAATGATTTGCTCTGGTAGCAAAGCGCGGCGTTGAATTCCGCCGCTTAAAAATTACAATGGAAAGTGGGGAACGGAACAGAGTGTCTTAATAATAGGTTCCCAAGTTCCCTCATCCTACCCTACCATGTGCGGGATAGAGCGTGAAGCTGAAAAAAAAAATATGTAAAGCACTCTGGTATTTTCGATACATTTAAAGTTTATAATATTGAGGTAATGTAAACGGAAATATATTTCCTATGAAAAAAAGCCATGTTAATTTCTAAATAATTGTGCTAGGAAGTTGTCAAATTAAATTGACCTTAAACTATTAACATTGACTAAGTTGTAAACATAAGCTTTCTCCGGCAAATTTATCTTTAATTTGATTTTATTTTAGCGCATACTAGATTATTTTATCTGAATATCTAATTCAGATAAAATAATCTATTGTGCGCTACATTAAATGTCAAGAGGTAACTAGAGTCCATCATATAATTGACACTTTAAGAAAAACAATGGATTTTTCCAAATATCAAATATAAAATTAACTTTAAAAAAAATTAAATAAAAAAAAACAATCACGACAAACTTATTTCGATAATCCAAACAAATTAAAACGCAATCCGCCCAAGCGCTTGTATTTGCAAAACACCACAATAGCGAGCAGCTCTACGTACTCTATTTGCAGCGGTTAATGACCCTTATCGTCTCTATCAGGTAAATATTTACCCCGAAACAGACGCTCCCTTGATACTTCCCGTTACAATGTTCGGGGGAATTTGGGAATTTCCACTTAGTTACTTTAATAATGAAAACGATTTTTGGTCTGAAATGTTTGATAATCTCATTTTTTTTTGTTGCAATTCATACAGAAACCATTGTATGGTATGTGATATTTTAAGACGAGCAGTAAATTTATATAGTTTCATGTAATTATTTGTTTATGAAAAGCAGATCTGTCTTGGCGATGGGACACAAGCATGTGACTGTAAACACGATAAGTTGTGGGTTCGATCCCCACTCGAGGGAATCAAATATTCAATACTTTCAAATAATTAATGTTTTCGTTTGTTGTTCTCCACTTTTCGCTAAATTATCTATTGAGTGATGCAACCCAATAATGCCGAGCTTAGCCTTATTACCAGAGGAAAGAAATGAAATTATGAAATATTTTATTTCCTCGAGTGGAGAACGAACACACAACCAGTAGCGTTTAAAGACGCACTCTTGTGCCTCTGCGCCATCACAACCTCTAATTTTGGTATTTAAGTAGTATTATTTCTATAACAGCATGTATGTTTATATTTTTTAAATCATACATAGTTATATGTACTAAGTATAAGAAAAGTGTACCAAGCAGAATCTATTTCAATCGCCCTTAATGGTTTGCCGTCAAAAATAACGTTCCAGTTAGAAGGTGTAAACACTAAAAATACGATGTCACTCCTAATTTTCATATAAAATAACCTCTATCGCATATTCATTTATTTACGAGTATTATGGGGTGGGTCCATGTCTATATTAAATATACATACTCGTATATATCTAACGGAACAGACTTAACCTTCAGGTTCCCAAGTTCCCTTTGCAGACTTAACATTAGGTTCCCAAGTTCCCTTTGCTTGCCATATGCCATATTCAGCATAAAAATATGCATTTATGCAATAAAATGTATCAATTATTAGAAAATGGACGGCAAATGACTACTAGCCTCGCCTGTTGTATTGGTGAAACCTCAATAATTACTGTTAAGACAACAAAAATGTTATATCCAAATATTATTTATTTATTTCTTTTAAAATACATTGATTTATAGCTGTTTCAATGTAAGCAAGGTGCTTACTTTTGCTCGAAATAATCATAAAGCCTTCACAATAACTGTAAACGAGCGTCACAAAATTACTATTACACTAATTAACATTCAGAAATAAAACCAAATTTGAATGTAGTAGCTATAAATAAAAAATACGGTACATTGAGCAATAAACGCAGATTACAAGGGTCTCCCTTATCTGCAATTCCAGAGCTTCGATTCGGCAAGGGTTGTGAAATCTAAATGTGTGTGAGACGACGAATATTTCTGTCGTACAATTATGAATAGTTTTAGTACAGAAGTTACAATGAAACTTGTATGTTTGTATTTGTTGTATTTTAATTTTATTAGCTTTATATTTAAATGAAAATGGTAGAGTAAGTAAATGGTAAAGTAAGTAAGTGTAGAGTAACTAAGTAAGTGATTTTAATATTATTAAACAGTCTGGGCGGCAGAGAGAAAGACACTCCGTTCACCATTTTCCGTCCAATGTTCTTTGAGACTTTGCATGTTGACTTAATGGCGCTATATTGCCAGAACGAAAAAAATAATACAATTAATTTCTCTGAGTTGGAATTGAACCTGTAAACTTTGTGTTTAAACTTCAAACTTGACTTCATGAAATATACATATATGGATATATGTAGGTATCAAATAGAAAATATTGTCCGATTTCTATAACTAATTTTAAATAATTTTATATTTCCTCCCCGTAAAAAAATAAATATTTATGTAGTATATCACTGTATGAATATTTTAATATATCTAATAAATACGTTAAATTATTCACGATATGTAAAATTAATCGATTACATATCGATCGCTATACAACTAAGGACGTTTTAATTACAAGACAATTAAATAGAAAAACATATTCACATTTAGATCGAGTTTTACCATTTTTGTAAATTACAGAAATGGTGATAGTCCTTATTTAGAAATGACGGTATTTTAATAGAATTTCTTATTTCTAGTACAGGGGTCATCATGTTCTAAATGCTAGTAGCGAACAGGAAACGACCGCATTTCGCACTCAACGACTTAGACTATTAGGCTGGACGTCTGTCCACGAGCGTATAACATTGAGCTATATTTCCATCGTAACATTTTATTTCGGTTGGTATTTGTTTTTTGTTTATCTTGTGTATATATCTATCATTAAAAATATGGCAATATTTAATAGTTATACTAATGTTAATGAAGTTAAACATATCTTTTATTTAAAACTATTTTTCTACAATTAAAATTGATATTTGAGGCCAGTCATGGCGCGTGACAAGCGTGTGACTGTAAATGACAGATTGTGGGTTCGATCTCCACATGAAGAAATGAAATATTTTCAATTTAAATATTTAATGTATGGAAACATTCTTTCGTCTGGTTACAAGACAAAGCCCAGAGTTGGGTTCCGCCACTCAACACACAATGCCTTAAATTCGGCGGAAAGTAGGGAACGGAAATCAAACGGAGTGTGTTAACACTAGGTTCCCAAGTTTTAATAATAACATTTGTTTCTTTTTTTTTTCTTGAGCTTCACTCTGTATCCCGCACAATGCAGGCTAAGCAGAGGGAACCTAGGAACCTAGTGTTAAGACAGGAAAAGAAGAATGTAACAGACGCTCCGTTACATTCTTCTTTTCCTGTCGAATTTGAGGCTTTGCGTGAAAAATGGCGGAACTTAACGCCGCGCTTTACTTTGTTACCAGAGGTGAAATTAAAATATTAAATAATTGATTTCCTTGGAGTAAGGATCAAAGTCACAACCCGTCGTGTTTACAATCTCACTCTTGTGTCCCTATTCTATTGCAGGCCTCATGTACATGTACAAAAAAAAACAATAATGTACCAAAATTTATTTACTTTAACCAGTCCAAGTCCAAGAAAAACATTGACCATATAATTATTCTCAGAAAACTATTGCGTGACTGGTTAATACAACTAGCAAGTTTCCTCAACGATATAGGAATTTCCCACAAATTTATCGCATTTCAATCTACATTTAAAACTAATATGTGCTATATGTGCTATTAGTTTACATGCATTCTTGTAAATTAAAAATTATTACTAAACTTAAATTTAAATTTAAGGCTTTTTAAATTTAAGTTTAGTATTTTCTGTCCTAAGTGTGGATTAACACTTTAAAACAGTAAAAATATTAAAAATTATTGTTTTTTTCTATGCCTTAATTAACTTTGCTCACTTTACCCTACAAAAATGGCCGGTTAGTTTCTTTTAGGTAGTTTTAGTTTTAGCCATTCTAAAACTAAATGTACCTGAAAGAAAGTAACGGGTCCTGTTTGTTGAAATAATTTTATTTTAAATACAGTAAATAATATATAAAAATCGCAGGGTTAAAAACAATTATAATAAGGCTCAATTATTTTCAATATCTCATGACTGGGGAAAAATATATAAAATATATCAAATAGGTAAAATATTTGCGGCGTTGAGTTCCGCTATTTAATATACATTGCTTGTGGCATTTCCGCTGAAAGTGGAAACGGAACTGTGTGTCTTAACATTAGGTTCCAAAGTTCCCTCTGCCGAACCTGCCATGTTCGGGATACAGTGTAAAGCAAATAAATGAACACGCTTAATATAAAATACTAACCCTTAACAAATTACATACTTTATAATTATTTATAGCCTGACAACTAAAAATTTAAATCTTGGCCCACTTTTATTTAAAAATAGCTGTCAAAAAGACGACTGTTAGATAACCTTCTTGTACAATAAAAATAAACATCTGTTTATTTACAACGCTGCGATACTCAGGTTTCTTTGCCAAAACCTTGAAAGCTTTATTCTTTTCAGTTAAAAACAAAACGTTAATTTAAACAATGGAAAAGTATTACAGTAGTTAAAGTAAGCTCAGCCTAGTTAAATAAGCTTTTTCAAACTTATTTTGGCTCATATGTTCTTAATAGTCAATTTATGATACAAGAAAGTTTGAAAGTATTTTTTTTAATAATATATATTAATTGATTTATACAGGAGCAGAACAAATTGAACTGAAATGAACAGAACAAACTCAACTGAATTACGTATTTCAGAGAAATCCTAAAGTTCGTTTACGTTTTAAATTAATTATAAGGCCAACAAAGTTATAGATTTTCAGCGTCAGAATCACGATCACGATTCTTGGAAAACTTTTCTCATTAAAAATTAAAAAATAATGTTTAATTAATGAATACAACCAATAAAAAAATAAAAAACTTTACGTCATTTTGATTGTTATTATGATCGATGGTCACAAGTTCACTTAGATATATTTCTTTATGTGCAATATGTACATTAAATGTCTCGAGATAACAAGGTATAATATTTGTATTTTATGTATATAAAGTATCTATACATATCATAAATCTGTAACTGATCACTAGAAGATATATATAAAAAAATATTGTCTCGTCGCTAATATCAGAAACGGCTAACCAGATTAAAATGCACAATTATACACTACAACATTTCGGCAACTTTCCATCAACATATAATATTTAAAATATTAAGTTGCAGATAAAATTGCTACAACATTTTTATTAATTTACCGTTACATTACATTACAATGTATATCAAAGTAAAAGTGATGATAATATAAAGACTACAAACAACTTAGTTTAAATAAGTAAAAAAAAATATGTAATTCAAGCTGACGAAGCCGCTAAGTACTATAAGTAATATTAAGTACTATATATAATGTAGACATTAATTACGTCCGAATGTAAAATATTTATATGAAGCAAGATACTTCTGAATAATTCATTAATCGTAAACTAAAAGGGATCTGTATCGAAATACTTATCGCCCTTGTATGGTAGCAATTTAGTAAGCTGCACAATTCTCTATACGGCTCTAATCTATATGGACATGGATATTTGTTTGAATGTTTGTACGAAATTATCAAGACCAATGTGATGAAAGTTCATATAAAATATGTGACCTACCGGTGTGAATACTTTCCTTGGGAGCCGGAATATTTGTTATATTAGTATTGAGGTTTAACGTGGCGAAGAGAGATATTTATACAAAATTCAACCTTGAATGTTACAACAAAAATTTTAAACAATGATTATCGTCTACTTACTAACTAATTATTATCGTCATACAAACTTTGTGGCCTGTCGTGGCGTAGAGGCATAAGCGTTCGACTGTAAACGAGACAGATTGTGGCTTCGATTCCTACTCAAGGAAATGAAAATTTTATCATTGAGATTTCTTCGCTCTGGTGACAAGGGCCAAGCGCCGTGTTAAGTCACTCAACATATAATTCCTCTAATTAGGCGAACAATTTAGGCGAAAGTGGTAAACGGAAGTATTTTGAGGAGTGTTTTAACACAAGGTTCCCAAGTTCCTACTACCTACCCTGCTAAGTGCGGAATGCACCATGGGGCTGAACAGTATTACCAGACGACAACAACTTCTCTCTGCCCACTGACTTAACATAACCGTCAAGCGTAAAGAAAAAACATATCGATTTTTTACAATTTATCAAACGGATATAGGTACTACATAATACTATCATCTCTGTAGTAAAATATAATAAAAATACTAATTTACAAGCCCAAGTTTCATGTTGTAGAAGTAATTAAATTCACCAAAATCACATGTTGTAACACAAATCCGACAAATTACGTGTAACAGTGTTTTGTAAAACCTCGGAAACAAATTTGCAATCAAACTACGAAACAACTACAACAACAAACTACTGTTCGAAGCTTTCGAAACTTTATCAGATCTAACATTATACCAACCAAAAATACCAACATTATATAGCAAAATATATATATTTCCTATTTTTAAAGTGTTCATCTATCCGTAGGAAAAGAAAATCCCGTATCTCTTGGAAACCGTAAAAGCATATTCGTTTACGTTTTTTTTTTTAAGGATTATATGCGGGGGCATAAAACAAAACAAACAAGAAGTGCTTAAACACTCCGTCCTCCATTGTCCGCCAATTCTCGGACAGTTCTCGAAAATATCGAATAATTGCGTACAAAATATTTTAAAATGACCTGCGGATTTTCTTTTAAAGGTAATTGGTTAAATTAAAGCGAAAAAGGCATGGACTCTTTAATTATGAAGTAACGACGTATTCTATAAATAACCAGGCGTGTTCTTTAAATTGCCTCAGTAAACATCTTAAATTTGGTGCGAAGTGGTTTTTTTATAAGTTTAAAATGTATGGCAACTGCACCGGTCGAGGCACTTGGCACTTTATATATATATATATATATATATATATATATATATATATATATATATATATATATATATATATATATATATATATATATATATAATGTGTTAATTTTATGTAAAGTGCTCTTGAATGTAGTGCATACTGTAAGTAGTTGTTTATTATACTTTCCATCAAAACTTTATCTCCATTTTATTTTTATTCAGAATAGTAAATAAAAATCCACGAAAATTTTAATATAAAATAATTAAGATTTTACAAAACATAAAGCGATTAAACATGTTGCTTAGCTTCCGCGAAGCACCAGGAAGTCCTTAATGTGGACATAATTTAATAACCCAATGGGAATATATTATGATAGTAGATTGGCTGATTAGCGTTAATTAACGCGTTGTGTTCGATATACACATACGTACATAAATACTACAGGCCTGTCGTAGCGTAGTGGCACAAGCGTGTGACTAACCGACAGGTTGTGGGTTCGATCCCCACTCAAGGAAATGAAATATTTAATATTTTCAATTTGAAATATTTAATGTATCATTTCATCGCTCTGGTAATAAGGCAAAGCGCGGCGTTGAGTTCCGCCACTCAACACGCAATTGCCTCAAATTCGGTGGAAAGTAGGTAACGGAAGTGGAACGGAGTGTCTTAACACTAGGTTCCCATGTTGCCTCTGCCTACCCTGCCATGTGTGGGATACAGTGTGAAGCTAAATAAGTAAGTAAGTACATAAATACATAATTATTATATGTTATGAGAATTCAATTAGACTATGGTAACAGTAGTTTCCTTTTTTTCTTATCTTTAAAATGTCAATCCACACTTGGGAAAGAAAAATACTTATTTAGAAAACGTATCGGAACTTAGAATCGCACTTCTTGGAAGCTATACGTTCACATTCTCGGGCGAATTCTATGAGGCATGGGTTCAAATCCTGCTAAGGTAAAGTTTTTAAACGTTTTCTAAATAAGTAATCGTAATATCGTTTTTTCAAATGACTTATTTTTAACAATATAATTTACAAAATCGAAACCGAATTACTTCAAAAAATGGTTAAATAGATTAACAACAAAAACTATACTTATTAAATATAATTTAATCATTTTATAGAAAAAATATGTGTAGAAAACTAAGATTATTAAAGATAAGAGTATCAGAGATAAGAGTATCTCTATATATAGAGTAGAGTCTCTACTTTATAATATTTTGGGTATCTTGTCGTCATATAAATATCAAAAGGTTCAAATGTTTAAATTATTATATGTAATCTTTTATATAGATTTATTAGTTTATCGTTCAGGCCACTATCACTAACACACTGTCTTTAAATTTAAAACACTATCATCCCTATAATGTTAGGTAATTAGTTACTATCACAGTCAAAGTAATGATGACTTGTAAAGAAGCAGGAAACACGCTAATGCAGGAATAGTTATGTTAAATGTGATAGCGAGACATGAGATTAGTAATAGCACTTGAGTACTTAATAAATAATTTAAAAGTATATGAGTAAACAAGAGTCTATTTACAGAACGTATATACATATTATGTATATGTAAATTCATTCGTTATCGTGGAATAGCTTATCATGGACGTTCACGCTATGGGCAAGTTGTCAAGTTTACGCTGTATCTCGCACACGTATGGGAACCCAGTATTGAGATACTTCTTTCTCATTCACTTTCCACTATGGAAAATTATGGACTAATAAAATATACTAAATAAATGACGTGACATGACCGTCAAATTAAGCTGTCGTGGTTGGGACTGTGCTAAACTGTAAACGCATCAATTGTAGCTTCGATTCCCACTCCAGGGGAACCTCCAAATTATTAATATCTTCAGCGGGAGCGCCAGCAAACCAGCTTAAGCCTTTTGACTCGGTCCAACGGAGAACTATGAGACTTGTCGACAATCTTATACTTAGGAGAGGTATCGGGCCGTAAGCCTAAGAAGATATTTTGCATCCTTGAGCGTACTCTACCGTATAATGCCCATGGCCATTATTAACCACAGCACCGCGCGCCATCGACAGAGAGTATCGACGGTCACACGTTGGAAATTAAATGGTCCCGGTCACAGTTTCAGAGTAATTTTCTCCCACGGATTTTTCTCCATTCGATTGTTGAATGAACTCCATGTCGAGGTCTTCCCAGTCAGCTAAAGTCCCCATACTTTAGCTGACTTCTTCAAGAGGCAAGTAAATTGCTTTTTAAGGGTTTATTAGGGTCGGTGTGGCAAGAGTCCATAGGCCATGGTTATCACTTACATCAGGTGGGCCCTGTCCTTTTTTGCCACCAACGTGGTATAAAAAATATCTTCTTTGTTAAGGTGCTATACGGGATAAAATAATAGAAACTATATCAAAATAAGTATCCCTTTTTAGGTTAACGAACAGTTCTTCAATATATTCCTTAGATCAGACTATCCAGTTTTGATAACTGTTTAAATCTTACTATGAAAGTCTATAATGAGCGATTTTACATACATCTGGAGACGAGCCAAGACGTCGGTGTTGATTTAAAATCTTTAAGCTGCTAATAAATCTTCAAAGCTTGCCTGTCGATTGGAATTATTCATTCGGCCATTTGGATATGCTTCACAATTTAGCAAAAAGTTATCTTGCGTTTACGGCGCTAGTGTTTAAATACCTTACAAAAATAATATTCATGTACTCGTATGTACTATAGTTATGTAACGTATAAGCATACCAATATAAAATTGTATATAACTCTTTCTATTTAACCCATAATCAGCACTCGAACAGATGTTTTAAACGATTATCATAATTGAATGTGATAAACGTTTTTTTATTAAGTAACTAGCGACGCGCCCGCGGCTTCTGAAAACTTAAATTTCAGCTAATTCTAAAAAGCAGCTTAATATTTTAAATTGATATTACTTTTTTTATTTTATTTCAGCTTCACGCTGTATACCGTACGAGGCAGGATAGGCAGAGGGAACCCGGGAACCTAGTGTTAAGACACTCCGTTCCACTTCTGTTCCCCACTTTTTGCCGAATTTGAGGCTTTGCGTGTTGAGTGGCGGAACACAACGCCGCGCTTTGCCTTATTACCAGAGCGAAAAAATGAAACATTAAATATTTAAATTGAAAATATTAAATATTTCATTTCCTCGACCGGGGACCGAACCCAGAACCTGTCGGTTACAGTCACATGGTTGTCCTGCTGCGCCAAGACACGCCTCCTACTTTTTTTTATTAACCTATTTAAATAAAACAAACACAAGCTTGCCCAAATAGTGACACACCAAACACACAGTTGTACAGTTGTTGTGTACATACGCACAAATAAACAGAATATTTAAAAAAAAATGTCTATTTTGGGCCTTATTTCAGGAATAAATGTCCCTTTTAAGATTTTTTTTAATACATCTTCCACGTATAAACGCTGATCAGTTACAGATTTACTATAAGTATAGATAAAACAAAATAAAAACATATACACAAATTATAATAACCATATAGTTTTACTAGAATCTGTTTCACAAACGACACTAATCATATCAACAATTGAAACAACAAAGAACATGATGAGTAAGAGCCCTAAATAACTTCATTTCATCAAGTGATCGTATGAAGGGCATTGTTTACGTCCTTTTTACTAGAGACGCGTTAATTTTAGATGCGCATACGCATCCGCCTAGCTGCTGATTCAGCTGTGCCAACGTAACAGGTTATGGACTATAACACACATTATATATATATATGTGTGTGTGTGTGTGTGTCGTGGCGCAGAGGCACAAGCGTGTGTCTGTAAACGATAAGTTGTGGGTTCGATCTCCACTAAGGAAGTGAAATATTTAATATTTCCATTTCTTCGCTTTGGCAACAAGACAAAGCGCGGCGTTGAGTTCCACTACTAAACACGTGAGGCCATCATGGCTTAGTGGGTAGGCGTAGAATGTGACAGTCACAAGTTCAATGTCTGTGGCCATGTTTTTTTTTTGACATAGTTAAAAGTATACACGCCATTGAGTTCTATTTAGTACAAAGTCTCAAAACTTAAGCGGAAGTGGCATAAAACTAAAAATATGTAATAAACTTTCACTTTTTTAGATTCTTCATGGTCAGAAACATCAAAATATTCTTTGATAATACAAGTATCAGCAATTCTTGATTTAGTACGTTATACGAGTAAGTGAATTTAATTTACATACACTTTAAAATTTACCTATTTTATAGATAACTTCAACATATTATCAGATTCTATTATCTTACAATTTTGAACCAAGAGTCCTTTTTATTCAAGTAAAATATACACAGGCGTAAATACATTTATTTATCTAAAATTATTTAAGAAGCAATAAAATATTTGTAGTCTTCGGACTTATTGAATTAATACAATAGAATAAACAATAAACGTTTTATTCTCATTTATTTTATTTCTCTAGTCATAATACACAATGTGATCGTACTCGCGTTTCGAGGGTTCTCTACCACTTCTACTAAAACTTGTACGGTATTCACTCGATGAGTTCAATTTGCATGTAATATAATTCTAAATTAATTTTGTAATTAAAAAAAATAAATTTGTAATAGTTTGATATATCTATGAATTAATAGATTTACCAAATCACTTGTTTCCATATTTCATAATTTTACGTCAACGGGAAGTATTCGGTACGTTCGATTGGGGTGATTTAAACTATTGGAAGCATGCCTCTGTTTGAAAGGACAGCAGATTTGCGTATTTTATATCTAATTTCTTTAAATTATCGACATATTCATGCATTTTTTTAATAAAAATTATCTTGAAAATCCGATGGACAGCAAAGCAAAGCTATGTATATGGGGTTTCGCTTTATTGTACGGAGCCCTAAAAATCCAGCACAATAAAGATACGTAAGAAATATGAAATTGTATTATACTAATATTGACGTTATTTATCGATATGTCCACTTGCCGTGTCCTTGACGTCGCCTGACGCTTATCTTGGCTTATCCGAAAATTCTATTACGAAGACCGATACAGTTTAATATATAGCAGGATTTTTTCAATTTTTTGCCTTATGAACATTGAAATAAGCTATTTTTCACGTGTTTTGTTAGAAGTCTGCTTATTGATAAGGCTGTAACAAGATATGTTGGCAAAACCGTGTATGCATTTATGTATTTTGTGTTTGAAGATAAACAATTATAAACATATTGTGTAATTTTATTATTTATTATTAGGTGATAATAAAAAATATTTTATAATAAAAAAATATATCGAAAAAAGTTTATCTAAAGAACTACACTTTATATTAAAGTACGAACAACGATAGAATACGCATCAAAGTTTTTATTCATAAAATTTTAATATATACTGATCACATTCTGACACTAAATAAATAACTTGACTAATTCGATCAACCTTATATTAAATATTCATTTAATATTACGTTGATCAAAACAGAAAACGATTATTGCTTTTTCTGTTACTTTTGTTTTTATTCTTAGAAAACTATATCTTATGAAATGCAATGTTATATATGTTTTTGTAAATAAATACATAATATGTATTTTACGGTCCTTCTTCTATATTATCATTAATAAGCGACGTGGCATGATAAGAAAATGAGCACATCAATCCAATAGGATAAAACACGCTTGAAATGTTAATAAATATATGTACATTATACAGAAGAATGCGCTCTTCGTCTTATTCATTGCATAGATTAGGAAGAAACTAGTGTCAAAACACTACACTAACCGATCAAATTCAAGACGCCCAATATAATAGTAGTAGACGCCCAATAAGTTAACGATCTCTACTTGTCGATCTCTATTTATTATTGATATATTACAATTTATATTTGTGAGGCCTGTTGTGGCGCAGAGGCACAAGCGTACGGTACTATAATCGATAGGATATTGGTTCAATCCCCACTCGAAGTAGTAAAATATTTAATATTTTTAAATGAAAATTTTAATATTTATACTTTTTCGTACTGGTAACAAGTCAAAGCGCGGTGTTGAGTTCCGCCACTCAACACGCAATACCTCAAATTCGGAGGAAAGTTGGAAACAAAATGAAGTTAGCACGTGCGGGATATAGCGTGAAATATAAAAAAAATATAATCTTTATGATTTAGCCCAAAAATTATGTATAGTACCTACTTATGTAAATTATCTACAAAAGATTGGTTATCTCGTGGAAAGCGACAGATGATGCCTATGTCTGATACTCAAAAGTTCAAGCGGACATAAAAAGCAGAGGTTGCATATTAAATATTAAGGATCTACGACACTAACCGACTTCAACAAGGAATATTTCTGCTTCAGAAGTAAAAGTTGAGTGCACTGGGCAGTGCACTCAACTTTTAGGGACTTGTAGCCTCGATATCAAATGCATTTTTTTGCATGAAGAAAAAAAATATATGAACTCGTTTGGTTAACATGATTATGAACAAATTTAAGACGTTCGTATTCTGAGAGGAGTGCAGGGGAGTAGGAAGGTCGGAGGGGAGAAGACGGATTGCCGAGTGATCCGTGCCCACTCCAGAAAGTTCTAAAAAAAGTAACCCAAAACCTTTTTTTTTGTCAAGTTGACAATATAAATTTAAGAATTTATCACAGATTTATTGAATTTCCTTAATTTTAATATGGTACTCCACACTTGCTAAAGAAAAATGTTTACATAATGAGATTTGAAAAACAAGAAGTAAATTATTCCATTTCCAGATGATTATCCCTACAATATCACTCATAGAGTAGAAAAACACCTACATATATATTACAATGAGTGAGGTCATACCCACATTCATTGCATTCAAACAGACATAAATTCAGGTAATATTTAGATAAGTGCTCTGAGTAAAGAAATCATGAAAAATTATATATATATATATATATATATATATATATATATATATATATATATATATATATATATATATATATATATATATATATATATATATATATATATATATATATATATATACGATATTGGTAAATTATTTTATGAGTTGTAATCTTAAGAAACTAGTAGGTAGCAGTTACGAGTTTCTTAGTTTCCTAATGGTTTGAATTTTAAGTAAATACCTACATGATGCAATGGCTATCGATAGTTAACACTGTTTTCCAAGTTTCATTCTAGATATTACATTTTATATTAAAATATAAGTTAAAACATATGGCAACATGTATAATTATTAAGAGCAAGATTGTTGTATTTTTTTTTAAATAATTATTTAAAAATATCAATCACTCTTATAGATAGAGCATGTAAATACATCTTTTGTCTGGATTTTTTTGTAATAATATCTACTTTATTTTAAAACCTTGCAATTTTCGAGACATTATGTGTTGAATGAAAGAGCCTCACAATATCTAGTTAATGGAGAAAGAAACTCTGAAAAAATTCAAATTACTCATTCACTAAGTGGGAATTAAACCCACAACCGTTGTATAGCCAGACACTATGCCGCTGAGCCTGATGGTCGTATGATACATAAATGGTATAACGATTTTTTTAATACTCCAGAATCACCACCATATAAAATTCAAATGTAAATATTTACAAAATCCATTGTTGAGAACTACAAAGTTTGCGTGTTTCATCCGACCCTCATTGTGCTAACAAGTTTAACTATTGTTGTTATCGAAACAATAAGTGCTTCTTAAGACAAGACTAAACAGTAACAAGACAGTAGTCGTCTTCAAACACTATGTAGTTAGTTAATTAATTATTTACTTTGTATATATATATATATATATATATATATATATATATATATATATATATATATATATATATATATATATACATATATATAGCAGCGACATTCTGTCCGTCTGTAGAGGCGACGGTTACGACTTCAATTCTGACTTAGTGGAATGAGTTATTAACATCATAACCTCTTTCTAGTGCAAAGAGCAACGTTGAAACTCAACCGCAACTCAACACGCTATGACTCGAAAATTGGGCGGAAAGGAACTGGGATAGAGTTCTTAATTCTGTCAACCCTGCCTTACTCGTACTACCAAATAATCGTTTATACAAATATATGAAATAAACAAAAAATGAGGCCTGTCGTGACGCAGCGTGTGACTGTAACTGATAGATTCCGGGTTCGATCCCCAGTCGAGAAAATGAAATATTTAAGTAATATTTTCAATATAAAATGTTTCATTTCTTCGCTCTGGTAATAAGGCAAAGTGCGGCGTTGAGTTCCGCCACTCAACATGCAATGCCTAAAATTCGGCGGACAGTAGGGAACGGAAGAGGAACGGAGCGTCTTAACACTAGGTGCCGGGATCTCTCTGCCTACCCTGCTTCGTGCGGGATACAGCGTGAAGCTAAATAAACGAACACGGAGACAGAGAACATAGAAGTAAATATCAGTTTTTACAAAGTTGCTTATATCAACCTATTTAATTGTCAATCTAAGCAATTGATATATTCAATTAACTACTGTAATAGTGTATTATATACAAAGAAATTATAAACAAATTAAACGTATACAATATAAATGTAAGTATGAAGCTCCACACTCGTGAACGTAAGAAGCGAACAATGACTGTGACACTTGATAACATTTATCTTTGAAATCCTAAATATTAATATATAATGTAAGTTTTAAAATTAAGAAATGAAAGAAAAAATATATTGTATTAATATTTATAAGACTTAAAATTTTATTAAGTTTAAATATTAAAAATGAGAAAATAAAACAAAGCCATAGGCTTGGTTAATGGTTCAAAGTACAAATACATTCCGATATGGTGCATGCTTTTCTAGATTACCTTGCCTGGTACGCAGGATGCAGAACATAGTGTCTAGACACTTAGTTTCCTGTGGAGTGATCCGCAGAGTGAGCAATTTATTTACTCCCTCGAGTTGAAATCAAATTCACACCCATAGGTTTTAGTGAGAGGAGGTTCCACTGCTCCACTGGCTCAGTGGAAGTAGTTAGAAGTTATTTTATCACATTTTTCTTATAAATTTCTAACTACTATATGAATGATGAAGCTTGATATTTGTAGGGAAAGTTCTATAATAAAGCTCAAGACTGACAATCAAGTATTGTAACATGTATCCTCTATTGACTGGTGTAATCCTTCGTTACTGCGCTCAATACTCGTAAGCCTATAGATGTTTTGGGACGTATTCGATAATAGCATCGGTAAACCTTATACGGATTAAGTACAGTAGTTTCTATGGTTATATTTTATAAAAATATTATTTACATAGTACATATTATGTGTGTTTGGGATTATATTTGAGAAGTTAAAAATAGTACATCTTAACAGAAAAATAGGAAAATTTTATATTATATAAATATATAACCAACCTATCGTTAACAAAAGAAACTGATATAACTATTTTCACGCCGAATTGTGGCTTTGCGTGTTGAGTGGCTTAACACCGCGCTTTGACTTGTCACCAGAGCAAAAATTTAAAATATTAAATATTTCATTTCAGACGTTTTAAATAAAAAAATATATATTTATACAGAGTATACATATAATAGTCTATTACTAGAGTATCTGCATATGTACTTAAGTAAACGCCCTTGGCTGATAATAATGAAATCACTTCTTCACCTGAAACGTGAAATATAAATAGTACCTAGTCCACGTAATCTATAGATAGCTATTACACAACGTGTATTTTCCGCATTTTGACGTTACAAACTCTTTTTTTGTCAGTAGTATTAAATTGTTCGATCGCTGAGGCTGTTAATGCGATAGTGTGCTGACATTATGTTAATTTCTTCGCTCTGGTAACAAGGTAAGCTGCGGCGTTGAGTTCCGCCACTAAAACAACGTCCTTAAAGAGTTAAAAATGGGATAGTTGAAAAAGAGGATTGTCTTAACACTAGGTTCTCTTTGTGTCTATTTACAACTGGAATTCATCACACACCGGATAACAATAAACAAAATATTAATGTATTTTTGTTAATTTACATAAATAAATTGTACAATAATTATTTTATTTATATCTACAATATTTTAAAAACTAAAATTAGCTTATGATATGATAAATTACAAAATATAAAATACGATATTAATATAAAGTGTAAAATTAAATATCGGTTTCCATATCGATAGCAAGTTCTTGATACAAATTAATCAGTACAAAGTGTCGTCATCTGCTTAACAAATATTTTATTAAGATTTTTTTATCGGTCTTTGTTAAAACCTGAAATCAGATCTAAGGTTTTTGTCAATTTAACTATGAGTTTAACATATTTTTGTTTTAAAAGTATTATTATAACCAATTTTAACGTACTTAGCGCGTATATTTTGTCCCAAAATAAATTGTACATCGTTGAAATCTTTTGTAATTATATGTGAGTATAGTAGGGTCACCTTACCACGTAAATAAAACATCAAAACACTCTTTATTAACACATTTACTTGTTTCATTTTTACTATTTTTAAAGTGTTAATACTAACTTGAGCGGATTCAAAGGGTCATCCACATTTGGGCGGATTCAAAGGGCCGGTCTATTTATCGACTTAGGTTCAATTCCCGATACGTTCTAATACTTTTACGTTTTCTAAATAAGTACTATATATAACTAACAAATATATAAATAAAAATAAAAATAAAAATAATATATATCTTTATATATATAGCATACCTACATACATATGTATATCCTATATAAAAATAATAATAATAATATAAATATGTATATTCTAAATGATATATCTTTAATTATTTATAAGGAACTCACTCAGCTTCACGCTGTGTCCCGCACATGGCAGGGTAAGCAGAGGGAACTTGTGAATCTAGTGTTAAGCCACTCCGTTCCACTTCCGTTTCCCACTATCCGCCGATTCTGAAGCATTGCGTGTTGAGTGGCGCAACACAACCGCCCTTTGTCTTTTTTACCAGAGCGAAGAAATGAAAACATTAAATATTTAAATTTATAACATTAAATATTTCATTTCCTCGAGGGGGATCGAACCCACAACATGTCGGTTACAGTCACACGCTTGTGCCGCTGCGCCACGACAGGCCTCTCATTAGGAACTGATTGGTGAATTATTAAACTAGCTACCGACATTCGATGCCATCACTCCGGTGGACGGCGGCGGTAATCTGCGGATCAACGAGACATAATACCTTTATTTAATCAAGTGACAGACACTCGAGTCCGCTTTCACCGACGCTGTTGTATTGTGTTTTATTTATTGGATGTTTTTATTACTATTCAATAATAAGCGTTTTTGTTGTTCTTGAGATGTTTCTCAAGTTCTCCGGTTTTTCGGTCGTTGGTAAAAGAATTTACGTAATTTAACGTAGATGTAGCATTTATATAAATATCTTATATTTATTATCATGTATCGTTTTTTAAATATTTTGATAATGCCAAATTGTTAGTAATTACTTAATTCAGAAGTACAATATAATGTATATTTCAAACAAAAAATACTTGTACCTATTGCATAGTCTACATACATTTTACATCTAACAAAAGTATCGACGATTTTAACACGATAAAGCTGTAAACTTTGTACTAACTAAACTAGAAATTCAATTTCAAAATATCTTTTTGCGTTGAATATTCCATTTATCGATGTAAATAGTTCATTGTTCTAATACATCGTATAAACTCTACTTGCAGTTAGAGATAAACTTAGATACATCTCGGGCATCTGAAACAGTATACCTACCCTACGTACTAACGCAACACAACACCGTGCCAACAGCATGCGATAATAAACAAATGATTAAAATATTTCAAAAGATAAAAAAATAATCTCATAGGCTAATATAAAAGTCAAAGGTAAGACCTAGAAAAAATATAATGCCAGTGAAACCGGTTAGATATGAATCAACTGAAGCGTATCAATACACTGCTCCACTGCTCTTTCTCATGTAGACATGTTTACTATGCATATATTATTATTAATTGATATACAGGCATGTATTTGTCGCAGTAGACGTAATGAATTGTAGGTTCGATCCCCATTTTGTAGATTGGACTATTTATACTATTCGCGGCGTTGGGTTACGCCACTCCATATATTCGACTTTATTCTGTTAGCGGAAAACATAGTGTATTTTTACTACGTCCTTTTCGCCTAGGTATTCCTTTTGCATTACATATACTTACTTTTACCTCTTAACTTCTCGTGGTCAAACTTTAAACAATAATTATCGAAAGTGCCAGTTTGTACCAACAATTGATTACACGGCACTTCTTTTTATGGATATATTCTTGCTCCGAGCGGTAAAAATAGTAAGAAATAAAACAGTAAGCACTAAGTTATTACTTTTATTTTTGAAATCATTTTTGGTTTACTTTCGCTAGAGAATTTATATTATAGAATAGGATGCCTTTGATTCTAAGCCTAGGCTATATAATATATAGATATATATACTCTGGTAAAAAATATAGTATTAGCTATTTAAAAAAACTATAATATACGCATATTAAAAAAGTATTTATAGCTCTGACGATGTAATTTATTTTAAAAGCATATAATTATTAAAAACAACGAATTTACTGTCATGAACAAAAAAAACCTAACAGTGCATTTAGGGTCCTAGAGTAATTACACTTTTAAACAATGTAGGCAACGTCAATAGTAAAATACTTCCAAACAACTAGGTATAGAAGAATAAATGTACATTGGTACAACTATACATTACAAGGTTCTTCCGTAACAGGGGCAGAGAAAATAGGGACGACTCTGTTTTCCACTTAGCATGTTTGTTGGTGAACTTGGTGAGGCCTGTCGTGGCACTGAGGCACATGCATGTGATTGTAAACGCGACTGGTTGTGGGTTCAATCCACACTCGAGGAAGTGAAGCATTTAAAAATACATTCAAATTAAATATTGAATAATGTCATACTTTCGCTCTGGTAACTAGGCAAAGCGCGGCGTTGATTTCCAACACTCAACAAGCAATGCCTCAAATTCGACGGAAAGTAGAAAACGAAACGGAGTGTTTTAACACTAGGTTCCCAAATTCTCCCTACCATGTGCGGGATACTGCGTAAAGCTAAAAATGAATGTTGGAAGCAAGCCCGCAAATATAAATTAGTGAATAATCTGTTAACCGAGCATATTAAGTTTGCATATTGTTGGTAAAATTTTCCACATGTCGTTTTGGAATGATAAAGTTAGTTTATTGTAGGTAGGTATATAAAATAATTAATGGAATAGATGAAAAATATAAGGTGTAGTTATTATTTTAGCAATTAGTATCAAAATATAAGTGATTTAATATTTATAAAAAAATGACAAATAAATTCTATAAATAAAAACCTAAATTAATTATGTGTGTAAGTCTAGACTGCAAAATAATCTTTTTCACATGTAATGGTTACGTAATAAATACAGATATGCGTTGGAAGCATTATTCATTCATAATGTAAATTTTATTTATTCAGCTTCATGCTGTAACCTGTACATAGAAGGGAAGGCGTAGTGAACATGGGAACCTAGTGTTAAAATACTACATTAGTGTTCTCACTTACCGCCGCGTTGAGTGACGGTACTCAACGCCGCGTTATACCTTGTTACAAGAGTAATAAAAAACATTCCATTCAAATATGTTAAATATTTTACTTCGTTCGAAGTGGGGATCGAACCCACAACCTATCGTTTACAGTCACACGCTTCTGCCCCTGTGCGCTATAACAGGTCTCAATATAAAACAGGTTTTATTTTAAACTTATTATACAAATAAAAGGCCGCGTAACACCCACCAACAATGGTAATTCCCCCTTAATTACGCCATAGTGTTTATGTCTTAGAAGCGAGCCGTTATCGTGAATCATAATAACATTTAGGCTTCAGGTGGCTCTGAAGGATACTTAACGTAGACTTTAATTAATATATGGTATAAAGGGTCAGAGTTAAAATATTATATGTACTATAGTGAGTTACTTCTACAGTGTTTTTATAGTGAACTTTAAATTTAATGATTATAAGTTATAAAAATACTCTATTTCCATAATAGATGGTTTCATTTTAGTCAGACATTGTTGTGCATTGGGATAAAAATGTTGGTAAACGTGTTGATTGTGGTTCTGATACTTAGTTAAGGCAATGCTTTTCAAATGGTCAGTTCCTCGTTCCTCTCATTTTGTACTACTTGGACAAAGCACGGTGTTGAGTTACGCCGCCTAAACACGTAATGTGCCCGTAACGTGTGCGTAACGCCCTTTGTTAACCTAGTTTAAAGATATTGAAACCAGGTTCCTTCTGCTATGGAGACGAAAAAAAAACATAAAAATAACATATTAATAAATAATATATCTTTAGATGTTGCTTGCTCGAGTTGTAAATAATAACTAACGTAAACAAGGAAGTCGGGGCCATGTGTTGTATTGAATGCATAAGTATTTGTTTTCTTACACCGTTTAATGACTTTTTGGTGGATTTAAGTATGGTGGAAAGAAAATTTCAGGCTTTTGTCTAATAAGATTAGAATAAATATTAAGAGTGGACTAATATCAATTCTATAAATATAGTATAATATAGTTATTATTCGAATATTTTTTAACATATAACAAATCTATAACTGATCATTGTCTGCACATCGCAGATACATAAATAAAAATCTTATATGAGGCATTAATTAATGTAATAAGGCGCAAAATAGTGATTTTTAAAAATTTTATCCTTTTGTTCCGTTTGTCTTTGCGTTTGCAAGCAATAATCAGAAACGGCTACTTCAACCTTTTTTTTCAACATTAAGTGTTTATTTTATTTAAATCGGTTGATAAATTAAAAAGTTTCCTCAATTTTAAATATGTAGCTCAACAAAACTACTATATTTATTTTCATAAATCAGAAATTTTAGTTTTCAATGTATATTTTAAACAATATATTGAGATTGGTAAGTAAAATAGTGTAAGTTAAGCGGGCGAAGCCGGGTGCGACTCGCTAGTATCTTATAACTCTAACGAAAACAAAACAGAATATTTTTTATTTGCTCTTTTCTATAATAAAACAAAGCAGGGTGTTGATATTCACCACGCAATGCCTCGGAAATTATGCGGAAAGTGATGAATGGTATTCCATCTATCATAAATATGTGGGGTACAGAGTGGTGCTAAATAATATAAAAAAAAACAATAGCAAATATATTTTTTCATATGGTACAAATAAAACCCATAAGAAATTTTCTCAGTCACGTGTGTTTAGTTTGGATAATAATAATATAAACTTGAATCAGCTGATCGACGTCGCATCGATAAACTGTTTGTAAATCTTATCAGACACTATAATGTGGTTCTATAAGCGAAAGCTTTTATTTTTATTAAAGTTCAGTATCCCGCAAATGGCAGGATAAGCATAGGGAATTTGAAAATCTAGTTAAATCACTTCCTTTCCTTCCCCACCTTTTGCCGAATTTGAGGCATGTGGCGGAACTCAGCGCCGCGCTTTGCCTTATTACTATACGCATGCTTGTGCCTTTGCCATAATAGGCCACAACATCTGTAGACTATAACAATTATTTAAAATTTTAGTTATAATATTCAAGGTTGAATTTTGTATAAATATCCTTGCTACTAAATTATTTTACAATTTTTGATGTGGTATTATTTGTTCATTTTTTTTCCTTATATTGTTCTTTTAAATGTATTTAATATAGACTTACCATCATCATTGAAGTATGCATAGTGTCAGGTCTATCCCATCCACAGGGTACCAAATCTTGGACTCGGTTACATCATAACCGCCAAAATAACTCCGAACAAACACTAATATTCACTATAAACACAAGTAAAACCAACTACAGGAAACGTCACAATTTATTAGTTATTTAACTAATGCTTGTTAGGTTAATACAACAAATTAAAAAAACAAATTCAAAGTTTGTAAATACGACCGGTTATAACACTAACGGGCGACACAACCTTCCTCCAACGCTACACTGCACTGACTGACGAATGACGAAACGTATAAACTACCTGATGTATTGCTTTCTCGCTCCTTAAAATACTATAATCATACTATAGAAAGAGATAGGTACACTTTCATTGCTATAATTAAAATTGCAATCCGTTGCATACGAAGTTAAGTTAATGCGATAAAGTTTTACAAGTTAGGGTAACTCTATTAGAGAATGAGAGAATCTTTTTGTTACTTGGAATTAATTAAAGATTTTCGATAGTGTGAAAAATAATGTAATGTCATTTCTTTTTGCTTTTTTCTGTTTTTGTTTTTGTTTAACTTTTCGCTGTAACATTCATACAGTAGGCACGGCAGAGGAAACGTAAGGTTCCGCACGGAGTGTCTTAACACTGAGTTCTCAAGTTTCTTTTCCGTACTCTGCTACGTGCGTGATACAGCGTGAAGCTGAACTTATAAACACGCAGTTTCTCACTTTCAAATCAATTTCCCAGACATTGCGTATTGGGCGCCAGAACTGAACGCTGCCTTTTGCTTTGCTTATAGCTTGCCCCTGCGTCACGAGGTCTGTCGTAGAGCGTTAGCTCAAGCGTGTGACGGTACACGCGACAGTTCGATTCCCACTCGACGAAATGTAATATTTAATATTATCAAATTAAATATTTAATGTTTTCATTTCTTCGTTCTGATAACAAGGTAAAGCGCGGTGTTTGTATTGTGAAACAAAACGGACAGCAAACACTAGGTTCCCAAGTTCCCTCTGTCTACCCTACTATATCTTTTGCGTATTTTCTGCTAATTATTCGAAATTTCGCATGGTGATTGTTTGAACATGTTTCTGTATTTATTGTTATTAGTGCGAGAAAATACATATATTTTTAATTCCTACGAGTGGAAATCGAACACACGACCATCGTGTTTTCGCTTAGATACTTACTACTTGTACCTATATTGTTACAAGACACAACACGGCGTTCAATTTTGACATTCAATACACAATGTCTTAAAAATGGGTCTTATCTCTCATCTCTCTCTCTTTCTCTCATCCTCAGGGTCTTTATACTACGTGGGTACCCAGCTGTATGCAAAAGTTAATTAAATAACATTATTTGCACAGACAATCACTTTATTTTAACACTCGAAAATGTACTGCAAATAAGATATGTAAATAAATATCGTCATATCCGAATATTTACTTCGCAATTTTTCCCGGAAATTCTTTTCTTTGCGCTCACAAAGTTAAATAACCGGCAATAAGAGCTCGGCAAGTGCTAAAATTATTATAAATGTTAAAAGTACAGTATTTGCAATGATGAGGCCTGTTGTGACTTTAACCGCGGCAGGTTGTGGGTTCGATTCCCACTTGAGAAAAACACATATTATTTTCATTTCTTTGATCTGGTAAACAAGGCAAATCACAGCGTTGAGTGCCGCCACTTAACACTCGACATGATTTACCTCAAATTTGGCGGAAATTGGAGAACGGAACTAAGTGTCTTAACACTAAGTTATCAAATTAACTCTACCTACCCTACCGTGTGCGAGATTAACCATAAAGCTGAGAAAAAAAATCAATAAACAGTTCTTTTTAAATATGATCTGAATTGACACTTTAGTGTTTACTCGCCAATCAAAATGTTAAGGACAAGGACACACATATGTATGTACATATGGACATAATTACATGTTGAGATGAATATTTACATGTGAATAACTGAGACTGTAGTAGCGCAGCGGTACAATATACGGCTATACTTGTGATAGTTGTGAGTTGAATTCCCACTCGATCGAATAAATTCTTCGCGCGAACAATAAGACAAAGCGTTGTGGTGAGCTCTATTAATAACGTTATTCGGCGGTGCGCGGGGAAAGGAGAATCAAAAAATTTTTGCTATATATATATATATATATATATATATATATATATATATATATATATATATATATATATATATATATATATATACAAATTTTTGCTTTGTTCTTACCGTTAAATCCTTTTACCCCAAACTATGTTCCTAAAAAGCTTTTTCTTTAAAGAATATTACATAAGATCAGTTATTCGGGATCCTCACTCTAAAATGGATACAAAGAATATTTTTTACGAAAAGGTACCGGCGAAGGGATCCCATTCCAGTTCTAAGCAGCGTGAGATAACGTTAGTATTAAATATTAACGTTTTAATCCAACTTCTCGTGCGATTTAGTTTCAACTTTCAAGCTCATGTCCTCTTTGGAGAGAATTAGTACGTTTAATATTGTTATTGTCCTTTTGTTAATACTCGGTTGTGTTGATGTGTGGTTAGTGTTTGTGTGAAATTAGTTTTTTATACACAGACATATTAAAATATTTCCAGGACTAATATTTTCATTATTACTGGTATTAAATGGTGGGCGTCCGAAGTGGAACGGAATGTCTTAACACTAGGTTCCCAAGTTCCCTCTGCCTAACCTGCCACGTGCGGGATACTGCGTGAAGCTGAGTCATTAAATATTCTCAAGTTTTTAAGCATACTCGTCCCTCACGCTATATCCCGCAGGTAGGGGAGAGAGAAAATAGTGTTAAGACACTCCGTTTAAAGTCACATGCTTGTGCCCTTACGCCACGACAGGCCTATTTATAATTTATTGTATTCAACTTTAATTTTTTTTAACTATTTTTATTGACCAGAAATTTCGAAAAATTAAACTTACTGCTTTAGCAGCAGACCAAATAGATAACAATGAAGATTCCTCCAAATGGAATTTTAATTCATCGCATCGCTTACAATCAGACGCAATGCTATTGCGACGCCACGACGCCAGTTATTCAATACTATTGAAACAATAATAATACATATAGTTTGAAATTGTACTCAGGTTCACGCTGTATCCTGCACATAGCAGAGAACAAATAAAAGAAACTCAGGAACCTAGTGTTAAGACACTCCGTTTCACTTCCGTTCTCCACTTTTCGCCGAATTTGAGGCATTGCGTGTTGAATGGCGAAACTCAGCATCGCGTTTTACCTTTTTCCAGAGCGAAGACATAAAAACAAATAATACCAATATTTAAATTGAAAATATTAAATACTTGATTTCCTCGAGAGAAGATCAAAACGTCGTTTACAGTCACACGTTTGTGCCGCTGCGCCACGACAGGTCTCATAAATAATTACTTTATTAATATAATAGAGTAACAGGGTTAATGGTGTCTTGGCTGCATTGATGAGGTGCGCGAAACGTACACATACCGTACACAATGCTGTATTGGTACCGACGCTGTAATACGGCCGCGGGTCGTGTGTATTCCAGAAGAAGAAAGGTGAATACTGTGAAAATGTGATTTAGCTAATGTCATACTCAATGAAGAGATACACAGAATCGTAGGATAGCCACCCACGTGGATGTCACGGTGAGTATGAAGAAGAACGTGCCCCAGTGGTTTGAGCACGTCAAGCGAATGAGTGATGAAAGAATGGAAAACTGAGTGGTAAGAGAGGGAGACCTCGGTTGACCTTTGAAAACACAGTGTCCACGGTACTGGAGGAGAGTCACGTAAAAAGTACGAGGACCCCCCGGAAATATATGGAGAGGTTGATGACAGTGGACGAGGCGAAAGAGGTATGCCGAGACCGTAGCATTTGGCCGTAGCATTTGGAGTCTTTTCTCTCTGGCTACCCCGAAGGTAAGTTACGTTATATAAAAGATGCCTGTCGTGACGCAAGACCACATGCGTGTGACTGTTAATACAACAGATTGTAGGTTCGATCCCCACCCGAGGAAATAAAATATTTAATATTTTCAAATTAAATATTATCATTTCTTCGCTCTGGTAATAAGACAAACCACGCGGCGTTGAGTTCTGCCACTCAATACTCCTAAAATTCGGCTGAAATCGAGGAATGGAACGGAGTGTCTTAACACTAGGATTTTACAACCAAGTCCCTCTTGTCTACCCTGCCATGTGCGGGACATAGCGTGAAGCCGAATAATATAATATGATTTTATGTTTATTTAAACATTAGTATTTTACTTTCTGTATATAAATTATAACTATGCAAAATTACATACTGCTATTTTCGAAAGATTTTCGTTAAAGGGGAACAAAATTTGTGCCTTTTGCATTATATGTATATGAACATATAAATCATATATTGGGTTTCTCATTATAACATCTTCAGATATATTTTTAGCTCTAATTAAATCATATAGATATAGAGGCATTTTATTAAATGAAATATGTTATTAGTGTCAAGCTTTGGCGTATAAATAACTTCGATTTGATAAAAAATGGATCTTTCTATATAAATCGAATTTTTAAGCTTTAGATACATATTAACTAAAATGATACTGAAGAAAATCGAAATCGTAAATGTAATAATTAGTTAGTGAAAATGCGAAAAAGCAGAACAATTATCTCAATAGGTGCGGAAGTGGGCGAGGTCATCCGAAATAACCGGAGGAAGGCCGTGTGAAGTATGAACGTAAATATTTCACGTTTCAACTCTTTCACGGTCACGCTAGGTCACGTTATATGGAAGGTACGGTTTTTTATGCTTAACTTTTTGTCTAAATCTTATGGTTTAGCAAGAAGGTTGAGAGAGCCTAATGATAAGACACTCCGTTCTTCACTCCTTGACATTGTAAGTAATTCTCTTCTCTCTCTCAACTTCACGCTGTATCCCGCACTTGGCAGGGTAGGCAGAGGGAACGAAAGTGAAACCTAGTGTTATGACACTCCGTTCCACTTCCGTTCCCCACTTTCCGCCGAATTTGAGGTATTGCGTGTTGAGTGGCGGAAACCAACGCCGCGCTTTGCCTTATTACCAGAGCGAAGAAATCAAACATTAAATATTTAAATTGAAAATATTAAATATTTCATTTCCTCGACTGGGGATCGAACCCAGAACCTGTCGGTTACAGTCACACGCTTGTGCCGCTGCGCCACGAAAGGCCTTGTAAGTAATGATTTGAATAATTTAATTACGTGTAATTGTAAGTAATGATTTGAATAATTTAATTACGTGTATATCAAATGAAACACTATTGCGTTTAATATGACATTTGCTGTAATGGCATTTTTTTTCAAACTTAAGCCATCATAATTATGTTATTAACATATTTTACCTGCGATTTAAAATGAAACAACTAAGCACTCTGCTTCACCAGTTCTCCGCGCCGTGTTAATTCTCGCTGTAGGTACAAGTGGTCTAAGCGATTGACGTGATGTACAATAACCTGCCTTTCTAGTTAAATAGATCATTCGACACAAAAAAAAAAATATTTTGAACCAATACTTTCTAACGTTAGCGTGACTTTGTAATGTTAGTATAGTTAGTTATATGTTTTTTTTTTCATATTTACGCTGTATCCCGCACATTGCTGGAAAGTCAGAGAGAGCTTGAGGACCTAGTGTTAAGAGAATCCGTTGGTACTTAGACACTACAATTCATCATTTTTCTCACATCAATTCTCCACTTTCTGCCAAATCTGAGGCATTTGAGGCATTTTCTCGAGTGAACATAGAACCCACTCCCCGTCCAGTTTACAGTCACCCCTGTGCCTCGACAGGGCTTATATGTCTTACAAATAAATAATATATTATTTGTAAATCTAATTCATATGTACATGTACAGTACATACATTCAGACCACTCAAATTATGGGCAGTCCAATTAAATTGTAAGTTTCTAGTGGCTATACGTACTCTTCTGAATACAATTTACGCTGTACATTTCAATATGCATTTCGTGACTGTAGTTAGTTATCAGTTTGTTCGTAAATATTTTGTACGAAAGGTTTAACCTTATTTTTCTTACGTATTCGTAATTTTATTTATATTTTAAATACTTTTTAAATTAATACTTTATTTTTTAGTCTTTTTTTAAATAAAAACTTGAGAAAATAAATAAAGGCTAGGTATTTAAAGTTTTTTTTCTTTTTAAGTTTACAAACTATCTTTAAAGTATTTACTTACAGTCAACTTAACATTTTTTTCTCGTTTTCAATATTCAGTTAGGTTAGATAGTTTCTGCAACTTTTTATAAAAATAATAATAAAATCCAAATTCATTCACTTCTATTCAGTATCTATCAATACTTGAAATATTGATAGATATTGATTAGAAAATTAAGGCATAGTTTTCATCCTCAGGCTCAGGACAATTTTCCCGATGAATATATACACAGTGAAATAACGTCGATGAATCTCAGGTCATTTATATAACT
Source organism: Eueides isabella (assembly GCA_019049475.1). Lineage (NCBI taxonomy): Eukaryota > Metazoa > Arthropoda > Insecta > Lepidoptera > Nymphalidae > Eueides > Eueides isabella. The sequence goes on along the minus strand of CM032394.1, from coordinate 4,088,159 downwards.
TTAACAATATTCTTCATTAAATCATAATGACTTCACTTCTTCAGTTAAGCAGTCACTTATATTTTATCGAAATTAACAATTTCTTAAAAGAATAAATTGCAATTAATAATTAAACGGCAACATTAGCAACTTTATACAGAATGTATGCCCTCATTTTGTAAAGAAAAATAATAAATACAATTTTTTAACCCTCCCTCTTGTGAATATATTTATTAATAAGTTCCATTCGCCGGGTGTTTTTCTTTATTTATATTGAATATCATAAAATGATGCAAATGTTTTTCATTGTATTAAGTTTACTGTGCTCTTAAGCGCGTAGACTTTTTTTTCATATTCACGCTGTATCCCGCACTAGGCAGGGTAGGCGCGTAGACTTGGATTTGTTAAATTAGTCACAACTTGATACCTTTACGCGATTACACTTTTATGTAACTTTAGTGTGGTTCTATAAAGATTCCGTTTCATTCTTTTAACATATGGAGCAATAAAAATAAAAAAATAACTTGCACATACTCGGGAAAACGGCGTATATTTATTAAATATGTGATCATAATATGAATAAAAACGCACACCTTTTTATTTTTAAATATACAAAGTAAGCAAGGTATATCACGAGCCTAAGGAGTAACAACGGAAGTCCTAAAGCGGAAACTTCAATAAAATCCACGCTAACAAAGAAAACAAATTCTACGCGGATACCAGCGACACGATAACGGTACAAAATATTAATAACATATATTTGCTGTACGCACTACGCAGAGAAATTGTATCTGCCTAAAAGTTGCTCCTTTAAATTCTACAGGCACAAGTTAGTTATGACGTCCTTTTCACTGGTGTCCCGTAGAATGCGTACAAAACGTACGTAATTGCCTATGTAGTGACATAAAAGGTAAAATACGAAAATGTTTGAAGAGTACAATATTAAATTCTTGCTACTGCGTTGAACACTGACCGAATATAAAAAATCTTTTCAAATATAATCCAATATTTTTAAAATAAAAGCCTCAAATTATTTAATTTCTTCGCTCTGCTAACAACGCAATGTAGAACTTCGCCATGTCCCAAATTAAGCGAAAAGTGAGCAACGGAAGTGTATCTCTACTTACCCTGCTTGCAACCAAATCAGAGTTGTGACCAAATCAAAGTAATGCAGAAGTCTCTATATTACTATTATTATTGTAATAGTTGTGTTATTACACAGCTATAGTCAATCGACATCGGTATCGAAATCATTTATCATGTCTTTTTTTATGGAAAGGCCCCGTGTAATACCAGGAAAGCAACAGGTGCTTTGCCGGCCTATAAGGTGGAGATAGACGCGGTTTTTGAAGGAACTCATGTTGTATCAACCTGGAAATACTGCCGCGGGTTCCACAGATGTGTGGCACAGATGGAAGGCAATTCCTACCAAACCGCACAGTAGTGGAGTGTCACGTGTCCAGATGATGTAGATGGTATTATCATTATATGGTCATATTTTATTTTTTTATTCATTTATATTTTTATACAAAACAAGGTAAGGGAATCTAATTTTTCCCAGCTCAAATGTAGTTTATATTTCTTTGGTTTGAATTTTTACACAACTTACTACGAATGTAGACTCTTTAAAGGTATAGAATCAGGTTCGACTAAAATTCTTTGCAAAGAAAACTATGGATCTAATTCTCTACTATACATGCAGGCTGTCGCGGCGCAGCGGCACAAGCGTGTGACGGTCACCGACAGATTGTTGGGTTCGATCCCCACTCGAGGAAATGAAATATTTTATATTTTCAAATTAAATATTTAATGTTTTCATTTCTTCGCTGTGGTACAAGGGAAAACCCGAGTAGACAGACAGAACCTTGAGTTCCGCCACTCAACACCCAATGCCTCAAATTCGACAGAAAGTAGGAAATGGAAGTGAAATGGAGTGTCTTAACACTAAATTCTCACCGAACATACCTTTGAATCATACAATGCCTGTGATCACATGTGTAGATATTTACTCATATATATGGGATGTATAATCACATATTATTATATGATAACATGGGTTTTATATATATATATTTTTCTTTTTGTTTTGTGTTTTTCTCATGTCTCTTTTTAGAACTGCGATTGATTCTATACCTTTTTATCTAAAATATTAACGTTAGGGTATTCAAAAACATTACGCCTAGTAATAAAATTTATAGTTTTAGTTAATGTTCGAATTTAGATATTGGTTAGAGAACATAGAATTGTTTATAGCCGTAACAGATGTCCGAACCGAACCTCGATTTTGGTTCGCCATCGAACCATGTTCGATCGTGTGGAGCATATTAGATTAACTTTCATGCATATTGATTATTATCTTTTATCTCTTAAATTACTAACCACTTGAACAATGAGTAAAAAACTACACGTCAACGTTAGTTATTTTTTCTTTCACATTCTTTGCCTATCACGTTATTCGTGAGACTAGTGACAGCTTTCCACGTCTCTATATATGCTTAGATCTTTACGTACGCGACCGATTTTGATGTAACTTTTTTTGATTGATTAAGTAAGTCAAGAGGAAGGTGTTCGTGTATAAATATTAACACTTTCCAACAAATGGCTAAAGTATTTATCAAAGAGGTCCAAAAAAATAAACCGATTAGGAACTATTTTGGAGTGCACTGCACTATATATAGATTATAGATTATAGATATATGAAAACAATGTAATAGGTGACAAATAGTGACTAATGGTAATAAGGCTCAAAATAGTGATTTTTGAAATTTTTGTATGTTTATCTATCTGTGCGTAAGCCTAACCTTTTTTATTTACGCTGGGAAATTAATTGACGCAGACGGCCCGTGTCTGTTACAAGTGGTTACTGTGGGACCCACCGATTAATCTGATCCATTTTCATGAACGTTCGCTACTTTTTAAAATAAAATGAAAGACAAAAAGTATATGACGATGTAAACAATGCTCTCTTAAAAATTGTACATTGGTTTAGTGCTATATAGTGCTAACTTTTAAATAGTAAAAAAAACTAAATGTGTAATATTCCGAACACCCAACACGAAAATTGTAAAAGCCAATGTACTTTTAAATGGTGATGCCGTGGATCCTGTTGATTCTACAGTATTTCTCGGGATCACCATTGACTCTAAATTGCAGTGGGGACCTCATATTGATGGATTGGCGAATAGACTTAGCTCAGCTGCCTTTGCAGTTAAAAAAAACAGAATATTAACAGACGTGGAACCGGCTCGCCTCGTTTATTTTAATTACTTTCATAGTATTATGTCCTACGGCATTTTACTTTGGGGTAATGCAGCCGGTATTCAGTCAATCTTTGTCTTGCAGAAGCGAGCTATTCGTGCAATCTATAAATTAGGCCCAAAAGATTTATTAAGGGAAAAATTTAAAGAAATTAATATAATGACCGTTGCATTGCAACATACATTTTTGAAAAAAATATGTATCTCAAGAAAATATTAATGAATTTTGCAAAATCGGAAACATACATAATATCAATACTAGAAATAAGTTTAATCTTAGTGCACCTATAACTCGATTGCATCGAGTTCGTAATTCTTTTATGGGTCAGGGTGTACGCTTTTACAATAGGGTCCCAGAAAACGTCCGAGACTTTTCTATTTCGCAATTTAAAAAAGTTGTAAAAAGACGTTTGTGTGTTAAAGGATTTTACCAAATTAACGATTTTATAAATGATAATACACCTTGGGAATAAAACGGAACATGGGAATAACTCGCTCCAGGCTATTTCAAATGTATCATTGTCACAATTGATGATATGATGTAAAATTTTGATTGAAAAACAGACATGTCCCGCTGACTTTCTTTCGCCGATTCTTCTCAGGTCTCAGGCAGTAACTTTAGTGAACTGGTGGTAAATTATTTGACGTTCAAAAAATAAAGCTTGTAACTTTTTATTTTGAATAAAAATATTTGAATTTGAAATTTGAATTTGATTTTCTTCACTCGCTTCGGCGCTAGCAGAGCGAAGTATAATGCAAACGATCATCGTCCATCTAAAATTTACCTTAAATACACATGTACCTAGGACTTGAGTCACTTATTGGTTTGAAACAATTAAATATGAAAATCAAATTAACGACTACGTTTACAAATGCAACAAAACGATTTAGCATGAGGCCTGTTGTGGCGTAGCGGTACAAGTGTACGACTGTAAATGAGACAAGTTGTGGGTTCGATCCTCTCAAGTGAGTTCAGCCACTCAAAATGAAATGCCTCAAAAGTTCAGCATAAAGTGGGGAACGGAAGTGTCTTAACACAAGGTTCCCAAGTTCCCTCTACGTATACGGCAGTGTAACGGATTCAGCTGAAGATGTTTCTGTTCATTGTATTATTCGCGTTAATTAAAAGTGGCATCGTTATATCTGTTTATCATACTTTCTATAGATCAGGAATAGTTATATTTGAAAAATATTCATTATAAGTAGGAGCTTAACGTTTTCATAACAAGATAACTTCAAGAAAAAAATATAATTAACCATAATCTATACTTATAATAAATCTGTAACCGGTCACTCTCTGTACATGGAAGATATATAAAACAAATTGTATCGGGGAGGGACATTTATTATTGTAAAAAGGCGCAAAATTGGGTTTTTTTTTAATTTTTCGATGTTTGCGTGTTTATTTGTTTGTCTGTGGGTTTGTACGAGCTTATCTCAGAAACAGCTAATCAGATTTAAATGCAGTATTCTCATCTTCACGCTGTATCCCGCAAATAGCAGGGTAGCTAGTGTTAAGTTTAACACTCTTTTTCATTTCCCATTTTCCGCCGAATTTGCAATGTCTCGCGAGTGAAGTGGTGGAACCCAATGACGCGCTTTGCCTTGTTACCAGAGCGAGGAAATGAAAATATTAAATATTTCTTTTGAAAATAGTAAATGTTTCACATCTTCGAGTGGGGATCGAACCTACAACCTGCCGTAAACTGACACTTGCTTGTGCCGCTGCGCCAGGACAAGTCTCATTGCAGTTTTCACTATTAGATTTGGGCTACATTTCTTCAACATATAGTATTTGTTTCATTCAAATCGGTTACTAAATAAAAAAGTAACGACGATTTAAAGTATTTATTTCGAAAAAATTGCTACAAAATTTTATTCATTTAGCTGAAATTTTAATATTGTCTCGCTCGTGTAATATGTAATATTTTTTTTACTATATTTTAAAGTGTTATTCCAACACTTAGGACAGAGAATACTACACTTAATTAAAAAAAAACGTATAAAAATTTTGAAGGAAGCAGGATTTAAACCCGCGCCTCTTGAAAACCGTTCAAGCGCTCTGACCAACTATATAATAACATGTTGATAAATTCTAGTTTATACTATAGAATAGATGGACCCTATCTATAACAAGAAGCCCCTGTTCACACAAGGGAACTAAACAAGTGCCTCTAATACTATAATGGCCTGCTTAATCCATTTACCCTGCATCACCCTCATTGTGGAAATATCTGGCCGTTCCCACGTTAGAAACAATTAAAGTAAAATACGATTTAATATTTAAACATTTAAAAAAATAAAGCTTAGGTACTTTTGACAAGTTATTATGATTATACAATTTTATAAACTTCATTTATTCAGCTATTATTTAAATTAAATTTATTTTGCTTTTAGTAAATATTTTACCAATCGGGAAACGTTGAGAATTAACATTTCAAAGAGCAACTATGGAGTTCGTCGCTGGCTCTTCTCAGCAAATGTGCCTTACGAACCAATGATAGTTTTATGTCCGTTCAACTTTTCAAAAGTGCTTGAAAAAGTCAATTTCTATGAATAATGTTTTGATTTTAAATATGGTCGGCGCTATAATATTGAAGTTTTATTTTTTTTACTATTTTTAACGTTTAAGTTCAGATTTAGGGAAGAAAAATAATACTTAAGTACTTTAAAACGTATTAAAATATGAACGTAGCAAGATTTGAACCTGCGCCTCTTGGACACCGTCCAACCGTTCGTGAATGGTATTAATCAATATAAGTATTAATCTTGGAAATCTTCAAGAGAGAAGCCTATATCTAACAATTGACGCATAGTATAGTGGACAGATGAAACGAACGAACTGTTATTTAACCCTACAATGCATGATTTTTTTAAATGTTGTCAGTTAAATATATGGGGTTCTATATAGCGTCTAGACATAATAAATGGTAATAATAACAATAAAAAAATATTATTTAAGAAGATATTTATTTTTTGAAATCTGTTCCATATGTGGTACAGTAGGCATTAACATTAGTATTTGGCTCTTAATTAAGAACAATGAACATAATCATATATAAAGTTTTATAGCAACAGTAACTCTACTTAGTGATGAAATTTATAAAAAAAAATGATATCTTTGTTCAAATATAACTCAACACGACACTTTTGCAAAATATATAAGTTTTCCCTTTGCATTGTGGATATTTATAGTGTTGTCTTTCTTGTTCCATATAAACAGATGATCAAATTTATCCAGTCTGAGTCTCGAGGGGGAAGGATTGCTGCATCTCTTATTTTCTTCTTCTCAATCGCGTCGTCAGTGGCAGAAGACGGTCTTTCTCTTTTTTTTGTGATGATGGTCCACACATACAAAGACTTTTTGCGATTTCCAGTTTGAAATCTTTTGTTCTCCCACCCCCTTGTGTAGAAGCCAGTTATTTATTGTGGCAATGTCTAGATAATAGTAAAACAAACGCAGATACCATTTTCTAGTACGCATTTTATTTTGTATTTCCCAAGAAAGGAGTCCAACAAATCCACTCCCCACATATGCTGATTATAGATTTTTACTATTTTAGGACAATCCACTTTCATGTATTTTTTTTGTTTCTTGCAATACCGGCTAACCTTTTCAATAGGCTGTTGCCCTACAAAAGATGAAGACAAAACTACAGGCTTATTATCATACCACATCATTGTGCCAACTTCCGTGCCCTCTACATCAGCTACCCATTCTTCTGAATGGCCTCGTTCTGTTTTAGTACTCTTCAAGTCTTCCAGGGATGGTATTTTCAAATCTCTGCCCAGTCCACTTTCGTTTACTGTTCCAAATGACTGGATTCCTTGCTTCTAAAGGAAAGTTCAGCTTCGGTGAGTGCGGTTTATTGGAAAGATATTGACGTAGGAGATTTGCAGCTTTTGTTGCGCACATCTGTTCGTCCACTGATAAAGTCTCCCTCTTAGGCATATTCTGGCATTTCTTTCGATTTGTTTCGGCGACGGAGTTGTTTTCGGCTAGGATAGTGCTACAATTAGTAGAAGATAATGGTAGGCTCAATATAATTTTCAGAGTCATTATCTGCACTCATTCAAGTTTTCCTTGATTCTCGCCATGTCATCATCACTTTTCACACTGTAAAATGCTAAACCGTCTTCACTCCCTGAGGGTAAATCTAAATGCTGCTCAATCAACTCGTTAGATAATACCTTCTTCGCCATAATCTGTAATGAAATCAAATCGAAACAACATATTAGAATTGAACTAATGCATGGTGTACATATCTGGAACATTTAAATAAGTTGGTATTTTAGTACATAATATAGTAATATTTCAAAAAAATTACTTACCTTTGTTTATTATACACTATTTCCAATGTAAATATATTTTTATCCGCTACAAAATCTTTTAAAAACTATTTTATTTCGATTTTTCAATTTACGTAAATCACGAACTCGCATCGATCATTCAAATTCTGTAAGAATCACAAGATCGAATGATCTTGTGATTCGATATCTAACGCTATCTAATGACATTTGCAATTACTAAATCGTTGCTAAGTATTTAAAGATTATCCCGTCGGTCGATAAATGACGCTACGTATCTTTGAACGAACAGTAGACTTATTTACTTTACCTGTACTGTACCAGATGTGGCACTGTATGCGCTGTAGGGTTAAACCCTGTCGCGGCGCAGAGGCACAAGCGTGTGACTATAACCGGTTGTGGGTTCGATCCCCACTGGATGAAATGAAATATTTTATATTTTCAATTTCAATATTTAATGTTTTTACTTGCTCGCTTTTGTACAAGGCCAAACGTGTCGTTGAGTTCCGCCACTAAACACGCACTGCCTAAAATTCGGTAGAAAGTGGGTAACGGAAGTGAAACAGAGTGTCTTTAGGTTCCCAAGTTCCCTGTCATGTGCGGGACACAGCGTGAAGCTGAGTCTGAGTTATTTGATTCGGTATTTTATTAATATTTTGACAATTTAATTGCTGTTTATATACCAAATTATTAAACATTGATATCATAAACTGGAACTTACTTTTTTCTGATTTTCTTACTGTTTTTCCTTATTTTTAATAAATTTGATGAAATAGCAAAAATTAAGTAATTTATCATACATTTTAAGTGGCAACTCCTACTTTGACTTTGACACTTTGAATTTGAACAGATGCATTTCATAATACAAAATGTAGGGTAGAAAGAAGTAACAATAAAAAACCCCACATCACATGAAGCGAAAATTATAACACATGTTGCGATCATCAATATAAAATTTGACAACAATAGGTCTTTAGAGAATCGAATTATGTTATTGTTTTATATATTATTTCACATTTTATTATGTATTCGTTTAATACATATTATGGATATATTTATCATCCAGAAAAAAAAAAAAGTAGAGGAAGCTTAGTTCTAAGACATGTCACAAAAATTTATCTTTTTGTCAGAAATGAAAATTATTAATTCCCACTAGTGACACCCGAACTGCCAAACGTCTTGTTTCCAATCACATGCAGTGTGTACGTTCTCTATTTATATATTTTATGAATTGATAATATGTAAAAGTTTAATGAAACCCATACCTAGCTTACATGGTACATGGTATTTCCAATATACCACAACGTAGTATATGTATATAAATATACAAAAAGCCGCTCGCATATCGCCCATTGCAGGGTAAACAGCAGCAAGAATAATATAGATGGATGTATGTTTAAAATTTCTTAAAGAAAGTAGATTAAAATATAATTTCATAATTCCTAATTTTGGCAGTTAACTAGAGAAATTATATAATTCAAAATTGTTTAAAACAATCACACAAATCTACTATCGTAATTCATTCACATGCAACAAAGATAATTCATAGAATAAGGCGCCAAGTGCATAAGAGGTTAAATTTTAAAGAAAATCGTCATTTCTCAAGAAAGTGTCCAGAGAGAAAATAAAATAAAAAATAAAATATAAAATGAAAGTTTTCGAATTATGTCAACAATATTAATATTATTTTACTTTTACTTGTATTTTTACTATTTATAGAAAACATATATATTAGGTATAATTACATAATATTAAATTATTTAAAAAACGAAAAACAATTTTGTTATAAATGCTTTTTCGCCTCATTTACTACATAAAAATTATTAATTAAAACAAATATTGATATTAAATTGCCATATAAAATACTAAATTGATAAAGTTAAAAACTTAAATGGCCGTAGTGTAGATAAGGCGAATAATTAAAAAACAAACAGTTTTTTTTAATTCTACGACAAATTTATTTAATAGACGATATAAATTAATAAAGAACGACATCTATTTTTTTTTACGTTAGTTATTTATTATTGTAAAATCCCAAAGCATTATCTTAGTATGTAGTTCTACAAGTCGTCAAAAGATGGCGTCGCTAGAATTGGTCATACTAAAAGCATTTTCTTATGTAACTTTTTTTGTACTATGAACTTTAAGTTCACATTAATGTAAAATCATTATTCCTAGATATATTAAATTGTCGTTTATAAAAAAAAAAACAATACAGTTAATATTTAACAATCTTTTTACGTATTTACTGATATAGAAAGCTTATGATAGTTATAAACTTAAATTAGCTTGGGAAAACGGATTTGTATTTAAAATAAAGTTATTAGTCAAAATTTTACCTTTAAAAAAGAACATGTATTCATTTTTATTTACACATGTGTTTTTTTTTTCGATTGAAAGCTTGAGCTAAGAAATGAAAAGCAGTTTTTTATAAAACTATCCGATTTTAATTGTGTTAATTAGTCATAATTTATTATAAAAAAAATTTTACCTTTTCGATATTACCTTTAAATCATTACTTTATTTATTTTTTTCACACAAAAAAAGTTAGCGTATTAATCTCCAAATATAAATAACATATTCAACTTTACTTTTGTTATATTTAAGTAGAAAAGTTATTCAACTTAAGGCGTGGGTTTAGGTCCTGCATCGGCTAATTTGCTTTAAATAAGCCTAAAAATTGAACAGCATAATATTTATCTTTATTTAGTCTTTGGCTCACACATTTAATAAAGAATCATCTTGCTTGTGACGTAATATTAAATGTACACTTGGCAAACAAACAATACCAGTTAATGTTTAATTATCCAACAACAATAATAAAATTGAAAATTAATTTAAAAGCTGTACAATTAACAAGAATAACACTAACACATGACCTTGTGTAGTGAGAGTAGGGTTGGGATTGAAACAAAAGTTGTTTATTGTGTTGACTTCAATAAATTAATAGTATATAATTATATATGAAACGTTTTCTTATTTAAAAAAGATTAAACACTTTTTTTGTGTATGCATTAGTTATTGCAATTACATTCTTTGTTATATATCAATTGCCAAAATTAAAAATTAATTAAACAGGCCCCTTTGAAGAATAAGATTTATACCAACCTTGACATTGTAGGAAGTCGGGCAATAACTGACTTGTGTAGTAAATGATTGATATCTTGAGATTTATATCTGATACGTCAAGTTACTACTTTACCGTTAAGTAAATTAGGTATTTTTTGTTTATTTAATTAGTAAGCCCTTTATTTTTGGTTAATAAATTTGTCCAAAAAAAAATGGGCGAATATTATATCAAAATAAAAAAATACACATTTATTGTATTTTTTGTTTCACTTCAAATTTGATAGTAAAATATATTTTTGGCAACCTTGGTTATAATATTACTTAATTAAAATTACTAACAGCACACCAACATTGCAAAATCTGTGTGTATAAGCGATGAGATGCGATACTCTCGGTCTCTCTTTCGAACAACAATTTTCGTTGTTTTAAGCTGATCCAGCCTGTAAATGTAAATTAAATAAAAGAAAATAACCCTATGCCATAAGCAAGATACGATTTTATAATAAAAAAAGGTTGCATATTCTTTTATTTTTACCGCTCTCAGTTATTTAAGTATGTACATAAACAAAATTTTCACCATTATTTTGTCTGCTTGACAGTTTATCGAGCTAATTGATGGTGTATTGAATGGTAAAATTCAACAACGACTTTGTTAAGCAAATGTGGTTAAATGAAAATAGTCCATAACCGAGTCCGCGTCCGATACAGTCAAAAGCTGTAAAGATGGCCCTGATAGGCTCTTTAAAAATATCTTTAGACAAAAAAAAGGATATTGCACTTTTGCAAGAAATACAAACATAAAACAAATCCTTTTGAATATTTAATAACATTCTCTTTCAAGGAAATATTTTTCAGGAAGTCTGGGATGCGGATATCCGGCATTCAACAATGTACTAGCAATATTTATGTGGTCAACAATCTCTGCAAATGCTATATCAAATGGACTTTACGCTATTTTATAATCTGCTGTCAATAAGTACAAAAAATTGTGCCCACGGCGCATTTTATACCTGTTCTGCTGGTTGCGCGAAAAATTTTGTTATTTTTTTTGTATTTATATTTTGAAATTAACAATATTATTACGTCACTGTCTGGCAAATACTGTTTTAATTAGATATAAACTTGTGTACAGATAATATTTGTAATTTTTATCTTCACTTACGTGTCGTGCGCGTACCTATAAGATATGAGTAACCCAATAAATAAAAAATATTTTTTAAACCATCGATAGACAAGATTGGAATTGTAAGATTTTTTGGCTTTAATAAATCAAATAAATAAACAATTTCTTTGGCAGTAGGTAGATATAAAATATTACCGTTATTTTTTCTATGTAACCAACATCAATTATAATACTAATTTGAAGGTTAATCATCAAAATGTATCTAATTTTAATTATATACTTTAATATAATCGTAATTAAGCGCTGCTCTATTTATGTTTTAAAGTGATGAACGGATTTTAGCACATACAACGTAATAATTAACTTTTTTTAAATGTATTTAATAACTTCCTGACTTTGACCCATATTAATGAGTCTACTTTGTTACAGAAACAATTTGAAACTTATGTAATATTTACTTTATTACATAATTTCTATATAAATATTCATTATATATGCAACATAATAAAAAACAATTCCACGATTCCCCATCATAATATTGTAGGTAAAGAATATGAAATCTGTTTTTCTTGCAAAATATTGTCTGCCAACCAAATAAAACCAAAAATTTATGATACAATAATAGAGCAAAAGGAAATAAAATATTTTATAATTACTTTTGCACTTCTATGATATTTATTTTAATACATTTCAGATAATATTTTAATATTACTTCTACTTATATATTATTCAAAATAGAAGTGGAGTTTTAATTTGCAATTTTAGCCACAGATATTTAAATTATATTATTAAATTATAAAATATGGCTTTTATGAACTCTTTTGCACTCAGTTTTATATTTTAATTCGTATAATACATATTAAAATAATAATTAGATAATATATTTTAGTATTTGTTTATAAATACGGTAAAGATTACATAAATGTTATAAAAAAAATCATTTAATATTTCAGATAATTGTATCGAGTGTTGTTACACAAAAAGTATACACTGAAAAATTCCACAAGTCAACGGCGTATTTTAATTATTAAGCGTTTAAATTTGTGATTATGAACCATGTAATTTAAGGCATTTAATCAATAATTATATGGAAATAATTAAAGATAAAGAAAAAGGAATTCCATTGAAATTATAAACGATTAATTTCAAAAATATTATTTATATTTAGGTAAAAAATAAAAAAAAATACAACACTTAAAACTTATAAACATAAATATATCTACTTATATTTCTTAATAAACATTTTAAATATGTAATCAACTAATCGGTGCTAGTATGCACTACGCATATTCGTTAGCCCTTATATAATAATTATTTTTTGATCAAAAAAATTGCGATTGCAGAGGAGTGCCATTTTAGAAGCTTATAAGTCTAGTGATAAGATATCATTTCGCGCTTCGCCCCGCAAGCATGCGCGAGCTGCTTCAATGAGCCTATTTTGTATTTCTCTTCGCGGCAAAACGTCCATTCGTGAATTTAGTTTCGGTCTAACGCGCGGTCCGTGCGGTTGCGATTGTACGCCATCTGCCTCACACTGGCTGAAACTCGACTTATATCCGATCCGATGTGCATTTAATGATAATTATACAAAATTTATAACACAAAATGTGCAAAACCAAGTGTTTGCTCGCAATACTAGCCATATCTATCAATCTAGTTCACTCGTGGGGTAAGTACTGAGTATCGCAGAAATCAGCTGATGTACTATTTTTTAAACACGTGCGTTTCTTCTCGACGTTACGCAATAAAGTCTACATAGTTATCCTTGTGAGAATGCAGTGATTATGGATATTTTTTGATTTTAAATGATAAAAGTGCAAGCCGAAATGTCGATAAGGCGGTAATTCGTTTGACGCCACGACACCACGCTGAGGGGGCCGCGAGTCACGTAGGCCACTTCGAACGGGCCAGTGGCAACCCGGCCGAATTGAGGAGGCGGAGAAATTTTACTAGCCGCAAACGTACAAAACGCAATTTCACACGGTTGGGTTATATTCCTGAAGAGTGGAAAATGAAAAGCGCTTTGCGGCATTTTTCCATAAGATTGAAATTAATTACATATTTCCATCTACGTCTTAAACAAATATCACTATCTATTAACGTATAAGTAACAAATAAACAGCGTTGACAAAATAATTTTTATTCACGGTATTAATTAACTTTTATAACCTTATCTTTGCGTGTTTTATGTAACGAAGTAGGTAACAAACAACTCAAATGAGTGCTGTAACTTTTCTTCTTTTCAATTTAAAGATGACATTAATAGAATTACTTAAAATGTTATATACCTATAACGATTTAATATTTAAAATTTGATAAAACAGTTTATATTATAGAAATAATAATTATTACAAAAGTTAATTGTATTTGTATTATATCAACTTAAATATAATAAAACGTGTAATTTAAATTAAATTAAAAAATATGTCTTTTTATTATATTATTTTTGCTAGTTAAATAATAAAATTTAATTTAAATTAAAAAAGTACTTTATATTATCAAGATCATCATTTCAATCGTCGTTTGTGTATGTAGGCACATAAATGTTTATAATTTGTATACAAAATTAATAAACATCTGATATATACGTCAATGAAAAGTATAAAGAAATAACAATGTACGTATAATATATATATATATATATATATATATATATATATATATATATATATATATATATATATATATATATATATATAAAATAACCTTTTAGGATGAAACTGTGATATACCTAACTAAACTAAACTGATTTTCAAAAATAAAGTCATTAAAGCATATTTCTGTCAAGTAAAAATATGCTTCAACATGACAAACAAAATATAGTAATAAATGGTTTATTTTTATATGTGCATATAGTAATAAATGGTTTATTTTTATTTTAAAATGAAAAAAAATATTGTTTTAAAAAATATAAATAAAAATTTACATAGGTAGCTTTAATATTATTATAAAGGAAATATTAATGAGTTAGTATATTAATGAGGTAGTTTTTATATGCGTATAGATAAATCTAGAACAAAAATGGTCGTTCATATAAATATGTTTTTTTTATATAAATTTGTTTGTCTGATCGGATGAAATTAATGCTTTTTAATAATAATTAATCGTTATTATTATAATGATATTATCAAAAGTATTTATTTACGTTGCATTTTATTATCTGTGGGGTTCAGTGTAAGTTCAAGGAAATAAATAGGTACTTGTAGGTATATATTGACTGAAAAGAATCAATAATGATTTATAAATAGCATTCGATATTAAAAAAAATTAAACAACGATTGGATTCTTCTATTTACTGAGATTTTGTTATTAAATTATTAATGCATATATTAAATTAAAATAACAGGAATGTTTAGCAAAATGAAGCCGTAAGTTTCGTTTAAGTCGATAGCGACAAGTTTATATTAAAGTGCACTTATGAAACTATTAAAAAGATTGTTAATTGTGTTATTTTACCTATTTATTTATTTTAATTATTCATTGAGAAGAGACTAATTTTATTTAAAGTGGGGAACGGAAGTGGAACGGAGTGTCATAACACTAGGTTTCACTTCCGTTCCCTCTGCCTACCCTGCCTAGTGCGGGATACAGCGTGAAGGTGTAATTTTATTTAAATCTATGAAGCAAGGAACTATTTTAGGTACGTCAAATAGGAAAATACTTGAAAGTGAACCAGTAAATACTCGATTGTATACAGTAGATAACACATTTGCTTGTTAAAACAAAACAAATAGAAAGTATAAAAATGTAGGATTATTTTCTTACATCGTTCTTTTATTCATAAATATGGAGGTCAAAAGTGATTTAAAATTTTGGAAATCTTTTATATCCAAACAAAAGGGTAAAATTGCAATATTATTTGATATTTAAACTGAAAATGATACAGACTTTGGTTTCGATTTCAACTCAAGAAAAGTGAATGATTTAATATTTTCATTTCTTTGCTTTAGTATCGCGGCAACATGTGGCGTCGAGTTCCGCCAGGTATTTTTCTTCCTAAGTGTGGATTAATACTATAAAATTAATAAAAAATATTTATAAATGAAAACATTTACCAATTTTACACGTGAAAATGTTTTTTTGACTAAAAATTGTTTAAAAAACACATCAATCAAAATTTATCAAATTCAAAAAGAGGTTAACTAAACCAAGAACGAGAGAATAGTCTAGATATTTCTGGTGAATAATTGAAATATATCGATGACGTTAATTGACAATTGCCTAATACTAACCTTTTATTGTAGTCGGGTAATGTAGGGCGGGGTCAGTCAGACTTGTTGCTTTTTAGTTAGCAGGTAAAGATTTAGAGCGATTGTTTAAATAATTTGACTATTTATATGAAACTCGTGTTAGTATACTTGGTACCGAATACGGTGTTTGTGGTATGATTGAATTGATGGGTTGTGTCTCTATTATATTTTTTATAAAAAAAAAATGCTTAAAGTAAGAAAATATCAATTGAAAAATATAAATCATTAGCGACCCGCCCGTGGCTTCGGCCGCTTTGTCTATACAATTACTTATTCTAAAATTTTTTGTATGTATATAAGTATATCATTATCATTTTAATGTCAATGTCTATACTAGTGATGTAACGAATGTAATTTATTTAACATTAGCGAATGCGAATGTCTGCCTTTGACATTCCCGAATGCGAATTTGTGACAAGTTTGGCTCCCATTGTTTGTCTTAGTGGCATTGTTGGTTGGCACATGGTGTTTTTTTGTTTATATTTCTTCCCGAGAATTGCCACGTTACTTTTTAGAAAACTTCCAAAATATTGAACGTAGTAGGATTTGAGCTCCCGCCTCTTGGAAACCAAACTTTCTCACAAACTAAGCCATACGATCTCATCTAGCTGTGTCGAAATTTTTACACGATTGTTACAAGTTATTTTAGCTGTTAACATCTCTTTAGGTAGATTTTTATATACAGCTAAGTTGGTCTGAGCCCTTGGACGGTTTCCAAGAGGCACTGATTATTGTAAGGATATCTTTAATATTTCCTAATAATGAAGATAGGATTTTTCGTTTCCTTATATTATCATATTTTTTATTTTTATATTCGCAGAAATTTTCCGAATGTGAATGCATATATTTGTCACATCACTAGTATATACATAGACAACTAAAGTTTCAACCGACTCAGTAAAATAATTATCATGTAGCAATATTGTTGAACAAAAAGTATTTTTATTTATTTTAAAATAACATTTTTAATTGAGACGATAGAAATAACATTAAGAAAATTCAATGTTAAGTTTTCTAATATCTTCGTTTCTTTTATTGAACGCTCTAATTTTAGGAACTACTGGTTGTATTTATAATTATTTATAAATCTTTTTGCATTTAATTGCATATTAAATTAAAACTATTACAATAACAATATAGCATAATATTGCAATAGGTATAGTTATCTATACAATCTTGAATACAGATTGAAGAACATTAGATGTGTACAGATAACATAATTGTTTAGAACCCATAAATCATGTTTAATCTTTTTGACATGCAGAATTTTCATGAAATTCTTTGATAATCGTTATAATTTAGAAGGAAATAAAATCAGTATATTTTTTAAATCGAATATCCGTCATCTTTAAAGTAGTTGTCTATATATAAAAAAATATATACCTTCGATAAATACATATATTAATATTTAAAAATATATGCTTTAGGCAATACAGTTACTTCCGTTTTGTTTTGTCTTACCCCACGAAGCATAAAAAGGGGTTCCATAAGTTTGACCTCTCCGTCTGTTCGTGACACCGTAGCTTTTGAATGCGACGAACAGGTGCGTTTGGGTGCGTAGTGCCTTTTTTTATCGAACACCTTGTTGCTGTTTATGAACATTGGCTTTGCAGTTTAAGAGCGACGTTCACTGCCAAAATGAGGTGATAATTTTTAAGGTCGCGTTTTAATTTGTTTTTATTTTTTTTATATACTCTTGTATTTATCTATATACTTTTTGTATTAAAATTGACAGCCAGTTGGTTACCAGTTTATTAAATATTTACATATGTATGTATGTTAATAATATTAGTGGGGCTTTGCCCTCTGCTCGTTTCGCTAATCGGCCCGTACTGTTCTCGTACTCACGGATATACTCATAGGAAAACTAAACTAATACACAATATTCTTAAATTAACCAAAATTAATATCGAAATTACCCTTGACTTTTTTTGTTATAGAAATTAAAAAAAGAGACAATCCGATGAGGTCTGATTTAACAAATTCAATTAAGCAGAAAATTTAAAAATATTTTTCCACTAAGTCCTCGTTAACTGCCGTAAATTTGCGGAAGTTAAAGAAAGATAAACATAGACATAGAAGATAAAAACATTTTTATATTAACGATAAACTATACATTAATCAGACTTAATAAATAAAAATGTACCATATCATAATCAGATATAAAATTATACTGCTATATTTTTTTTATTATTTCGCAAAAATAGTTTAACAAATACCTGATAATTTTGAATTCCACGTGAATTATTTAGTTATTATTGAACATTTTAATTAGCGCAAAATACAAACGTGCAGAATGCTGTATTTTGTAAACTTCACAATATATTGAATTTACAGAATTCGAATTCAAATATTATATTCAAAACAGAAAGTTACAAGGTTCACTAAAGTTACTGCTTCAGATCTGAGAAGAAACGGCGAATGAAACTCAGCGGGACATGTCTTTTTTTTTAATAAAATTTTTACATCATATAATTACGTGACAATCATAAATTTGAAATAGCCTGGAGCGAGCATTTTATTCCCAAGGCGTGTTATCATTTATAAAATCGTTAATTTCACAACTTTTTCAAAATGTGAAATAGAATATTCTCGGACGTGTTCTGGGATCCTATTGTAAAAGCGTACACCCTGACCCATAAAAGAATTACGGACTCGATGCAGTCGAGTTACAGGCGCACTAAGTTTAAGCCTATTTCTAGTATTAATATTATGATTATGCACATCACTGATTTTAGTAAATTTAAATCAATCAAAAATCATTTGCAAGATATTTTTTTATTCATGTCATTGTCATTGGACGAGTTAACTTGTGTTAAATATGTAGATAAAGTATAATAATGCGTTGTAAATCAGACCGACTGCGACAAGTCTTAAGGTTACAGTACATGTAGTAAGCGGTAAGTATGATATTAATACATAAATTCTCACGTACAGACGAAAATTATATAAGAACTGCATAAATGCATATTGTTTTTTTAATTTGTTTAGAATTTCTTTTTTACTTATTACTTTTATTTGTCGCAGTGAGTTGTTTATTGAGGAAAAGATTTATTTGTAGTATAAGTTGTCCCCAGTTTTAATTAATTATGCTATATATAGTTCTGCAACTTATAATAATAATAATAAGTAGAGGATATATTTCAATATAAGTTCTACTTGATTTAACATTCTTGCTACATATACGCAATGTACATTGCATGCTCTACAAAAGCAATAGATGCAAATGACCAAATTTACTTTCTTGTTATTGTCATTGATATTTTTGAACCTTACCTTATATATACAAATATGTATAAACATATATTTATATAGTTTCATAGACACGTTAACATAATTCACGGATAATCCATAAAGTTGTAGAACGTCACGCCCTTGCGCCCTCGAGTAATTATGAGTATAGTTCCGATAAGATACTAAAAATAAATAGATATGTCAACATATATAGCCTGTATTTAGCTCGTTTCACGTTATAAGTACGTTTAATTATTATTCTGTGGTATATATTAGAGTACCATTTAGGGTATACAATTCACACATCTTTTTCATTCTTTTATAGCGAAAAATGAACATTATTTACATATAATATGAAACTTTTTACAATAATTATACGTACACTCGTGACTGCTATAAAGAGTTCAAAAGATCGGGTATAAAACGTATTATTTAAATGATAGACGATAAAAATATGTTGTTGATATTTTTTTTTCATACAAATTATTTTTCTAAGTCATATCTATATTGTGTTGTGATGGTATGATTAATTTTATTGTTATAAAATTAAAAGTTGTAACAATATTATATTGCAATGTTTCTATTTTTTTTTTGTTTAAAGTAATTGTTGCCACATATTACTGAGACTTATAAAATATTACACCTTTTAAAAAAATGCGTATAATAAATACAAGTATAATGGTTATATCATCAATGTATATCATAAATTGTGAGTAATATAAAAAAAATGTTATCATAGTTAGCTTTTATCTTCAAATATCTAATGCCAGTTCTAAATACGTGAATCAGCTACTTGCTTTAAATTTCAATTCATTGATAACCATTTCTTATTTAAATTTTAAGTTGGACTTTAACGGTTCTAGAAAAAATGTCTTTGACCTAATTTAACCCGAGCCATGCTATAAATTATTTATTTTTTTTGCTGTTTTGCATTCTAGGATGGGAAGGAAACAAGATTTTAATGGTATCTTTGATATAGCATAAGAAAGCAATCTAACGTTTTATTCAAA
The DNA here is from genome assembly GCA_019049475.1 of Eueides isabella. Classification (NCBI taxonomy): domain Eukaryota; kingdom Metazoa; phylum Arthropoda; class Insecta; order Lepidoptera; family Nymphalidae; genus Eueides; species Eueides isabella. Next base: position 4,067,929 of record CM032394.1, on the reverse strand, counting down.
ACTTAACTATGTAGTAATTAAACCAGCTTAGCTACGTATAAGTAATATAAGTTAATATAATATTTTTATCAAGTCATTAACACTACGTTTCACAATGATATATGAACTAGAAGCCTTTGAAATATGAAGCCAGTATATATAGTATGTACTCGATGGAGCCTCGAGTCACGTACGCCAGTTTCGTAAGCATGTAGTTCAGGAGATGCTGATTTTTTTTCATATAATATTTTTGAAGTCAAATTGTAATAATCTTAGAATAAAATTATAAATACAAAATCAACATTATTGTTGATGTAAAATAACAAAAAAATATAGAATTAAATTACTTTTATCGTAAGTCAATTAAGAAAAATATATAGCTCTGAAATTATGCTAATTGCTTTGTATTGATAAAAAATAATAATTGGTTTCGTTTATTTCCTTAAAGTGAGGATTACTTGTTTTACGTATGTCGAATTATGTAAAGAGGTAGGTAATTGTTTTTCCTCACACATAACTTATATATTATAAATATTATGTACTCAAATTTCCATTTACAGTTTTCTTAACATATTTTTCCGCTTTTCGTAATATTTATCCTTATTAATTAAATGAAATGTATATTTTCCTGTATATAATAAGATTTTATGGTTTTTGAAAATAAGCTAAGTATAAAACGAGAAATTTCTACGGATTTTTGTTTAATATTGTATAAATAAATATTTCCTTCATAAAATATGTCATATGTCATACAACAACATTAGCTCTTAGACTATAAGGTACTTAACAGGCAATAGATGGGTAATGTAGCTTGCGTAGACGTTCTCAATGAGCCGAAAAACAAACTTATAACACAAATGGCGTCTCTAATTTATATTTAAATCTATACGTAAGTATAATAAATCTGTAACCGATCCCTGTGTGTACCCGGAAGATATATATAAAATAATATGAGACGTTTATTAATGTAATAGGACCCAAAATAGAGATCTTTAAAAATTTTGTCAGTATGTATGTTTGTCTCAAAAATAGATAAAGATTTAGTTAATAAAATAGTAAAATTGGAACGGTCAAAGCAGGTCGCTTGTTAATATAAAAAAAATATCTTGCTTCACGCCCTGACAGAGAAGCCAAAGGCAACATAGGAACGTGCTCTTAGGACACTTCGTTCTTAGTAACACTATTTCGTTACCCACTTGCGGCCGAATTCTTGAGACTGCGTTTAACTGTTCTTCCACTCACCGTCGCGCTATGTCTTGTTACCATAGTGAGGGAATGACAATGTTAAATATTTAATTTTGCCGAAGTGGGAGTCGAATCTTCGACATCATATTAGACACCCTTCCATGCGCTACCACACAGCTTCATATTATTTTATATACAGAGAAGTTGTTAACATAATAGCCAAAGTTAACAAATCACTCCCAACAATGTGTACGCCATGGTATTTTTTTTCGTTGAGAAATAAATATTGAACATTTCACGTTTCGTTTAACGTTTCATAAACAATCTTTGATTTTTTTATAAACCGAACTAGCCTATACAGCTTTCTGTCAACGTGACAAATAATAAGTAACAATAAGTTACAAAGTGGATACAGCGTGAAGCTGAAAAAAAGATTTTAAAGGACGCTCCCAGTTTATCAATTATTACTTTTAACGGTAAAATTCTCCGCATTGGCAGTTAACGCGCTGGGACTCCAATATTGGACGAACGAGCACTGCTAATTAATTATTGCTTGCTGTGTAATTATTGAAATATAAATGAGAAATAGTAAACAGTGTTTCTTAAAATACCTACTATAAATATCGACGGGTCCAAAGAACAAAATCGTATATGAAAAATGATCGACTTTCAGTATGAGGTTTTGAAGTTCTGTGTAAATGTAATCATAAACTATTAACGCAAATACAAAATAATTAAAATAATTGCAAAAAAAAATGTTTAATAGCTGTTCAATAGTTGATGATTACATTCACACAGAACTTCAAAACCTCATACTGAAAGTCGATCATTTTTCATATACGATTTTGTTCTTTGGACCCGTCGATATATGTATGTTTGTTTCATTATATATATGAAAAATAATTTGATTTAGATCTTACTAATACATACATTCAATTTAAATTTGAGTTGTTTATTTAAACGCCCTGATCTCTGAAAGGAGATGGCGTTGAAAACTTAAAGTTATTTCAAATCTTCTTGTATATCTAACATTCAAAGTTCTTGTTCAACCCCAAATATTGGTGTTTGTAAGTTAATCTGCTAGTCCATTATAAGTAAATATTGAAATTTGTTGTGTGATCTTGTTATATCGTACATATATAAATATTGAAGTACTTATATTTTGCACAATTAGTTGAATATTAAAAATGAATAAATAATCGATGTTTTTCCTTAGGCTGAACGATAAAATTATCCGGAAAATCGATGAAGAAATCACCGTTTGAATTATGTATTTGTTTATTTTTTTATATCCAATTAAAATTTCCTTATTTAAATGCCTCATTATGAAACAATTGTAAATGATAAGTTTATGAAAGAGTAAATACTTTATTTCAAAACGAGGTATGTCGTGGTGCAGGGGCACAGGTGTGTGACTGTAAACGCAACAAGTTGTGGGCTCGATCCTAACTCGAGGATATGTAATATTTAGTATATTTTATTTACATATCATTTTTTTTATATGTGAATAAAATATATTATATATTTAATTTCAAGTTGAATTCTTCCACTCAATACGCAATGCCTCAAACTCGGCGGAAAGTCAGGAACGGAACGGAGTGTCTTAACACTAGGGTCTCAAATTCTTTCTGTCTACCTTGACATGTGCGTGAAACTGAAAAAAAAGAAACGTTGCACGATAAACTGAATCAATGTAACTCTAAATAGATACAAGCCAATGTCCAGTCAGAACTAAAATACATGGCCTTAAATGAACCAATCAAAATGTTGATTATGCATTTTTATACGGAAATCCATAATTGATATTCACTGAACAATAATCATTTTGTGACTTACATATTACAATGCAATGCCTGTATAATGTATAAATAAAGGAACAACATTGTTTGTATGCGAATTAGCCCTTATAAAAAAACATAAAACATAGTTATAATTTTCTGGAAAAAATCATACACTGTTCCCAAATGCTGAAACATCCAAATTTCAGATAAAAAATATTTATTCACTATTAGCTGATTGTGTGTGTATGTAGGTAGAGACGCTAAATTTCGATCTTAAGAATTTATTTATTTAATTATATTTTAAAACGTAAAATAAAATATTTTATTAAAATTAAATAAATATACTCCTTATTACACACTCGCAATTATATACGTAATATTTACGGATATATATTCATCGTATATTAGGGACCCGCCCGCCGTTTCGCCCACTTAGACTATACGATTACTTATTTAACTGTATTTAGAATGTTACATTTAAAAAAATACATATCTTATATTTACATTTATATTCAATTACCAGTAATTAAAATTCCCGCCAAAATTGGCAATCGTGGCAACACTCATACATTCATATAATCATTCTAGAAGAGACAACAACAAAACAATATCCATTACAATTCCTTGAGAGTTATTTTCTTAACCGGTAATTGCGAATTGTTATTAAAATGATAAATATAGTGATTATAATAATTATTAATTAATATTAATATTGAGATAGGTTGATCTGATTTACGACATTTCTGGATCATGTTTGTACGTTACATTGTGTGAGGCTAATGACTTATTTAATTTGTCGTGAGAACAGTGTTTGACTTATAAGGGATATGTATTTATAAATTGTAAAAACGTGTTTGTGCGTCTGTATGTATGTACACATAGTTATGAAGTGAAACTTTGTATATTAGTATTTTTTTATAAAAATTAGAGTTATACATAAATGAATGATAAATAAAAATCAATATTTAGCAGAAATACACGAATAAATGAAATAGCAAAAGTGAGGTTAACATAAAAATCACTTGAAGATTTTTCAAAACAACAAAAAAATATTCTGTTATTCTCATCATTTATTTAAATTAATTTAAAATTTTCAAAAAATCTATTTGTCACTTTATTATTATGTTGTTAGTATAAAAAATATTTTTAATAAGTAATTTATCAATTTATGCATGGTGCCATGATAGAGAGTCACAGGTTTTTTTTAAAAAGACACAGGAAAGTGTAGTTTTTTTTTTAAAACGTTGCTATAAGGTTCTTCCATACGTCGATAAAGAAGTCTTACAAACAAACAAACAAACAAACAATAACAATAATTTATTTCGTCTAAAAGTTGACTCATAACAGAAAACATAGTGATTTTTTTCTGCCGTTCTGCCATTTTATGCTGTATATGAGTCAATTTGAACAAACATTAACGTTACATAGATTCTGTGAACATGACGTCTTAAAATAATCTTATGGTAATTTTTAGTCATTGCTTAACTAATAGCTTATAGTGTTACAGTAAATCGACGTGCGCCCATCTACGTCACCAAGACGTAAACAACGTGTCGGTATTCGCTGTTAAATTACGTAGTCGTTTGGAGTATTTCCAGTCTTGTGACTTTACAAAGAGATTTGTAAAGATAGATATAAAAATAAAAGATTCTTTTAAAAAGTTATTTCTGTACACTCACTTTAATTATTCAAATAGAAATAAGAATATAGCAAACTTAAATTATTCATTAATTCTTCGAAACGCTGATATTTCAAAACAAATATGCAAATTGGTAAATTAAAGTTTTTGAATGTTGCTTTAAAGCTCCATGACGTACAAATAAAAGTATAATCTACTCAGAATCGGTGGGCACCAGTTCGATTAATTCTAAAAGTTATTCAAGCCCAACGCTCGTCAACCGTTGATTTGTGACAGCGAATTTATTAAAATATTTGACCTCCGTTAGGATTTGACCCTTATGATGAACGAACGATATGATGTCTGCCTTCAGCCGGTTGCTACGCCAAGTACTACACTATCAATAAATCTAGACACACATTGCGACGTTGTTTATTAAAGAATTCTTTGATATACGAACTTACAACATACAATTTTGATAACAACCCATTAATAAGTAAACTCTCATTTAGTTTGATATCTTTATTTGTGGTGATCGTTTTCAATGCTATCTACTGAGATAATAAAAAAAACATGACTACATAACCTTTTCTCTTACGTTAAAGCAAAAATGAAGAAAATTTAGCATAATAAGCGACATTTATATTATATAGGTTTTAGCATAGAATTATATTTATAACAATCATACAGATCATTTACCGCCAATTATTATGTAACGGTAGCTGTTGTTAGAGCAACATCACGCGACTACACACAATGCACCGCTGCCAAAAATGTATCAATGACTCAAATACTTATAATGTTTAATGAGGTTGTGTAACTTGATTATTAATAGCTAAGTCGAAAAGTCTAGTCGATCGTCTGTGTATAAACAAATACTGTTGACCTTAACCTTGGTTCAAGATGAAACCAAATAATATACATTTTCTTATTAATACTTTTTTTTTAAAACATTTAAAAGATCGTCCAAAATTGTACATGTTTTCCAAAAATATATTCGAATAGGTAATTGTTTTTTAGTTCATAGTAGAAATAGAAAGTACCAATGTAGTAAATGATTGTTTCAGATATTGCAATCACAACGGGGGACCAATTAGAATTTTACACAAATGAAACTAAAACAAGCAATGAAGGAATCAGGTTCCGAGAACTTACAGCGCTCGCGTACGACGCAGTCTATAACATGCTGCTATTTGTCGACAAACAAAACGACAACGCTTCAATATTTAGCTACAACTTGCTCACTAAGAAATACCAGCCTCTAGTTGGTAGAAAATCCTACGAAAATATCCAAGGTTTGGCATTTGATCCTATAACGGGCAAGATGTTCTGGACGGATTCAAACGAACGAAGTATATACTGGATAGCTTTATGGCCGAGATCGAAAAATAATATTTATGGCAATCTTTTAATGAAAATGGACGATGAGATACCTAGAGACATTGCTGTTGATAGTTGTAGAGGGTAAGTTTTTCGTGTTTAATGCACGTAAAAAAGTAAAAATGTCTCAAAAATTAATGGTTGTTTATTTTTATCGAATACAAAAAAAGAGAACAAAATGGAGTGTCTTAACACTAGGTTCCCAAGTACCTTTGCCTACCCTGCCATGTACATGTGGGGTAAAGCGTGAAGCTGAAAAAAAATCAAACATACTACCTATTTCATTTTCTTTATGTTTTTATTATCATTGAATAATATGTTATTATTCTTGTAGTTACATTTACTGGACCAATACAAACACAACTAAACCAACAATTGAGAGAGCACGCTTCGACGGCAGTGAAAGGAAGATTATCGTTGACACTGATATCCACATGCCGGTCAGTATCGCAATCGATCAACGCACCAAACGGCTATACTGGGCTGACGACAAAGAAGGCATTCACTACTCCATAGAAACTTCTGATTTAAATGGTGAAAACAGAAAAAAACTAATAGTTGGGACATATCATCAGCCCAATGCCTTGGCCGTTTCAAAGGACAACATTTACTGGGTAGACTGGGGCTTCAAGTCAGTGTGGAAGCTATCGAAAAACTCACAAACTCCCACAGAACCTGAGGAACTTATTGCTTTCTCCAACGAACCGCCTTTCGGGATTGTGGCAAATTATCAAATTTCTGAGGAAACGAATGGTGTTCCTGAGTGTCAAGCTTTGGCGGAAATGTCCGTTAATAGAACTGTACTTACTGATACGATTAATATTCCCAAAGATGTGGGCTTGTTTTGCTTGCACGGTGTCAAGACAGGTATGTCGGCGTGCAAATGTTCGCCCGGTTACATTGGCGACCGGTGCGAGATATCTGTATGCCAAAACTTCTGTTTAAATGGCGACTGCGTAGCCACAAATGAAGGTCAGCCTAAATGCAAGTAAGTAGCGAAAATATACTAAAATATATTTGGCTTTTGAGTTTAAGATTAAACCGTTATAATGAGCTGCTTCTAATAAATACGTACTTATAACTATTTACCGTAACTTTTTGTAAGAAAATAGTAACTTAATCAAGTTTTAATTATTCTTATAATAAAAGTTATTTATTCTCGTAAATAAAATTGTCAATACTTAAAGTGTATGTTTGTTTTAGATGTAGAAGAGGTTTTACTGGTATAAGATGTGAAACGAATATGTGCTACGGTCATTGTTTGAACAATGGTGAATGTTTCTTGAGAGAGGAGAAACCTACGTGTAAGTGTACGAATTACTTCGAAGGGGAACGTTGTGAAACTAAGAAAATTGATAAAACCGAAACAGTGGCAGCTATGGAACAATGCAAGTAAGTATTTTGAAAGTTTTGTTATATTTAGTTCTATTTCAGGAGGAAATGATTCTTTTCCTCGATCAGTCAGAAGCAAATATATATTAAAATACATTTTTATGGAATAAATATTAGCAAATGTTATTTTTTCATTATACTCAGCTTCACGCTGTATCCTGCACATGACAGGGTAGACAAAAGGAACTTGGGAAGTGTTAAGATTAAATATTTAAATTGAAAATATTCAATATTTCATTTACTCAAGTGGGGATTGAACCCACACTCTTGTGCCGCTGCGCCACGACAGGCCAGACAGACAGATAACAGTAAAATTTTATGTATGTCTTACATATAATAGAATTGTTAAATATAAAAACACTCTAACAACCCCATTACATTAAAATATTTTATTTTACAGCTGTACTAAAGAAAATGTTTCGAAAAACTCATTACAAGCACCGAACGATGTATATTTAGAAGATAATTGTTATACAGGATGGGACTCAATCAGAGATCCTATTTTAATGGTATTGGGAGTTTTGTGCGGACTGCTTTGTTTAATCTGTGCTATGCTTATCACTAAGATATTGCATCTGAGGAGACGGCCAAGGTCAGTTATTTATTATCTGTTCATAATATTTATTTACATATTTAATCTGTTTTATGTTTATGTGCGTGTGTGTGTGTGGTCTGTGTTGTTGGATATGCATGTGTGTGAATGTTTGTGTAAGAGAGAATATCACTTTTTTTTTATCAATTAACAATATCTTCAATATATTATTTATTGTTTTATAAACTGTCAATTTACTAAAGTTGATGTTCTTATTTACGTTTATTTGTTAAAAGATAAAAAATATATATCTTGTCTTAATTATTATAAGCTGTTGTTTATTGTTTTAAAATTAATGGGGATGAAATTAATCATCATTAGTGAAGTTGACTTCATTTTAACTTACTAAAAACAATCATCATAATATTGCCCACTACGTTGCTGCAGTGCTTAGACGTTATGTCCACATAACGTGTCCACGTAAAGTGTTTCTAAAGTACTTAATTTCTCCACTTATTAAAATAATTTCATGTAAATTTTAACTTAATCGATATTTAAATAAAACAAAGTTAACTGGATTAGGGATCAGACTGTGCGTGGTCACGGACAACTGCAAAATATTGGAAACATTAGGTTTCCAGAAATATTTACATATCAAATATAATCGATTAATCCGATCTAAATTGTTTCATTTTAAATGTACATTCATCGCGAAAATTATTTCTTCTCATACACTCACAACTCCATAGTTCATATAACACTTACTTTATAGGATAAAGAAGAGGATTATAGTAAACAAGAATGTGACCCCGCTCACAGCGCGGCCAGACCAGTGCGAGATCACTATAGAGAACTGCTGTAACATGAACATTTGTGAAACGGTGAGTTTGTCATTCATCTCATTATGTTTTATTTGGGTTGCTTTTTAAAGTGTTATTCCGTGTTAAGAAAATAAAAATATTTTCAAAAATGTTTTAACTTAAGTGGGGAACGGAAGTGGAACGGAGTGTCCTAACACTAGGTTTCAATTCCGTTCCCTCTGCCTACCCTGCCTAGTGCGGGATACAGCGTAAAGCTGAGAAAACAAAATATTTTAGCTTTAAAGAGGATTTGAACCTGCACTTCTCGAAATTGTCCCAGAAATAGTTTATTTTGTTGTTTAATATCTGGTTTAATAATGAAATTGTTAAATGTAAATTTGTAGTTGTACCTCGTATATGAGGCGTGCATGGGATGTAATTAAAATATTAATATCAGTACCATCTAGTTTATCATAAGGATTTTTTTTAAATGATTAAGATTGAATTGTTGCCGGACTTTTAAATTATAATAATAAACATTTTTAATATACTTTAGTGTTTACTAAAAAACTTAACTAATAGCCGTACCTAGTATAAATATTAATCTTGTGATAAATCATATATTATTTTTAACATATTTAAATTGATATAACACACTTTGGAATAATATTTTTTTTAGGAAATACAATATATTAAAATTTGACCGTAGGACTTTGAACCCGTACCTCTTGATATCCGTCCAAGCACTCGGACCAACTAAGCTATACGTTCTTGTCTAGCTACTTCGGAATTCTTATACGATTGTTACAACTTACTTACGTAGTTAGTAAGAATTTTACACATTTCCACGACTTAAAGATAATTGCTGTGACGATATCCGAGAGGCGCGGGTTCAAATACCACTTCATTAACATTTTTATATATTTTATTAAAAAACCTTACAAGTAGCTTTTCAGTATCAGTTTATTTATTGTTTGGTTCTATTGTTTCTTTCAACTTGTTGTTTATGTTTATTTTGCTAATATTTAATAAAAAAATAATCGACGTTGATCATTTTTTAGCACGCAGTCTATATAATTATGATTTGTTTTCATCTGTCTGTCAACATTCTTAAAATTTAGCTTTTTTTAATTTAGCTTTTTTAATTTCTTAGATGTACAATATACATATTATAAAATATCGACCATACATGTTATAAAATAACGCCCGCTTGAATTACACAATTTTATTAACTACCTGCAAGTTCTTTCTTGTTCCAATAACTTTATAACTTTTAAGATATCTAACTGAAATATCAGCAAAATAATAGAAAAAATATAGCAATTTTGTCGAAATTGATATTTTAAATTGACGTAACTTTTTTTATTTTTTACCCGATTTTCGATGCAGTTTTCACTATTATATTTTGGGATGGTTGCCAATATAATATGAAAAATGCATTAAAAACTGGTCTGCCGTTTCTGAAATTAATGTGTACAAACGGACAAACCGTTTGTACACACTAAACAGAAAAATATTTTAAAAATCCCTTGTAGGAATTTTTAATATATTTTCCATGTATCAGTGATCGGTTGCAGATTTATTAAAAGTATCGATAACTTACCAAAGCAAATCACTTTGTATACTATATACATTTTATATTTATTCCGTTAAATATAAGCTTTACATATAGGATTATAAAATTATAATGATACTTTTATACCACATATATAACAACTGGAAATGATTGCACGACACAATACATATAGATGTATAATGTAACGTTTATTTCGCCAATTTTTTTTCCTATTTTGTAATAGCAAAAGATGATCTCAGGGATGTAGAATGTTATTTTTTTTTGACCCACAACAATAAAATTAAATGAAACATGGTATTTACGGGAACTAAGGTACCTAGAGTTAAGTTGAGACGCTTCCCACTTTTCTCTGAGTTCCGCGTCCAAAGCCTCAAGTATTGCGTGTTGCTTGCCTTGTCACCATAGCGAAGAATTAATTGAATATGATAGCACCGGAAACAATGATGTTTAAAATGTTTGTCTGTGTCAGTGTCTTTCAGAAACAGCTACAGATTTATTTTTAAATAAACAGCTGTTTCTGAAAGACACTGATTGAATGAACTGAATGTATTTTAATGCATTTGCAGTTCCATTATACTGTATTTTAACAAACTCTTAGTGTTTCTATATATAAAAAGTTACAACAATATAAACCAATTCGTCCGACAAAATTGTACCAAAACATTTATTTTTGCTGAATTGACTGAAACTTAACATATGCACATCAAGATATTGTTTTTAAAAAGATAATATTATAACACGAAAGAAGTTTATAGCTTAGGTGGAAAAAGTATATTTTTGATTTCTCAAATTTTAAAAATAGGTTAGCTACTTCCCGATTACGTACTTAATACAGCTGTGCGAAATTGAGGGGGCGAGACTTTTAAATATTTTTGCAGAAATGCCACCATTGTTTATTGTCTATTAATAAAAAGAAACAAAACGAACTATAAATTCTGCTAATAATATGTACCTTATGTTATATGCGACAATAATGTTTAAATTTTATTGGTATTTCATGTAATTTTTTCAGGCCAGTCGTGGCACAGCGATAGGTTGGTTGTGGGTTTCGATCCTAAATCGAGGAAATGAAATATTTAATATTTTCAATTTTAATATTGAATGTTTTCATTTCTTCGCTCTGGTAGAAGGAAAAACTCAAATTCGGCGGAATGTGTACGGAAGTGAAACAGAGTATCTTAACACTAGGTTCCCAAGTTCCCTTTGCCTACTTTACCATGTGCGGGATACACCGTGAAGCTAAGTAATTTTTGCACGTTTTTTATTTGTTTTATAAATTTAAAATAAATTCAATTATTATTACGCAAATTCGTTACTGTATAATCGCTAGCCTTGTTGCAAATTGCACCATTTTCTATACAGATAGTTAGAACGGGCGTGGTCCGATATAAATGAATTCTAGATTTCAATTAAAAATGGCTTTCACAAGTAAATCATGAATATTCACCTAAATCAGATCAACGGGTCAAGTGCAACGCTTTTGTAGTACGATTATGTCTGTTTTTTTTTCCAGTCTAATTGACCTCAATTTGGTAGACTATTATTTTATCAAATCAATTAATAAATTATATAATGTTCAAGAGTTTTGATAATAATGACAATATACAATTATATGACTTTCATATGAGGTAAATTTTTATAATATTTATTAAAGATTTGTCTGTCGGTCTATTTTCTTGACTTTCTGTACAAAATTTTATTACCAAGTTTCAGCTTACTGCCCATTAAAAATGATTACGTTTACACATATTTTTAAATAACGTTTGTTTTTAAAGTAATAGGGTCTACTTTTATTTCATTTATGTATTTTCTTTTACTACACGACTTCATTTAATTTCTTAAACTATAAACGAGTTTGGATGAGTTCCGCCCCACGACAAGACGCCTCCAAGAGCAATGTCTCAAGAATTCACCAAAACATAGGAACGGAAGTACCTTACTGGGAACAGACTGACGTAATACTAGGTTCCCAAGTTCCCTGTGCTTACCCTAACATGTGCGGAATACAGCGTAAAAGTAGAAAATATTACAAATAAAACAATGCACTTTTTAATATTTTTGACATTGACACATTGTTACTACCTCTGTGAAGGTCAAAGGAATGTTATTTTTATAATCGTTTACGTGATCATGAAATTATATGTTAGTTTTAGCACATTCGAGTTAAATTTAAAAGAAACTTATTATCTTTAAGCATTCAGTAGGCATACAAGTCTCATTGAAGGTCAGTTCGCTATTTCCCGCCAAAACGGCGGATTTATACTTGATGAAACATTTTTAATAAATATACTTATTCTATGTGGTTGCACAAAGCTTGGCGTTTGATTTTCGCAACTCAACTCGCATTATCCAAATGACCGTATAACAGTAGCTTCACACTAGCATAGATACTGCTTATGAAAGATTAGAAAATAATTATTTAAACTATAAAGTTACCTACAAGATACAATCGGTTTGTAAAAGCAATTGTGAATTCGATAACCACTGGAAAGGCTATTATTTTCATTTTCCCTCTGAAAAAGTACAGAGCGGCATTAAATTTGGCTATTAAAATATTCGTAAGATTTTTAAGATCATTTTTATTTACACATATTTTCTCGTTTTCCATACTACGGCCTGCGGCTTCGACCGCTTGAATTAAACTATTTTATTTAACTTCAAATGATTTCTTGTTCTAATGGCATTACCATTTTCAATTTAATATCTATATATTAAAAACAAAAGTTAATCAAAAATTTGTATCAATTTTGTCGACCTTAATATTTGAATGGCGTGACGATTTTATTTTTTAACCAATTTAAATAAAACAAACACATTAATGTTAAGTGAAGGCTACCAAAATTTAACAGTGAAAACTGCATTTAAATCTAATTAGCCGTTTTTGAGGTTAGCGTTAAAAAAACTAAAAGTCACTATTTTGGGCATTATTACATAAATAAACGTCTCTTATAATATATTTTTTAATATACCTTCCATGTACAGACATAGGTGGGTTACAAATTGATTATATGAAAATGATTATAGGTAGAATGAAATGTTAGGCTAAAATAAGTTTTTTTTTAAATTTATATATGTAACTTATGCATGCGACTGTACTCGCTTATGTTGTGGATATGGATTCGATTTCCACTTGGGGAGATGAAATATTTCATATTATCGTTTTCTCACCTTGACAACTTTGGTTCACCGTAACGATAAAGCTTAAAAAAATCCTAGTCATTTTGCGATAGTATATAGAAATTATTTGTTTAATAATATGCTAAATAAAACCGGAAATAATGTGACAAGAATAATTGTTATTCATATTTATATAACTAATCTATAAGGAAAATGATTAATCAAAATATATACCTATATCCTATATTATAGTTTGCTTCGCATATTATGTTAATTCTTGAACTTAGGTAATGATTAAAGGTCAGCAGTTTACAAGCAATCGTAAACTTGTATATCACTAATCCGTTTACATTCACTCACCCTAGAACAGTATTGTTCTGGGGTGGGCCCAGAAATTTTACTAACAAAAAATATCTATAATTTGAAAAAAATAAATAAAAAATAAAGCCCAGGCCACAAGTTCTACGCGTGGAACAACACTTAAAATACAGAAGGCACCTATTGGTGTAGATTGTGAAGGTATGGTTTTTATAACCTTATTAAATGCAATAAAATAGAAGTACTCCTGAAGTTAATAGATATTAACGGTTTTGATATGTTATTCCAATTCACAATGTGCCATTTCATGCATTTTTATAAAACTGCAAATTCATCGTACGTGGTTAGTTTTTATAAATCAATAAATATACATCTTAACTGTGATTAGCATTTGTCAACTACATATATATTACACAAATAATATAATTTTCTGTAATTATATTGTACATATGTAAGTTTTTGTGTTTTCTAATGAATATTTACATAACACGTCTTGAAATTAACAAAACGAAAAAGAATACGATTACCTATATATTTATTATTATTACTTATTTTTTTAAATTTTTTTTATGGAAAAGACGGCAAACAAGTGTACGGGCACCTGATGGTAAGTGATCACCGTCGCCCACGACCCCGAGTAATTCCAGAGGAGTTACTCGGAGCGTTGCCGTCCTTTAAGGTGGAAGGGCACCGGGACCAGGCATTACCTAATGCGAAACGCAGTGGCCAAAGCCACTACTTAACGCCGGTCTTAAATGCCGGGGGTGGTAATAATCCGGTCGAGTCTGCCCATTACGACACCATCAGTACCAGGGTGATCCTATTCTAAGCCGGAATCACACGGCAAAAACTTGTATTTATATATTGGGCATTCGCTCTAAAACATGATAATAAAACTTTGATATTTATGATAATAAAATATATTACTTTATTTTTATTCTAAAAGATTTTTATCTACGTCCATGCGTATTTATCATTGTAGGAAATAAATACTGTCAATTTATTGTAACAGATAATAAATATTACACTCGAAATGCCTTGCACTTACGCGTTGGCTTATTTGTATATTTGATAAATATTTACTAATTATTATTCACGTATTTATTTAAGATATCACAGTTTTTTTTTACTTCCACTACCATTACCGCATTCTTTATTGCGTATTGCATGGCCGAATCCGACATTATGTTTCGTTATATATTTTTAATTATTGTTAAATATTTTTGTATTATCTCAATAAAAAGCTATTTATAGCGTGTACAATGTTTATTTCCTATAAATAGCTTTTTATTAAGCTAAAGGGCCGTGTATTCGAAGGTTATAGGTTCATTGATTCCTTTGGAGGTCACACATTAAAACATATTTTTTTTGTTTTTTATTAAATATATCGATTTATTTACTTCTTTTTTTTTCTTGAAGAAACTCATGGTGAATAAATTAATAATTTAATAAACAGTTCT
The DNA here is from genome assembly GCA_019049475.1 of Eueides isabella. Taxonomy (NCBI): domain Eukaryota; kingdom Metazoa; phylum Arthropoda; class Insecta; order Lepidoptera; family Nymphalidae; genus Eueides; species Eueides isabella. Next base: position 4,052,791 of record CM032394.1, on the reverse strand, counting down.
ATGTATATATTTTTAATGAACAGTTCTATGGATATATTTGTAATATAAGAAATATATTTTTTAGTTAATTAATTTTTAAAGAAATATATATACATAAACAACACGAAGTTTTTCTAAAGCTATCCTTTGGCGTTATTTAATGTGTGCTGCAAAGACATAACCAATGTAATTGATATGTACATACATATGTAGTTAGTACGTTATTGTACAAATTACACAATTCAATCAATCGAAACACGGACGGAAGAAATTTACATATAACAAATGATTGAAAGTAACCACTTTTTCTTAGACCAAAAGTTGTTTATAAAACTTGCCAGCATGAATAGTTATAGTTTTACTATTTAATATCTACAGGTAAATAGGCTAGAAAGAGCTGTGAATGAAGATTGCAACCTAATCGAGCACTAATCATCAGGTTTCCCTTAAAAGAATACAGCTTACAGCATGATTGTCACGCTTATATTGTACATTTAGCTACCAACATTAAAAAAACAAAAAATAATTTACAAAAAAAATTAAAAATATTATTATGAAATTTTAGAATAAAAAATGATATATTAATTTATTATTAATTAATTAGTAAAAATATATGAATTTATTTACTGTAACATTTAAAGTTAATCATTTTTTTTGTAGTAGCTAAATGTAATTATTGCACAAACTAACATGGCGGCTTCGTCTTGACAAAGACGTTTAGTATTAACAAAAAATCTCATAGTTTACTTTTAGGCTATTTAATGTCTTTTAAAAATATATTTTAAATTGTTAAAAAAAATGTCCTGGGCTGATTTAACAGTTTCTACGCTATAACTAATATTATATATAGCATAATTACTATATCTAAGTCACAGGTATACATATATGTTATATAACTATATATTTCTGTTTGTTACAGCCGTGTTTTGAACCGAGAAACGCGATACGACCTTCTCTAATGGACTCCAAATCTAGGAAGGAAGAAAAGAAAAACTTAATAGCCAATATGGAGCAAGATGATTAGATTAGGAAATTAAATAATAAATAGTATACGTAAGTATACTTTACCGGTTATGAGTCCAAAGGTCTTTTGTGATATTTGAATTAGGGTGACAACCATTTCGGTTTTTCACGACTACTAACTAACTAGAAAGTTTTGTAGGAAAGATATATTTTTCGATACAACACCTAGTATCTATAATTTTTTTTTGTTAACCAACTCCTAAGGCTAGAGTCCAATAAATAGGTTTAAGATATCCTAAGGTTGTACAAACTGTTGGACACCATTTCGTAATGCACGGTGCCTTGCCGCGACGCGTTCACTTGGCAGCTACTTAAAGTAACAAAGTTAAACTTAATTTTTTCGATTTTTTTTTATTATTCTTTGCGTTTTGTACTCAAATATCGTATTTATTTAGTACATTGCGTGTTTTACTGCCATTATGTGAATTCCTTTCGTTTTCATTGTTTATGTTACATTTTTTTGCCAAATATTTTTCTTGGCATCATTCTTAACAATGGTTGTTTCGCAAGTATCTTTAGCATTTATATTTAATTAATTAAAAAAAAAAACAAAAATCGTATTCAGTGATTATTTTAGTGATTTCAGTGATTTATTTATTTTTGGAAAATTTAAATTATTTTTTGGTATAATGCGATTTTTAATTACGTATAAATGTTTTAACAAAACGTCAATAAGGAGCATTATTAAGTAATTAAACAACGTTTAGCATACTATACGCTATTTGTTATCTGTTTAAATAATAGGTTTTGGAAATGTAGAATAAATATGATACAGCCAAATATTGATTATTTCAAATTTAACTAATATATATCTTTTTTTTCATATTTAGTAGTATTTTCTACAACAGTACATTGGTAGCGTCCAATTCGTTATACATATTTTACGTTTACATATTTAAAGTATATATATATCGTCCGCTTAGTCTCTTGAGAGAAAAATCTCATTAAAACATTTTTTTTTATTATTATTATTTTTTTTCAATTTTCGTCTAAATAGTTTATATTAAATAAAATAAAGATAAATTTCCTAGTTTTTACTATTTGTACGTTTGACTTTAGGAAAACAGATTTAGCTGGGTTTTCTTTTTCAAAAAAATGTTTCTACCAAATTGAATACCTACCACAAGACGTAAAATGCACATGATTTGAATGAAACAATAATATTTCTTAAAATAAAATATGTAAACATGGCATTGGGCGCTTACAATTGTCATAAGAATAAAAGGTTAAAAAAAACAACTTTCTTTATTTACAATAATTTTTTACATAACTAACTAAATAATTGTTTTAATATTAGACTGAATTGAAGGGCGTATTGTGAATTTTAAAAAGAATGCTTAGTATATCGCACTTGTAGCGTAGTTGCAACGCCATTCAATATTGAACATGCTAGGAGTGGGGTTCAAAACTTTCAAAAATACATTTTGTATAGTATTTTAAAATGATATTTATTTTCTAACTATTCATTGCAATCATATTTATATACATATATACAGTATATAAGTACATAGTTTTCGTCTTTAACGTTTTTTTTTTAATTAAGGTAAAATTGCTATTGAGAAAAATATAAACAACCCAATTAAAAGTAATTATGAAAGTGTCACTTTAGCAGACCAGTAGACCAAGGCTTTTAAAGCGTAAAGCGTATTGTATAATTTCAATGAGATTTTCCGGCATGTTTTAAATATTAGCATAATTAATTCATTTATTCTTACTTGTTACAAAATTCGAAGAATTATTGACTCAGTAGTTGACATCCTTCTTGCATTATATTGAAATCTTATTAATGTCCTGGAGAATTTAATATATATTAATGATTACTTGAGGAAAAAAATGACTATTTAGGGGAAATTGAAAAAATACAATAGAATTTTCAATGAAAAAGATTTTTATCAATATAAATAGGTCAGTTTATGTAAAATATGCTAATTATAAGGTTTTATGGTGGACCTTTTATATTATAAGTTGATAGCAATCAATAAATAAATTACAATATAGTTGCTACATCAATGTCGCTTATAATCATTTAAATATGTTATAACTGCTAATAAATCAACATTTTCTTTGTATAAATTATTAAACGAGATAAAATATAACATTTTACTCAATTTTATTATTTTTATCCTGTATCTCTTTGACTTTATTGAATTTACAAAGACAAACTCAGTAGCAGACGTTGAACTATTATTTAATCTGAAAGCTGATATAAAAAAAAATCATTAATTAAAAAATAAATATTATATAAATATCATTTTAAAATATTATTCCTTATTAATAATAGAATTTCTCTAAAATATGTATTTAACATTTCATTATTACATATTTAACTTTTGTAGAAAAAAAGACAACTAAAAATATCATAGTAAGCCCCTTCAAGTACATTTCGTACATATTTATCAATTAATTAATTTAATCATTTTAATTGTTCTTTTTTTTGTGTAATTTTGGCGCATTAGATTTAGAATAAGTGTTTACGTTCCTATTATGTAAGTACCTTGCAAATATCAATCTCGCGATGACAGATATATCACAGATATATCTGTGATATAAAAAACAGATATGTATCTGTTTGTGTGTGTGTCTTAAAGGAGCTGGATTTAGAAAAACCAAAATTAAATCTACTTAACAATGGACGCCTCCAATACATTTTGGATACAAAAATATCGTTCTAATAATATCTAGTACTTAAAAGGTAATTTAATATAGCTTTTAACGCCTTATATGAAGCTTTTGCCTGGTTTTCTTAATCCAGCCCTGATAAAACATTTATGAAATGATACAGTTCTCCTAGATTAATCATGGAGTTTAAATGTTGCACTAAGTAAAAAATTATATTTTCACTTTTATGTTAAATCATTGATTAATTTATTAATAATATTTTGCAATAGAGAATATTCAGAAGTAGAATCTCAAAGTTTTAATTGAAAAAGCCAATATATATATATATATATATATATATATATATATATATATATATATATATATATATATATATATATATATAAATATATATATATATATATATATATATATATATATCTATATATATATGTATATCATTTCCGTTGCTGTCCGTGTCGTGAACACTTACTTAGCCGTGAGACTTAAATAATCATTGGTACTTAGTAGTTAGTTAATTTAGATTAGTTTAGCTCGTGGATTAGTAATATCCACATCAGAAATGTGATATTATTGAGTCTTTGTATAAGCCTACGTTAGTGAAAGTTTTTATATATAAAATAAAATGCTTTGTGAAATAATTGTTTTATTTTCCAATTCAATTCCCTCATACACTCTCCGCCTATTTACAAAAAATACAAAAAACAAAAAGGTTTTAATTATTTATCCCATACTTGAATTTATCGATAAATATATATATACCCTCAAACTTCATCTTCATGCTGTATCCCGCACATTACAGGTTAGGCAGAGAGAACTTGGGAACTTAGTGTTAAGACACTCCGTTCCGTTCTCCACTACCCTGAATAACTCAATTGTTTAGACATTACATTTTGTATATTATTGTATAACATATTTATGGTATCAAGAATAAAATACTAAACGTACAATTTATCCCAATCTTCTAATAAAATGAAGATGAAGAATCTCTATCATCTGTTCCCGAAATATGTTTAAATGGGTGATTATTGTCTATCAGATTAGTTGTAAGGGAGTTTGATGGTGAAACATAAATAAGTTATAAACGGCCTCTGTGTGTCTGATAGCACTAATTATTATAAGATTAGTATCTGATACTGACCTTTAGCAAATTAATACTAACAGAACGGCAACAACGCATATAAATTGTGGTAATTTGTAATAGAATAAATTTATTTAAAGTAATCCAAGCTAAAGCAATAAAAATTTTCTTATTCTTGAATTGTTCTTTTTTGTTTTATTTTGTTGATGTTGAAGTAATTCAGCTTTTGCTTCAGGTTTGTATTTAATGTTATAAAAAAGAGAAGATAGATATTGTACAGAAAATCAATCAGTGTGATTTTAACAGCTTCACGCGGTATCCGGCACAGAGGGAACTTTGGAATCTCGTGTCAGACACTCCACTCCGTTCTCTATATTTCGCCAAATTTAAGATTGATTTTAACGTCACTTTCGTCGCTTTTTCCCTTGTAGTCGAGCGACAAAATTACATCAAATTGTCTTTTCATTTAGCTAAAATTTTAGTTTGTAATACATATATAGATATTGTCGTAAACGTGATAATGTAATTATTAGAGAAGAAGAAAATAGTATAACTAAAGCGGGCGAAGCCGCGGGCAGGTCGCTAGTAATTTCATAAAGTGTACTGATAATCAGCTTTACTACTTAGAAATCAGATGATGTTAAAGTATATTAAAACACTACATTGTCATATAATAATGAATTGTTAAATAAAGGAAAATGAAACAAAATATAATTAACTCCATTTATTTCACTTAAATATATTATAATCAGTCAACAGTACATATTATAAACAGGACTAAGTATATTATTTAAATAAATAAAACACTTACTGTATTAATATATATTACAAAAAAATATCTACAGTGAAACATTTTCTTTGGGCTATAGGAAAAAGCATTGAAATAAACTTTATAGATTCTCCTAAATGGGACTTAAATTTTTAATTAATAAATAAAATAAAAATCTCATTTTAATAATATACAAAATATTATACGAAAACCAGTGTCATTATTATTTTAACAAAAGACAAATTAATTAAATAATAGATACGTCCAAACATACTGCATATCTATATACTGTTTAATCCATTTCAATGTTTTTTATAGCTTAAAAGTTGTATCAAATAAAAAACAAAATATAAGTTTTATATTAAAAAAACTAACTTGGTTCTTAGAATATATATGAAATAATATTATAAATAAATGGTGCCAGTAAATATTATTTTAGGTATTTTTTTTTCATTTCATATACAGATAAGTCAAAATAAATTATTTCAGGTTATAATATATTTTTATAATAATTATTTAAACATTACTTATTAATTAAGGCCTGTCATGACACAGAGGTACAAAAGAGGGACTGCAAACGTAACTGGTTGTGGTTTCAATCCCCATTCAAGGATGAAGTATTTAATATTTTCATTTTTTAACTCTAGCGTTGGTGCTGCCATTTAACACGCAATGCCTCAAATTAGGCGGAAACTGGTGAACGGAACGGAGTGTCTCAACACTAGTTCCTTCTGCCTACTCTGCCATGTGCGAAACACAGCGTTAATTTAATAAGAAAAAAGTTAAATAAATTTAGCAAAACTATTATAATATTATTTTTACTATGTTTTAAAGTGTTATTCCACACTTAGGACAGAAAATACTAAACTTAAATTTAAAAAGCGTATAAAAATTTTTTATCCTGCTTCGTTCAAAATGTTTATACGCTTTTTAAATTTAAGTTTACTATTATAATATTACCCTAACAATAAATTAACTTATTCTCACCAACACATCAAATAATTTAAAAATCAACAACTATCAAAATATAGTCATATGTAGTCACTTGCACAGAAATAAATTAACGTAAACAAACGTTTACACAAAACGTACTTCATACTACTAAATAAAGAATACATATATTAAATATCATTATACATTGGCTGTAAAGACTGTTTGATAAGTTACCATTAACTTATCTGACAGATAAATAAATCTAATGTTTATCCTTTTCCTAAGAATAAACAAAAAGTCATATCTGCCATATAAAATAATATAAATATATTATATGTTAAAACTACACATTTAACACAAGAAATAAATTATTAATTACTATATAAAACATCTCCATTAACCGAAACAATGAATAGACCATCGACACCCGTTATATCTGTTCTAGTAACTATATCAATAAAAAAATAACTACTAACTTATAGTTAACTGCTAAATAAAGCTTATTAAACATTACAAGCGGCATTTTCTATGTTGTGCAAATTACGTATCGGTGAATATTATCTGAAACAATGTATTGTTGAAATTATATTATTATACTATCATAAGGCCGAGGAAATTAAATATTTCATATTTTCAATTCAAATATTCTATGTTTGCATTTCTTCGCTTTGGTAACAAGGCAAAGGGCGGCGTTGAGTTTCGCCACTCAACATAAATGGTTCAAATTAGGTAAGTGGGGAAAGAAACGGAGTGTCTCAACACTAGGTGCCCATGTTCCTTCTGCCTTCACTGCCGTGTGCGGAATACGGCGTGAAGCTGATAAAAAAATAGTTATAAATAAAGTTATTTTTTACTTTTCGCTTTCCCAAATATTTATAGTCGGCGTCATATAATAATAACTTCAAATATTCATAGGGTATTTTATAGTACATAAATGTTATTTATTACATAACTGTACACTAAAATGACACGTGACGTGACGTAACGTGAAACGTGACGTAATTTACACAAAATGTAAGGCCGTGGTCCGTAATTAGCTTACATCGCTCACAGCGCGCCAACGGTCGGTCCGTATTGAGCTTTTATCGCTCGCTAGTTAGCGTTGTAAATAGTATGACGTCACTTGTGACGTCACTGGCTAGTGCTAACAGTGCTGACGGGTCGGAGCGTGAGCACTGTGAGCGTTGATGTTATTTTGACGTTTAATATATTCTTCAAGTCAATGTCACTTTCGTCAATTTCCTCAATTGCGGAAAATGCTTGAATACAACCATTTTCACAAGATATTTATAATCTTCATCGGCTATACCACATACTTCACTCATATTTATATCAAAAAATGCTCTATTAGGTACTTGCGAATTTGACAAGTTAAACATATTAACTTGTCAAAGTCGTAAGCACGCTCACAAGTGGTCGTCTGTTACGGCTAAACGAGGCCGCTGTCATTCTTTGTGACCAGATGCAACAATAACAGTCAAGTGCACAAAAAGTCACAAAATTCGCATGCATTGCATGACATTATTTAAACATGGTCTCTAATTAACCTTACTTCGCTCCTCGGTACACTGCTAGTCGCGCAGCTAGTCGCGCAGCATGGCAGCCAGCTCCAGCAGGCGGTCGCGCGCGGCGCGCACGTGCGCGTGCGCCTCCCACAGCATGCGCACGAGGCGCGCGTCGCCGCGCTCGTCCATGCACACGTCGTGCGACATCTGCGCGTTGAAGCGGTAGTAGGGCACGCCCAGCGACGCGCACCACGCGCGCGCGCGCTCCACCACGCGCCCGTCCGCTTGGGTCGCCTGGCACAACAGCCAACAGCAAATATGTTACAATGTATTAGACTACAGGCTCGGGTCAACGTGTTGAGATTTCTGAGAATACAAGCACGACTGCACGAGTCAACGTTTTAACATGTCTAAGAATACAGGCACGAGTCAACTCGTTGTAACAACTGAGAATACAGGCACGAGTCAACGTTTTGAGATGTCTGAGATTAAGGCACGAGTCTACGTGTTTGAGATTACAGACAAGAATATACGTGTTGAGATATCTGAGAACGGGCACGAGTCAACGAAATATTAATAATGAACAGAATACTTTTTAAAACCCTAAAAAACTCGTAGATAATTTCTAAGCCATATCTGCCCTGAGGTATTACAATAACCTTCCCGGTTTTAACAAGTGAATACAGTGGGGGGTCTATAACATTCAAATGCTGCAAAATGACTCTCTCCGTTTGATGGGCGGGAACGAATTGGTAAAACGTTTATATACCGATACTAATTATGAAATTATAAATATGTTCACAACTACAGTAATTAATAATTATGTTTTAATCTAAACACAGCTCCATTTCCCTATAAATATTAAGATTATTAATTTAATTTGCAGTCATTTACCGAGTTTTGGAATGTTATAAAAAAAATCAATTACATATCGCGGTTGACTATTGTCATTATTGATAGTTAATTTTTGGTTATGCAGTACAATTCCTGTTCAAAGAAATGAATTATTTACAATTATTCCTTTTATATAACACAGGTCTACAATGATTTGGTTACCGCTAAAAGCAAATCTGATCAAGTACATTTGGTGCCCTGATTAAAATATTAAACTTATTTTTTTAACCTTAAGTGTAATTTTCCAGATTTCACAAGGGTAAATTAAATAAAAAGTATTTAATTTATTAATAAACAAAAGAAGAATATTTAATTCAAAACATTTTACTACACATTTTTGAACAGATTATAGCTTCTCTTTTTAGATTTTCTCTCTCTTCAGGACATTCCCGTGCAATACTCCTATAGAATCTGCCATCATATGCTCATCCCAACGACCATGGTATGTATCATCCATCAGTTTTAAATCTTGGTGGAAGCTTTCTCTTGTTTTTCGCTATTTGCTCCAATATTTTCAGGAAACTTGTCTAAATGATTATTCAGGTAGTGAACTTTTATGCTCATATTACATCCAAGATTTTTAAAGTTAATTAGGTCTGAACTAACTCTATGTTACTTTCGGCTTTTTGATTTTATAAACAAAAATATTACAACAGCAACAAGAGGTTTCCAAGACGCTGCTTCATCGACCATTCATTGAATTCATGAAATCGTTGTACTTCAATAAAAGTCTTGTCTGTAGGCCATCAAAAATACCAGCTTTTAATGAAAGATATACAATATATTGACCAGTTTTAATTAATGCCTTGACATATTGCTTCATAGGTCCCAATTTGATATGCAATGGAGGTAAAATAATATTATCCCTATTTCTAGAGTAAGGCGGGTTTATATATTTTTTTTTTGCCAACTCAAAGGCCAATCTTTCTTGATCCAGTGGTTCATTTTTGGTCTACTGTCCCATACATATGAAGTATTAGTGCTCGGATTACTTAAGTTATTTTAAAACAAGATCCATGTTTTCAAACCCTTCTGATAATGTCGTTGAATAAGCAATAGGCACAGCATGTTTATTACCAATATTTAGTAAAACACACTTTAAACTTCGGTTACAGCTATCCATAAACAATTTCCATTTTTCAGCTTTGTAACTTTGAAAGAGTTCCAGTTTCATTAGAAGGCCATCAATGTTAAGTAAAAAATTGGAACAAATTCTTTTTCGCGATTACCATAAAATGTTACTTTTGTACGTTAAGATGACTAAATTTCTTATTTTGAGTCTAAAGACCTTCTGCGAGTGGCTCAGCTCGCTCTTTAGAAATATCAAGGTCTCGAATTAAATCACTTAACATATCTTATGAAAAATTTAATTGTGACGTTCATCAGAAAATATTATCACCATCTCCGTGTCCGACAAATTTGATAGATCTGACAGATCTTGACTAATAAGAGAGGGTCACTACAAATTCACCACAAATGTAACAAAATGTATTTGGATTGTTTATACCAACAGCTTCTCGACGATGACATATTGGTATTAATAATTAATAAATAAATTGAGAGATTATAACAATATTAAGTATAAAAAAATATTTTTTAGGTTATGTTCGATCGATACAAGCCTGAACTTAGCTTTATAATATTGACAGCTTCGCCTGACATCTTGCGGGCTAATCACCTGAATTATAACATAGAGTTAGCGGCACCAAACACTTTTTTTAGTAGACATTATCTGACATTACCTTTTTCAACATGCGGGATACAGCGTGAAAGTACAAAATTGAACCCCAACACTATAACCATTACTATTACTTCCCATTATTAAGTAAAATATGAACCTGATCGACCAACATTCCGCTCAAAGCGGTGATCCCGGACGCCAGCCTCGCCGTGTCCCACAGCCCCTCCGGTATAAACACGTCTCTGTCTTTCAATACTGTTACCGGAATTAAACCTGTAAGAAACATTAAATTTGTCATTATAATGTTTTTAAGAAAAAAATGGTTGCGGCGTTGAGTTCCGTGCACTCGACACGCAATGCCTTAAATTCGGTGGAAATTAGAGAAGACGGGTCAGAGCGTCTTAACACTTGACTCCCAAGTTCCCTCTGCCTACACTTCCATGTACTGAATACAGCGTAAAGTTGTAAATGTAAAATAAAAAGAGAAAACATTATTTTTAAGTTATATATTGGATTATGTAAACTCTTTAACTTTCTGTTTTATAAATATGTCACTTGATATTTAAATTATACATTCAAAACTTACAATAGAATATGACATTCTATACTGCATTGACAGAACATTTAAGACATTCTATTCTATTGACACAGAACATTTAAATAAATGGAGATAATAAATGGGCAAAAGTGGTTTTATAACTAGTAATAGGGTCGACGAGTCGTAGTTCCAATTCACTTATCTGTTGATGGCTGTGCCGTTTTTTAATGAATATTTTTTAGCTTCACAGTATACTTCACATAGTAGAGTAGGGGTAGAGATTTTCTCTGACTATCCGTGCAAACTTCCTGCCGATTGCGAGGCATTGCGTGGTAAGTGGAGCAATCCAACGGCGCACTTTGCCTTGTTACCAGAGGAAGTGTCAATATTATTATTATTTTTTATATGGGAAGACGAGGCAAACGAGCATACGGGTCATCTGATGGTAAGTTATCACGATCACCGCCGTTCACGGCCCCGTGTAGCACCAGAGGAGCTGCAGGAGCGTTGCCGGTCTACCTATGCGTATTGCCATGGCTGACAACGTGGCTCTCCCACACGCACTCTAGTCGCCTCTTACGACACCATCAGTATCCTATTCTAAGTCGGAATCACACGCCGAAAATATTTAATTAAATAAATATTTCATTTCTTCAAGAGTCAATCGAACTTGTAACCTCTGCACCACGACTCAATACTCAATACACACCAGTTCCACAAGAGACAACGACTTTGAGTCGCGTTTTCTTAGCCTCCTCGTGCTGCCCCGTCGCTTCCAGCGCGAGGCCGAGCTCCGCCAGCTCCGTCAGCGCGTCCAACGTCGGGTTGTTGCCGATGAGGCCTCCGTCGAGATATCTGTGCACGGAGGGAAGTAAATCATTTTGGTACATAAACTGATAGGTTGTGGGTTTTATTTTCAAGCGAGAAATTAAATATTTAATATTCTTTATCGCTATTAGGTAACGATTTTAAACTCTAGGAGAGTAAGGAAAGAAACAATAGGACTGGAGTGTCCTACAATAGACAAGTCCCTCTGCCTTCCCTACCATGTGCTGAATAGGGCGTGGACCTTAAAAAAATATATTAAAAACCACGAAAAATACTGTATATCCTTCCATTTTTTATTATATTACTATTATTCAATTCAAGTCCGCGTAGTATCTAATGCCATATTGGTTAGTGTACGACACACGAGGCCGCGGTACCGGAGCCCTACCTGCCCGAGGCGCGGAAGTAGGAGGGCGCGGCGCCGGTGGCGCGCGCGGCCTGCCACACGCGCTGCGCGGCGGGCGGCGGCGGCGCGGGCAGCAGCACCACCTTCTTGCGGTCGCCGGCTTCTGCTTGGGGACCTGGACGAACGCTTTATTGTTTTTTTAATTATGTACAAACAAACTGAGACTCTTTTTAAAAGCAAATGTTTTTAAAAAGAGTTTGTTTCAAAGCTACTTATAAATCATTATAATTTTTCTGATTGACGGTGTTGCACACACCGTGTGTGTTAAGACACTCCGTTTTCATTAACACCCCTCCATTCCCCATTCTCTGCTGAATTTGAAGCATTTATTTATTGGACGGATCTCAACTTTTCATAGCAGAGGGAAGAAACTAAATTGTAAAATATTTCATTTTCTAATGGTAATTTAACTTGTTTAAAATCGTACGATTGTACTTCTAAGCCACAACAAGCCTCCATCTTAAGCCATTACATTAAATAAATAATTGTTATTCAATAGATAGGAGCCATAAAATGCATTTAAATTGTACAATTTAAAATTACCATTTCGACGAAAATGTACAAATTTTAAATACTGTTAAGTCGCCGTGACGTCAGATGATCGTATAAACAATTGCACTGATATTTTTACTATTTTTAAAGTATTATTACACACATAAAAAAGATAAACACAAGTTTTAAAAACATTTTAACTGTAATATAATGTTAAGAATGATTGTAACATCGTCACAAACCTTCTCGGTTTATTTGATGTTATGTATATTGTACTTTTATAAAAACTGTTAAATGATAATAAATAAAAAAAAATATATAAAAATATATATTTTTCCTACCTAAGTATATATATATATATATGATAATTCTAAAAAAATGCCTTTAAGTACCGGAAATTTGTAAAATATCCCTACAAAGACGCTAACAACATAAATAAGTCGTAACAAACGTACCAGCTACATGGGAATAAAATACCTCTAAAGATTTAAATAATATTACTTACTAAATGTCCCATTATATTCATTCAATATATCTTGTGCGGATTGATAATTTCTGAATATATGTAAATCAACTGGTTTCCTATCGGCAAGAACAGCCAGGATCATCAATTTTGGATGATCTATATCCGCCATCACAGTTTCAGTACCTGTAAAAAAAAATTAAAAATAATTAGCTAAATTGTCATCATTAAAAAAAATATTACAGAAAAAAAAAATATTATTTATGTAAAAAAATGGTAATTTTTAAATACAGACTATGTTATATAAATATGTTATATACAGTTTTTGTACAATCACATGAAATAAAATTTATTGTAGTATTTTACTGTACCATATACTTATAATAAATCTTCTTTCTTATAATAAATATATAACTAATCACTGCCTGTACATGGAAAATATATTTAAAAACTTTTATAGGGGACAATTAATAATGATTTTATGTGTACTAAGGCTGAAAAAAGTGATTTTTATTTTTTTTTATCTGTGAGTCTGTACATGCCAATTAAAATGCTCCAAAACAGCTAATCAAAATGCTCAAAAACCTTTCCTTGAAAGAAGGGAAGGAGAAACAATAATAAAAATTTATTATTTGTTTTTATTTGTTTTATCATTTAGTGTTTCTTTTATTTAAATCGGTTTACAAATTTTTATTCACTTAGCTGAAATTTTAGTTTTCAATGTACAGATTTTGTCCTAAGAACGATAACGTAATAAACACAATTAAAGTAATTGATACTATATAAGCGGGCGAAGCTGCGGCGTTTCGCTAGTAGAAAATAAATATTTTTTTCTGCTCTGGTCAAAGTGCGACGTTGAACTCCGCGATTCACAATGTCTCAAAAATTAAACGGAAAGCTGAAAACTGCTGCTGCAAAAAATGCTGACGAAAAAATATATATTAAAAAATCTAACCTAAATTCTCTTTAAGTATAGTCTCCAATACTTCTGATGAATACGGCCGATGACCCACGAATGCTTGCTCCTTCATCCTAAAATACAACCTCTGGCATTCCCTCAGGGTCTTGCCACTGGCCAATGCCAGTGCCAGTATACCGCCAGTACTCGTGCCAGCCACCCAGTCAAAACAATGTATGATTGGCTTGCCAACAGCCGCTTCCAGATTTATTAGTATTTGTATCAATAATAGACCTCTTATACCGCCACCATCTAGACAGAGCAGTCTGGAATAGTATTTTTTTTTAATCACACTGTTTACGGAACATGATAGGATAAGCATAGGGAATTTTGGAACCTAGTGTTAAGACACTCTGTTCTGTTCTCTGCCAAATTTAAACCATTGCGTGTTAAGTGGCGGAATTCCATTCGCTTTGTTATAGAAGGAGAATTGAAAATATGGAATATTTTATTTCCTACAACAGGGATCGAACTTACAACCTTGTGCTTGAAAATTAAATATTTAATATTTTAATTTCTTCACTGTGATAACAAAGTAGAATAAGTGTGAGAGTTGGCACGCAATGACTTAAATTCAGCGGAAAGTATGGCACAGAATTAGTTTAATTATAAAAGGAGTATCTAAACACTAGGTTCTCTGGCATAAAGCTGAAAAAAAAGAAAAAAAATACTCGCGTGTGTGTGAGTTACAATAAAGGTAAAAAAATACATTTCAAAACCTTACCGTCCCTGTTTCTCATTTGCATCCATGGCCGCCGCTTTAGCCATTGTAGCAGCGTTTAACATATCGTTTATTTCATCCCTTGAGGGGGCTTTGGCTACAGATTCCGGTGGTACACCGTTATACTCCCCTTTGGGAGAACAACCTGGGCCACACCCAGATATATCTGATGTACATCTGAAATAAAAATCGGGTATTTATATGAAAATGGAATACTACATACAGACCAGTTACAGAGGCGCAGGCGCACAAGCGTGTGACTGTAAACAGTTGTGGGTGGGTGACAATTTTTTCACTCTGGTAACGAGACAAAGCGCGGCGTTGAGTTCCGCCACTCAATACGCAAGGCCTTTAATTCGACGAAAAAATAGAGAATGGAACAGAGTAGCTTAACACTAGGTTCCCAAGTTCCCTCAGCCTACCCTGCTATATGCGGGAAGCTACAGTGTAAAGTCGAAAAAAAATATTACACTCATGTTTCACGAAGTATTTTAATTCAATACTAAGGTCCAAATAAAGCATTAGATTTATTTTTCCAATATACTAACTATTTTTTAAGCAAACAATGGCTCATTTATATAGAAATAGACTTCGATTTATACTACATATATAAATATTGAACAGCTGAAAGTGCGTGTGCAAGTGCATCATGCTATTGTGGCGTATGGATCACCTTGAAAGATATATACTCAATTCAATCCATAGAGTAAAAAAAAAGTAAAAGTTACATCTTTATATCAAATTTGCGCATACCTGTTAGCACCTACAGCGTGTAAGACATACAAAATCCTATCATAGCCATTATTCTTCATTTCATTGGGCACAACATGTCGGGCTGTATGCCCAGAATTGTTCTTAGCTTCCAAATCCGCCCCAAAAACAATTAAAGCTTGCACTATTTCTATATTAGTTTGCTTCACAGCCAAATGCAATGGTGTATTTCCTTCGCTATCTTTAATGGAATGCTCCGCACCCATTGAAAGTAACGCCACAGCGCATTCTAATCGCCCCCTTAACACCATTATATGTAAAGCTGTTCGTCCATCAAAGTTTAAAGCGTTTATATCGCAGTTTTTGTCTGCTAAGGCTTCGATAACTTCACGCGATATCGACCAGTGCAGTGGAGTGCCACCACGTTTCATATCTTGTTGGAATAACTTTGGTTGGTTGTCTTGGAGCACGTCGCCGACGATACCTTGAAAATTTATGCAACAGTAAAAAAATATATTTCGAAATAATGAGTACGATCTTCATACATTCAATATATAAAACAAGAATGAGAACTTTAATTTTTTGGAAATCAAACCTGTAAACATCGCATGACACTGACACACTCTTTTTAATTTCAACATCATCATAACAGATCACATTTTGAAATAAAATTTTAATATACACTAAAATATAAATGTACAATGAACTTAGTGGCATATAAAAAATATCTAAATGTTACATCAATAAGTTTTACAACAATAAACACAATTAAAGACACTTGTAAGCTAATGGAAATAATTTCATCCAAAACACACAATTTTATATCGTCAACGAAATTATATGGATATTTTTGATTATTTCTTAATAAATATTAACATCAGCAAAATTCGGCGGAAAGTGGGGAACCGAAATGGAACGGAGTGTCTTAACACTAGGTTCCCGGGTTCCCTCTGTCTACCCTGCCTCGTGCGGGATACAGCGTGAAGCTGAAAAAAAAATTTAACATATACAATTAATAACATTAAATATTCATTAAATATTTGATCTATAAAAACTTTTTTAGACTGAAAAAATATTGAGATACTGAGATTCTTCGAGTATAGAAATAATAAATTAATAATTAAACGTTCAAAAACTTTGCACATAGAAAAGTAACACTAATCACAAATAAATACTTGTTAAATCCGGCAGAATATCAGCCAAAAAACATTTAGACTCCATATTCGCCGCTCACTTGTATCGATCAGACAGAAGCCTAAGTAATGAACGGCCTTATACTAAGTACATACTGTAAAAACTATTTACATTGTATTTCAAAGTTCGTGTAATGAAATTTAATTAACCCATTATATTTTATTTTGTATTGTTTAGTATTGTTTGATTTTATTTGGTGATCAAATGATTTTTTTTTCTATTTTGGTTATGTGCGTGAATCACTGGGATATTGGGATTTACGTGTATATCTATATCGGGATGTGTTTGAGATATCTTTTATAATAGGTACTGAGAGACTTATAGGGATTATATCATCGATAATTTGAGTGATAAAAAAATATTTCGATATGAATTAAATAATTTGCATGTAATAATTTGGTTATTTTTTAACTGAATTAAAATTGTCCTGGGTTATATAAGATTTTATAAACATGAATAAGTATGACTACGCGTAAGCAACGTAAAAATTGGATGATATTGCTATATTCGAAATAAGACATACTAATTTTGGCAACTACTACAGAACACGTTATTGCCTTCTAAGGTTTTATACGAGCTGTTGTAGAAACACGTATTCTTAATTTCATATTAATGTAATATCAGTCACATATCCATGAAATGCAACAACTCCATCTACACGTCTCGTGGCACACAACAAAGTGGAGGGCCAGGATAAGATCATGTAATAGATGATCACATATGCTATGAACCGACTAAATAAAATGATATGTAGGCGGTCAACTGTATGAATTTACAAGAATGACGACCAGCAGAACATAATAGCGAAAAACTGTGACAAAAGTAACTAAAGACATAAACGGGACTATATGACAACCACGACAGGTATGTCAAAAGCGTAACGACAGATATGATGATTAGTTATAATTAAAGAAGTAGTGTTGTAGTGTTGGCTACCGCACTCACCCGGCATGGCGGAGGCCGCGGCGGCGCCGGGGCGCTGCGCGGCCGGCAGGTTGACGTCGGCGCCGGCCAGCAGCAGCGCCCGCACGCACTCGGGCGCGTCGGCCAGGCACGCCCGGTGCAGCGGCGTGTGGCCCTGCTTGTTGTACTTGTTCAGGTACGGCGACACTTTCGGGGACAGGATCTGCAATATGTATACTATGTCTATTGGTGTTATTTTAAAAAAAATCATGTCATATGTTAAGTGTCCAATATTGTTAAGATTATTAATGTATATTATAGCTATTTTGCTCCAAGTAAAAGTAGGTGGCAATTGTAAAATACACCACAAATTCGAGATTCTGTAGGCGACAGGTTGTAAGTTCAACCACTTCTCGGGATGTGACTTTTTTTTCTTTACCTCCTTGCCATCTTAACTAAGCAAAGTGAGAGGTTTTAAGTTTCATTAATCAACTAGGACTTAAATTGGACGTAAAATCAGAATATGACTTCCTAAAGGAGCTAAAATATTTGAAATTCAGCTAAATAAATCAAATTCAGAACATGTAATAAATAAAAAATATACTCATAATCTAAATGATTATATACTCTTCCCTTTAAAATATTCTGATATAAATAAAATACTAATATTACTTACATTAATAATTTCCTTATTGCTAGCGGCAGCATAATGAAGGACAGTGTTACCCTCAAGGTCTATAGTCTCCAGCGCACAGTTCAATGAGACAAGGCTTTGTACCATTCTTAAGTTGGCTGCTTTTATTGCTAACTAAAATGTATATTTATGAGGTTTGCAAAACATATTCTGACACAAAAACATTAAAGAAATTTGTTACTTAATAAAGAAAATCTGATTAAACATTCTATAAAATAATCACCAAATTGTACTAAAATACATATTAAAATAATGTCTTTGATTTTCGCGTTTTAAATGAAACCCTTTTAACCAGATTAATCACGTATATTGAGTGTTAAACATGTCTATCCATGACCACAGACTACTGAAAAGTGTTCCAAATGTTGAGTTTCCAAAAACGTTTACCACTCAATATACGCAATTGAACTGGTTAAAAGTTTTTAATTTAATACATATTATAATTTAGTACTGTAAAAAAATACTAAGTCATTGTAATTTAAGACTGCTATTGCAGTGTTATTGAAAACACAACGGTTTACTCTTGTAATAACATTAAGTGCAAAATTTTGTTTCTAAAATAAGAAGAGAAGTAAGAAATGAAGTCTGTTAGCACTGGAATCCCTTGCAACATATAAGCAAGATATTATATAAAGAATAAAAAGCTTTAATTATACCATCACTGGAGTCATTCCTGTAGCAGAATCAATATCATCTATCAACCTCTGTACATCAGGATCATTAAATAGTTCAAATTGTCCAAAGTGTGTCACAAGATGAGCCAGCGACCAAGATTTGTGTTTAGTTAACTCATCGCAAACTTTCTGTAGGCTTGCCACTGAACACTAAAATAAAATTTACAGTTATTGTAATAAAATTTATTTAGTAATTTGTTGTATAATACAAAATTAATGTTATATATGTTATACAAATAGATATAAAATTTACATATATTGCTCATTTAAATAAAAAAAATATTACTAAAATAATTAAAAACAAAGTAAATATGTAGCAGTGTGAAAAATTTGGTTTAATTCAAAAAACACTTTTAAAAGTTTTTTTCTTTTCAATTTGTTGTTCTATAAAGTGTATATATTCCATAAAAACAATGTTAACATTGGGTTTATTTGAGCTAACATTGTTAATGTTTGAAAATGTTAGAATATGGCACTTTTCAATTTAATGTTTATTTGTTTTGACAATAGGTGTATCTACATTCCCTGAATATGCAGAGAAAAAGAAACATTAAATGAGGAAAGTGTGATTATAAAAATATTGACATACATATATAATTATGACTAAATTTGATCAATGTGACCTTTTCATTCTAACTTAGGTTTGATATTGTATGTAGTTAATAGCTCAATAATTCTTAGAAAATTTTATGTTAGTAATTATATATGAGTAATATAAATATGGACCACAATATTTTATGTGTCATAAATTGTTTCACAGTTCATATTTCAGAATAGTTATTCCATACCACATATGTAAAAATGGCTAATTTGTTCAAAAGATACTCCATTACATAAAAATATAAAAACTCTGATACATGAATTGTAATATATATATATACATATATTATCTACATAAATAGAGATTCTTAATAAATAATTATAAGTTCTATTAAGCAATAAGTCACATTATTGCCATAGATATACATAAATAAGTTTTTGATTAGCCAGTAGTAATCTCTAAAGATATTTCCTCACATATAATATATCCAACAATAATAATATATCGTTTGAAAATTACTAAATAGGTCAAAGATTAATCTATGTTATCATTACTTATAAATTTAATTAACAAGATAATATACTTACTTCTTTAGTTATTTTAATATAAAGAGGTATTTTTTCTTTAAACACAATAAATCTCTCTTCACAAGTTTCCAAGTTTTCTGATCGATATAAGCTGACGACAAAGCAAAATATAATTATTAATAATCATATCAAAGATTTATAATATAAAATACTTCAAAGGAATAAGTAATATTTGACATACCTATACATATGATGTAAGCTTTCTGTAAATGGTTTGTGAAGCACAATTTCATAATATTTATCTTTCGTATTTTTGCCACCCGCTGGCAGTTTTGGTCCATAAAGTAACATAGCATCGTCCCTGTAGTGGATAGGCCTCGATATATAGTTATCTGATTGAACTTCAAGAACTCTTTCTGGAGGATCCTCAATGCTCAGAAAACTGCGAATAACTACATAGAACTGTTGTTAAAAATTTTCGCGTCAAAATTAATAAAGGGAAAGGAATAGTATGAAAATGTAAACCTACATGAATTCAACATTTTAGTATATTAAAGTATATTTTGTGAATAATATTTTGTGTAGTATTTAGAATACTAGTTAAATAATATTTTTTGACCATGAGACTAATATCTGCGATACACTCCACTGAAATCCAAAAATTACAGTGAATATTGACAAGCGATTGTCACTGTCAAGCCTTGAGGCTTGAAACGTCGAACGTCAAACGCAAGATTTGAAAGTTATATAGGCTACATTTAGAAACTTAACGATTTTTTGTTGTACGGTCCATATCTTGTACCTTGTTTTCATGTTTTTTACATATAGGGCTTAAACTAAATATAATTAAATCTATCTCAATTGTATTTAATATTAGAAACCACAAAGCAAATTGTAGCTGACTAATTATTGTAATAAACCACTTAATTAAAAATAACAATAAAATTTAAAATAAAATAATAGAGCACATAAACATAAATAAAGAAAGGAATATTACTCACTCACTGTAAGATAAATATTAAAACGAGGTCAACATTTTTTTATTTCTTATAATGTATGTTCATCCAGATTCTTAAATTTAAATCAAAATGTTTTGCTACGTGCATATGTATTTTTTAATTTATGTATTTATTTTAAATTTTAAACAAATTTCGGAACAAGAACAGGCCTCTCTCTCTAGACTATCAGATTTATGTTAGACTGTCTCCCTTGTACTTTATGGTAACACACTGGTGTTAGGTGAGGTTCAGTATATTTATCCCCGGACTTTACACCGGTAGCAGGGGCCGCCACCTACCACTTATGTGGTAGCACTTTATTAAAGGTGAAGTCGCCCCGTGCAACCACCAACCAGCCGGAAGCCGGTAGTTGGTGACGCTATCTGATTTTCCAGACATGTGCCGAAGCTGTAAGGCACGCACTTCCACACAAATAGCAATGCTCGCTCACATCCCGCATGCCGTTCAGCGTGACAGCGATTAACCTCACTGAGGACGCCAGAGAAGCTGATTACCAAATCTTCAATTTCAGGCACACTCTCTTCCCGACACGCATCTCGCGGTCTAACCTTTGTTTACAATCGGCTAAATTGCTACGCCAACCAGTACTCCGGCAGCAACTATTGGTCGCTCCAAACTGCGCTAGGTCCACCAGGCAGCCTTTTGCCCTGAGCCGGCGAAGACACTTAGTTGTTGCGCGCAAAGTCGGACGCTCGGTTACAATTGTACCGGGCAGACGAATATGCCCTACCTCTGCAGCCAACCTTAACTACCACGAATCCAACCACAATGACAAGGGCTTCGGGAACTTCCGGTCCCCGCGGCACCCTTGGTCAAACAACCGGATCCGTGGGTTATGCTCTAACCTGCCTGTCCACGGGTATCTGAACAGCTGGGCTTTACTCTGGTAGCAGGGCCCTTTCCGGCAGGTCTGACCTCTACCACGTACATGGTAGTACTCGCTGCCTAATCATTGATCGCTACATGATTTTCCATTGTACACTGATGGCATTTTGATAGGTTACAGGTTGCGTAGTTTTCGTTTGACATACGTTGAAAAATAGAAAATCAAAAGGAACATTTTCGTTATATTTTGCTTTTTTATTTCCGCAAAGGGAAATCGCATTTCCGCATAGCAAGCTCATCAAAAGCTGTGCTGTTTATGGTGACAAAAAGAATGGCAGTGTCAAAATTGGTTTGCCAAATTTCGTTCTGGTGATTTTTCACTTAAAGATGAAAAACGCACTGGTCGTCCAGTTGAAACTGATGACTCCGTAATCAAAGCAATTATAGATTAGGATCGTCACAGTACAACATAAGAGATTGCAGATAAGCTTCATGTTTCATATATATGCATTGAAAATAACTTAAAACAACTTTGCTTGACTTGACTTATCTTCACGCCATATCCATAGCGGGGTAGGCAGAGAGAACGGAGCGCCAAACGCTACGGTCTCGGCATACCTCTTTCGCCTCGTCCACTGTCATCAGCCTCTTCATACATGCCCTTCGGGGGTCCTCTCGCTTTTTACGTGATCTTCCTCCAGTATCATCGATACTGTGTTTTCGAAGGTCAACCGAGGTCTCCCCTCCCTCTCTTACCACTGACTTTTCCTTCACAAATCTTTCTTACCATTCTTTCTTCAATCATTCGCTCGACGTGCCCAAACTACCTGAGCACGTTCTTCTTCATTCTCACTGTACATCCACGCTAGTACCTACCATTCTGTGTATTTCTTCATTGGATATGCGATCACCTAAACTGACTCCACATATCGGGCGAAGAGATCGCATCTCTACAGTATTCGTCTTTCTTACATTCTTCTTCTGTAATACCCACGTTTCGCTGCCGTATAACAGTGTCGATACTAACACTGCATTGTGTACGGCCCAACGCGCAGCTATGCTGACGTTTCGCCGTTAATAATGCAGCTAAGGCTTCGTTAACTCTGTTACCTGCAGCAATACGCCTTTCCACATCCATTTCGTATCTTCCGTCTCTGCTAAATATACTTCCCAGATATACTACCTCATTCACTTATTTTAACATCGTATCATTTACACTCATCTTGCATTCTGTCCTTTCTTGATTTCTTTCAAATATCAGAACCTTCGTCTTATTCACATTCAGAATTAAATCATTATTCGCACATCCTTCTTTCAGAGTGGTAACCAACGCCTGTAACTCGCTTTCTGATGATGCAATAAGCACTGCATCATCTGCGTAAAGCAGACAATTTATATTCGAGGTACCTACTTGCACTATCATTACACTTTGTCTCACTCCATGAAGACAGCTGTCCAAATAGAAATTGAACAACAACCAAGCTGACATGGAGCAACCTTGTTTAACACCCTAGTGGATATCAAACCAAGGCGTCATGCCAGCTCCTACTTGCACACAGGCTGAGTGATCTCTGTAAAGAGACTTTACAGCATGTAGCAAGGGTCCGCTCACATTGTACAGGGGCAGTATTTCCCATAATCTCTTTCTTACAACCTTGTCAAACGCCTTTGCCAAGTCCACAAAAGCACAGAAAACTTTTTGGTTTACTGCCAAAAATTTCTCTGTGATCATGCGGAGGGAAAAGATCTGATCCATACACCCTCTTCCAGGTCTAAACTCCCACAACAACCTTTCGGATCTTTCTTGCATTCTTCTCGCTAATATTTTAGCATAAACTTTACTACCTAAGCTAATCAAACTGATAGCCCTATAGCTTGCGCAATCTATTTGTGAACCTTTGCCTTTATACAAAGGCACGATGACTGCGAATTGCAGTGCATTGCAATTCGCCAATCGTCTGGGACCTCCCCCGATTTTTAGCATAAATTGCACAAAAACTAGAACAGGTCCAAGACGCGTGGCCCACCATATTTGATCATCTCGGCAGTAACTCCATCTGCTCCCGCTGCCTTACCACATTTCAAACTTCGTATGGCACTCTTAACTACTTTTATACTGATTTCGCCATCAGCTACATCAAGACTCAGCATTTCGCTGTTACTTGAGGCAGAGGCGTCATCATTTTCATACATCTTCTTGTAAAATTCCGCCCATCGCTCCAAAAAACAACTTGGCTGTGTTCAAAAACTAGATACATGGGTTCCTCACGAACTGACATTAAAAAAAGATTTTATCTGTTTGGTGGGAGTACAAAGGACTAGTCTCCTTTAAACTCTTTAACAACCGAACGATCAATTCTGATGTCTACAACTAACTTGATAAGTACTGTACTGATTGTAAAAATTTCAATAATGATGATGATGTCAAATTGTATCTGATTCAGTTTTTTATGAACGTTTATGATGCTGCCTGAAAGATGGCAAAAGGTCATCAAAATGGCAATACATTACAGAATAAAGTTATTTAGTTCCATGAAAAAATCTATGATTTTCTAACAAAAATTGGCCATTACTTTAAATATTATTTTTCCCAAGTGGAAAACAATTTCAAACAAAGTCCCAATTGCCACTTTTACATTCATTCGCTTGTGCCACTGGGCCACCACAGCCTGTGGTTTTCACCTCCGTTTCAAATACAATGTAATTAATACAAGATGCAAATGTCAATAAAAAGCTATTTAAGGACATTTTTTTTATTATAATAATTAAAATATAAGATTATATGTGGAATGTTAGTTAAACATAAACACTAAAATGGTTAACACATTAACAAATCTTTGGTAATTTTAACATATGTATGACTAGACTAAATATTAACTTAAAGAAAACTAAATTATAACAATATAGGCAGCATAATATATTTTGGCATATAATTTTACAAATTAAAAATATGACAATGTATATATAATTTTACAAATTAAAAATATGACAATGAATGAAGACTTTTATTTATTTGAGGATTAAGCTTGCAAGCCAAAAAATATTTAGCTATGTTTGTTCATTGAAAATTCTTTTATATAGCTGTAAAATATTTTACTTTGAGATACCATAATAGCTCTACTCAACAGGGTAGGCAGAGGGAACATGGTAACCTAGAGTTAAGACACTCCATTCCCTTTCCTATTTTCCACCCAATTTGAAGCATTCCGCGTTCAGTGGAGTAAGTCAACACTATGCTTTTCCTTGTCACCATAATATTTATTTATATTAATAAATAATTAAAAATACATATTATTAAACAAAAAATCTTTTTAACAACAGATTGTTAAAAAAATACAGTCTGATTTTAAAGTTTTGTTTAAATAATTAAATTTATTTGAGATATATATAAATTATATTTGGTCATGCCAGGCTTTAGCTATATCACTTTGGAAATAAAAACATTATTCTAAAGATAACATACATAAATTGGTAACCCTGATCTATATTAAAAATGCTTCAAAATATTTGTACTTAGCATTCAGTTCACTATAAGTCAAAGATATAAATATATTGCAATTATATCATACTATTATTGTTAGTTTTAATAGTTACACTGCCTGATTTTTGAGACATGAGACATGGGAGTGTTGAGTGGCGTAACTTAACTCTGCGTTGTCTACCAAACTGGGGAAATTTAAATTCCATTATTGAGAATTCGTCCACATCAGTTGTGATTATAGTCAGACTCAGCCACACTGCACTAGGACTCTTATCACTAGTTATTCAATAGTTTTTTTTTCTTTCAATGTAAATATAAATGACTCGACAAGCACTCTAAGTTCTAGCAACAATAATGTATCTTAATGTTAATTTATTTTTATAAGAAAGTAAATTAGAAATTATAAACAGGACAATAATTATTTAGTTTTTTTTTCCCATAAGTATAACACAAAATTTAAGACATTTAAAAGCTTTTTGATTGTTAAGCAGCATTATGTCGATTTTTGTGTTTTATGTTTTCTCTGGTGATTTTATTTAATTTAACTAGATACTTAAATAAATATGTTCACCGGTAAGTTGGTATAATGATATAATGAAATGTCAGAGTTCATTTAATTTTAGTTATGTTTTGTTAACGGAATGTTAGAACAATAAATTTTTCCTGATCATAATTAAGTTATAAAAAATATTATTTAAAAAAAAATACATTCTCCTTCAATGCATAGTACATATTAAAAAAACATTTTGTTTATTTATACACATTCCAAAAAACAAAACTAAGTACACAATATTCTATAATATTAAATGCAAAGGCATAAAGTATTAAGAAAAAAAGGAACCAGAGTTTATATTAACAAAAAATGTGAAAAACTATGGAAAATAAAAAAAAATATCTTTACCAACAAAATGGCTCTCTTTTAAATATTCATAGATATATGCATAATATCAAAATTTAAGCTGCATGACTTTGATTACTGTTACTTCCCAATAAGCTATCGGGATTCGCAAGAGGATCCAATTCTGCAAATAGTTTGAACCAGGCAGCCTTATCATCTTTTTTAGGTACTGTCTTAGTAGGCTGCGGGTGAGCAGAAGCCGGCTGGTTCTCTTTTGTAATAGAATGAACTGGCGTCAACGAACCTTCTAGTAAGTTGGTGTTTAAATTCTAAAATAAAAGAAAAACATAATACAATATTTTTACTATTTTTAAAGTATTATTCTACACTTAGGAAAGAAAAATACTAAAATTAAACACATAAAAGTTTTAATGCAGCAAGATTTGAACCCACGCCTCAAGGAAACCGTCATAAAATAATAGTCTAATAACATATAAAAAATTGATTGAAGAAACAACATAAATTAGTTGTATCACACATATAAGAATTTCGACAAAGCTTGGTGAGAACAAATGGCTTAGGAGGTGAGAGACCTTGGACGGTTTCCAAGAAGCGTAGGTTCAAATCTTGCTTTGTTAAAAATTTTATATAAAATATTATTAAATTTAGTAACAATACAATTTAATGCATTGATCAATTCATATTAAATATAGCAAGGTGAGCAGAAAGAACCTGGGAATCTACTGTTGACACTCTGTTATGATACTTGATACTTCTGTTTCACACTAAACAATGAGCTCTTGGTGCAGGTGAGTTGTGGACATCACACTTTTATGTGAGAAAATTAGGATAGAAAAAATAATCATCCTGTTTGAAGTACCATAAAACATTGTTTACAGTCAGACCTATTCCACTGGACAACATTTCCCTCAAATATTGTAACTGTGCTATTAGCACACAGCGTGAATTGGATAAAATATGAAAAATCATTAATCATTTTCTGCAATATTGATGGGACCTATCGTAGCCCAGTGGTGACTGTAACCAAATTAACCTAGTGTGACTGTAACTAATTAATTGATTGATTGATAGATTGTGG
The DNA here is from genome assembly GCA_019049475.1 of Eueides isabella. Classification (NCBI taxonomy): domain Eukaryota; kingdom Metazoa; phylum Arthropoda; class Insecta; order Lepidoptera; family Nymphalidae; genus Eueides; species Eueides isabella. The sequence goes on along the minus strand of CM032394.1, from coordinate 4,025,395 downwards.
GTTCGATCCCCACTTGAGGATATGAAATATTGAACATTTTGAAATTAAATACTTAATGTTTTCATTTCTTTGTTGTCTCTGGTATAAGGCAAAAAGTGGTGTAGAGTTCCACCACTTAAAACGCAATGCCTCAAATTCGGCGGAAAGTGGGGAACGGAAGTGGAATAGAGTGTCTTAACACAAGGTTCCTAACTTCCCTCTGCCTACACTGTATACAGCATGAAGCAGAACAATTTTGATAAGCAGATGGGCATCAAGAGATTCATTATTGGTTTATTTCTCTAGTGGGAATCTAGCACACAACCTTCACATTTCCAGTCAGACAGTGACCACTATAGCCTCTTATTTACCCTGATCAGTTTATAAAGCTACAAAACTACATTACCTGTAACAACTGTGAAGGCATAAATGAACCAAAATTTGCTGGCATATCACAATCCAGTAGTAATCCAGCCAAATCTTCATTTATATTGTTTTCTGTACCTGGTTTTGATATACCTTCTGCAGTAGTGTCAACTAAATTAGTAGATGTAGATGGTTCTTCAATAGCTTTATCATTGGACGGTTGCATTTCTTTATGAACTTGAGCATTTCCTTCTGTTTGTGGCTTATCTGATTTATCATCTTTGTATTCATCCTGTAATTTTTATTGTTTCAAATATTTGAAGTAACTATAATTTTGAATAAAAATATGTCACAAATACTGATTTTAATTATCACATTTATCTTCCTGTCTTCAGTAACTACATAGATTTTAAAAATTTCTTGTTCATAACATGGACAAATATTTGATTCAACAAGATTTTAAGAAGAAATTGTATTTGTTGCAGTACTGAACAATGATTTTTGTTTTATCTAAATGGAAAACTAAAAATAATGAGAGTGGATCAAACCTACAATCATTGAATTATCAGTCAGAAATGAGACACAAAACCTAGGAAAAAGACATAATTTCTAATTTTCAAGGATTTGTTATCATTATTCAAAGATTTGTTAACACTTACTTGAAAGAATAACATCTGGTCTTTATCTGGAACAGTCTCTTCTTGATTACCATCTATTTCTCCTAAGCTCTTTAAAATACAAAATTCATATTGTGGTGTGTCTTTCATAGTATCCACAGTAGCTTGTAAAGTTTGACCAGTTTTTGTTGTAAAATTAAGAAATGAACTTTGATAGTTAGACAGTACATGTGAAAACATATTGCACCTTGCTGCTGCTAGCAAATCAATCTGTAAACAATTTTGGAGGGCTACATTTTCATAAAATATAAAAGGGTAGCTTATTAGTTTTATTCATGTTACATTTTTTACCTTTTGAAGCACATCAAGTGTTAATTTGTCAAAAATCTTTTTACTTTCTCGGACCTGCCGCTGTGCTTTTCGAAAATTATCCAAGCCACGTCCAGTATCAGGATCCAATTGAGCGCTTGTCGATTTCATCCAACTAAGTGCAGCGCGATATTCAATACGAGCTTTTTCCATTGCAGACACTGTTGCTCTCATATCTTTAACAGCGCGACATCTGAACGTTTCTACTTCATGATAAAGTCGCAATAGTGGTGGTCTAACTGATAATCGCTGCTGGCCAGAGTATGAGATAGCTTTACCAGCTGATATCATGTGTTTTCCTGCTGCATCACCATCTTTGCCTGCATCTCGTAAAAACTTACCTAACGCATTCTCTTCTTGCGCTAAAATACAAAGCCGCTCTTGATACTGATCTAATACACGCTGTAATTGTAAACAGCTATCAGATATTGATCGAAATAATTCCAATTTAGCATCAAGTTCGGCATCGGAAGAAACGATACACTCGTCCTCCTTTGTCCCTAATCTCTTTAAAACTGTTTTTTTCGTCACCCAATACTGATGTTGCATCATTTTTATATCACTACTCAAATAAAATGGTATATTAAAATATATTGAATGATAAACTCATCGTTGTTGCCGATAACAGGGATGAAATATGTTTGACCAAAGACTATTTGATATTTGACGTTACAGAGTTTTTAACAACAGGGTGCTGAAATATTATTACAGACAACGAACTTTATTTCAATATCGTATTTTGTTCAGAAAAAACAATAAATATATTTTTATTCTATAATTTCGAAGACAATTTACTGTTGTGACCATTATTATCAAATATACAAATATAAAATGTCATTAAAAAGTTTACATTTCATTTTCAGCAAAGGATGTGGATGGACCCTAATATGTCTATTGTCTATGATGCCATATTTACAATCGGAATGCGGAATGGCCGACGCGTTTCGCATTATATGCGAATGTATTGTGTTTTTATACTGATTGTAAGATAATAATATGCCATATTATATAGAACTATATTATTTTAATTAATATAATTTTTGTGGAGACTATTACGATGTACTGTGCGAGTGATAAAACAATACCCGGAGTGTCATCCTCGCAGTCTTCGAAGAATGTCAAAGATGGTAAGTTTGTAGTTGTCAGTTTAGATTTATTTAACGTTTTTGGTTATGTATACGTTTAACAGTAATTTAAAAAAAAATACGTTAAAATGTATTTTTAAAAGCACTAGTTTTTACTTAAGTTTTAAAAGACTTACTATTATCATACCTTTTTCATGATAAGACTATGATAAATATTGCCTTGTCGATTGTTGTTGTTTATGTAATTCCTAAGTTATATTGGTTTATTATTTAATATTCGTTATACCATTTTTTAACTTTAGAAGTTATTTAAACTTTAATACTGAAATATGCTATAAAACGTCTAACTAATAAAAACAAGAATATAAGAATGAACGAAATGTAATATTTTGGATAAATATTTAAAACATATTTCATACATGAATATTGTTATTATAGTAAAATAAAAAAAAAGAAAATTAACTGTAATTGAAATGTTTGGATTATAGTAACTTTCATTTCAGTAATACCCATGTTATTGAATTATGTTGCTTTTTAGTAAAAAAATCATAACATACAGATATAGCCTTATATGTGCATATGAATATGTATTATTGATTTGATTCCTTTTAAATATTTAAATGGATATGTTATATTGCAACAATTTTGAAATGCAGTATTACTGAATGAGTATTTATAATCAGTAAGTAGGTAGGTAGGTAGGTAGTACTTGTGCCCGAAAATACCTAGTGAATGTGTGAATATTGTGTCATTCACATAGTAAATATTATAAATTGCTAAATATTATAAATTGCTAATTAATTTGAAATTGAAACTATTTAATATTAGTAAGCTGATAACTATTATTAATATTGAATGCACTCAGACTACACGCACACCAATATTCTAAAACATGTTTAGTTATTAATATCATGCATAAAAAAATAGAATATCATGGTTCATTGGCACCGATGCTGATTGCTAAATCTGTGGTTGTGAGTTTAGTCCTGCCCTCTTGGGAATAAAATTATTTTCATTTCTACATTGTGGTAGACAAACTGCATGTTGAGTTCACCATATAACACACAGTGTCTCAAATTTGAGTAGACAGAAGAGTCTGGAGTGTTTTAACTTTACTCCTAAATGAGAGATGAACTGTAATTAAAAATAATAAAGGCCACTCCAATTAATGATCCTATTTTTATTGATTTAACTTTTTTTATTAATCATTATCATATCATATTTAGTGAAGGCAGAGGAAACCTAGAAACTTAGTGTATAAACACTCCATTTCCAGTAAGACCAATCTTCACTTTCCACAATGAAGCATTAAGTATACCAAATAATAAATAACTCAATAATAAATATTTTTAACAAAATAAATATAATTTGTGTCATCCTTTTCAATATTGTGAGGTGAGAATACCTGTTATATTATGACCATACAATATGATTGTACCAGGGGAAATTTTTAATTATTTATATGGATGTGCAGAATTAGAGTATTTGAAAACTTAGAAAGATACTTCTTTGTAACCTCTAAGTCATAAAAACGTGAACTTATCTATGGAAAAGGAAGTAAACTAAAAACGATGTATATTAGGTATATTTTTTATCAAATATTGACTATATATTAAAATATGAAGGCCTGTTTTAGTGCAGGGGCACAATCATACAACTGTAAACACGACAGCTTTATGGTTTTTTGGGTTCGATCCCCACTCGAAATTAAAATATTTAATATTTTCAGTTCTTCGCTGTAATAACAAGGCGTAGCACGGCGTTGTGCCCCACATTATTCACTCAAAGCCTCAAATGCGGTGCAAAATGGTGAACGAAAGTGCCTCAATGAAAACCACATATTTTAACACACAACAGGTTCCCAGGTTCCCTCAGCCTCGAGACACAGTGTGTAGCTAAGAAACAAATACGTACTAACTATTAACATATATTTACTAGATCTTATAAAATTTAATTTGTTTATTATAATTATTACATATGGAGAGTCAGTGGTAAATAGTAAATATTAAATAATTATTTAGACTGAATAGTAACATCAACACCATACAGACTTAGATATTTCAGTACGTAGGTCAAGGTTGTATGAATTTGCGAATGGCGCGTCTATTTCGGACAAGATAGATCGATATCTGTTTCGAGACTTTAGCGAGAGTGATATTAAAAATGGATTGGCCTCATGTCTGATTTTTATCTTATATAGTACACAGAATATTATGAGTAATAATATAATCACAAATGTGACAGGAAAACAATAATGACTGCTTTTTTAAATAAGTCACTAATATATATTGCATTTGAAACTGAAAATGCCAGTTTGTATTCGTTTTCAATGTTTTCAATACTATTTCTGCTGACGGAATATTTATTGCCTAAGACACGTATCGTCAGCTGTTCCGATTATAAAATATGATAATATTCTTTCTTTATAATAAATGTTTAGATATAATAACATTTTTTTTTAAATATTTAAAAAAAAGCCTTAAAAAAATCATAAATAATTATCATTTTAGACAATATCTATACCAGTAATTAGATTTAGATTAGTGAAAACTTTCGAGTTTCAACTCGTACTGACCGACCTCCAAACACGGAATGACTCACTCTATAATCAATACATATTAACAGTGCTTCTATTTCTACATGCAAATGCAATTTATACGCCTTGAAACTTACACCACCGTCTAGAGAACCTCAAGAAGTCTTACGTTCTGTATTATGAAACCGTTATGCTATATCGTTATAAAATCATTATGAAACAATGTTGTTAGAAGCGTTTTCTCTTGTACCTCAGTCGTCCTGTCGATCCACCGTTCAGTCTCACTTTGCATTTATTATTTATTAAACAACGTATAAATAAATTAAAATAACGTATTTAATTGAGAAAATATTATTACGATACTATTTTTGTTGTGAGGCCTGTCGTGGCGCAGCGGCACAAGAGTGTGACTGTAACCGACAGGTTCTGGATTCGATCCCCAGTCGAGGAAATGAAATATTTAATATTTTCAATTTAAATATTCAATGTTTCATTTCTTCGCTTTGGTAATAAGGCAAAGCGCAACGTTGAGTTCCGCCACTCAACACGCAATGCCTCAAATTCGGCGGAAACTGGGGAGCGGAAGTGGAACGGAGTGTCTTAACACTAGGTTTCCGGGTTCCCTCTGCCTACCCTACCTTGTGCGGGATACAGCGTGAAGTCGAAAAAGAAAAAAAAAGTGTTGAAATTTATAATAACGGCAAGTATAATGTGTTCAATACGTTAGTACTGCTACGAGAACAGAAGTAACCAATTTAACTGCCGATACATACATGTAATGCTCTATTTATAAACATATTAAGCTGAGGCATGTTTTTTCTATAACAATCTTGCAATAGAAGTTGATCTCTATAAATATACTTAACATTTACCTTATAAAATATAAATATATATATATATATATATATATATATATATATATATATAAATATATATATAAAGCTTATTTCATATATTTGCCACTGCACTGCTCTTGTGACCGGAAGCGAGGGTGGACCCTTAGACGTCTAGCATTAACAGACGCTACGTAAGCACGGGTTTGTCCTACTTAGAAACGTCCCAGCTCGGTGGCTTGTAATGCTCCCGCAAATGTCAGAGGTCGATGGAACTATCGAGTTCCATCAGGTTCAGGTTGTGTTGTATCCAAATTTTTTTTCTAATGAGATACAATATATGTATGATATTGTATATATGTATAATGTGTTTTTATTGTGTATATGTAATAAGTTTTCAATTTATAATACTAATTAATAATCTACTGTTAAAATAACTTTTAAGCGATACATCACGTGTTAATTTGTTTCAGGCTATATTCGCGGGTAAACGAGTAGATAGGTGAATTAAAACTAAATTAATAAAAAAATAATGACTTTTTTCTTTATTTGATCATTTTATATCAATATTATAGTTATTTTCTTTAAACTGGCAATAAAAATGTCAATAAAGATTTATATTTATTACTATTTTGTGGAACTTGTTCAGTGAAGTTGAACCCACGCAAACTTTTAAGAGCTAAAATGGCACAATTTCCTAAAGAGTATTCCTTTGATACTCAAGCTGTCTATCGCATATTATGATAATTTAATGTATTATATTATATAATACTTACTTTATAAATATATTTTTCTCTAGAAAACAACATAGTTATTAAAAAAAGCCTTTAATATCAAAAATACTAAACACAGTAAATACATAACAAAAGATTCGTGAATAATAAATGTATGTACATACTTTAGGAAGTAGGAACGCTAATAATTATTCATGAATGAGTATTTTAAAAATGTTAAGTTAACCAAATAAACAACAGAGTCTTTTATATTTGAAGTCCATAAGCATTGCCTGCACGGAATAAAGTGCCTCGCAAATCACAATTGTTCGATTTAATTGTGCACCTGGCGTCGCACGGCGAATTAATTAAGTTAGTCTGAACCGTGACATTGAGATGATTTACTTAAACGTAAATTGAAAAATCTGAATATTTTTTAACTAAATATGTCTGTAATCAACACACTTTACTATATATGTTGTAATTTTTGAATACAAGCTCATATTTTTATGCAGTCTAACACATAATTATACTGCTTCAATGAGTAACTTGCAACATTTGCAATTAAAAAAGAAAAAAAAATCGCAAGCAGCAATTACGCTTGCATACAGTAACGAATGTATTGATGCGTCAGGCTCGCAGCGAGGTGTATACATGAAAGGCCGGGGTGCTCCGTCTGACACAATTCCGGGCGCCGGCGCGGCGAGTCGGGAGACTGAACCCGGCCAGACGACACGCGGTCACCCACGAGCGCTCCCGCCTCACTAACCGACCTAGCCGAATATTACGTGAACTTGCTATTAAATTGCAAACAACTTGCTACGTATAGCCCTCCGGAAAGAAAATATAAGTCATTGTTTGAACACAATGCTACTCGCGTAATACTATTTCCGATTATCGAATTGCTTTCGTCACGACAGTTGCGTGCGTGCCTTGTTTGTTTTTCAAACATTTTTTTAAATAATTTTACGGTTAACGTTTTATTATAATTATCACGGGTGTCGCTAAAACTGGAACAATTTGTTTTCGTGTGAAAAGAGACCGGAAAGCCGCCAAACTGTATTCCTTCGACAGTTTTAAGGTGTACGAGTACGATGAAGACACTACGTACAATGGCCATGAAGATACCTTCGGGACCCATAAGAAAAGTAAGTCCTTGATAATTGAATTTCTATAGTACTATATAGAGTAGTGACTGTAGATGTATCAACGTTATATATAAAATAAAGGATCTAATTGATAGTCATTGCATCGGTCATGGGAGCGAGCCTGACCTCGTAATGTTATGTGCTTGTTAAAGCAAAACGGCTAGTTCGTATTTTGTTGTTTTAACTTTTAGTTCACATGTTTATTGCATAGCAGTAGATACATGTAAATCATATTTACTTGTTATACTTACTATAGTTTATATTGATAACAGAATCTTTTTAAGCAACTGTTTTTAAATGTTATACGATAACACTAAGTTTTTTAATGTTGTATGATAACACTCAATTTAAGAGCATTAAAGATGTAAATTCTTATACGAAAGAAGTAATTATTGCGTAAGTAGTTCTACTAGAAAATGACACATTCAAAGGGCTTTAATCTAGTTTGTAAATAGACTCAGGGCGATTGCTCGCCTGCAGCAAGTGTGCACTTCTAGTAAAGCCCTCATACAGACTTGAAGAATAGAAGGAAACTAAATTTAAGATTATAATCTTAATATTCAATTTATTATTTACTTGTAAATATTTACTAATATGTTATTTAAAAGACTCCTTCAAAATCCACCATCCCATCAAAATATTAATACTCAGCTTCACGCTGTGTTGATCAGAGGTAACTTGGCAACCTAGTGTTAAGACACTCCGTTTTGTTCCTTACTTGGCATTGCGTGTTGAGTAGCTGAAAATATATGTTTCGAAGTATTATTGTATGTTGAGTAGCGAAATCAAAATATTAATATGATAATAAAAAGTATTATATAATTATACGTTTTCTTTTTCAACATCTATTTTGACGATTTGAATATTGTTTAAAGAATGAAAACTTCCCGTTTAAAATTGGTATTACGTGTCTCAGGAACAAAATTTATTATATTGAAAAGAAAATCATCGAAATAACTTGACTTGACTGTAGATATCAAATTGTTTAGTATTAAATAGTGTAGCACAGAGTAATGTTAGAAAATATTCTAAAACATTTGGTTTGAATGAATTGACATTTTATATATTTACAATATATTTACCATTTTTGTAGTGATCAAAATATAGTTAGATATTGTTTGGTTACGCGAACCCAATTTCTAGACACGCCACAGCTTTTATCAAATTATTCCTATTATAGGAATATTCATTATAAGAATGTTATAAAAGAATACACGTGCAAAAAGTTTATTTATCTTTCATACAGACGTATTTTATTGAATATTATCATTCAATCGTTTCTAGTATAAAGACAGTGTATATAAACCAGTCGTGCTGCTTTTCCTCATGAAATTTAATGATAACATGAAATGTATAAAGTATTCAATCGATAAATACGCGGTCGTGATGTTTCCCTGCGATATTATAGCTGACACACATTTGTGAGGATGTGGACTAACAAATATTTCATTGTCCTGCCACTTGTCCTCGCATAGTAGAATAATTAATGTTTTGTATCCAAACGTGCACGATTACGTACGTCACATTTCACGTTGTTGTAAAATGCTTCGATTGTACATGAGGACCGAGAGATTACTCGGATTTAACAAAGTACATAGATGCCTTATCAATGATTAATCTGTCATAAGTAGAAGTTGATTATGCCTTATATAACCCAAATTGCAAATTTAATAATAAAAATAAGTAAAGCATATAACAATGACCCGATTTAAACATGATAATATAAGATGTTTAATATTTCGACTATTTTTATATCTTAAATTATTTTCATTTTTTTTTATAAAAAGTGAAAATCAAAACGAAAATAACGTCAACTTCGTTATAATCAAAATAAATAACCTACGACAAACAGGCAAATTTTTGAGAGCTATTTTTACATGTCACTGATGAAAGGATTCAATATTTGGTCTGTGCTAACGGATTTGTATATATGATTTAACTTTATTTTTAGATGGTATTACACTTTGTTTATTTATCAATTTAAAATATATCATCATCTGCCTGTTGAATTTATTAAATCGTGACCATCATTTATATATTTAGGTAATACGTTCTTTTTATATACACCTTTATATGTTGTTACGTGGTTAACGACACGTTTATGATCAAAGTGGCGCCGTGACGTGGTAATTTTTTATTTAAATAAAAATATTAGTATCTTATATTGCATAAGCAATGGAAAAAAGTATTTCAGGATTTCTTTCACGCTTGTTGTTTAAAATGAAGATTCAAAATAACACTTTCGCTCATATGTCGAATCTTCTTTATATTGTCAACAATTTAAATTATTTTAAGTACTAATTTTAAAAATATGATTATTTACGTAAATATAATTGTAGTAAATTTGATGTTATAGTTTGTCATAAATATTACATAAATTAAAAATGAACCAGTTATACTGAACATCGAACGGCCACAAGTTGAATGGTTCCGGAACGGAGTGTCTTAACACTAGGTTCCCAAGTTCCCTCTGATAACCCTGTCATGTGTGGGAAACAGCGAGAGGCTGAGTATAGTTTGGTAGAGTATATACGTTTTAAATATTATTAATACTATAATATGTTACAATTCTGTTGTATATATAAATGACACGTTTCCTTATGTTCTAAAATTAGATTCATAATGCGTGTACAAATACGAAGTAACTTTAACCTCAGTGAGTGATAATGCCTTGTTTAGGTCTGAATAATATACCTACATATCTACTACGAGTTGCATAAAAATGTATACATAATGTTTATATCATTTCATAGTAATAATTATTATAACGTTTCTTTTTTTAATTCTTTTATTAAAAAAACCGGGCCGGGTGATTTTGAATTGGTTTTCAAATTAGGAAGGCTTGCGTGGGGACACAGCTCCAACACGTAGAGGCCCCTTAAAGAATTTCCAAATATTTTAATGTGACGCATCAGCCGAGATCCATCTTCGATTCACCAAGGCGATTGTCCAGCCACTTTTGCCACCGGAAGTGCATAGGAATTAGTGAAAAATTAATTGAGACTATGGGATGTCGTTTTGATGTATTGAGAACTGGGCTGTTGAAGGAGACTATCAGACGTTTGCTTTTTCAACGTCTCAAATTGATTGATTGACGGACGGGGACTTCCACTAGATAGATGCAGCATCTACAAGGTAGGCTAAGGGTGTAGAGTGGGTGAAGGTGTGCAATGGTTTCATCATCACGTGAAACTCGTGAGCGGGTGTCCTTGCTATTACGCAGATTGTGCATTTCCACCCTTTCAAGCATATAGCTCTTGCGCTGCACTTTGTCGGATAGATTACAATTCCCCTTTTTATGACTCAGGTTCGTAAGGCGCCACTACCTAAAAGCTGGCCAACGATGCCATAAGTTTTTATTTTTATTATGATTATGGCATTGTTATGATTATTTTACTTTTTAAATCATAATATATATATTTTTATAGTAAATTTGCTGTGATTAATAGTGTAGGATGATGGCAATGGTTTTTCAGATGGTACAATTAGTGTATAACCTTATTATATTTGATTATTTTTGCTCGTGTATTCTTCTGGATTTTAGCAGGATGTAGAGATTCTATTTTGACTATGATAGATTGTCGGTGTTAGGTATCAGTGCTTCTAACCACTTTTTACTGAAATTTTCATGTTTTTATATATAACAAGCGATTATTTTGTTGTATTAAATATCTCTTAGATTTACCTGTTTAGTTAGAGTTAGTTTAATTTGCAAAGATTGTCCCTTAGGAGTTTTACATGGCTGTCAAGGGTGCGGTATTTCATAAGAAAATATATAATCTATATTTATCTAGCTATCCCGAAGCGAAATAAAAAATCTGACGATGGAAATTTATAAGAGAAACACTCATCATAAACAATTTTATATATATATATATATATATATATATATATATATATATATATATATATATATATATATATATATATATATATATATATATATATATTTAAATTATTCTTTTCGTTGACTTTCTTTACTAAGGTCCAACTCGCACTTGGCTGATTACATAAGTCAATATTTCCAATAATACAGCACAACGTGTGTTTGTAAATTTAATCTTTTAATAAGGTTCTGTTACTGATTTCATAAGTTTCTATTATAATTTTTTTGTAACTTTTAAGCTAAAATTCATCAAGATAAATCCTATAATAAATCGAGGCCTGTCGTGCCGCACCGGCACAAGCGTGTGACTGTAACCGACAGGTTCTGGGTTCGATCCCCAGTCGAGGAAATGCAATATTCAATATTTTCAATTTAAATATTTAATGTTTCATGTCTTCGCTCTGGTCAAACGCCTCAAATTCGGCGGAAAATGGGAAAGGGAAGTGGAACGAAGTGTCTTAACACTAGGTTCCCGGGTTCCCTCTGCCTACCCTGCCTCGTGCGGGATACAGCGTGAAGCTGAAAAAAATACAGATAAATCCAATGGGTTGTGTTCGTGAATAGAGGCGGGTCATTAATTCGCCGCAATAAGCCACATTTTCCTTCAACCTGGCTTAGGTGTTTTAATCTTATGGGTTGGTGCCAAGGAAAATCCATTTCTTGGTGTAAAAAGAAATATCGGATATTTTTGTGCTTTTAGATAAATGATAAACATTCAAAAATGAAACTAAAAAAAAATGCTCTACATAGTGTTTTCTTTATTTTATAAAAACCAGTTTGTCTCAAAACTTATTAACATAGCGAGCTATATGCCTTTATATAATATCGATTGACTTAGATATTCAGTACAATTTATCAGTCGGCCATGTTGATTGATTCCCATGTCAATTATTCATGCCGCTGATAGCGTTTTTCATTTTAAATGAAGTGATGGATGACGGCACGTTAAAACACCAATATTGCAGTTACACTAACTCGCTTTGCGAAAGGCAAAATGTTAATAAACATAATTATCATCGTTACTTTTTTAATGCACATCATTTTATGCACTCGTGGTTTTCTGAATTTCTAAAGTGGCATTGCGGAAAACAGTACCGCGTACAACCAACGGTACACGACGTTTTTAATTATCTTAATATTTTTACATTTACAGATTAAATATTACGTAATTTACATTACGTTGAAGTATTTTTAACTTAATTTGTTTGTGAAGTATATAAATTGTTTGTCATTCTTAATACAGTAACACACTTTGTCGGTTTCATGCGGTATCCCCCACTTGGCAGATTAAGCAGAGGGAACTTGGGAACCTAGTGTTAAGACAGTTCGTTCCGTTCGCCACTTTTAGTCGAATTTAACTCATTGCGTGTTGGCAACTCAACGCCGCGCTTTTGGATTTTTACTCGAGCGAAGGAATGAAGATATTCAATATTTAATCTCCTCGAGTTGTGATCCAACCCACAACCTTACGACATAAAACAGACTGAACGGACTCATTTCTAGTACAAAACATTTTGTAGGTTTTTTAAAAAAACTTAAGTAGCTTTACTATGTTTCTTGTAAACTAGACAGATGTCTTTTTGGCAGAAATTTTGAACCATTTTGGAAGTATGAAAATTTATCTATCATGACGACAGCACGTACAGATTTGACCATTATTTTTAGTTTAAATTTCTGATAAGGGTATACATCCTATATATGTCCTAATAAACGCGGAATAAAGTGGCTGTAACATTCAAACGGACAACACGACGAAAGGGTTTTTGCTATCCTGCATTCGTTGCAGGATATAATAGCCTTAGAAAAAAATGTATACCATATGGAGGAAATTTTTTTATATAATTACAAACTCTGATGGACTCATAATTTATTACTTTCACGTAGGGCTGTCGCCGTGACTATGCCCTTTGTTGATATTGGCCATTAACCAAAAACAGGAAGGTGGAATTAACGTTAGAGATTGAGTGACATAAGATCCTTTAAACATATTGCAAATATATATCATATTTTTATTTTCCTTTATGAAATAGGTATTTATTGTCTCACATTATGCCACGTGCAATATGACTCTAGTTAAAAAAAATGTAATTTCATTAAAATATTCCAGTAAAGGGCACGACTTTTTTGTTTAAAATGTTAATCTTTTAAATATTTAATTTAAAAATTGAGTAATATACAGTCTTACATGAATTGTTTCTCAATAACATGTAAATTTTGATTCAACTATAATCATAATATGTAATATTTATTAGTGTGTTTATAGGCTTGTTTAAATATGAAAGTTATCAGGTAATTATTACAAATGTAGGTTATCTTATGTAACGAAAATTAATTGATTAACTTGTACAGACCGTAAGTCAGATAATTTAATGATCTGTCACTTAAATAAAATTTTATAAAAGTTTAAAACATGCCAGTCCAACCGTTATTTGAAATGGGCCCAAATTATACATTGAAAACCATACATAACTACGAATTTTTACAAATATTAATGTATGGCCCATTTAGGGCCACACAATAGTATCAAAACAATATATATATATATATATATATATATATATATATATATATATATATATATATATATATATATATATATATATATATATATATATATATATATATATATATATATATATATATATATATATATATATATATATATATATATATATATATATATATAAATATATATATATATATATATATATATTTATATTGTTTTGATACTATTGTGTGGCCCTAAATGGGCCATACATTAATATTTGTAAAAATTCGTAGTTATGTATGGTTTTCAATGTATAATTTGGGCCCATTTCAAATAACGGTTGGATCGGCATGTTTTAAACTTTTATAAAATTTTATTTAAGTGAAAGATCATTAAATTATCTGACTTACGGTCTGTACAAGTTAATCAATCAATTTTCGTTACATAAGATAACCTACATTTGTAATAATTACCTGATAACTTTCATATTTAAACAAGCCTATAAACACACTAATAAATATTACATATTATGATTATAGTTGAATCAAAATTTACATGTTATTGAGAAACAATTCATGTAAGACTGTATATTACTCAATTTTTAAATTAAATATTTAAAAGATTAACATTTTAAACAAAAAAGTCGTGCCCTTTTACTGGAATATTTTAATGAAATTACATTTTTTTAACTAGAGTCATATTGCACGTGGCATAATGTGAGACAATAAATACCTATTTTCATAAAGGAAAATAAAAATATGATATATATTTGCAATATGTTTAAAGGATCTTATGTCACTCAATCTCTAACGTTAATTCCACCTTCCTGTTTTTGGTTAATGGCCAATATCAACAAAGGGCATAGTCACGGCGACAGCCCTACGTGAAAGTAATAAATTATGAGTCCATCAGAGTTTGTAATTATATAAAAAAAAATCCTCCATATGTTATACATTTTTTTCTAAGGCTATTATATCCTGCAACGAATGCATGATAGAAAAACCCTTTCGTCGTGTTGTCCGTTTGAATGTTACAGCCACTTTATTCCGCGTTTATTAGGTCATATATAGGATGTTACCCTTATCAGAAATTTAAACTAAAAATAATGGTCAAATCTGTACGTGCTGTCGTCATGATAGATAAATTTTCATACTTCCAAAATGGTTCAAAATTTCTGCCAAAAAGACATCTGTCTAGTTTACAAGAAACATAGTAAAGCTACTTAAGTTTTTTTAAAAAACCTACAAAATGTTTTGTACTAGAAATGAGTCCGTTCAGTCTGTTTTATGTCGTAAGGTTGTGGATTGGATCACAACTCGAGGAGATTAAATATTGAATATCTTCATTCCTTCGCTCGAGTAAAAATCCAAAAGCGCGGCGTTGAGTTGCCAACACGCAATGAGTTAAATTCGACGAAAAGTGGCGAACGGAACGAACTGTCTTAACACTAGGGTCCCAAGTTCCCTCTGCTTAATCTGCCAAGTGGGGGATACCACATGTAACCGACAAAGTGTGTTACTGTATTAAGAATAACAAAAAATGTATATACTTCACAAACAAATTAAGTTAAAAATACTTCAACGTAATATAAATTACGTAATATTTAATCTGTAAATGTAAAAATATTAAGATAATTAAAAACGTCGTGTACCGTTGGTTGTAAATGTAGGTTATCTTATGTAACGAAAATTGATTGATTAACTTGTACAGACCGTAAGTCAGATAATTTAATGATCTTTCACTTAAATAAAATTTTATAAAAGTTTAAAACATGCCAGTCCAACCGTTATTTGAAATGGGCCCAAATTATACATTGAAAACCATACATAACTACGAATTTTTACAAATATTAATGTATGGCCCATTTAGGGCCACACAATAGTATCAAAACAATATATATATATATATATATATATATATATATATATATATATATATATATATATATATATATATATATATATATATATATATATATATATATATACATATATATATATATATATATATATATATATATATATATATATACATATATATATATATATATATATATATATATATATATATATATATATATATATATATATATATATATATACATATATACATATATACATATATATATATATATATATATATATATATATATATATTGAACTTTACTTAAAACCTTTAATTCCCACACAACATGATTAAATTCCGAATGCTTGGCGACGCATCTGAGGTACAAAGTATAATAAATCGAAGTATATTGATATTGAGTGCAAATAAGTATGATATTTGTTATTTCTATGTAAGACCTAAAACATAGTTCCACGATATCTGACATTACGTTCGGTGTTTATTAACCCCCGACCCATAAGCCCCCTTTTGGTGGACAGGGCTTCTGCTTCTCTTACTACACACTTTTGCATAAATATTTTTATTACTGTTGGACCTTCCCACATTAATATCGTATCTTTTCTCTCTACTAAACATCTTTCAAAACATATCATATCAATATACCTCTTCCCTTGTCCTAATAACATTATATTTACGCTGAATTTGATTACTAAACATTTATTCACATTCAGGGTGATAAATGCTTGTAACTCGCATGATAATCAAATTATAACCACAGCGTATGGTGTTTGAATAACCAAACTGACGTGGCGCAACCGTTGCTGGACACAGAATTGGAGTTCAAATCGAAGTGTTATGCCAGCTCTTAATGGCACACAGGGTGAGTGATCTCTATAAAGAACGCCAAGAAATGTAAAGCCGTCTCTGTAACAAAAGCATATTAGACTGGGGCAGTATCTTAAATACTTCTTTCCTATAAATGCTTTAATCAAGTCTATTAAACTTTTTCTGAAATCATCAGAAGGGATAACATCCATGTCCCCTCCTTTTTGTCGGGTTTGATTTTGATTAGATGATATAATCACAATGAGAATATATTTTTTTCTAATTTAAGAGTTCTTTTATGGAAAATAACGTTTTTATTTCTATGTTAAAATCGATATAGTATACGGGAAACCAGTTAGTAAGTGCAGTCTCGAATAACCAGGCGAATACACTGTCATCGCAAGATAAGAGTAGGTAAACTAGCGAACGGGCGTTTGCCGACTCGTTTGTCCAGTACTCAACTCAGTAGGCCCCTGCGCTTCATTGCGAGAGGACGGCGCGCGCGCATCTTTTATAAAAAAAAATAATTTGGGTCGCACTCATGTGATAGTTCACATTTCTCTCGCTTATGAGAAAAGTGCTCAGTGACCGCACCACGTTTTTATTGTAACGGTTTCGCGTCTGGCAGTTCTCTAGATACGCATGTGTGATGATACAAATCTAAAGTGCCGAAAAATGGCGGATTTATCTATGTGGGCTATGTGATGTTGAAGTGCTACCGCTATTGAGGCTTTTGTTGTATTCGTAGCGGATACAGTCCGGAGACGTTTCTTAGAAGTGCTGAATTGATTTTGTGAATGAGTCAGCTAACAGGCGTCGGGATTGTTAACTTCGTCAACGTGCTACCCACCATCTCTGAAGGTAATATATCTTTCACTGTTCTTTGTCACCTATATTTAGATTGTTGTTATGTTTTTTGTTTTACTATTTGTCGGTGATTATAATGTGTTAGTTTTACATTCTACGCAACGCTGTTAATCTACTTTTATTATTGTTGTATTAATAAACTTTACCGTGTATATTAAAATATTGATTTTCTTTAACATTGATGCATCGAACTGCACTCAAGGTGTGTCTAACCCTCTGTGCGTGTTCTATCTTGTTAGTGACATAAATTCGATACACTATCAAGTGCACTGTGCAACCAAAGGTTGATTTTATTGCTCTGGTAACTTACCACAATCATGCAATAGTGTGTGTTGAAACGCGAATAAATAATTTAAATATAAGGAACGTTTTAGGCCATTTTTGATTAGAGAAAGTATATTCAAATATGAAATTTATCTTGGTAATTGGACTTTGAGATGTGATTACGAAATGTGTGTATACACTAAATTAGCGTACGTTTGAATTACTATCAAGTTTTACTATGGAAATGTAATAACAAGTTTTTAATTATTAATTATTTAAGTTCCAATATAGATAAATACGTCCAAACATATGAACAATTTGATATGCCTACATATAATTAATTGTACCATACAATAGGCGCGGCCCTTTGTATTCGCTCCAAATCGATCGGTACTTAATAGTTGTTATTAATAACATTAAATCTAATTTGTAAGAGTAAACAAATCTTATAAACACAACTTTTATAAGAAACGATAAACAAAATAAAATGAAGGCCAGATATCAGGAACTGACTCATGCATTTATACAACGTCTAGTAAATTTGTTTAAAATTATTTTTCTATGAATCTATTAATCGTCTTGCACAATAGATCTCATAAAAAGACGAAGCTTTTTACGTTTTTAAAGTATGTTTATATATACACTTGCTAATATCATCAGCCTTAGTGTTGTAAGTACCAATCGGTAGGAACGTTACCAGGTGCAGCACACCTTTCTTGCCGGAAATCATAGGACAGGACAGTAATTGATTGAAACTCGACAGCCCAACCTTGACAACGCATCCGCTAGGCGTCAGATGTTAATCTGAGGTGCAGGTGCCTCTTCGATCAGGTCAACGACTCTACCGGATGTAAATAGACGATATTTGAAAAATCTAGTAGTCTTTAATTTAAATCTAGTTTTATTATATAATTTGAAAGCTTTTACTAGCGATTTAAAAATATAGTCATATTAGTCTATATTTTTAAATTGCAAAAAATAATCAGCTTTTACTACTTTTAAATTTTTATTTTTAAACATATCGAGATATCAGTGCAGTGACCAGTTTTTGGTTAGCCGATTTTGCATTAGTTATTTTTATATATTATACTAAAAAGAAAGCCATTTATAGTTATTTTATATTTTAATAGGTTTGGAGTTTGTTGCATTTTTTTTAATATTGCAAATGATAATGATGTACAAAGTATATTCCATATATATTTCTGAGACTCTTAATTATTTCTTGTCGTAAATGACGTCAATTGTTCGGTATCAGTTAATTTCTTTACAAATTATGGTATTTAAAATAGATGTGACTGCTGTGTAATTTGTAGAAGAAAAATAACTACTAAGTAGCTTTATTTTAAACGTTTCTTGCTAAATTATAATTGTCTTACCACTACTTGTATATAACTATAGTGTATTGTTAAGAGTTGCAGTGATTGTTATATCTGTGTTACGAAGTTTTACTAAAACTATTCATCTCTGAGTACTCGACGAAACTATCCCAGAAATATGGATTAACTGATACAATATATATTAAGGTACATCTACTAATATAGTTATCAGGATCGAAATATATTTTATGTCACGCTTACCTAGTAATAATTTTCTTTCACATGATTCTCAATTTGCTGTTGAGAAGATAATATATAGTAGTTCCTGACGTGTATGAATGAATGTCATGTTTGTGTAACGAAACCAAGATAATATACATAATGGTAATAAATAGACATTATTTTTATTGAAAATAAGTTGAACTAAGATCTAGTAGAATAATTAGATAAGTCCCAAATGTTCTATGGTGACTACTCTAGCTGAACACGATAATAATCATATTATTTATGTTTGGTTCACACTTAAACATATATATAATCCCCTGTAACAAAATAAAATACATGAAAGGTGACTGACATAAATAATATTAAAAGTTAAAACTTTTAAGGTGACTTTGGTTACCTGAAATCAGTGACAGGTTAATGTATCCGTATGTATTTTGATTTTAATCAAGTATTATAAATTAATCTTTTCGGCCGACGTCATTATGCTTTATAACTTTGTAAGAACTCTCAATCTTCAGTCTTAATAGATTTAAAAATGAAGGCGCAAAGTAAATACTTACTTTCTCTGTTATCACAGCGGTACTCTATAGAGGATTTTAAGTAAGTTTTGGTCATTGAGTAAAAATGTGTTTTTAAAAGAATAGATAAATAAAGCAGAGAATGTATATATTATAAAGAAAACTTGGTGAGAAAATAAACACTTGGTTGACCGCGGTGTTAAGCCTGTTAGGTCATGGTTCCATTCACCAACTTAGAAATATCAGATTATATATTTATAATTTCTGTCTACGACATTATATATTATAAATTAATTTATCACCAAATCATAAGAAGATTACGTATTTACCTAGACGGAGATTGGACAAATCGTGATTGGCAAATATATATTAACCACATGTGTAGAGATCTGATTAACGTTTAAGTATTATCTAATGTGAAAGGGAAATATTTGGTTTTGGTAACGTGATTTTTGTGTAACAATTTACAGGTAATGTTGTGTATACAATATATTTACTATATGTTTACTTTGTGTTCCTCATTATCGTGAATTGTAGGATTTAACATTTTATATGTAATATTTAACTGAAAACAGTTAAATATTATATATAAATAGTTAAATACTACAATAGTAAATCATGTTCATGTTTGAGATGAGACTAAGAAACTACTCAAGAGCGTAAACTAAATTCTAAATACATTTTAGTTTATTTATGACTTACCAGAATAAAGAAAAATGCATAGTTGTTTTTCCATATGGTCTATTGTAATCTTGGTATACATAAATACATGCATCGCTCAATTCATTTACATTACAATAGTTCATACAGTGCGCAGGGTTACAGGTTCGAGGTCATTTGTCGTGTGCATCGTAAAGTTGCTATGTTAAAAAAGAATAATTATTTTCATCAAATTCTGTTGAAGTTTAAAGAATAAAATATTTTTTTACTTTTAAAAATATATTGGGCCTATCGTGGCGCAGCGGCACAAGTGTATGACTGTAACCGAAAGGTTTTGGGTTCGATCTCCACTCGAGGAAATGAAATATTTAATATTTTAAATTTAAATATTTAATGTTACATTTCTTCGCTCTGGTAATAAGGCAAAGCGCGGCGTTGAGTTCCGCCACTCAACACGCAATGCCTCAAATTCGGCGGAAAGTGGGGAACGGAAGTGGAACGGAGTGTCTTAACACTAGGTTCCCGGGTTCCCTCTGCCTACCCTGCATGCGGGATACAGCGTGAAGCTGTATTTCGCAGCAGCAGGGTACTTGTAATATTTTTTTACTACTATATATTCTTTTTAAGGGGCGTTATTTAATGTCTCAACTAAAAGATAATTTGAGAAGAGGAGTCGCTATCCCACGAAACTCAAAATGAATGATGTTACAGCGTCACGGCTTTATTACAATTTCGGGAACAGACCGCATTATAAACACCTGCTACTGCTATGTACAAAAAAGTAAACGTTTAATATTCCAAGCGGGTTTCTGAGCGAGGCAGGCATCTCGTTTCAGTTATGCTTGAATAGTTTTTCGCCGCGTGTTCGTTGTATTATAGATTTTGTTGCTCATCTATTGTTACCAACCTTGTATTCAATGGATTGTATCTTGTATATGTGGATGATTTATATAGACATTCGCATGTTAAAGTTGCTTATTTTTAAATTTAACGCTTTGGAATGCTTATATTGGCAGTGGAAATGCTCACAGAAATATTATAATTGACTATTATTTTTTTTTATTTATATTTAAAAAACGTATAAAAATTTTGCACGGTTTTACAAGAGGCGCTGGTTCAAATCCGGCAACGTTCAAAATTTTTATACGTTTTTTAAATTTAAATTTAGTATTTTATGTCATATATTTCGAATAACACTTTAAAAAAAAGTAAAAATATTTTTTTTTGTTTTGTAACATTTATGGATTATCGAAAATTACTGCATTTATGACAAACGCTTTGTGTAATGAACATGGAACATGTAATACTAATCTATTTATTGTTATAAAACTAATTTGTGTACTGTTAGATTATAATCCAACAGCTTTTAAACCACAATTAAATTTTAAAATGTAATTACAGTTTTTATTGCTTTGTTAACAGTTTAAGTATTTAACTTTCACATTAAATACACAAACATCTAGGAGATAATTAAACTCCATTGTAAATACTGTTTGTTTGTGGAAGGATAAAACGAGCCTTGGTTTGATAATTATATCATACGACGGTAACATTCTAAAGAATATTAACGTAACAAATAAATTTAGTTTGGAAGCAGAGGCGTCATAGGTTTACGTATCGTAGAATTTAAATTATGAAGTTGCTTCTCCTTTTGAAGATTAAATTGAGAAATATATAAATGAAATATATGTATAATATATTATGTATTTAATTTATGTGTTTTTTATGTAATTGAAATGACGCGTGACCCGCCCATGGCAGGGTAGACAGAGGAAACTTAGAAACCTACTGTTAAGACACTTCGTTGCGCCCAACATGGAATTAATGCATTAAAAATGTTTGATAACATTAACAACACAACACATAATCCTTTAGAGAGAAAACTCGATTTAAATTATATTTAAAAATAATAATGATATAATGTATGACGTAAAAAGATATCCAGAGTTAGTCACAAACTTTTAAGTATTCAAGGAACTTGTACACGTGATAGTACTTAGAAATAAGCTGACATAATTGTTATTGTTCTTTTTTCACAAAATGTCGATTTATGTGTACGCGCCAATTGATATTTAGGGAGTGAATCATTACTCCCATTAGTAACAGTTATTATTTATTTGTTTCAAATTACTTCTAAATGCTGACTCAAAGAATTGCAATTGGTGCACGAGCACTGATTTATCATTAAGGAAAGCATTGATTTAGAATACGGCGGGTCTAGTTTGGTCGTTGCTACACTTGTAACTTTTTAGTAAAATTAAGTAATATTTCTAAAATTTTGAAAAACCTTAAATAATAGTTCAGACCAGTTCAAAGGAAATCCTGGTGTAATAAGTATAAAGTTAGTTTTAAACTAATGACTTGCGCAGTTTAACTTAAGCGGCGTAACTTTTTTAATTAGCTTGCTTTAAAGCAAGTTGATATTTTAAAATACAAAAATGAATAGTTTTGTACGAACTAAATTTAAAATTATTGTAATTTTCAACTATACTTATAATACATCTGTAACTGATTACTGTCTGTCTGTACATTAAATATTTATTTAAAAAAGATCTTATATTGATGTAATAGGTACAAAAATAGTGAGTTTGTCTGTTTATTTGTGCGTTTGAAAATTCTGATCTCTGAGACAACTACAAATAATACTAGTAACAGAGGAGAGGCATGTCATAGCGCAAGGACATAAGCGTGCGACTTTAAACGCTACTTACTGGCTGAGGGTTCGGACTCGAGGAAATAACATTTTCATTAGCAAGGCAAAGCGCCACGCACATCGCAATGTCTATAATTCGGCGAAAAGTAAGGAACGGAAATATATTAATGGGAATGGAGTGCCTTAAAACTAGGTTCTCAAGTTCTCTAACCACGCCATAAAATAGAAAAATATAAAAAAAACAATAGAGTAGTTTTATTTATATACACAAATATAATAGATATGCAAGTAGGTCAGTGTTGTCCATATGTGTCTTACTGTAGAGTAATAGGAAACGCTCTAATCAAACTCGCAACGCCCACGCACTTGTTAGTGTTTGTTTTAACAATACCAATCATTAGCCTCTGACTCATCTGGTACTTGTACCATTTTGTATCACTGTTCTTGTTACTTCAGTGACATAGTCAGTGCAAAAATAATGTAAGGATAAGGGCAGGCAAAGTAATGGTCCATTGGTTTTTGCCAACATTTATTCATGGATTGTATCTAACTTTTCAGGAATGGCTTGTTTTCAATTTTGACTTAGTATAGAATTATGATTTTGCGTATAAATTAATTTTGCGTATAAATTTTTTTAGATTTCATTGTGTGTTCATAGTAATTTAAGGTGGTTACGTTTATACGCCATTTATACGCCATTACATTCATTCATATCAATATTAATTATATACTAATATACATTTAAGTTGATTGTAAATCAGTATACAACAGATGTATCGAACAGTTTGGATACGTAAGAACATCGTATTACATTATAAAGTTAGTTTTTTACATAGAAATCGAATAAATTTAACTCTGTATTTGTATTGGCGGGTTCTTGAATCGAACTCGTTATTATAATTTAATTTAAATAATTTTAGTAAAAAGTATGACCGATGATAGACCAAAGAATAAATAAACACAGCATTCAATTAAAATTATATTTTACGCAAAAGTTTCCGACTGTAAAACTGGAGCACACGAAAACATATTTTGGCCGACATTCAAATATGCTACGAGACTCATCGCGTTATGGCGCCAGTACCCAGTAGTGTCATCTTTAATCGATATTTGTAAAATACTATTGCCTCAAATATATTCTTATAATTATTATTTATTTAACGTAAACTTTATACAACTAGTCTCAAAAAGGTGTAGCCGGTAACTTATTGGATAATACCTGCCTAAATGATATAAATTTGTTTAATGTTTTATTTTACTTTTTCTATGTATAAGTCCTGCGCCTCTTGGATACCGTCCAAAATCGGTTTCAATAGCGGGAAGTGAACCAAACGTTCAAATTTTAAATATCTTCCTTATGTAAATAAGTATTTTTCTTTCCAAAGTGTGGATTAACATTTTGAAATAAAAATATACATATTTTCAATATTTTATGTTAATAATTGGTAAATTAAATGTGAAATAGTTCTAAACGTTTTTAAAATCCTCACACTTTTCTGTTAACGTTTTGAATGCACCAGCCTGTTTAACTGCATCGGCGCGGGCGCACAGTGGGTGGAATGGCACGCGGGCCGCGCAAGGTCGACGAACGACTTTCGCATGTTCAAAACACGCTAGCGCTGTTGCCTTTGTTGCTTCTATTACATAGTTTGCTTAGACGTTCCACTTGCTTCACAATGGCCAGTCTGAGATACTTGAAAGTTTTATAGATATTTCTTTTTATGTTCAAACAGTACATATACTTAATTAATACTTAATACTACATATATTGATGCCTGTCGTGGCATAGCAGCACAAGCGTGTGACTGTAACCGACAGGTTGTGGGTTCGATCCCCACTCGAGGAAATGAAACATTTAATAAAACAAAACGCGGCGTTGAGTTCCGCCACTCAACACGCAGTGCCTAAAATTCAGCGGAAAGTGCGGAACAGAGTGTCTTAACACTAGGTTCCCAAGTTCCCTCTGCCTATCCTGCCATGTGCGGGAACTTTTAATATGGCTATAGGACTGTCATATCAAACATACACTTTATTTGTCTCTAGATACCATTCATATGTCTAGTCATGAAATCGCGGTCATAATTTAAATGATCATATTTCTAGTCGCGCTCTATTTTATTTTCGTTTCAAATGGTTCACAGATTTTTTGTGTTAATGTTGACTGGTTTTTTTAAGTATATTTTTTTATATTAATACAAAAGTTATTTCTAATAGAATTCATACTACGTTTCAACAAAATTAGGATGAGAATTGAAATTTTATAAGTTAAGCAAATTAATGAAATATTATAAGTTAATTAAATAGTAAGCATCGTTTTTGTAATTACGTCAATAAAGGGTAACTATTTTAAATACAATAGCTAGATCTCGAATCGACACTGCTCTCATAATTTCTATCTATTAAATCAAATCTCTGAAAAGAACAAAAATAGAATTTGAGAGTCTGTGTTTAATAAATATTTCATATTTGTGTTGCTGCTGGTATTTTGTTAATTGCATTAAAAATGCACATTTAGAATGCAATGTTAATTTATCTGCTCACTAATTGTAGAGTTTTACTCTCGCTTTGAAATAACATTGTCTGCATAAGTGGACAAAGGAATTTGAATTATTTTTCATTTTATTGTTCATAAACAATGGCTATATGAAATATTTTATTTATGACATTGGTTGGGACTCAGTTTATAAGATTTCCATTACTTTTATAACTTACAATATTTATGCATAGCATTAAGTAAATATATTTTTGAGTTAATTTCTTAATATTTTTTTTAAACGATTGTAAACATAGTGCATTGTATTGATGTAATAAAATACTTAATCAGTTTCAAATAACGTCTTATATTGACTGTATATTAAAAAAAACATTATTTATTAAAGACTCATTATATTTGGTAACTGTATTGCAGTAACATTATAAAATGCGAAGGTGCACAAACCTGATATAACAAGGACTATATGTAGGAGATACACGTGAAACACCCACGATAGCTTGCATTGACACACAAATTTTACATTACGAAATAACTATTTACTTTGACTAACACAACTTCAACTCAATCTATTTACAATTTATGTAGTTGCTAAATATCTTATTGCGAACTGCAGCGAAAGTTCCATTGCTTTAATTTAATTTTGTAGTCGATCATCTTTATAGCTTTTGGAGTAGCAAATATGGTTTATACGAAGCAATAAAAAGCTCTTTGATGAGTTTCGTCTATCTCATTTCTTAAAGATGAAAACATTGTTGGCTTCAGTTACTAAATATTACTTTCTAATTGTATGTATATTGTGGAAAACATTTAAAACCTATAGTTTTTGCCTAAATAAATATTTTTTTATATGACCGATTTCTTGATTTGTACTCAATAGTTTCAATTACTTGTTGCAGAATATTATTAAATATATAAATCTTGTTAAAAATATGATATAAAGTAGTAAGAATATGTTATATATAGATTCTTATAGAGAATGTTTGTGATGATTTTATGTGTCTGTTTTACTTTGCGCTCCGTAGTAGTTCCCGTGATAACGTTCTGAAAAAAATTGTGAGAAGTTGCATTTCCTTATCTGCTTCACAGCTTCCGCTGATAGAAAGTTAAGTAAACTTAAGTTTATGCGCCTTAATATGACAAAAAAATAAATAAACAATATATTAACATTTCGTTTCTTGTGTCTTTCGTTTTATATTTAATGAAATTAATTTTATTCCTGCTAAAACCCTCGAAAATCGAATTCACTATATCAATTTGGCACATAAAGCACTTACATTTAGCCGGATTAATGTCGAGTGGACCGGCGTGGGCGAGACGTGAACATTGGGTTCAACGGACATTCCCGGTATGCGGAACTCGGTATCTGGCTTGCTCCTCCAATTTACTGTCACCAATGCACTTGATAACAAATAGGGCGTATGATATTTAGAAAACTAATTTATTTATATTATTATTATTTATTTTTTGCGTTGATATTAGACATTAAAAATTGTCGTGGCCTGCCGTGGCTCAGTGGTATAAGAGTGCGACTGTAAAAAGTACAGGTTGTGGGTTCTATTTCCACTTGAGGAAATGGAATATTTTTTATTTACATTTCCTCGTTATGTTAAAAAGGCAAAGCATAGTGTTGAGTGCCGTCAATATGCACGCTATGCTTTAAGGATTCAGCGGAAAGAGAAGAACGGAGTGTTTTAACACTAGATTCTCATACCCTGCCTGTGTACTAGTCTACCGTGTTATTTGCTTAATACATGAAGCTAAAAAATATTTAAAATTGTCTGACTAGATGAATGCTAACTATTCAACAAAAATAAGGTAAGTGAGCCATTACCTATAATAATATTATTAACTTTATGCAGTTGTAATATTCTATCAAATATCAAATAACCTTTTTTCTACCTTTATTTTTAAGGATAGCTATAGACGGTACTCTGTATCTGTTATCTTAGTATTCATATATGTACGTTATACATAAAACTTGCGGTAACTTCACAAACATAGTTTGGTAATAATTTCGAAAAGGTTGAAACAAAAATCGTAAAATCCATTAAAACTTTCGGGTTTGGAGTGTATATTTTAAATATCTTTATCACGCTTACCTTTCCCGGACTTTTATGTGTTTAACACATTACCCAATAAATGTGGTCGTAACTTCTTTATAAAATATACTCAATAGGTAATTGCAATAAATGTGTTTACAATAAAAGCTTTTTTATAACCAGCTTTACGCTGTAGCAGCCCACATAGGGCAGGGTAGGTAGAGGGAACCTGGGAACCTAGTATTAAAACACTTTGTTCCTATTAACTCATTTCTGTTCCCCACTTTCTGCCGACTTTAAATCATGCATGTTGACTGACGACACTCATCACTGCTCTTTTTGCCTTCTTACTAGCGAAGAAATGAAAATACCAAATATTTAATTTCCCCGCTTGGGGAAAGAACCCACAACCTGTCGCGTTTATAGTCGCACCCTTGTGACCCTGCGCCACGATATACCCTAAGATTTGCTATAACGTTTATGGTTATTACTAACAAAATACGTTTAAAATTCATAGAAGTATTTTATTTTATTTGATATCTTCAATTATTAACAGCTTACTTTAGTTATGTTCACATTTAAAAGTAAGTTCAAACCACAACTGGAAGTGAAGAGGCAGTAGACGAATTATAAAGCCATCTTAACTAACCTAAATAAGATCGTTTCGTGTTTTACAT
Organism: Eueides isabella; assembly: GCA_019049475.1. NCBI lineage: Eukaryota > Metazoa > Arthropoda > Insecta > Lepidoptera > Nymphalidae > Eueides > Eueides isabella. The sequence goes on along the minus strand of CM032394.1, from coordinate 3,996,992 downwards.
CATTAATCATGAATAACGGTCTTAAATTGGCAGTTAAACCATTTCCCCGAGGATGTAGAGAGAGGATAGCTTTACGACCACATTTATTACATGCGTAAAGAGAAAACACGAGGTAACTTATTTGCATAAAAACCACACGTCTGGAGCTACTTAAACTAAGTCGATTGGAGAGATCACTTTAATGATTGGCTGGGACGCGTTTGGTTTATAGATCGTTTTTGATATTAATTTGGTAAATTATTGCTTATAATTTGTATATATAAGCGAATAAGATTATGTAATATTTCTTAATTTAATAATCTGTAATAGATAATAAGGTAAGATAAGATAAGATAGATATAAGATTTTCTCGTAATTTCTAACATTTAATTCCCCAGCAATTTTTCCCTTGTATTGACTAGATAAAATAGAAAATTGTACTCTAGCGGATCCGGAAGGAGCGTGATTAAAGTAATTATATGTAGAGTTGATACGGAAATGCATTCTCAAGATATATTTATCATTGATATTATAAAACGAATGTGATTTGTAAACGTTTCACGATAAAACTTGATATAGTATAATGTATCATTACCTTTAATATTTCAAATAAATTGTTTAAGCACGTACGCCAATTTAGTCACGTGTAATTATGTAATTTTATATAAATTATAAAATTCTAATTACTTAACAACCTGTTGTTTATTAAATATATTTTATTGAGCAAAAACAAAGAATATATAAAGACGTTTGTTGACCAAATACACAAACTGAAATTTCACTATTGTAAGTAATTTTTGTACGTCCACGCACACGTATACGAGAACGAATATTGTTCCTGTCGCTTTTCAGATTAGATAGCGTTGACATCGTGATTGTTTGTCAATGGTGGCCGTGTTTATATAAACCCTAGGCGTGTTGACAGACGCACCATATTGGTACAGCTCGGTGCGTATTCAATATTGAACCTAATCATTTTGTATAATGAATACCCTTTGTGTTGTCTACGCTGATACGATATCCTTTATAGATTTATTGACCTCAAGTTTCAGGGTAATGTACGATGTGGACAGTGTGCTAGTGATGTAAACAGTGCCTCTTCGATACTATGGTATATTTTTTTATATAAATACATATTATTATAAATGTTTATATATATATATATATATATATATATATATATATATATATATATATATATTATGCATAAAGAGTTAATACAACTAGACGTAAGTATAAAGATAATTTTAAACGGTAATTCGTTTTGTGGGTCACTGCAATCGAATTGAATGCAGTTCTTGATAAGCGGCCTCAATGGCGGCTGCAGATTGCGGTCTCGTCTCCGACGCGTGCCAAACTTTGAGAAAACCCGTCGTTGTATACCATTTAATCATTTTTTTTATCTTCTGAAGGAAGTTAATATGTATCGGTATTCTATTTACGTAGTTCCTATATCAAGATAATAATGCTAGGTGGGCAAATATGACTCTGCTTGTTAAATCGAACTTGAGAACCGTTTGCTTATACTGTAATATAAACTTTAGAAAATAAAATGGAGACCGGTCGAGGCGCAGGGAACAGGCATGTGACTGTAACGCGACAAGGTTGTGGTTTCTATCCACACTCGAGTAAGCGAAATGTTTAATATTTTCAATTTAAATATTTAATGTTTACTTTCGCTTTGGTAATAAGGCAAAGTTTTAATTCTTCGGAAAGTTGATAAAGGAACGGAGTGTCTTAACACTAGGTTCCCAAGTTTGCTCTGTTACCCTGCCATGAGCGGAATACAACGTGAAGCTGACAAAAAAAGAATATAAAATAATTTTAATTAGAAACTGAATCTAACGCTTATAGGAATATATACATACAATACCATATGTATGTTCCAAGAGCGCCATGACGGCGTCGATGGCGTTTTATCGTTTAATTGGCGTATTCCTTATTTTTTTCCGAGAGTTGTTTATGAGTTCATTATTGGTGCCAACTGCGTCAACTCGGAAATATGTAGGTCACTTCGCAGGCCTTTTGAGGATTTGTTAGGTCGTCTGTTCAATCGAAAAAAAAAAATAATTAATTCTCTTTCACATGTCGCTATATGAAATATAAGACAAAAATCTCATATTAAATTGCTACTTGGCTTAAAGGAAATATATTTTTTAAATTATACTAACTAACCCGCGCGGCTTCGCTCGCTTGAAGTATATAAATACATATATGCAAATATTATTAAAAATGTTTAATTAATGTTAATATAAAGCTTATACAATTAACCGTTAACATTGCGGGCAGACCGAAGAACGAGATCAAATACTTGAATATTTTAACGCGGAGATATATTTTAGAAAATTCAATTTGTATATTTTAATGCAACTCATTAAAGTAATGACCTACTTAGAGGATTTTCAAATGAAATAGAAAATTTTCTTGCCACTTTCAAATTGCCTTACGCCTGTAATAGGCCTTTTAATTTAACGTTTACTTAACGAGTTGTTAGTGAGATGTTGTTTGAATCTTGTTATATTTGCAAATTGGATGTAGGTCACCTAGTTTGTTTTCCAGATATGTCGTCATTCTCTTGAATTATCTTGTTTTTTAAATTTATATTATAAAATGTTTTAATTAATGATCATGAATATACACGTTCTACTTTTAATAATTTAACTGTTTTTTAATAATATAGTGTGTTCATTATATCTCTATATATATATATATATATATATATATATATATACTATATCTATCTATATATATATATATATATATATATATATATATATATATATATATATATATATATATATATACTACGTGTGATGAGAAGAAGTATAGTCTGTATAGTCTAATGAGTACGTGGAATTTTCGCACGCAAGCAGGCGTCGCTGAGATTAGCTTGTACCTAACTCACATGTAGCTATGCATCACTGTAAAAACTAATAACGACACTCATAGGTACTTCTATGAACTAGAGACACTTAATTACGTTATACAGAATAAAAACTTATATTTATTATCTTTTTATTAATTAACTTTAAAAAAAAACTTTGATTGGTTTGGAAAGAGATTACTTATCTAAAGAGCTTTTATTAGTCCAACAACATAACAGTATCCTATGGATTTTGTTATACCTTAGAGATCGTTAAATAAATATCAACCTGGGAAATTGGTATTACTATTGGAATTAACCAGACCCTTATCCCAAAGGAGCGCTTTATTTTACCTTAGAAAGCCAAGCTTGTGATCACAAATGCACCCAATACTTTACTGATTATTATAAATAATCAATACTTTTTTGTATAGATTAGGGTAAATTATAGTGTTACTTAAATGAAAACAATGTCTTACTTTGTTCTCGTCTTTTAATTTATGCTGTAGCATAGTCTGCTTTAGGAATGTACAGCTTCTTTTTTTATTTCTAATACACTTTCAATAGAAAAGTATTCTTGCATGTATTTGAACATATATACCCTATGTGACCATACTTTATACTTTGTGAATACAAAGCAAATTTCATGAGTATTATTTTCAGAGTACATGTTCATGTATGTTATGTAGTCCTAGCACAATTGTAATTAAAACAGTGATAAAGTTATAATTATTTTATTATTTTTAACAGTTCTATTCATTATTTTTAACTTGCTTTAAATAACTTTAGCACGGTCATACATGTGCATAATGTTAGAAATTCTTGCGTGTGTTAAGCCTAATATATCATTGGATTAACATGTGCATTGATGACCGCAAGGTTGGTGGAAATACATTAGTTGTGAGAGCTAATAACTGTTACAAGGCTTAACTAGTTACGTATTTATTTACAAGCAAAATTATTTAATTGTTTTTAGTTTATTATCAAAAGCTTTCGTAAATATGACAGCAACTTAGTTCTTCAATAGAAATAGAATAACTTAATAGGTATAATGTAATAAAAATGTTTCTATACAATTTTGTTTTATCCACACATTTTCTTTGTCCACAGGCGTGACAATGAGAGAAAAAAGGGGAGGTGCTATGAGCAAAATGCAAAAGCTCAGAAAGCGCCTATCCCTTAGCTTCGGTAGATTATGTAAGTATCTTCTTTTGTTTTAAGTAAGTCTCTTCTTCTTTTTTGGCTTTTATTTAAGTCTATAAAGCAAGAAGCAATATGCAAGAACAATTTCATACGTTAGTTAATTCTTATTAGTATTTTCCAATAAACTGAGTATCTACACGTATAAAAATACTTTTAATACTTTTTATTCTAGGGACGGCCCAATTGCAACTTTATTTATATAATCTTGCTATATTAAAGTATTTATTTAGTATATAGTTAAAGCTACTACATGTAATATAAATAGAGACGATGTGGGCGCCTGTTATAAATTACCCATTTACAAAAATAACATGATCTAATGGACACGATGCATATGGTTCAATTATGCTCTATTTATGCTACTGGTCAAATATAGGATATACTTGAATGTGTCTGATGAGGAAATGTTTTGATTGATTTTTCTTATGATTATATACCTAAGAGTAAAGTAACTCCAGACTGGTTTTACCTTATAAAGAAAAGCTCGGCAAAAAAAATATTTAGGGAGTTTCCGCCGAATTAAAGGCATTGCGTGTCGAGTGGCGGATATCTACGCCACGCTTCGTCTTGAAACCAGAGCGAAAAAATACTTCATTGAATTGAAAATATGAAATATTTCATTTAAGTAGTAGTGACAGGGTGTGGGTTCGATCCTACAATCTGTCATATGTTCGTGCCCCCTGTACAACGACAGGTCTCAAATTGAAGATAATGTTAAATAAACATCAACCTGGGGAATTGTTGCTATTATTACAATTTCCTTATTTGTCCCATATATCGAAGGAGCACTTTATTTTAGCAAGCGAACAAATATCTAATAGGAATATCGTAATTTTACGGGTTTTTCAAAATATTTGAACGTACATACACATCTAATATGTATACAACTTAGTAAAAATCAATAAATCGTTATTGATTCAAGTCGTTGCATAGATTAAATTATTAAAACTGTTAGTTTAATAATTTATCAGTTATACATGGATATTCACTTTTTTTCAAAATTTTTTGTAGTACGTTTTGGTTTGAAAAAGGTAAGTAACAGTGATTTTAAATCGCCAAGACAGCGTTCGTACAAATTTACCCACTATCAAACAATGCAAATTCCGACCCGCATCAGACGGCGTGGAAACAAACTCAATTAACATTACATTGGGTGTGCGTCCATCTCATCGGTAATCGTTGGCTGTCGCTCAGTCATATGATAACGCCTGATAGTAAATACGAAATCAAGAGTACCTATTGACGCACGAACAACAAATTTTGGCTCTGATTACGTTTGCTTATTATAAGCTTTTTATATTGTCTAAATATAGAAAGAGGTAAAGATAGATGGTAGAATAACTGGCTCATAAACCTTAGTTCATTATGATAAAACATATTGAAATTGCTATTATTTTATGGTATGTCGATTTTTTTATATGTCGCTTGGGCAAAATTATTTGTATGTACATTTAACGTCACCTGTGTAAGACTGCGCTATGAATTTATAATGCTTTCGTGTGACTCGACTTGGAATAAAACATCCTCTTTACGACTGTCCTGGGTATGTATATAGTCTGGAGTCGGCCCTTGTTACAGAACACGTGTTTATATATTTAGAACTCGTATATAAATCATTGGTTATGGTATACTATTTAAAGGTACACTGTATGTTTTTACTTTTTGCATTAATATGCAGATCACCTTAAGATGTTTTCGGGATATGCTTGTTTTATGACTTGCTCTTATTAAAAGTATTAAATTTGAGCCGTCAAATCACGTGACTCCAGTAATTATACTGCTTATTTTAAATTTATACATAATAATGCATAGAACACATTAGTTCTAAAATTAGTTTTAGCATTAAAGCAACATTTTTTGTAGCTATATTGAATTTTATAATAAACTTGTTCTCGTCGTTACATATTTAGCTCGACGTAAAAGCACGGACAATTTTATCTTTAAATGGTATTCCGTCGATAGAAAAGACCAGTTAATAGTAATTGGCTCGTTTGCGTTGCTACCGAAACGGTTCACTGTTTAGTTCTTCCCATAATCCTTGTTGCTCCGCTCCCCTGAATACAGTCATTTTCCCTTAAAGGCCTATTTACATCGTAACAGATTGTTTAAATCTACATCTTTATCGTATTTCAATACTGTGATGTTTCTTCCTTTTTACGAGTACATTTAAGTATTTAATTTACACTAAATATTATTTTTTTTTAACTTTGAATTACATAGAATACTTATGTGAAATATTTGTTGAGATTATGTTATCAGCCCGCCTGCAGCTTGGCTTGCCTAAATTATTTTCTTGTTCTTGTAGAATTAAATTATCGCTTTTAAGGCAATATCTAAACACTTAAATCTAAACTTTTCTATAAATGTACAAAAATTTGTAACAATTTTCGTTTACTTTGTTTGTGTCGACTCGTAAATTATTTTATTAACCGAATTATATAAAACAACACTACATGTTGAAGCAAGGTTGTCAATATATAATTGTGAAAACTGCATATAAATCTGGTTAGCCGCTTCTGAGATTACCGCGTAGACACATTGCACAGACAAACAATTAAAAAAACATTGAAAACACAATTTCGGACCCTATTATATTAATAAACGTCCCCTATAGGATTTTTTCATATATCTTCCATTTACAGACAGTGTTCAGTTATAGACTTACATATATTTTTATTAAAATGCGTTTTAAATATTATTATTTTTTAAGGATAGGGGCGATTTAAATCTTATGATGTAGCTACAATTGAAACTTAATCATTTTTATTATTCATATTTTCTCACTAGTACATATTAACGAGCAGTCTACGTAAGTATACATATGAGTATTACGTTATTTTAGGTTTAGCACTCCATTGGAGCGAAAGATATGAACCATAAATCATGTCATGTTTACAGTAGCAGCAATGCCAGGCGCCGAAGTTTGTTTAAAAATTGCTAGTACTAACATAAAATGTAGGTTGAGCGATTAAGGCTGTAATTATAAGTACACAGCTTTTTAAAGACGTGCTAATTTTTTATAGGGACAATCGTTAAGAAAACGATTTAAAAATATATATCCGATCTTATTATATCAGACTAATAATATGGTTTTTTTTAAATGAATTATAACGCCCTGAATTATTAGATATATTTATCATATCTGATCAATTGCGTTTTAGTACGTACTGTAATATATAGGAAGTGAGTGAATCATGGATTCAGGGCTGCCCTCCTTAATTGACTCTTATCAGTCAATGACTGTACCGTTAACGCTTGAACGAGTTAAAATTTTATAATCAAACTATATAGATATTATTATCGATTTTGTAAAAATAATTTACCTATCTTACACGTACACATACAACGAGCTATAGTAGCATAATTATTAGTACATAACGATTCAATAATAGCGCGATATATTGTACACAGTATCAAAAGGTGTTAAATTGAACATAAATTGCTAATTGGTTTATTATAGTAAAGCGTATATTGTAAATTTATATAGTAACAGGATGTTTGAAGTAGGGCACTGTCGTGGCACAGACGAAAAGGCGACAAGCGTGGATTCTATCCCCACTTGATGAAATACAATGTTTAATATTTTTATTTTTTCGCTCTGGTGACGAGGCAATGCGCGGTGTTGAGTTCCGCGTATCGATATTGAACAAAGTTTGACATGTAAGTAAATATTTTTTTGCTTTATCTGTTTACTAAAATAAATTGCTTATGTCCAAAATGCAATGCGTTTTACTTGTAGTTATCCATAATATTTTGATGTTTCCTCAACAGCTCCTTTAACAGCTGTGTTATACATAATTTTATGATTTATTTTGCTTTGTTCCATAACGAGGCACTGATTGCTTGTAAGTGTAACAAACAAGAAGTACGTTAGTCTATAAGAGTTCTTTATCAACAATTTTAATATAACATCATCAATTTAATTAAAATATCATAATTTGCTGTATTATTTTACCTATACAAATTACATAAACAAACCGTCACGTTTTACTTTTGGGTGTTTTGATATATCTTATATGTTTATGTTATGTTAGCAAAAACAATCACTCTACAATACGCATTCTACGCTAATAACATTGTTTAAAAATGTAAATGTAAGCTATTTTGTATTTTTTTATCATTAAATCGGCTAATACAATAGAAAAGAGCTAATTGTGCTCAAAAAGTAAGCCGTTTTGTTTTAGATCACAATTCTTTATGACGATGTACTGAGCTTACGAATTCGCCTTTTCATCTAAACTCTTTAAAGCGTTCTTTTAAGGCTTTTTCTCAATGTTAAATCTGACCTCATTTAGAACACAAAAAAAAAATACATATAAAGCACTTTTAGAGTATGAGAATTTCAGCCAAAATATAAATTAATATAAATATACATTAATATAAATTTAATGTCTTAGGTCGGTTCTCAAGCATTTATCAAATTGATGTTTGTAGACTATTAGGCCACTAGTAAAGTTATTCTGATTATCTTTTCAGCGTATAGATAAATTATATTATTATTTTAGTTGTTGTATCTTATCACTTCACTTTTATTTATTTTTTAAATTTCGGTGGAAAATTGGGAACAGAATGGAGTGTCTTAACACTAGGTTCCTAAGTATCCCCTGCCTACTCTGCCGTATGCTAAAGTATGCGAAGGATATAGATTGAAGCTAACTGGAGTTTTTTTTTGTCGTGACATATTGTGATCACAACACTGAATCATAAAACTCATTGAAATAATAACAATGTACGAGTATTCGCATCACGGTCATGTTAGAATAATATAACAATACATAATATATTCATATCTCCTCTATGTATATAAGTAACAATATTTTCTAAACATATGCGCGGTATTTATAGCAATCTTGCCTTCCCTTTCGAAATGGGACATACATACGTTAATTAATATTTATGTAAAGCATTATAGTATTAGTTTTGGCACAGTCGTCACTCTGACAACCAATAATCAGTGTCTCAAAATATGCTGAATGAGAAAAAAAATATTTATAATTATAGTGATATACACTCCATTGGTCCATAAATAAAGAGAGATAAGTTATATACCAACACTATATCACGTTGACCTTTAATTACGTGTTAAAACAGTGCAATATCGTTTGTTATTCTACGGAAGCTCTCAGTTTTAATTGATGGACACGTCTGGACGTAGGTGTAGCCTCGAAGTATGAATCAGCTAATTAATAATGACTAACAGATCCTTATACGGAGGTTTCTGTCCTCAGTACTATCAACAGTATTGCTCAATGCTAGTGATCGAATTAATAATATTATTATTTAATTGGCTTCCTACAATGTTTGTATTAATTTTTATATTATATAATTTGTATATTTGTAAGATATATTGTGTGGAATGAGCAAAGAGTTCTCTGTGTGTGTATTATTCTTGTTAGCACTGCGGATTTAAATATGTATATACAATATTACTTTATTTACTTGGTACTGTTCTGCTTTACTGCCCAAAGAACAACCCCCAAGACTCCATCATATAAAACATTTATATCAGAACCTTTGTAATTCACGGTCTTCGCTTCTGTTGAAGAACAATAATTTAAATAACGATAGGAATAATTAAAAATTCTAAATATGCTAATAGTATTATAAATATTTTAAATACATTGTTTATTCAAGACTTTTTAAAGAAAAATATTGTTTTTAGAAAACGTATAGTTTTTTGAACATTATTACATATACTACTTACGCCACTTGGACGGATTCCAAGAGGGCAGATTCAAATCTAGATACGTTCAATTTTTTATATATGCTTAAAAATTCTCGTATGCCATTTTCCTTCCAAGAGTTCTATTTTGTTGCTAGAGATAGAACAACTCTTCGAACTAAATGTGGAAAACAAAATTTACAATTTTTTTCTAGGTACATCAATACAGCGCCACGCAATGTAATGTTGGTTTGTCTAATAAATTGAATTTTAAATGTAACAAGTGTATATATTCAAATAAATGTGGCATTAAATAAATTAAGTGAAATAATAATGAATACAAATTAAGTACTGCTCAGCGACCATGATTAAAGAACTTTCTCCCAACGTATTGGACATGAGTATAGTAACTTTATACCATGCTTACGTTGAAACTTTTATAACGGACATGTTGTAACACAAAATCCTTGACACGTTAGCAGAATTGGCGGCTTCCGGCACGCGTCACGGGGGGTTCGACATCTCCATTATCTAGTCGCTGATTGATGACAGACTTCCGCATGTTATTGGGCGTGTGTCCCACTTGCCCCGCCAGCATGACTTGAAAAAAACGCCGGCACTCTTGCTTAAATACCATTCACACTCAATGTATTAAATTTCTAACATTCTTCTGACGTTATTCGATACACGGAATATTGTAGTCGAAATCGTTCGGACGTTATATTAAGTTTCTATTTATTAACGCCAACCCAAGCGGGTAGGTTGAGTCACTCGGCCGCACAGAAACGCTGCATTGTTTCCCTCCATCGCTGCCGTGAAACTTGGACGGCCTTTTGTCGACTTCCCATTGTTTAACCAACACAAACAAAAGACAAGCTTTTTTACCACTAAACAAATTCCTGGCGATTTAACTCGCTCGTTGGTTTTGTTTTACAAGTGTGCACACGACCTTATACACCGTACATGCGATGCCCCTAATGTTGTTTTAATAGATTCTTATGTTTTGCCTCCGTAGCTTCAATTATAATTTGTTACCCGCCGGTCGTTGCGCAAGTCTACTGACGTTCAAAGTTCGGTGCACTTGTATTGTTTTGTTTATCATATGGTTTTGTACTCATGTGACATCGTACATCGTGGCCTCGTGTTATTTCCTCCCTAATTTATTTACTACGGCTGTCGTCAATACATTAAAAAGCCATGCGTGCTCTACATACAAATATATATACATACGTAACAAAAAATATTTGAGGAAGTGATGTTACCAAAGATTCTTTAAAATAAAAACCGCAGAAAAATATCGTCGTTGCGTGCTGATTTAGAGACATTGCCTGTTGAAGAGTTAAATTCACTGTCTCATTTGGTCTAATTTTATTTCTAAACTTTAATTTAATCAAAGAAATTATACACCTACAGTATTTATATGCTACTATGAATCAATAATTAAATAGCCTAATATGATGTAGTTCAGGTTGCGCTCCGCTGTTGGAGTAATAACTTGGGGAATCGTGCTTACAGCCTTTCCCAGGAGACTTGGGAGTCAGGGCCAGTCGTTAACCCGCTAACAATCCAGGTCACACTCGCTTAAACAAACGAACTGACGATACGTCAGAAGCAGACGCGTGACTCATTATGCAGTGCTGAGGCACACGTCATCACCATGTTTAACTGAACTTTAAGTGGTTTAAGGAACTTTGCCCTTATTGTGTAACTGTTGACAACAGTCGTAATCGTGGGTAATTATTTGGTCTTGTATTTGTATATGATACGTTAATTCTGAATGTATGTCTGTTACTGAATTTATTGTCTTTTTTTTTAATATAAACAATATGTTAAATTTGTTATTGAAGTATAACAAAAATATTTTTAGTAGTAATTTGTGGTGATTAATACATTTATGTATTCTGCGAGAAATAAACTAATAATAAAGTTTTAAAAATGTTGGCCTTACAAATTAAATTTGAAATTAATTGTTCTTGTAGATTTGCCAAACGCATGTCGTGATTAAAGGCGTTTACACGAGTTCGTTGAACCACTAGTTTTATCAGTCGCTCGTGAACAGAACTAGTATTAATAGAATAGGATAAATAATTCATCGCAAATCGCCGATAAATAATTTGAAGCCATATAATTCTGGTGTGAAGTGTAAGTTATGACGCCAATAAGCGTTGATAATAATCGAAATAGCTTGCAGCGATCATGCACTAACCGAGAGTGTTTTTGTGTAGATAGTAATGGCATGGCACATTGTTGAATTTGTGTCAAATTTAGAAAAAAATGTTTAAAAGTAAAATATGTAACATACAGACTAAATGAATAAAGCAGCTCTATTTTTTATACTAATTTTAACAGACGTAATATAAGTACACACATAATAAAAAAATATTCATATGATATAATTTATTCATGTTTAATAACAAATTACTTTATAGAACTTGTTTTAAGATATAAAATTGTATATCTGCGAGCTTTATTTAAAATAAAAATATCACATTTATTTATTAGAGTGGCACAGTACTTACTAAACGATACAAAGGTTAATTTCGAGTAGTGGTCTACCTGCCGACAACCTAACTTGACCTTTGTAATAATCGATACTAACCGCTTTTGATAGTTTATTAAATAAAACCTATATGTAATTAGTCAAATTAACAGTTGAACTTAATATAGAGATTTTTAAGTATATCAATAAGTACTGTTAATGTAGCACTGTTTGCTTTGGTAGACCTACTTAATAAACCTCAAGAAAAGTGATAAATATTTCGGAAGCGCCAACGTTACGTTGGTAAGCTAAAATATTTTTTTATTTTTTTTTTTTATAATCGTCAAAAAAAATCACTAATGATCTTTAGATATAGGCAGTGAAAAGCAAGTTCAACATTAGCAATCTTCTAGTAAAATTATCACTGATTGCTATACCAATACTGATTTGAGAAAGTCAAAGTAATCCCTGGACTTGGGATGTATGAAACGGCATATCTTTGACCTAGTTCGGCAAGGACAAACTATGACATAAAGTCATGGTGTAAAGGTTATGCATTATGCAATACGACTCGCTGCCTGAACATAATTGTGGAAACGACGTCTTTATTATATACGTTATGTCTATTACGTGAAACAGCTTTACATATGAAGTATTTATAATTTTAGAGAGACACATATGTTAGGCACACAAGTTTCTTAGAACTAGCAAAGTATATTTAGATTGTTAGTAAAGATTCTCTTATAATAACAGAATTTATAATAATGTTTTTCCTCATTTTTTCGATTGCTTTCAGATGAAAATATGATAAATTGTATTTATGTGTGGTGTTACTCGATCGTTTTAAAATAGTTTGTTTACAATGATCTTTATCAACATTTATAATTTATAGTAATTTCGCATTAATAAATAGTCTTTAATCTACGAGTATGTACTGAGGCAAAGCGCGGCGCTGAGTTCCAGCATTCAGCACGCAATGTTTCCAAAATTCAGTGGAAAGTGGGTAATAGAAGTGCCTTAATGGGAACAATGTCTCACACTATGTTCCCTTTTGCCTACTTTCTTATGTGAGGGATACAGGGTGAAGCTTAAAATGCACATAAAATATTTTCATTACGACGTACACATTCTGTCTGATGAACACGTAAAACACAGTTGAAAAAAAATAAAGGCAATATTATAATATATTTATATACAAAAAGTGTATATATAGAAATTATAGGGAGATGATATAAATACAACGCATGGTTTTATAAATCAGAAATAAATCTTTGTAGTTCTTATGGTGTGTATGAATTATATGTTTATTATGTGAAGTAATCCTCAAATCCTTGCTGTTTTTCGTGACTCATAAATTATGTGACATAATACGTAAAATTTATGAAATTGAAGTTAATATTGTTACCTTCTTTTATGTTCTAACATCGTCATAATTAATTTTTTCATCTCTCATATACATATTAGATGAATGAGTGAGCCTAGCGTTCTATAATTTTTGCAGTATCTGTCCTATTACTAAGATATTATTATGGAAATGAAATAAGGCATCCATCTTGACAAATATCAAACTGTGTAGCTAATGTATATGGTTTATTTTGTTGAATCACATTTTTAAACGGTAACATTGTAATATTATATACATAGCATAGCATATAACTTTGTTTGGTTATTGTTTGAAAATTAGTATCGTTAGACACTGACCCCAAGCTTAAAGCTTCTGTGCTTCTTTCTCTGTTACCTTTGAACTTGGTTTCAAAAGTTGATTAAAATACTTATAAATTGGACATTTGTAGATAATTAAATATTTGTCATAATTGAAAAAATAAATACTTAATTTTAGTGTAGCCTTCATTTAAATTAACTAATTTAACTTAACCTTGTTGTCATCTCAAAAGATTTATTACAGTAATTTTCTTGAGAATCTATTTGTTTTATATATTTTTTAGGTTCACGTTGTATCCAGTACATAGCAGGGAAGACAGGGAATGGAAAGAGTGCTTTGACACTCCGATCTCGTTAAGACACTTTCACGTTTCTCATTTTAAAATAGTAAAAGCTAAATTACTACTATCCAAACTAGTGCGACATCGTATTTTTTAACTTCAACATATACATAGTTCAATATGCTGCAAGTGGTCTTATGAAACGCAATTGCTCTTGCTTCTGTAACCTCGCAAGAGGAAAAGTTAGATACCTATGTAAGTAAAATACACCGCAGAGAAATTTCCACCCCTTTTATACCTTCATCATTCATTCATTTATGTTTCCGTGCTTTGCACTTTTTCTTTAACTCTACGTTAATGAGTTGCGGAACAGTTCCAGCTTATATATGTAGGTATACTTTTACTGCTTAACTTTTTTCGCAGTAGTTAGTTACTACGGGTCATAGATTTATGTACATCTATGTATATAATGTGAGGGAAACAGAACGGAAGGTCTTAACACTAGGTTCCTATGTTCCCTTTGCTTACCCTACCATGTGTGAGATACAGCTTGAGGTAAAATATTCGCTGTATACTCGATTGTATAGACGTATTTATTATTTTTTTACTCTTGTAATTATTTAAGATGCTTACTAAATATGTATATAGTTGTTAATACAACTATGTAAATACTTCTAAAAAGAGAACTTATTTCAAGGTGTCCCTGAACAAAAATTAATTTTGGTAGATAATCTCACTTCACTTGTTTCCTCAAATAGGGCATGATTACTGAGTATGTATGGTCCCAGCGGGGTTAACCGCAGATTTAATGTAAACGTCCGTTACAAGGAGCTTAATTAACTGACTACATACTAGAGCTCCATAGAAAGTGCTACTTAGCAATTGTATTGTCCTCTAAACGTTGTATTGTTATATAGATAATAATAATTAACATGTCAGTTTTGGGGACATAATCGTTATTTTACACGATTGTTTCGTCAAGATAGTTAGTTTATTACGCATCATTTGCACGTACCTTAGTGACGGATCGTATAATTAAAGACAATTTAGTTACGTCAGTACAATTTGCTAAACTAAATGGTTATATATGAAACAATATTTCATTCTTTTTATAATAAAGATATGAAAAAAGTTTCTATTTTAATGTTATGAAGGCGTGGCGCAGGGGCACAAGCATGTCACTATAACCGACAGGTTGCGAGTTCGATCCCCAAACGACGAAGTGAATTATTTAATGTGTTCATTTCTTCGCTCTGGTAACAAACAAGGCAAAGCGCCGCGTCGAGTTCCACCACTCAGCACGCCTCAAATTTGACAGGAAATGGGGAACGGAAGTCGAACGAAATGTCCTTACACTAGGTTCCCAAGTTTCCTCTGCCTATCCTGTCATGTACATGATATAGAGTGAAGTTTTCTACTTCTACGTAGTGACTACTTTGCGTTGCCAGTTCTTATACTAAAACCATGTCCAAGGTTTTAAAGCTAAATGTACATTGATTTAAATTATTATAACGTAAGAACCATTGACATTTTTCTTTATGTACTCTCTTTGAGAAAATACAAACGCCTGAAAGAGGTCAAAAGTAAGGTGGATTGCTCCTTAAGATTTCGAAGTATAGGCTTTGTGTATGATGCTTATTGTAGGATATGGTTGAAAGGCTTGCTCATTTTTGCTTTGTTCTCCCAATGTGTAAATAAAACAGATTGTGTGTTCGATTCCCATTTGAAAAATAGAAAATTTTAATTGTTTCATTTCCTCGCTGTGGTAACGACAGGCCTAGCACGGCGTTGAGCTCCACAAGTCAAAACGCTATACCTCCACAATTAGGCGAAAAGTGGAGACAAAAGTGCCTTAATTGTTATTTGCAAATGTCTTGTACAATACGAACCATAATTAAAAAAAGTGACCATCTCCTCCACATTTTAAAAAATATGATATTTTCTACACCACACAACAAGCGTAGAAAAAGATATATATTGAAATGTAATGGTGACCGACAGCCAGCGGGGTGGCGGGCCAGTGCGAGCCCACACAATGACTGTTCCATTGATAAAGTGTGATATGTAATATTAAATTCCTCACGAGTGTATGCCATTTACACGTTAGATGAATCACGGTTTTTATGGCCGCGTTAAATTTCATTGTTACGCCGAATAACTTCAATGAATGTACGTATGAGAACATATTTGCTCTCATATGTAACTTACTTATTTGTGTTTAACCTTTGTAATATAAATGCTGAGTAAATATAAACACACACACACATATATATATATATATATATATATATATATATATATATATATATATATATATACATATATATATATATACACATATATATACACACATATATATATATATATATATATATATATATATATATATATATATATATATATATATATATATATATATATATATATATATATATAAAACATTTAAGCTATATGTCTTTCGCCAATGAATATTTTTTTATGTTTATTTATGTATGTAGCAACATAAAAAGTTACAAAATGCAACAAATTAACTAACAGATAAGACGTGACTCACAAATATACTATACTTCGTTTATTTGTGTCAATTAAAAACGCCAGTTAGTATAACGTTAAAGTAAATTGTACAGTAGATGTATTTTGATATTTACGAGCGAAACCATCGTCGTAGCAAGGTCGTTGGTCAAGCGATTCATTTCCGCAACCCGACACCTTATGCACTACGCTGTGTTTCTTACACATTTTGTATTATTATGCTTATATACATTTCTATATTGAATTACTAAAATCGGAAAGCTGATCGGTTGCTTATATTAAATTATATACATATAGCTTACGGCTACGTAAAATTTATAATTCATTCAGTGAAATTTATAATTATTGTTGGTTTGTTTATTATATTAACTACTTGAAATAAACTTAATAACATTTGAAAACTATTACTGTTAAAGAAAAATTAAATATTTGCTTTTGTTAATAGAAGAATAAAAATTTATGTGTTTCGATAAAACACAATTTTTATAAAAATATTTAAACAATTATATATTTTAAATTTGAATTTATAATCAGCCCTTAACAATTGTAAATAGCTATAAAATGTGTAAAGTACCCATTGACGCTAGTTAAACATCAATGTTATGTGTTTTGACCTTAGATCAAATGGTTTCCGAGATTGTGAGTCACATATAGCCACAACACGGTATAGTTAGTGTATATCGATCTTTCCTTGAAAAATAGTAATTTAAAAGCCTCTAACTATTCAATAGCTTCAAATAAAAGAATACTTAACGTTAGAAAATTTTTTTGCAATATGAGTTTAGAATACAGAATCAATCGGTGTAATAATTGTGAAAGTCACTTGTTAGTAAGAATATTCTACTTGTTGAAGGTCGTTCAAACAAAGAAGTTGTATATAATTGTATTGTGAGCGAAAGTAACGATAGGAACAACTTGACTTAACTAAAATTGTTACTAGAATAGCGATTTACATAGTTTTTTTTTTATATTCAGTGCTTTTGTATGCACAGTACTTTGGATATTTATTATTTAGTGGATGTATCTAATAAATACATCAGAAATACCTCTAAAAATACTAAAAATCTCTTATGTCTAATATTTATTAAATATTATATAAGGAAGCCAATATATATCAATATTTATCGATAAAATCTGTTCCGGGATCGAGCGACTTGAAAATAATGAAACAATGCTATCTATCTAATTGCATCTCGACAGAACGGAACTGGTGTTATTGGCACGTATACATACATACCCATTGTTCTGCCACAGTATAAGATGGTCTTATCGCGCCCACTCTGCACGTGCCCCGACACGATTCAGCTCTAATCCTATAATCCCACCCGGAAAATATCCACGAGCTATTGTTTTTGTACAGTATTTACTTGAAAAATGTTTGCTCTAATTATCGCTCGTGTTGACACTGTGATATTTTATTAAGCTTATTGCTGCTGGTCTATGGGGAATGGCGTTAGTCGACGTGTGCTCGTGATACCTAATTAACGTGTTCTTCAGTGGAATCTATATATTGGGAACAAAGAAGTTGTCTTTGCAACCGCGTTTCAGTTACAGTTGAGGCGTAAGTTGTCTTCGTAATATCCGTTGTGTTTCAGAAAATAAGCTACCCAATGGTAGACGAGCCGCCGTTGTATGGGACAAAAGATAAGCTGCGCAATTTGTCCCGAATTGTGTTTTGAATTTCGTAGACAGCCTGAATTCACTTGAATTTACACTGTGCCTCTTATTTGTTTCATTTTGCAGAATTGTATTTGACATGCAGTTGAAACAAGCATCGCCATATTTACTGGTCGCTCAAAGACAGTTTAGTTCAATACAAATTTAATTTAACTTCCAAATTGAAGTCTATGTACGTAGTAGTAGTAGTCTATCTTTATAGTGGGAAATGTTATGTCTGAATTTCATAGCCGCAACAATCTTTGTATAGGTTCATAGAATTATATACATATGTTAACAATACCATATGAGTGGTTTCTAAATTCTTTCGTAGTAATTACCTTTTAGTCTTTTGATAAAAACAAATTAAAACAAAATAGTTGAAATTAAAAATATTCAAATCGTAACAAATACACAAGTAAACATCTTAAGAACAAAAATATAAAGATTTTTTATTTGTTACAGCAACAAAAGACGAGTCAGAAGTTGAAGGGGAGTGTCGAGGTCGGCAAAACGGCGGCGGCGGCGCGCGCGGCAAACTACCCTACAACGGATACTCGGAGGAGTGCCTCGACCGACTAGAGCCCAACGGCAACATACCTAACGATAAGGAATCCCATTATGGTAAGAGCACTTATAACTGCTGAACTTCTTATGGGAAGTGGAAATAAAAGTTTGCAATCAGAAATAAACTGCCCAACTTTTTGTTTTTGCTTTGAGGTTTAAGATATTGCACTCTACTCGTGCAAGTTATTGAACAGCGGTATTTTCAATATTTCTTATATTTTATCGGTAGATATTATAAATGAAAAACCTATACAATAATAATTTAATTTACTTTAAGGTTTTTAATATTTTAATTTCGTTTTATTATTTGACAGTTTTTAATATACGCTCAAGTTCAAACAATTTTCCTTTGTATGTACGGTATTGTTATTTTATTTTTTGTTATAATTTAAAAAAATATATTATTTTTGTTAAATATTATCTGACTTCATCTTTCAGAAAGGAATATCATTCATATTCGTTATCTATATTTTTTAAATTTGACTTTATATAAATATATTTTGTGTTTATATAAATATAATAAATTATAAATATTAAATTTAACACGCGAAACAGCAGTCGCTATGATATGACGTCATATGTTTTTTAAGCAGTGTCATATAACCAACGCAACATTATTTCCCAGGTCATTTATTACTAATATCCGTGCATTTTCTAGCAACACCGTTTGCTGTCGCAGCGTTTCCGTTATGTTGAGAAAAAAATTAAAGAGTTGAATTTAAGAAACTCTTTATAAATCTCTTAAATTTAAATGGTTACATGGTTTTTTTTATTTTTAGTGGTTTATTACGATGAATTTCCATATACTTCAGTCTGTTGGATATATTTTAAAAGCTACATCTTATCTAATTATAACTATAAAATAACTTATCACCAAACCTTCTTTTGTACTAATTAAAAATTTTACTACGAGAAAATATCGGACATTGTTTAATACAATTATTTAGTTAGGTAAATACAAAATAATCACATACTTATTAGTTAAATTGTTAAAACATTAAATAAACTACATGAATCCGTTTATACCAATTGTTACAGAAGTTGACTTGGACTCTATTTAAATCTTACCAAAAATGAATCAATCGTCAAATCAAAAAGGCAAAGCTTATATCTTGTACAGATATTAACTTCTTTATATGACACCTCAGCTTTACGCTGTACCCCGCACATGACAATCGGAACTTGGAAACCTATTCCGATCCCCAAATTCGGTCGAATTTAAGGCATTACGTGTTGAGTGGCGGAACTCAACGCCGCGCTATGCTTTGTTACCAGAGCGAAGAAATTAAAATATTAAATATTTCATTGGAAAATATTATTTGATTTCCTCGATTGGGGATCGAACCCACAACCTCGCATTTACAGTCACACGCTAGTGCTCGTGCGTCACAACAGGCATGATGTACCTCAGATGTGATATATCTACTGCAACATGTGTGATACTTAACACCCTGAACTTCCTAGTTACGAGAACATACACACCGCAAAACATTGATTGGACGCTGGTCACTTAGAAATGGTGTATTGCCTTTGCTTGCATTTGCTCACACTGAATGACAATGCGATTATGATTTTTTTGTTTTTTATTATGTTTACTACGCGATAGAGCGTCCTGCCTCTCTTTTAAAAGTTATTTGTTTTTTTTTCTATCTTTACGCTTCAGGGTGTTGTATGTAGTAAGTAATGTCAAGTAGCTGGTAGGGCAGAGGGAATCTAGTGTTAAGATTCTCTTATCTGTATAAATCCTCTTATCCTTATTTTCCGTCGAATGGTTGAGGCATTGGTTTGTTACCATATTAAAATATGAAAATATTAAGATCTTCCTTCTGAGGTGTTCCCGTAGCGCTACGATCTAATTGCTTCCAAGCGTCCTGTGTACAGACACCTTCACCATAAAGGCTGGCAACGCACCTACAACCTCAGGATGTAGATGTTCATGGGCGAAGGTTTTGCTTACCATGAGGTGGACCTTCAGATCGTTTACTCCCTCTTGAAATAAAAAATAATAATAATAATTTGTCCCCATGAAAATCCACCATGGTCGCGTTATTAGTCTCACGTTTGTGTACCAGCTACGTGCTACGATGGCCTCAAAATGTTTATATAATAGTACAGAATTAGGATCCTCATGTTGCTACTAAACCGTTGCCAGACTTAATTTTAAATAATATTTTTGGTTCATACTAAAGGTTAACTTTCTAGAACGTACATTAATCTCTCTGTCATATGTTTATTAAATACACCTTATAACTTCACGTGCAATCTACATCTATAGTCGGGAAAATTGCAATAGAGAATCCCACAGGTATTCGCAACGGTAGGTAGTGTCATTAAGCTAGACTCGCCGAGAGCTGTGTCGGGAATTTACAATTATTATTTCTAGGAAGTGTCTTTCAGCAAATATAAATTTAATATATTGTTATCGTTACTGCTGTATCGTATTATTATGGACACACATATACAATGTTTCTTATTTATCTACTTCCTAGTATTCATTAGATGACTTCCTGTTTTTCTTTTATTGTAGCTTTGTGAGTCTGATTGCCTATTTTCAAATATAATATTTTTTGTCCAACAATATTTCTCACTTTATTTAGTAAAATTTTAGTTATTGAAGTTCGTACAAAGGAATATTTATGTTCAATATATTTTATTAACGGCACTTGCCAATGAATTTTCTAATTTGATGGCTTCAACAAACATCGTTATTGGATAAAACGATGAATGCTTTTCATTGTCATGATCGTTTATTGCCTACCATTACTTAAACTTATACGCTTAGAAAATTGTGATTATTTTTAAAACTAACCTTCTATAGATTCGACTGATTTATTTAATTATTAAATTTTGAAACAAGATTAAATAATTTTGGAGAAGCAGTCTCATAAAGCAAACGATAGTAGTACATTATCTTGTTACAGGAACGTGATGCAGCGCTGTAAGCTCCAGCTTCTCTAATTAGAAGTCTTTAGTGAAGTTCGTATTACGTAAAGTCTGTCAATGATGGCGTAATCCGTAATCCCTCTTTTACTAATCTTCTGGACGTAGAGTGTGCTTAATCTTATTTAATCTGAAATGTCCCATGATTTCACAACTGCGATCTTGGTCAAATAATTCTGACTCTGAAAAAGTTTGAATGGGCAGAAAGTTCATAGCTGAGAGAATAATTAATAGGTTCTCTCTGTTTACTTTGCAAAGTATAGGGCAAAGCGAGGAAATAAAAAGTTACCAGCTTCACGCTGTATCCCGCACGAGGCAGGGTAGGCAAAAGGAACACGGGAACCTAGTTTTAAGACACTCCGTTCTACTTCCGTTCCCCACTTTCCGCCGAATTTGAGGCATTGCGTGTTGAGTGGCGGAACTCAACGCCGCGATTTGCCTTATTACCAGAGTGAAGAAATGAAACATAACATATTTACATAGATAATATTAAATATTTCATTTTCTCGACTGGGGATCGAACGCAGAACCTGTCGGTTACAGTCACACTTTTGTGCCACTGCGCCACGACAGGCCTCAAACTCTACCAGTTGATAATTAGCAGTTTTATTTGTAAAGTATATTCACATTGTCTAGTTAATAATAGATTGAGTCTTATTTTCATATTGTTCTATTTATTTAAAAATTAAGGATAGTTAAAGTAAAGTGAAGTTTTACCCAAGACCTCAGAATTACTTTTAATATCAGTTTCAATTGAAATACGAGTAGGATTTCTTAGTTGAAAAGCTTTTTTCTACCACTACATAACTATCCAAAATATCCATTATAGTGAAATGTAACAATATATAGTAGTAAACAATATAATTTTATTAATTCGTAATTAATTCAGTTGTTATCGCGTATATAAGCAAATATATGGTATCACTATAATTTGCATGTTAAATGATAGGTACGTGCAATTATGTATGATGTTGTCTGAGAATCCAATATCGCTAACCTAACTACCCAACCAACACAATATGTGCATAACTTCTAATTTAAGCTTATTATTGAACTGCCATGTTATTTATGATAGCTTTTCCTAATGCTTTTTTTATAGTAAATAAAAACAGATTAACAAACATAACATATGACCATATTAGCCATCAATAACATCAAATATTAGATATCTCGATTACTTGACGTATATATTGTTTCGGCAAACCTATACCAACAATGAAGTGAACCATGCTGTCTTTGCGTACACACCAGCAATGTGCTTGACACATGTAAATACCGCCGCCTACATAAATATTTATACAACATCGTAAAGCGTGGCGAGAGTTGAATTTTAAAACTACTTCAGTTTTTAATCGGATTGTCGGTTCTTAGCAGTTGGCGCTAACAGCTCTCAGTTTTCCTGGACTCCTTTTTGTTCGTTAACAAAGGAGTGAAGTAAAGCTTTGAAGCTATCTGCACTTAAATAGAGATGTTTTTAATTTTTATTTTATAGAATGTTATATTATGTGTTATTAGGTTGCTGTGGTCTATTATTTTAATATCAGCTGATAAGTGAAAACAATATGACACTATTACTTGCCAGCCATGGAGCGCAAATGTGTGATTATAAACGAGATATATTGTGGGTTCTATCCCCACTCAAGGAAGTGAACTATTTAATATTTTCAAATGAAATATTCAATATTTTTATTTCTTGGGTCTGGTAGCAAGGCAAAACGCGGAGTTCAATTTTCATTTCATTTGATTCAACGTGTAAAACCCAAAAGTGGGGAATGGGACGGAGTGTCTTAACACTAGGTACCTAAACTACCCCTGTCCAGCTTGCCATGTGCGGGATATAGTGTAAAGCTGTAAAAAATATTGTAGTTCCTTGTCAAATAATATGATCATTTTATAAATAATGTAGTGGAAACTTTAATTGATACTAACAAATAATCTGGCAATCCCAATTGAGACAGTCATTGTTTGTGTATCATTAAATAGATTAACTTTTTCGCTTTCATTGTCTTCCTACTTACCAAGTAAAAACATTCGTGTTATTCTTTAGGAAAGGACTCTCTAAATGTACTATGAATAAACAAGTTATATGGAAGTGTATTTATGTTTCGGACAGAACTCTACATGTCTCCACCCTTGGCTTCAAATTCAGTTTACCTATTGTCTACGTTCCAGACAATGTTTGTTTTGAAAAAGGGAAGAAATACAGAATTAAATCAGTGTAAATATGAATTTCCATTAACTGTATATATTTTTGGAATGTAAAATATTTAAATATTGTTCTGGAAGAAAATTGCTAACAACTAAATTCTTACATAAATAACCTAATTTTAATCAAGACATTTATAATACAGTGTTCAAATTTACCTTCCCAAGTAGTTTTAAAGTGAGTCTCACTAGCAACTGAGTTTCTCGAAGGCAATTGGGCACTTAATAATATTACGTAAAGTGCAAACCTGGGATATCGAATTACGAAATAGTTCGCCTATATCAAAACGTACAGCCACGTACTGTTTATACTTATTGCGATGTTGTTATGTTAATATTAATATGCTGTATCTATTATATTATTGTGTTTAGCCTAGAAATATGTTTATTAGGATTGGGATGGTTGTGTTATAGGGTTTAATATACATAGTATTTTAATATTGTTTTTTTCAGTCACACCATCCTGCATATAGGACGGTGGGCAGTTTCCTCCATTTCCATTAAGACACTCTCGTTCCTTACTCTCCGTCGCATTTAGGCATTGTGACTTGCCCCGGCACCGGAGGGAGAGTGAGAATATTAAATATTTCATTTTATCGAGTGAGAATAGAATCCACAACCTGTCACGTTACAGTTGTGTCCCTGCGTTCTGTCTTAACTCTATATTAATTTAATAAGATATCTAGTGCCTATGAAATTACCATAGTACAAAATGTTTTAAGGTATGTTTATTTGATTAAATTACAATGTGAGTAGTATTAGTCTGTATTGAGTTAAGTATATAAGTAATGGTTATAATTCTGGGTTTTTATTCGAGGAAAGTTTATATTTATACATATAAAAGTTTCTTCCTAATCCTGGACCAGTTAAATCGGGTACAGCAGTAAGATTTTCCACTATATTTGCAATCTCCCTTGAGTTACGAAAAAAACGGAAATCGAATTGGCTAGGTCC
This sequence comes from Eueides isabella, assembly GCA_019049475.1. Classification (NCBI taxonomy): domain Eukaryota; kingdom Metazoa; phylum Arthropoda; class Insecta; order Lepidoptera; family Nymphalidae; genus Eueides; species Eueides isabella. Next base: position 3,972,009 of record CM032394.1, on the reverse strand, counting down.
TTCAACTATCTACGTTGCGAAATCTAAATGATAATTCTTATATAGCTGAAATAAATACGATATTGTAGTTCGCCGAATAAATACGACGTGATATAGCTAATAATAAAACTTCTACGTGAAACCGTTACCATTTCTAAATCTAAATTCACTTAATTAATTTTTGTGGTTATCCAAAAGCAAACACAGCATAACAGCTTTGAACCCTCAATACCTGAAATGACAAATGACACCTGTCCAAATGTCCATTTTAATTACGAAAATACCACCGGAAACGAGGTCGACAAAATTGACGAGGACTTTAGGGCTCTATAAATATTTTTATTCCGTGTTATGAATTATGATATACCTACTGAAACCGCAAGTCAGTGTGACGTGAGCATCGAAATGAATGCCAAAGACCGTAGACATAAACCATACTTCTATTCACGACATATTCGTATGAATAGCACTAAATGAGCCTTTATATTTTATGATACCTCTACGTCCTATAGATATTTAGAATTTGCTTCTTTTATAAGTTACTATGCGGTTTCTGTTTTAAATATACTCGTACGTACTAAGTATCGCGATGCTAAGTTATGTAACTGTAAACTTTAATTAAAATCTTTTGGAATTTCTTGTGAGAATCCGTTATATAGGCGGTGTATGGCGTAAATCATTGCCAAGGCTGGGTAATGGATAGGATATTTAATAATTAAATATAATTATTTATTTCGTAACTTAATATATAACACAAAAAATATTTTAGTACAGTTGTATTGACTTGAATAAATATATTTCCATTTTTGTTTTTCAAGTGGTACATTTTTTTTTGCTATAGTATGATTAGGCTTTATACATTAGGTATACTCGTATTTATTGTTAAATTAATCTACATATTTATTAATTTAGTTTTATTTTATTTACACTAGTACAAAATGTTTTAAGGTATATGTATTGGTAATATATGTTCGCCTTATTTCATTCGCGTAATTATATCATATATTCACTTTACTAATATACATCATTTTTTTTTCATATATAAATAATTTTTTACTTAACATATTTAAAACCCCCCTGTGGGTAAAAATATTATTGAAACATGATTTTAAAAACATTATTTGAAAACTGAAACGTTTTCCCGGCTTGAAAGTTACAAGTATATTTAGTGTTATAAAGTTATATTTTTGTTTTGCTCTTGTAAAGTTAAGTTCATGTAAGCTTAATTGACTACATTAATACATTTTAATGGAATCTATAAATCATTACCCACGTTAATTAATTTAACTAATTAATTAAGTATAAAATTTCATGTAATATTAAGTTCCCTAAAAATGATTATATATATTTTTTGGCTACATTTCATACATACAACATTTTGATTATCAAAGCGATATAGTAACGAGAGCATATTTTAATTACTATTATAAATTAATAATAACTGTTATTCGAACACGCGCCTCTATGTGTAACATCCATTTGCATTACGCCTTGTTTAGTTTGAATTACAAATTATATCCTTTGTAAAAGGTGTGGAATTCCCACATCCCTCCTATTGGTTGTCAGCCACACCCGGACTATACTCCTGTGACCTACTTATGTTATGATATAGATTATTGCGTGTTCTTCGTTTTCACGGAAAGCAAGTTTTAATCAAATAAAGTGAGTCCCTTTTAAGTAATATTTTTGGAATTTATTGTTAAATATTTATTAAAATGTAGCCATTTAGCATGAAACACATTTTATGATTTTTATTACCTAAAGATATTGATTGAAGATTTGTGAGATTTGTTGACAATATTATAAAATTGCACATCATATATAATGTTTAATCCCACCAAAAACATATCATCTAAAATGTTGCCAAGACGACCACATAAGGTTAGCCCTGTGAAAAGATTTCAGATCTCATGTAGAGCCAAGCTTCTGAATCTATACGGCCTAACTCTACCGACCCAAACTTCATAAATTCTACATATTAGTAAAATTGTATGGCTTCGCCGTTTCGCTACCGTTTTGCAGGTGATGTGAATATCTAGTTTCTGAAGTAAGTATCAAAACAGCCAAGCATTTGTGAAATAGAATATAGAATGTGTGAAGTTTGGGTCGGTAGACTTAGGCCGTGTAGGTTCAGAAGCTTGTAAATAACTGAGACCTACCATGAGACTCTTGATTAAGACGGAAATTCTTGAAAGTACTTAATAATTCGGAAACGGACGGAAATTCTTGAAAGTACTTAATAAAAAGTTTTGTAGTTACTGTCTGAGGCCTGTCGTGGCGCAGCGGTACAAGCGTGTGACTGTAACCGACAGGTTGTGGGTTCGATCCCCGGTCGAGGAAATGAAATATTTTCAAATTAAATATTTAATGTTTCATTTCTTCGCTCTGGTAATAAGGCAAAGCGCGGCGTTGAGTTCCGCCACTCAACACGCAATGCCTCAAATTCGGCGGAAAGTGGGGAACGGAAGTGGAACGAAGTGTCTTAACACTAGGTTCCCGGGTTCCCTCTGCCTACCCTGCCTCGTGCGGGATACAGCGTGAAGCTGAGAGTAGTTACTGTCTATGGTCCCTTGAAAACTTTCATATGCTAATGTCCTACTTACAATTATTGAAAATCTCATTCAAACTGACTTGAAAATTGTATAAGGTGTATTATAAAGACCCATTACGACAATATTATAGTAAACACTAGTGATATAAATAAAATAGCCGTTACATATCAAATGGTTTCGATATTTTATATTATTAACCCAATATCGTACAACGTAGAAAAAAATAGCTAGCTATAAATCATAATATTTCTCCTACCGTTTCCCCCATTTTTATCTGACTTGATCGATTGTCTTCATAATCGATTTGTATGATACAACCGATTTTTGTGATTTATGCGCCCCGTGTTTACAGCGGGCGATAGAGCCTTTGTGGCGTTAAAGGAGAGCTCTTCAGCGCGAAAATATTGACGATACTAGCAAAGTAACTTTGACTATAATCGCTTAGCTACTCTTTTTTTGCCGATGATCTAGACATCGATAAAAGAGATTTATACAGCAACTTCTATTGGTGCTTTTAGAGATATTGCTTCTGATTTGTATCAGTTTTCGATTTCTTTCGATTTAAATTTATATGTCTCATCTCTTAATTGTAGTACTTGATATCTTATGTTTTGTTCAGTTATAAGGTAATACCTATAGTAAAGTGATTTGATTATGTTACGTACAATATATATATGTATATACGTACCTTAAAAGACATTAATAAAGCTAAGTGCTTCTGCGCCTTGGGAAAGCTATTATTACTGAATATATTAAGCTAAGTACATCATATTCAATATTGTTTCAGAGTGGAGTGGTGGTGCCGGTAACGGGGAGTATCGTGTCAGAAGACAGCTGTCAGTGTCATCAGATTCTAAGCTTTTAGACGAGGGAGCGAGGGAGGACGCGAGGGTGGTCATGAGGCCGAAACGACCACCGAGGCCCAAGTCTGAGGCATTCCTTGGACCGCACGACCACTCAAACAGACGCACCAAGCGGTTTAGTGCCTTTGGGGTAAGCAATATGTATATTTTAACGCTTTACTACATTAAAAAAATCCCTAAACTTTATGACTCATTCCTATGGTCCCATAATATTTTTATTTTTGTGCCATATAAATCTGCCGAGATGTTCGTGGATCATTTAGCAAGGCATGAAGTAGGGCGGTCACTCGTAAAGGTCCCGTGAGGGTATAAGAATAATGACGCCTCTGTGCGCTCGGCGAAGCAATGGAAATGAATACAAAAAGAAACAGCGTCTAACTTTGATCGATGTACAATGATTTAAGATTATAAAAGTGCGCCGTTGGTTTTTTTATTTGTAAATCTCGTAAGTTCAATATCATGATCTGCCATCCTGCGGCAAGAATCTTTGCACCCAACAGGGAGTAAAACGAGAACATGAAATAAATCTTAGCATTTGAGTCGGGTAGAAATAAAGGCGATACCGATAATTTAAAAAAAATCAAATATATTTACATATAAAGGAATCTCCCGACATCAATTTAGCATACAAAAACCTTATAAGGTAAGAGATGTCCTATTAAAATCACATAAACAGTATTTACACAACGAAATATATTGTCCCAAAGCACTTGAGCATTGCAAGTGAAACACACGAATGTGGTCATTATGCATTGTATGCTAATGCTACATATGACTTTTTTTTGTGTTATGAATATTTTTGGAATTTTTATATTCAGTGCAAATCTATCCACTAAATAATTCTCGTAATGAAGAAGTAATCAATATTTAGTTAAATAATTCAATCAAATAAGCCACAACAGTGCCTATATAAATGTAGAACTTAATATTTCATAAAATATTAAAGCTTAATTTTAAATATTTCCTGGAAAGCTATCAACAATGTAAATAGTAACTTATCCTTTCAATATCTGTCAGTATCCTTTCAATAAAGCTGTTCCCATTTCAATAAGCTTGAGCAAAATAGAAGACTTATATTGAAAGTTCATCTACATCTATGTAAACGTATAAAACATGTAAACTTTTTTTACATTTGAATCGTTTTTAGGATTCCGTACCCAAAGGTTAATACGGGACCCTATTATTAATACTCGCCGGTTTGGGTGTCTGTCCGTAACCATACTCCATCTCATGAACTCTGTGATACTTAGACAGTTAACATTTTTATAGATATATATATTTATCTTGTTGATATATAAGTAAATAGTAAAGAAAAAAATTATATTAACTATTTAAGGCCCACTTGGATGCGTTATTCTAACCGGTCTTAACATACTTTTGTGTATGTAATTATAGATCTTTTCATTAAATAAAGATTATGATTTCTTACTAACGATAATATTTACTAAGAAAATAGTACAGAATAGCTATTTCTACACATAGCGCCTGAGCCCGCATGCTGACTGCTGTAACAAACCGTATCACATTAGTTAAGTCAAATATTTAGACAGGCGCTGGAAGAAAGCGAAACGATGTAAGCGGGAGTTAAATAATGGTTAGAGATAACGCTAAGCACGCTGAAGTATATTTTGTCATGAATTTAATTCTATTGCTAATGGACTTTCAGGATTTTTTTATTTCTGAGATTATGCATGGTATAATATGTCTTTTGTAGAAAAAAGATTTTTTTGAAAAAAGTATTTTATAGTTACTATTCGATTTGAGAATTGTTCAACTAAGCTATTTGCATAAACGAAGCACTTGCAATGTTATATTGGTATCGAGTCATTAAAATACCAAAAACGATAGGTAGCGGATCTGTGGATTTGGAAATACAAAAATCCAGCGAAATATCTAGAATATATCGTGATGCTCTGTTTGTAAATATGTAGTCCAATGCGTTTAGCATCTGTAGTTCTGTTGCGTACTTAAGTTTTGTGTAGTTGTAATAACAAATGTTTATTATTAGCTATTTACTTTTATACATTTTTTTTATTTAAAACACTTTCCTTCGATTTTGAGCAATTGTGTATTGAGTGGCGGAGCTCAACGCCGCGTTTTGCCTCGTACCAGAGCGATGAAATGGAAACCATAACCTGTCGGTTACAGTCACACACTTGTGCCGCTGCGCCATGACATACCTTTTATATTATTTATTATACAAAAATATGTATAAGCTATTCACATACGCACTGTGAACATATAATTTTTATTCATCACATACACTGAAGTCCACTACAGTTGAGAATACTTCACGATAGACGCTAATCGTTATAAACAACTGCTGTGGAAGATACACCACGCGATAATAAAGTGCCGCTACGTTCCGCACGGACTATGCGCCTTTATATTTTCTCTCTTTGTGCTCTCGAAATATACGACCTATTGATTGATATTTATTGTTCTCTGAAGGACGAATAAGAAACTGAAACAGATTTTCTTGGGAAAAACAACTTGAAAAAAAAAGAAATGTTATATTAGGTATATAACCTATAAGTACAATTTTAAAAAGTAATAAAGCAACGTAGACGTGGATGTTTACCACGTTTTCTTTTTTAGTTTTTGTTTTTATCTCGCTTCGATATAAAATAAAGGGGCTGAGTAATTAAAAAGAAAGTTTCTTGAAGTTGTTTAAGTTTTAGTCCATTGGCATGGACAATGACTTTTTAAAAACGAACAATAGTTAAGGCTAATTGAAGAACTTCCTTTTTTTTTGTTTTTAGTCTCAAAAGAATCTTTGATTATTCTATAATTATAATTATTACTTAATATAAAATAAATGCGTTGTTCTGTAATTGTTTAAAGGATTGTATTGAATTTGTCATTTAACAAGCTTTAATTTTTTTTCAAGCCGTGGTTACATTATAGAGCTGAGCCTGCACAAGTGATGGTTTTGACTTAGCAGATCGTCATATGGTTAATCAATCAACTTGGACGGAAAACGGAAACTGGCATGTCTTAACACTGGGTTCCTTGTGTCTATCCTGCTATGTGCAGGATACAGCGTGAAGCTACCTACTTGTATCCCTAGCGTGAATGTGTGAAGTAATAAACTTATTACTTACTTTTTTAAAATATATTTTAATACATAATAAAACATATTTTACGTAATATTTTAATCAAATGTTTATATAGAGCTTAGTGCTTATGTACATATCATTTATCATATTTTACATAAGAAGCTAATGAGAGAGCTTTTTAAAACATATTTTATCCTTTTCAATATAAATTATTAAAGTACACATCCAATGAACCCTTAATTATTAAATTAATTAAATTAATAATATATTTCAGGTACGAAAGGTTACAGTTTCGATAGCGGTTATTAATATTACGCTACGTTTAAAATTTTTATATGTATTTTAAAAGAGTGTTATTGAGTTTATTTTGACGGAAAATGAAAAATATTTATTTAATTATTGCACAGTGGATGGGCCGAGAGCGATGATTGTAAACCACTTGGGGACTTATTCACGTTTTATTGCATATTATGAAATGTAGATAGATATTCACCCAGTTTCATCAGAGGTGTTAGGTTGTATATCTCTTACAACTGGGCTATGCCTCTATCGTTGTGTGATATTTATTATTAACAAATCAAGAATACAGGACATCTCAAGATATCACAAAAGACCTCTGTCGCCACAAATAATGTATAATTATATTAGCATATAACATTATATATAATTTATTAATAATTATATTACTTACACGTGTAAAAACGAGATTGATGTGATATTTTTTTCTCTGTACGATGATATTTAAAGAACTAACAGGGGACTCTATTCAACTTATATAACTAGACAATATCGACATACGATGATCGTATAATATGATATGAGACCTATAGTGGCGCACGGGAGCAGCCAGTTTCTGTAATTGAGAAAGGTTGTGGGTTCGATCCTCACTCGATGAAATGAAGTATTTTATATTTTTATTTATTAGCTTTGATAACAAGGCAAAGCGCGGCGTTGAGTTCTGCCACTGCTCACGCAATGATAGTGTGTAATTATTTGATATGATAATGCTACACGTGTACATTTTAGTTTTAATTTTATATAATGACATATTTCAAATAATTAAACTAACATTAACAAACAACTGTTTCATTTGCTAATATATGTATATTCTTTAACAGGGTGACTCCCCGTTCGGGAAGTCCGAGGCGTATATAAAGCTGGAGCAACTAGGCGAAGGTTCTTATGCTACCGTTTACAAAGGTTATAGCAAGTAAGTAAAAATATATATGCATATTATATTGTTAAACCGGTCTTAATATCATTAAAGACGCCTTCAGATTTTCCTAATCTTTAAACGTTTGTTTGAAAAAAAAAAAATGGATATGTTATTTCTTATTGTGCCATATTATTAATGCATATTTTTATTCAATTAGTACATACATAAATAAATATATTTCAAAACTTCTATTTTTTATACAAAAATCAATCTTCTTTCATATTTTACTTAAAGAAATAATATAATCATACGAAATTAAGTGTACATTGTTGTCTTTTATATAATTATTTGTCCCATGACATTATTTCTGTAAAACATTAACGTTTTCTATTGTTGGTCATGTGTTTTATATTTTTTACATACATTTACATACACAAGTAAATTATGTAGACTAGTCAATAGTAATTACGAGTGGCGCCGTCCTATGTATCCTTTGTGTATTTTAATATACTGTTTGTTATTATCATTCATTTATCAGAGGACTGAGTCTATTGTTGATTTATAACATAACATTTTCTTTATCTAACACGTAAAGGTTGTACTATAGAGATTGACGAAAAGATACGTACATTTTAAATAAATAATGATGTTTTTTTATTTTCTTGCTTAAAATAATATGGAATTAAGCCACATGTATTTACTGTAACATTTTTAAAACTTAAAACTTTAATTTTGTTCTTAGTTTTCATCAAAGTATAAATCAAAAGTTTCAAAAACTTATACTGCATTCCAACTTGAAAACACGTCTCGGAGATTATTTGTTAGATATATATTCAAGATGCCCAAATTTTTATAAAACTACTTTAAGTTTAAATTTTGTTCACGTGTGTTTGACTTGCTCTTCTTATATTTAGATTCATCAGGATTTTAGAAACTAGTTATAATATCAAACAATAATAGTTTTAAAGAATAAGCCAACAAATATATTTAAATAATAAAGGGGCCTGTCGTAGTGCATGGGCACAAGCATGTGTTTGAATGTAAACGCGACGGGTTGTGGGTTCGATCCTATTCGATAAGATAATTATTTCCAAATTAAATATTTGATGTTTTCATTTCTCCACTCTGGTATCAAGGTAAGGATGAGTTCCGCAAACGTAACGCTATTCGGAACTTCCCTCTGCCTACCCTGCCATGTTCTGGATACCACCGGCTGGAAGCTGGAAAATAAAGAATAAGCTCATAAATGGTTTTATTACGTGATATTATATATTTTTATTATTGTTCGAGTCAATAATAATATTGTCCTTTTTAACATTCACTTCATTACCCTAATTTTTGGAACCTTTCCATTTTGTATCAAATATTTATAATTAAGATCATCGGATCGGATCGGAACTAAGTGTCTATGATTGGATTTTCTATGCTTTCTATACGAAATACGATATCGTGATGCTAAAATAATGCAAAATATATTTAAATATTAATTAAAATTAATATTTATTAATTAAAAGATTTTTTCTAAATATACGCTACATAAGTATGTTTTATAAACGGAGCACGTAGATATTATACAGCATTCCTGATTGTAATTTCATTGCCACCCACGTGTTACGTGGGTAAATTAGAACGTTCACAAATTTTACCACCACAATTCAATAATTCATTTCAAATAACTATTCGCATTCTGTATATAATTAAATAATAATTTTAAATAAATCATTCATATTTTGTTTTGAAGATGTAAACAAATGCTGTTTACATTATTATTTTTTATTAGTATTTATTAGTATTTAAGGCAATAGAGTAAATTGAAAATGCGTATATCTGAAAATTTTAAATGTTTAATGTAGTTGTCACCCAACTTAACTTATTCCTGGGTTACCAAAGTATACATAATACTTTTATATTGATTTATTTTATCGAAATATTTTTTTTATTAATTACACCTTTCATAACAATTTTGACTTTTGCTGGAAAGCTTTTAAGCTTTTAACCCAAATAATTTCGTCTAAATTTCGTTCAGATCGCTCGCGCCGCTAAATTTTGAACTATTCAGGTGAATCGCGTTGCTTTGTTGAATATTTTCAGGAATAGCTGACACCGGTTTGCATAACTCTCTAATGCGCGGTATGCAATTGTAGTGCTTCTGACTTACGTACACTGTAATATGAGAAAATTCCACGATTGGTTTATGTTTGATGACGATGAATATTACATTTTTAGATAGATTTTTAAGTGTTTTAATTTCTGTGAATTATGTTTAGGTATATATAAATTTACTTATATTAATTGGGGAACGGAAGTGGAACGGAGTGTCTTAACCCTAGGTTCCCAAGTTCCCCCTGCCTACCCTGCCGTATACGGAATACAGCGTGAAGCTGAGTAAGAATATATATAAATTTACTTCCATAATTTTTTATTGTTATTCGTAACTCTAAAGTAATCGTTATATTTCTATCCGCTTTTTAGAACAATTTTATTAAATACAATAATTTCAATTAATCTTGACCTTTCTCTATTAAAATACGTAATGTTACAAGCCGTAACCCAATTATTGTTATGCTATATTATACAATAGACAGTGACCTTTTAACTGCCGCACTAATGTACGCTCACTGGGCTCCTAGACCGTAATTAGAAATGTTTGGGCAACTCCAATTAATGCATAAGTTTTCGCTAACGCTAGCGAGTTAGTGAGACGAGTTCGAATAGAACTAATACTGGTTAAACAAGGAACTACAGATTTTCTACGTGGGATTGTATATGGGTCTTGCACAATTTACAAGTGCTTACTTATTATTTGCTCAGTGCTCTACGCCACGATGATGATAATATTGAAAGTTTTACTGCTAAATAACGTTGAGTATGAGAGCATTTAAATAACATAATAAATATATAGTTTTCTTGATTTTTAACTAATTGAAAAAGCCTTTTGATATTTAAAGTAGCCTTGCAGTACAGGCGACCTGTAGGTGTCTGCCGCCCTCGACAAATTGGTTTACGAATACTTGAGATTGAATAATTAACTCCCCATTACAAGATGGCGTTAAAGTAACTTGCCACTCACGTACGTTACGATGTCACATCCTGTGTTGTTAATACATTGTTTAGTTCTATACAATAGAAAGTTGTTTGCATGTATTTTTCAAAGGGTAGTTAGGAATTCAATGACCTTTGGGTGATTGAGAGTTTTATATTGTTCTATGTTAATTTTAATTTTTTGATATACTGTCGAACGTTAAGAGGAATTAAATTTAATTAGTGTTTCTGAAACAGATTTTAGAATTCGTAGCTATTGTAAATTATGTAACTTCGACCGAAATTACATAATTTAGTATACTTAAAAACAACGTAAGAAATTTCTTACGTTGTTTTTAATAAGTATTTTAAATAATAATATATTTTAAATTATTACAATACTTCAATTCAATTCTATTTTTAATCCATTATTTTTATAAGTTTCTCTAAATTCAGACGTAAAAAAAACAATTTGTAATATATGCTTCATAAGATACATCTATCACTGTGGACAGCTCGCCAAAAGGTCAATATTATCAAACGTAAAAGTTACATAAAACGTTTTTGTTATAGTTTAACACAACAAGTGGTGGCTTTAAAAGAGATAAGGCTACAAGAAGAAGAAGGTGCACCTTTCACGGCGATACGCGAGGCGTCGCTGCTCAAAGAATTGAAGCACTCCAACATCGTCACTCTACACGACATTGTACATACTAGGGAGACTCTGACATTTGTTTTTGAGTTTGTTGTAAGTACAACATGTTTTATTGTTTTCTTATAATATCTGTATTTATTGGTTTTTGGTTTGATGTCTTCTCGCGACAATTATTTTCATTTTCTCGTTGAGATTTGCTACACAAAAAGACAACGTTTTAAAATAAATACTAGAACGTTGTTATTTATATTAGAACATTGTTTTTAATTTCGTACTGTCTACGAAGTAAAGAAGTTCGTAGCACAACCAGCGTGTATAAGGCGTAGAAAAATGTAATTGCCAAATGTTACCCCAAAGCTTATTTCCCGCATAAGTTATATTGTGTATATTTCAAATTATTTATTGTTTTTGTATTGTAAGTATTTTAGATGGTTATTACTTATTTTAATCAATCTCTACGTTTTACATTATGTTTTTCAATGCTAGATGATTAAATCTATTATATAAAGTAGTACATAGTAGAAATAATAAATAAATTAATGTGATTTTACGTGAAGTAATAATATTTTTTAATGAGCTTTTGAACGAAAATTGCAAGTTTATCAAGAAACGAGGGTTAAGTTTCGCCATATAATTTTTTATACCCATAAATATATTTATAAATAAAGTTAAGGAAAATTCACTTAATGTGTAAATAATACTAAATATTTCGTTAAACAGGACACAGACTTATCACAGTACATGGAAATGCACCCCGGCGGTCTAAACCGACACAATGTCAGGCTGTTCATGTTCCAGCTTCTACGAGGGCTCGCTTACTGTCACCGGAGAAGAGTTTTACATAGGTATGACCCACCTATATACCTATATTACTCAGCTACACGCTGCATCCCGCACATGGCAAGGTAAGGTATAGGAAAGGATAGGCAAAGGGAACTTGGGATCCTAGTGTTAAGACACTCCATTCCACTCCCGTTCTTGACTTTCCGCCGAATTTAAGGCATGGTGTGTTAAGTGGCGGAACTCAACGCCGCGTTTTGCCTTCTACCAGAGCGAAGAAATGAAAACATTAAATATATAAATTGCAACTATTAAATGTTTCATTTCCTCGAGTGGGGATCGAACCCAGAACCTGTCGGTTACAGTCACACGCTTGTGCCGCTGCGCCACGATAGGCCTCATTATACCTTTATTATCTATTTAATTGAATAATAATTAATATATTGAATCTTAGTTGAAATTAATAAGAATAAATTTTTGTATGTTGAAATACATAATATTCTATGATTACGAAATTTTTGTGTGTTGAAATAATCTATGATGTGATTGTAAACGCGACAGTTTGTTGGTTCGATCCCCATACTTACTACATATATTCATTTAAAAATAATAAATATTCCATTTGAAGAAATGAAATATTGATTATGTTTAAATGAAATATTTAATATTTTTAAATGAAATATTTAATACATTCATTTCTCCGGTTATAATTTAAAACGCGACGTTGAGTTCCTCCACGCAATGCATCAAATTTGGTGAATAGTGGGGAGCGGAACAGAGTGTTTTACGGAGTGCTGTGTCTGCTATGATTAAGTCGTAAATAAGTCATCGTGGCGTAGCGGCACGGCAAAAACGTAACGGTTGCGGATTCGATTTTCATATAAAGAAATTATTGTATATCTATATAAGTAATAGATACTTGGTAACTGGAAATTTGGTTTTAAGATTGACCTTACTTTCTTTTGTAATTGTTTGTTTGCTTTGTAGTCTCTAAAGAAACCGGTATTTTTTCTACTTCGTGGAATATATAAAATTAATTAGATTAAACTCATAGTGATTGTTACAAGGTTATAAAAATTCAAGCAACTTTTATAATTATATATATAACTGGCATAGCTTCTACGAGGGTTAGTATGTCAACTGGCAGCGGAAGGTCACGCTGAAGTGAAGGCTAAATCGTACAGAATTAAAATAATTATGTCTTTATGTTAATATTAATGTTTTTTGAGACTAGTGGCACAGTGGGAGCAGGTCTGATGGTTAACGCAGTAGTTGTGTGTTCAATGCCTGCTCCAAAAATAAATTATTTTCACATATATAATTATTCCGAAGTTTTGGCGCCTAATATCTTGAATTCAGGCGAAAGTTGTTGTTTACTACCTACTCTTTTATAAGAGATAAAACGTGAAGCCGAATAAATAATTAACATATATATTCTTTTATTCTTTTAAACAGGGACGTGAAACCACAAAACTTATTAATAAGTTCACACGGTGAATTGAAATTGGCGGATTTCGGACTGGCTCGCGCGAAGTCCGTCCCCAGCCACACGTACTCGCACGAAGTTGTTACGCTGTGGTACAGGCCGCCAGGTTAGTTTTGTATTATTTATATTGTTTTTATATTATAATTTATATGTTTTATCATTGACATTTATTGGCATAGAGTATAGTTGTTAACATTATGGTTGTTGGTTCGATTCCCAGTTGAGTGATGAAATTATTTTCTCTTACTTGCTTTGGTAACAAGACAAAGCGCAGCGCTGAGTTCCGTAGGTCAACACGTAATGTATTTTTGCTAGATTTAGCGTTAAGATTTGCTAGATTAAGCTTTTAGAATATACTTAGATGTAAATATGATTAAAATCTATTTTTATTACAAACAATATTTTGTATATCTTTAAAGAAGGTTACCCTTTTAATAATCCCGATTTATTATCTGAGAATCGGTTGGCTATCAAAATATCGATTTTTCAAGTGATACTCGGATCTCGATAGCTATTCAAATATTTCACCCAATTTATCTCAAGTCGTGGATGGGTAGGAATCAGAATTTGTATAAAAGTAACCATTTATTGTATTTTAGAAGTAAATAAGAAATGTACGAAAATATATCTGATTTTACTTTTTTATATATTTTTTCTAAATTTATATAGGTTTCCTAATTAATGAATGAAAATTAAAAAAAAATATAATTACTTAAAGAAAAATATAGTAACGACACTTAAACATTGCGATTGACAAGTTCTACTCAGCTTTGATCATCTAATTGGATTTAATTATAAAGCTCCAATTGATCTTTCACGAAATTGAAAATTATGACCAAAAAATTTTGTAATTTCACTATTTCAATGAAAGTTGATGAACTTTCATCATTTTTTTACTGAAAATAAGATACTCAAATTGAAATATAAATAAATTATGTTTTTTTTATTAAAGTGATAACTGATAGATCTGCAAATTATCTTTTCCAAGTGTTTTTAATAAAATATAATTGACAAATAATATATACTATACTTCCCAAGATGTCATAAATACTTCTACTCTAATATAATAAATGAACCCTACTCAAAAATATTTTTTCGACGGTCCAAGATTTTATTATTGCAAAAATGGATTTCCAAGAGATGTAAATGAAATGTTGTAAAACAAGCTTTATTGAATTCCTAAGTTAACTGCAAAGTTTGAACTCGAACTGGGTTAAACCTATAAATGTTAACAACTTTACAACTAACTTCTAAGAGAATATTAATACTGAACCAATTACGAATGTCCAAGACGTCCTGTATAGTTTAAGAACATTAAATTTTATAGTTTAATATGAAATTTACCTTACTTACTTAGCTTCACGCTGTATTCTGCACGTAGCAGAGTCGGCAAAAGGAACTTGAGAACCTAGTGTCAAGCCTCTCCGTTCAGTTCCCCACTTTCCGCCAAATATGAGGCATTGCGTGTTGAGGGACGGAACTCAACACCGCGCTTTGCTTTGTTACCAGAGCGATTTGAAAATATTAGATATTTACTCTACTCAGCTTCACGCTGTATCCCCCACATGGTAGGGTAGGCAGAGGGAACCCGGGAACCTAATGTTAATACACTCCGTTCCACTTCCGTTCCCCAGTTTCCGCCGAATTTGAGGCATTGCGTGTTGAGTGGCGGAATTCAACGCCGCGCTTTGCCTTATTACCAGAGCGAAGAAATGAAATATTAAATATTTAAATTGAAAATATTAAATATTTCATTTCCTTGACTGGGGATCGAACCCAGAACCTGTCGGTTACAGTCACACTCTTGTGCCGCTGCGCCACGACAGGCCTAAATGAAATATTTAAATTGAAAAAATATTAAATATTTCATTTCCTCGAGTGGAATAACCATAACCTGTCGCGTTTAGTGACATGCTAGTGGCACTGCGCCACGACAGGCCTGAATAAATATACATTTTATATAAAAATGGCTAATTTTTTTTTCTTAAATTTAAAAGAAGCATTATATTATCTATCATCCACTTAACTAAACCTAACCTGACCCAACCTTTATTATTATGTGACATTGTATATCACAAGAACTCTCGACACAGGATTTCCTAATGAGGCTTTGTTTTTACTTAATTTGTAAAGTTATTATTCGAGTTTAAAATATAATCCTGTTGTTATAACATGCTTTACGATCTCGGCCCTCATAAAACTTGGGGGCGTTACAAGGAAATTTGGTTAATATTTACTGTTTTTTTATTAGGTTTTTTGCTCTTTTTAATTTTGTATACAAAGTTGTTTTTTTTTAATGTTTGAAATTAATTGGCTTTTACTTCTTTGTGATGTAAACAATAAAGTATTTTTAATAAAAAATAATTTTATACAACACGCAATTTCTCGAATTTAGCCCTAGAGTAGTGTTTAAGCAACTAGAATCTTTCTCCATACCACGCTTTTGTTTAACAAAGCGTGTAGCAGAAAAGCTAATAACTTACAACTAAACTACTAAGACTTGTTATATTTATGAAAACTATTTAACTTTTCTATTTATATTTTGATTTATTTAAGATAATATAAAGTTGATTGCATAATTTTAAAAACCACATGCGTCATGCGCTGGATACAGCGTGAAGTTAAAAAAACAGCATGTATGTTTTTTTAGCTTATGAACATATTATGAATTGATTAACGATATTTCATTTGATGTCATATACACACACACACACACAGCTTCACGCTGTGTCCCGCACGAGGCAGGGTAGGCAGAGGGAACCCGGGAACCTAGTGTTAAGACACTCCGTTCCGTTCCACTTCCGTTCCACTTCCGTTCCCCACTTTCCGCCTAATTTGAGGCATTGCGTGTTGAGTGGCGGAACTCAACGCCGCGCTTTGCCTGATTACCAGAGCGAAGAAATGAAACATTAAATATTTAAATTAAAAATATTAAATATTTCATTTTCTCGACTTGGGATCGAACTCAGAGCCTGTCGGTAACAGTCACACTCTTGTGCCGCTGCGCCACGAAAGGCCTCTAATTTATTGTCATTTGACCACTTTTTATAAATTAAAAGTTCAGTCTTTAAATTTAAGTAAATGTACATTGTACAGTGTATCTTGTTGTGGCGCAGGGGCGTAAGCATGTGACAGTAAACAAGATAGGTTGTGAGTTCGATCCCCACTCGAGGAAATTAAATATTTAATACATATTTTCAATTTAAATTTTTAATATTCTTATTTCTTCGTTCTGATAACAAGGCAAAGCGCGGCGTTGATTTTCATAAGTCAACATGCAATACTACAAATTTGATTGTTCGTTAGTTGAAAGCTAAGATAGTATACAATATATATACCTATATTAATCTTTTTGTTTTGTTATAGATGTCTTATTAGGTAGTACAGAGTATTCAACGTCGTTAGACATGTGGGGTGTTGGGTGCATATTCGTAGAGATGCTGTGCGGAGTGCCCACCTTTCCCGGTGTTAGAGACACCAACGATCAGCTTGATAAAATATTTAAGGTAATTGTATTAAAATTAAATATTAAATTATGTTATTGTAAGCTCGCTTATCATTATGAGAGAGCTTTAATGTGTTGTTGTGGAATATTCAATGTTCTATGTTTTGTTAATTGAAATTGTTATAATATTAATTGAATTTAATTATTTTAAAATAAAGGCTAATAAAGAAGGGTTAAAAAAAACATTTTTTTTAATTAAAGGTTTTTTTTTTTTTATAATTGTCGTTAACGTAACATGTTGTTAATATAAAAATGAGGCCTACAACCTACCTGAAAATGGAGAACGGAACGAATTGTCTTAACACTAGGGTCCTGCATAAGTTTCCTCTGCCTATTCTGCCATGTGCAGAATAGAACGGGTTACTGAAAAAAAGTGTGCTATATATAAAATTCTAGAAACTATCTTTATAATCGTACTGATAACAACAACTAAAGAAGAATAAAATGAATAAAAGGAAATATATACCTATTGCTTGTTATGTTAACAACATTCATAAAATGTTTACTTGAATTTGTTAGTTTTGAAACATAATATCGTAATGTAATTTGTCAAACGTAACTACAACTGTTTTACTCTTGACCTTTCTGCCTCTAAAGTGGCGCCAGCAAAAACATTCGTAATGTATTTATGAAGGATTCCATTGCTCAACTTTGTAGTTTTATGTAGAACTTTTATAGCTCACGATGAATTTTATTATTTAATGGCTGCGCGGGCTGGTTTTGTAGTACTTTGGTGCTCTTACTTTTTTCTATGTATGTAAATAAAGTGGTGTTGTTAAGATTTAGGGTTATTTTAAATATTGATAATACATTTTTAGAATTAAAGAAATTATATCTAATATCTGGAAATGAAATATTTCATATTTTCAATTTAAATATTTAATGTTTCATTTCTTCGCTCTGGTAAGATGGCAAAGCGCGGCGTTGAGTTCCGCCACTCAACACGCAATGCCTCAAATTCGGCGGAAAGTGGGGAACGGAAGTGGAACGGAGTGTCATAACACTAGGTTTCACTTCCGTTCCCTCTGCCTACCCTGCCAAGTGCGGGATACAGCGTGAAGCTGAAAAAAAAGAAAAAAAAAATATCTAATATCTAATATTACAGCTTGTTATATTTTTTTTTATTTTTTAGAAATTGAAAAAGTTAACGGGCATTGCTTAAGTGCACAGGGTAACTAGAATTCTATCTCTAGATGCCAGTTATTTTGAGTTTGAGTTCATTTTAATGTATAATTAATACATTTCTGTATATCTATAAAAAGTCGAAGTGCCTGTAATTAAAAAAAATATGTTTAATTCAAATGCATATAGTAAACTAAAACACAAACAAACAATTTTAAAATATGTGGGACTGTAGTGAGTACTTGTCGCAGGTGGTGGGCACGCCGACGGAGGAGAGCTGGTCGGGCGTGTCGCGGCTGCCGGGGCTGCGCGCGCACGCGGCGCGCTGGGGCGCCTGCCCGGCGCGCCCGCTGGCCGCCGCCTTCCCGCGCCTGCGCGACGCCGGCCGCGACGCGCAGCGCCTGGCCGCCGCGCTGCTGCAGCCCGACCCCGCGCGCCGCCTGCCCGCGCCGCGCGCGCTGCTGCACGACTACTTCGCCGGCCTGCCGGCGCGCCTCCTGCACCTGCCCGACGGTGAGTGCACATTCTATACCCTGCCACGGCCATATCTATAAACTATACTATGTTTATTTGATATGTTTGTTACAGAAGTGTCAATCTTCACAGTGGAAGGCGTAAGTTTACATCCAGAAGACTAGATCCACGTAGATACTGTTCTCGTTCCTAACATGCGGGACATTATTAGTTAGTACCTTGAATTCCTATAGTTTTTAATAAAGTACGGTCGAAATAAGGTTCTTTCGTTTCGGCGGACCAAAATTTCGTGATAGTCCAAACTTCTCTCCCCTCCTTATAGTAAAGGTAAATCGATTAATGTTAAAGGGTTTGCTAATTTACAGGAATTGTCGATGTTTGTTTTGTTTATTTTTATTATGGATTGTTTACTTAAGATGAATTATTTTTAAGTCTATACAGATTTTTTTCTTTGTTAATTGAAATTGCAAGATAGTTATTTTTAATTTGTACGATGAAAATAATTTGAAACTATAAAAGAAATAAGCTGTTGTAGCAGAGTGTCCCATTGAAGTAATGAGGTATTTTTACTTCCTCGTTATCTCGTTAATAATATCTCGTTATCTAGTAACCAGACAAAGAGAGGCGTCAAATTAAACAAAAATATCGGTTATTTAATGCAAATTAGCAATCCCTACCTTCTTAAATCCGTCGATCGCTTCGACTTTATTGTTAAATTATCGCTTATTAAGCTTCTAATATATCCATCCATGTAATTCAATTATTGTATGGTGACAAGGTATACTGATAGGTGTGTACCGGACTTGTAAAAATATACATATATATATAACAGAGCAGTGTGCCATTTATCTATTACTGAGAGTACGATGTTATTTTAAAAAGAAAAAGATTTTTACGCTAAATGCTCATAATTTTGGTAAAAATTTTGAAGAGGTTTATTTATATTGTAAGGGATATATGTTGTACACCCTGTATCGAGTCCTTCTCAGGTGTGAATATGTTGATAAGTTAACCTGTGTATATATATTGTTATAATATTGTTATAATCATCAGCTCCCTTTGATAGGTTATAGTGAAACAGATTTACCATATTATGGTAAATACCTAGTAATTTTTTCACTCTATGAATAAATGTATGTATGCGAGTCAACTTATCAAGTTCACGTCTGATGCGGAAATATATGTCGATACGAACAAAGATTTGAAATAAATACTATAATTTTGTATTCGAGCTATATATTTTTATTTGGCGTCTTATTGCACATTCCTGCGGTGCTATTTCAACTTTACTATAACAATCTGTCGGTATAGAGCTGTTATCGATATCGAAAACGGCGATTATAATTCGCATCTATAATCGTATGTCGTTATCTGATATGTATCAAAAATATATGGGAAAATCGATAACGATTTAAATTATTTTTCTCCATTAGATAGCATCGATTTTGTTTGCTGGTTATAATGGTTTAGTCGATTAGATTGGTCAATGTCTCTTTTGTTTTATACCGTTTCGCTCTTCACTTAGCTTTGGGTGAAGCGAACGATGGAATACTTTCGATATAAAATATAGAATACGATACTTTATGGTGATTAAACGTTCTTTTCCCTTAAAATATCTACAGTCAATACTTTAATAACACCAGTCAAACGTTTTTAGCTATCAAATATGTAGTACATGGAGACGTCAACTAAATAAAATTTATAATATCATGACAGATCTCAAGTTTGATGAGTGTGGGACCGTCCTTTTGTAAAATAACGTGATAGGTTTCGATTATTGAAATTATACTATTTAATCGATACGACAATGTAGGCGGGGCTAGTTGTCTAGCTGATTAGTGAATTTACCAGTTTAGTGAAATTTTAGTGGTCCCTCACGTGTAAGGTTAGGGGGTGCATAGATACTGGCACATTGACAACTTGAATATTACTATTGTTACGTCTTACGTTTGTGTCATTATCTAAACTAAATACGGCTATCGATTTCTTGGCATTTAATTTAAATATTGGGTACATAATAAAGAAGAGTCGAAATTAAATTAACTATATTGCAATAATAAGCAATAAAAAAGCAATAGCAGTAGTATCTAATAGAATAAATTTCATAAAGAAACTTAAAATTGACGAAATTACCAATAAAAGATTTAATAAAATTTCGTGCCAAGAAGCTCTGCACTTCGTTGCGTTCCTCGCAAAAGATATTCCAAAAGTTATATATATCCTATCCAACGGATTCATATTTCCCTGAATGTTGGAAACGTCGTCCTTTAAAGATTATTATAGTTTTCAATCTCGGCACCATCTTGCGGAGACAATGCATGTCTGTGAGTAGATTCCCCCATCGCATCCGGACACAAATGAAACCAATAAAACGGTTATTTGAAACGTTTTGACAAGTTAATCTATCGTCTTGTTACTTGCACGATAATTTCGTTTTAAATGTAGATATCTGTAATTACGTCTCTGTTCGTCATTATAAGACAGAAACGATATTTTAGTTATATGTCTAATTTATTTTACTCTCAATCAGTGGTGAAAATGATCTTTATAGTATTGTGTCTAAAAAATAAAGAAAGTGGGGAAACGATGATATAAAAACGAAAAAAAAAAAACATACTTAGCCTTTTCATGCTTTCAACCATAACTTTAAAGGGGGAATCTGTACGGATTGGATCTCATTAGTCGTATTTTCACTGCCACTTTATAGAATAACAATATATAGTAATATCAAGTTGTCAACGTGCGCGGGTAGTGCGTGTAATTAGTGTAGTGTAGTGAATACAGAGCTTTACGTCCGTGTTCATGGGCGTCCCATGAGTTACAAATGCGTATTGCTATAGATAATTCTAGGTAATACTATAGATGTGATGGTACATGTGAAACTTATTATACATATATACGGAACTTGTGGGACGTTTTTGATTACGGATCTTAGAAAAGTAACATTGAGTGGGGAACGACAAGCGATTTAACGTACAATTTAGACTCGTATTTAGGATTAGCATGGAAATTTTAAATTCATTTGAAAACGGTATTCATTGGCGGTGTTTGTTTGTAATTTACGAAGGAAACATTTATTTATTGGACGAGTTTGAACACATTCATGACTTTAATTTCTGTTTTTCCATTGTTTCACTTTGGTTATTGTACAGGTATATTGTAACAAAGCGTTTGTTCGGGCTCGTACGAAGTTTAATGGCCATAGAGATTGTGTTAGCGTGAATATCAACTTAGCGCGTTATTCGGATGCCGTTTCCCATTCTCTTGGCTTAGTTAACCCTAATTCGGCTCCAAACACCAAATTAGTGAGTAAATTGTATAGAAACGCAATACATTTCAGTGTATATGGTTTGTTGAGTTTATCTATGTAATAAGTGGACGTCACCCGTTGAGTGAGGCACCGGCATCTTGCGATGCGATGTAACATAAGTATATATTGTTTGATATTGAGCATTTAACTGAGAGTGGTCCTGTTATCTTATACTTGTTGCCTAACGGATGAATATCAGTTTAAATCTAACCATTTACCCCTTAATTGTATACTTTATTGTTTTATTTCATTAAATCGTCAAGTAACAAGTATAAAATATTGTATGGCGATATAGTCGCGTAATATGAATTATGCATTTGTAAAATGATGAACTGATGTTATAATTGAGGTAGAAGTTGTGTATATAGATGTATTAGTTTTATATTTTATTTGTCTCCTACAGAATTCTGTTATTTTTAATTGTAATTAACTATTAAATAATAAAAGTTGATTATTTACTAAACACAGTTAATTTTATTTTTGGTGATTGTTAATTGCAATTAAAGATTGCCGATTTCTGATCTCCAGTCCCACGTGTTGCCATTGTTTGTTTACGGTGCGATGGTATTGGACAGTGCAATGGAAAAAGATTGAAAAGAATTTGTATGGTTTTTTAATTTAACATATAACGTTTGAATTGTATTTCTTTTTTAATAGTTGCAGTGAATTTAAGTTTAGGTATTTGACTTTTATTATGTTGGTGCAACGAAACTGTTTCCATTACATCGTTTTATATTGAACAATTTATGTCTGTCAAAATTATCGGTAAATACATTTGCAATCTCTTAAATACATATATTTTTAATATATCTTTTCTTTTTTATATTAAATTAAATAAATATGTTCGTAAATTACCAGCAGTAACTTGAGAATGTATGTCTTCTTTCTTATCATTTTATATAAACAAGTTAACTTTGTTAAGTAAAGAACAATTCTTCAATCGGACAATTTTAATAGTGTCACAGCGGCATATTTTACGTTTTAATGATAAATGAATGAATGATAGTGCAATATATTTTGTTGCAATATATCCTTAAGTGTATTTCATTGTTTATGATATATGTTAGCGAGGACTTCGTGTCGCACTGGATAGCGTCTGACTGAACGCAATGGCAATGGGTTCGATTCTCACTCGGTGAAATTAAGGTAGACAAAACGCGATTTCCGTTGATTTCCGCTCAATACGTATGTCTTAAGTATTGGCGAAAGAGGAAAAGGAGGAACAGAGTGTATGTGGGGTTATACGTGAAAATAAGATAGTAAAATTAAAATATTTTTTTGTCAACTTCACGCTTTATCCTGCACATGGCAGGATAGACAGATGAAAGTTAAGAGCAGAGTTAAGAACTCCGTTCCCATGTTACATTCTCCACCATCTATTGCGTATTGAGTAGCGGAATTCAACGCCGCGCTGTAAAAATTAAAATATTTAATTACCTCGAATGTGGATCGAACCCACAACCTGTCGCGTTAACAGTCTCACGCTTGTCCACTGCGCCACGGCACGCCTATAAAAAGATTTTGACAGATATAAACAATATCCGCAGGCCAATGGGAGTTATATGAGATTTATTTTAGTTATGATTGTGTAATACAAGTATTTACTATTTTATTATCACGATTTGTGCAGTTGCAATTCGACGAGCCGGTTTTATTTCGTTTATTATATAATTATGTAAACAATGTGCTTCTAATCATTTTGAAGGAATGTAAATATGATATTTGAACTGATAATAATAAAAATTTTTATTTCTTAATGATGACTTGTGTTTTTTTTTTTTGTATTTTAGACCAAAAAATTTTTTTAAATAAGAGAATAATTGTATAATTAGCACGTTTAATGTTCAATAGATTGAAATGTTTGCTCGAGGAAGTTATATATTTTATCAATATTATAACTATTTAAAACTTAATCAGAGTATAAAACAGTAAAAAATGTGCAAAATTTCAAAATATTTTTATGTTTTTTTTTAAATACTCTAATAAGAGTATCTCCTTTAATTTTTATAAAGCCTTAGAAATCTGAAGCTGTTAAATGAAAAATATACAAATATTCAAAATGATTTTACCTCACAATAAGTTAATTTAATATTCAAAACATCAAATCAAACAACTTATACATAAGCGGATAAATCGCATACTCGATGCCGAAAAAGTCCGCAAAATAACGTAGAGAAAAATGAAAATTACATGAGACGTACTCAGCTAAGGTAGGAAGAAGGAAAACTGCGAAACAACCAGCCTTTCTTGGCACCGCTCCAAATGTACGAATGAGAATCTGAACTAAGTTCTGTGTTGCTAATCGAGTTTGAGAAAAATACGTGACTTCCAGATATGTTACATCTTCATGTATAAAATATAAAAATGGTGGATTAACAAGCTGATTCCTTGGGTAGATCAAGTTTGATGTGGTTGAAATATTGTATATAGATAGTTCACTTTGGTAACAGGGCAAGGCGCGGCGTTCAGTTCCGCAACATAACATGCCATCTAAAATTCGGTAAAAAGTGGGAAATGGAACAGAGTATCTTAGCACTAGGTTTCCAAATGTGCAGTGCAGGATACAGAAAATAAAATATAAACATAATTTTTTTAACACCAATTTTAGATGGCAAAGTATGAAAAGTTATTAGTACCTATCATTAAAAGTAATCGCTTCTAGTTTAAGCTATATAAGCATATATTTTAAAATTTGGTCTGAAAATGAACAAAGTTTAATTGTAGTTATGAATTTAATACAGGAAATTTTCCATGGAATGTAATGATATCATTAATCATTAATTCATTATAATGTTATATTATCCGGACTTCACCGAAATTTGTAACATTACATCTAAATAATCCTAACGAAATTCATACATTTCTATGGTCGTAATCTATCTTATTCAGTCAAATTGTACTTCAAAAAGACACCAGGATCAAACGTTTGCCATTCACCAATGCAAAATCATTGATACTGTTAAGTAGGTATATACTATATGGCCACGCACCGACAGAAAAAATATATATATCAACTAATCTTTAGGTTAATATTTGCGTTTCTTACAGAGAAGAAAACACCATAAAAGAAACATCGTAAATCGTTAGAACACATTACACGATATTCCATTATCCTTCAATAGCCCTTATGGGGAATTAATGGATTGCGGTTTTCTACGCTTAAGCCTATGTACTTACTTATCAGTGTCTAAAAATATTTTATTACTTTATGTGTACACGCTGTAGTAGGAGCATATGCTATTTAATAATTAATTATATTTATTTAAAAAATCATTTCGTTGTATCATATAAATGTTGACGTAAATGTTTATAAAAGGACTAAAATTATAAAGTTTAATATTTTCTTTGCGTCCTATTGTGACGCAGTGGCACAAGCGTGTGACTGAAAACGACATGTTGTGGGTTCGATCCTCACTCGAGAAAATGAAATATTTAATATTTTCAATTTCGCTCTGGTACAAGGTGAAACGCAGCTTTCAGTTCCGCCACTCAACACGCAATGCCTCAAATTCAAAGTGGGAAACGGAAGTAGAGCGGAGTGTCTTAACACTAGGTTCAAAAGTTTCCTTTGCCTATGCTGCCATGTGCGCGATACAGAGTGAGAGAGAGTAATAAATATGAACATCAATGATTTGAGGATCTTATATAAGTAAATTCAATACTTTGCTACACAACACAACTTAATAGTACGGGATCCCCTGAACTATTTTTACCATTTATTACTAACAAGCTGATTTTTCGTGAGTAGCTTCATTTCGACTAGACGCCCAACTTTTGTCCTTACAACAATTTTGGTAAGTGGTAGCTACTAGGGGTAGCAGGGATGAAATGTGTTGATTTGACGAATTTCAAAAATTTATTACTAACTGAATTTTTCTTCGTTAATCGTCAAGATAATTATCTAAATAAACCGAGAAAATATTTGTCCTACAAAATTCAAGGTTTTGTCAAAGAGTCCCCCCTCTCCAACATGTATTATTAACAAGGTCATGAAAAATAATTACTAACCATCTAATTTTTTTTCTATTATTTAGGAAGTATTTATGTAACTTAACAGCCACATTGTCCTACAAATTGCGTGGTACGACATCCTGGTCCTACGCTCAAAAGTTGTCAATGCAACAAGACCATTTTTTTTATTAGTAACCGTAGGACAAAAGTATCACGTGATAGGCTAGTATGTTTTTCGTCCAAATAAAACAATGTCCTACAAAAAAACAGGTATGTATTGCTAGTCCGACAAGAATTGTCATTTTTGTTTTTTTCTTTGTAACATAGCGTAAATGAAAACATATTTATTGAAATTA
Organism: Eueides isabella; assembly: GCA_019049475.1. Taxonomy (NCBI): domain Eukaryota; kingdom Metazoa; phylum Arthropoda; class Insecta; order Lepidoptera; family Nymphalidae; genus Eueides; species Eueides isabella. The sequence continues at coordinate 3,945,740 of CM032394.1, read as the reverse complement.
AAATAACTTTATTTTCTAATGTAAAAAAAATCTGGTTAATGTATATAAACAAATAAAAATTAATTTTCATCAGATTCATCTGAAAAATCTTCATCATCTTCGCTAGCAGTGTTAATCTCATCTTCATCTCCCTCTTCGTCACTTTGTTCATTAGTGACATGTGACTCTGTAATAACATGAAATAATTAATAAATCGCCGAATAATTAGTAAATAAATAACAATTATTTTAATAAAGTACCTTCAGTAGTTACTAAGTCAGAAGATATTTCTTCAAAAGATGGGCTTTGTGGACCATCAAACCAATAATATCGATATTTATTATCAATTATTGTAAATCCATAATTTTCTGGTAATTTGTCGGTGGGACTGCGCATATGTGCATTACACCATACATTGGAGATGAATACTGTTCTTTTAATTTGTTGCAACAATACTTGTTTTGTTGGTGGTAAACTGGAAGGGTCATATCCTACAAAACTTTTTTTTAAAACATCTTCATTTTCATTTCTTGATTTATATCCTTTTTCAAACAACTCATACCGTCCTTGGTTGATATCATTTTTTGTTTTTAACGAGTACAATCTACATACATACTCTTCAATAATTCGAACTACCTCATTTGAAGTTGTTAATACTGTATGATCGCTTCGTAGGAGTTTAATAAAAGCCTCTTGAAAATTTTTATTTTTCTTTAAAATGCTGAAAGGTCTCTTCTTTCCTCTACGAAAGAAAGCAGGATTATAATCATTCCCTGTAAAAATGTGGCATATGGCAAGTGAACAAGATAGTTGATCTTCAAGCTTGGCGTAAATTTCATTTATGTAATATTACTCCAATTTTTTTTACATAATTACGTGAAGTCCTAAAAACGTTTTACAAGACAGCCAAATATCTCTATTGTTTTTTTTTATTTCTTCTCTTTTCTCCCGAAAGGTAGGGTTTACACATAATAAATTACACAAAAAACACTCCATTATTATTTTGTAGCACATAAGAGAATTGAAATTGTTTTTCGAAAGACAAATAAAATACGAGTTCGACTGAAAACAACTTTATTTTTTTTCATGACCTTGTTAATAATACATGTTGGACATGGGGGAACTCCTTGATAAAACCTTGAATTTTGTAGGACAAATATTTTTTCGGTTTATGAAAATAATTATCTTGAGAATTAACAAAGAAAAATCTGGTTAGTAATAAATTTTTGAAATTCGTCAAATCAACATTTTGTATCCCTGCTACCTTAGTTATAAACCACAATCGAGAATTTTCGTACAGGAAGTTGTTGGGCGTCTCAATGAAGTGAAGCTATACACGAAGATTCAGCTTGATAGTAATGATTTTTACATCTAGTATTAGTACTACAACCTTTGAGCGTAGGACCAGGATGTCGTACCACGCAATTTGTAGGACAATGTGGCTGTTAAGTTACATAAATACTTCCTAAATAATAGAAAAAAAAATAGATGGTTAGTAATTATTTTTCATGACCTTGTTAATAATACATGTTGGAGAGGGGGGACTCTTTGACAAAACCTTGAATTTTGTAGGACAAATATTTTCTCGGTTTATTTAGATAATTATCTTGACGATTAACGAAGAAAAATTCAGTTAGTAATAAATTTTTGAAATTCGTCAAATCAACACATTTCATCCCTGCTACCCCTAGTAGCTACCATTTACCAAAATTGTTGTAAGGACAAAAGTTGGGCGTCTAGTCGAAATGAAGCTACTCACGAAAAATCAGCTTGTTAGTAATAAATGGTAAAAATAGTTCAGGGGACCCGGTACTATAATTAAAAACCGTAAATATATGTGTTACCTTAAACCGTAGCCTTAAAACTTGACAATACGTTACCAAATTAATTAGCTTGCCACTAGTCTCCGAGACTCGTTAACAGAATTGAAAGGAAGCGCTGACAAAAGATAAATTCGTCGCCACGTTGACTCGAAAGCGAAGTTGGCATCCGTCAAAAGTCAAGCTCGAATTGATATCCTGGCTAATTATCTCCCCTCGGGAGACAATGGCAGGCTGTGATTAAAGAACATTTGTGAATTATTTATACTAAATAAGAAAGAAATTCACCAAAGAGGCCCATTATCTGCGGAACGGTCGGAATTATTTTTGGTTCACGTAATCTGTTTTAATTAAAACTTTTATAAACATTGTAAGTTGTTCTTCACTTTGTGGGTCTGCGGGTGGTTATTTTGTTAGTATTTAGAATATGTTTAGATATAAAATAAGAGACGATAGAAAAAATATGAACTGCCATAACGATATTTTCATTAAATTCGTAAAACTACATTATAATTTTAAAAGCGAACTAATTTATACTATTTACGTTTTATTAAATAATTCATTTCCACTAGCGGAAATCGACTCGACAGTCACACGCTTGTGACCCTGTGCCACGATGGCCTCAGATATTTTATACAACTTATCAATAATATAAATAAATTTTAATAACTAAGAAAATGTTTAAGGAGACGTCCTAAATGTCAATCAGATAATAATCAAAGAATAAATATTTAAAGTAACCCCGTTTAATTAATCTAAGAATCACTATGTAAGTATAAACTGTTGAACTAAAGTCAAAATAATTATTATTGCTATTGTCTAAGTCTAGGAGGTAAATTTAAGGCCCAGTTAATTTTCTAGTCGACTGAACGTCTAATAGTTAGGGCTTGAATTACTCAAACACATTAATCTCTTTACGGGAACTCCAATTGAAGTGACTTTGCTTGCTTAAGGGGATTGGAAGGCTCCATATTGCTTCTTCACGAACTCAATCAGCGTCGGGCAATAGATAAATTGATTGGAATATATATTGGATACACAATATATATGTTTATAAGTTATTTGGTGAAATTGCTTTATTTTAGTTAGTTGTAACTGTAGGTTATGCTAAATCGAAAAATCTTATTTTTAGCGAATGAACAATATGATGAAAACTTACGTTTAAATATTATAACATATATTTTTACTCAGCTTCACACTGTATCCCGCGCATGGCAGGGTAGGCAGAAGGAAGTTGGGAAACTAGTGTCAATACACTCCGTTCCAATTCCGTTTCCCACTTATATATATATATATATATATATATATATATATATATATATATATATATATATATATATATATATATATATATATATATATATATATATTATATATATATATATATATATATATATATATATATATATATATATATATATATATATATATATATATATATTTTAAATTGTGTTGAAATACTTTTTTAAAGCGAGTGAGGAGATTAAAATATTAAATAGTTCATATCCTCAAGTTGAATAGAACCTACAACATGCCACGCGTACAGTGGTATACTTGTGCCGCGTCACAACTGATCTCTACGTTGAAATATTGTCAAATATTGACGTAGTTTTAATTTTGTAGACAAAAAAAGAAACGACGCACAATCAATATTCCTGGTCCTCCTGGTCAAATGATTGAACTTGGCAAAAAATATGAAATATTAAATAATTGTCAAATAATTGTCACCGGAGGTTTTCAAAAAGTTTATTTTTTAAATTATTAAACAAAACTAGTTCAATAGACAATACTAACTAAAATAGATATTCCCTTGATAGCCTAATCTAAACATGATACATGATGTCCGGCCAGCGCGTAATAATTGTTACAAAATGTAAAATATAATATTTACACACATATTGCATTTTTTTGTTATTTTGTACAAAGCTAGCGACCTCTGCACGATTATACTATACAAATATTAAATTAATATTATTCTTTAAATCATTTTTAACTTTAAACTTTTATTTAACTTTATTTTATTTTGACTGAAGCTAATAAGATCGTTAAAAATGCTTAATTATTTTAATAAACACGATCTATAGGTACTTTGCTCCGTAGTCTCCTTTATCTTCAAGTAGATTTATTAATATGTATAATTTATTAAGATGTATATATGTAAAAAACATTTTTAATTGTCCACCATACTGAACAGTTTTTACTAAGTAACCATTTTATTGTAATCTAAACGTTAACAGAGCCAAAGTTGTTATGATATAAGTACATAATATTTGTACTAGAAATAAATTTGAACATAGTACACTTATAACTCTAATAAATCGAATTCATAATTATTTTATGGGACAGTGTGCGCTCTTTTACAATAGAATCCCAGCAAAGGTCGGAGAACTTTCTATTTCACAAATAAAAAAATTAACGATCTTATAAATGATGACACGCCTTGAGAATGAAGTGCTCGCTCCAGGCTATTTGTATCATTGTAATCAAATGTATCATTGTCACTTATAAATAATATAATGTAAACATTTAATTATAAAAAAAAAAACATATGTCCCGCCGAGTTCGAGTGGGGATCGAATTCACAGCCTTTTGCGTTTATAGTCACACGCTTTTCCCCTGCACCCACTATGTCTTGTAGAATAGAACAATTAATTCTATGCTTATCTATCTGTATTATACTTATCAACTATATTATACTAAGCAAAATCTACTGGTTTGGATGAACAATAATAAGTAAGATTCATTGTAACCTCCTGTACCAGCCATCAGAGTTATCTGGCTCTTAGAACGTGTCATGTGCCATCATAAATAACTCTTAGTTATTTCCATTGATTTCTTATCTTTAGTAATTTCCACATACGCAAAAATGTTTTCCTTAATTGTTTATTTCTTTATTGAACATTAGGTGTGCTAGTATGAAAAAAAAATAAAATAAACTCTAGAGGATCCATGCCTGCTGCTCAGGAAATAGGCTTAAGAGTAATAAAAAGAAGATATAAAAGGAAGGGGTTCTGGTAACAAGACAAAAGCGGCGTTGAGTTCCGCCACTGAATACGAAATATCTCTAAAATAAACGATACTATATTTAATATCTCTTAAATAACAATATCTTTAAAATAAACAAAATCATTTATAATATTAATATTTAATTTATCTATCTACATTAGAATAGGCACCAAACATCTCGTAGCTGGCTACAAAACCAAAATATTGTTCGATAGTGTCTATTTTCATCTTTAACAATAGTATTATGTGATAAGATAATATGTTTTGAACAAGGAGACTGTTCTAGTCTACGAGAAAAGGCAAGCGAAAATTAGGTTTAAAAAGCTTTTTAAGGACGCTTGTCACATTGAAGAGTGTCATAAATAGCCACTTTGTGAGAATCATAAGGATTAGACTTAAGAAACGTAAAATATTTCTCGTCATTATACGTACATTTATCACGTAGTTATCTTGTATAGTTATAATAGATTATATAGATGTTTGTAAATATTTAGTAATTAATTTATTGTCCGTAATATTTAATATGTACTTAGTATTTACTTTTTTTATCTTCACATGGCGAAGTAGCCAGAGGGAACTTGGGTATCTAGTGTTAAAATATTTTGTTCTGTTCTTCAATTATCGCTAAATTTGGCGTAACACAACGCCGCGCGTAGCCACCGTACCAGAGCGAAAGAATTAAAATATTAAATATTTCATTCCTTCCAAACCTCCGAACCCCTTAACCTATCCTATTTACAGTTACATCTTGCGTCCCTGGCTACATAGGTATAGGCATCTATACGTATGTACTTATATATTTACCAAAACATAATATTATCCTAATTATTTCAAATTAATCATAAATGAAATTGAACTTTCTGTACACAATATTATACTATAGTATATTATACTATACTATATTATACTATACTATATTATACTATACTATATTATACTATACTATATTATACTATACTATACTGGCAAACGGAGCTTTGTGAATGTGACATTTTGGTTGGCGGATATTCATACACACACAAAGGGGCAGAGTTTGTATATGTTCAGCTCATTGTAGCGATTGTGGTAAAATTTAACTTGCAGAAACTTTTAATTTCTACAGTATTTTAGTTTACGCGTTAATTCTCGACAAGGTCCTCCGTTGGATTGGAATTGATAACGGTCATCCCATTTCTATACTATACATTTTGTACTCCTTTGAATATATACTATATTAAAAATGAATTTTAATTATTATTTTATTTTCCTCCTTAATTATAGGATATTCTAATTGGAAAAGTTGTACCCTTAAAGCAGCACCCCAGACATTACGTTTAAAAAAATATGTTATTTTATTAGGCAAACACTTTTAACCGGATTAATCGCGTATATTGAATGGTAAACAATTTTGGGAAACCCGACGTTTAACACTTTACAATAGTCCGTGGTCACGGGTAGACGGCTTTACTTATTTATTAATTTACTAATAACATATTACCTACTTATCTCTAAATACATACATTACAATTATGATCGTTTTCCGTATTTCCTCATCTCTAAGCAAAAACTATTAAATAAAAGATTGTAGGGCCGTTTAAAACTAATTGCTTGCTCACACGCTATCCACAAATTAGCTGGCGACCGTGTGTTCAAGGCGTAAGTAACCTTAATTTATTGTTATTATAATCGATATTGCCTCTATCGCTAATGACTCATGTATGAGTGGTGACATAGACTATTGTTATATGTTTTATATTCATCCTGTATTCCGTACATAGCAGGGAGTCGAGGGAACCTGGGAACCCAGTGCTCAGACACTACGTTCTCCTTAAGACACTTCCGCTCTCCGCCGAATTCTGAAGACGTTGCCCAATTAACCCAAATACCGCGTTTTGCTCTATTACCAGACGAGCTTAATGAAAATATTAAATATTAACTTTCCTCGAGTGGGAATCGAACCGACTAAGTGCATTTATTAGTTTATCACTTCTAGATATAGAGAAAAGAATAATAAAAGAGAACAATACTTAATATTTGACTTTCTGTACTTTTAAAAAAGTACAAACGATTCCTAATATAATTTTAATTTTACTATGCATAGCATAAAAATGAAAAGCGAATCTGCTGATTTCTAAGGACATTTAATAATTTTGTATAATATGAATATTCTTTCATGAAACAAAATCAGTGAAAGGAGTTTAAATATACATTTTCAAACTAAAGTAAAAAGAAAATTAAAGAAAACTTTATAATTGCGTTCTTTTATTCATCTTCCCAGCATCGATAGCCATAACGAGACTGAAAAGGCATCATTACATTGCAAAAAGCTTTTTAATTGATCTCTTGTTGTGTAAAAAAAGGCAAAAACAGGCAAAAGGGTAAGATAAATTACTAAGAAATTTCCATTTAATATTTATAAGTGAGTTAGCCTTTACCCACAGCTTTGTTTATATTGATGTCTTTATTTCTAAAATTTAATAAAATATATTTAAATGTGTAATATTGACATTTAAAAAGAAACAAAATAATATATATTTTAAAGGACTTAAAACATATTTTATATTTAAATATAAGCGTAGAGCGATCTTCATGGAAACCCTTGGGTGAGATATAGTTAAGCTGTATAAAAGGCTGAAATGATCATGGTAGCACTCTTTTCATATATGATAAATATCTTTTTAAATATTCTTTTAATATAAATCGAAATAATCCTTAATAATGTGTGTAAGAAATTTCATTTGAAGCCTGTCGTGACGCAGGGGCACAAGCGTGTGACTGTAAACGCGACAGCCTGTGGGTTCGATCCCCACAAGAGTAAATCAAATGTTTAATGTTGTCAAATTAAAAATTTAATGTTTTCATTTCTTCTATCTGGTAACAAGGCAATACAGGTTGAAAAGTTTACGCTCGAAGGCATAACAAACAAACTTATTTTTCCATTTATGACATAAGAGAGATAAGGATATTACTTTTCTTATTAAAATATCCTTGCTTAAGAAATGAAAATTTGTGTTTATAATTCAATTTTTCATAAGAAATATAAGAAAAAGATTTTTCTGTAACATAAGCCTGTAATTAAAAAGAAATATTTACTGGATCGAGAGCGTCCCCGAGGGCAGGCGGCAATGGAAACGTGAAAGATATCCTTTGTGGAAAATCGTACAAATGCTGTTTTTATTATAATATTTTGAATTGTAAAGTGATTTATACAAATTTTGCGTTTTAAGCTTGTTAATAATATTAACACCTAATAGCATTATGTCCTGTACTGCCTAACATTATTATCTCGTACAATTTAACTAAGTTATGTAATACTCGTTTAACTATTTAATATAATTTTATATTTAATTTTAGCAATTTAATTTTTTTTTTTCACGTTTTTTTTCGTAGACATAAGATTTCGGGGCATGTTCAGCTTCGTAACTCAAAGTCACAAGTTGTCCTTCTAGAATATGGTTGAAAATAATTTACTGCCAGCGATTGCCTCTTGTTATATATTAATTTATAATCAGTGCTTAAATTTTGTAAATTTTCTTTATCTTTATTATCTACCAGATTTCATAATTTGGCACGAATTAAGAACTTAACGTAATAAAGAAAACAGTCCAAAAGCAAAACAATTGTAGACATTTTGTAGAAAGAAAATTGTTAATAATTATCAACATATACTTGTATTATAAGTGCATACGGCTGTACCCAAACTTACCAACTCTATTCGCTATGTAATCAAAACCTATACGATAGTAGCCTTATTACGAATTTTGTAGCATGAAAGTAACGAAACTTGGCAAGAAATGACAAACAAGAAGTGTAGTTTATTTCCTATAAAATTATTATAAGTTCTACTTAATGCTAAACTATAATCCTGAAATTAGTACTGAATCTTCAAAAGACCATTTCAACTTGAACTTAACCAGTTTTGTTTTACTTACTGATCTTTGTATCTTATATCCTCACTTCCAGTGGTCCGAGTGAACCCCAAGGTGTCCATAGGGGGTAACCAACAAAAAAATGGGGTCTCTAAAAAAAGTTTCACAATTTGTAAGTGTAACAAATTATAAATAAAAAACGGTAGATGTTAACTTTTTTCAGCTCAGTTACAGTTTCTAGTCAAATTCTGCATTTATGATTTAGAATGTTGGATCAAATATTTACAGTTTTGTTGAGTTTTGAAATTATTCTATAATTACAGCTGCATGGGGTCTTCCGGAACCAGTTCAATTTTGAAAGTGATTTATAACAAAAAAATCTGGCTTATACAGGGTGGGCCCCGGAGTTTTGCGAATTTGAAAAATTCATAAAAAAAAACAAAAGTAATATTAAAACCAATTTATTTTTAAATTAAAGTTAACATTTGGGAAAATCATTTCTTAAAAATAACATCATCCAGATGCGCACCATCCCGCTGCAAACATTCTTCGAATCTCGACCTCAAATTGACAAAAACTCGTTCGCACATGGCACGCGGAATAGCGGCCATTTCTTCGCGGATATTGGCCTTCAACTTTGCAATTGTGGTCGGATTATTACTGTAGACTCTACTTTTCATGTAGCCCCACAAGAAAAAATCGGGTGGAGTTAAATCCGGACTCCTCGGTGGCCATGGAATGTCACCTCGGCGCGAAATGAGTTTTCCAGCAAACATCTCCTTTGCGGCTGCCAAACTCTCGTTAGAGGTATGGCAAGTGGCGCCATCTTTTTGAAACCATGTCGAACTATTGTACCCTCGAAATTCTGACAGCTGTGGGTAAAAGAAATCGCGCAACATGGCTGTGTATCGCTCAGTATTAACTGTCACAGAATTCCCTCGCTGGTCTTCAAAGAAAAAGGGTCCGATGATTCCGTGTGCTGAAATAGCCGCCCAAACTGTCACTTTTGGCGAATGCAAAGGCTTTTGGTGTTTGAATTGTGGATTTTCTGAGGCCCAATAACGACTATTTTGTTTATTTACGTGCCCATTTAAGTGAAAATGGGCTTCGTCTGAAAAAAGAATATTGTTGAAGCTCCGAAACCGCTCAAACATTGTTTCGACGAAATCACGTCGTAAATTGTGATCATTTGGCTTCAAATCTTGCACTAGTTGAAGTTTATACGGGTGCAATTTTAAATCTTCCTTCAAAATACGACGCAAAGTCGTTCTTGATACAGATAGCTCTGCTGATCGCTTGCGAGTTGATTGCCCAGGATTGCGTAGTACGGAAGCTCCGACTTTGTTTATGTTTTTATCTGACCTTTTCGTCCTTTCGGGCCCCTTAGGTTTCTGATTAAGGGTCGAACCGGTAGCCTCGAACTTTCTGACCCACGCCCTAATCAAACTTTCACTCGGACACTGTTTTAAATCATGCAATCCATAGTGGGAGCGAAATGAACGTCGAACAATAACGCACGAATCAGCATTTTTGTAATAATTTTTTACACAGAACGCACGCTGTTCACCCGTGAAGTGCTCCATTGCGACTAAATTTCCAAGGCCCGAGTTACAGATCCCCACCTCCCGCGCTCCGCCCCCCTCCCTCGTTCCAACGCTATGGCGATTTCAAATTCGCAAAACTCCGAGGCCCACCTGTATAATTCTTCGTTATTATTTCACCATTTTCATATTTAATGTTTATTTACAATTATACAAAATTAATTAACGAGCATTTTTTTTCACTACCAAATTTTATGTCAGAAAAAAAAAAATTCCGTGTGTGCGCGTGCCGCGTGTTTCTATTCAAAATTGTTACAAATCAACTTTTCTTTACTTACTTACTTAGCTTCACGCTATATCCCTAGCAGGGTAGGCAGAGAGAACGGAACGCCAAACTCTACGGTCTCGGCATACCTCTATCGCCTCGTCCACTGTCATCAACCTCTTATATGCCCTTAGGGGGGTCCTCATGCTTTTTACGTGACCTTCCTCCAGTATCGTCGATAATGTGTTTTCGAAGGTCAACCGAGGTCTCCTCCTCCCTCTCTTATCACTCACTTTTCCTTCATAAATCTTTCTTACCATTCTTTCTTCACTCATTCGCTCGACGTGCCCAAACCACCTGAGCACGTTCTTCTTTATTCTCACTGTGCGCCGTACTCCACGCTAGTACCTACCATTCTTTGTATCTCTTCATTGGGTATGCGATCAGCTAAACTGACTCCGCATATCCGACGAAGAGATGGTATCTCTACAGTATTCATCTATCTTACATTATTCTTCTGTAATACTCACGTTTCGCTGCCGTATAACACTGCTTTGTGTACGGCCAAACGCGCAGCTATGCTCACGTTTCGCCGTCTCAATGCAGCTAAAGCCCCGTTAACTCTGTTGCTTCAGCAATACGCCTTTCCACATGCATTTCGTATCTTCCGTCTCTGCTAAACATACTTCCCAGATATACTACCTCATTCACTTGTTCTAATATCTTATCATTTACACTGACCTTGCATTCAACTTTTCTTTACGAATTAAAATTACGGCTTTTCACCAACTTATAACTGATTTCGTTCAATTATGCAGAAAGCGGATTGTGTCTTTCAAAAAGATCATCATTCAAAATCTTTGTCGTGTTATATATTTTAATACTGAATGAAAAATGAAGATTTCCAAATTTATTTATTTTTTTATTTTCTTCATGCTGTAACCCACACATGGCAGGGTAGGCAGAGGGAACTTGGGAACCTAATGTTAAGACACTCCGTTCCACTTCCATTCCCCACTTTCTGCCGAATTTGAAGCATTGTGTGTAGAGTGGTGGTCCCACCACTCTACACACAACGCCCCGTTTTTTTACCTTGTACCAGAGCGAAGACACTATTAAATATTACATTTCCTCGAATGTGGGTCGAACCCACAACCTGTCGGTTACGGTCACACGTTTGTGCCATTGCGCCACGACAGACCTCATTGTATAAATATTAGAATATTTATACAATGAGGCCTGTCGTAGTTTAGTAGAATTTATCAGAATGCACGGAACATTTATTTTTACATGGAGGATAAAACAGCTTTTTATATCTTCACCGTTATACTATGTGTATTAAGAACAGGAGCATGAACATTTTCTAAATGTTATATTTATATTTATGTTAAAATAAATAGGATTTAAATACACAACTATCACGCTTAGGTCTTAGGACATTCACAATATTTTTTTTAACTGTACGCTACGTATACCGCGCGTGACAGAGTAGGGAAAGGGAACTTGGGAACCTTGTGTTGGTTGGGACACTCCATCCCGTTCTCCACTTTCTGCTGAATTTGAGTCATTGCGTGTTGAGTGGCGGAACTAAACGCCGCGTATGCAGTATAACCAGAGCGAAGGAATGAAAGCTTTTAATATTGAATTTGAAAATATGAATTATGTAATTTCTTAGAGTGGGTATCAAATCCACACCCTGTCGCTTTCACACGTAGTCACACGCTTTTGCCCCTGCGCCACGTTAGGCTTTACAGGCCCACAATATACTTAGTGATAACAGTGTAATTTTTTTTATCTTCATGTAGCGTAGTAAGCGTAGTGGGTAAGCAGACGGAATCTTAAAACATAGTGTCTAGGCACTCCGTTACTACCGTTCCCTCCTATCCGGCGAACTCAAGAAGCAATGCATGTTGAGTGGCGGAGTTCAACGCCGCACTGTGCCTCTTTTCTGAGCGAGCAAATTAGAATATTAAATAGTTCATCTCCTCGAGTGCTAATCGAGCCCACAATTGATTAACTCAATGTAAACTAACAAGAGTTAATTAAATGAATACTATCAATATTATAATTCGGTCTGTCTCAACTTCTCCCTTACATTTGTGTAAACATCTAAAACTATTTAACGCGAGATCAGATCAAAGACGAGATCAATCATGTGTAAACGTTTACACAGAAACGTACAAGCGAGATGTAGGCGTCCCTTACGGGGGTAGCCGTGTGTGAGAATCAGTTGAAATTTAATTTTGACGGCTCGAGCTTTCGAGGCTTCTCAGGCAATCAATCAATTGTATTTGAATATATGATTGTATAAAATGTAATGATATTCAGTGGATAAGTCGTATTTTTTTTTTAATTTAATTCAAATTCAAATATTTAAAATATTTTAACTAACTATAAATGAGGCCTGTCGTGGTGAAGAGACACAATTGTGTGATTGTAAAACAGGTTATCTAATGTAGGCTTCGATCCCTACTCGACCAAATGATTTTTTTAGTATTTTAAATTATATAATTACTGTTTTTATTTCTTCACTCTGGTAACAAGGCAAAAAGCGGATGAATTAGAGCAGGGAACGGATTGGAATGTCTCAACAATAGGTTCCTAAGTTCCCTCTGTCTACTCTGCCCAGTGCAGGATACAGCGTGAAACTAAAAAAAAAGGTGTAGTTAGGTAGGTAGGATGTTCATTATTCGTAAGACAGCATTAGCAGCAAAAGTGTAAATATAATTGTTTTAATAAAACTTTATTACTATCAAATTATTATTTTGAAGCTATCAAATATATAATATATTTTTTTTTATAGAAATATGTTGAATTGGATAGGCACAGGTTATGATGATAGGATGCTAGTGTTGAAACACACCGTACTGTTCTCAACTCTCCGCTGAATTTGTAACATAGCGCCGAAATCCGCCAAAACTCAACGCTGCAAAAAACTAAAATGCCTTAAATAATCATGTTCTATGGTAAATTCTTAACTATAAAATTAAAAGGCATATCGTGACGTAGGGACTCAGTTTCAGCTTGTCGTGACGCGACTGTATATAACACAGGTTGTGGGTTATATTAACACTCATGGATTTTTTTGAAAGTTCATTTTCTTTCAGCCTCACAACGCAGGGTGAACAGAGGGACTGGGAACCTATTTTATTTATAAATATTTAAATAATCAAATATTTCTATTCTACTTCAACTCTATGTCTGTTTCACTTTATATTGGCGTATAGTTCTTTATTGCTTCGATCTAAGGTCAAAGAGGCAATTAAAAAAAAAAATCCTTATAAACAATAAGAACCTTTATTACTTTGTTAAATAATTATTTTTACAATTGAATAAATATACTATTTAATTAAGCTGGTGCTGGTGAAATAACACGTAATATTTTTTCGCGTAGTACGCAACGTGTAGTAGGCGATTTTCAGTTCCATTTTGTTGCTCCAGTAACAAGACAAATCGCATCGTTGAGTTACGCCAATTAACCCGCAATGTCTTGATATAACAAAAGATACAGCGTGAAATTGTATGAAATATTTTGCTATGTTAATAAATTTTAATTTTAATATATTACATTATTAATATATTACTTAAATTTTAATATATTACATTCATCAAATGAAACAAAATTTTTATTGACAACTGATTTATTAATAATAAATATAATTAAAGATTAGGAAAACGCCTTATGATTTATTATAGCTAAATTTATATACAACTTTTTGCCGACTATATCAAATTGTTAATATTATAACATGTATGAATGACTGTTACTTTTACTAAGCTATAATGAATCATATTATTAATATGTGTACATGAGAATATTTAATATATATAGAGAGATTTTCCTAAGGAAGCTTGAATTTATCTTTGAACTAATCTATTTATTTCAAAATTTTTTTTTTATTTTGACACCCATGACTTTAAATATTAAAATAATATAATAATAGAATGTTTTACATATTTAAGAATATACAATAATAACAAACCGTATCTTAAAAAAATATAACAAATATTAATTGCCCAATACGATATCTATAATTCACTTACGATATCTATATTCATAAATACTAACCATCACTGTAAAAGCTCTACAAGAGTATATAAGGAAATGAACAAAGACTGACTTACTTCTTTTTGACAATTATATTGACATGATATCGCCGGTATTCATCGTACCGGAAGAATCTGGGTCTCCACTTACGTAGAAAGTGCTTTATTCAATAACCAATAAACGGAAGTCGGAGACGTCGATAAAATGTATTATTACTTACTTTTTATAGTTACTTAGGTACATAAGGATGTCATTTATTAGTTTGAAAAGGTTATTTTTTACTTGTTATGCCACGTACCTCAAAAGGAAAAAACGGTACACTTACTTTGTTGTTGGTCTGTCCGTTGGTCAGGCATTTTATTCTCAGGATCGCGTGAAGATATTGAGCTGAAATTAATATTAAATACTTAGATCTTCATTCTCTTACAGTATAGATAAGATCCAGATAAAAAGTCAACGTAATCTAAAGATAAAAACATTCAAGTATCTCTTTTGCTATACTATATTTTGTATGTATTCCTGTATATAAAACATATAGGATACTTCTGACCTGAAATGGAAAATAGTTCTTATTTTACTATAAATCTCTCAGGTCCACGCTATATCCCGCAGGCAGGGCAGGCAGAGGGAACCCGGGAACCTAGTGTTAAGACACTCCGTTCCACTTCCGTTCCCCACTTTCCGCCGAATTTGAGGCATTGGGTGTTGAGTGGCGGAACTCAACGCCGCGCTTAGCCTTATTACCAGAGCGAAGAAATGAAACATTAAAAAATTAAATTGAAAATATTAAATATTTCATTTCCTTGACTGGGGATCGAACCCAGAACCTGTCGGTTACAGTGGCACGCTACGACAGGTCTCTTTTACTATAAATACGTATATTACTATATAGCATATTACTATAAATACGTATATTAATTCTTTTTATAGTTCATTTCATGTAAAATGAGGACAATTTTTTTTATTTCACAAAAAATACCAATCAAATTAGATATTCTAAACATGTTAAGTAACGTTACTACGACTACGTTCATGTTTTTTCTAATGAAAAAAGGTCTAATGAGTGACATCAGTAAGGATACGATGGGAATAGATAACAGGTGCCCATCAATGAGTCCTACAACTAATGACTGTTGCTCATTTACTAAGCGAAAATAAACTCTTCAATGAAATATAATGTACTGGAATTTACATGTATTAATAAACACTACAGGCTTTTTTAACTATGAGAGTTGAATATGTCTAATAAAACTTCTAAGTTATTTTTTTATGTCAAAATTGAAAATAAAAATTTTATACGTACTTTTTAATGCTTTGCATATTTATTTCAAACTTATCATCTTTTTTATCTTAAAGGCTATTGTGGCGTAGTGGAACTGCGTTTTAAATATGAATGTCAACGCGATGGTTTTGTGTTCGATTACCACTTGTGGGTATGAATTAGTTTTATTTCCCTGCTCTGGTAAGTAAGGTGTTGAGTGACTTTTGCTACTCAACATGAAGCGTCTTAAATTAGATAAATAATATTTATTTAGATAATTTAAGCCTATGTTACGTAGTTTGGAACATACATAAATATATTCTGCACAGTATATTTTAACAACATTTCTCTGTACCAAGTGAGTATAATCTTGTCAGTCTAGTAGTGGAAGCTTGATTAGCTTCTAATGAAGCGAACATAAATTCAATAGAATCTCTATATAATTAAATTGCTTAGAACAATTCAACTTTCAGTCTGAACGTCGGGAAAGTTGTACGAAATTATTCGACTATTAATTAATTGAAAAACTAAGTCCTTGCAATCAAAGAACTAAGACAGTAGTAAAGAATATGAGCAAGTTTTCTTGTTAAAATTTGATGTGAAATGAAAATTACGAGATCTAATGTTTTATGATAAAAGAACCATAGGTATATAATTTAAATCTGTAACTATAACAGTACGCTGCATGTAAATAGGATTAGAAAGAAATTTTAAAGGCCTTATAAGAATAAGTAATTCTAATAGCATCATGCTGCATACCGCAAATGTCAGGGTAGACAGAGGAAAGTGGGGAACCTACTGCTAAGACACTTAGTTCCGTTTCATAGAAAGAAAATATCTCAAAAAAGTTTAGTTCAACGATAACCTGTTGCGTTTAGTCACAGCTTGTGCCCGTGCGCAACGACAACGGCTCTAAATAAAAAAAATGATTATATTACATGATAGATACCCTAGAAAAGGGAAGAGGTGTTTTCATAACTTTTGGAATATAAAAAATCAAAATATTAGATTATTTATTAAAATATTTATTACGTTCAGAACTATAACTGTTAAAATTATGATTATTTAATCATATCAAAAGTCAAAAACGAAATTCGGTATAAAGCGCGAACCCTTATGAATACCACTACTAATTAAATATTGGAAGTTTTAGTATGTGCAAATTGTCTGGAACAACCAGTCAAGTGTTTCTGAGCGTTCATTTAACTTTAGGTCTACAGAGGGGCTGATTACTACGAGGTGTATGAGTTTCTAAATTATTCATAAAAATAGTATAAATTAATTAATTACTTACTTACTTAGCTTCACGCTATATCCCTAGCGGGGTAGGCAGAGAGAACGGAGCGCCAAACGCTACGGTATTAATACGGTATTAATAAATTAATTAATTAATAAAATGCATATTTTCGCTCTGGTAACAAGGCAAGGTCCGGCGTTGAGTTGTAGCACTCAACACACAATGCGTCAAATTTAGCGAAAATGGAGATCGGATGGAGTGTCTTTACATTAGGTTCCCGGATTTCCAAGTACCCTCTGCCTACCCTGCCATGTGTGGGATACAGAGTGAACCTGAAAAATCAATAAATAACCAAACCTCACAGCCTAAAAAATAATATATTATTAACTATAATTTCAGCTATTTTTTTTTTATATATTAAATAAATATTCATAAGGGTCAAGATTCTTTCGCGGATCCTCTAGAAATATATAATTCAGATATATTTGCTCCTCTCCAATACATACATAAATATATCTTGTATAAATAAACTGTAAGTAAGGTTGTATGTAACGGCACTATGTAGACGTCTGCATGTCAACCTTAATATTCAAACTTAAATAACTAGAGCTGAACTCGAGGTCCCTCAGAAAATTAATTTAACTCGAATACCTGACTTTATTTTTCACGATATGCCACTTTCTACTTTAAAATTATGGCGTCCGAAAATTATAAGATATTTGAGCATAAGCTTATTTCACTTGTCACAACCTTACTTATAAATGAAACTAAAGTGTGTCTGTGAATTCAATAGTGTATATATCTGTGAATTCAAGAGTTTCAAGAGTGTATTTAGTATAAGATATTAAAACACGAACATATGTTTTATTTTTTGTCTCTTTTTCTTATGTTTGTCCGGGCTGCTGAGTATTCGGAACTGCTGAACTAATATTTATAGAACTTTCATTGAAATATAGAGGAACTTGTGAAGCAACAAATCGGCTACTTTTTAGGGATTAAATTACTTTTTATTTGGTATATAATAATGAGAATAATAAAATTAAAATAACCAAACAATTTTTTCTACATACTTTTCTCTTAGCTGCATCTCGCATATAGTCAGGACACTTCCGTTTCCCATTTTCCACCGATTTTTCTTGAGGCATTGCAAGATGAGTGGATGAATTCAACGCCGCGCTTTGCCTTGTTACCAGGTATTTTACTCCCTCGTAAAGTTTTACAGTGGATCGCATATTAGACAAAAAAAAAGAGAAACTAGTGATTAAACTTACTTTTTGTTCGTTTTCAAAGTAAAAGTCTTTTTAAATATATTAAATGTTGAACAACTAGTAAAAAGCTTAGGTACGTCTGTCTAAACAGCGGCAAAAAAATATATAAACATTATGTTGGCCAAAGATTGAACCCACATTTATAATTTAGTACAGTTATCCACTTTGCCGTGACTACGACATGTAATGTATTACAGAAACGTATAACAAAAGAATGGAAATTGAGTTTTGCAAATGGAATTATTCGTGTTAAGCAAAATGTCACTTGTGAAAATCCTTTTAATAAATTAGATTTAACTCTGATGTTTTCATTTGTATGTGATAAAACAAAGTGTATAATATATAAAATATGTGGCTGTAAACGCGGCAGGTTGTGAATTCCATCCCTACTCCATAAAATGAAATATTATATATTTTCAATTTATATATTTATTGTTTTAATTTCTTTGTTTTAGTAACAAGGCAGAGCGCGGCGTTGATTCCCGCATCTCAACACGCAATGCCTCAAAGGCGTAAAGTGGGAAACTGAACGGAATGTCTTACCACTAGGTTCCCAAAATCCCTCTGCCTAGCCTGCCATGTGCGGGATACAGCGTGAAACTGAGTAAGATAAAATCTATAGATATTTTTATGTTATAACAAATATATTAAGAATGTTAAAAATGTATGACTTACAATTGAGTCCTTGGGACCTTTTCCTTAGGCCAAGTGAGGGTAATACCCGTGAGAAAGTAAACAGGTTGTTCGATTTTACTTGTACTATTTTTTCCTTCTCGTATTTCCTGTACAATTTATATGTCACTATTTTGACTTTCGGCTTATATCTTGAGTTACAATATACGATGGCCTGCATAAACTATGCAGGCCATCGTATATTGTAACTGACTTCATGGTTGACTGACTTCATTGTATGACTTCATGGTTTGCATTGACGATAGACCCTTGAAGAATGCCTTGTAAAAAAAAAACTGCTATTTTTTTGTAGACAGAGAACTACTGCCAAAATACTTCTTTCTCAATCTTACATCCAAATTCAAGACAATATATGTTGAGAGACGAAACTCACAGCCGCGCGTTGACATCCCGCAGCGCTATAAAGATATAATTATGCTTTTATAAGTAAACAAAAGACACTGGAAAATCTGCTTTATTTCCTTTGAGAGAGCTTATGTTAAGTTCGAAGAGCTTCAAATTTCCGTATTTGGAAGCCAAATAGATTAATTTCTCGCGTCGGTGTAAATATACTGTGACCCAGTTCAAGGGTTACGCGCTGCCCCTGACTTCCCTTTGTCAGCTCCGCGGGGGTCGCATTGTTATAATGTCAGATTATAAAACTCTTTGTTCTTTATCCTGGGGGTTATATCATTAATAATTACTGGACAATGCTTGTATAAAATGGCTAGAGTAAAATAAAATATTGGTAAAACAAATTATCGTTAAACATATTATTGTAAGTAGCTTTCTATCTTGTTAACAGCTTTAGGGACGATTGTAATTTTTTTAAGGCCCGTCGTGGGGCAGCGGCACAAGCGCGTGACTGTTAACGACGGGTTGTGGGTTCGACCCCAACTCGAGGAAATGAAATATTTAATATTTTCAATTTAAATATTTAATGTATTCATTTAATTTTTTTCGTGTGTTTATCTGTGAGTTTGAGCACGATTATCTTAGCAACCACTTACCTAAACGATTCAAATGCAATTATAAAGTCAATTTGATTAGCAAATAAATAATTACTTACTTCCGGCGGGCGCAGTCGCGAGCGGCTAGCTAGTTCTAATAAATTCTATAATACTTTTATCAAGTTCCATAAATGTTAATTCTCAATAGTATTTTAATCTAAAAGCCTACAGAAAAAAGTGTATTGTCGATTACTATTTATGTATGCGGCTAAGTATAGAAAAAAAATTTATTGTTATTACTTACAAGGTGCCTAAGTATAAGTTTGATTGGAACCCGGATCAACTGTGTAAACAGATATGTAATATGTACCTATGTATGTAATATGATGCCGACCTTGAGTGCCAGGGCATTCCTACATGGAACTTAGAAAGTATTAAGAAATATTTTATATATTCGTATTTTATTATTATTACTTCGCTACAAGAACATATGAAAATATTAAATTTATTATGTAAGTTTTGCCAATTCGAAAGTGATATACGATGATTGTGGATTCGATCTTTACGAGGTAGATGTTTTTACCTAAATATTTAAAGCTTGTCTTTATATTAAAACTATTTTTAATTCGGCGTCGGATCTGTCACTGGACACATTCAAGTTTTCTTAAATAGGTCTCCCCTGTAGATGTATTTTAGTACGTTTCTGCTGACAATTAATTATACAAGATAAAATGCCAATTTATTCACAATAAATCGTTGCTTAGTACTTAGTATTTAGTTTCTAGCCACCGGCCAAAGATATACACAAATATTGATTGGTAATTACAGCTTTTAATAAAAGAACGAGAAGGAAATTCTTAAGGTTTTGTTTATTAATTTATAAATAAAACAATTTCAAAAAGTGATGATCTGTTTTTGAACAACGTAAATGGAAAAGACTATGTATTTTATAGACTTATTGGATTAGCGTAAGTCAATTCATACGAGTAAATATAAAGTAAAAATAATATTATTAACTTTAAAAGTTCCCTTTTATCTCTTGTCGTCTTCTTTCTCAAAAATCATTACTTATATTTTTTTTTGTCTATCTGTCGATTTCTCGGTTTTTATGTAATGATTCTTTTTTTAAATAAAATAATATATTAAGCTCATTACTATTAGATCAGGATCTGAAGATGGATACAATACAAATTTATATTATAAAATTTTATAAAGTTGTATTGTAACACTTACAAGAGCCTATAGGCTTGCAGTTTGTGTTACATACAATTTCTTATAATAATCATATAGTTGCTTTTTGTAACCATTACCTAAGGAGATTATTGAGCTGATGATAATGAAGGACTCAACTTCTCAACTATTAAGAGTTAGAGGGCAATCTCTTAAATACCATAAAGACTTACCGAAGATTAGTTGTAGTATGTTTACATGATTGTACTAACCATGGAAAGCCTTTTACCATCTTAGCGATGTTTTATGTAGCATGTAAGACCTATAAGCATTTTAAGACCTACAAGCACTTTGATAAGTTTAGGTAGTGACTTCGTGGGTAGGTCAAATTAATTGGGAATTTGTTTCTTTTATCTTTCTCCTAGTGGTATACGAATCGACAGGCCACGACAGGCCTCTAATACGGCCGGTATAAGAGGCCTGTCGTGGTGCAGCGGCTCAAGCCTATGACTGTAAACGACAGGTTATAGGTTGATCCCCACTCAAGAAAATGAATATTTAATACTTTTTAATTAAATATTAAATGTTTTCTTGTTAACAGAGCGAAGAAGGTAATTGCAGCGTCGAGTTCCGCCACTCAACACGCAATGCCTCAAATTCGGTGGAAAGTGGGGAGTGGAAGTGAAACGGAGTGTTAACACTAGGTTCCCAAGTTCCCTTTGCCGTGTGCGGGATACAGCGTGAAGCTGAGTGAGTGAGTGGTATACGAACCCATAATTATTATGAGACCTGTACAATTGTACACTCAACCATCACGTAAATGTGTCACGATGGCGTCACATGCACATTATACAATTACCATTCAAACACAGATAATATTTTTAATCAATGCAAACCACTATCTAAAATCTAAGTAGTGCAGTCGAAAGGTGAAACCGTCCATAAACACAATTAGACCAATTAATTGTTACCTAAAGCATAACTGCAAATGTAAAAAATTATATGTATTATTAGAGAAGTTATGTAATTAAAATGAATGACAGACGAACGAATGTACAAACATTTTTACTTGTCTCGCGGCTATACTTAACTAAGAAAGGAGTGATTAAATATTTTGTTGTGTATGTAAATTAATCAACATATAGAGAACAAAAAAAATAATGATAATAAAGAATAGTACATCGTTATTTATTTCGAAAGTTACATTAAAAAAAAAAATATTTAACTTTTAATATTCTTGATTTCAGACCCGTAGGACGTACGAAAATGTCTAAAATTTGTTGGTAATATTAAATCATAAAATATATATTCTTTATTTAAAAATAAAATAGAAATAGCGCTTTTACTAAAAACTAACCCATAGAAAATAGTACAGCTACACGAGTGATATGGAATGTATTAAGAGTTGTAAATGACATGAGCCTAAACTCCAGTGAATTACTACTAACCTTAATAGTTCCACTATTTAATACGCCTAGCTCCATTACCGGACAAATTAGATGTCGATGATACTATAGTTATTGTCCTAAACTACATATATATATATATATATATATATATATATATATATATATAGCCAAATTTTTACCTTACCGTACCTTGTCACCAGAGCTCGCCTTGTTGCTCGAGTGGCGATCGAACCCATAACCTATCGTTTACAGTCACACACTTGTGCCCCTGCCCCCGCTAGACCTCGACCTTTATATATTCATTTAATAACATTATTAATAATATGTATTATGTATTAATACCATCACATATTATGTAACACTTCCCCAGCATTTGCACCGGTCATACAACTGTTCAATAAATCTCTGATAAGTACTCGTACGATTACAATTAAACTACAAACAACTTGCATACTTAATCTTGTTCGACTAAATTAAAAAGTTAACGACATTGGCCGCATTCTTGTGAACTAAAATCGATCATACGTCGAATTCGCCGATCTGTCAAACTTCCTGCACCCTACGCCCTTGAAAGCCAGTTATTGTACGAGGTTCCGTTTCGCGTCATTATAGATACAGTATAAAAGCAAACTGAAACGTAATGAGATCAATCAGTAGCTTTCGAGCAGTCTAACAGAAGTGCACGATGAGATTTCTGGTGGGTTTTATTGCGTACTTTTAAAAGCCAAGTATCATTGTTATAAGTCCCATTAGTTACCGATGTTTTTCATTTGTTTTATGGATTATGATATCAATGGCTAGCCATTTTTTACAATTTTAGTTTCTATTCTGTGCAAAATTTTGTTGAGTTGTTTTTTTAATCAATATTCTTAATTATCTATTTATAATGAATCAAATTACAAAGGAAACGTTGTCGGTACATGTATTTCAACTGTATCTTCCATTGGTCAAATTTTATAACATTAAATTTTATTTTTTAGATTGTAGCCGCCGCCGTCTTCGCCTGCGCCGCAGCCGCACCTTCCGGTGCTCTGCTGGCCGCATCCTACTCTGGTGGGCTTTTAGCTCACGGAGCTCCCTTGGGATACGCCGTTGCCCCCGTGGCATTGCCCGTCAACTCCGGCGACATCCAGGGAGCCGCCATCGACGCCCACGTGCAGGTGTCCGACCACGTCCGCGCCGTCAACGACCAGGCCGCAGAAATCCAAGGCCGTGCCATCAACGCCGCTGAGGACCATGCCTGGTCCGCAGTCAACGCCGCCCAAGTGGCCGCTGCCCAAATCGACGGTGCCTCCGCTAACGTCTCGCCTGTCGCTGCCCGCCAGCTCGCCGGTCACGGTGTAGTTGCCCCAGTGGTCGCCGCCCCCGCCATCGCTGCCTACTCTGCGCCAGTAGTGGCCCCCGCTGTCGCTGCCTACTCTGCCCCCTTGGTCGCCCCCGCCATTTCTGCCTACTCTGCCCCCGTGATCGCTGGCATCGCCGGATCCCACTCCGTGTCCGTTCAGAGCCTGTCCCAGAGCCACCCCGCCCCCATCGTCCACGCTCCAGTCGCATACGCCGCCCACGGCCTCGCTCACGCGTGGTAAATTATTTATTAGACCAAATTTAAATTAAATAGAAAATGAAGACGTGCGAATAAAAACATTAAGTTGTTACATATTATGTATCATTTCACATTCCATATTATTTATTTTGTGTTTTCTAATGAATTTTGAGAAATTCTCCGTTTGTATTTTCTTACATCTCCAAAAGCACTTGAATGCCGAATTTTAACTACGCGTTCTGTGCCATGAACCTAATGAACATAACTTTATTTTTGTGGACTTTATGATCAAAAAGTTGTCCATTGTAAGAGCTACATTTCAAATAGCATTTTGAAATTCTAATTTAGTTCCTCCAATCACTACATAAGGAAGGGATGACAAATAGATTTGGGACAATTGCTGACAACTACCAAGGCTACCGTGATTTATCTGGATTTACCTGCAATCCATAAACAAATTCCCCTTGTTCATAGATAGTCAGTTTTGTAGGTTGTCGGCGTACAGGTGAAAGAGTAAAGCAAGACACTTGCTGATGGAGTTAGAAAAATGGGAAAAGATAAATGGGAAAGAGACAAAAAAAAAAAGAAACAAACAGAATAACAAAGAGGTTTTTACACGAAGGCATTAAACTCCACTTTAAAGTTTGAAACGGAATTTAAAGTTTGAAACGAACACTCGATATCGACACCAGAGTAAACATTAATAAATATTAAGACAAAAAATATATCGTAAAAGATAAAGACATTAGAAAAATCTGAATTGAAACTTACCTCTCTATGTGCTTGCTATCTATACTTACCTGGTTATCAATATCTGTCTAATGTCATCACAATAGTTGCCCTGCGCACGAAATAAAATCTTGATTGGTAAGGGCTTTATATATTATATGTGGATAGACAAGAAGAAAATTGACAGTAGATCTCATGTTCAATTACAATCCAAAAACAAAAATTTTGTTTATTTTATTTGAGTTTACTCGCAAAAAATGTCGTATTTTTTAGAAAAAAAATATAAGCTGTTTCATATCTGTATAAATAGGCCCGTCCCTCGGTAAAAACCCTGAAAAACTAATAAACTTATGATTGTAATGTATTGGATATATCATACTACATACTGTAATATACATACACATATGAGTGTATACTTAAGTGTCAATGTGTCTCTTTTTTTAGCTTCCCGCACGAGGGAGGGTAGGCAGAGGGAACCCTTGGACCTAGTGTTAAGACACTCCGTTCCACTTCCGTTTCCCACTTTTCGCCGAATTTGAGGCTTTGCGTGTTGAGTTGCGGAACTCAACGCCGCGCTTTGCCTTATTACCAGAGCGAAGAAATAAAACCTTAAATATTTATATTGAAAATATTAAATATTTCATTTCCTCGACTGGGAATCGAACCCAGAACCTGTCAGTTACAGTTACATGCTTGTGCCGCTGCGCCACGACGGGCCTCGATGTGTCTCGTAAACCTCCAATTATAAAATTTGGAAGGACATGAGAACTTGACGCACAAATAAAATAAAATAAGTCCAAAAATCGAATTTTATACTTATGTAGCAGACAAGATTGCCTGCGCGACTTCTCTGGCATAAATACAAATACAGTTTTTTTACATTAATTTACACAAAGGCGTTGCTATATTTAGGTAAAATTGATAAAATGTTTTAGTTTTGCCCTGACGGTAAATTATTGATTATTTATTATTGTTTTCCAAGGTCTGCTTCTCTGCTCCAATTATTCCTCATACACCGTCTTTAGCATCCTTCGTGATTAGACTATTTGATCTCATATCCTGTATTACGTCATCCAACCCGTTTCCTTAAGCTTTCGGGAGTTCTCAGTTTAGAGATGGACATAGCATAGCACTTCCATCTGACATAATTCTTAGGCCAGCGTACAGTGTGATATATACCATTTCATGTGAAGATGTTGGAGTCATTTACGACGCCACACGCTTTGATACTATTTCCCATAAATCTCTGCCAAACATCCACCTTAGCATTTTCATTTCCATGACGTGTAGCTTCTGAGCCTGTCGAGACAGTGCTGGCCAGCATTAGCTGAGCTAGTCTCTTGAGTGTAGTCGGTGTTCTGCAGTCGCAGATCACACCACTGACCTCTCGCCATTTGGCCCTGGAAGCTCTTATCCAGCTATGGATATAGGTGAATGCTTTCAGAATTGTGCATAATGGATACAAGGTACCTGAATATTAGGACTGGTTCATGTTCTAAACACGAAAGACCGTGTTATGGGGAAGAGGTAGAGTAGCGAAGCGGACTCCGGGAAATAATAATAATCGATAATTTACCGTCAGGACAAAACTAATACATTTTATCAATTTCACCTACATTTATAGTACTAGATTCTGGATATTCGCAAGCCACGTACTTGGTCTTCGATATTTTAGTGTACTATCGTCGTTTTCCAACTTACCCTTCCAAAAGATCACTTTACACTTCATCATTAGTCGGGTTCTCGTTAATGGGTGCTATATCATCGGCATACATCATAAGCTATGGACGATGGTTTTAGATGCGAGCAGACGCGCGAAGGTTTTTTGTTGCTTGGTAACGTGTTAATAATAGCATATTGAAAAAAAGCTTTTTTTTTTAGAATCGCAATTTTGAAATAACAAACAATATTATAAATTTATAATTGTAGTTTACTTTTGCTAAATGAGTCGATACACCCGAAAAGTTTCTAACTTTTATAAATTGCATTTCCCATTAACCTATAATCCTGAAATTTGTGCGGAACCTTTAATGGGCGAGTAGAGTTCGCAGTTGTTTTACTTGCACATTACATAACTCTTTACCCTACAATACAGATTAATTCATTGACGTAAAACATATAAATTATATATTGCAACTTATATTGTTGAATTACTAACAACAAAGTTAGTTATTATATATTTGTAGTTCTTGTTTAAAGTTAATTGCGGTTGCATTTAGCGTTATAGATTTTTCAATTCTATAAAATATCAATTTAATTAAATGTGGAATATAAAATGATACAAAATATGTAACAGTTTAATGTTTTTATTCACACGTCTCCATTTCCTATTTAATCTAAATTTGGTCTAATATATAATTTACCACGCGTGAGCGAGGCCGTGGGCGGCATATGCGACGGGAGCGTGGACGATAGGGGCAGGGTGAGACTGGGACAGGCTCTGGATGGACACGGAGTGGGATCCGGCGACGCCAGCGATCACGGGGGCAGAGTAGGCAGAGATGGCGGGGGCGACCAAGGGGGCAGAGTAGGCAGCGACAGCGGGGGCCACGACTGGCGCAGAGTATGCAGCAATGGCGGGGGCGGCGGCCACTGGGGCAACTACTCCGTGACCGGCGAGCTGGCGGGCAGCGACAGGCGAGACGTTAGCGGCGGCACCGTCGATCTGGGCAGCGGCCACTTGGGCGGCGTTGACTGCGGACCAGGCATGGTCCTCAGCGGCGTTGATGGCACGGCCTTGGATTTCTGCGGCCTGGTCGTTGACGGCGCGGACGTGGTCAGACACTTGCACGTGGGCGTCGATGGCGGCTCCCTGAATGTCGCCGGAGTTGACGGGCAAAGCCACAGGAGCGACGGCGTATCCCAAGGGAGCTCCGTGAGCAAGGAGCCCACCAGAGTAGGATGCGGCCAGCAGGGCACCGGAAGGTGCGGCTGCGGCGCAGGCGAAGACGGCGGCGGCTACAATCTATGAAAATATAATCTATTATTATAAACTTTGATCCATGAGTAAATACGTTTAAAATACATCATCAACGACTCAATTATTATCTAAAGGCATATAAATATTTAATTGTCAAAATTTTGTATAAAATGACTGATGGCTATCATTTGGTGTCACAATTCATAACACAAGCTAAGACAACATTATCAGTAACCATTGAAGCTTCGAAGTTGTATTTTTTAAGGATGCAATAAAACCCACCAGAAATCTCATCGTGCACTTCTGTTAGACTGCTCGAAAGCTACTGATTGATCTCATTACGTTTCAGTCAGCTTTTATACTGTATCTATGATGACGTAAAATGGAACTATATACAAAAATGACTTTCAATGACGTAGAGTGCAGGAAGGATTAAAAAGGAAGTTTCTTATTTTTTCTTTAAATATAATAATTATTTAATAAGAATGCCGAATACTATGCCGTATATTTTGTGAAGTAAGTCAACTACTTCCATCATATATTTTTTTAGCTTAACGCTATAAACTGCACGGGGTAGAAAGAGGAAACCTGGGAACCTAGTGTTTCAGTAAGTATGTGTTAAATTCTTTGTTCCCCATTACGACAATTTAGTTCTCCACATCCTCCCGAATTCTTGAGACATTGCGTGCTGAGTGGCAAATCTTATTATTAATAATTGGATGACTATGCACAAATTATATTCCGATTAAATGTGTGTACTGAAGAATATTTGTAAGAGATTAGAAAAAAAAACATTAAATTATTTTTTTATTTCACGCATGTATGCGCTGCCCATAGCCGGGAAGGCAGTGGAAACCTATTTCGTCGCGTATTCGGCGCTTTTCCAATTCGAGGCACAGCGCGTTGAGTGGCGGCGCACAATGCCGCGCAAAGAAATTAAAATATTAAATAAATTATTTTCCCGAGTGGGTCCGAACCCACAACCTGCCCCATTGCATGCATTTACAGTCACACACTTGTGCCCCTGCACTATGACAGACCTTTAACATCCGCTAGGAAAGGACTAAATTAATATGCATATTAAAAATATAAGTGTACATATCATGCTTACTTACTCTTGCATTTAAGTTGTCAAGGTTCAACATATCTACTGTTATACAAGGTTACATATTACTATTTTTTTAGTACCGTATAAATTCATATGACTGTTTCCAATTATGTCTAAAATTATCCCGACTAAAATGTCTCTTGTTCCGATTTTTACGCTTGATGTAAAACGGGGTACTTTAACACTAAGGGTAAATTTGACATTTTAATTTTTTGGGGCAAATTTGATTTTTTTTTAATTCTTAAAGAAAAATCTACAGAGCTCCTTTAGAACTAAAGGTCTTTGACCTTTATATCCGGAAGCAGTCCTATAAAGCTTCCGGCGGATCACTCAGAAGAGATTGGGCGTGCTCTCGACAGTTTGCTGGATTTTTTAAAAGAAACAAGAGGCTACGACTCTGAAAGAAAGTGATTCATAAACCAGGTACTCAGATAACGATAATACGTCAAGACGTACCAAGCCCAGCAACTAATGATGTTCTAGGAATCGAAAAAGATGACTCAGTTTATGTAACTGCCTAGTCTATTGTGGATGATGACTTCGAACCTATCCCCTCAACTTCTTATTTGCCACCTATGACAGACTCAGACTTCTTCAGATGACGATATTCCTCTAAGTGATTTGACACTTAGTCTTCTTTTGTGAGTTGTCTCACAAAAGGGGACTACGAGGCAAGCAGAAGAATAAAAAGGAGGGCAAGAAAAAAACCAAGAAGAACAACAACGTCTGTTACATTTGCAAATGTTACTTCCAGTTCTTCCATCATCATTCAGACTGGATTTCTAGTGTCACCTGCAAACATTAATTTTTTGGTATGTGTAACAGGAGGCATGTAGGATCAACCATGGTTTGCGAGGATACAGGTTAAAAAAAAGTATTATTCGTTTTATTTTATTTTTGTTCAAATTTGTATAGTTTTGGTAAAAGTTGATTGTTATAATTATAATGTTAATTGTGATTCCATAAGTAATTGCAAGACTGATTTGGTGCATATAATTTATAATCTACGTGATAGTAAAAATTAATATTGATCTCGAAAACTTATGTTTAATAAATTTTCCTGTATAATGCATAAAATATTTTTTTTTATCAAAATGATGTGAAACTAACCCTTTCATTTTAAATCTTTGCTAGAAGTTGCTTGTGGAACAGAGTGTCTTAACACTAGGTTTCCAAGTTCTCTCTGTCTACCCTGCCGTGTGCGGGATACAGTGTGAGGCTGAGTAAAAAACAGCAAAAAAGCAATTCATTAATGTTAAAAATAACATATACAAAAATTGCAGTCACTTATGTACTTTTTCTTAACAAAATTTGATAGTAATATATAGTTGAGTTAAGGATTATATTAACAGTTAAGTTTAGACGGAATCCCAGATTGCCCAACCTAATGTAATGGTGCACAGTATGTATCTACGATATGCTCTCACCGATCCCCACCGCAGAGGTAGTATTTGACAATTTAATGGGTAGAAAGCCAGTTGCGTACGGTCACGCACCGACCACGTGGGGAGGGCTGTATTTGACCTTGACAAATGGAATGTCCCAATGGGTTTTGAGCGTACGCGACTTCCAGACGTGGACAGCCCCAATGCCCTCTTATTGGGTTCAATACCAACCTATTGACCTCTACGGTCGCTCATCACTGATGTCACCAGTTACTAAGGATCAGAAAGTAAAAATCTTAAAAATAAAGTGCAACCAAGGTATTTTTAATGGCAAACTACCAGGGCTGAAATACCATCCTGACCACCTGGATACGTGGTACTGTATTCTGCAATTTCGGAAGAACTTTCTTCCACACGCCCCACATCTGAGGAATAGATTACCTGCAAACAATGTTTTCAGACCGATACGGCATGGGTCTATATTTGTGTGCAGTTTTTGATTTTGCCAAAAAGAGAATGGAAAATTAAATACATAGTACTTATAAAATGATATATATGTAAAGCTAAAGAAATATCATCCGATTAGAAAGAAAAAAATAAACTCAAGAAATCTTTAAGTTTACATAGTTTCGTGGGTTATTTATGCATTGTAATGTAGTCAACACTGTTTTTACCAAAAATATTATATATTATAAGACTCATTCATCTTTTTCCCACGTAACAGGGTATCTAATGTATATTCCATTCCCAATTTCCCATTCAAATTTTATATCATTGTGTATTTAGTGACGGAACTTGACGTCGCGTTTTGTTTTGTAACCAGAGTTTGACAAGAAAAAATATTCCATGAGAAAATTTCTAAATGTCATTTACACTGAATTTAGAAATTTAGAAATTTGTATTAGTTCGTAAATTTCATTTTTATTGTTCGTCACTATTGTAGTCTGAAATGTTTTCGTTGTGCCACTGTAGACTTGTATAAAATTGTCTGTAAATGAATTTTACCTGTCAACAAAGTCAGAAGAGTCAAGTGTAATAATCATTTTTTCGAGTGGAGGCTGAACTCTGAACTTGTGATTACAGTGCAGTCCCATGCGCCATTCTTTTAAAATTATTTAGATTTGTTTAATTCTTCCTTTCTTTCTTCTTGTCTATTACTTATTTAGATTTGAGTACAATTAGGTATTATTGATTATTGAAAGGTCTTTTTTTATTTAATTTATTTACAAATTTTGTGATGATTCACAAGATATTTTAATTATTATTTTCGGCCGTGTGATTCCGGCTTAGAATAGGATCACTCTGGTACTGATGGTGTCGTGAGAGGCGACTAAAGTACGTGTGGTAGAGTCACGTTGTCAGCAACGGCAACACGCATGGACAGACTCGACCGGATTATTACCACCCTCGGCATTTAAAACCGTCGTTAAGTAGTGGCTTTGGCCACTGCGTTTCGTATTGGGTAATACCGGGCCCCGGTGCTTATACATCTCATAGACCGGCAACGCACCTGTAGCTTCTCTGTTGCTACACGGGGCCGTGGACGACGGTGTTCATTTACCATCAGGTGACCCGTACGCTCGTTTGCCGTGTTTTTTCCATAAAAAAAATTACTCACAAAATATCATTATAATTTTGGATACGAATGAATTTGAATAAGGTAATTTATGTTTATAATTGTAATTGGTTTTACAAAAACTTCTTTTTGAAAAAAATGAAAATATTTGATGAAAATTGTGGTTTTTGCTGGCATATGCATTTATATGATGAGTACAGATTATTTCGGAGTTATAATATGTATGTAACATTCTCTGTTCTTGATTACGACACTTCTGTTCCCCACTTTCTGTTGAATTCTTAACTTGTTTAAAAGAAGAAGATTTGTTTCGTATGGCAATAGAAAAATATTTAAATCTTTTTAATCCTACACTCTGCAACCCGCGCATAGCAGCGTAGACAGTGAGAAATTGGGAATCTATTGTGAAGAGACTCTGTTCAGCTGAATTTGAGGCATGTCAAGTGGCGGAGCTCAGAGTCGCAATATGTTGACGATATACGAGTAAAATGTCGAATCAGTCAAAATATGGGTTACGAAATAATTTAACATATGTAACAACTTAATGTTTTTATTCGCACGTCTTCATTTTCTATTTAATCTAAATTTGGTCTAAAAAATAGTTCACCACGCGTGAGCGATGCCGTGGCCGGCGTAAGCGACGGGAGCGTGGACGATGGGGGCGGGGTGGGTCTGGGAAAGGCTCTGGACGGACACGGATTGGGATCCGGCGATGCCAGCGACCACGGGGGCTGAGTAAGCAGAGATGGCGGGGGCGGCCAAGGAGGCAGAGTAGGCAGAGATGGCTGGGGCGACCAAGGGGGCAGAGTAGGCAGCGACAGCGGGGGCCACTACTGGCGCAGAGTAAGCAGCGATGGCGGGGGCGGCGACCACTGGGGCAACTACACCGTGACCTGCGAGCTGGCGGGCAGCGACAGGCGAGACGTTAGCGGCGGCACCGTCGAACTGGGCAGCAGCCACTTGAGCGGCGTTGACTGCGGACCAGGCATGGTCCTCAGCGGCGTTGATGGCACGGCCTTGGATTTCTGCGGCCTGGTCGTTGACGGCACGGACGTGGTCAGACACTTGCACGTGGGCGTCGATGGCGGCTCCCTGAATGTCGCCGGAGTTGACGGGCAAGGCCACAGGAGCGATGGCGTATCCTAAGGGAGCTCCGTGTGCGAGGAGCCCGCCAGAGTAGGATGCGGCCAGCAGGGCATCGGAAGGTGCGGCTGCGGCGCAGGCGAAGACGGCGGCGGCTACAATCTATGAAATAAAATTGCTAAATTATTACATTGGTTATTTAAATCCTATTGAATTTTTATTTGTGGAACTATACATTTAAAAGTATTAATAAAAATATCAACTAGATATTTTTTCACAGAATAACTAAGTAATGTCTGTAAATTGATATCAGAATTCACAACACAAATGAAAAACGTTGTCGGTAACTAATGGAGCTTATAACAATGACACTTGGCTTTTGAAAGTACGCAATAAAACCCACCAGAAATCTCATCGTGCACTTCTGTTAGACTGCTCGAAAGCTACTGATTGATCTCATTACGTTTTAGCCGGCTTTTATACTAAATGGAACTTTGTACGTAACTACTTTCAATGGCATAGAGTGCAGGAAGGTTGAAAAAGTTTTTTTTTTTAATTTTTGTAAGTCTAATATATTCATCGAGTGGGTTTTGATCTGACAACTTACTTCTAGTGATTTTATAGTTAGGTGTTTTACATATCCACTATTTGCAGTGGATATGTAAAACATATCCATTGCAATCAGTGGATATGTAAAGAACATTTAGGTGCTACGAGAAAAGAAAAATTTTACCATTAGAGTTAAATAATAAAATCATTATTCGTGAATTAACAAAATACCTGTAAATATAATAAAGAAAGTTTATTGTGGCAAGAATTAAAGAAAAAAAAAAATAATATATATAATAAAATTAAAAAATATATATATATATATATATATATATATATATATATATATATATATATATATATATATATATATATATATATATATATATATATATATATATATATACATATATATATATATATATATATATATATATATATATATATATATATATATATATATATATATATATATATATATATATATATATATATATATATATATATACATATATATATATATATAGGAATTTACGGTGAAATGATGACGTTACAGTTTGCTAGGTTAAGTTTTGAATTTGTTCGTAAGTGATTATTTACGCCAAGCAAGCTCTTCTTTTTCATTTTTTGTTTCTTTACTAAAATATGTCTCTGTCTTTGGGGCATTACATCGGATTAAGCTGTAGACTAAGAGCTGCACTCTTGGTATACAAACTGTGTCACATCTTTTTTCATTGAGACAGTTTTTTACTGTGACTTTATGATTAATATACTAATTCTATAGGGATTCTGCGTTTCAGTCGTCGCGCTCTAGGTTTTTTTTAATTGAACATTACGTTCTTTCTATTGATTTTTTTGGTCCCTTTTCCCGTATATACGTGTTTAATTGCACGTTGCTTCTTGTGCACTATGAATGCTTGTACAATATGTATGGTTGAAGTAGTAATTTGTATATGCAGCATATATATAATTTGAGACATTGTGTGTTGAGTGGCCTTGTTACCAGAGCGAAAAAAGTAAATAAAAAATTATGCTTGCTTTTCTAGCGCGAATAATGCTGGAGGAAAAGGTGTTGAAAAACGTTGTATGCCTAAATAGCACTCCAGAATCCATAATGTAGTATATGTGGAAGGTGTCTAAGATGATATGGGTCAATTAGATTCCCAGGTGTGGCAATGCAACGTGGGTATTGGAAAACCTCGATCTAGGTATACAGTCAGAAGAGAATCAGACAGGTGTAACCACTTGATAATCAACGAAAGTTTGATGAACCACTTTGGGACGATAGTGATAGCTGGTAGAATCTCCGAAGAGGAAGAAATTCTGTTAATTGGTGACGTGAACTAAAAAACCTACATAGACCGAGAGAATATCTTCCAAATACTCTACTGCAGACTGCAACAAATTCTCATCAATAAGAACCAATGTGTACCCACAGAGAATCCCATGGACGTCGTCTACACACTACGACGGCAGGACATTCCTTTTCTATGAAGATACTAAGATGACACATGCTGAAAGAAACACATCGTCCAATACAATTTAAAAATGACTTTAGAAAATAGGATCGCTGTGATTATCTCTTTCATCTTTCCAAACTTAAGTTATATTAATAATTTAATTTTATAAACAATCGTTTAGAACCCACTTTTGTCCTAAGTAAAAGTTAATAATGTAAATATAAAAATAATACTTTCTTACAAAACATTTAGTTGTGCATAAATATAATATTGTAATTAATATATACAATAAGACAATTAGATATAACAATATATAATAAAATGAGGTTACGGACCTACCGAAACATACCGACAAAAGTGTCTGTATACACTGCAGACACTTTTATAATAAATAACAAAAAATCAGTGGGCTCCCAGTTTATATCACTAAATCTCATTAAAACGACTCTTGTTCCCCACATTTCGCTTTCTACGGTTAACTAACTACTAGGTAGTTTCAGTTATTGCGTTGTCAGTAACTCAAAAAAGTTGAGGAGAGTATGTAGACATACATACGGATGTATAGCTTGTATAGTATAGTATAGTATAGTCTCACGCTGGTCGGATTTTCAGTGGCGCAATTTTCTATCTTAAAGCTTCTACTCGTATTATGCTATAAAAATGTTTCGTTCTATGAGTTCATCATAGATAGCCGTATGTTGATTCGTTGATTAAATTATTTAGGGGAAAATGTGGCGTGAAGTGGGTAAGTGGGTCGCGAAGCAAAACGGTGGTCACAAGTAACTATGTGTACTTGTCTTGTTGTGTTATAGGTAATAGGCAACCGTTTCGTATTCATTTTTAGTTAATTAGTTACCAAAAAGTAGCCCAAAGCGCTCGTTTATTTTGTGATATAGAAATCTTTTCATAATCATCTTATGTGATTGTGAAGACATATATAAAAAGGAGGCGTATCGCATGGGCACAAGCGTGTGACGGTATGTCTGTTTGTGGCACCGTAGCTCCTGAATGAATTAATTTAAATACGGTTTTTTTAATCGAAAGCCGTGTTCAAAACCTTTGTGATTATTAGCTATGTTTCATGGAAATTGGATTATTATATAAGCTACAAAGACTTTAGTCTATATTCTTCCTTGTATTTATTCTATTTATACCTTATATTTATTCTATTTATATATCGCTAACGTATTCAACGCTTTTTCTTACAAAAACATCTGATTTCATCCAAGATTCGCATGAAAAAGCAGCTTTACGATGTTCACCACATAGCAGTTTGAACAAAGGAAGTCTAGTATTAAAACACCTCTGTTCCTCACTTCCAATTTTAGAGATATTGCGTATTAAGTGACGGAACTTGACGCCGCGCTTTGCCTTTGCTTTTATGTGTCTGTGGTTCAAGACCATGTGTATCTCGCACACTACGTTTTTATTATATAATTTGTATTTGTATATGTATTTATATAACTTGAAACACTTTGTGTCAAGTAGCGGAGCTCAGTGCGGTTGCCTTGTTACCAGAGCAAAAATAAAAAACATAATGTCCTCGAGTGGGATCGGACCCGCAACCTGTCGAATGCATGTTCCCCAACGCCACTACAGTTCTCTTACATTCACTTGGACAAGATTTACATTAATATATCAAAATATTATCATGCATTCGATGACATTAATTATTTTACATGTTATTACTTATAATACTAATACGCAATGTCTCAAATTTGGCAGAAAGATGTAGAACTTAAAGCAACCTGAAAATATAAAAAAAATATTTCCTTACCTTGGGATCGTACCTTGCCATTCGTGTACAGTCGCACTCTTGTGCTCCTGTGCGACAACATTATTAAAATTATTTAGCTTATCTTTGTCGTGCGTGTAGTAATTTTTATTTCACCTTATTTTTATTTATTATGACATTCAGTACATTTTCTGTCTT
The DNA here is from genome assembly GCA_019049475.1 of Eueides isabella. Taxonomy (NCBI): domain Eukaryota; kingdom Metazoa; phylum Arthropoda; class Insecta; order Lepidoptera; family Nymphalidae; genus Eueides; species Eueides isabella. Next base: position 3,908,980 of record CM032394.1, on the reverse strand, counting down.
ATTGTTTACATTTTTTAACTAAACTTATTTATTTATTGAATGACAATTCATAATATATCTGAATAATGTATCGTAATAATTTAAAATATTTTGCATATTTCTTACAGCGTAAATTTATTACATATTTGTAATTCTTATTAATTATTTTTTTTTTATTCGTATATGTAGTATGTTTTAAAATTTTAATACCTACAGTATATTGATGTTATAACATATCAATTCAGTGAAAATAGGGATTACGAAATGATTTAGCAGCTGTAACAATTTAATGTTTTTATTCGCACGTCTTCATTTTCTATTTAATCTAAATTTGGTCTAATAAATAATTCACCACGCGTGAGCGAGGCCGTGGCCGGCGTATGCGACGGGAGCGTGGACGATGGGGGCGGGGTGGGTCTGGGAAAGGCTCTGGACGGACACGGATTGGGATCCGGCGATGCCAGCGACCACGGGGGCAGAGTAAGCAGAGATGGCGGGGGCGGCCAAGGAGGCAGAGTAGGCAGAGATGGCTGGGGCGACCAATGGGGCAGAGTAGGCAGCGACAGCGGGGGCCACTACTGGCGCAGAGTAGGCAGCGATGGCGGGGGCGGCGACCACTGGGGCAACTACACCGTGACCTGCGAGCTGGCGGGCAGCGACAGGTGAGACGTTAGCGGCGGCACCGTCGATCTGGGCAGCGGCCACTTGGGCGGCGTTGACTGCGGACCAGGCATGGTCCTCAGCGGCGTTGATGGCACGGCCTTGGATTTCTGCGGCCTGGTCGTTGACGGCGCGGACGTGGTCAGACACTTGCACGTGGGCGTCGATGGCGGCTCCCTGAATGTCACCGGAGTTGACGGACAAAGCCACAGGAGCGACGGCGTATCCCAAGGGAGCTCCGTGAGCGAGGAGCCCACCAGAGTAGGATGCGGCCAGCAGGGCACCAGATGGTGCGGCTGCGGCGCAGGCGAAGACGGCGGCGGCTACAATCTATAAAAAAAAATTGCTGAATTATCACATTGGTTATTTATACTTAAAACTTTGACCCACAAAAAATAAATTTGAAATATTTCAAAAACTATTGAAATGTTATTTGTAGAAATATATATTTGTGAGTATTTATAAAACTATCAACTCCACGAATCTTTTACAGAATAACTAAGTAATGTCCGTTAACTGATATCACAATTCACAAAATAAATGAAGAACGTTGTTGGTAACTAATAGAGCTTATAACAATGACACTTGGCTTTTAAAAATACGCAGTAGAACCTACCAGAAATCTCATCGTGCACTTCTGTTAGACTGCTCGAAAGCTACTGATTGATCTCATTACGTTTTAGTCAACTTTTATACTCTGTCTACAATGACGCGAAACGGAACTTTGTACGTAACTGGCTTTCAATGGCATAGAGTGCAGGAAGGTTGTAAAGGAAGTTTTTTAATTTATCTTTAAATCTAATATATTCATGAAGTGGATTTTAGAATTTACAACGATCGCGAGTTCTAACTTCTAGTGATTTTATAGTATATTCTTTAAATTTACGTTACTTGGAATTAATCGTAAATTTTATTAATATAATTAATTGTATACAATTTTTTTTTAGGTAGTTTTATATATTTGTATTTGTTACGTGCCAGCAGAAAATAACTAAGCCAGTGTCACATTGTTTGGAGAACACACGTATAGGAATTTAAGGTGAAATGATGACGTTACAGTTCACGAAGCTTAAGCTGAGCTTTGAATTTGTTCGTAAGTGATTATAAAAGTAGAGCCAGAAAAGAACCTATTAAATGTAACTTCATTTTCTCTCTTGATTCTCATTTGTTTTTCTAATTTTTTTTTGTTAAATGTATTGCGTATTGCCCGGTCACATATTTTATTTTCCATTTTTATAAAATGATGGTACGAATTATCACTTTTATTAAATCGAAAACCATATGTGTGATGTTATCCAGAAGTACGAGAACAGATTTATTGGTCTAAATCAATTACGGCAAGCAACCCTTTTTTTATTTCTTTCTTTTTTTTCTTAAATCTGTCTCCTTCTTTGGGAAATTCAGCAGTATATTGAATTTAGCACACTGCAGTCTTCATTTGCGACCTGTGTCGTATCCTCTACGTTAGGATTGTTTTGTTTATTATATGCTTGCGGTTATATGCTTAACGGATTAAATCTTGAAGTATTGTGCGCTTTAGTCGTTGCTCTCCTGTTTTTTTAGCGATTAAAAATTTGGCCACTGTGTTTGTGTGATTGGATATGTTCCTTGTAGTAATTGATTGCATGATGATGGTGAATCGTTTTTTTGCTCTACCGTAGCCATTCTTAGGTAGGGGTGTTATAGCTTGAACCGTTAAATATGAACCAAGGGGAGTTTGTTACGGAGTGCTTTATTTTGGAACCTTTGTATTGTTTCTATGTTCGAACGGGATGCGGTAGCCCAAAGTTGTATTCCGTACGCCCAGAGAGTTTTAAGTATAGCATTATAGAGGAGTATCTTATTCTCAAGAGACAATTGTGAGTTACGACCAATAAGCCAGTACAGCTTTCCTGTTTTCAAACATAGTTGCTCTCTTTTAAATATATATGTTTCTGCCAAGTACATGTTTCTGCCAAGTACATGTTAAGATATTTTACTTGATCTGCTTGTGAGATTTTTATTCCATATATTGTTACTAGGGTACTAGTTAATGAGAATGTTACGTTTACTGACCTCATTTACTTTTATCCAGCACTTTATGAGCTACAGGTGTACATGATTAAGCCCTATTTGAAATGTTTCTGATGCCACAATAGAGTCAATATGTTAAAAAAGAGAGCGTTATCATCGTCAAAGTGAGTAATTCTTTACTCACTGGTACTCTGGAAATGTAGGCAAATTTGCAGTAAATATTAAATAAAGTATACGCCCCTATAAGCTGTCCTAGAAGAACCCTGTCTTTATATGTGACAAATTAGACATCATTTCACCATTCTTTACGTTAGTTACGACGTTGGTCTAGAAAGAATTTGAGAATTTTTTACAAGTAAACAGATCGGTAGAGCGTGATTTTAAGCTGTAGGCCCTCATGCTGTACTCAGTGAAAAGCTTGCGATATATCCAAGACAACGCTTGTGCACTAGATTTTAGCCTTAAGGAATTTCATAATTTTTTTTTGGTTACTCTATGCACTTGGTCTATAATAGCATGTTTATTTCAAAATCCAAACTGATGGTTAGGAATAACTTTTTTATCTTTAGGTATAAGTAGAAATCGTTGTAGAATAAGTGAGGCCGCCGGAGGTTAGGCCTCCTCCGTTGTTTATGGATAGACAAGAAATTAAATAAATAACTAAAACTTTTTGCCGTGTGATTTCGGCTTAGAATAGGATCACCCTGGTACTGATGATGTCGTAAGAGGCGACTAAAGTGCGTGTGGTAGAGTCACGTTGCCAGTAATGGCAACACGCATGAGCGGACTCGACCGGATTATTACCACTCCCGGCATTTAAGACCGGCGTTAAGTAGTGGCTTTGGCTACTGCGTTTCGCATTAGGTAATGCCGGTCTCCGGTGCCCTTCCACCTTAAAGGACGGCAACGCTCCTGTAGCTCCTCTGGAGTTACACGGGACCGTGGGCGACGGTGATCACTTACCATCAGGTGACCCGTACGCTCGTTTGCCGTCTTTCCCATAAAAAAAAAAAAAGAAAAAAATAGCCGTCGTGGGACGCCTGGCAGATGTGAAACATCGTGTATGTACAAGTAATATGCATAAAAGACAATATTAACAAGAATTAAATATAGCCTAATGAGAAAATAATATATATATATATATATATATATATATATATATATATATATATATATATATATATATATATATATATATATATATATATATATATATATATATATATATATATATATATATATATATATATATATATATATATATATATATATATTTATATATTATTTTCTCATTAGGCTTTAATTCTTTAGTAGCCTCTTACGACACCATCAGTACCAGGGTGATCCTATTCTAAGCCGGAATCACACGGCAAAAAGTTTTAGTTATTTATTTAATTTCTTGTCTATCCATAAACAACGGAGGAGGCCCTGATGGATTAATTTTCTGACATTGCGAATGTTACTGTATCAAGCTCATTAAAACTGTTATACCTTGGCCTCGCAGGTGTTGCAAGCCAATAGTTTAGTTTTGTCAGTTTTCGACCACGCATATCTGCGTCTGGACTACATCAATGACGTATTGTCCATGTCTCGTACCTTAGTAAACTGGTTTGGCATCTCTCTGTGTAATTTTATCTAATGATATAATATTTACGTGGTTGCCAAGAAACTGCCATTACTCCCATACTACATACACACACATTAAAATATGTCATACATATTATATACATTGAAAACGTATAATAATTTAAGAGTAGCAGGATTTGAACCTGCGCTTCTTGGAATGAGTCCAAGTGCCACTAAGACATACGTTCCTATGAAAGTACGAGTAGAGGTGCGGGTTCAAAACCTGCTGCATTCAATTTTAAAAGAATAAACGTATCAAACATGTGATTGCACACAAGTTGTTAAGTTTCGACAGGAATATTGTTACATAAGCTACATATTATGGACTTCATTTTTATAAAATCTCATCTCATCTAAAATCTAAAGGAAAGAGGGTACCCTGTCCTTTTGAAATTGTAGGCACTATGTGCCTGCTTGAGACGATGTAGTCGGCGGCAAGAGCATCCCACACGGGACTCGAACATATGTTAGCCGCTGTCGATCGGGCTGGGCGTCGGAGATGTTCTTTCCGTGCCCGGTAGACCAGACCAGACATATACACTCCCAATTGAGAATTAAATTTATAGCTGTGCCGTTTTCTCTGCATACCCTGCTATGTGCAGTCACACGTTAGCAGGCTGTACCGCGAAGTGTTTAATTACATGATTATTTTATTTATTATAGTGATTGGTTAATCACAAAAATAAATAAAATCAAAGGCAACATATATTTTAAATGGTACAACAGTTTGCGTCGCGTCGCCAGGATTTTACGACGTTGAGGAATGTGAAGGTGCGCGGTTCACTTTACGTTTAAATATGTCGAGTTACAAATTACTTCAATGTGACACTTAATTTTTAGATCAAGTATTAACATTTTTTGAAGAAAGTGAGAAAGTTCATATTATTTTTTCTCAGCTTCACGCTGTATTCTACACAAAGCAGAGTAGTCAGAAAGAACTTAGGAACCTAGTGTTATGACACTGTTCCGTTCTCCACTTTTTACCAAAATAGAGGCATTGTGTGTTGAGTGAAAATATAAAATATTTAATTTAAAAATATTAAACATTTTATTTTCTCCAGGGGAAATCGAACCTACATTCTGTCAAGCTTATAGCCACATGCTTGTGGCACTACACTACGATAGACCTTGAAATTTATTAACTTTTTTAATTTAAATTTACTTATACTTTACTGGATACCTCTTATAATTTTTTTTTTAAATATATAGTCATGCTGTTAGTAAATTAATTATTTTGAACGTTAATTATTACTTTTTTATTTTTTATATGTAGGGAAAATATAGTGTGAATACATTCCTATCTTCATTATTTGCGTGGTTTCGTTTGACTTACGTATTAAGTTTTGTCAACGCCATCATCATTACACAGCTCATTCATTAAGCGGGGCAGGTGGTAACACTTAACAATATAAGTACGACCTTGCTGTACTTTCCGTTCATTTGAAGGCATTGCGGGTTGGCCGCAAGTACACCAGGAAACACATGGCTTATTAATATTATCTTGAGCGTAATTTCATTTTACTGGAGTGGTCAATCAGGCTTAAAACAATATTTTATTACAAAAAAATGTTTAATGATAACTGAATTTACAAAGTAATATATTATAATTAAAGAAAGCTCATGTATGGACAAGAGTTCGCATTTTTTTATATTACAGCTTGCAGGTTTTTAGGTCTAATCTCAGGTTTTGAAAATCAGACTAACAATACTCACCTATTTATTCATAAGAAACTTAATTAATTAATAAGAATTTAAAATAAAATATATGTGTCTGTTTATTACACTTGAAGAAATTATTTTCCTCCAGCATCATAGGAACAAATCTCCAAAATGATAGATGATCAGGTTTATACCCATAGCCTTTCTTACTATATATCAACACTTAACAAACTTTTAAACAAGATGATATAAATAATATATCTACATTTTACTGTTTTAACTTAAAAAATAAGTTGTTATGGTCATCATAAACAAAGTGCAGTCGAACCAAAAACCATTTTATATTCACAATAAAAAGTTATAAAAGTGTCACCGACCAATTGTACTGTCAAGCGAAACGATTTGACATTTCATAAAATTAAAATTGTTAATATGTAGACCTTGTACTTGTATAACATTGGTAATGTCGAACCTTGACAAACGCGATACAACATTGTGTATGACACTGCTAGGCTTATCGCCTGAGGGTAAAATTTGATCGATTCCTTATAAGATGTAATTTGCGAAATGCTATGTACATTTTGGTAAAATATTATTTGACTTAATTTGTATCTTTGTTAAGATATTTATTTAATTTTTACGGAAAATATGTTTTAGTAGTATATTATAAATAATTTGTCACTTGTGGAGTGATAGAGATATGTCAAGAACAAAAGCTCGGAATCTGGTCATATATAATCCACCTGTAATAATATCTCTTTAATATAAGTTAAGTAATTTTCAACTCTTAAATAATGCAATAAATTAAAATTACAATCGAAATAATAGAATAATTTAAAATATATTTTTATTATTATATAACCTATAGTTATGTCGATACCTACACATATTGGAAATTTTGAAGAACAAAGATAGACCCTGATTTATTCAAGACAATTTTTATAATAAATAATTATGGCAAAAAATAAAAGATAAGAAAAATAAAATATAGAAGATCAAAATTTATGAATAAAAACATTAACGAGTTCCGTTATTGCTTGTTACTGTACAAGCAAGTGAAAATTGGTTTTATCCAGATATTTCATCTAAATTGCGCTCAGGGAGGCTGCGTCACATCCTGCTTCCGGTCGCTTGGTACTGGCTTTTTGATGTAGAAGAGTAAAGGCGCCTTAATATTCTATAGGATAGTTCCGCTCTATTCCAAGCTAGTTAACTATTATAAATGTTCTTTTTTTTTCAAATATTTGCATTTTTTATTTTGTACATTTTGTAATAACGTGATGCATATATTTTTTTAATAATATTTTTAAAGTTATTTGAAACACTTCATATTTAAGTTGTTATACTAATAATCTGGTGCAAAATTATCTTTTATATTTTTGACATAGAAAATATAGGAAAGAATGTACTAAATTTTCGCCGTGTGATTTTTCCGGCTCAGAATAGGATCACTTTGATACTAATGGTGTCGTAAGATGGCGACTAATGTACGTGTGGGAGAGTCACATTGTCAGCAATGGCAACATGCAAGGCTCGACTCGACCGGACTATTACCACTCCAGGCATTTAAAACCGGCGTTAAATAGTGGTTTTGGCCACTGCGTTTCGCATTGGGTAATGCCGGGTTCCAGTGCCCATCCACCTTAAAGGCTGGCAACGCACCTGTAACTCCTCTGGACTTACACGGGTTCGTGGGCGGCGGTGATCACTTACCATCAGGTGACCCGTACGCTCATATGTCATTAAATTATTGCTGTAATAAAAATTTAAAAGTGGATAGTGATGTGAGTCATAATGCAAAATAAAGAAGTTGTATTCTGTATTTAGAAAAAAGAGATTTTAAGTTGCTTATGATGAAAATTAGTTTTCAATTAAAAAATCCGAAATCGTAGTCACGCTGTACTTATTGTAAAATATGAAATATTCGATACATTTGTTTATATTATTTTCTTTTGTTTAAATCTAGTTTTATCAACATTTTTTTTAAGTGCCCCATAGTTTATTTTATTTCTTTATTTGTATCTTCGCCAATGTCATGTTGTGTGGGAAACACTAACGAGATAGCTTTATACAATTATATAATACATAAAAAATATATCCAGTAAAAATACAATTTTCATCGCTTGTCACATAATTAATTTCAAGCGTCTAAAAGTGTCAGATGACTAAGACGTGTTACATCTCACGATAATCTAGATACTAGACCGTTAAGTACAAAAATCTATAAAATGTCACCGTAAATTTATTATATTATTATTATTATTATATAATGCTCAAATATGCTCATAAAATACTAAGTATCATTTTATCAACCAATTAAAACTCTATTTACTACCGTATTTCGATATGTTTCCACGATACCTTTTGTCTAACCCTTATGAGCTTCAGAAAAACAGAAAAGTATTGTATATATTCAAATATAATTACTTATTTTGAAGGCCTGCTTTTAGAAGCCTTTCGAGGCGCTGCGGCACAAGCGTGTGGCTGTAACCGACAAGTTGTGGGTTCGATACCCAGTCGAGGAAATAAAATATTTAATATTTCAAATTTATATTTAACGTTATCATTTCTTCGCTCTGGTAACAAGACAAAGCGCGGCGTTGATATCCGCCAAGCAACACGCAATGCCTCAAATTAATCCGAAATTGGGGTACGAAACGGAGTGTCTTAATACTAGGTTCTGCCGTTAGTGGGATACAGCGTGAAGCTAAAAAAATAAAGAGTTCGTATCTAAGGTTATTAGATAAGTTACATTTAATTTAATTAATGAACACCTATTATTATCAATTTCTGTCTAAACAAGTACTTAGGCCACTTTAACATTGACAGCTTCAATCTTTTTAGGCACATTTTTGAGTGATGGCTGGATGTAAGAAACATTACTGATACCTAAAAAGGGTAACTAACTCAAATGACATAACATTAGATCTAAAAGTAAAGAGCTTCGTGCAATATATTATGAAAAATTGTAGATTTTTTTTGTTAGAAATACATTTTTTTACTATTAATCGATGTCATGTTTTTATTATTTTTCTATAGTATTATTATAATATAGAATATAAAAAAAAGGACACCACTCTTAATATAAAGGCTAAAAAATACTTAAGATGGATATTTTATCTTCGAAGACATTTGTGTGACTTATAAAAGATACATTTCTAAATGTATCTTTTAATTAGTATAAAAATTGAAGAATTATAAAAATTTACTTACTTAGGGGTAGGCAGAGAGAACGGAGCGGCAAACGCTACGGTCTCGGCATACCTCTTTTGCCTCGTCCACTGCCATCAACCTCTTCATACATGCCCTCAGGGGGGTCCTCATCCTTTTTACAGTATCGTATAAAAATATATATATTATTTATTATATAAATATCTGAATTTTAAAGTGTAATAATATACATTTAATTGTTATTGTTGTGTCTTAAATTAAATGTTATAAATACTTACATTTTTTTATAATAAATAAATGATATTCTAATTTAACGTTTTCATTTACGACTTAAACAATCATATATACATATATAACTATAACTATGTATTATTTTTAAAACATACATAAATAATTCAACAATTTCTAAAACAGATTACTTCTTATCATAAAAAGAAAATTAAATTTATTGTATCTTTAAAACAATCAGAATAAGTTGTATATTTTTCACCCCTCAATTTCGAATAAAGGCTGTCTCGACAGTAACATCAATAGGATTGGACCCTAAAGGGATTTGTTGATTTGCATCTATATTTCGCCATTGACGCCTTTAGATCGGAATATGCATATCCATATTTTATTTACTGGTACATAATAAACTTTGATATTTTATATTATATACGATTGTTTTTTTTTCAGCTGGACGCTGTATTCGCCCGTGGCAAGGTATGCTGAGGGAATTCAGAAATTTAATGTGAGACAGTCCATTCCGTTTCCCATTTTCCACTGATTTTAAAACATTATAATATTATTATTAAGTGTTGAGGGGCGGAACTCAACGCCGCCGCACTAAAAAATAAATAAACGTATGAATTAGATGGAGAGAAGAATTGCGAGTACAGTCACAAAGTCTTTATGTGTTTGATTTTAGAAAATGCTTAGAATAATGGTATAGTTACTTAGAATATTAAACTTTAATATTTATTTTTGTTATAACATTTTTCCACATAAAAAAGATCATAGAGTATTGATTCCTAATTTTCCAAATATTGCCTGATGAGGTGCTTGCTCAACGACAATCGATCTTTCTTTATTTGTGGTTTCGTATTTAGTTAAAAATACTATAATACTATGAAAAGTAAATATTAAAAAAAATACTGTACTTACTTTCTCAAATACGTTATTTCGTGTTCATATATTGTAAAATATACTAAGAATTCATGTTAAGACTGCAAAATGCAAAATTGAACGCTTTAAAAATTACCTAGAAGTCTTAACATCGCTAATGTAGGGTGCAAAATATTTCTATTAAAACGTTACTAGAAAGTAGTACATGGGACCGTTAATTAAATATTTATTACCGTAATATTTTATCTATTTTGCGTTTATAAATTACATACAGAAGAAAAATCCTTATCCATTGTGGCGCAATGGAAAAACGCCCGAATGTTAATGTCATGGTTATACATTCAATCTTCATTAGGGAAAATAAAATATTATTATTTTCTCTGCTACATTTATTAGCACACTGTAATACTTTCTCTACTTAACCTGCAAAGCTTGGTAAAGCATGATGTAGAAGCTTATAAGCTAAAGATAACTTTTACTGTTCTCCACTATTTACTTATTTAATTTTAGCAGAACTTTCTGTTAATCCTACAACCATTGAATTTAGTCAGATAGACACATGTAAAATATATAACATTTTTTTTCTTACTCTCTATCTTTCCATCTTTGCTGTTTCGTAATTATATATTTATTATAAAAGTTTAATTTTTATTGTATAATATACATGTTGTGCTTGTCTATAACTGGTCAAAAATAATCTTTAAATAGTACTTGATGTAAATTGACCGTATTGCAATTCTTCTGGTTACATAAATAATAAATAAATAAAAAAATAGACTCAATACGCAATGTCGCAAATTCGGCGGAGTGTGGGGAACGGAAGTGGAATGGAGTGTCTTAACACTAGGTTCCCGGGTTCCCTCTGCTTACCCTGCCTCGTGCGGGATACAGCGTGAAGCGGAAAAAAAATATTAGAATGCATTTTATCTATGCATCTTTATTTAAAAATGCATTATATACTTAACTTTGTGTTTAATAAACATGAAAATAATAATAAAAATATAAAATAGAAATAACAAAAGATATATGCAGACATGTTGATATGAATGAGCAATAATTTCTGCATCAATTGCTTAATAGATTGGTTGCGGAACAGGACGGACGTCTGCCGTCGTCGTAGAATGAGACGCAATTTGACACTTATAATGCTAAGTTAAAGTTTAAATGATTTATTGTACGATATTTCATGTAAATTAAGATTTATTTTTTTACGCCTATTTTATTTTGTATATTATATTTATAATTCAATATAAATATCGCTCTGGTACAAGGTAAAACGTGGCGAAGAATTCCGCCACTCAATACGCAATGTCTCAAACGCGGTGGAAAGTTGGGAATGAAAGTGGAACAGAGTGTCTTAATATTAGGTTCCTAAGTTCCCTCTGCCTACCCTGCTATGTGTAATATACAGTGTGAAACTGAATATGAATATTATAGTTAGATATATTTATTAACCGCTTTACCAGTTTTTATTACCATTTAAATATAAAAATATATAAAATCCTAAACTTTCTTTGTAAATAAAAAAACACATGTTTTATTCAGAGCATATTAAGTTGTTTGCTCGTCTGTTCGTTTAAGCCGTCTTGGAGGGGCGCTCCAACTTAAGGCATTAAGACTTAGCACGCACTCAACATGTATGAAGCCTTTAATTATTACGCCTTCCTTTAAATCTTAACACACATTTACGTCTCTCAGTTTGTAATTTAAAATTAAGTAAGTTTTCTTGAAAGCCATTTTTTTAGCATACATATAACTGCAACACATACTTTAGATATATGTGCCAAATCTCATGTATGCCTTTGCTTGTATGAAAATGGGTCAAATATGTTATATGTATCAAATATAATTTTTATATTATATGTATCAAATATAATTTCATTGACACTCAATTATAATTAATGATCAACCTATAACTGTTGAAATTATTATTAGGGCTCTGTCGTGAGGTAGGACCACAAGCAACTCTAAATATGTTAGTTTGTGGTTCAATTCCTATTCGAGGAAATGAAATATTTAATATTTTCCTTTTTCTGCTTTGACGAGGCAAAGAGCGGCGTTGAGTTTCGCCACTCATCACACAAAGCCGATCCGACGGAACGTGAACAACAGTTTTTTAAAGACCGGAGTGTCTCAACACTAGGTCCCCAATGTCCATATGCCTACTTTGCAATGTGAAAAGAAAAAAAAATATAAATCAACATTAATTATAACATTAACTACCTCGAATGTCCAGAGAGACAAAGAAAAATATTGCCAGTTTAAAATTTATTAAAGTTAATAAACGAAACACAGAATACACATAATCAAGCTTTACTTACTTTGGACGAGGACAAGAGTCAATTTCCATTTTAAATATAAATCATATATATTTTTTTATATTTAAAGCACATATTTGTTGCATATTAAGGAGGTTATTATTTTCACTTTTTTGTTTATATTTATGTTAAGTACTGATAAGAAGATTTATATGTACTCCACTTGCCTTGAGTGATGAATAGCGCAACTCAAAGCCGCATTTAACTATCACAGAGCCGGGTAAACAACTTAGTTCCTTATTCAGTTGACGGTATCCTAATGTACCATTATGATTTAAAAAAACTACAATTGTTACAAGAAAAGTTTATGATAAGGAAAGGAATGATAATTTAGTAATAGTTTATTATAATGAATTTAGTTCGTTTTGCCGTATTCAGCCACACACTACCCGCACATTGGTGAGTAGGCAGAGGAAACTTGAAAACCCAATGTTACGACACTCCGTTCTCACTAATTTCGATTTCCCAATTTCTGCTGAATTTGAAGCTGCAATGCCTCAAATGTTGCTTGAAGTTTGAGTTTTGTTTTGTTCCTTGGGTAGGAATCGAATTCACAATCTGCCATGTTTACAGTTACATACTTGAGCATATGCGCCACGACAGGCCACAGTCTATTAATACATTTTTTTTATTATTCTTGACGGCTCATTATACTATCCACTACTTTAACATAGCATACAAAAATCATGGATAAGAACTTACAACCATAAGATTAATTTAGTCATATCGCAGAACCGGCTAAAAAATGGCAAGCAGATTTAAATGCTGTTTTAAGTATTATATTTTGACAATCCTTTCTCGATGTTTAGTGTTTCTTACAACAATTTCAAATATTTACTTCGGCAAAATTGCTAAAGAAAATCCATTAATATAGCTGAAATTTTAGTTTTCAATAAATATTATTGTCTTAAAAATGATAATGTTATAAGAGCAAGAAAATAATTGAGATATATAAATCTAACTGATAAGTAAATAAAAGAAAGAATAGTCTAGTTGTAAGCTGACACGAGATACATTGTATCTGCCATTAGTTTATAAGAAACAAATTGCTACTTTAGTAGCATACAATTTACAAAAACCCGTTATACATGGTATAACTAAAAATTATAACTTATTAAATATTGACACATCCAGTTCTAGTTTAAACTAAATATAAAGACAAAGCCTAAGCAATATAAATTTAATATAATACATCAAAATATTCAAGGCTTAGGTGGCAAAGAATTAGAACTGGAGTTGTTTCTTAAAAAATGTAATATACATATCATATGTCTCACGGAGCATTGGTTGACAAATGTATCAAACATTGTTAACATAGAAAATTATAAAGTGTCAAGTGCGTTCGTTAGAGAGAAAACCATCCGCGGTGGCTCCTTAATATTGACAAGGAAGGATATTGTGTGCAAGTCGCGCCCCGACATTGTGGCTCTCTCCGTCGAACGTACTATTGAATTGTCCTGCATGGAGTTTCAACAGTATGTTATAGTGTGCGTGTACCGACCGCCATCAAGTAATTATGAGTTATTTGAGGACAAAATGGAGGATGTATTAAGAAAACTTTGTAACTTAAGTAAAAATATTATCGTTTGCGGAGATTTTAATATTGATATTTTACATAACACAACACAAAGTAGCCGTTTTCTAAATTTATTTAAATCATTTAATTTAACTAATATGTTTCGCGAACCTACTCGTATTACAACAAATTCAGCAACCTGTATAGATAACGTGTTCTGTCACTGTAACGTCGAAGATAAGCTAGTTATAAATAATATAAGCTCCGACCATTGTGGATTAAAGTTTTCAGTGGTTGGCAACCAGGTAAATGGTACACGGAAAATTACATGGAGGCCAATCACTGATAACAGACAAAATTTGTTTCAAGAGAACATTAAAAAGAAAATTTTAAAAATAGACACTTCTCAAGAAAATCCGAATAAGTCTTATAATAATATGTTTAATTTAATGTTAAATGAGTTTAATTCAATATTTACAACAAAAACTGTTTCTAAAAATTTAAAAATAAAATTTAGTGACTGGGCAACCGTGGGTATATACCGCAGTAGAGATAAATTATACGAACTGTACAGTATGAAGCAGTGGAATCGCGACCCAAGCTTACTAAAGCGGATCAGTGTTTTCTCTAAGATATTTAAAAAGGTCTGCATTCAAGCTAAATCTATATATGTAAAAAATAAAATTATAAACTCTGAAAATAAAATAGGTACTACCTGGGACATAATATCTAGAACAACTGGTAGATCTAAAAATTATAATGAGTCGGTAGAGTTAAAAGTAGATAATAAATTAATTAATGCAGATCTTGAAGTTGCAAATGTTTTTGAGAATTATTTTGCAGAAATACCGACTAAAGTAACTTCTTCCTTAAAATCATCTCCATCAGGTGCTGTTAAATTATTGCAAAGTAACACTGATAAATATACCACTAATTTTACGTTTGTACATGTAACACCAGAGGAAATTATTAAATCTTTTAAAAGTCTTAATGTAAAAAAAACTGGTGATCTATGGGGTATATCTGTTAGATTACTAAGCTCTATTATACCAATCATTGCACCTCACTTATCATTGATATTTAATAAATGTGTTGACAAAGGCATTTTTCCCGACCTCATGAAAAACAGTAAAGTAGTACCATTGTTTAAGAACGGAGAGAATAGTGATCCTAGCAATTATAGACCTGTATCAGTATTGCCATCGTTGAGTAAAATTTTTGAAAAAATAATTTTTAATCAATTATCTTTGTATTTTAATGGAAATAGTATTTTAAATAAAGCACAGTATGGTTTTACTAGATGCAGATCTACAACAGATGCGGGAGTTGCCCTCCTTAATTGCATATATAGAGCTTGGGAAAACTCACAAAATGCGGTTGGAGTGTTTTGTGATCTGTCTAAGGCTTTTGACTGCGTAGACCACGATACGTTATTACGCAAACTTAGCCATTATGGAGTCAAAGGCAGTGCCCGTGATCTCATTGCTTCGTACCTTAGAAACAGGATTCAGCACGTTACCTTAAATAATGTTAAGTCTTCCGGTAGCGTTCTGCGGATGGGTGTCCCACAGGGATCGATTCTAGGGCCTCTTTTGTTTTTAATTTATATAAATGACCTCCCCTTTTGCATTAATAATTTATGCGATGTGGTATTATTTGCCGATGATACTTCATTAATTTTAAAGTAGATCGATATAAAAAAAACTATGACGAAGTGAATAGTGCGCTGTCGCAAATACTTCACTGGTTTAATACTAATAATTTAGTATTAAACGCACAAAAAACAAAATGTATAGAATTTACTATGCCGAATGTTAGGAAAGAGAAGCTTAATTTAAGCGTGGATAACAAAATTCTCAATTTTTGTGATACCGCGGTATTCCTGGGAGTAACCCTAGATTCGAAACTACAATGGGGCCCCCATCTGTCTTCTCTTGCGGGCAGACTGAGCTCCGCTGCATATGCTGTTAGAAAAGTGAGGCAGCTTACGGACGTTGATACTGCACGCCTAGTCTACTTTAGCTATTTTCATAGCATATTGTCCTACGGAATATTACTATGGGGCAATGCTGCAGATATCGAATCTTTATTCGTAATTCAAAAAAGAGCAGTCCGAGCCATTTACGGCATGGGAGCTCGGGAATCCCTGAGAGATTTTTTTAAAGAAACGGGTATTCTTACGGTGGCATCACAGTACATATATGATAATATAATACTTGTTCGGAAAAATAGCCACAATTTATTAAAAAACAGTGACCGACATGATATTAATACAAGAAGTAAAAACAAGCTGATAACTTCTAGTTTTCGTCTTCAAAAAGTTAGTAAATCTTTTATGGGACATGGTACACGTATGTATAATAAAATTCCACAAATAATTTTAAATTTGCCACTTCAAAAATTTAAAGTGAATGTTAAAAATATATAGTTAGGCAAAGCATATTATTCTATTCAAGAATACTACAACGATAAGAGTGCGTGGGATTAAATGCTGTTGGTACTCACTCAGGAAGCTATGTTATATATTTACTTTAATTGATATTTTGAAAAGAGCAACTGTTGAGTTTCTTGCCGGCTCTTCTCAGCAGACCCGCCTTCCGAGCCGGTGGTAGCTTCCTGTAAGGACTGACACCACAGACACTTATATGTAACTTGACGATTCAAAAGTGCTTAAATGGCCTAATTGAATAAAGAATATTTTGATTTTGATTTTGATTTTGAAAGAATAGTAAAAAAAAATATATTGAAGCGGGCGAAGCAGCGTGAAAGTCAATAGTTTATTTATAAAATATTACATCACATTTGGCTTTAGACAGTTCGTCTCAAAGGATTTCCTCGGATGTACGTTATACTTGCACGCTACAGGCACTGCATGATTGTGAAACGTAAAGCGGTGCAGTCGCGAGCCACAAGCATTTCATATTTCGTCAGCGCATCGATGCACGAAAAGGCGAGTCGGGATGGAAATTCTATTTTGGCATCATTATTTTCAAGTGGTTGACGTTTTGTAGAGTCCTCCATTTCATTCCCGATAGCTCTGTGTAACATTTTGATGAAATAAATTCACTATTGAAATATCTAAATCTGAGAGCATTTGTAATTTCATATGGTATTTTCATAAATTAAAATTATATTGTTAAGAGTGGAATTATTTGTATAAAACTAGAAAAGGCTGTAACGATAAAGTATGTACTTGGACATCTCAACGCCTTATTGTTATAAGAAATTTTAATATTTTTGCATTTATAATGTTAATTCAAAAACATTAAATAAAGTTTCCTAATAGAACGCAACGTTTAGAGTAGGAGATCTACTCCAACAATCTCAAAGGAATGTATTTTTTTTAGTTTTTCTCCATTTTCGCCATTCCCAGGTCTGGTGCAAAAGCGCGACATTGATGTCACTCAGACATTCTGAAATTTGAGCGAGGAGACGGGAAAATAAATGCATGTAAGTCGAAGATAAATCTACATTAGTAAAGTTAACTAAAATGTAAAATATTGGCGTTTATTTGTCCAAAAGAAAGAACTTCCATTTGTAAAAGGAACTCTTAAAGAAGAAGAAGAAACTTAATTATTATACAAATACTCCTCGATATATTGTTTTTTATAAACATTTTCATTCGATGTTATCGTAACTATATTTAAACATTGATACTTAAAGATGAACTTATTATTTTAATTCTAAAACCTTTTTTATTCCTGGGAAACATTCACCGCATAAACAACAAGGGTTATTACAACAACATTACATTGTAAATCTCTTAATAATGCGTATAATGTGTAGTGCGTATGCATAAATATAAGGCTTATTTTTTTAGCTTCACGCTGTCTCCCGCACCAAGCAGGGTAGGCAGAGGGAACCCGGGAACCTAGTGTTAAGACACTCCGTTCCACTTCCGTTCCTCACTTTCCGCCGAATTGGAGCCATTGCGTCTTGAGTGGCGGAACTGAACGCCGCGCTTTGCTTATAAGGCTTATGTGAGTGTGTGAGCTGTACCCGTACGTAGCAGGGTAGATAGAAGAAACCTGATAACATGGTAGTGAGAAACTCCATTCTTACTGGGAGACATCCGTTCCTCACTTTCTGACAAACTCTAAAAGCATCGTGTTGAATGGCATGGAATTTAAGGCCGAGCTTTTGCCTCGTTACCTTACCAGAGCGAAAAACTAAAAAAATATTTAATATTTCAATTTCTCAAATTAAGATCAAACACAATCATTTCTATTTACAGTCACGCGCTGGTGCCCCCGCACCGCGGCATGCCCCAACTTTTATATTTTATATACAAGTACAATAAACGAGTACAAATTCCAAAAAATATCTATTATAAACCCCTCAAATGTAGTTAAAATGTAATACATCCATTTAAATAGGCGGAACAGCGACAATCGAAACCTCGTGTTATGAGATATGTATTCGTACGCGTGGAAATATTGCACTAAATCGTTTTTATTGCGTATAACGTGTGTGCACCCTCCCGCATTTAATGGCTGGAAAAAATTTGCATATGAAAAATATACGTGAATTGTGAAGTTAGAAAATATTGTGGTTAGAAAGGAATTTGTTGTTGGTAATTTATAGACAAAAAAAAATATAATAAATCTTCTTGAATGTTGTTATTTTCGAGAACTGTCAAAAAATGTATTAACTTTTCAGCTTCATATTGTACCTTTTCAAATAGTAACTGGAGAACCTAGAGTTAAGATACTCCGATCCCCATCCAGAGACATCCGTTTCCCATTTTGCACTGAGGTCTTAAGGCATTGCGAGTTGAATGGCGAAACTCAACGCCGCGCTTTGCCTCATCACCAGAGCGAAGAAATGAAAATATTGATATTTCATTCCCCCAAGTGGGAATTGAATTTGACTGTAAAGATAACGGTGATCATACGCTTATGTTCCTGTGTGACATTTTATTGTTATTCAAATATTTTAGCAAAAAAAATCCGACCAATATTTAGACATAAAATATGAATTGTAATTGCTTTTTATCATACTTTTAAAATAATACATAATAATAATAATACATAAATTTAAAATAATTATCTTTTTCACACAGTTTTCAAACGTACATTCTAAAACGTTATATTCAAATTTCACTGCATATTCCAAAAATCTATTACGAACTTTGTGCTTACATCGGAATAAACAGAATTTCGTTAGAGGAGCACGTGCTTTGTGTACTAATTTCCTCATATCACAGAAGCTTTTTACTACCGCCAAGTGACGAGACGAGCAGGACGGCTGCTGACTTTGCCGTAACAAATAGAATGCAAAATGTGGCTTATTTAGTATTATGCAAAACATAGCGGCTAATTTTTTATTCATTTATTTAAATGAACTAGATTGTGTCATGATTATTCTAGTTTTACTAGCAAAGTTGTTAGGCATTATTTCTAAAGCTCTATACCTAAATCATGGGCATAAAGTTGAAAATAACGCCTTACTAGATGTTCTCACTGGTAAAGTTATATATTCCTGCAAATATAAGTAAAGTTCCATTTATAATTTTTCATCTTAATGATGTATCCCGAACATGGCAGGGTAGGTAGAGGGAACTTGGGAGCCCAGTGTGGAACACTCCATACTGTTCCCCACTTTTCATCGAATTTGAGGCTATACACAAGAGCGGTGGAACTTAACCCAGCGGTTTGCCTTGTTACCAAAGCGAAAAAATATAAATATTACCTAAATGTTTATTTTTTTGCCAGAAGAGGATCGAGCCCCACAATCTACCACGGTAACAGTCACACGCTTGCACCACGACAGGCTTTATTCATTTTTCTGTACCTTATCATGATTAACATAGAAATATTTAATGTTGAAAATAAATGATTTATAAATTAACTGCATTTAAAACTATCAATATATTCAATGTATAATTTAAAGCACTGATAGCGAGCCTTTTGAAACCATGTCAGTCCATGAATAATATAAAATTGTAACAGATTTACATATTGCGATAAATTTGATTTAAATATGTTTGCTTTTAATTTCAAATTCTATTTATATAATAAAATTTGTGTAAATATTCAAGCTCATTACGTAACGTTGTAAATTATGAAAAAGTTTATTCTTATAAGAGTAATTTCTTTATTCAGATTGTCCGACTTAGAAATTAGGCACATTTATGTGTTAAGAGTACAATGGTTTTCCCTTTTAAGTGATTGATACTTTGGCTAGTTTTTAGAATTCTTACTGTTGTGCGTTTCTATGAGCTCAATCTCAACTTTACCAAATAATAATACAGGAATGCCGCCCTTTGACTTGTCATATCAAATAAACACACACCGTATTTACTAAGCCACGTTCATCTTTGTGTGTATGTGTGTGTGTGTGTATGTGTAGGAAAAGACGAAGCTAAATAAAAATTTGAAAACATAGTTTAAAAATATACTAACATTATTTTCGTTACAAATCGAGCAATACCTATGAATAAAATCTCCATTGAAATTGAGTTTGCTTCTATAGGAAATTTTATTCCATACGGGACGGTACGGAACATGTTGTTAGAGACTACATCGCACCTGACCTGTGCCTATATTTATATTTATTTAACGTTACATTAAATATGAGTGAATAAACTATGTCGAAAGGTCAGCGAAGGGGCGTAAAGCGGATACTCTCTGGATGCAAATAATATTTTATGAGTCATCGGAAAACGCTTGCCGATAAAATTACATATTCCGATACTTCAATTTTTATGTTAATAGACTATAATATGTTAATAAAATGGACAGGTTTTGCCTTTTATTGTGTAAATAAATTATGTTATTAACTAGTGTATATAGTAATTCTTTGCAAGTTTTTGAGGCCATCAGAAATAAATATGGCCTACAGTAGTAGTACAGTATGCGAATTCAAATCTTCCCAGCTTGGTTAACAACATATACGTATTATTGGAGGGAGACCTAAAATAACCAATACAAACCTCATAACTTGGACTTAACGGATCTACGTAGACCTTACTCTAAATTTAACAATTTTCTACTATAGAAGAACGTAAAGTTCGCCGTAAAACCATTTTATTGGACACTGTACATTTATATACCCACAACTACGTTGCCATAGAGTAAAATAATACTATCTATATTTCTGTCGTGCTGGTGGAACTTTTCAATCTATATACGAGTAATTATACTCTGGGACATAATTGTATGTAGCGTGATTATTTTTTACGAGGTGCGTCGCGCCGCTCCTTTATGTATATTCCCGACTATTCAGTGATAACACTTAGGCGTACAAAACTTGTAGAAAGGACGACGTTTTCTTAGTTTCCAATTATTTTACTTTATTTTATGCAATTTCTTTATTTTTCTGTATGTAATTGTACAATTGTTAAATTCTTTTTGATCGTCGATCGGAAGATGGGGCAAATATATCTTAATTATATTCTGATAATATGAAACAAGAAACTAGATAATTCAAATACTTAATTTATATGCATATTTTTCTTATTTCTCGGTCATCGGAAAGGTATTTATAATAATAACTTGTAGAATAACGAGATGGTAGCGGCGCAGCAGGATAGAAAATTACTGCAAACGCGACGGTAGTACTCGAATCCCACTCAAGTGATTTAAAAACTTCTATTCCTCGCTTTCCGAATAAGACAAAGAGCGGCGTTAACTTCTGCCACTCAACACAGAAAGTCAAGTTCAAAAATGCACGGAAAGTGGGGAAAATAAGATATTAGATGCAGGAATAAAACCGTAATACTTAAAAAAAAATTAAATCTATATACATTACGGTTGAGCTTAACATGTTATAGTGTAACTGAATAACCGACGCCTTTATTTCCACACTTAGCACCTCGTTACGTCACTCCGGTGGTCTAGACACGCATCTATTTAAACTACATAGGGCATAACTAGTAGATGTACCTATTTAGGTACATTCGTGAAACGAATGATTTTATGATTTGCCTCGTTTGAGTTATATTTAAGTTATTAATTTGTATGAAATATTTGTTTATTAGTACATTGAATTTAGTTACATGTATAGTATTTATTTATATGGTAGCAATTATATGCATAATGAAATCTTTGTAAATTTATTTAATTATTTTCATTTAATCGTTTGACCTATGCTGTCAAAAACCAAAAAGATGAAAGGGTCTACTAATCTCTTGCCGCTCTAGCGAGCGGAAATAGAGCAAAATTGGATGTCGCGTCCGTCAGATACAACTACGATGTAGTTTCACTACGGAGAACCTAACATTATTTTTGCTATTTATATGAAAAAGATCTTAATGTAAAAATAAAAGCTATAATTGATTATAGATTATTATCTTAAGTTTATTTATATATTGAGATGTCAAAACACTCGGTTACCTTTGCCTATCCAGATATAAAATTTTGACTATTTACTACCTTCATATTTTGATACTTTTATACACAGTAGTAATTTGCAAAGTGCAAAATAAGGCTTATACATACATATTACGTAAACACCATCACAAGCGTCTCTCAGTCTCCTTTTAGTATCGTTATGAGTACTCCCAGACGTTCCTCAAATCGTCAACAGCATTACTTCGATAAACTACTTAGCCGTTCATAACAGTGTAAAATGAAGGTACACATATGTAACTATTTGTGTAGACAAGCTTTTTAGAGGTTATTTTTTTATAAAATACTCAATTAGTTTTTGAATTTTCTTTATGAAATTACTTTTTTTTTATTTCCTTCGATTTTTTGATTGGAACCCAATTTTTTGTCTAACCTTTTAATAAAATGCATATATAACAATTCTTTTTCATATTTATTTATTTATGAAATAAAATATATATGTGACCAAGCACTTTCATCTCTCCGTCAGATAATTCTAATTTAATCCTTTTTTTAACTATTTGAAACATAATAAAATAATAGTGATGTAAATTGAGGATACAAAATTCAGACAAGTCATGAAATATTTGAGTTAAAACCACATCCATAAAAATTCATGAAATTCCAATTTTCTCTTTGGAATTCTTACGAAAATACGTACCGTAAAAATTTTGAATAACTATGTTATAAAGGACTTGAAGTTCCGAAGTGACCCTATACAGAATTCCTGGGGCGGCCGCCCTATTTGGAATGTTCCAAATTGACGGGAGCAGCTTAAAAGATTTTAATATAGAATCATATAATTTTTATATATTAAATAATCTATAAAATCAATTAAGTGTCAACTATTTTGTATCTACTACTCTGTATCTGTACATCTAACATGTATTTTTTGCGGCTTTGAATCCCGCCTCTTATAACGCTTCAAAAGTTCGGCTGAAATTGGAAAATAGCTATTTGCCAAATACATTGTGAAGTTAAAAATCAAAATGACTTATGAACAGGATGCCAGGATTTCGTTCTTTTAAAACTTATTTATCAAGGGACGCAAAAAAGTTGACGACAATCAACTAGCTTTCCCCTCAATCAAACTGTTAAAAAAGTGGAACTCAGTGAGAACTTTTAAAAAACAGGCCAGGGGTAAGATTTACCTTGCTTAAGCATTTGCATTTCAAAGACCTGCCAAGTGGAGGAGTGAATTTGTTTGACTTAAAGACTATAACTCTGTCCTAATTTCAACGTGTTAGCGTTTTTCTTAGCTTAAAAATATTTCAATTTATTGATTTATTAAAGTTGATTATATGTAATTTGTAATCGCTTCATTTACATACGTAATGCCAAATGGTTGTAGTTCATTTCCTTGTTCATAAAAAAAAATACATTACTTTGCACTTTCAAATTTATAATACGTATGGATATCAATATACTGATATTTTTACCACACGGTTACATACTTGTACTCTTTTTTGCTAACGGTGCTTATTTTTTAATAATCAAAAGGAAATTATTAATAATTGATGATTGACAAATAAACAAATAATCTGTCAGAGATACAGTAAAGTTATATATAAATAACCTTTCCCTTGCAGTCGGGTAAAAATTTAACATAAGACATGTGGTCATTTTAACAGCATCTCACATTAAATAATGATCATCCAAGCTTTTTTTTCTATTTAAATCAGTAGTTCTAAAGAATAGCGCAATGAACCAAACTAATTCTTGAACTTTATAATGTGATTATAGAAGACTAGATAAATTAGCTTCTAATATGAAAACGAACTTAGAAGTCATAGAAACTGATATTTTAATGTTCATACCAAAGTTTAAGCAGAAGTGAGATTGTGGCGTAATAAAATACAAACTTGGCAACGACTCTGAACTTTTGACTATCAGACTAGTCATAACAACTGTTTACGTTCTTTAGAGTCCCTTGGCAAGTAGGAAGCAATTAAACTGTAATTATTCAAGAATGACTTTTTAATAAACAACTCTATTTCTTCTTTAATAAGGCATTTTTTCGATAATTCTCCCTGGGAAAGCCCCAAAGTGATGGAAGTTGTCTTGGATTCGTCCTTAATTGATTGTATCTTTCAAACGTAGTCTTATATTTGGAACAACTTTAATAGAAGTTTCAATTTCGTTGTTTATTGCTTTCATTTTATATTAAACACTCTTTTAAAACTTGACTAAGTAAGGCGAGACGCGCTTATTAAATTCCTTATTTAAGTTTTTGGGTCATAATCTAGTTTTTTTAGTCTTCATTTTATTTTTCAATTAAAATATTTATTTATTAAGAATGAAAAAACATTACAATTTATAATTTTGTAGCTGTCGACTCTACATTGCAATGAAAACATGTTACTTGGTATTTTTCAGGTAACAAAACCTTCACTGAAACTGAAAATGTCATGAAAAAGTCAAAGTCTCTCTGCCATGCTAAAAGCAAGCAGCGTTCGATTTTTCCTTTCGGAATCCACATAAAGAACTAACGTTGGTGCTGGTTCGGTAAAAAAAACTGTAAACTTTTTACGATTCTCTAAGCCCTTTGCACTCTAACTAATATTAGTGCAGACTTTTTATTGGTTTTGGTAGCCAGAAGTTACTTAGAGCGTAAATGAAGATTAATAGTTACTGATTACTGAAGAACGTGGAAATCCTTTTTACACAGTATTTTTCAATATTTTTAAGTCAATGTAAAATATATATATATATATTTTGATAAATTTAACGCATAATGTTGATAGAAATATTGCTAATTAGTAAAGTTTAAGCTTTTCACTCTGTCCATAAAAAATGAAAGGATCCAATATTATATTTTTTATGAAACAACGAGAACGTAACATTTACATTGAAAACAGAGAGTAGCTGAACTTGTATTCCAGCTCGGCGGTAGTTTTTTTTTTTAGCTTCACGCTGTATCCCGCACAAGGCAGGGTAGGCAGAGGGAACCTTGGAACCTAGTGTTAAGACACTCCGTTCCACTTCCATTCTCCACTTTCCGCTGAATTTGAAGCATTGTGTGTTGAGTGGCGGAACTCAACGCCGAGCCTGCCTTAATACCAGAGCGAAGAAATGAAACATTAAACATTTAAATTGAAAATATTAAATATTTCATTTTCTCGCCTGGAGATCGAATCCAGAACCTGTCGGTTACAGTCACACGCTTTTGCCGCTGCGCTACGACAGACTTCAAATGTTATAAATGACAATACTAAAAACTTAATAATTATTACAGCTCTATTAAAGAGCCGCCTACGTGCCTAACATTGCAAGATTGAAAAAATCAAATAGTTTTATTCAAAATAAGAAGTTACAAGCTTTGGTTTTTGATCATCAAACAATCGCCACTAATTTGTTAAAGTTACTGCATCAGTTACAGATCTGAACCTGAGAAGAACCGGCGCAATAAATTCAGCGGGATGTCTTTTTTTTATAAAATTTACATAATATGATTGTACTGTGATACATTTGAAATAGACTGGAGTGAGCATTTCATTCCCAATGCATGTATCATTTATAAAATCATTATTTGGTAATAACAAAAAATAGAAAATTCTCTTTTGGAAGAATACATAATTATAAAGAAATATATATATATATATATATATATATATATATATATATATATATATATATATATATATATATATATATATATATATATATATATATATATATAAAAAGCTTAATATTTCACGTATAAATCTAATATCGAGTAATGAAATTAATTTCTAATTGATACATGTTTTACATACAAATTAAATAATAAAAAAATATTTCATATAAATGCAAAAGATGTATAAAAAGAAAACAAAATAAAGTTATATCGTATGGTTTAACAAAGCTCCATTAAGTTGGAAAGCACATGTATAAGTAAAGGATCGACCGATGACCGCGAGCTCAATGCATTAGACAGTATTGGAGAAGCTACCATTGATTATATACTAAGCACTTAGTTTAATTGCCACATTAAGCTCTTGAGCTTCGAGAGTATGACAAGTTATTAACAATGTGAAAAGCTTTTATGATTTTTACTTTATTGAACATTATTTGTTGTTAACGTAAAAATACAGAAAATAAGAATAGGTAACTAAAATTATAAATAAAATAAAAAAAACAAAGAAACATGTTCTTTTGAAGTAACTAATTGTAAACGGCTCTTTTTTAATTCCTAAAGTTTTTGAACCTAACAAAATAAATAAGTTGTTACAAGCATATAAGAATTTCGACGTAGCTTGATGAGAACGGCTTAGTTGGTCAGAGCGCTTGGACATTTTCCAAGAGAAGAAAAAAAAATGCAGAATAAAAAACATTGAGTTCTGGTTTTCGTCAGTCAAATTGCTAAATTATTATTTATGTAAATACAAACAAGAGCAAGTAAAAATCCTTTGATATGTGAACATTCTAAATTATGTAAAAATATAGAGTCATATTTAATTAAAATGTAAATAAATAAATTAAATTTATTTACAACAAGATATAACAATATTATATATTTTTGACTTCAATATTTAAATTTAAACTTTTCATTTCTTCGCTGCGGTAACAAAGCAAAGCGTGGCGTTGAGTTCAGCCTCTTAACACGCAATGACATAAATTCGTTGGAAATTGGAAAATGGAGTGTCTTTACACTAGGTTCCCAAGTTCTCTCTGCCTGCTCTGCCACGTGCGACACAGTGAAAAGTTAAAAAATTGTAACGAGAAACATTTTTTTTTATTACTTATAAGAACAAAGTAGTCCAAAATTTTAAGCTAACCTATAATGTGACCATGTGTTATTTTAGGCAAAAGCTTCTAACATTATTGGACATATCTCTCAGAGCACTTAAGCTGATTGCCACTTGCAGAACTGAAATTGAAATATTGTTGAAAAAATATTGAAAAGTCGAAAATTCATACGATACTGCATAAAAATGCAAATACTTAACAGGAATGTAAAAACAAGTGAAGCTTTTAATTGGGATATGATATTTAAAAAATTTGATTTATAAAAGTTATAGGTTGACGTATTTAATCTAAATACTAAAAATTCGGCATAAAAAAATAATATTATGTGGAGTAAATGGAGTGTCTTTACACTAGGTTCCCAAGTTCCCTCTGCCTGCCCTGCCACGTGCGACACAGTGAAAAGTTAAAAAATTGTAACGAGAAACATTTTTTTTTATTATTTATAAGAACAAAGTAGTCCAAAATTTTAAGCTAACCTATAATGTGACCATGTGTTATTTTAGGCAAAAGCTTCTAACATTATTGGACATATTTCTCAGAGCACTTAAGCTGATTGCCACTTGCAGAACTGAAATTGAAATATTGTTGAAAAAATATTGAAAAGTCGAAAATTCATACGATACTGCATAAAAATGCAAATACTTAACAGGAATGTAAAAACAAGTGAAGCTTTTAATTGGGATATGATATTTAAAAAATTTGATTTATAAAAGTTATAGGTTGACGTATTTAATCTAAATACTAAAAATTCGGCATAAAAAAATAATATTATGTGGAGTAAATGGAGTGTCTTTACACTAGGTTCCCAAGTTCCCTCTGCCTGCCCTGCCACGTGCGACACAGTGAAAAGTTAAAAAATTGTAACGAGAAACATTTTTTTTTATTACTTATAAGAACAAAGTAGTCCAAAATTTTAAGCTAACCTATAATGTGACCATGTGTTATTTTAGGCAAAAGCTTCTAACATTATTGGACATATCCCTCAGAGCACTTAAGCTGATTGCCACTTGCAGAACTGAAATTGAAATATTGTTGAAAAAATATTAAAAAGTCGAAAATTCATACGATACTGCATAAAAATGCAAATACTTAACAGGAATGTAAAAACAAGTGAAGCTTTTAATTGGGATATGATATTTAAAAAATTTGATTTATAAAAGTTATAGGTTGACGTATTTAATCTAAATACTAAAAATTCGGCATAAAAAAATAATATTATGTGGAGTAAATGGAGTGTCTTTACACTAGGTTCCCAAGTTCCCTCTGCCTGCCCTGCCACGTGCGACACAGTGAAAAGTTAAAAAATTGTAACGAGAAACATTTTTTTTTATTACTTATAAGAACAAAGTAGTCCAAAATTTTAAGCTAACCTATAATGTGACCATGTGTTATTTTAGGCAAAAGCTTCTAACATTATTGGACATATCCCTCAGAGCACTTAAGCTGATTGCCACTTGCAGAACTGAAATTGAAATATTGTTGAAAAAATATTGAAAAGTCGAAAATTCATACGATACTGCATAAAAATGCAAATACTTAACAGGAATGTAAAAACAAGTGAAGCTTTTAATTGGGATATGATATTTAAAAAATTTGATTTATAAAAGTTATAGGTTGACGTATTTAATCTAAATACTAAAAATTCGGCTTAAAAAAATAATATTATGTGGAGTAAATGGAGTGTCTTTACACTAGGTTCCCAAGTTCCCTCTGCCTGCCCTGCCACGTGCGACACAGTGAAAAGTTAAAAAATTGTAACGAGAAACATTTTTTTTTATTACTTATAAGAACAAAGTAGTCCAAAATTTTAAGCTAACCTATAATGTGACCATGTGTTATTTTAGGCAAAAGCTTCTAACATTATTGGACATATCCCTCAGAGCACTTAAGCTGATTGCCACTTGCAGAACTGAAATTGAAATATTGTTGAAAAAATATTGAAAAGTCGAAAATTCATACGATACTGCATAAAAATGCAAATACTTAACAGGAATGTAAAAACAAGTGAAGCTTTTAATTGGGATATGATATTTAAAAAATTTGATTTATAAAAGTTATAGGTTGACGTATTTAATCTAAATACTAAAAATTCGGCTTAAAAAAATAATATTATGTGGAGTAAATGGAGTGTCTTTACACTAGGTTCCCAAGTTCCCTCTGCCTGCCCTGCCACGTGCGACACAGTGAAAAGTTAAAAAATTGTAACGAGAAACATTTTTTTTTATTACTTATAAGAACAAAGTAGTCCAAAATTTTAAGCTAACCTATAATGTGACCATGTGTTATTTTAGGCAAAAGCTTCTAACATTATTGGACATATCCCTCAGAGCACTTAAGCTGATTGCCACTTGCAGAACTGAAATTGAAATATTGTTGAAAAAATATTGAAAAGTCGAAAATTCATACGATACTGCATAAAAATGCAAATACTTAACAGGAATGTAAAAACAAGTGAAGCTTTTAATTGGGATATGATATTTAAAAAATTTGATTTATAAAAGTTATAGGTTGACGTATTTAATCTAAATACTAAAAATTCGGCATAAAAAAATAATATTATGTGGAGTAAATGGAGTGTCTTTACACTAGGTTCCCAAGTTCCCTCTGCCTGCCCTGCCACGTGCGACACAGTGAAAAGTTAAAAAATTGTAACGAGAAACATTTTTTTTATTACTTATAAGAACAAAGTAGTCCAAAATTTTAAGCTAACCTATAATGTGACTATGTGTTATTTTAGGCAAAAGCTTCTAACATTATTGGACATATCTCTCAGAGCACTTAAGCTGATTGCCACTTGCAGAACTGAAATTGAAATATTGTTGAAAAAATATTGAAAAGTCGAAAATTCATACGATACTGCATAAAAATGCAAATACTTAACAGGAATGTAAAAACAAGTGAAGCTTTTAATTGGGATATGATATTTAAAAAATTTGATTTATAAAAGTTATAGGTTGACGTATTTAATCTAAATACTAAAAATTCGGCATAAAAAAAAAATATTATGTGGAGTAAATGGAGTGTCTTTACACTAGGTTCCCAAGTTCTCTCTGCCTGCTCTGCCACGTGCGACACAGTGAAAAGTTTTAAAATTGTAACGAGAAACAATTTTTTTTATTACTTATAAGAACAAAGTAGTCCAAATTTTTAAGCTAACCTATAATGTGACCATGTGTTATTTTAGGCAAAAGCTTCTAACATTATTGGACATATCTCTCAGAGCACTTAAGCTGATTGCCACTTGCAGAACTGAAATTGAAATATTATTGAAAAAATATTGAAAAGTCGAAAATTCATACGATACTGCATAAAAATGCAAATACTTAACAGGAATGTAAAAACAAGTGAAGCTTTTAATTGGGATATGATATTTAAAAAATTTGATTTATAAAAGTTATAGGTTGACGTATTTAATCTAAATACTAAAAATTCGGCATAAAAAAATAATATTATATTCAATATCACCACACCAAATTTTTAATCTCAGACCCACCACACCGGAAGGAAAGTCAGCTCATTCTGCACGCTACTAAAAAAAATATAATTATTAAATCAAACGATGATGGTATGGTTCTTTGATTATGGCGTTCCGAGCGTGCCAGTTGAGCACATATCACTTCGCCAATGTCACGTTGAATGGAGAAGACACGAAGGAGGTTGTACGGTAGAAAAAAATATATTACACAATAGGAGAATGCATATTAAAAAGAAGATCTAACTAAAAATTTCCTTCACCTATAACAAAAAAAAAAAAAAAAAATTAAATTAATAAATTATATGTATATATATTAAAAAAAATATATACAATATGTACACACAGGGTTAGTAATTAGAAATATATAATACAAAGGTGTTAGTTTACAATTTAATATTATTATATCTAATATATTTACATAAAAATTTACATAATGGACTAAACACAAACATTAACAAACATTGAACATTAAGGGGACGGGGAACTTTGTGAGGAAGGACATCATATAAGGGATGGATTAGCTTGGGGCATGTAAAAAGGATATGAGAAGGGGAACCGTCGTCCAGACCACATTCACACAGTGAGTGGTCCCTGACCCTGATCTTAGCTAAATGTACAGGTGTGCAGGCATGTCCAAGGCGCAAGCGACAAATGGTCGTTATTATCCTCCGTTCAATAAATTTTTGAGAATGAAACCATGGCCGCCTGGGGATATTAGGTTGAATCGTAGCATAGAACTTACCTTTCTGGGATTTTGACATATTCCAAAATTCAGACCATGACACATCCAAATGAGTTAATGCAAGTGACAACAGGTCCTGGGCCGAAATAGAAAAGTGATCCAAATTACCACACTGGATGGCTAATTTTGCGCAAGAGTCTGCAGATTCATTCCCACTAATTCCAGAATGCCCTGGAATCCATGCCAATCAAACGATGATACTTACGAGCAAAATTGAGTTTGTTAAGCATCGTTGGCGAAAGTTTGATATAATAATTATGACAACTGACAGACGAATGCCACTTCAGTCTACTTGTGACCACAGACTATTTTAAAGTGTTCAAAACGTCGAGCTTACAAAAATGTATAACAATAAAAATACGCCATTAATCCAGTCATATTTGTTTAATTTAAAATGTGTAATAATAGCGAGAATCAAAGATTTATATATAAATCTATTAAATATTTAAGATAATTCTTTGTAACCCTCCTGAAAGTGTTTAATATATTGTTTATGTCACTTAATCAAATTGTACTCATAAATCGACAGATTTATTAATTCGATGCATTCCGTACGTTGACACGTCAAACGTATGGCAGCCAATATGTAACTGTCTAGCGATACTCGATTGTAGTCATTTCAATATAAATTTGCTGTATTGATTTGACAGAGTAAATGATATTTTAACAAATGGCATATAAATTTTACGAAGTAATATGAGTCTCTTTTCGAAGTTGTAGATCTATCCTAAGAAAAGCAGCTTGGAAAAGATATTTAAACATTTTTTTTGCTTTATCCCATATATACCAGGATAGGCAGAGGGAACTTACGGACCTATTAAGGCATTCCGTTCTTGCTTAAAACATTTTAGTGTCCATTTTCCGCCGAATTTACGACATTGTGTGTTGAGTTGCGAAAATCAATGCTGCGTTTAGTCTTGTTACCAGACCGAGTAAAGTGAACCCACAACCTATATTATTATAAATATTCCATACATAACATATTTATTTATTTAAACTTTAATAAATACGTATAATGACGTATTTATTAAAGTTTAAGTAAATAAATAGAAATATATTTATATAATAAATTAATGAATAATATCACAATGAAAAAAAACTCGATTTAATCTTAAATCGAATAAATCTTTATTCCCGTAATAAAGCACAACACTAAAAGTAGCAATTTCCTTTCAACGAGTATTTCGGATTTTTCATAAAATATCTCAAAAGAATCACCGAGGCAGAAAATACTTAGACCGCTAGCTTATTATATTTACTTTGTGTCTTAAGATTTTGAAAACATCTAATTTTAAATAATATTTTATACTCTTGTTGTTTCTAATATGTTAGTTTTAAAACAGTTTTAAAATGTTACATATTACGAGTATATCTATTAATATTTTTTATTACATTCAATATTTATTTGTCTCAAATAATGAAATAGTTAATTTCATATTTTATTACTCTTATTTTTGTAACACTATCAAATATGTAGGTGTTATATAGTTTATACGTAATAAACTCCGTTCCAAGCGGTCCGCCGAATTTCGGTAAATTGGGTGTTGAATGAGGGAATTTAATATAGTACTGTGCCTTGTTACCAGGGATTTAAAATGAAAATATTAAGTAAATTTTATTTGTTATTATATTTAAAATGGAATTCACAATTATGGCGGTTACAGTCGCTTGTGCTTCTACGTCAACGCAATCTAAAAATCGAACGATCAAACAAACATGTATACATTTTTTTTTAATTTGAGTGAATAATCAATACCTATTGGGTACTTGAAGCCTGTCGTGGCGCAGCGGCACAAGCGTGTAACTGTAACCGATAGGTTGTGGGTTCGATTTGAGGAAATGAAATATTTAATATTTTCAATCTAAATATCTGATGTTTTCATTTCTTCCCTCTGCCACAATGCCACAAATTCGGCGCAAAGTGCGGAACGGAAGTGGAACGGAGTGTCTTAACACTCGGTTCCTAAGTTCCCTCTGCCTACCCTGCCACGTGCGGGATACAGCGTGAAGCTGAGTTTGAGTTTATTGGGCACTCCCCGTGGACCTACACTTATGAAACTTGACACGAACTTTTTTGTTTGCAATTCCTTTCATACAAAATGACACACAAGACCGCTAACTCGAGTCGACTTCATTGTGTCTTTTATTTGCTACGTAATCAAGATGTAGAGTGCGGGATACAGCGTGAAGCTACTAAAAAAATTACGATGCCGTACCCTAGGTAAAACGGAATCCTTATAAGATTTTTTTTATATTTATTTGTTTTCCGTCTACTCGCTTCTGAGTTAAGGTGATCTAAAGAAACGAGCATGTATATTTTTTTGCAATTTCTATTAATAATCCAAATCTGGTACTTCCCGTGGACCAACGGTTATTATTAATTATAAAAGTAAACTAATAAATCCGAAAAGTGAACCTTTATATAGATACGTCACTAACATAAAATCACTACAAACTTTTGTTTGCAGTTCATTACATAAGAAATGACTGCACACGACCGTTAACTTAAGTGTATCAACTTTTACTGGCCGCCTAATCAGATGAATTATAATTGCAATACAATTAAAGGCAAAATACCGTAAAGTGGAAATTTATATTTATATTAAGAAACATTACAAATTGTTCTTTTCCAAAAAGCTTTAGAAGAATGGGAAAGTTGCACTGTCTTCTGGGATGGTAATGGGAAAGTTGCAATGTATTGTTTATAACATGATTGTATTACTTGTTATTTTTTTGTCTCCTGTAGTAAAGGGTTATTGGTATTATATTACAATCTGTCACGTTAAAGTTTATATTTTTGGTATCTATTGAAGATATTTTTATGAAATTATACTAGCACTTGAATAAGAACACAAAAATGTATTCTATTGTAATAAAAATCCCATCATTTCAAATTTGCTTCATATAAGCTTTTTGCAATGTATCTTACTTTCAAGAATATTAAAAAATAGTCTGTTCTCTAAATTATAGGAAAACGCCAGTAGTTTCATGAATATATTACAAAAGGTCGGAACTAGAGACCAAGAAAATTGCATATAATATTCAGCTGCATACGAATAAGGAGGGAGAGAAATAATTAATAAGGCGGTTAACATTTGTATGGCAAAGGTAAACTTTGTGACCTACAATAGCATTATGTAGAATGAAATCATTCAATTTACTTGGTAGAATATTGAACTGGTTTTTGCGATTGTATGTACGCAGCACTCGGGCTACAGCAAAGTGTTCGAAACGTATGGTTTGAAAAAGTGTTTAAATTTCAATATACGCGATTAATCCGGTTAAATTTGTTTCATTTAAGTTGAACAGGAATATTTCTTTGTATAACTAGTATTCCGTCCCGATTGTAAATATATATATATATATATATATATATATATATATATATATATATATATATATATATATATATATATATA
Organism: Eueides isabella; assembly: GCA_019049475.1. NCBI lineage: Eukaryota > Metazoa > Arthropoda > Insecta > Lepidoptera > Nymphalidae > Eueides > Eueides isabella. The sequence goes on along the minus strand of CM032394.1, from coordinate 3,874,237 downwards.
TATATATATATATATATATATATATGTGTGTGTGTGTGTGTATGTGTATGTGTGTATAAATTTGTAGTTGTATTGTTAAAATTAGTCTATTGCGATGTGCACGAAATAAGCACCTCAAATATTTGCACTTAAGAATGTATGATAATTTTGGGCTTACGTATGTGATTGTTAAAGCGACAGGTTATGGATTGGAACCAAACAACAAGCAAATATGATATCATCATTTTCCCAGCTCTGGTAACAGGCAAAAGCGCGGCTTTGAGTTACGCCACTTGACATACAATGCCTTCTGCCTGCTCTTCTATGTGTGGGACACAGTGCAAAGCTAAATTAAATTTCTTGACTTGAAAATATCCTAATTGATTAATTAACTAAAATAAACACAAATAAAATAAAAACATAACGTACAATTCCATCTAAGTCTATGCAAGGGGCATGAAGGGGCATGTAATATTTATATGGGAAAGAAATTACGGCGACTTACTACGGGTAGCTCCACCGTGCGTGCCCGAGACCGTCCCCCGAGAGTACCCTGTTACGGTACACTACACTAAAGAGAGGCATTCTATATATATTTTATATGTATACAATATACATTTCTCTTAGTAGTGCATCTGAAAAGTGCTTTAGAAAAGGATTACATGCTTTAGTTTTTATATTTTTTTCCGTTTAGTATCTTTGGTTTGTTACTGCGGTTCGAGCGTTATGGATACACAAATATATATTTAATGAATATGATAACAGTATGGCGTTAAATACGGAAGATATTATCAGTTTCACGCTGTATCCTGCATACTGAACGTAAATGAACTACGTGAAATGTCTCTAGCCTATAACGTCCGAAGTGTGCCATTTTTCTCCATTTTTAAGAGAAATTCGCAGCTCGTATATACATATAATATACGATTCAATTTTCTCAGCACTTGATCAAAATAAAATATGAAAATATTTGAAAACTAATATCGCGTAGAAATTGACTCATATTTCTATACAATTCTTTAGACAAAAGAATTCGTAATGCCTTCACAAACAAAGTTTACGACGCGTTTCAAATGTGGGACAAACAAATCAAATTGGCTCAGCTCCAAGACTTTACGCCTTTGCACCTTTGAGATATGAGTATGGAAATTGTAACCTTAAAGACTTATTTAACGTCCTGGGCGGCAGAGTTAAACTCCGTTGCGTTGAAATATATCAGTACTGAACTTTACAAAGTGGGAGTTAAAGCCGCTAATGTATAATAACATCATGTTCAGCTTCACGCTGTATCTGAGGCAGGGTAGGCAGAGGGAACCCAGGAACCTAGTGTTAAGACACTCCGTTCCACTTCCGTTCCCCACGTTCCGCCGAATTTGAGCCATTGCGTATTGAGTGACGGAACTCGATAACATCATGTATTAAAATATTGATTTTCCTTTAAATTTGGTAAACAGGACGTCATAACCTCTCTACCTAATATGTGAAACAAAAATGAAACAAAATTTATTACGGTTTTATTAGTATTACATACCAACAAAACCGCTTGCCTATTGTGTATTTTCTTTAATAAAATTATATTATACTCTTCAAAATAATTTATCAGTTTACTATACAGTACATTTTTTACTTTTACATAAATACGTAATGCAATTTTCTGTTTATGAAACTTACTCAAATTAGTGTACTGTGCACACATACGTTACGTCATAATAACTACGATCATTAAACGATTTACACTTTTTATTGTTCTTTCAATAAAACCAAACTCAAAGATCAAATGTTTTTGAATAAGATTTGAACCTGTAACTGCCTTAAGTATGAAGAATCGTAAACAATTTTCCATGACATGATAACATAACCTACTAGTAAATTCAAAGTTTCAATATTATTCAACATTCATCATAAGGTAATACAATAAAAGTCAGTAACAATGCAGCTAACAATCAATTACCCGCGCCACGAGCAAATTTCTTTGTCAGGGCACATATTAAGTATTCATTATTTTGTCTTTACGCATCTTTTATATCTTGTGGCACAATGGTGTGATTGTAAACGCGACAGATGTTGGTTCGATTTCCGCTAGGGGCATAGAAAATTTCATATAGCAATCTCCTCGCTCTGGTAATGACACAAAGTGCAGCATTTTGTTGTTCGAGAATTTAATAGTGAGAAATGCAAATATTTTAATGGGAACGAAGTAGCTTAACACTAGGTTCCCAGAATCCCTTTGCCTATACACGAATACAGCTTGAGAAAAAAACAATTAATTTAACCTTTTAGCTTATATACTATCTTGAAGACTTCCACACGTCATGCAGAATCCTAGCGGTCGGGCTAAACTATAAGAAATAATGAAATGTCATCGTAGCAAAGGTTGTGAAGCGTGACGAGCATTTTCCATTGGCATATAAAAATCTAAGATCTAAAAGGTCAGCTAAGCTGTAATAAATAATGAAACTTGATAGACATTTTCCATTTTATATAAAAATTAAAGAACTGAAATAATAAAATGTTTCCTTAGCTCATTCACGTTTTTGCTATCGGACCACTTAAGAGTTATTGAATGTTGGACAATGGAAGATTTCATCCAACATAGTTTCTTGTCTAATATCAAATTTAATATATCGCCTAAGCAGCTAGGCCTTATATAAATAAATGAGTGTATAAATGATTTATCTTTCCTTAAATAAATATACTACGAAATTTCACGTTTACAGAGAAGCCACAAATTAATTACTATCGCAAAAATGAATCTATATTAAAATTTTCCACAAATAAGGGAGCGCAGCCACCGTTAAATGCAATACAAAGACAAAGGACCTCTGAGCATGTTAATTAAAGCTGACGGCCAATCCCACCGCAGCGTCGGCCCGTCAAACGATAGTAATACGTAATTACTAGTGCTTTGAAATTAGCAAATATTTATCTGTATCGTCTGTGTTTCTTTCTTAAATTATCTATCTATGCAATGCAATCTATATATAGTTATGCTTTGAATTCGGTGGAAAGTAGGGAACCTAGTGTCTTAACCGGAACGGAGCCAGCCTCTACCTACCCTACCTACCTGCTTCATGTACAGCGTGAAGCTGAAAAAGAGATTAAGAAGAGAGAATACTAAACTTAAATTTAAAAAGCGTATAAAAATTTTGAACGAAGCAAGATGTGAACCCGCGCCTTTGGAAAACCGTTCCAGCGCTCTGACCAACTAAGCCATTCATTCTCACCGAGCTCCGTCGAAATTCTTATACGCTTGTTACAACTTATCTATGTTGTTAGCATCTCTGTAGGGAGATTTTTACAAATTTCCGCTACCCAAAGACAACTCGTAAGAATTATCGTTTGGCAAGAGAGAATACTATTTATTTTAATATTTTTACTATGTTTTAAAGTGTCATTCCACACTTAGGACAGTAAATATTAAACTTTTTATACGCTTTTTAAATTTAAGTTTAGTATTTTCTGTCCTAAGTGTGGAATAACACTTTAAAACATAGTAAAAAAAAAAAGAGATTTTATAGAATTATAATAAAAATGTACTTATACTCACCATATTTGATAGGAAAAATAAAAGAAACATGTATAAAGACAAATTATATTTAAGACGAGGGAATTTGAGAAGTGTTAAGTAGTGTTAAAACACTCCGTTCCCCACTTTCCGCCGAATTTGAGGCATAGCGTGTTGACTGGCGGTGGCTTTGCCTTTTTACCAGACGAAGAAATTAAAACATTAAATGAAAATTAATGAAATGGATCGAATCCACAACCTATGGCATTTACTCACACACCCTCGTGCCGCTGCACCAAAACAGAGCTCTATTCTAATAAATCATAACATATGTACGATTTTTTGTTACTAATTAAATTACTTAGCATAATAATTTCCGGGTCCGGTTGAACGACACATTCAAATAGAATTTGCTAATTCCGGAAATATATTCAAACTAATATTCAATACTAACCATATTTAAACTATTTATACAAAGTTATTTCCAAATGCTTTATGTAAATAGTAATTACATACATATGTCGACCGTCACCTGTGCGTTTGATATTAGTTCCACTTGATGGATGTTAGCAATACGTCTCTGTCTATGTCTCTAACGATTAGTTCCTATTTCCTTATCAGGATATAATTAAACACGCTATAAATAACCTTTTGGTTACTATATAGTACATTGCAGCGTAAGCAAGGGGAAGTTGGGAACCTAGTGTTAAGACACGTTTCGTTTGTCACTTTCTGCCAAACTTGAAGTGTTGAATAGCGGAAATCAACGCCGCGCTTAGCCTTGTTACTAAATATATAGTATATTTTTTAATAAAATTCTTTTGATATAATATATTTATCTTGTTGATTGTGAAATATTTAAAGATTTATTGTATAATTAACTTATATATTTTTCTCTATATATGTTTAGATATAATACAACAATATGAAATATATAAACATAAAACGTATAATATATAAGTGTTATAATTGTGGCCTAGGGACTAGACTCGGAGACTGCACTATTAATTTCCTCAGTTTAGTCACAGCGCAGCGTTAAGTTACGTTGATCATTTATTGAGTAGCCATGTCTCCGAGAGCAAAGGGTACAAGGATATTTCATGTACGCAAAAAATCATTTCATGTTTATTTCGATACCGATGCATACAAAAATATATAACTTTATATGCTAATATTTTTTACATAGGTAATATAAAAATATACACTCATTTTAACGATACTATGGCCTCGACTTATAAAATATCCGTAAAGTGGAGTAAAAGTGCCATAAAAAGCATAAAAGTCATAAAGCGTAATTCATAAGCGCGTGATGTTTGAACTGAAGTATTTTGAATATAATACATTCTCTGGCTTACGATGCGGTTTTTTTATTATACTTTACTTTTTTCACCTTTTACTAAATTGAAAAAATTTAGGCGCTATATAGTTTATAAAGGCAAGATTATACATTAGTCAGTCAGAACACATATATACAAATATTTTTATGTTTATATTAATAATTTTAGTAGTAGAAATGCGAGAGAAGTCGTAGCGTATGGGCACAATCTTACGACTGTAAAAAAACGACAAATCAGATTGAATTCCCACGTGAGGACATGAAATAATAAATATTTTCTGCGCTCTGGTAATAATCATACATCGACCCTACAATTCTCTTCTTAAGAACCGAGTTTTTTAACTCAAGGTTCCGATATTTTGAGTTTCAGAGTATGTATTTATTAAAGTTCAAAGCATTTTAATTATCTAGTGATTTTATCATATTTACATACAAGAGCCGAATACTCAAAGAAAACAAAGATCAAGTAAACAATATAACAACCATATATTTGAACCAATAAATATTATATAAACGTTTAAATTATAAAAGAACCACAATAAATCAGAATAAGTTGAAACCTTAATATTTTCAACATACGTACCTAAACTACCCATAGTAAATGCTAAAGATTGCAAACGAGAAATTGCACGTTTGATCTTACCGCGATAGGTGAGATCGTTCGCTTTTCCTACTAACATAACAGGTAATCGGAGCTCTGGTTCAGACTGCCTGGTAAATAACGTCTTGAGATAGCGCAGTAACCATGCTTGCTACTGGAATATTGTTATATATTAAAAATATTATAGGACCCTTCCTTGTTTCTTTACGCTTTAGGTAAATTGTTTTGTAATTCAAGAGTCATTTAAAAGTAAAAACAATACAAGCGGTTCTGAATTAACAATTAGAAAAATAAATTATTATTTATATTGTCGTAGTGCCGTTAGTTCTTAATATATTTAAAATGTTTAAATATCTTAATATATTTAAAATAGATGAAGAAGAATATTTAATATTTCCATTTCCTCGTTCTAGTAACGAGGAAACGACGGCGTTGAGTTGCGGCACTCAATATGCAGTACTTCGAAAATTCTGTGAAAAGATCCCGAAGTTCCTTCTCTACCATGTGCAGGATACTTGAAAGCACGAAGCCGAAAAACAATTCTAGGAAATAGACGAGCTCCAATGAATACGTCAAGTTCTCCTCCAAAAGGGTCAAACGGAATGAGTTAATAAGACTAACACTTGGACTAGCACTTCATTAGGTAATTTATGGATGAACAAGAAGATGGGCTTGTCATGAGACGGATTGAAACAATCCAAAATATCTATCCAAAATATCGATCGGAAAAGGGATAAATGTAATTTGGGCTAATTACCTAAAACATTGCGTCAGTTGACTAATATTTGAGGATGTTACTTAAAATTTGAGTTTATTGAGTAATATTTGCAGAAGTCAAATTCAAATTCAAATTCAAATTCAAATTCAAATTCAAATATTTTATTCAAAATAAGAAGTTACAAGCTTCGTTTTTTGAACGTCAAACAATTTACCACCAGTTCACTAAAGTTACTGCCTCAGACCTGAGAAGAACCGGCGAAAGAAACTCAGCGGGACATGACTTTATTTTTTTTTTTAATCAACTTTTACATCATATAATCAATTGTGACAATGATACATTTGAAATAGCCTGGAGCGAGCATTTTATTCCCAAGGCGTGTTATCATTTATGAAATCGTTAATTTGGTAATAACCTTTAACACACAAACGTCTTTTCACAACCTTTTTAAATTGTGAAATAGAAAATTCTCGGACGTTTTCTGGGATCCTATTGTAAAAGCGTACACCCTGACCCATAAAAGAATTACGGACTCGATTCAATCGAGTTACAGGTGCACTAAGATTAAACTTATTTCTAGTATTAATATTATGTATATCCCTTATCTTGGTAAATTCATTAATATTTTTCTTAACATACATAATATTTTCAAAAATGTATTGCGATGCAACGGTCATTATATTGATTTCTTTAAATTTTTCCCTTAAAGAATCTTTAGGGCCTAATTTATAGATTGCACGAATAGCTCGCTTCTGCAAGACGAAAATTGATTGAATACCGGCTGCATTACCCCAGAGTAAGATGCCGTAGGACATAATACTGTGAAAGTAGCTAAAATAAACGAGGCGAGCCGTTTCCACGTCTGTTAATGTTCTGATTTTTTTAACCGCAAAGGCTGCTGAGCTAAGTCTGTCTATTCGCCAATCCATCGATATGAGGTCCCCACTGTAATTTAGAGTCAATGGTGATCCCGAGAAATACCGTTGAATCAACAGGATCCACGGTCAAGTTGCCTGAAATTTGGATAAATTACCTGATAATAATGTCTTTGATTTTCGCGATTGTTACACATTTTGAATGAAACACTTTAAACCGGATTAATCACGTTTATAGATTGTTAAACATGTTTTTTTGGAAACCCGACGTTTCGAACACTTTACAGTAGCCCACCCGTGACCACGGACTACTGTAAAGTGTTCGAAACGTCGGATTTCTATAAAAACATGTTTAAAAATCAATATACGCGATTAATCCGGTTAAAAGTGTTTCAATTAAAATAAATGACCTGATATTTGAGAAAGTAGAGGAAAGGAGTCTTCTTAGCTCTAGGTTTTGTTTTTTTTTTTTATCAAAAATAATGTCCTTCTATTTCTGAAAGAACTTCGCAAACTTTCTGCCATCCACAACCGCGGTGGTAGTTTAGTGGAGGTAGCACGCGCTACGAGAGGTGGGGGCTTGATTAGCCGCTCAGCAATGGATCCTACGTCTGATACTCACGCTCCAAGATCTTGTCACGGATCTGGTATTCGTCAATGGCGAGACGTCGAGAAATAATTTGTGATACTAGTTTACTCGGTGAGATTTTTATTTTATTTCAGTTTAAGAGAAAGCAGAAAACCACTGTCTAATCGTTTAATTTTCGAACAATTGCGTGTCGAGTGCCGGACTTCACGGCCATTGTCTTCTTACCACAGCGAAGATATGGAACCAACCTAACAACAATATTGAAAAACAAAATACTGGTGCATTTATAGTCTGAATTTGCACCAACAATTGAATATGAGAATATGAGTAGATTTATTTAATGTTTTCTATTCTCTTCTTTGTTTTCTACCATATCGAAGCAGCAATTAATTAAATTCGAATAAAACCAAAAGACAAAGTAAAATAATTTTATTTTTTTGGTTTTCAATTAATTTACTGCCAGTTTACTAAAGTTAATGCCTCAGACCGGAAAAGAACAGACTGGCAATGTACCCGTTTTAATAAGAAAATAAAAGAAAGAATGAAAAGATACCCTTTAAATAGTAACCTCTATAAATGAAAAGACCATTCTTCTCTAGTTCAAGAAGACCATGCTCACCTCGCAGACCCACCACCCTGGTTTCAGCAGTGTGAACAAAATCTAACCAAGTGGTTTTCGGGCAAACATTTACCATGAGACAAGACGTAGTCAGATGAACGTGAAACTACTTTGATTAATTGATTGATACTTTTTTAGAAAACGTATAAAAAAAATAATGTGAATATGTATTCGCGCCTATTCTCAACTGCCCAAGCATACTGTTCAACTAAGTTATTCGCTCTTATAGCTACGTCGGTTACGCTTATATTCAAAGATTGACAAGGGAATATGGTGTCAAGACACTCTATTCTCCATATTTTAAATTATTTATAATTATTATTATTAATTCTCAAATATTTATTTAAAAATAATTATTATTTTAATATGCTTATATTTATTTAATGTGAGATTTTTTGGACATGTTCGGAACATTTTACATCGCATACTGCTGCTACAATGCTTTTTTAAATAACAGAGAAAGGAAAACATTTTAAGCAATGAATGTAAGAATCTTTCTCGCAAACATCTCGTATCCAACAAAGCTTTGATGGGATTTTAGTTATATATTATATTTATTATACTATACATACTTTATAAAGTAATAAATCTAATAAAACATTTTTCAGCACAGGCTCTATTAAAGATCAAAGGCAAAATTTAAGTGGAGCTTCTTCCTGTCTATCAGTATATTGAATCATCTTGTTACGTTCACATTTTTTGTAAATTACTTATATATTTTAGCGCAGGCCCAGAAACGAAATTTGCGTAAAAAATATTTTATACATCTCACAAATTAGCGTAGGCTAATCAATCTTGCCTGGCAGGCTGCCTATGAAAGTTGATCCTTTCATTTAGCTTATGTAAGGAGGGTGTACAGATTAAACGGTCCATCCAGGGAAAGCTAGTAATCTTGAAAGTAATTAATTAAACTATATTATTTTTATTTATTATTTTTTATGATTTTTGCGATTTTTACTGTGTATATCTCATAAAAAAAATATATTTGATATCCATTCATAGCCATATAGATAAAATATTATACCTCAAAACCTCTCATGAGGCCGTTTGTGCAGCAGGGGCAGAGGTGTACGACTGTAAACACGATAAGTTTTTGGTTCGATTCCCACTCGAGGAAGTGAAATATTTCCATTTTCTCTCTCTAGTAACGAGTCTAAGCGTGAGGTCTTAAGAGTTCCGCCAATCAACACTGACTCTTTCTTAACAATGTCTAGAATTCGGCAGAAAGTGGGAAATGTAGTATCTTAACATTAGGTTCCTATATTTATAATTTTTTTACCAAGACAAGACTAAATACATAGAAATATTGTCACCCTTCTTATTTCAACTGTACTGGATCATCGCCAAAATTATATAAAATTGAATTTTTGGTCTACGTCATTTACTTTAAAATTCTGTCACCCTAACTCTGTCTTAGACGTTCATATGAAGCAAGTTTTAGTGAAGAACTGTACGGAAAAGCAATTAATAATGAAGAATTTAAAAAAATTAAACCTTACTAGAATAATTTATTTTTAAGTAAAATATATTCTGCGACTTTCTAATTAATTCAGTTAGTTACTAGCTTAATATAAGCCCAAAATATATATCTTATCTGGTTTTGGCTGGTTTGCTTATAAATTGACCTTGTCTTAATCTAAATATCGAACATATTTATGCAACTGTTATTAAATTACCTAAAATAAATCGACACACACATATCTACATAAATAATTACATAAATTATTATTCAATATTTTTGTTAAAAATGTTGCTAGCAATCACATTTTACTAAACCTTCTAATTTCTCAAGGTTTTTTTTATTTTAAGCTAGAATTAAATCGCTGACCACACTGTGCGTAACTAACTTATACACGGACAATTTTTCAGAAGAGTGTGTTCGAATTCCGCTATATAAATTATTTTGTATACATATACTTTTTGTTTTTTTACAGCGCAGATTAAAATATCAACGCGTAGTAAACATTATTATACTTAAAATTTATAACATTCTGTCTGATACATTTAAAATTGTGAAGCATTTGACCATGTACGATAATTCTGAATGAAAAGCTTGTGTAGTAATTTCAATTTCGCAAGTCTTAGAAGACGTCACTCAATACAACATATCTCCATTTTTTTTTCTTGTATAGCAACGCACGTGAAACGAAAAAAAAATCAGTTTTATTATACCTAGGTACTCGGTTTGTATATTCAACGAGTACATTATATTATGCTTTCCAAATTGAAACATTCTCGTGAACACTTCGTTAAACTTTAATGAATTAATTAAAACGTAGTTATATGCGCCGAAATTAATGCCGTAAAATTTTATTATAATTGTATATTTGAAAGAGCTTTCACATTAATGACTGTTAATTGTTCAGCTTATCGCTGTGTTTAACTTACAGCAGGATAGGCCTAATGTAAACCTACAATCTGTACTTCGCTATGTTCCCGAGTTCAACACAACGTGATAAATTGCGGAACTCGACGCCGCACTTTGTCTTGTGATACACGTAGTGGAATACCCACACCCATTACATAGTTCAATAAAATTTTATAGCTACCTCACGTGGATTATTAATATTTGTTCAAAGTTTTAATGTAATCCATCAAAGTTACAGCCTTGTTATTACGTGACAGCTTTTATTAAAAAAATATTTATAGAATATACTTATATGTATTATATTTTCATTTACGTATTTAGTACGGGACTTTGTTATTTTTTTATTGTTACCTCTTTGATTGAAGAGAATCCAGACATCTAAGATCTAATATTTAAAGTTACTTTTATTTTAAATTGACACAAAATAATGTTTCGTCGTCGCGGTAGATTTTCTTGGAGTATACGTTTACTGTACGTGGACTGTGTTTTAATTTGTGTTTAGATTCCTAACTGAAACGGACTATTAACACTAGATACCATGGCTATTTTAGATTAGATGTATGTAGATTTATTGAAAAAACAAGGCAAATGAGTGTGCGATTCATTTGATGGTAAGTGATCACAGGCCACCTACGGCCCTGTGTAATACCAAAGGCACTACAGAAGCATTGTCGGCTTTTAAGGTGGAGATAGACGCGCTTTTTGAAGGTGCCCATATTGTATCGACCTCGAAACATTGCCTCATGTCATTCCACAGGCGGTGGAACAAAATTCCTACGAAACCGTACAGTAGTAAAGTGCTGGATGCGTGGCACTTCACGGATGATGGTGAGAGGATGGTATTTCAGCTTATGACGTACTCTGTAATTAGAAGTTCGGCGCCAGGTACCAGGTCAAACAGTACTCCAAAATACTCCCATCCCCCGGGACTTGTTCTATTTTGTAGCCGCAGTATTAAATGTGTGTCGCTCGGTCGGGCAGTCTTGGACTTTGTCAAAAATAGAAAGGCACTCCGCTCTATCTTACGATGATGGTAGACGGCATTTAAATTGGAATGTAAGCCCCTGATGTTGGAAAAGTCCACAAAAACTGTAGGAGGGGCTGTCGTGGAGCACACTCCTCATTCGCTTTGTCTATTACGCGGTACAGTGCTCTCCTCAGAATCCGATGGGCGCCCTCAGTTTGTAGACTTAGCGAGGGATTCTTTGGCATCGGAGTTGCTAGTATCCTCCTGGGGTAGTGTCTCTCTTAGTGTCGCTGTCATATCCCAGAAAAGAATTTTGACAGCTGAACAGCAGAACGCATCAGACAAAGCAAACGCATTCAAAGCATTTTAATGTAAGGAAAATATTAGCACAGATGACCGCTTGAAATAGGATAGACACTTAATAATTTCTTTTTCGAGAGGTAAATACAAGATTTATTCAAAATCCTAATAATGCCACAAAAATAAACTCACACAATAGATATGAAAACATTACATGCGTCTTTTTTAATATCACCGTTCCCGTTTAGAAATTACCGTTTCTTATTTTCTGCAAAAAAATCTAAAATTGAAACAGAGCATTTTTGTATAATATAATAAAAATACAGGAATATATTTAGTAAATTTACATTACGAATTTTCAAACAACTTGAGTGGCGAACATTGTGTAAAAACAGAATAGCAGAAAGTTGCATATATTAATAAATATGGCAAACTAATATAAGGAGCAACGCCCTGATAGTATCAACGCCTTCAAAAAATGAAATGTATGAAACTCGTAAAAAAATCAAAAACAATCATAAAATGATAACAAATTTTCGTCAGTTTTGTCTTCCGCTACATTGAGCTTCTAAGCAAAATTCATTTTCGTATTATTTAATATTCCGTCAATTTTCTGTGTAATTTTTTAAAAGGTTGTCTTATGGTTATTTGCCTCATCACTTTGACGTTTTTGTAGGCTAAAATACAATAGGACGGTAATTTTGAAGTCGACATATTTTGACGTTTTGGAGTGACGGTATGTAAATTTAGCACATTTCATATTATTCTTACTTTTAAGTTTTGTCCCTCAGAATCAAATTCTAATATTTTACAACAAAAAAAAGTTATAAGCTCTACTTTTACCACCGGTTAACTAAATTAATACCTAAGACAGATAGAGAAAAATAGAGGTAAAACTCTATTTTATCTCCTTCACTTGAATTAGGAACATTGCCTATGAAGTGGTGACCCTCAAGATCAGACTCTATCATAGGTACTAGAGCGAGAGAATACTAAATTAGACAGAAAATTAAGGATCGCGATGTTTTCTCATTGTACCATAGGAAATTTTATAATAGTTTATAAAACAAAGCAGTTGTTGTTGGAAATGTTTTCAAGATAAGTCAGACAGCTTAAGCTGAGAACTTTATGAAAGCGTGAACGCTTTGTCGAGCGCGTTTATAGAGTAAACTAGCTTTTCTAGTTACTGCTAATAAAAAAATATGTTTTTTAATATTATTAGTCGTTTACGGAACGGAAAGCATAAATGATATGAGTAATGTATATAGTAATGTGTAAACTACTTTATAACTTTATAACTTAATATATAAGTTATGAAATTATAAAATGAACACGTATATATAAGATTTTTATGTAATTTTAAACATGCCTATGAGACACAGTCCAATATTAACTTCTATAATATTTAAAATATTAATATTATATAAATCTTCACTTCCATGTGGGGCAAAGGAGGGACATATTAGATCTAATATTCATATTTAAACTGCTCCGGAATAAAATAGACTACCCAAGTCTACTCGCAAAAATCAATTTTAAAATACCATATAGATACCCTAGGAAGCTTTTCTCTCTTTTAGAAAAATAAAGAAAGAAAAAGAAATATTTTTGGAGCTAATACTGTTATTCCCCGTTTATGTAAATTATATAATACAATTTCTGATTCTGTTAATGTAAACGCGGATACGCTTACTACATTTAGGGTCTCAGTAGGGTCTCATCAATCAATAATAATGTGTTCGATTTTATGTTTTTATTGTTAAATATAGACTCATATCATAAGGAAATTTGTTATTATAAATCTTTTTTTGTTATTGTTTTATATAAATGATTTTGCTCTTTTGCTTCTTTTGTAAATTTTGTTTTTTAATATTGTATCGTCTTACTGTATTTTTTTATAATTATATAAACAATAGCTTTCGCGAAGCCGATCACAATATATGCATGCATGCAGTGTTTGCTTTCAAACGGCTATACAATATTTAAATTATGTAATGGTTGTAATATTATTTTTTATCTGTAATTCGTAATAGCCACTAGCAAACCAAAAATTAAATAAATAAATAAATAAATAAATATTGAATCAATAAAATTTTATAATAAAAATTTGACTTCTCACAAGATCAACAACAATTGGAATACCCTTCGGCCAACATTATCAAGAACAGTTCGCTATACTGGAAGCTGACAAAAAATATTTAATATGTTACATACATTATTATATATAAAGTTAAATCTTCTTCTTACGAAAGTCTATTCTTTTTACCGTATATATCATATATCATGTCATCCTTAATTCAAGTAAACTTTTTTTAACTTTTTTGAGGTCACGTTCTGTTGCATGTTACCCGGTTGTGTATCTCGGAGTAATATACAGTTCTGACGGCTGACCCCAAGGGAAAAACTGAGGGATATCAGGGAATAGGGATTTTTGGGGCATTAGGAAATTGGCCTTCCGCTTAAAACATTAACTATCGTATTTTGTTATTAGGACAACTAGATTTATTAAGCAGTAAATACTGTGTAGATATTAGTTATATCTTGTTTTTATATTGATGATATGTTATTTTTTTAAACGATTTTTAATTATCATAATGTTTAATGGTAAGTATTTTGAGTTTGTGTGTTTAACTTAAGAAAGTAAAGTTAAATAAGTGAAAAAATGTTAGTTTACCAAAATTCTACGTCGTACATTAAAGTAATAAATAAATATAATTTGGCATGGTAGACAGATACGACGAAGAAAAATAGCGTGAATAAATGGCGTTTTGTTTCCCACTTTCAGCTGGATTTCAGGATGTGTGTTAAGTTACGGAACTCACCACCGCGTTCGACCTTGTTATCGAAGAAAAATCAACATAATGAATATTGTGTTTACAGTCACACACTTGGGCCCCAAAGCCTGAACAGACCTCACTTTAATTATTATATTAAAATTTAAATAATTAAAGAAAAGTCCTATTAACTAATTACAGCCATATTATTATATAATTTCTTTTCCTTACTGTAAATATTCCACTGGCACGAAATAACATTAGAGTTCACAGTACCGCAGGTCCTAAAATAATGTTATCTTATCAGCAAATGGTAAATGTGCGAATAATTTTGTATGAATTATATTTGTGAACTAGTATTTTTTATGTAAGTGTAAGTTAATTTTAAACTTGAATATTCAAAGATTTTGTGGTACTCGTTGAATTACTTGAGGTCCTTAATTATTCTCTTTTGGATCCACGTTTTATCGGCGTATATATGCATACATGGTAGAATTTACTGTCAATAGACAATAAATCGAAATGTTGTGTTCAAATTAGCGAAACTTAACACCGATTAAATTAATAAAGAAAATGTTTTAATAATTATTTGCCATATTGGATTTTTTTGGCAAAGACACAGTTTCAATCTATGATATATGAACCTATTGTCAACGGACATAAATATTTTCAAGTAATGGTGCGAATAGAGGCCAATATTTTCTTTCATACACACAGATACAGATAAAGCTAAAAAAAGATCTTATAAATAAAATAACAAATGTTTTATTGCTAGACTATGTTTTGTATATTATTTACTAAATTGTGGCGCTATTTTTCTATTTATATTATATGCTAAACTACAAAAAAAATTATGTGTATATTATGTATGCTAAGTATCAAAAAGTTTTTACATCCGACTCAGAATTTTACCATTGTTTGGTTAAGGAGTATAATTAATTAACTTGCCTACAGCGCTTTGACTGTATTTCAAGATACAAAACACCTTCTAAGTTTGAGATTGTTATTTAAGCTTTTGTAGCTTCTCGTTTTTTTCTACATGCAGCTGTGTAGACAAAGAGTAGTCCCGTATTAACTTTTGAATATAATTCATTTCAATGAGTTACAATCGATTATACGCTGCCCCACTCCACTATGATGGCCGTAAGTGAAGGTAGCTGAAATTAGTTCTCGAATTTAAACTATATTTTTTGAGATTAATTTCTATGTTACAACAAATCCTAATTGAACACGGCACAAGGGCTTTTTTATTATCGATTTCATAAGACGATATAAATAAATTATAATAATTGGCGATTATTATAAAAATAAATATAACAAAGATACTACTATACATATATTATACAGTGTATTGTTTGCATTATAGCTTCTTCCATTACTTGTACCTTATACATATATTTTTTTTATGTTCCAGGCATAGTAAGTCACATAAGATTATAATTTAAACATAATCTCATGCAAAAAACTGCGCATAATATTTCCTGAATTACTAAATTTGTTCTATAAGGGCTTATATTTTTTTCCTTAATCTCTAGTTTAATGCAGAAGACACTACGTTCAAATCAAGCGAAAAAGGTAATAAAAGATATCACATTCTGCAGCTTAAAATAACATGATAATAAAGAACGTTCCCTTTTTGGGTGGTAGAATTACTATAATAATTATTAATAATATATAATAATTTCTTGCCGTGTGATTCCGGCTTAGGATAGTATCACCCTGGTACTGATGATGTAAGAGGCGACTAAAGTGCGTGGTAGAGTCACGTTGCCAGTAATGGCAACACGCATGAGCGGACTCGACCGGATTATTACCACTCCCGGCATTTAAGACCGGCGTTAAGTAGTGGCTTTGGCCACTGCGTTTCGCATTAGGTAATGCCGTGCCCCGGTGCCCTTCCACCTTAAAGGAAGGCAACGCTCCTGTAGCTCCTCTGGAGTTACTCGGGGCCGCGGGCGACGGTGATCACTTACCATCAGGTGACCTGCACGCTCGTTTGCCGTCTTTTCCATAAAAAAAAACAAAAACAATTCCTATTAATAGATTTGAATCGATTAATTAGGCCTATCCATCGATTCGAATCTATTAATATTGCATGCAATAAAGCTTCAATATATTCATTATAAAAATTATGAAAGCTCTAAAAGCGATGACGGTTCAAAAACATACTCATATATAAAATAAAAAATGTGCCTTATTAATGTTCCTCAATGAACTGCAACTAAGTTGGACCAAGTTAACGTATTCAGCATTTGACCCGGCCTATTCATCTTTAATGGAGCAGGTAACTTGATGAATAATATCCCTCGGTATTAACAAGCAAGTTCAAAACTTTTAGCATAACCGAGTACTTATTTGGAATCGTATCGCATTATAACTTTTTAAAATTAGTTTCTATTTAAATGTTAAACATGATATAATTAATGAGGCGGCGTTGAGTTCCGCCACTCAACACGGAATGCCTCAAATTTGGCGGAATCTGGGGAACGGAACGGAGTATCTTAACACTATGTTCTCAAGCCCTCTTTGCATATACTGCTACGTGCGGGATACAGCGTGAAGCTGAGAGAGAGAGAGAATTCAATTAATGATAACTGGTAAATAAGGGTAATTATCAACCTTTGATTGAAACAGTTGACAGATGTTTGGTAACCTATAAGTATTTCGAATTATGCTATCTCGAATAGTCAAGCTTCAGATCTCCCTGCCTAGAGAATTCCAACTTTCCCGTGCAACTGTTGTTATTGTAAATTTTATATTACCTGAAAATGTTCAATAGAATATTATGATATAGATATTATTTTAATACTTATTTTTATATAATGCATTTATAATATTCAGTTCTCTAGTTTTAAATGATATAGGGGAGGTGGTTTAGATGATTTATGTAAATTGGTTTGAAAAATGTATAAATATTTTAAATAACCAAATAAAAATATTCGTTATTATTTATCGCTATCCGAAAATGACCTTATAATTTTGTATAATTATTTCAAAAATATATTGATTTTTATTTTTACTTGTATATAATATTATATTATATGTCTATAATTTTATTGACGCCGCTGTGACGCAGGGGCGGAAGCGTGTGACTTTAAGCACGATGGTTATGTTTTAGATTTACAGTTGGAAAAATATTTAATATTCTCTCATTTGGATAACGAGGCAAAGCGCGGCGTTGAATATTGTCTCTGAATATGCAATGTCTTCGAAATACGGCGGAATGTGGGTAACGGAAGTGTTGTTATTTGATATCATTTACTGTTTCAAGAACTAAATCTTTATTACGCAATCACATTACATGTAGAGAAAAGCTATACGCCCAAGTGTTAAGCGACATTGCTTACCTGCCAATTCGCTTTCAAGTATCCCGTCTGTTTCTGCCAGCGTCGTTGAATTTCCAACGTCGAAATCTGACAGCTAAGTGATAGTCTCGGCAGATTTGTCGCACGAAACTCACACGTCAGCCGCAAATCAACTTCCGGTTTCATACACGTTCAAGGAGGGTGCTTAAATTTTCACAATATCTTCGTGATTAAGTTTTGAAATTATTCAACTGTTGTTAGATAATAATTGTAAATTTGTGACACAGTAATTTTCAAGCGAATATTACGGATTATTTTTGCAGCATGGCAGGGTAGGCGGAGGGAACATGGGAACCTAGTGTTACGTACACTCTGTTCCGTTCTTCACTTTCTGCCGAATTGTTGTGTGGCGGAACTTAGCGCCGCGCTAGGCTTTTTACCAGAGTTATTGTCATATGATCGATAACACTCGAGGAAATAAAATATTTAATAATTTCAATTTCGCCCTGGTAACAGGGTAAAATTCTACATTATGTTCCGCCATTCTAGACGAAAAGCCTCTAATTGGACGGAAAGTGAGAAATGAAAATCTCTTTGTGTGAACGGAGTGTCTTGATACTGGATTCTAAACTTTCTTCTATCTCCCTTTTCATGCATCGTTAAGTTTATTTAACAAAAAAAAAGTAAAAAGAAGTAAATTTAAATATGTTTAGTTTCTTAGAACTTTAAACGAATGGAAGTAAATAATTAAAGAACTCCCGTAGGAAATGAAAATTTATGATGCAAGAGTGAATTGAAGAAATAAATGAAGGTTGTCTACAAAAAATAAGGTCTAACTTAATGAAAACGATGACTTGAAGATTTTTTTAAAGAAAATCGTCGGTATGTTTAAAATTAGAGTATTATATTTCATTCTTGTTTAAAGGAAAACTCAATGATTTATCATATTTATATATTTATTTTCAATTTAAATATTTAATAAAGCGCTCTGGTAACAAGACAAAACGCGGCATTGAGTTCCGCCAGTCTACACGCAATGCCTCAAATTCGGCGGAAAGTGGGCAATGGAACGGAGTGTCATAACACTAGGTTCCCAAGTTCTCTCTGCTTACCCTGCCACGTGCAGGACAGCGTAAAGCTTAATAAAAACTTTCACTTTTACATCCAGACCATGTTATATCATATCTATGATATAATATTAATACAGAGTACTTAATATATGAGCACTATTTTCTTATTTTCCAAATACTATATGTACCTACTATATTGCCTACAGCTGGTTTTTTTTTATGGAAAAGACAAGGCAAACTAGAGTGCGGGTCACCTGATGGTGAGTGATCACCGTCGCCCACGGCCTCGTGTAACACCAGCGGAGCTGCAAGTGCATTGCCGGCCTTTAAGATGGT
Source organism: Eueides isabella (assembly GCA_019049475.1). Classification (NCBI taxonomy): domain Eukaryota; kingdom Metazoa; phylum Arthropoda; class Insecta; order Lepidoptera; family Nymphalidae; genus Eueides; species Eueides isabella. The sequence goes on along the minus strand of CM032394.1, from coordinate 3,854,895 downwards.
AGTAGACGCGCTTTTTGAAGGTGCCCATGTCGTATTACCAGGAAATACAGCGGCGGGTAGGTCGTTCCACAGATGTGTGGCGCGTGAAAGAAAATTCCTACGGAACCGCACATATCGATTTTTATTGATATCGCTATATACCGCAGTTAGTAGGACTGAGAATACATTTTTAATACACTTTGTTCTTCATTTTGTGTCCAAATTTAGAGATACTGAGTATTAAATGGCGGACCACAGCACCGCGCTTTGTGTTGTTACAAAGTAAGGAAACGCCAATAACTTATTTCCGCAAATTAAACTTGATCTCATAATCTACGGTACAAATCGTTAACTGAAAAATAACAGTAAAAAAATATATAAAATAAAAGCTACGCGTAAAGTGTAACTCTGATTCATGTACGAATATTTTATAAGTAGGTTTCCAGGTTAGGACGTTTGTTTTGTTGAAAAGTTTTATATTTCACACGCGTTACGCGTACCAATGCTCTCTGTAATATCGTCCGTTAAATTATTTTTACGTATCAATGAGTTCACTAGGGTTAACATTTTATGTTACTTTGCATTTTTTAATACGTAATGCCTCGAATTCGGTACCTGGGAAATGGATCAGAATGAAATGGAGTGTCTAAATACTACGTTTCCAAGTTACAGGTGTTTAGCATGGAGCTAAAAAAAATAACGTTAATGAAGCTAAAATAGATTGTATTGTTATTTAATACGTTCTTTGATAGAACAACAATAATATATTGTAATTTGAAACTATATTTAATACACATTATCGCCACTTTGGCGCTCCAAGTAACGTTTTTGAAGTTTTGGCAATATTACAATTTAAAGTATTTATGTGTTTCGCTTGTATTTATTTTTTTAAAAAGATGTACTTCACTATTCATGAAGATAAGCATGAATTGATTTATTTCAAAGAAAATATTTACACTATCTGTAAAATTTTACTCATTTCTCTTGTTACATAAATCAGAAGATAAGATATATAAGAATGCTTTTAACGTAGGTTGTCCTTTATCATTTTCTTAGTTTACGCTTCGATATTGACTGACTCTTGCGTGATTTAGAATCTATTCAGAAGATATAACACCATTTATATATATATATATATATATATATATATATATATATATATATATATATATATATATATATATATATCCTTATTACACACACATAAAGTCCCTTCACCTGGTAGTAATTTCCAATAACCAATTAGGTCGCACCTGCCCAGGTGTGTGCATCTTTGACAACTTGATAAATAGTCGTATCGAAGATTTGTGGCCATCGGATTTTATTGCTTATATATATATATATATATATATATATATATATGTTGTATTACCATCTTTTTAAAAACCATTATTTATATGCGGGTAACAACCCTGCGTATCTCCAAACGCGTTCAGAGTTAAAAGAAAACATGAGTTTTATGAAGCATACAGAATAACCCTCAGAAAGCACTCATAAAGTTATGAGATTTCAACTTTAGATGTTTCTTCAAAGGATATTTATTATAACAAATTAATTTATATCTTCTAATCTTATTTTCATGAAAACCTTCTTTTGTTTCATATACCATAAATATAAATGTTTACGCTATAAATATTATATTAAGTACTAATTTACGCGTGTTGTGCAATACAAATGACATGTATGACATTGTAAGTGGCTGAGTTGATTTTGGAAGAAATTAATCTATGAGATTAGTGCAAACAAACAATCGAAATCTTCGGCTTCATAAAATTAGTAAAAAATATTAAATTATATGAGGCCGTCTCAGTAGTGGCGTCGTGACCGCACTGCACTGTAAATTTGATGTTTATGGCGCGGATGCCCATTCGGGAGAAAGAATAATGGTGCTTTTTCTGCTATCTGTGGCGAATCGTATGAAACATTCTCGAAGTGAGTGAAATAATCCACATTTAGGAAAAATAAACACTCAACAGAAAAGCCTATTTTGCCATATAATTCGCCCGAATGAATTCTAAACGACTTTTTAGTCACAGACGGGAGTCCTCTTTTTAAAACACCAATTTGGTGCAATAATTCGAGCGACGGCGGCGTGCAGTCTGCTCTGGCAGCCAGTACCAATCATTGCAATCAATTTTCCAATCATAACCAAAAGCTCTCCATTCTATACTCACTCGCTATTTCACGGCTGTCTAGTCTAGCGCATGTTGCATATTTTTTGGCTTTAAAAATATTGTATTCCATACGCTGAATTCATATTTAAAGTTTAGGTAATTATGTAAATTTGATTAAAGTTGTAATTTTTTGACATTATTTGTTCTTTAGGTTTATCATAGCATTGTAGAGAGAGGGAACCTGGGAACTTAGTGCTAAGATACTCCGTTCTCATTAGGGCACTACAGTTTCCCACTTTCCGAGGAATTCTTAAGGCATTGCTACTAAACATTTCATAAACATATGCCATTTAAGTAAGATCAATAGAACCATTACCGAACAAAAAACCAACCTCAAAAACGATAAATATTAAGTTAAGAAATATATCATGAAAACGAAAATCTCATTACAGAAAGAAAATCCGCGTATTTTTTCAATAAGCAATAAGCAATAAAGTCCGATGGCCACAAATCTTCGATACGACTATTTATCAAGTTGTCAAAGATGCACACACCTGGGCAGGTGCGACCTAATTGGTTATTGGAAATTACTACCAGATAAAAGGACTTTATGTATGTGTAATAAGCATTTATATCGCTTTTGCTAGAAAAAACATATTTCTTACATTTGGACTTATTTTTGCGGTCGTTAAAATAAGGTAATTAAGAACTGATGTTATAGATAAGTACAAGACACGAGAATAACTCTGACTCGATGTTAATGTTATACAGCATAATGTTTATTATTATAAGTAGTTTAATTAATTTAACTATAAAGAATCCAAATTTGCATTAGTGTGTACATATATGTACATAAGTATCGTGAAGAAACATCTTGATTTCCACCTTTTGCTTATTTAAGTAACTGAGATAGTTGGTTCAATTCTGGATAGAGAATTGTTCTTATTTCCCTGCTCTGGTCAAAGATAGGTTGAATTCCACCATACGACATAAATTGTCTTTGTTTCTTTAATTATAAATCAAGAGTACATTTAAATCAATCCATCTTTGCCGTTTAACACGCAATGTATTTTAAATTTGGCGGAAAGTTGAGAGTATAGTGTCTTAACATAAGGTAATATATATTTTACAAAATATTATATGTAAGCTAATATTTTCAAGGCTTGGCTCTGTAGCAAGGTTTCAGTGATAGGCATCGTAATAAATTATATCTTGACAACCAAGCTCTAGAGAAACTGTTACGTGTTTGTTTTTGATATATTTATTTAATATTGGCACCGGTTTCGTGTCAGAAATGTGAGTAGCATATAGAAATATATTGAATTTAGCTTCACGGCAGCAACCAATCTTTGAACGGCTGGTGGAACTTAACCACATGGAAAAATTTATAATGATTATTTTTTTATATATTTATGTACTTTATTTTTTATATACAAATTTACTTCAACAAAAATAAAAACATAACATAATTCATTCTCCCAAGTGGAAATTTAACACGCGTACAATATTTATGAATTAAAATTTTAAAGATCAATATTTATCTATCTAGAACCTTTCGATATTATCTTTTACTTAAAATGTAAAAGGCCTGTCGTGCCGCAGCGGCACAAGCGTATGACTGTAACCGACAGTTTCTGGGTTCGATACCCAGTCGAGAAAATTAAGTATTTAATATTAACAATTTAAATATTTAATATTTCATTTCTTCGCTCTGGTAATAAGGCAAAAGCGCGGCGTTGAGTTCCGCCACTCAACACGCAATGCCTCAAATTTGGCGGAAAATGGGGAACGGAAGTGGAACGGAGTGCCTTAACACTAGGTTTCCGGGTTCCCTCTGCCTACCCTGCCTCGTGCGGGATACAGCGTGAAGCAGAAAAAAGAAAAAAAAAACATTGGGAGATGAAATTAGAAAACGATTTTGCATAACTTACGTTCAAACTCAGATAGTAATTATTAATTTTAATGACTATGAACACATAAACATTCTTTTTTTGCCTTATTGACTTTGTATCAGAAGTAACATACAAACTGACAAAAAAGCATGGCCGATTTAAGATTGATATATACATTTTCAAAATTGATCCTGCCAGTAAAAGTAGGTCACAAGCTATAAATTATACTTCCAATAAAGCAGATAACAATGTTGCTACCAACAATACTCTCAAATAAACATTGAAAAACGATCTCCGTTAAACAGATTATATCCAATATCGGATTAGGGATTGGTATCTGATTTTAGATGTCATCAATATACAAATAAATAAGATTGATGTGTATGTCTGTAATTTTAAAATAACTATTTATTTTTAGGTGAACGTAGCGGCAGTGTTAGGTATATGATATCAAAACCAAAGTTTTGAGGCCTGTCGTGGCGCAACGGCACAAGAGTGTGACTGTAACTGACAATTTCTGGGTTCGATTCTCAATCGAAGAAATGAAATATTTAATATTTTTAATTTAACTATTTAATGTTTCATTTCTTCGCTCTGGTAATAAGGTAAAGCGCGACGTTGAGTTCTGCCACTCAACACGCATTGCCTCAAATTCGGCGGAAAGTGGGGAACGAAAGTGGAACGGAGTGTCTTAACACTAAGTTCCCGGGTTCCGACTGCCTACCCTGCCTAGTGCGGGATACAGCGTGAAGCTGAAAAAAAAACCAAGGTTTTAAAATTACTATCAGTCTGTGAGTCTCTCTTAATGTTTGTCTGAGCTAATCTCCAGAACAGCTAGGGGATTTATGTCGAACTTTCATTGAGAAACAGAAGAAGAAACCAGTTAGGCTATAGTTTAGCCCAGTATGCGTGAAAATTTGTATCCCACAATTTTTGCGGGCAAAATATTTTTTTAGTCGAGCAATATCGATAACCATTATAAACTAATAGTTTTACCTATATAAATACACATCTTACGGTTCGAACAGGCGCAGCATTACCACTAGTTGTATATACGGTTACCACTTTGAAAATCATCAATACAGAACTATACATAAATTTAGTAATTTGTATTTAAATCACAGATTTCTTTTTCTAAATAATATTTATTTAGACTATTACAAGATATTGAAAATCATAAAGGTTTATTAAGAAATTTCTTGAATACATGTACTTATGCATGCATCTATTTATGCTGTTCAATGTTACGCTTTGACCTTTTGTTCCGTAATTAGCCTTCACGCAGGGGACCAGGGTTCAAAGCAGGAGGTAATAATTATACATTACAGAAGGAAATAAGATGTATTTCATCATCATCAAACGTAATATTCTAAAACTCATAGTAAATTTAGAATATAATAAGAAAGTAAGTAAATGGTATGTCTGTACATTAAATTTTTCTACGAAAACAATGCTAATTATTTATTTTTTAACTAGTTTTCATTCGCTTATATATTTATTATAATAGCACGATAATAACTGAATTCATCGATAGTAAAGCTTAAATAACATTAGTAAAATATCAACATATTTAATTATCATATATATAATATAATTGTATACAAAATAATATATATAAGTTTTCAAAATATAACATTAGATATCATTTCTATCTAACCAGTGTTTAATACAAATGTAGTTGAAACATCACTAGTATTAAATAAATATATACAGTTCCAACAGACAAAACCACTCGAGGGCCACAAGTAAGAAATAAAAATAGAATTAGTGAAACATTGTAATACTATCGAGTTTATTGAAACTGAACACTCCACGATCGGAGTCTCTTCAACATGAGCTACGGAGTTGCATTTTTTCTCTTGATTTTTATCTTCTAGTGTACACAACCAACAATGTTATACGTATCATTACAATCTTCAAGTTTTGTAACAGCTTTTTTGGGGTTCTGTTCCTTAAAAGCATATATAGGAGGATTAATTTTATTGCCTGTCTATGATTGTCTGTCGATCAGAATCAGTTCGTGCGTACAATTGGGTGAAAGTGTAAAGAAATTATTTATAAAAACCCACACTCACAGTAAAAATAAAACTGATGGATAAACTAAAACAATGTAAGTCAACGCATTTAAAAGAATAAAAGCGGTCATGCTCGTATTGCCGCATATTGTTTGAAATTTGCTGCGTTATATAAATCTGTAGGGTATTCTAGTAAACTTAATAAAAAGAAAAATAGTTTCTTTTTATAATATTTAATATAATTAATATGTAATATAACAAAATTTTAGAAATATTAAAACTAAATACCGAAGTCAAAATAAATATTAAAAACTTATTAAATTACTATCATTAACTGCATGCAAGGAAACAAGAATTCCCTAATAATAAAAAAAGCATACAATATTTGTTAGATCGTTAAAACTTTAGGTAACTTTCGAGACGGCAATGCAAAATTTTAATATAACGATGCGAAATTAAGAGTACAGTTGTATAATGACTTTCATAATTATTTAAATAACATACATATTTTCCTACTGTTCAGACTAGACTGCAAATTTCGTTCTTATACATGTCTACCGAATTTGAACTTAATTTTCTTCCTAATAAAGTATATTCTTGAGTGTTATTAAGATGGAAAAATATATTCAAGAGTAAAGTACCTTATTGGAAGCCGGACGTCTCCGTGACTTTTGTTAAGTGCGTCGCTTGTCGCTTATGGCGGTTCCTTGATGGCCGACGCCGATGTAGACATTTAGCGCTCCCACAAATGTTTATTTGCATTTATATTGCCGCAGTTTTGTAATATACCTACGTTTGGGTATATATATATATATATATATATATATATATATATATATATATATATATATATATATATATATATATATATATATATATATATATATATATATATATATATATATATATATATATATATATATATATATATATATATATATATATATACATATACATACATTTATATTACAAATAAAAATCAACAAAAGCTGGCCATCACAAACAATAATTGTATTTTATTGAATGTAAAAAGAGTGCATAATAAAATTATACCTCCTATTAACTTAAAAACCTGAAGTCAAAACTTCAGTGAATGAGTGTGGCTGGCACTTGACAGGGTTTTTTTTACTGTAATATTTTAACATTTTCTAAACGTATATTTCATTTCAACTTAACTAATTATAAAAAAATCAACATTTCCTGTTCTAAATACGAATAACTGGTGTACACTTAAAATATATTTTTTTAATATTTGTAATAAAAATAAATTATACAAACACAACGCTTCGTACGGCAACATGAAATTCATCTCATAAACCTTTTTAAAAGCCCATCGAAATGCAGTCAGTCGCTCTTAATGCAAATGCGTAGTATTATAATGCTACAGGAATGTTATTTTAGGTAAAGAAATGTAATCTACTATAACATTTTTGTTAATTTACTACTTAAGAGAAAATGATATGTAGCATTTTTTCATATCTATGAAAAATTACTTTAACGTATACTTATTTTAAACATTAAAATCATGAAATAACAGAAAATATTTACGAATATTGATAGTTTAGTATTGTAATAAAAGTGCATGCAATAAGCAAGGGTCGGGCCAGCAATACCGAGATTGAGTACGTGCCTTACAATACAAAAAGGATCTTTGGTAGTGGCGTAGATGTGCTACGGACTTAGTAGACGGCCGACCACTATTATTGGATAGTTTTGATTGTAAACGATACTGAAGTTTTATTTATTTCTTACAAGGAATAGAAAGCTAAAAAAATCACGTTTACTTTAGCTTCACGTTGTTTCCCGCACATAGCAGGGTAAGCAAATGGAACCTGAGAACCTAATGTTAAGACACTCCGTTCTCCATTAACACCTCTACGTTTCCCATTTTTTACCGAATTCTTGAAACATTTTGTATTGAGTGGCGGAACTCAATACCGCGCTTTGTTGTATTACCGGAGCGAGTATAAATTTATCCGTGTAACGATGACTTAGTAGTAAATAAAAAGGAGAGATTTAGGGTAGTTAGTTAGTTCTATCGACAATGATAATGTTTCGACACCGGCCTAAATATAACGACATGACATTGTACGATTGTACACGCAAGACATTGTCCTACCATACCGCAATGCCCTTAACTCATTAGAGCCCTACTAAGCCTCCGCTGTCCGTCCCTCCGTCTATCTGTCTATCAATACATTACCAAGTTATGATAAGATATCGCTATGAACCGTAATATTTGAACAGTTATTAACAAAAATCTTAAAACACCATAAAATAAACACTGCCATAAAACAAATACGATTTTTTTCCCATTCTTACATTCCTATTACGGTACGAAAACCTCCTTGTTCGAGTCAGACTTGCAATTGGACAGTTATAATTCTTCTTTTCTTATTATTAAAATAACGTTAAAATAATACCTATAATTAAATTAACATAAATTACATGAGTTCAACTTCAAGACATTTATATATCTTCAAATATCAAAGGAAAGAAATCAATTTCCTTGCCGCCTCTATATTTTCTAATGTTCAAAGCAGTGTTTACAACTGTTATATCTTAGCGTTGTTACAGCACAGTGTATGTGGTTTAAAGTAGGATATTAATGGGATTCTAGCGCAGTGCAATGTAATCTCAAAGCTCCGCGCATTGATTACAATTAACGAGGCATGTCTAGAGTCATGGTGCATTGGATTTTTCACATTAAGCTTTACGTAGAGCTGGCTGTTAGATCTTAGAAATGTTTTGCAATGTTTTTAATATGGTATTACGATTGTTTATCGAACAAAATATAAACTGTTAAACAAATAACGTCATTTAGTTGAATTATTACAATTGAATAACGAAGTTTGTTTTAATTAATATTATTTACTGCATCAAATAAAAAATATAGACGTCTGTCTTGGCGCAGAGCCACAAGTGGTATGTTAGTGCTGTATGACTGTAAACAGGAAGGAAGTATTTAATATGCTGGCACTAATAACGAGGTATCTCGTCTATAAAGCGCGGCGTAGACATCCGCTACTCAACACGCAATACCTCAAATTTGACAGGAAGTGGAGGACAGAAGTATCTAAATGAGAATAGAGTGTCTTAACACTAATTTCCCAAGTTCCCTCTGCCTACTCTGCCACAATCACTGCAAATATGTAGAATGAGATAAAATATCTAAAGACTTTTATTAAAGTTGTGAAACAAAGTTATAATGAAGTTAATCAGATAGATAGAGAGAACTTAGTTTCAACTTTCTCACCTACCGCTCTAATTGGAACCACGAAATTATCGTGTTGATTGGTGAACACAACTTCGAGCTGGCTTGAAATTGTAGCAGTTTATCCTATTACGTATGGGTGGAACCCGCAACCACCGTAGGTGCACTTCACCATGGCCATGGTGAAGCCGTTACCACTGTTACTGATATGCAATATCTGAAAGTCAAACGCAAAAGAGTATTTTAGTAGTCTCTTTTTATAAAAATAGAAATTATCTCATATTACAAGAAAGAGTTCTGTTTTCAATAACTTTACAATTCCTAGAAAAGCTTTATTGTTTGTTTCTTCGAAATTCTATAGGAAGGAACTTGTCTCTTTATATAAGAAATGTGGCGGAGACAAGAAAATAAAGCAAAAAAATAAAAAATAAGATTGCTTGCAACAAATTGTTTCAATTGTCTCATTTCTAGTGTTTACTTCAAATACTATCATGTTACGTATTATTTTAAAAATTCAAAATTTGTTATTGTTATTTACTCAATATAATGGCAAGAAAAATAATCTTTTGAGGCCTGTCGTGGCATGGTAGGCACAATTGTGTGACTGTAAGGGCAACAGCTCGTGGGTTCGATTCTCACTTGAGAAATTTAATATTTTCATTACGTCCCCCTCTGGGAAGTGGAGAATGTAAGGGAGGGTCTTAACACTAGGTCTCCAAGTTTCCTCAGCCTACCCTGCCATGTGCAAGATACAGCGCAAAGCTGATAAAATAGATAAGAAGAATCTTCTTTGAATGAGAAATGTGTTGAATTCAATTGTCAGTCGGGGAATGAATTATTTTCATTTGCTCGCTCTACCAGAGCAAGACGAAAATCCCTGTTAAATTACACCTCTCGACACGCAATGTCATAAATTGGGCACAATATGGAGACCGAAGTATCTTAACTTTAACATATATGTTCCCTACTTCTACCCTACTATCTACGGATTGCAGCGTAAACCTTAAAATAAAAGAAAAATATTACTGTAATATTTCGCTTACCTTTTGTGAATTATTCACAAGATATTTAACGTTAAAATGCATAAAATAGCTAGCGTAATTTATATGGAAATATTTTGACACGCTATAATATACCACAGTTAGCTGAGAAAATACCGATATTGGTGTACTTAGTAGACGTTGCTGAGCATCGTGTAATTTACTCGATCTCTAAATACTATATTAACAGTATACAACAGTATACACCACAACATTTTAAGCTTTTTATTTTATAAAGCAGAACAAAATATTGATATAGTGCTTAAAATTTTATCTAAGAAATGTTATTCTTGCACTTTCGGAACACAACTTGATAAACGTCTTCAAGTATAAGCACTTTAGAACTTTATGAGAGGAAACTTGAATTCGATACATTGAGAAATGTAATTTTAAAGTAGTTGAACCTTTTCAAAAGATACGAGGTATGTCTAAAACAGATTCTTCTATTTAAATTTCCTTTAAACTTGAATATGATCGCTTGTAAAGTTATTTTACTAGCCATTTACTGGACATTTCTGTAAAACTAAATATTTTTACAATAACTATAAAAATAAAGAAATAATAATAATAAAAATAAAGAAATAATAAAAATAAAAGTTGAAATTAATTTCTTAACCTAAAATATATATATATATATATATATATATATATATATATGTTTTTCTATTTTTTGTTTAATAAAATAAACGAAAAATAGAAAAAAAAGTAACAGCTCCACGTTTTTTCTATAGAATAGTAGAAAAGTTGTGACTAGTGGTAAGTTCACGCTCAATAATTTGTGATTTACTTCATTCGCATAGAACGGCAGAACGTAATGAAAGGCTTTGCTTCCAAAACTGGTTATTAATAATTTAAATATAAATAAATATATTTAAATATAAAACGCAATTGTTATAGATTTGGTGAATTCATCGTATTCTTTAAAATATAAAAATTGAGAACAAATTGTATAAATCATAGAAACAAAAACACCGCTAAAACAATATTGGCTATACATTATTTACATGAAAAATCCGAGATCCGTAAGATAAACGTCCGTGAAGGAACTGTGAATCTCTATAACGGATTATTTATGGAAGCCGCCCGACCCTGTTATTGTTTGTTTCTCCCGCGACAATTCTCTAGGCCAAGTGTTTTATAGCCTCATTATCAATATTTTTACCCTTTTTTGTTTTGTTTAGCTTTTGTTGATGGACTGCTATTTTTAGATTTACTAGTAGGCACGGTAAAAACGATAAGACTAAGATAAAATTCTGAAGGAATTTCATTGACTGACTATCTTGCTGTTTTTAATTTTTTTTTTCAGCTTCACGCTGTATCCCGCACTAGGCAGGGTAGGCAGAGGGAACGGAAGTGGAACCTAGTGTTATGACACTCCGTTCCACTTCCTTTCCTCACTTTCCGCCGAATTTGAGGCATTGCGTGTTGAGGGGCGGAACTCAACGCCGCGCTTTGCCTTATTACCAGAGCGAAGAAATGAAACATTAAATATTTTAAATTGAAAATATTAAATATTTAATTTCCTCGACTGGGGATCGAACCCAGAACCTGTCGGTTACAGTCACACTCTTGTGCCGCTGCGCCACGACAGGCCTGTTTTTAAATAATTATTATATTTTTACAATTCCTATTTATTCCATTATATTCTTAATTTCTAGAATTGATTTTTATATAAAAAATACAAACAAATAGTCTTAGTACAATACAGAATTTTATTATAGAATAATTCTTTTTTTATTTTGATTTATTGAAAATTTTAAGTAGCAACATTAAAGGACTAAAAACATCATCTCTCTTATTAATTAAATTTCTATAAAATTTAGTTTGTAAGTATACGCTTTTTTCTAATACTTATTCAAATGAATAAAAAGAAAATGTATTCGTAAACAGAATAATTTAAAATAAAATATATTTCTGTGTAAAAAATACTAAATTCTTTGTCGTTTGCAAAGCCCTGATGATCTCATCGCACCCTTTCTAGCCATCGGGTCAGCTGTCATCCTCATAACCTCGTTGCTGGCATCCCACAAATGTACGTGCTTTACGTTAGTCGCACGTGCAAATTATGGAACAATTTTCTGTTCCCAATTTAGCTTAATTTAATTAAGATTGCCAAAATATGATTTTTCATAAGAAATCTTTCGTCAAGTTCGTTCAAGTCAGACGAAAGACGAGCATAAACAATGTCTAATCTTATATAATAAATAGCTTATTGACATGTAGCTAATAAATATTTCATTCTATTCATACTTTAAGAAGAATTTTCAGTATCACATTACACTTTATTAACTCATTTGTTTTTATTTATATATACCTACTAATATACTATCAACAAAAAAATATATGAAAACATTGTCCAAGCAAAGTTTTCAATATCTCTACACATATAAGTATATATAATACGTACATGTTTCATACAGGGCTCGTGTAAATATTCAAGGTGGTTTCGTTTGTTTTATTCATGGATTTGCTGCTTTGTTACCTTGTAGGCACGTGCGTGCATAAATTGGCGTTCCCATAGCACAGAACTGGAAATTATTCGAAGCCGAAATGTAAAAGGATACCGTTCAAACCACACATTTACAAAGCGATTATTAATATTACTGTTAATGAAAATGTTACTGTACAAAATGTGGTAATATAGTATTTAAAATATTGATATGTTTTACTCGAGTGAAATAAAACTATTTATAGTTGAACATAGATACAAGATAATTTCGAGATACTGTACGGCTGAAACGATGTAAAGTACATAGTGCTTATATACAAACTTTGTGTAATAGGAGTTACGCAAAGCCCTAACAATATTTAGGCTAAGCTTTAAAGCTATCTAATAGGTATATGATGGACTTATAGATTGAGTTTAAAAAATATTTTAATGGAATGGGACTTTTATAGCTGAAGTGTATTATGGATGCAATGTAGACGATAAAGGAGGTATAGATTTCTAAAATATTAAGTAAAATAAAACTAGTTAGGTATATAAATGGGGAACGGAAGTGGAACGGAGTGTCTTAACACTAGGTTCCCGGGTTCCCTCTGCCTACCCTGCCTCGTGTGGGATACAGCCTGAAGCTAAAAAAAATTTAGCTTGACAAAGACGATACTAAAACGTTTTAAGAGTGGTTACTTCTGACAATAATAACAGCCATAAAAATAAACGTTGCGAAATTCATTGCAAAGAGACTCAGTCTTAAAAATTACTCAACGCTAAGTTTAATAAAACAACGGCTTGCATTGCTTTCAAGAAAATGAATTACACTGCGGTTCACTTTGAGCATTCAAATCTGAAAATTGTGCTCACAAATGAAATATTTGTAGGATCCGGGGAAAGAGTTTATAAATGATGCCATTGAATTTCTTACTTCTGTAGCAAAATTACGGCAATCGTTATACTAAGTTATAAACTTTTCCCATCCTATACGTATGTACAATATGCACTGTGCATATATATTATAATATAAGTCGTTTCCTACACGAATGACCATAAATAACAAAAGAAGAGAAAAAAATATTTTAATAATGTCTTTGATTTTTGCGATTGTTACACATTTTAAATGAAACACTTTTAAACGGATTAATCGCGTATATTGATTTTTATACATGTTTTTGGAAACCCGACGTTTCGAACACTTTACAGTAGTCCGTGGTCACGGATAGACTGTCTACCCGTGACCACGGACTACGTGCACATTAATAAACCGACAACATTTTTAATAGATATTGCTTTGAGTTCTATTGCTCGGATTAAATTATATACATATATAAATAATAATAGTTTTTATTGAATACTTTGCATCTTTTCACACACATTTTTCTGACACAATTACATTGAATGCGTTAAATTCAGGAACTAATGGTTTCAGAAACTAATCATTTGTAACATTATTAAAAATCTTCAATTGTAATTAATATAAGTATTTTCAGACGAGACTTATCACTTACGGGATAACAAAATTTCAAAAACTAACAACTTTAAACATACAGAGTTGATTTTGAAAATACTGTCTAAAAATATCCTGTCTAGTAAAATGGCACTTACGTCCCAAAAATAAACTCTAAACAAAATTTTAATTTAATTTAATCCTACAGTTTGTATTAACGAAGTTTTATACAAACCATTAACCCCAAAACTCGTAACATTTATACTTTCTGATTTCGCAATGAGTGAGTGACATTTCTCATATAGATATAGAAATAGATATAAAAAAATATATATGAAAATATTAAATATTATGGTGTTTGTAAAATTTTTTATTAATTATTATTTTTTATCATACTTGTTTAATTTATTTTGTCAAATAAATCTGTTATCTTTCATGGTGACTGTATTATTAAATATAATAAGTTCTTATTAGATACCATAAACTATATTAAGTTATTACTCAAAGCTATTTTTAATTTAAAGAGCCTGTCGAGGTGCAGGGCCACAAGCGTGTAACTGTTAACATTAATTTTTCCGCTTAAATAAAGGTAAGACGCGGCGTTGAGCTCCGCTAATAAAATACTGATAACTCAACACGTATTGTAGAGGAAAGCGAGAAACGGCACAGAGTGTCTTAACACTAAGTACTCGAGTTCCCTATGCCTACCCTACCATGAGCGAGTTACAGCGTGAAGGTCAAAAATAAAACTTGTTAAATATAAAAACTAAAAATAGAGAACAAACTAGGAGCATATAAAATTTAGATGTTACCTATTTTTGTAAAGCCTTGAACTAAATTGTGTCACAGTTTAAGTTTTAAATGTTTTATACTTATTTTATTTACGTGAGTATCCAAAATTACTTGAATTCGGTTTTGATTGTATGTAGACACAGATCCATTCTTAAGGTAATGTAATTATTAGAAAATGCAGAATTTTATTAAAAGTTACAGTTAGATGCTTAAAAAAAATTTACTAAATATTAAAGCATATAAAAATTTGAACGTAGCAGGATCTGAACCTTCGTTTCTTGGAAGCCTCTTGGGAACCTTGGACGGTTTCCCAGAGGTGTAGGAAGAAATTCTGCTACGTTGAAATTTTTATATGCTTTTTAAATTATTATTTTCATTCCTAAGCGTGGAATAACACTTTTTTTTTTTTTTAATTTATTGTTCCATACACTTTAACAAATTTCTTTTATAAAAATCTGCCAAACTGCGCAGCAGTTTATCGGCAGTAGTTCTCTAAAACTATTTTAACAATATTTGCTTATATCTATGTACATAAACAAAATAACAATTAAAGTTAAACACACACAACAACAATAAAAAAGAAATAAAAAGAAAAAACACCAAATTGACATGAATTTAAATTGGGGATGTATGAATATATCCAAAACAACTTTTTTTTTTTTTTTTTTTTTTTTTTTTTTTTTTTTTTTTTTTTTTTTTTTTTTTTTTTTTTTTTTTTTTTATATAACTTTTTGTCCGTCTGTCTGTTTGTCCTTATCTCTGGAAGGGCTAGACTATATATTTAGAAATTATAATTTACTCATGGGCACATTGACATATAATGTTTTTTTAGGATATTTTTTAAATGTTGTTTTGTATCAGCTATGTTAAGTAGGCCTGATGGCAGCTCATTGCATATAGTAGGTACAATCCAACGTCTCATTCGTTTGCCAAAATAGTTACTAACTCTCGGTATCACATATCTCTTTCTTATAGATTTACGAGCCGGGCAGCTATACCTCCGTTCCTCTAAATGTTCTTTTTGGTTAAACTCTTCTATTATTAACTTTATTTTTACTTTTTTGTCAATGGGTACAATGTTACAGCTTTTATATAGTTTTTCATAGTCTTTATTACACGCGTTTTTAACTTTATTATCTACCAGTATTTTTAATAATCGTATCTGTAGTGACTTGATTTTATTTATGTACACGGGGAACGTAAGGCCGTAGCTAGCCAACCCGTAATCTATGGTTGACTCTGCTAGCGCATGATACAACACATAAAGCAGTCCTCTATTTATCATACATTTTAAATAATACATTTTACCTAACACACTACGTAACTTTTTACATACTTGTTCGACCTGCAAGCTCCATGTGAAATTACTGTCTATTATTAATCCTAAATATTTATACGAACTAACTTGTTCAAGAGGATGACAATTGCAGTTAACTAAGCTGTTACTTTAAAAATAGTAAAAATAATAATATTATAACTTAATTAACTTTGCTTCCCGCTGTATCCCTAGCGGTGTAGGCACATAGAACGTAACGCCAAACGCTAACGGTCTCGGCATACCTCTTTCGCCTCGTCCAATGTCATCACCCTCTTCATACATGCACTTCGGGGGGTCCCCATGCTTTATAAGTGACCCTACTCCAGTATCGAAGTTACTGTTTTCGAAGGTCAACCGAGGTCTCTCCCTCTTTCTCTTACCGCTCAATTTTCTTACTTCTCACAAATCTTTTTTACCATTCTTTCATCACCCATTCGCTCGACGTGCCCAAATCACCTGAGCACATTCTTCTTCATTCTCACTGTAACATGTTCGGTAGGACCTGCCATTCAACGAAAGAAATTTTAAAGAAATACACATTCTTTATGCGATCAACTAAACTGAACTTCCACAGCGATGCTGACGTTTCGCCGTCTCAACATAGCAGCTAAGGTACCTTTAATGTCCGTCATTACTAACCATACTTCCCAGATATTATTATTATTATACTACCTCATTCACTTCTTCTTAAATCTTACAATTTACGCTGATCTTGCATTCCGTCCTTTCTCAATTTCTTTTAAATACCAGAACATGGATCTTATTCGCATTCAGGCTCAGACCGTTATTTGCACACCCTTCTTTCAGAGTGCAATAAGCACTGCATCATCTGCATGGAGCAGGCAATTTATATTCAAGTTACCTACTTTCAGTCCCCTGTCACTTTGTTTCACTCCTTGAAGAAAACAAAGATTATTATAATAAATTATATTAGTTTTTCTTTTCTTCATTTCACAACATGAACCTGTTTTGTACGAGATGACTCGCACACTGAGGACTCCGTACCTATTTCACGATAGGTAATTTTGGTTTAATTGAATTAAATTTTTATGTTTGATAACCTTTACAAGTATTTTTTATAGCTTTACGCTGTATCCCGCACGAGGCAGAGTAGGCAGAGGGAACCCGGGAACCTAGTGTTAAGACACTCCGATCCACTTCCGTTCCCCACTTTCCGCTGAATTTGAAGCTTTACAAGTATTAATTTATTTTATCTGTTACATAATTACGATTTTTACGATTTTACTCACTCAATTTTTCCAAATTTCTAGAAGATTTCGAAATAGTCTATAAGATTTATTTACGCATTTGAGTTACGTATGAAAGTAATTGAAAATATAACATTGTAATGATGATGATGTTTCTATTAAATATTGATAAATTTTCAGTCAGATTTTTTTCTTCATTGGTACTGGTGGTGGTACAGGTTTTGTTTACGCGACGAATGTCATACAAAAAAGGCATCTTCGTATCTTCTTATGATACTTTTACTAAGAAGCTTGTTTTTTTTTCTAGGCATTAAGGGACAGCAAACTTAAACATTTCATATAAATTTCAAATAAGTATCTTCAAGTGATAACGAAATAAATAAATTTGGGGTAGGAAATCCTAAAAATCTCTTACTTATTATATAAAGATTTATTTATTTATCCATTATACGTTATAACAATATTTTTTCCGAGCGAACATATCTAATACTAAAGCTTCGGGATTACACTGGAAAAATTTTGTAGACATTTTATAAAGAAGTTAACATGTAATGTCATTTAATTTAGAAATCCATTAAAAATTTGCACGCCGCCGCCCGCTTTTAAATCCACGGTGGGCCGCGTTAGCAAATTGGTTTGAAATATTCAACTCGCCCCGAGTCCCGCCCGCTCGAAGGAAGTGTATGACTTCATTATGTTAGCGTTTACGAGGCACGGATTATCTTTATGTTTACGTCAATCTTTTGTCTGCAGATTATTTTGCATACAGATTGTATTTTCTTTATTATCGTCATGTAGATAATTGATTAAAATATCTAAAACGTCATTAAAATTGTAAATAGCCAAGATACTGCTGGTTGTGAGATAGTTATACGAGTATTTACAAACACTTTCTGATTTTAGATTAAATTTGTTTGAATAAATATATTTGTTTAATTATTTGTGTTTTAAGGTTCAAAGCCATTGCGGCGCAGAGAAATAATTTATAATTGTTGTCGTTAAGATGTCTTTTCGAGGTAATAAATTATGAAATTATTTTTACAGGCCTGTCGTGGCGCAGCGGCACAAGCATGTGACTGTAATCGACAGGTTCTGGGTTCAATCCCCGGTCGAGGAAATGAAATATTTAATATTTTCAATTTAAATATTTAATGTTTCATTTCTTCGCTCTGGCAAATAATAAGGCAAAGCGCGGCGTTGAGTTCCGCGACCCAACACACAATGCCTCAAATTCGGCGGAAAGTGGCGACAGAGGTGGAACGGAGTGTCTTAACACTAGGTTCTCGGGTACCCTCTGCCTACCCTGCCTCGTGCGGGATACAGCGTGAAGCTGAATAAATTATTTTTCCGGCATTGAGCCTTGCTAATACGTAGTACCTCGAGTGTAAGCTAAAGATGTGAATTAGCTAAAATGTACTAACACTAGAATTTCTCTGTCTTCTTTTTGATATTACCTTGTATAAGCTATCTCAGTATAAAAAATCCACGATTGCATAAAATATTCCCTTTCTTTGCCTATAATAATTGTCTCAACAAATTGAAACAAAAGCCGACTTCGGCTACAAGTATAACTCTATCAAACCCTTGTTTATATTTACTTGACATTTGACAGCTCACCTACCAATGAGACTTCGTGTAATCCGTTGAGATGATTAAAGATTACGCAGAAACCACAAACAACTTCAAATTTATATCAAAATATACAAATTGATTTGATTAATTCTGTGAAATACTTATAAATTATAACATTTATTTATAAGTGATAATAATGACAAAATAAATAAAATAATATATTACTTATAGTTATAATAAAAAGAATACTCATATGATATAAGAGTATCCCATAGATAAAAATATGTTGAAACTTATACAATGGCATACACTACATACATAAATACATATCCAAGTTAAATATGTGTTAATAAATTCATCCATCATACATTTACTCATTCCATACAGTCAATCCTTCATACATTCATTGTCTAGTATAAACAGATAAACAATGTCCACCACAACCTCATTACAAAAGAACCTTATCAGAAAAAGTAGACATAATGCTTTTAATACTAATATACAATTATTTTTTGCTTTACGCTTAAATCCACAAATAATGGGGTTAACATAGACAACTTAGTGATAAGGCACTCCGTTCTTCGTTTTGAATTGAATGGTAGGATTCAATACTAAACTGAAAAAAGGGCTGAAAATAATCCATTTCCTGAGTAAAAATTGAATCCACAATATTTTATTTTTACATTTATAATAAGAACACTGTAATTTAATGATAAATAAATAGAAGATATACACGTGAATAATGAAAATAGTAGTTAGTCCTTATAAAATGACAAAAGGAAATTATTAACATATAACATTTTGAATTAAATACGTCATACAAAAGACTCGACAATTATTTTACAATAAAACATTTGCATGTTGAAAGCTTAGCTCAGTCCCTGAACATAAAATGTACGTTAGATCTATTGTAGCTACATTAAAGCCAACTATTATGAACAATAGTTATGCTTTATGTATTGAAGTATGGATTACGTTGATGAATAATTAACATTTTTAATATTAAGTTCCATCATATTAGTGTTTACTATATAGTATTTAATTTATTTTATATAGTATTTGATTTAATTTATTTAAATTATTTTATAACAATATGGGGTAAAAATACCACAGTCCAAATTTTATGGGGTCAGAACTATGTTTATGAAATTAGTACTGACCTCTCGAGACTCTTAACGGGAAGTAACTTATAAATGTTGAATCAAGTTTACATTTGTATTCATTAATTTTGTATGAAATGAACTGGGATTATTAATATGTAATAGTTTTTAATAAATAGTAATATAACCACAAATTTCCAATTTCGATTTGTTTCCTTTATTTATTCTCAAATCACTTTTGCTTTTGCATCAATTACGGTGAATTTTGTTAATCACACAATTAAAATTAAACCTACTGACAACTAACCTACTTGTCCAATAAACATAAAACTAACATCGCTTTGGATGACGGTAAAAAATCAACAGTAGATTATTTATTATATAAGCTTAAATAAAATTAATAATAATAATTAGTTTTAAGGCAAACCGCGGCGTTGAGTTCCGCCACTCAACATGTAATGCCTCAAAATCGGCGGAAAGTGAGTAACGGAAGTGGAACGGAGTTTCATAACACTAGGTTCCCGGGTTCCCTCTGCCTACCCAGCCTCATAGGGATGCAGCTTCAAGCTAAAAAAAATAAAAAAACAACCTTCATAACAATTGTTCAATTTTTTACTTTATATGGAAATGACTAATGCCTTGGAGGATTCAATCTTTACCTATTTAAATATTTATCAATTTAAACCGTATCAATTTTTGATATTAAATAAACTAAGCATCACGGCATTATATGATCATATTTTGTTGCCAAAAGGATCTCAAGAGCATTGATTGGACCGCGTCCATTGCATTAACTATACCCGAACTGCCAAATTAATGCGGAACTTGGTGTAACTTATATAGAACTGGTAGCGTTGAATTAGTTTCACGATGCAAATTCAGCTTAACTTTGGATATACTGAATGTTAATGCTGTACATATTATATTTAAGTTAAAGACCATTGAATTATAGTACTAGAATTTCACAAAACAATCAACTTGGAAGTGAGGTATTTCACTTGCAATGACGTTGTAACTAGATTAGACATCGGTTTGATTCAAATTACAGGTTTTTTTTTAGCTTCACGCTGTATCCTGCTCGAGGCAGGGTAGGCAGAGGGAACCCGGGAACCTAGTGTAAAGACACTCTGTCCCATTTCCGTTCCCCACTTCTTTATAAGCTTACACGTCTTTATTAGCTTCCATAATATTGTTACTATTATTATTATTTTAATATTTTTTCAGTTATTAATAGTAGATATACTTTATATATTTGTTTATTTTTTACTATCATAGTGTCTTCTTTTTTTAAGTCGTGAATAGCGAGAGTTTTATATGATGGCATTATTTACTATCCATGTTCTTCAACTTTTTCAACGATCATTTTAATTTTTTTCTATTCCCCTATGCTCTAATTTGAATTCTGCTTTCTCATCCTATCCTAAAAAAAATAACGTAGACATTTTAACGCACAAAGCATCTCTGCTCATTCTCCCGATTTTCTAAGCCTTTGACAGGTTAACACGTGATTTTAGTCTCAGAAACATTTTTCAAGCCTTGCCGTCCCTCTACATCTTATGCACTACCAGACTTTCACAAAATTAAAGAATAATAAAACCGGAAAAGGCGGTGGGCAGGATGTTATTTACATACTTAGCCACATTCATTTCAGTATTCTTTCTTTTCTTTCTTTCTTTCAGCTTCACGCTGTATCTCGCACTAGGCAGTGTGGAGGAACGGAAGTGAAACCTAGTGTTATGACTCTCCGTTCTACTTCCGTTCCCCACTTTCCGCCGAATTTGAGGCATTGCGTGTTGAGTGGCGGAACTCAACGCCGCGCTTTGCCTTATAACCAAAGCGAAGAAATGAAACATTAAATATTTAAATTGGAAATATTAAATATTTCATTTCCTCGACTGGGGATCGAACCCAGAACCTGTCGGTTACAGTCACACTCTTGTGCCGCTGCGCCACCACAGGCCTCATTTCAGTATTCATTAGCAAATCTCCATTCGAATTTTCTAAGGCAGCTGAATACATTCTTATTAATTTGCTGTTCGGTTCTCTAAAGTTGATGCTTGGAGTTATAGTCCCTCACTCCGCATAGATTTTTTCTGTAATTTTGAGGCATTGTTGGAAAATTTAACGTAGGTAATACATTTTACTTTATACTACCACTACTATACATTGACTTGGAAGCACCTGATGCACATTTTATTTCAGCCTCTCTATTAGATTTTGCTACCAAAAAAAACGCTTGATTGAATAAATATTTCGATTTCTAACCTCAAGATATTCAGTTTTACACCAGTAACATGTAAGGATACCAAAAAACATTGTGATTTGTTTCGCGCTTGGTCATATCCTTAATATTCTTAGTCATAGTCTCTTATAATTTTACAAATAATATATTTGCAGCGTAAAGCATTTTTGCTAATTAAATATGACCATAAACATTTTTCTTAATTAAATATGTCTGTCTATAACAGAACAAAGCAAAATTTAGCAATTTTCTCGACGACTTGAGGCGTTAATGTATCTCGTGTCTGTGAACACGAATAATGTGAGAACAATTTGCTGAAATTTTTCTTATATCGTTATTTTTATTTTCACTTATTTCATTAAACTAAAGAATTGTTTATTTTAAATCATTTACTCGCTACGAAATTTGTAGGGTGAGTTTTTATTTGTAATTACGAGAAAAGCTTTTTGCCTTATATTTTCTTAGCTTCATGTTGTCTCCCACACATGGCAGGGTTATTACACCAGCATTTAATAATATTTAAAAAACTTACAATGTAAAAAAAGGGAAACTTAAGTAAATTTGGTGGAAGGGCAACCTTATCACCACAGTTGATCACCAGGAAAGTGGCGTACAATTAATGTACATGTCTTGTAATTATAAAATAAAGAAAAAAAAGTAAAAATCTTAGTAACTTCTATAAATATATTATAAACAAAACACTCTAATAAAGTTACATAAATATTGAACGTTTAATACATACATACTGACAAAAATACAAACATACATATATATAAATATATATATATATAATCAGGCCTATATACGTATATAAATAAATACATATTTGATATAAGTAGGGAATATATAATAGGGAAAGCTTTTTAAGCGATGTCCAAATATGTGAACTGATTTAGCTACATGTATTTCCCAGCTTCACGCTGTATCCCGCACGAGTAAGGATAGGCAGAGGGAACCCGGGAACCTAGTCTTAAGACACTCCATTCCACTTACGTTCCCCACTTTCCGCCGAATTTGGAGCATTGCGTGTTGATTTTAGAGCAACGCCGCTCTTTGCCTTATTGAAAATATTAAATATTTCATTTCCTCGACTGGGGATCGAACCCAGAACCTGTCGGTTACAGTCACACGCTTGTGCCGCTGGGCAACGACAGGCCTCGACGTATTTCCCGCGGGAGAGTATTCCAGCCATTCCGCCATAAATTTGAGTGCAACTCTGAAGCATAGCTAGCTTACTCACACAATCTAATTTAGGGCAAAGGGTACCTGGAAACCTATTAGTAAAACACTTTGCTACCATAAAAACACTTTACAGTCCGTTGTCCATTCCGCCGAACTCTGGAGGCATTCATTGCGTGATTAAACAAATATTAAATCTTTTGTACCTCCGAGTGAGAATTGAAATCGCAATAGTCGCGTTTACAATCACACACTTTTGCCTGTGTGTCATGACGGCTTTAGTATTTATTATTATTTACTTTAAATTCTTTCAAATTTGAAAATAAAAAGAGAGTTCTTTTTCACTTTTCAAAACATTGTAATTGTTCAAAAATCCAACGCATCGCTATGGTTTACAAAAAGCGGAAATTAAAATAATATGATCACACTTCCGACGAGGTCAAAGCTACACTCGAATGATCGAGTTTACTTTCAGACGCCACACAGCCTCCGTGTGTGTGGGATATTAACTTAAGTTTGCTAAATTAATATAACTTAGTTTAACGTTTCCATTAACATGTTGTAAGTTGAAATATTACATCAAGTTGTAAATCCGCTATCGGTGTTCGGATATAATAAATAAAACGGACGTAGATCCAATCAATTCAGGCGTGAATAGCATTCAGTGCAACCGATGCACTACAATAAACTTTCATACTTTGAAATATTGCAATTTTATTTGTAATTTTTATGATGGACACAACAAAAGATTTCTTTTTTATTGTATCAATGTAAAAAATAGATATGAATTAAAACAGTTTTTAAAAATATTCACTAACATATGATATTTTTTTATACATTAATGCCTCGATTCCACTTTTTATTTTTATAAAAAAGATAGAAACACATAGCAGTTAGGTTTAAATAAAAATATCTAATTTTCTCTAGCTTTTTAATCACCAATGAATGCTTAAAGATCTTAAGAATAGTGCAATTTTCTAATCTTATCTTTATCAATTGATTTAAAGCAGAACATTTTTGTACGTACAGGCAAAAATAAATATGAGAAACATATCAAATCGCTTAGTTCACAGTACAATGCACTTGTCACTAAGGGCTCGAATTCAACGCGGGGGCAAATTAAATGTCCGTCATGTGATTGCATCAACAGACTCTGCGGTCGGCCGTCGACAATATATTAATTATTATTGAGAACGGATTTATGAATTAAATTATCATTTTATATTATCTTTAAAATTGCATTGTGAATGCAATGCAATATATTTTTATTAATGAAAATACTAAAAAAGAAAATGTATAATACATATATTATATCATGGGAACAGAGTAACCTTAACATTAGTTTCTCAAGTACCCTAGCATATGCGGGATACAACAAGAAGCTGGAAAAAACGGTCACACTTTTGAGATGCGCCTATGCATAGCCAATGAGCGACAGTGCAAGTCTCACTGACCCCAATCATTAATCTTATTAATTCAAATGAAAGATAGTTTTAAATTAAACATTGATATATATATATATATATATATATATATATATATATATATATATATATATATATATATATATATATATTTTTTTATTTAGCAGTCACACAGGCAGTGTATCTAATATACATAATTATAGTATTCTACCGTTATTGAGTTCTCGAGCTTAGGCAAACTAAGAATTTAAATTTGGTTTCGTAGTGTTAGAAAGCAATAAGAAAAAGTTTCTCGTAATTTCTGCAAAAATCAGCAAACAAACAGAAAAATCGGCTTAGTGATATTGTAATAATATTTTCTCTGTTTATGGAAGATGGAGAATGCGATGAGACTATAAAAAACACTTTTCCAATCTAATTATATGACTGTAACTTTAAAGTAAACATATAAATAATTTGCTCAATAAAATAATAAAAAATCTCACTAACATCATTTATTTAATGTAGCTAAGGTATTTCAAATATTTTAGTTACTATCCAGATAAGTAAAGCAAAATAATATTGGACAACAAAACTTGCTTACTAAATACCTCTGAACGGCCTCCACTGTAATGAAAATGAAATTATTCTCCAACTTTAGATGATTAAATTTAGA
This sequence comes from Eueides isabella, assembly GCA_019049475.1. Taxonomy (NCBI): domain Eukaryota; kingdom Metazoa; phylum Arthropoda; class Insecta; order Lepidoptera; family Nymphalidae; genus Eueides; species Eueides isabella. The sequence goes on along the minus strand of CM032394.1, from coordinate 3,829,267 downwards.
TCGCGCCTAATTACACCGCCTTGGAATGAGCTAATTATAATAATTATTTACGTCTTACCTTCTCGAATATTCCTTAATGTTAATTGAAATCTGTTATTAAATTAATATCGGTTAAAATTTTAAATATTACTCTACTCTACTTAAGTAGCCGCCATGGCACAGTGCTACAGAGTGTTACTGTAAACTCGGCGATTGTGAGGTCGACAATTAAATTTATTTTTTCAACTATGTCATCTTTACTAAATTTAAATATAAAAACGTATAAAAATTTAAACTCGCGACTCTTGGAAACGGTCCAAACGCTCTGACTAACTAAGCCATACGTTCTCATCAAGTTACGAACGTCGAAATTCAACGCTTGTTACAATTTATTTTGTTGTTTTAAGTTTCTCTACAGAGATTATAAATCGAAACTTTTACAAATTTCCGGTACCCAAAGACAATTCGTAAGAATTATCGTTTGTCTTGAGGCCTGTCGTGGCGCAGTGGCACAAGCTTGTAACTGTAACCGTCAGGTTCTGGGTTCGATCCCCAGTCGAGGAAATGAAATATTTAATATTTTCAATTTAAATATTTTATGTTTAATTTCTTCGCTCTGGTAATAAGGCAAAGCACGGCGTTGAGTTCCGCCACTCAACACGCAATGCCTCAAATTCGGCGGAAAGTGGGGAACCGAAGTGGAACGGAGTGTCTTAAAACTAGGTTCCCGGATTCCCTCTGCCTACCCTGCCTCGAACGGGATACAGCGTGAAGCTAAAAAAAAATTGAGAACGTATAGAAACTTTAATGTAGCGGAATTTGAACCCGCGCCTCGTGGAAACTGTCCAAGCACTCTGACCAACTAAGCCATACGTTTTAATCAACTTACGTCGACATTCTTAAACGCTTGTTACAACCTATTTATGTTGTTAGCATAAATTAGTTGTAACAACTTCAAATCCCGCTACGTTCAAATATTTATACGTTTTTTTTATTAGTATTTTTCTTTCCTAAGTGGGGAATAACAGTTTAAAAGTAGTTAAAGTAATTGAATATATTTTGTCAATAATGCTTTACAACGCGTCCCCTTACAGATTCAATATTGTTATCGTATTCTATTAAAAATTCGCTCTCAGCACACTTTAAAATCCACATCGGGGAGCGTTAGGAAATTGGTTTCAAATATTCAGCATCGCTGCCTGAGTTTCGTTTTAATCCATCCCGACTTTAGCGCGCTTAAAGAAACTGTTGTGTTACTCCGTTTATATAAAGCTTAAATCCAACTTCCATAGCTTTCTGAAAGTTATGTAAATCTACTACTTCTACGTATAGTTACTTTTACTTTTTAGTCAATTCGAATAACTTAAACTAGTAAAGAAAAAGTGTGTATTATATTATAAATATTAAATATATTAAATTGATCTTGGAGATCAGAATGAGTCTCGGAATGCACTGTATTTCTCAATATATGTGCAGGGGGAACTGCATTACATCAAAATATATTTTTCAATATCCTTGTTAGCTTTTGTGGTAAGTAAATTTAACTTTAATGACATTAAAGATGGCAATGAATCCTACCACGTAAAATGTTTAGGAATCAATTCTTGACTTTACGAGAATTTTATCCTATTATTGAAAATAGTCTATTTTATTATTTTATTTATGTTTCTATTCTATTTTTTTTTTAAATTGTGTAAATTTGAATTGGGCTCTATCACATTAATGATCAATAACAACAAGTCAGGGAAATGTTCTTCTGACTTTCCGCCGAATTTGAGGCACTTCGTGTTGAGTGGCGGAACTCAACGCCGCACTTTATCTTGTTACTAGAGCGAAAAAAAATAAACATAAAATTTTTAATTTGAAAATATTATTTTATTTTCTCTCTTTTTTTTAACGCACTTGAGTCGCCTCTTACGACACCATCAGTACCAGGGTGATCCTATTCTAAGCCGGAATCACACGGCTAGATTAAATATTTCATTTACTCGAGTGGGGAACCTACCCACAACCTGTCGTTTACCGTCACACGCTGCTACACCACAACAGGCCTCTGTATTTTTAAAGAATGGATTTATCCGTACAATTATAATTTATATAGTCATAATAGGTACATTTCTATTTTATATCTTTCCCAATAAAGACAGGTTATATAATTATTTTTTAAATGAGAATTCTATTTCTATTCTACTTCGGATTCCAATCATGCGTCGATTACTAATAATTGTCATTATTATCGCTTCCATTTCACCGCACTATCCACCAATTACCGTATTTTTTTCTTTATTATATACATAAGACTATAGAGGATATTATATAGACTTAGATACATTAAAAAACTGTAGGTATAGCAAATAACTAAGTACATACGTAAATAATGAATTATGTGTTTACAAAAAATATCTTGTTTAAAGCTTTACGTATACTATAATTATATTTATATATACGTATATATAATTCACTTTTCTAAGTTATCAGGGAAGGAAAAGAAATTTTCGTAGTGCGTTCGATTTAAATGGGGTGTTTTAATACTATGTTTCCTCTGCCTACCCTGATATATGTGAAATACGGGAACCCAAAAAACAAACAAGTTAAGAAAATTGTTCCTTAACTCAACACTTAAATGGCATTTATTGCCGCTAACGACTACATTTCTAAAGAAGCGGTTGGCGAATTATTCAAATTAACCCCTTTTCAAAATACATCCTGCCGGTTACTCCTGTAAGCCTCGTATCCTCGTTTATCTCATTACGGTTATGACGAAAACGCTTGACCTTTTAGCAAAAGTAGCTTGCATTGTCGCGTGTTTAACGTACGTTTGCTCAAAAGAATAAATGATATTGTGTACTTAGCTTAAGTTTCGTTGTCTTTTTAAGTTATATTTTCTTGCAAAATGTTTATAAAATATAATGAAAAGTTTTTTGTTTTTTTTTTACATATATTATTATAAGATATTGTGTTAACTTATGCTAAAAATACTTAACGGCGCACGTGACTCGAGAATGTACCATAGAGTTTATTTCTGCACGATATGATTACATAGTATTTTTTGAATATTTACATAAAAAATATTAGAAGTTTCTTAAAATATAAAACGCTAATTCCATCGAGATTTGTTTTTCCTTTACACAAATGTTCAATGAAGAAAAACAACAAATGTATTTACTCTAATAATTTTATGTCTATTATAAATTTGACAGAAACAAAGAAAGTTTACATTTAAATATTCTTTGGAGCCTTGAAATTTTAGCTAAATTTAGATATAAACCTGTAACCCTGTAAAGTGCTAGAAAAAAATGAGTGACCCAGTTTCTAGACGCAGGGTCACGCTATAGCGCGATACGAAAAACTGTAGCCTTGTTAGCCCTGTCATATTTTGAGAGGAAAGTAAAGATGATATGTTTTAAATGTAAACTATATCATTTTTTATCAAAACATAGTTGTAAAATACTTAATTTCGTCCTTTCCGGTAATTTATTTTATATTTATTTGCTAAAAGAGCTTTGTTATATGTAACTACTTTAGTTTTTGAGACAAAACGGCGTCTTTTAATTTAAAAGTTAAATAAATGGTTAAAATTATTTTTTAATGGTTAAAAATTTTTTTTTAATGAAACCAATAATTGCCTAAAACCATTTATTATCTATTATTAGAAAGTTAAATTAACAAAGCATAGAATTTAATTTCAGACTACCTCAGCTTAGAATATTTTCCATTTTTCTTTGATACAACTAACGCATAGCATTTTTTATTTAAAACAACAACTTGCAAAGATAAGAAAAATAATCCTATATTTGTCTTACAGCGTCTACTGTCTGTTTATTATAAGCAAAAACTAAAGCTAAACTAGGTCATCTAATCCATATTAGAGCGAGCAGCTGAGAAATTACTGCAGAGATAGTGTTCTGAGCGTCTCTACACCCATTTACATTTTAGATATTGAATTTGGTATACGAGACGCAGTGGCACGGTTGGTGCTTATTGATATATAATAGATTGATTTGAAATGTCTGTCTGTAAGTCATTAAATATTTAGGAAGTAAATTACTAATTATTTAAAAGGCTTTCAAAATATAGAAAATTTTCAATCTTTAATCTATTAGAATTAATATTATTGACTGATTTGAATAAGGCTGCACCAATATAATTACTTATGCTGATTTATTTTCTTTTTTTTTATTTTATATTTTTTTAGCTCACGACACGCGCACGATGCAATATAGGCAGAGGGAACCCGGGAACCTAGTATTAAGACACTCCGTTCCAATTCCATTCCTCACTTTCCGCCGAATTTGAGTCATTGCGTGTTGAGTGGCGGAGTTCAACGCCGCGTTTTGCCTTATTACCAAAGCGAAGAAAATGAAACATTAAATATTTAAATTGAAAATAATAAATATTTCAATTCCTCGACCGGAGATCGAACCCAGAACCTGTAGGTTACTGTCACACGCATGTGCCGCTACGCCACGACAGGCCTCTTTTTTTTCTTTTTATGTATATACAAGATTGTGAAAAAATAAATCATGTAACTTAAAATTAGAATTGTATTACTTGTACTTACTTAGAGTACAGCATTTGACATATTTTAAGTGTTCCTTGACAATCATATCCAATATAAAAAGATTTTTTGTTTCGAAGTTCTAAATATAAAGTCTAAAATTTAAGGGCCTCAGCAAGGCTCCCTCTACCCGCTCCATTTGCCCTGCTTTATCTAATACTAGCGGCGTCCTAACATGCCTATGCAATATACCTGTGTAATTAGGGAAACGTAGTTGACTATTTTGATGTTTTGTATATACTGTAATACGGCGGTTATTAGAAATCACAGACTGACACCTTTATTTATACGAGTACACCTTATCACTAAAGAATATATTTTTATTTTTAAGAAAAGTAGCAACATGTAATCGTTATTAAGTTTTTCATATACCTGACGAAAAATAATATTTTGTGCAAAATCACTTCCAGAAACAATTTAGCTTCTAAAGCATTTCGACATCGTTTTTGCTGTAATTTGTATGAAATTCTGTTACTGTTATATAACGCTGATGTTTGTTTTGTTAACTCTAATGTCTAATGTTCTTGACAAGAGATTACTGACTTCAGAATATGTGTATTCCTTTATCTTACTTACTAGCTAGCTTACGCAAATACGATCATGAGTCTCATTTCCGTCAAGAATTAAACTGTCTTTCTGTGAGTTTACACCGTAGCCTGCACTCTCGCACATTAAGTTTGAATATTTTAAAGTTATACTTTTTTCTCAGTATCACTCAGCTATTTTTTCACGTTGTATCCCGTGCATGGCAGGGTAGTCAGAGGGAACTTGGGAATCTAGTGTCAAGACACTCCGTTCCGTTCTTTACTTTCCGCCGAATTTGATTCATTACATGTTGAGTAGCGGAATCCAATGACGGTCCACTGCTGAACGTAGGTGTCCCCTAAAGCGTGCCACGTTGCTTGGTCCTCAGCTTTCCTAATTCAGTGTCTACTCGTGATCTTACGGATGTTGTCAAACCAGCGGGTCGGAGGTAGTCCCACGCTACGCTTACCTTGACGCGGTCTCCACTTTCGTACTCGTCTGCTCCAGCGGCCATGAGTCTTGTGACAGATATGGCCAGCCCGTTGCTACTTCAGCTTGCTTATTCTTCGAGCTACGTCCGTTACATTGGTTCTCTCATGGATAATAAAATTAAATTTTGAAAATATTTTAGAATAATATTTTCATAATTTAAATAAAAATCTTGAATATATCGCTTTGTCCTTTCCTCTTTCATTATTATTAAACTTTTTACCTTACCTATGTATTCATGTATTTTTGTATGCTTGTACATATAGTGGTTATATATTTTTATAGATAAATATAGTTTTACTTATAAATAATATTATATGTTTTTACTAATATCCCCCACATTGAATTTGTCATCATCTGGATATTTTACTTATATTTACTGGTTGAGGATCCGATTTAATATTTTCATTTCTTCGCTCTGGTAACAAGGCAAAGCGTGGCGTTGATATTCACCACTCAACAGGCAATGCCTCATTTAGGAGAAAGTGGAGAATAGAAGCGATTTAATGGAAACGGAATGTCTGAAAGTTGTCTGAAAGGTTCCACCGAGTTCCCACCGAGTTCCCACTGCCTATCCTGCCAGGTGTGAAATACAGCTAAGCTGAGAAAAAAAAACAACTAATAATTGTATTTCATTTCATACTTATTACTTATTGAGATGGCATATCGTATACGTTTAAATTTGTCAACATTTATAATCCTGAAACTGATTCGGAAGCTTCAGGTGAACAGTTTTTAAATCATTTATTAGACGGGCGAAGTAAAAGATAAATACAAGTTCAAAAAATACAAAAAGCAATATATTAATATCGGCCTTTACTCTTTAGATTACATGTTCTAAGATAGAGTACTGCTCATACGTGTATTATTTCAATAATATTTGCAAGAGAAAAGCAATATACTATCATAAATACAAAATATCGAAGGAACTCGAAAAAGATTTCAATATTAACACTTCAATAGATATCTAGACCGTGAGACCGTGTTCTCATAACGCTAAGAGCAGAACTAGACGACTAGTAGACAAATAAATGACACATATGATTTCCCTGACACTGTTTACCCAGACTGGACTTTATTAAACCGCTTCCAATATAAAACGTTTGACCGTCGACTGGCCACTGGCCACTATAGACAAACCTTTCAAGCTCTAAACTCTACTTAATTTCGCCAGCCGCAGACTTACACGGCTTACTAAATTGGATATACTTTAATAGACGCCTGTACGAAACGCGGGTTATTAGTTTGTCAGACCCACATCTGGAAGCTTGACATTTGGCACTTTCTGTTTTATTTAAAGTCCGTAATCCTTCACGGTAATCCGATTTGTTTGATACGTGGGCTTATGTCTATTTTATTTTTTGAATAAGATTTTTTATGAACCATAATGGAAATAAGAATGACAGTTCATGTACGTACGTATCTTGTAATTTTCGCCAACATTTTTTCGCCAAAATTTGAGCGTCTCTTCAAAAATGCTACTATAAATTTGAATATGTAAATTTATTTTTAGTAATATATGGTGAAAATGGACGAGCCCCCGAACCCCGAAATATATTTCAAAATTGAGTTAATTTTAAAACGACAGGTTGTTGGCTTGCTTCCCACATAAGAAAATGTTTAATATGTTAATTTGCGTGCTCTGGTAAAGAGGACAAAACGCGGCGTCGAGTTTAGCTATTCAATATGCATTATCTCCAGATTTTGGCAGAAAATAGAGATCTGAAGAATTTTGACATTAGGTTAAGGTTCTTGACATTAGATTATCATATTACCTAAGACTACACTGTGGGATACTGAAAAAAATATTGAAATTTTAATTTTTATATTTTAAATTGTTTTTTTTTATTATTAAAGTAGTAGGAGTATCAAAAAACTAAAAAATGCCATAACACTAGGTTCCCAAGTTCCCTCTGCAGGGAGAGATAATATATAAAGAATATAAGAATATAACACATTTTTTTAGTTTCTATTTAACTTTGTCGTTGTATTTCCTGTACGTACGAAAGCATTTACATGAAGATATAAGGGAATAATAAAATAAAAAACATATTCCCCATACCCTACATCATTAAGGCAACATTCTTAAGAATTCCATCAAAAAAACCAAACAGAACAATGATAGCTCACCACTTTGTACGTAAAGTACATTTGCTCATTTACTTTATGTCCTCTATTCTCTCAAGTAGTGTCCGGAACAATTTGTCGCCCGAGATTCGTCCTTTATCTCAATGATTGCCATTACAGTGTTTCCGCGAAGCTTTTTGTGCCCTGACTTATCGCCTGAAATGCCAAGGAGAGGCAGATTGCTTGGCGGATTTTTGGACAAGAATAGAACGCGTTTATTACATTTTCTATTATGTTCTTTGAGGGAAAACTTGTTACACTTTTTGCGTCAACAAATAAATAATGTACGTAAAATATATGTTTCTTATTTTTATCACGGAATTTATTATATAAAGGTTAAAAGTTAGATACATACCTTTATTTTATTATTTTTTGTCACTAACGTTCTTAATATTTTTTTAGCTTTATATATCTGTTGTATATGACTTGGCTAACAGAGGACATTCTCTAATTGAATAGGTTCTTTCAAAATAAATAAGTGTGAGGATAAATATTCAAATTTAAATTATTTTAGCATTTTTGTGGAAAATTTTATAATAATGAAATAATCACACCTACTCTTCCTAAAATTGTCTTAAATAGTTTATAGAAACACTTGGAGAGACTTTTAAACGTGATAAAAGTAGCTAAGCTTTACTTCGATTCTGAGTAAATTCTCAATCGTTAGCCGCGATACTTGCGTCCCAACGTGCCCCGAAGGATCGTAAACAGCCAAACGATGGGAAGCAACCCTACTGAGACAGAATATTAAATAATGTTACGCAAGTCCTTATGTTAAAGCTTTTTATCTTACATTTTTATCTCCTTCTTGGGTTCAATGAAGAATTTTATTGCCCACGGAAATATTTGGATGTGTCTATATTACATTATTTTCATGCATTTCAAACATTTCGTAGGGTACGTAAGTGATGTCCTAGAGATACTCGCCCCTATGTCATTTCGTTTTACGTGTTCTGCCCATTAGTATCTCAAAATATTTGTGTCAATATCAATTTGGAAAATATTGAAAATATAAATATACCTTAACAATTACATATTTCTTAAATGCATAGCAGGGCAAGCCTAGGAAGCAGTGTCAAAGCATTCCCTTAAGTGAAGGTACTCGATGGCACGCTTTGTTCACCAGAGAGGGAAAAGGAAATAAATAATATCATTCCCCTGAGTAGCAATCGAACCTCCAACCATCGAATATAGTCAGGCATTCATTCATTGCTACAAGTGCCGCAATAAAACTTGGCCCATTTCAAACTCGCAAAGAACATAAATAAACAAAAAGCAAAATTTTGTGGAAAATACAAAAAAGTATTTCATATTTCCAGTGTTTCATATGACGAAAGTGATGTCGTACAGCATAATTATCTCCGCGCACACGCACAACTACCTGTGCTCTGATAACAGTATGCAAGTCCATGTACATTGCACATACGACGCTTGCAACGTCACGTTTTACTACGCTATTACTGACGCTTGCAATTTTGCATAACGAGGTGACATGTTTCAGTTGCTTTATGAAAACAGCAAATGTTTATTATGAAACTTCTGGCATATTTTGGTTTGCTAGTGAATATGTAGAGGTTTGATTTTAAGTAGTGAAAATGAACGTTACGCTTTCCCTTGCTAGCAGAAAAATATGAAATATTTCATTTCCACAAGTTCAAGCACACAACTTGTAACGTTTACAGTTGCATGTTAGAGCCCCTAACACACAATAAGTCATAGAGTTTTATAAATAAGTAAAAATCAATATTACTCTTTTATACTGTTTTTGTTAAAATATATCTAAAACAAATGAAAATGATACTGCAGATATATTAGAAAATCACATCGGTATGTTCATTTCTTTTTTAATGATAAAATAAACATAGTATTTGTACATACATATATAAATAAACTTACTGGCTACATCCACGCCACGTTCCCGCTTAAATTTCGTTGTTATAGCCATTACAAAGCATGTATCAACATAAATTACAGCCTATGTGTTATTTAACCGAACTTTACAGCATTTTTACTGAACTTTATAGTAAGCTTTTACATATAAGCTATATTACTGTAAAATTCATCGGATCCGTTTAGTAGTTTTTGCGTGAAAGTAAAACAAACATTTATCCTCACAAACTTTAACATTTATTATATTAGTATGATGCCTGTCATGTCAGAATAACTTTTCGAAAGTTCTGCTATTGAAAATTGTAGTAGGTAATGTAGCAAAGTACTTTAGATCAAAGAAAATATTTAACATTCACTAAGTAAAGTTCATCGTGTAATACCTAAAACTTTAGGATCGTTCAGCATTCAGAGTATCTATCTAATAGAATTCCTTACATACTTGTTATAAGTTGTTTAAATGAATTTGAGCAACTAAATTGAACTCTAATGCTATAAATATGTAAAATTAGCCAACATCGTTAACTTATTTTTTTTTATCTTCACAGTATCCTGCACATTCCGGATAGGCAGCAGAGGGTACTTGGGAACCTAGTGTTAACACATTCCGTGCCCCCTACTTTCCGACGAATTTGAGGCAATAAGTGACGGTACTCAATGCTGCGCAATTGCTTAATTACCAGGACGAAGAAATAAAAATATTAAATATTTCATTTTTTGAGGTGTAGATCGCACCCACGTACTGTCGCGCTTCATCACATGCTTGTGCAGCTGCGTCACAGGCTTCAATTTTTACGTATAGAATAAAACTACCATTTAATTAATACATGAATGTCGTCATTGTTAGAATCTCTCGCCGTGACAAAATTGATATTTATAACATAGATAAGTAATTCGTTGGTTATATAAAATATTTAGAAAGTGAAGAAAAGTAGGATTTCTTAGAAAAGATAAGTGCGTGTCTGCTTACTTGATACAATGTTACAATATGAAAAATCATATAATACAATGTGGCTAAAAATATCCTCACATATGTACTGACTACTGTCAGCCATGCTTAAAGCAAAATAAAGTAAATGTACCTAAATGAAACACTCCATTATAAAACTTTCAAGCTCCGACAACGAAACTAAAATCTAAATGTGATTATGTTCGTTCGTCACCCATAATTTTTAGATCTAGTGATCTACAAAGAGGTACGCGGAAAGCACAAAACGGAAATATCACTCATAAGCAACAACATATAAAGTATAAAATCCTTTAATCTTAAAAGCACGCTGACATCCAGGTTGTGTAAGCAAAGCGCTAATGGAGTGACACTAGACGCTGCTGGTTAAAACTTCCAACACTGTGTCGGTATCTGGCTTAAAGTGACACTTGCTGACGCCGCAAAGATCAAAGAGCAGCGTGATAATATAAAAATAGAATCCGCTTTTAGAGACAAAAGACAAAAGTATTACCTGCAAATCCTATCGGTTGACCGTTTAGTAGGTAAATTTGTAATATGAGACGTGTGGTTACGAAGAAATGATAAATTTTGTCTATTTTTTTGGATCTGACATCTAATTTATTATCAGCAAGACCAATTTAAGATTTTGCATATAAGATCTTATATAAAAAACGAAAAGTAGCTTTTTTTCAATTTAATATTTGAAGGCGTTACCTCCGTTTAATTCATAGAAAACGGAATATTTAGCTGATAAAATTCTCTTATCTATTAATTATTCTTCCAGGCAAATATGAACTTAAATATAGCTTCGAACTAGAGTTAATTAAATGGAAAATCTCATGTAAAGTACTCTCTGAATAAATTAACTAGATATTGCTGAATGCTTCAATATCAGTAGAGTTTAAGGTCAAGTTCTTCAATCAAAAAATATTAAAGTGGTATAAATATCTTACAGCAAATTTGTTTAGGTATATATTTTTCATATAACATTAGCAATTTTATATTAAGTTCTTTAAATAACATTTTCCTTATAAATATTACTATTTAATTTTGTCTCCCACTGTATTCCAACTGTATTACGACCATTGCATGGTAGATAGAGGGTACTTGGGAACCTAATGTTAGAAAACTCCGTTCCATTCCCCACTTTTCGTTTCGAATTTAATGTATTGCGTGTTGAGTGGCGGAACTTAATGCTGTTTAAAATACCTAAATTAATACGAGAGAATAATAATAAGAGAAGTAAAAATTTAAATAAATATGTTAAAATTTAAAAGACACTAATGTGTATTTACATGTAATTTTTATACTTATATACAGTCCCTTGATTGTATGGGTAAAAAGATGGTTGTGTGTTCGATTTCCATTTAAAAGAGGGAGGTAAAGTGTCTTAAAAGTAGGTTTCTTCTGCCTATTTAAAAATGAGTCAATAAATATTGTCTCGATTTTGGCAAGTGTATGAATATACATACAATATAAGTAAGCAAAATATTTAAGACCTGTCGTGACGCAGCGGCACAAGCGTGTGACTGTAAACGACAAGTTGTGGGTTCGATCCCATTCGATCAAGGAAATGAATAATTTAATATTTTCATTTATTCGCTCTGGTAACAAGGCAAAGCGCGGCGTTGAGTTCCACCACTCAACACGCAATACCTCGAATTCGGTGGAAAGTGGGAAACGGAAGCGGAACAGAGTGTCTTGACACAAGGTTTCCAAGTTCCCTCTGCCTACCCTGCCATGTGCGGGATACAGCGTGAAGCTGAGCTGAAAATATTTAATTAGAAAAGGATTTGTTTAAAAAAAAAAACAACAATTAATATTCTTTATCCGTTCATATTTAACAGAAAACTTAACTGGTATAAATAAAGTCATTTGACAGAGCGAAGGATAGATATAAGGTAAGGCGCAAAAGAAAAATCTACATTCAATATCATGATAAAATTCATACAATGATTTGTAATAAATGTCATAAACAACGTAATTTCATTTTAGTTCATAATTTACAAGATTGGATTTTCTCATATAACATACCATTTAATATGAATACATTTAAATTTGCTAACAACGTCAAGTCTCAGCACTAAGGCTTCACAAATTTACAATAACATAACATTTTGCAATCAATGAGCTTTTTCGAGCTAGTCATACATTTATTTTACTCAATTTCACTCAGCTTCACGCTGTATCCCGCACATGGCAGGGTAGGCGGAGGGAACTTGGGAACCTAGTGTTAAGACACTCCGTTCCGCTCCTCACATTTATTTTAAACATTGATATTATAATGTTTTATAAGAATAAGGCTGCTTAGACAGTTGGTCACTTTAGTTGTGTTGCCATATACCTAAGTCTTAAATAATGTACAAAATTCAGTACTGCAACAACTGCTAACAAAGCAGACATAACGTCCACACCGGAATTCGAGACATGCGGCGGACATTAATACTGCACTTTTTCTTTCTGGTAGCGAAGAAATAAGAATAATTTTATCATATATTTAATAACATGTACACATATATATATTAAGTATACGTATTACTTAAAGTGGCTATCGAACGAGCCTATAGCTATCACGCGTACAGTCACACTATATTACGAAGACTTGAATATTCTTTGAATTTTTTTTATGAGTTCATGTTTATGAATTGCTATTAAATAAAAAATAGACAGAGTCCAGTAACAATATTGTATGAGATTGTAATAATTATTTTAGATAACCAAAAAATGTTTTATGAATTACAAAAACATTAATTCGATAAAAAATTCTTCTGTATTAAAATTATATTTATTAATAGTATGGCACTGTCCATAAATTACGTCAAATATGTTTCATTATTTTTCGACCTACCCTCAGTAATACGTCCGAAGAACCGACCGCAGTTCTGAAGCAATTCTATTAAAAAGAAAAAATCAAGCAATTCTATTAAAAAGAAAGAAAAAATTATGTTACAATTTGTCAAACGTTCTACAACAGCTTAGACAACTCAGGTCACACTCCCGTCAAGGACCAAAACACTCCACACGCTTCAGTCTACCGCACAGACTCAAACTAGACACCAGTAAGCCGCTAGTCACTTTAGTTTTCTTCGGTTGGAATGAGGTTCTGTAGTTGAGAAGGATGTACTTAAAACGATCACACCCAAAGCACGTCCTTATTAGTAGATGGCGATTGCAACCACGACTAGAGAGCTCAAACTTGATACTATTTTCTCACCCACAAGGGGTGAAGCTTAGTATGTGACGTAATGTATGGATGGCCCTTACCTTGATTGATATTTTATATAAAAAACGAATTCCTTGAGAATGGACTATTTGCCCAATTTTGTAATATAATTTTATTTTACCATCCCATACAAATTCGTTTTGAATCAAATAAATTAGGCCATAGAAGATGCATTCAATAATCTTCATAATAAAATAGTTTATAAGGAACAGCAGACTACACGGATATGAGAAAAATTGAACACCAATATGAGTATTTCATTTTAAATCTATTTATAATGTTACACAAAATATACTTACATCAATTTTTCATTAGCTTTGTATTTATAGTACGTATTTATTGTTTATTAATTAAAGACTGGTTAACTTGTCTCGATAAAATCGTAATTATTTGCGCTATCGCATACATGAAGTCAGTAAAATTGCACCATAGTTAAAATTGTACCATGATGGCGTCATAATTATATAATTAGAAATGTATATTAATATATTACATATTTCGTGATTGTATAAAAATGCAATTCGAGCACAACATTATATCAAGTTAAATAGATCATAAGTGTGATGATTTCTTCTGAGGTGCAGAAAATCCATTTTATTAAGACAAGTTATACCAAAATGTATACACATATATTTGACAATGTATTGTATTATACAAAATGAAAACAAGCATAAGAAACTTCATATCTTAACTTATAAAAGCTTACAAATTTCACAATTCCATAAGCTTATAATAATATTGAGATTCTATACTGTCATTAGAGTACAAATGTAGATTAAATATATATATTGTTTATCTGCATGTCTTAGACAATTTGGCCTGTCACATTTATGTTACGTTTACAAGCTTGCTGAAGCTTGCCAAGTGTCCGCCAAGACGTGAACAAATTGTTTGGTTAAACTTGTAACATCTTGCCATAGATTATTGCCGATCCGAACCACTTTCCGTTTCTTAAACACACATCTAAAGGAGTTCATCGAGACTGTCAGGCCAGCTGCGTCAGCCGACAAGAGCTGAACTAAATCGACACCTAAGTCTTAAATATTTCATGCTAACCGGTCAGGAATAAGGTTCATGAAGCTTATAAATGGCTTTTAAGTGATTGAAAAGAATTGGAATATATAAGGGCTTGCCGAGCTTTGAAAAGCGTGTAAACGTAACATTAAAACTTATACAAATATGTTGCAAAATAAAAATTCTCTGGCAAGATGATTAGCTATAGACAATTTATACAAGACGTATACATAGTTTGTGAAAAAAAAATCCTTTACAATGTATCACTCGCAACGATTTCAACCAGCAGTCTTTCCTCCAATTCAATACGTTATATCAAAAGCTACGATCACTCACATACATTATCACTTCACGTTTCTGTACCGTGCTTTTTTTCTCATTATAATATACATATATATTTTCAATAAGCCGAAAACATTGCTAAATATTTATACTATACTGTAGTCAAACTACATTTACGATTTAGCTAGCTTGATGGTAAAGGTTAAAACCTCGGAATTGTACGATTTAATTTATTATGAAAATGATTCATTATATACATAATAATAAAATATTAATTCAAAAAAAAAATGAAACTGGGCAGAAAGTAACATTATTACCATATAAAGAGTACGCATGGAATTACGAACAATAGCTAATGAAATAAATGAATGCAACAGTCAACGCGATAACTAAAATAAATAACATCGATAATATTCATTGAGACAACAGAGCTATTTACATTTTAAATTAAATACTTAGTGTCAGAACTATGATTAGTTAACTGTTATGACTCGATATCACTAGACTATAGACACTGTGTTTCACTCCAAGTCTATGTGAAGTCGTTGAACTGCGCGAGCGCTGTTTTCACTCTGTATAAAAGAAACGATGCTTTAGGTTTTTTTTTTTTTACTTACTAATATTATTATTATTTCTGAGGCCTGAAGTGGGGAACGATGTGTTTTAACACTAGGTTCCCAGGTTCCCTCTGTCTACCCTGCCTCGTGCGGGATACAGCGTGAAGCTGAGAAAAAGAAGAAGAATTATAATTTCTTTTTTTTCATTTTATATCCCGTATCTCGCACATAACAGTGTATACATAGTGGACTTTGGAAACTAGTTTTTAGACAGTACATTTTCATTTAGACATCTCACACGCAATGGCCTTGGGGCATTATGTATTGATTGAAAGAAGTGTTATGATGGGAACGGAGTGTTTTAACACCAGGTTCCCAAATTCCCTTTGTTTACACTATTGTGTGCAGAAAAATGGTGAAGCTAAAACGAAATCATTTATTTTATTTGGCTCTCAAATTATTTAATTAACAATCTGTCTCAAAATGGCGAAGCTAAAAGGAAATAATTAGTATTTATAATATACAATAAGAAAGCTGTTACTTGTCGTGCAGGTGCGCGGCGTCGTGGCGCGCGCGCAGCAGCTTGAGCGCGCGCAGCACGCCGAGGTCGGCGAGGCGCGCCTGGCGCGAGGCGGCGCCGGCCTCGCCGCGCCACACGAGGTTGCCGGCCACGAACAGCGCCGCCTCCTGCAGCTTGCTCTCCGGGTGCGCCTGTGCGCATATACAACATTCATTCTTATACATCTTAAAATGTTTCACGATTCTCCGACCGCACTACAAATGCATCTTATAAAAATTAAGAGTTACAGAGATATAGTTATTTTACTATTATTTTATTGGAAACGTGCTTGTGTCCTATACTTTATCTACCTATATCTTACTGAAACAACTTCGTTTCTAGCATACATTCTTTATCTTCACGTTGTATCTCGCACATAGCAATATAGGCAAAGAAAAGTTATAACTCCAGTGATAAGACATTTGTATTCGCCATTTTCCGCTAAATTCCGGAGGTATTGCGTATTGAGTGGCGGAACTCAACGCCGCGCTATGCCTCATTACCAAGGCGAAGAAATAAATATATAAAATATATAAGTATTTTATTACTTCTAACAGGGATCGAACCAACAACTTATCGCGTTTACAGTCGTATGTTTTCGCGCAATCTTATCGTAATATAAAAACTATAGATATATCATATGTCGCGGAACTGGCAATGCACTGGATAGCGTAGTCGTCGTTTACAGGCGTTACCTTTGCTGACGATCATATGTGAAACATAATATCATCATAATATAGTGCAAACATTTAACATAAAATTAAAAATAAATATATTTTTTAGCTTGACGCTGTATCCCGCACAAGGCAGGGTAGGCAGAGGTACCCCGGGAACCTAGTGTTAAGACACTCCGTTCCACTTCCGTTCCCTACTTTCCGCCGAGTCCGCGTCGCGTGTTGAGTGGCGGAACTCAACGCCGCTCTTTGCCTTATCACCAGAGCGAAGAAATGAAACATAATATTACTATTTAAATTGAAAATATTAAATATTTAATTTCCTCGACTGGGGATCGAACCCAGAACCTGTCGTTGTGGCGCCACGACAGGCCTCGATAAATTTATTAATTATCTATTATTAAAAAAATATATTAAATAAGAATATTACCAAATAATCAACAAGTTTCCGTAAGACATCTTCATTGGCCATAATAAGGTCTTTTGCTTTCTCCCCGTCGCCGATGTTCCCAAGGATACACAACGCCTGTTCCTTTACCTCGGCTGGATACGAACCTTCTAATACTACAATTACTGCCTGCAAATATATTTATTATGTAAATCTTTTAGATTTGCGGAAACAAAGAGTGACTTGTACTAGGATTAGGTAAAAATGATATCGATAAATTGTTATTTCTGAATAAAGTTTAACTTCTACATGGCAGGGTAGACACCGGGAACTTGGGTACCTAACGTTAAGACACTCCGTTCCGTTACCCATATTTAACCGTCGTTATTTTTATAAAAAAATAAATAATTTTTATAAGATATTTCGTATATATCATGATAGCCATTTCTTTATTTAACTTTGTCATAATGGTTTTTATCATTTTAAGAAAACGTCCACTATTTCTTTTTTTTTCTAACTTACAACATACAGTAACTGATACGCACATTATAATATGTTAACAGGAGTGATATATAAAAGTGTTCTTACAAAATAAACTTTCAATTTTTACAATTTATAATATCCCCAAAACTTCTAAAAATATATAATAATCTTATGGATAATCACATTCAATTCCAATTTCATAAAGATATCTTCCATAGATACCAAGAAAATAACCTTTAACAGTAACGGTTTTCACTCATATAATTCCTATACTGTAAGGGTTAAACAAAAATAATTGGTTCGCAGATAAAAAGATATATACACGGTTTATTAGAAGCAAAAAGCAGTTTAGTATAGCTTTCCAATGCTTAACCAGCCAGACTCTATATAAAAAAATAGCTTAACGTTTTAAATTAGTTATTATCATAAGTAATATAAGCATGTCGTTTAATAAAACGGGCATTAAAATTTAAAAAGAAATTAGCTTCATGAATCACACATTACAGACACATTACAGAGTAGGCAGAGGGAATTTGGAAATCTAATGCTAAGATACTCCGTTCCGTTCCACTTTCCAATGAAATCGAGGCATTACGTATTGAGTGACGGAACTCAACGCCACGCCACGTGTTGAAAATATTGAAAATATTAATTATTGCCTCGAGTGATAATCTAACACCACATAAGACAATCTTAAAAGTAAACATTAACTATTCAAAGATACCTGCATAACTTGCGACGAATATTCCGCCATTATGGCATCTATATGATGCCTCGTGGACAGTAAATTTCTTAATAAGCCTAAAGTCTTCATTATGACCCTCGTATCGCCGTCGCCCAGCAACCTGAACATTTGCTCTGTTCCCAAACAACATAATATACGCTGTTTTACTTTTTGTTCAGCCTGAAACAATCAACGTCATTTATTATATAATTTATTTTTAATCTATATGTTGTAATTTAAAAAATATTGGACTTAATTGTATTTTTTTCTCTAAGTTGCAACACTACACAGAGTTCACCCTACCCTACCCAAATCCGATATAAACACAAAAAAACGAGAGACCTGTTGACATTTGCTTTACATTTTAATTTCACTCTGTATACCGCACATGGCAGGCAAAAGCAGAGAGAATGAACTTAGTGTCTCACTGAATGGGCTAGTATAAGGGCTTATAGAAAAGGAAGTGTTCCCCATGTTTCACCGAATTTGAGGTATTGCTGTGTTTAATATCGGAACTCAACGCCGCATTTTTGCCTTGCCATCGGAGCGAAGAAATCAAATTATTAAATATTTAATTTCCTCGAGTAGGCATCGAATCTACAACTGTGGCGTTTAAAGTCGCTCACTTGTGCCACTGCGTCACGACAGGCCTCAAAGTTTGTATTTTAACATACACACAATAAATATTCACCTGAAAAGCCATATTCATTAGCGCCCAAATTCCATTTAACCGTAACGCCGCTTCTGGCCTCTTTGTTAAATTACACAGCATTTCTACAGCACCTGGGTTGAACAAGAAATTGTTTATACAAAATATTTAATAAATAATCCAACAAAACAGAAAATTAAGTATTTAATCTTTTCATTTCTCCGCTCCACAAGGGAAAGGGCAGCGTTGAGTCCCGTCACTTATCACGCATGGCCCAAAATCGACGGAAAGTGGGGAATGGGACGGGATATTTTAACACTAGGTTCCCAAATGCCTACACTGAAATGTGCTGGATACAGCCAATAAATTTAAAAAATATTCGTTGAGGTGAAATTTTAATTTTGAACGTATGAACATCTTTTTAAAATTGACTAATAAAGTTATTAGACCAAGAAAGTAATTGAAATTAGCAAATAAAACAGTGTAATTACGCGGGCGAAGCCGCGGGCGGTAATTTAAAATAATTTTATAAAATAAATTAAAACATTAACACTGAATATATCATTATAAAAATAACCATTTATTTATAAAAACCATTTTAAAGACGGAGCGTTAGAGAAATGAAAGCGTATCTCGTTATTGTTTGTTTAGCGCATTTGAGATGACATTGGGGAACGTGACAAGTTTTCTATCGTGCAGCTGTTATCGATTTATAAGACGTCAAAAAAAAACGATCGTCGAAACGTCAAAAACCATAGTGTGTGTCACCTTGATCCAACATAGGTTCTTTTGCAGGGGAGAATTCTAACAGCAAATTACATAGCGTAGACGACGCGACGGTCAGCAATTCAGTTCCAGGGGAATCATTTAGCAACTCCATTAGAGGCTTCCACACTGCGTGGTCCTGGAATTTTAATTAATCATTTAGAAAACAATATTCAAAAATGGCAAAAGCGTGTGACAAAAAGTTGACAAGAAGTTTTTGAGTTTGATTTCCACTCAGAAATTGTATGTGGTTTCACATTTTACATACCATTCGTAAAAAAAATACTTATACTTATTTATTAATAATATTTCCTTGGTATAAATAAGGCAAATTGAGAAAGAAATGACAAATTTTCTTAGAAACAAATCTACAAAGTACACTTAGTGTTCAATACCTGAAATGTTGTTCGCAACTGTTGGACCGATCTCGAGAGCGAATGAAGACATCTCACAGCCGCTAGTCGCACCTAAAACAACAATACTTTTAGGCAAGAAACATACTAAATTAAAAACGTATTGAGGCCTGTCGTGGCGCAGCGGCACAAATTTGTGACTGTGAACGACAGGTTGTGGGTTCGATTCCGACTCGAGGAAATTAAATATTCAATATTTTCAAATTAAATATTTAATGTTTTCATTTCTTCGCTTTGGTTACAAGGCAAAGCGCAGCGTTGAGTTCCGCTACTCAACACACAATGCTTCAAATTAGGCGGAAAGCGTGCCGGATACTATTCTTGGCCGAAACAGAAATCGAAACAAAACTCTCAGTCGGTCACTAATTATTATGTGCAGCGTCCTAAATTTAACTTCGATTCCTATTTGACGAATTTATTAATTTATTTCCTCACTCTGGCAACAAGACACAGCACACCAATGGGGACCTTCACTCATTATAAACTAGAAAAAGCTCAAAACTAAATAATAACATATCTAGCTAGCATAACTGCAAATATCCAAAAAAAAATAAAATAAAAAAGTCCAGCAAGTCTCACCGACGGCTCGTGGTAAGACATTCCGTTAACGATATGCACCATGAGTCCGTGCGTCTCGATGATGCGCTTCCTGATGTCCTCGTCGTTGGCGCCGAGCGACGCGAAGCACTTGAAGGCGCCCTGCTTGGCCGGCGCCGACGCGCAGTTCACGATGTCCGCCAGGGACGACATCAGGTGGTTCGAAATGGCTGCCAGCCTCTGGAGGGATGTGTCTACCTGGGATATTAAGTAAACAATATACCATAATTTATTACTTATTTTGTGTAAATTTCAACACCCGAATGTGATTTCACCAGTTCGTTATAGTTATATTATATCCACGTTATATAACAATTTTAAATTCTAGTAGCTATATAACTGTGCATTTAATCTTTTCAAAGTAGAACAACTGGACGTTCAACCATTCGCTTTTATAATATTAGTAGGAAATAGTATTGTACATGATAAAAATAATAATTATATATATTTTGTTGCATTTTTGTTTGTATATTGATCCTAACGAGAATTAATAAACAAATTTGTTTTAAAATATGACGTGAATGCGATTTTGTCAAAATCGCTATTTATAAAATTATTAAGATTTTTTTCGAATGAAAAAAATGTATTTTCTAATAGTTATTTATTAGGGTCTTATAATCTAATCAAGGTAATTAAAAATATATAAGTAAACCCAAATTAAAAAATAAAGAAAAAATAATATATACATACGTCGCGTGGATCTCATCATTTGTATTGTTTCTTTAACTGATGATAGGCAAGAGGTAATTGTTGTTTTTGTATTTTATATACATAAGCTAACTGACTAGAAAAATATATTTTAAATTAAAAATATTCTAATGTGGACTCGCAAGGAAACACACAATAAAAAAAATGTCACATTTATAATAGAAATAACCTTTCGTAAAGCAAAAAAGTCATAAATGTTTTGAAAAGGCCTACTTAAATATAGTCTAAATGTCATTCCCTGTTTTTTATAGCACTAAGACTAATTTTAAAAACCATTATATGATATATGATGGTTTATTTTTAAAACATAATTAAAATAAAAAAAATATTAAAAATAAATGAATTTATAAAAATAAATGAATTTATTTTTAATACTTTTTTAATTTTTTCAACGGAAAATATACATTAATAAGACGATAGACAGAGAATGATATCTGTACAGAAGGAAAATATTTTTATCTTTTAAATTCTTAAACAAGACACTGTATTGGACGACAACATGCACTGCACTTTATCGGCCAGAATAAGGAAAAGATAATAATTATCCACTCTTAGTAACTGTCTACCAAAAATTACAAGAGCTTTTTTTTTTGTATTACACTGAAATAGTACCGATCGCTGGGTCAGTCATCGCAGGTTCGAGTCCCGCTTTATTAAAATTATCATACATTCCTAAATATTTCCCTTTCTCTAGTATGTAAATGAAAGTTTAAATTATGCAATATAAAATTTGCATTGAGCATACCTCTGCTAAATAAGCTAGGGTTTCAGCTGCCGTCGCCCGAATGTCCTCCGGCATGTCCTTTGTACACAAGCGGGCGAGACACGGCAACGCACCGAACACTATTCTGTAACGTAACATATAATATGTATGTTAAATAAATAAATCATGATATGAAAAAAATCATGAATAAAAAGGGGTAAAGTGTATAAACAAAAAAATATATATAAAAGGATGTATGGAATAAGGATGTGTGTGATTTTGTTGTTTTTTTTTTAGCTTCACGCTGTATCCCGCACGAGGCAGGGTAGGCAGAGGGAACCCGGGAACCTAGTGTTAAGACACTCCGTTCCACTTCCGTTCCCTACTTTCCGCCGAATTTGAGGCATTGAGTGTTGAGTGGCGAAACTCAACGCCGCGCTTTGCCTTTTTACCAGAGCGAAGAAATGAAACATTGAATATTTAAATTGAAAATATTTAATATTTAATTTCCTCGACTGGGGATTGAACCCAGAACCTATCGGTTACAGTCACACGCTTGTGCCGCTGCGCCACGACAGGCCACACTCCTTTGTTATGTTATTTTTGCATTTCGAAAAAGGTAATTTAAGAGATTTTAATCTACCATCAGCTCAGTCAGACGAAAATAAAAGATAATAAAATAAACAAGGTTAACAGTATCACTTTAAAAAATATAATATAGACATCCCCAATTAGTTGACTCTCTAAAAAAAAAGAATTTTAAAATCTAAATAAGTAGTTTCTAAGATGAATCCACTTTATTATATTAATATAATAATTATATATATAGTAACGATACTATAATAATGTTGATATAATGATATATTCATATTTTGATATATTCATATTTTTGTTACAATCTTATTATAGAACTGAAATGTTTGTAAGATTGAATGCTCTAATTTAAAGAATTATTGGTTCACTTTTTTTTGTTTTGTTTGTCCATTACTGTACCTGTTATCATCAGCTGCTAGAGCTCCCGCTCGATGTATGAAAGTGAGACACCTCGCTGCCCCCATTGCTATGGGTAACGGTTTATCCCTTGACACTAACACTGTTAGAAGCTCTGGTATTGTTTTATCACCGTGCCTGGAAAATTTTATATTTAATAATTATTTTTATCATCACTTTGTAGTTTCACATGCGGGTAATTCCCCATACACTACTAATTTTCTAGATAATTTTATTCCACATAGAGTAGGGAAACTTATCAATAAGCTATTTCTTGTTTCACTTGTTGCAGCAAAAAAATATTAAAAATTATTCTCACAAGCCTACAGTCATACACTGACAAGTGCTTCTTCATTACTTATTGATTTAAAACAATAAAAAAAATTGTAATGGAAATTTTCTATATAATAGCATAAACAAATGGGATTATTGCAATAATTCTTCCTATCAATTACATGTATGTATAATATCATTCATTTGTAATTACTTCATTGCATATAAATTTGTAAGAAAAGTATTTTTTTGTAAAGCAATTTCAGAAACTGCAACAGGTCAAGGTCTGTCTACCAGTCTGTGACTGTGGGGAAACTATAATAAAATCATTAGTTTCTGTAATAAATATTGTCGCTTAGCATTTTCTTATTAATAACATAAAATAATATCTGACACTAAAGATATATATATATATATATATATATATATATATATATATATATATATATATATATATATATATATATATATATATACATATACATATACATATACATATACATATACATATACATATACATATACATATACATATACATATACATATACATATACATATACATATACATATACATATACATATACATATACATATACATATACATATACATATACATATACATATACATATACATATACATATACATATACATATACATATACATATACATATACATATACATATACATATACATATACATATACATATACATATACATATACATATACATATACATATACATATACATATACATATACATATACATATACATATACATATACATATACATATACATACATATACATATACATATACATATACATATACATATACATATACATATACATATACATATACATATACATATACATATACATATACATATACATATACATATACATATACATATACATATACATATACATATACATATACATATACATATACATATACATATACATATACATATACATATACATATACATATACATATACATATACATATACATATACATATACATATACATATATATATATATATATATATATATATATATATATATATATATATATATATATATATATATATATATATATATATATATATATATATATATATATACATGTATATATATATATATGTATATATATATATATATATGTATATATATATATATATATATATATATATATATATATATATATATGTATATATGTATATATGTATATATGTATATATGTATATATGTATATATGTATATATGTATATATGTATATATGTATATATGTATATATGTATATATGTATATATGTATATATGTATATATGTATATATGTATATATGTATATATGTATATATGTATATATGTATATATGTATATATGTATATATGTATATATGTATATATGTATATATGTATATATGTATATATGTATATATGTATATATGTATATATGTATATATGTATATATGTATATATGTATATATGTATATATGTATATATGTATATATGTATATATGTATATATGTATATATGTATATATGTATATATGTATATATGTATATATGTATATATGTATGTTTATCTTTTCTTTTATATACTTAAAACAAAATAAACTCACTTTGTATTAAGCACAATTTGACAAACATTTCCATTTTCAAAGCACATTGCCGCTAACAAATCCAAGGCAGGTAAAGCCCTCGCCAATGGTGGAGAAGAAAACCCCCTACACACCAGCAGGGCAGCTATGGCGGTGCAAGCCCCTGCTGCACACAGAGCATCTTGTTCTATGGGACCTCCGCACCATATTGAGAGTATTCGAACTACACACGCTCGAGCTGTTGGTGAACCATCTCGGGCTATTTCTGTTTGAACATATATTACTCTAAGTCCTTTTTAGGTTTCACATTTTGTATATCATATGTAGCCTTGAGGCCTGTCGTAGCGCAGCGGCACAAGCGTGTGACTGTAACCGACAAGTTCAGGGTTCGATCCCCAGTCGAGGAAATGAAATATTTAATATTTTCAATTTAAATATTCAAATTTTCATTTATTTGCTTTAGTAATAAGACAAAAGAGTTCCGCCACTCAACACGCAATGCATCAAATTTGGCGGGAAAGTGGGGAATGGAAGTGGAATGGAGTGTCTTAACACTAGGTACCCTCTGCCTACCCTGCCCCGTGCGAGATACAGCGTGAAGCTGAAAAAAAAATGTAGCAGATTGTACAGAGGGAACCTATGGTTAAGATATTTTAAATTTTCCAACTTGTACATCATTTTAAAGACATTTGTATTGAATGTTGAAACTTTACCCCTTGCTTTGTCTTTTTACTAGAGGGGAAATGAAAATTAGACATTCAAAAATATAATGTGTAAGTATTAGCTTCTGTTTCCACAGCCTTGCTGCTATTTTTTTTTTAAATGAACCAAATGTCTTTCCATCTGAACATAGTGTCTCTAAAGTAAGCGCAAAATTGAAAAATGTAACAATAAATAGAAAATTACAACATTAAAGAGAATAATAATAAAAAGTACCCAAAATTACATTTTAAATTAAAATTCATATTTAGATAAAATCAGCAACATTATAATAAAACCTTTCAGTGAAACTTTACAACAGATACAAAGTGAAAACAGTTAAAATATGCAAACATAATAAAATTATAATTTTTCATCACTTTTAACAATTAAAACACCTTGTTAAGGTCTGTTTCACTCTTATATTATATAATAAATAAAATGGAATACAATTATGTACATCTTTTTGCATTGTTTAACCAAGCTAAAATTGGAATACAAAAAATTTGGATACAAACATTTTTACAAAACATAGAGATTTTTGTATGTAAATTGCTTATCTTTTTTTTCTAAGCTTGATCCTGTATCCCGCACAAGGCAACATTGAACTAAACATAAACCTGGAAACCTAGTGTTAAGTCACTGTTAACATCAAGACACTTCCATTGCCCACTCTCCGCCAAATTAATGTAGCAGAACTCAAAACCGTGTTTTTTCCTTGTTACCAGAGCAAAAAAAAAACAAAAATATTAAATCTTTCATTTCTTTGACTGTGAATAGAACCCACAACCTGACACTTTACAGTGCAAGCTTTTAAAAAAACAAAAAAACAAATATTCAACTTAAAGAAAATCAATACATACGAGTCAATCTTGTCAGCAGTCTCATATCAGTAGGCAAAGCACCAATTGGTGCAGGTGGATGTTGAAATATACTTCTTAATGCACATAAACATGCCTCCGCAAATCTTGTTCCAGTTGGAACCACCCTTAATAACTCTACTAGCACTATAGTTGAACCTTGTTCTACTAATGATGTAACATTATCCTGTGTACCTTTTGCCAAAGATCCTGCATTTAAAAAAAAAATATATGCTTTAATTATTAAATGAAGTAGCAATAAATTATAAATATAGATAAATTATAAATATAGTTAATTATTTTTGTTATTTTTGTTGACTTTAAATATTTATTATTTCACATTACATTGTAAGAATATTTAACATTATTGTTTTACTTAAATTTAATGCTACTTAATAGCAAAACAAGTGCAAAGTTCAATTACATTAATATAAATATTTTTTATCTTAACATCTATAATATTATTATTACATTGACAAGAATAAGATGATTATGTAAACACATACTCTGTGTGACAAAGAAAACATTGTTTTAGTATAGTAAACAAAAAAAGGACCAATAAATTTAAAAGTATTTAAAAGTTTCTAAATATTTAATTTTAAATAATTATGAAAAGACTTAGTGTTAAGATAAAATTAACGAATCAAACTAAATTGACGAAGTTACTACATTGGGGCTTAATTCTATCAATAGTATGACATTGATTTCAAAGGACAGGCAATGTATTAATGTTTGCCAAGCATATAAGTAAGATAATTGCTAAATGATATATATTTGAATTTGAAATATATTTTTACCTATTGTGATAGTTGCTTCAAGTCGTATATTTGGATCAAGGGAATCGTCGGTCATCAGTTGAAGCAGTCTTGGAACTATTCCTTGTTGTATGACAGAACTCTTCTGTCTATTACTACCTATCACGGAATTCTTCAGAGTTATTAATGCTTCCAATATTTTTTCAGGACTTGACGAATACAGCTCGTCAATATAAGTACGCGAACTCTCTATATCCTTTCGGCAAAAAGTAAAATTATAGGTTATAGGCTAAGCTTAGTAATTAAAGTTTTTAAAATAATAACAATACCCAGTAATATTTTTTTACCATAAATATAGTAAGCTGCTGCATATTTTGTGATATCTACGCAGAACTGTTGTTAAAAATATCACTAAAATTATTTTATGAACCGATTGGTGAATACGCTGTCGTTGTCAGTCGAACATCTGTCACCGTCACGACCCATGTCTTCTGATGATGAATAACCCACAGATAACCAACATTACTTAGATATATAATTATTTAACAAATGTTGTCTATAAATTTTATAACCGATAATTTATAATAAGATTCTTTACCGTATACGATTTATATTTATTATCATATAAGCTACGGTAAAAGGCATAATCAGGAAAATAAAAAAATCACGTTATTGTGCACACCACTAGTTGATACTCGAGTTATTATGACAATTTACATAATTTGACATTTGTACTTTGTCAATTGTAGAGAAAGTTTTGTTGTTCTTGAAACAGTTGTTTCTACTTTAATTTGTGTGGTTTTCCGCACCCTAATAACATTTGGTATGTGCTCTTTAGCTTTCTAAAACAATAGCGTATTGGAATAGTATATATAATGGCTGATTCTGGGGTAGATACTGGTAATGAAAGTAGCGATAATCCTGTTTTCGACCATTCGTACTGTGTGTTAGAATTTAACCCTCCAGCCATACCAATAAACCTGGCAGGACAACCTATGCCAATAGAGTTCTTAGATGAACCTCATGAGCATATTGGTAAAATAAAATGCTCCACAAAGGCCAGACATTGCAGATTGAAGTATAGATATTCAATTTATTCTTCAAGAAACAAGAAACTACGATTTGCAGCATCTACCAATAATACAGATCTTGTAGAAAAGCTGCTGCTATCAGGGGCTGATCCCAATTGCTCAGATGAACACAAAAGAAGTCCTTTACATTTAGCGGCTTGCAGGGGCTATGTTGACGTAGTTAAAATGTTAATAAGACATGGAGCAAATCCTAATATTAAAGACACATTAGGAAATACACCACTCCACTTAGCTGCATGTACAAATCACATTCCAGTTGTAATTGAGTTGCTAGATGCTGGAACCGATGTAAACTCCCATGACAAAAATGGACGTAATCCCATACAATTGGCTCAAAGTAAACTGAAATTAATACAAATGAGACCAAGTGGGGCTGGACATTTTGAGGAGACTAAGCAACTAATAAGTGAAATTTGCTTAGTAGTCGAGATGATGTTGAAATATATGAAAATTCAAAAGGCTGATGCAGGAGAATTGGAGTCAGTCAGAGTGAGATTAGAGAATGTGAGCACAAGGGAACAAGTTGATTCTGAAGTACAAAACCTGCTTGACAGTCTTGATTCTCTAAAGCTAAGATAAAATGTAATATTAATATTCCAAGACTGTTTATATAAATACATAAAATAAAATAACTGCCTAAATAAGAGCTCTTAAAGTTACAAATGTACTTTTAAGCAATTTCTGTCATCACTTTATTTTTATTATGACTATTATTGACATAAGTTAGTAAGATTAATTCATAAATGTATAGAGACAAATTGTTTGCTTATCATTATAAGTGTTAAAATATATTTGTCTTAAATTGATTTAACAAAATGCATTGTTCAACTAATATCTTATGGAAATAAATCTACTAATATACTTTACTTAGATTTTTATTTCATACACACATACCAATCAATATCACCTCAATGAAACAGAAACAATTAAACCAAATAATATCCATTTATTAACAATATTTATTATATAATAATTTCAAATATATTATATAAATTAAAAAGGAATGTTTGCATTCTTCATAATTTAGCTTCTTTAATATCTTATACTATGTGACCATACAATTAATGCAAAATAGTTTGTCCAGAGGAACACCACAGATTAAAAATTTGCGCTTTTATTAACTTAACTTTGGCTAGAAAGAATATAAGTAGTTCATTCCTTGAGTGGGAATTGAATCCACAACTGCTATATTAACAGTCAGACATTAATATTGTCATATTGGTCTCAATCTTTGCGCACTTAAAAGTTATTCATTAAAATGTAAACATAAAATAATACCAAAATATTGAAAAGATAACAACAAAAAATATGAACATGCAGTGATTATTGTGATGAATATTAAATAATTTATAAATGTATTATTAATTTATAATTATATTATAATAAAGGAAACTAACATCTTTATATAAAACAAAAACAAAACATTGTGGAATAGTAATTAACTATTTCTTATAGATTTTTTTTTAAATCATATTACATTACATATAACATGACTTCAATAAATGTTAAAAATAAACATTTGTGTGCATATTTATAAAATAGTTAATAAAAAATCAGGTTATAAAAGATAAATATTGTAAAATAAAAAGTTACAGTATTTAAAGTATCAGAATAGCCATTAGAGAAGTAAACATACATTAGGCACAGAAATATGGGGTCACAGCTGTCCCAAGTTTATATAGAAAAGCAACATTTATCACAGAACCATTATAAATAATTAATCTAATACTGCTAAATATATTAAGTAATGAACGAATATCCCAACTCCACATCTTATTACTTACAGAAATACAATCACACACCATTAATTAATTTTAAATCTGCTAGCGTTTTAATTTAAAAACTGGATCTTTTATTATCTTTTGTCGTATTATAAAATTATGTAGAACAATTTAATTAGCCACAGCGATATAACAAGGATTTAAGCATAAATAATGTTGAAGGATACAAATAGATAATTTTATTATTATTTTTAAACTTCATGCTGTATCTCACTTAAATAGGAACCTATTGACTAACTCTAGGGTACGATTCCAACTAGGGGGACGAAAAGTTCTCGTTTTCTCCAGACAGAGGATCTTCCCAGGAGGAATCCGTAACGACCCTACAAACGCCAAGCTTACAGTTGAACACTGCCGCTTAACCACAATGGCATCATCAACATTTATATTATGTACGTAAATTATTAGACGCAATAGCTACTTAATGATACTTAAAACCATTGTTGTAGGATTGAAATTAAAGAATAATAACGAGTTATTAAAATCATTATAAATAGATTGTATCGTCATTTGAATGTTTTTAACTGTAACAATGTTCTAGGAAAAAAGTTACATAAGCTGTATTATTAAGACGAAATATTATTTGTAATCTTTAAGAAATAATGTTTTTTTTATATAGAACACAATATTCTATATCTATATACCTACTTAGGATTATCTTATCTGGAACTAATTGTTGAGCCGATAAGAGAATTGATATTTTATAGTGGGAATGTTTAGCAGAATATTTACTTTTTAAAAAATACATGTTATATAAAGTTAAATTGTATTTTGTGTAATTTATTTAATTGGGATGTTGACAATGTGCAATTTTTTTTATGTACATGATTATAATTAAAAACGTAATTAAATCAGCATAACAATAGCAAGTTGTGACATCAAATGTTTATCTGCCTAGATTTTATTCATTATTTATATATATTTTTCATTGTTATTTATATAAAGATTTAAATATAATTATATCCATTGTCAATATCCCAATTGTCCTACTTTACAACGTTTGATTTAATTCACACAATCAACCAATTATTTAGTACGATTGTAGCCATTGATCAATTCCCTCATATATTTAAAGTGCAGATTATTGGCACTGTTTCATACATTATTCAACGTTTTGACTAGTTATTATTATAAAGTCTTTCATCGAAAGAACCGATTTACTTAAATTATTATCACAATTGCAGCTGTTTTAGGGAAATCTTTTTATATAAATTTATATTGTTTTTCAAATGGACAGATAATTAATTACTTTGATATCAGAATGACATATAATATACTCATTATTCATAATCTTGTAATTTTACTTAGATTAAATTAATTTACGTGTCTTTGTGGCACAACCATTTCATGATATAAGAATATTATTTAAAACCATTTATTGCACAAAGCATCGGCTCGGTAACTCTCATCAAACTAAATCAGTCAAATTAGTGCTAACGTATCATACACGAACAAAACGCTATTTCGTATCTGGTACTAATAAATTTACTATATTGGGAAAGATTTCGGCTTGTATGGGACCGTACTCTACGAGCTCGCCGTCTACAGTGAGATAACCGTTTGGTCCCTCTGGTACTATTCGGAACGCGCTTACAGGAATCATTTTGATATATTCCGTGTTCATATCAGAATGATTACCTTGGCTCATGCCTATAAGAAATGAGAATATTTGTGATCTCGATATACCCGCTTTTATGATGAGCATCCACATGACGCCATCTGACAATTGGGAGCGTGGTGCGAATAATAAATCTTCGCCGATATATGACTGATATGACACGTGAACCATAACGAACTCGCCATGCTCGTGAACCCAATGGGAAGGCAACGTCGACATAAGTGAAGGCAAGTGTGAAGCGGGACCGTGCATACACGCGTGTACCGGTGATCGCATTTCGGAGCCGGTGCTTGTAACACTGTGGTACTCAGAGCCCCGTGTACTGTAAAACGCGCTTCGTCTAGAATTTACCGAATACCAAGAATCGACACGTTGGTGTTGTTTTCCATTCACTGCGCTGGTAAAAATTTCGGAATTTTCATCGCAATCAAAAAACGCTTCGGCATCGGGTGAATCAAGAGCGCCGTCTTGACTCACGCTGTGGCTGATTGTAAGCGGGTGTTTTGGTTTGGGCAAATTGCTTATATCCTTTATTTTAGCGTAACTGACGACTCCTTTATATTTCCTCAGTCCGACCAGTCTCGCCAGCGCCCACAGCGTGAACCTCTGCCCTCCGATGGCTCTTAATCGTTCACTTTCTATATCAATGTCAGATAGCAAGCCCCAGCCCACCGATAAGAAGGAAAACATTATCTGTAAAAAATATTATTATTGTGAATTTTGTTATAATTGTGAATTATATAAGAAAGTTTAACGTGATATTATAACAGTACTAACAAAGATAAAGGTTTTAGCCACAAATATATGTATAAAACATTAGAACCATCTGTTATATAAAATACAAGAGGTAAAATATATCGTATTTGACGGATTGAAAAATCATATAAATTGAAATACACCTCCTTTTTAATACCCACTTGACTGTATTGCATTCTTTCTTGTTTCATTATACTTATCGTCTAATACGTAACTACCAAAAAATACAATATGAGTATATTTGAACGTTTCTTTTTGCATAAATGACGTGTACAATAAGTACGCGTTATCGTAATCACATCGTATATACGGATGTTATAGAAGTATGGGAATAACCATATCCGCACTACGCCGTTCCTTGTTTGTTATGACGGACGTAGTCAATTGAATAGTGTAATATCATAGCTGAAGGTGAAAAGAAATAAATTGGTGTTATCTAAAGCATTTAAATCATATCAATAAATGTATTAAATCTAGCATCCCAAGCATTTATGTA
Organism: Eueides isabella; assembly: GCA_019049475.1. NCBI lineage: Eukaryota > Metazoa > Arthropoda > Insecta > Lepidoptera > Nymphalidae > Eueides > Eueides isabella. Next base: position 3,796,093 of record CM032394.1, on the reverse strand, counting down.
AGTAAATACGTTATTGCTTAATCGCGATTAACTATGTATGTCGATCGAAAAGATTATTAATGAATTTAGGATTTAGGATTTCAAAACAATGCCCTAATTGTTTATGTTTTATAACTCTTTGTTAATGCTTTCTTAAAATTTAAATTGAAATATTTATAAATAAGAATCAAAATATATAAAATTTCACTAGCTCTTTATTGCCACATTGCAAAGATATTGATGTAGAATTAATAAATGTTAATTTATATAAGGATACTATTTGTGATGTGGGTGAGTGCAACACATCCTCCGCTGGTTGTATCTATTGATATATTAAAATCTAAGTATCCAGATTACATGGGCGCGAGTATAATTTTCGCGAGGTAGATTATATTATGATTCAATATTGAAATCCTTGATCCGTATTTGTTGGACAAGTAAATCGATAGATAAAGGTAAGTCATATGCTTGGCATTTTTTTTTTTATAAAATTCTTCGTGAAACAATTTAAAAACATATTCCTATACGAGGATATTTTCGTAAAACTTATCCAATTTGGTTTAGTCGTGAATTGATACACGTTTTAAATTTAAAAGTGAAGTATAAACACCATCTTAAAATAAAACAATTTAATAATCTATTAAATGTTTTTGAATTTCAATATATTTGTGATGATAGTAAAACTATGTTGAACAATTGTTACAAAATATGAAAAATAATTTACTTAAAAGTCCTGCGCTTTTCAATTTGTTACTAATACTATAAATTGCGAAACAAGGACTCTAGCCATCCTTCTGTGATGTTCGACGATAATGCTAAGGCCGTCTACGTCTAACGAATTTTGCACATTCTTGGCACAACATTTTGCTAATGTATAAAGACATAGTGCGCAATAATGATTCACTATCATCAGAAAGAGGAAATGCTTATTTGATTATACACATTATATTAATGTTATTAATAAAATAACATTGACTAAAGATTCTGTAACTAAGAAGTTAAAATCGCATAACTTAAACAAGGACCTTGGCCTAGATAACACTCCATCTATCTTTCTTTGTAATTGTACCAGTGCATTAGCACTGCCAATTACAATTATATTTGATGCATCCCTCAGGAAGGGAATATTTCCTGATATCTTGAAAGAAGGTAGAATAGTACTTGTGCATAATAATAGTGATAAGACCACTATTTCTAACTACAGGCCCATCTCAATATATAATAATAGCATCAATCATTTGACAAGTTCATGGAATATACATCAACTTATCTTCTTGTCTAAAAGATCTACGAACAAATCTAATGGACTACATTAATCAAGCTGCAGAACTGATGGATCAGAATATTCAAATCGATATACAGATTTTTAGGATGCTTTTGATATAGTAAATCATAACATATTAGTACAGACTACGTGGATAAAGGAAGTGGAACGGAGTGTCTTAACCCTAGGTTCCCTAGTTCCCTCTGCCTACCCTGCCATGTTCAGGATACAACGTGAAGCTTAGAATATTAATACGGAATTAGAGATCCACTTCTGAGTTAAGTAGTATGCCTCAAAACACTACCGTATTCTTTCAGGATTTTCTCAAGGTTCAAATTAATAACATTGACCAAGACATAAAATATTGCTCCAAAATGACCTAAATGATATAAATCATAGAGTAAGATCTGCTACATTCTGCATCAGGTATGAATGTGTTTCATATCAAATATAGCCAAGACCCCGACATCCAAATCTTTTTAACTACTTTAAGATTACTTAGTAAACTATAAAAAATAATAAAATGCCGCTTCTACAATATCTCTTGAGTGTGATAAGTTTTTCAATCTATATTTTTAATAAATCTGTAACTGATCACTGTCTGTACGTGAAAGATTTATTAAATATTAAAAACAATTATACTGGACGTTTATTCATGTAATAGGGCCCATATTTTTTTTTTATTTTAAATTTGTGTGTGCGTTTGTACGCGGTTATCTCAGAATTGGCTAGCCAGATTTAAATGTAGTTTTCACTATTATATTTCGACAACCTTCCTTCAACATTTAGAGTTTGTTTTATTTAAATTTGTTACAAAATTAAAAAAGTTACGTTAATTTAAAATATTTAGTTTCATAAAATTGCTATACGCGTAGTTTTTAATGTATTTATATGTAGTCTAATTAGAGTAGTAATTTATTAGAATAAGGAAGTATTATAAAAAAAATACACTAACCTAACAGTCTAGTTAAGTTATAAAAAGTAATGAAAAGCCCCTTAAAGGGAAGATGCTTAACGTCCGATACGTTCTCTTCGTCTCTTCTATCAATATTAAAAAAAAAAAATTAATTCTTAAACAATTTTGTGCAAATTGCAAATTCAAAAAATATTCCAAAAGTAAATTTGGCCTTCAAATAAGTAGTAAATGTCCGAGACAGAAGTATTGATTTACGTTTCCTACATTAGTAAGTAAGTAATAATTTATATAGACCAAGGAAAAAGCACACTGTAATAAATTAAATATATTATTTAGGACATATCCTTCATATCTTAGAAAAAGAGCCAAGTTCTTTGCCAATATTCAGTCAAGTTAAGTTGTAGGAGATACACTCAAGTGCCAAAAATGGCTGTAAAAGAATACGATGTAACATTAAATAACAATCGAAATTGTGGCCATTAGAATTTTAGTATTATTTTTTTACTTCAACACAGAAATACTTACTTTACTTTTTGTTTCGACTCTTACGACATCCATGTGGGCGGTTTTTCCTCTCGTCAGCGCCATTGTCATCCCCGTCAAATTTTGAGGGATGTAGGGTTCACTGAAACAACATTTAAAAAAATATATTTCAAGCTCTAATATTATCTATTAGTCATTTCTGGCTAAGTTAATGATCTGTGACGAGTCAGTCGTAGATCAGTAATGCTGTATTTGTTTTAGTGGCGTAAATTGTTAAAACGTTAAATATCTCGTATCAGAATCAGAATACAGAAGAATAGAATAAAAATATAAAAAATAGTCGGAACGTACCTAAGGTTAACTTATATTCTACATGAAAGTTCTATTAATTATTTTGTACATGAATGAACGTATAGCATAAAAAAGTTAAATATATTTATTATACATTGATCCAAAATTTCATCAGAAATGTACAAATAAACGGAATTATTGAAATCTTATCTAATATGCCTATATCCAGAATGAATATGTAGTTGTTTTAAAAACTTATCAAGCGTAAAATAACGTGCCATTTTTATATGAATCTATCAAATAAATGAGTCATAGTTTATAGGTCGCTTATTAACAATACAGCAGCTAACAGAACGCTTTTCCTTTTTATTTAATGACGATAAATTTGCATTAAGTGTTAAATGTGGCATTGGTCAATAAAGGTCTGTCGTGGCACAAGCGTGTGACTGTAACCGACATGTTGTGGGTTCGATCCCCACTCGTAGAAATGAAATATTTAACACTTTCAATTTAAATGTTTATTTCTTCGCTGTGGCAAAACGCTACGACGAGTCCGACTAGACTATGAGGTCACTCAACACGCAACGACTCAAATTCGGCGGAAAGTGGGGAACGGAAGTGAAACGGAGTGTCTTAACACTAGGTTCCCATGTTCCCTCTGCCTACTTTGCCGTGTGCAGGATACAGTGTGAAGCTGAATGAGAGAGTTGATTTTTTGTATTTTTAATGACGAAATTAAAAAAGTAACCCATAAATGTTTTTTTAGTTTTATGGACTATCACATTTATTTACTATTCCTTATCTAAAAATTTTACAAATCGTAAAAGGTTTTAAAATAATAATCTTTTTCTTGTCATGTTTTAATTAGAAAAGAGAATAATCTCGTGCTAGCTAATTAACCTTGGCTGTAAGATCAAACTTTATGATTGTCAAGATTGTTGTTAATCTTGGCATTCTTTAAAGTTTCCAATTTGCATTTATTATATTATGCACAATTCCAGCACGAAAGCTGAACTGAGTGTTGAGAATGATAAATCACTAGGTTACAAATTCATTTATGAGCTCTTCATTCAATACTATATAACTAAAGAACTATACCCATTAATTTTACATCATCCTGACAAAGAATAACGTGTCTTTGTTTACGAAGTACGAATATTTTTTTATGTTTTATTAAAATTATAAGAATCAAACGCGGAAAATATCGCAGTTCCTCATGTTGTACAACTTATTAATAGGTACCTTATAATATGCACACTTGTTTTTATTTAATACATAAAAAATAATTTGTATATGAAATAGGAAATAAAAAGTATGACAACTTAAGTAGATTAAAGCAAGACATTGATTGCACGAGAAGTGAAAGTATTTAGCTACCTTCAAGTAAGTAGTAAAATGTCCGAGACCGAAGTATTATACGCGGTTATGAAATTGTGATATAACTTCGTCAGTTAGCGAAGCGTTTCTTTGTTTGTTATAAAATGTTTACCGTTATTGTTATTTTTCTTATTTAAATATTTTTACGACTATTTCACTAAACCTAAAATTTGAAGATTATTTTTTTTATTTTTTTTTGTCTCTAACTCAAGGGGGGGTTAGAGACAAATAGATATCGAGAAAATAAACAAACTTTAAAGCAGCCCTTAAAGTTTTTCCAGCTTTTATAGCTATTTTTTTTCCAGCTTCACGCTGTATCCCTCACACGGCAAGGCGAGGCAGAGGGAACCTGATAACCTAGTGTTAAGACTTTCCCTACCATTTCCGTTTCTCATCTATTGAACATATCTGTATTGAATTTACGCTGAACGTGGATATTTAAGCTTATTAGTATTATTTTTCCGAATTTTTGGAATATTATTATATTGTATTGTAAAAAAAAATAGTTTAATTTCAAGGGGCTTTGATATACCACGCTAAGAATTATTACCTATAAATAAAACTGTAAATTTTATGCACAGTTAGCTTTCTATATTATAAAAAATGTAAGCAGTGGAAAATATTTTAAATAACGAAAATTATTATAACTACACGCATACATACATATATGTACCTATATAACAAACTTCTATAGATATTTATCATCATATATATTAACTTTGCGAATCATATTATCGGTATTGTACCATTATTTTACACGTAAAAAACAATAGAAAATCGCAAAAAAAATGAAGAGTACTTCCTTTTATTTGTTTTTCTTTTAAAAAGCCTCTCCATGTTGACCTAACCTTGGCCAGGTTCAGTCAACCATTAGAGGCTTTTTTACATTTAACTTTATTGCAAAATATACCTCGGTTTCAAAGCTTTAAAATGTTATTTACATTTTACACTGAGATAAGTCCCCTTAACACAGTCTACATTTGTCTGTCAGTCACAGGTCAGAAAAGTTAATCAATACCAGTAATGTATTTAAATAAATTTTAGATTACGCAAATACTTTTATAGTCAGTTATATCATCATAGTATATTTTTGGTATCATTATGTTTGTTTATTTACAACAAAGTTTATTCGGTGAATCACTTAAAAAGATGTAATGTTAAACATGCGACCGCTGCACCGCGATGCCAGCGGGCAACCTCGACATGAACCAGATACATTGAACTATTAAACGCATATTATAGTGAATCAATGAATTATAAATGCGTATACTTAATAATATATACTTATAACGTACTTGGAAGATATATTAAAAAATAATCTTATACGGGACGTTTATTACTTAATATAATAGGGCCCAAAATAGTTTATATACTTATAACATTATAAATCTTTATAACATTTATAATAATTTAGAATAACTACGGTGTTAGGGTCCATCACACACAATAAATAATTTTGGTCACACCAAACGTCCCGTTTAAAACAAGATGGGCAAATCAAACGTCCCATTTAGAACAAGATTGTTGTTTTTGTATATCTGCCTCCTTATAGATAGCACGGGACTTAATAATATCTCACTTTCCGACACGGTAAGAAAATTTTGATTAATCGAAATAATTTAAAGCACCGCTTAAACAAACGTTACAAAAACTATTTTTTTATTAAAATGTAATATCTTCATATGCAGCCATGTGCAGCCATGTGCCATAACACAATACTACAGCAATAAAGGTTCTCTTTATATATTATTGGTATACAGAAATTAAACCAAAACATGTGCAAATTAACATATACGCCAATTAACCATATAAAAAAATAACATCAAATATTAATTAATTATAAAACATAACGCCTTGTGATGCATCTGTTACTTTTTTACTTCAATTTCTAATCGAATCGGGCTTTGTATGACTTTCTTGAATATTTAGTTGTTTCAATATGCAAGACAATTATATTTTTTATTTGTACTTATTATATACTAAACGTATATTGAGCAATTACAAATAATTGCAGATCTGTAAATTTCTATTACCTAGTCAAGGCGAGAATCCGATTTAGAACAATTAACCCTATTTAGCATACTTAAGTACGATATAACAAAACAATAAGTAAGTGTATTGTATGTTAAAAATTTTTGTGCGGCTTGATTTTTATGTTTCCCATCGAGTGTAATCGATACGTAGATAATTCAGGCATTAATAAGTATTTTGTTTCCATAATTTAGACATAACTTTTGTAATGTTAAAATTACCAAACAACTAAATCAACCCAAATAATGACAACATTAACTTATAATCTTAGCATGCAGTAGACATGATCATAACTTACCTAAATATGAAATAACATTATTTCTATTAAAATACACACATTATATATTTATTGAATAAAATAAATCTCACAGTTTTTTTGCAAGACATCCTCGTTGAGACATATGTATGAATAGCGAATTAATATATGTAAATTTTTATATTTATATTTTAATAATATTTTTATAAAAATTATATTTTATAAAAATATTATTAAAATATATTACGATTTTATGATTATAATTTTTTTTAGGCCTGTCGTGGCGCAGCGGCACAAGCGTGTGACTGTAACCGACAGGTTCTGGATTTGATCCCCAGTCGAGGAAATAAAATATTTAATATTTTCAATTTAAATATTTAACGTTTCATTTCTTCGCTCTAGTAATAAGGCAAATAGGGCGGCGTTAAGTTCCGCCATTCAACACGCAATGCCTCAAATTCGGCGGAAAGTGGGGAACGGAAGTGAAATGGAGTGTCTTAACACTAGGTTCCCGGGTTCCCTCTGCCTACCCTGCTTCGGGATACAGCGTGATGCTGAAAAAAAATAATAATGTTGGCTTTTTTATACATTCAAATGTAGGAACATATTAATTACACTTGTTTTACCGCAAATGATTTGTGTATAAAATAAAATGTTATATGATCGTCCTCCTTTTCCTAAGAACAATAGAATGAGGAAGCAAATAAGGAAAACGGTATCAATTTCTTTTGATTTTTGCAATGTTTATACATATTATGCCTGTTTTATGTCTTCTCAGAATTTTTAATAGGTAAATCAAAAAAGATGTAAATTTACTGTATTGTATTGGGTACAAAAATTATGTAAGTAAAAAAAGTATGATAGAATATTTATTAAACGTGTAAATAAATAAAGTTGAACATAAATAACTACACTTTTTTCAAAGTTATACGTTCAAAAAGTTCGTTGTTCACTATATATGTATGTGTGTTTGTGTATATATATAAAAAAAATGTAAAAGGTATTAGCGGCTAATAAGTCAACCAGACGTATTTAAGTATTATTTGTTATATTCTACATAACAAAGAAAACTGGTTTCTATAATGTGGTCTTTAATGACAAATTTGGATTCACAAAACAGGTTTCAACAATTAAAGTCAATAAAAGGTGGATTTTCAATTGCAATGGCGTATATTTCAGCGTAGTAGGCATAAAATATACTTCGTACACATTGTGCCCACTTTACTCATTTTTGGCGCAACTTAATACTGCAAATTATCAAACTAGACACCTAATTTTGAAGTAAGTCACTTACTTACTAATAGAATTTATAACAATCGAATCTACCCAAAACCTGTATGGCGTGTTTTTTTTTTATACACAGCAAACGTCTTTTGTTCTAGTGTGAGAAAACAGCTGATTTACTTATATATTTTTTCTTGTTTTATACCTATAAGGCATACAACTCGTACGTGTTTTAATACGAAAAAGAAATAAACATTTATATATTTAGTTCTACGGAGTATCCCCATATAAAAGCATAGGCCGGCACTTTCTACTCTCCGCTCAATTCTTCGAGACATTCCGTGTTGAGTGGCAGAACTAAATGCCATTGTTATTAACGAGAGCAAAAAAAAAAAATAAAAAAAAAATAGTCCGTTCAATTGGAATCCAACCCACAATCCTCACTTTACAGTCAGACGTTGTGTTGCGGCGCCACTGCTGATTTAATACATTATAATCCTTTTTTTTTATTTATGTATTTTATATTAGTTCGGAAGTATGATATACTTGTTTATATGAAGTTGACTACTATATCACCTAAATCCTTTTGGGTCTGAAGATTAACTATAGAAATAGTTGACAAAAACAAAATAAAGAATATGTACTACCTATAAAGACGTCGACAAAAAAGTTAAATAAAACTCTGGCGTAACGTTTGTCTAAATATTATTTTCTATGTTGTTTATGTTACGCACAATGAAGTCATCAATGATAAAATTAAACAGACTAGCCTAGCCTACTTATGATATAGTTAAGGTAAACTACACTAAGTTTTTGTTTGTTCGTAAAGCAGAAAGGTTTTTAGCTCTCACTTTATGAAGACACTCACACTGTTGCCTTGCCAAATATTTCTATATTCTAATTTTTATACATTTGGTAGGCGTATGTGATTAAGGAATAGTTTAAATATATAAAAAGTTAAAAGTTATACCCGTAACCTATATTTATTAAGTTAGTAATCTATTAAATTTGGAAAAATTAAATCAAATTATTAAAAAATGGAATGATAATCAATAAATGACCAACGAATTAATAGTTTTTTATATATAAATAACAACGCGATCTCCCGGATGTGTATAAAAAAACGATATTTACACTCTTATCGATATATAAATATTTAGAAGTTACTTTATAATAAACAAACGGCTATTCACGCAGCCAAAATTATACGACTAAGCTATATATTGCTTAAGTACTACTTAAGCAATGTATAAAATCAGTTACGGTAACGGTTCAAATCCAGGTAACTACAAAATATTATACTATGATTGTTATTACTACATTCAAATTGTTTTGACTTATACTTAATCAAAAACTTGAAAATATACTTTTATATGTTATTATGTATATGTTTGTTATATACGTTATTATGTTATTATGTATGAGAATTTCTAGATTCATTGACTGAGAATGAAACTCACAACTAATGAGATCTCGATACTACACTAGCTCGAAAATTGTCATTATGAGTGACAATTGACAATATTGCTGATAATAATAAATGTTTTCTTTGCTATTTATTATAAATTCTAAACTTATTTTTCAGTAATATTATGTGTTGCAAAACTGCATATTATTTCTGTATGTTTGTGAATTTTTTTTAAATATCACGTTTTGTTTAACACAAAAATATAACCTGACAATAGTCATTTGCAAAATTTAATCAATTTTACATATATTATATATGTAAAATACATATCATGTATGTAAAATTGATAAAATTTAGCAAATGACTATTTTCACGTAATATTTTTTGTGTTAAACGAAAGGTAATATTTAGAATATTTATACAAAAATAGCGCACATAATCACTTACTTATTACAGCTCTACAAACAGATGAAACATAATGCCATGGTTTTTGCATGGCCTTGACAAGACATTGTTGGACGTAACATTTTAAAGTATCTTATGAGTTACATTATTAAATTTGTCTCATACATATTACATAGTACGTTTGACGTTCGTCAAATTACGACTGTTAATAAGCTGGTTGGTATCATACCCAAGGAAATAATTATATTTACATTATTTACATTTGACCACCGTGGTAGACATTGCGCAGCGTTTCGTACTGTCACTTAACACGCAATATCTTGAAAATTTTGCCTTACCTACCCTACGTTGAAAAAGCGTAAAGTTAATTTGTTTTGCTTTTCACACTCTATAATCATTGTGTTTAATGAATTCATAGTTTAAATATAAAACTGTAAACTAGTTACTAAAGGTTAATATAGAGTAACATGTGTCAAATTATTAAAAAATTAAAAAAGTGAGTGATAGAAACTAAAATAACTTTGCTAAAATTGGTAAAAGAAATATAAAATGTATATGGTAGTAATCAGCTTCATGCTGTATCTCGCACACGGCAGGGTCGAGAGGACGACAGAGGAAACTTATGAACCTAGAATTGAGGTACTCCATTCCACATTTGTTCCCCACTTTTTGCTGAATTTAAGCCACGATTTGTCTTGTAACCAGAGCAAAGAAATGAAAACATTAAATATTTCATTTCCTCGAGTGGGGATCGCACCCACAACCTGTTGTTTACAGTCTTAGTATTCATGGTAGTATTTTTTGTTAAATTTTGATTCCAATAATTCTTTATATTTACATTATTATTTAAATACATTAATATTTTGAGATTAAATTAATAGGCAACCTTCAAACATGACCACTTTTATATTATAATATAAAACTAAGCTATAGTAAGCAGGAAATGTTTTGAATGAATTAAGCTTATAACAAAAATAATCATAATAAAAATCTGTTTTAAAAGTTAATAATATTTATGTTTTTTTTATATTAAAAGTCAATATTTGTAGCTGAGGCCTTCAGTAGCTAAGGGAACTAAGGTGCAACTGTAAATGTGACAGGTTGTGGCTTTGTTACCCTAATGAGAAATGAAATATTTGATATTTTTATTTTTTTGCTATAGTAATAAGGCAACGCAACAATCTGCCACTACTCAACCCACAATTAATCAAATACAACAGACCAATACAGGGAAGAGAACAGAGTGTCTTAGCACTAGGTTTCCAGGTTCCCTATGACCACCCTTTAATGTGCAGCACACAATGTGTAGCTAATAAAAAAATATTTACATTGAAGACATTGTGACATGGAGGAGCAGTATATGTAAATATAATGGTTGTAACCATGATGATCCACTTAAGAGAGTTAAATATTTTGAATTTTGTACTCTAATAAGACAAAGTGGAGCATTAAGCTCCACCAGAAACAGACAAAAGTGGTCTATCTAAAATAAATATGTATAGAAAAAATTATAAAATGATAACAAAATAATTTTCTTATTTTATTTTTGAGTATTTTAATAAACCATTTATTTCAACAAATTCCAATAAGAGTAAGAGTAAAATAGTGATTCATTAATTTATCTTGTTCAATTGAGGACTACTAAATTGAAGTAACCATAAGATATTATGCTGAATCATGCTAAGTAAGGGATACATTTCATTGTTGTGTTCATATACAATTTATATAAAAGCTATATTGCTAAAATCGTCTTTCTATTTACATATGTTTTATACCATTCATACAAAACATAAAAGTTTTAACATTTTTTTATATACTAAAATAACACAAATAATAAGTCTAACATTTAACATATTAAAAATATACGAAAATTACTTACTTATAATGATGGCAGATAGTCCTAGCCAGGCCATTGCCTGAGCCGCAGGGCATTATAGCTAATGGCACTTCAGCAAGAGCTTGCTGCCAGTCCAGGCGCTCAAACATTCCATTGAGAATTTCAAAAAGGACTCCATCACCACCAACCGCCACAATACCGCGCCAGGCATAAACATTTCTTGTGCGCACAAATTCACGAGCATACTGGGCATATTTTGTTACGTGAAGATCGTAAGGAGTCTCGGCTTCTTGAAGAATAGGTGCCGTTTTAGTTTGAAATAATTCCCTGGCTTTTCCAGGACCTGACTTGGGATTTAAAAGTATTAACAATTTTTTTTCATTAACAGGCAAGGTATACGATATCGGCTGGGCTGCTAATAAACATTTTATTGTAGTTCTCCACTTTTGCGCTTCTCTGTTATTATCTTCATATTTGTCGTAAGATCTGAATCGCAATGTTATTGTTGTTCTTTCTCGTTTCAGGCTACGGCGGCTGCGCTTTAAATTGTAAGCGTAAATGTAAAGATACGCACTGATATCGCTTTCATCAAGGTCGCCACTGTTTTCATCTACCACCTTAAGTTGTTGATGTCCAACAAAAGAACTACAGACACAGCTTCCTCCGACACGCCGCCTTTTGCTTCTCATACATTTACTACCGATGATATCTTTCAGAAGTATCGTCTGTTCTCTTGAACTATCATCGGTTTCTTTAATTAATGACAATCCATTGGACGTAAGTCTGACACGAAAAACAGACTTCTTCTTAGAGAGAATATAAAATGTTTCTTCGAGATAAACATGATCTTTTGAATCGGCATTATCATCACTTTTGACATTAAACACGTCCTTTCGTTGCTTTAGTTCCGCCATAACTGCCAGAATCAAGGTCATTCAACTGCAAACCTGCCTAAGAATGACAATGGGTGCGTTCCACTAGCTATGAAAATGATCACGCTCACGATCACAGTTTTTCCCCGTTCCACTTGCCTGTGGGCGTTACTGTCATAAATTCAAGTGGAACGGACTTTGGTGTGTTTTGAGCATATAGCGCAATAAGCATATATATATAATCTGTAAGCCTTAAAAATAAATTTAAATAATTATTTATTAATTACTGAATTTGATTACATTGATTTATATTGAATAAAAAATGATAATTAGTAGTGTATTTAATTATCCTACGTCAAAATATTATTAAAATTGACATCTACTAAAATATGTCTTTCCGCATTAAATAAAAGTTATCGGCAATCTAGGAAAAATGTATATCATTGTATTAATTATAAGCTGTAATTATTTTTTAAGCTTGTTTCATATAATTATATTTACCTGTGAAGGCATTTTGATGCGTTTCGTTTGAAAGTGCCGCTCATTTTCCCAACGCTCACAACGACCCACCTCGCGACCTGGGTCGCCGTGGGCGTCGCGTGAGCGTTAGTCATGACGTCATGGATGACGTTTTCGCCGCGACCGCGACGACCGCGGACGGCATGTGGAACGACTAAATGAGCGTTTTGATCATTTTGGACGCCTAGTGGAACGTAGCCATAATAAATTACGTTATTTCTACAATTGCTCAATATATTTATATCATTGAAAATTATTTTAAATATTGATTAACGTCGATTAGTTCAAGATCATTAGAAGAAATGATTATCGAAGTTACCCAATAGTATATGTATAAAATTTCAGAACAGTTGTTAAATTACGTTCATATACCAAACGTCAGCGTCAATTTGACGTTTAAACAATTGAACATAAGGCATCACGTTTTAACTTTTAAATGATAAGAAATAACTTAAAGTTTTATATATTATTTATTATTTTATTTTGTTATCTATTTATATATTCAATAATTAAAATGAAACACAAAATTTTAGAACTTTATAGTGGAATCGGTGGCATGCATTGTGCATGGAACGGTACTTTGAATTTTGTATCTTAAAATAGAATATATATTTTAATTTTTAGTAAAAAAACATTTGGATGTTTGCAGAATCCGGTTTAAAAGGTGAAATAATTATGGCTGTTGATGTTAATAATGTAGCAAATGATGTTTATAAACACAATTTTCCTGGTATTCATTTAATAAACAGGAATATTCAGTCTTTAACTGCAAAAGAAATTAACGATCTAGACGTTGATACTGTGCTTATGTCACCACCATGTCAACCATTTTCTAGAAATGGAAAATATCTAGATGAAAATGACCCTAGAACAAATTCTTTTATATATTTTATAGACCTACTAGGATACTTAAAAAAAATTAACTATATATTAATGGAAAATGTTAAGGGATTTGAATGCTCTACAGTAAGAAATTTATTTATAAATAAATTAAATGAATGTAATTTTGACTTTCAAGAATATCTTTTGAATTCTAATAGTGTTGGCATACCTAACTCTAGACTGCGTTATTACTGCTTGGCTAGAAGAAATGTTTTTAAATGGCATTCTAAAGAAAAAGAAGAAATTGTAAGGATATAACATAACTCCTACTATATTGTTTTTTATTTGTTAAATATATTTTTATAAGGTAATAATAATAATTTGATTTATTTTTAGATAAAATGCTTGCCAAAAAGTTATAGTGAGCCTTTTGCTTTAAAAGAAATTGTCCAAAACAATGTTCCAGATACATTTTTAGTAAGTGACAAATTTCTAAAATGGGCAAATGTATTGGATATTTGTTATAAAGAATCAAAACGGTCTTGTTGTTTCACTAAAGCTTATACACATTATGTTGAGGGTACTGGTTCTGTGTACACTGATTTAGGACCAGAACAAATAGAAGATTATTATAAAGAAGCTAACACACACCAAGTTGGAAGTGAAGAATTTATAAGTACAATAAAAAACATGAAATTACGATTTTTTACTCCCACTGAAGTTTTGTCTCTTATGTCATTTCCACAGTACTATTCATTCCCTGACAACATTACACTAAAACAATGTTATAGACTTCTTGGAAACAGTGTCAATGTGAAAGTAATTAGTGAACTCCTTAAAATACTATTTGATCAATATTAATTGAAAACCATTGCTGCCTTTTATACATAGTTAAATATATTTTTTTATTACTACAAAAAAGTTTGTTTTTATTTTTTGAAATACAATTTTTTCTCTACTTATCTTAACATATTTAATTCATAAATATAAATTATAATAAATTAGAGATATTTCAAATGGAACCATTACTTAATACTTGGCGAGCTCTTATTTTAGCTCTGTGGTTAAGCACTCTCATTCTTAACATGACAGCTAATGATGAAGCCATTCCAATTACAAACGACCAGATGGTGAATTTCCAGTATGCTCTTTCTTCCAAAAAAGCTACTCGATCACAACTGAAAAGTAAATTAAAAAAACTTTATTTATTACATTAGTTGTATATAATTTATTTAATTTTCGTTTTTTAGTGCCAGGCATGAGAATGTATTTTTTAATAATTCTCTTATTAAATGCAAGTGCATTTCTTTAAGAGATTTATTTTAAATTTAAAAGTCATGAACTTTATTGTAGTAAGATATATTTATTAATTTAGCAATTTGTTCATTATGCTGTTTATGAATAAAAAATAATTATGTATATAAATCAGAAATAAACAAAAATATTACCAAAATTTAGTAATAAATAATACACAAACCTTCTTGTAACAGTTTCACCATTTTCACACTTAAGAATCTCCTTGAAACTTGTGTGAATGCATACACCAATACTTTTACTCCGTATTTCAAAGTCTAAAATAAAATCAGTATTTTTTTTTTTTTTTTTTTTTTTTTTTATGGAAAAGGCAAGGCAAACGAGCGTACGGGTCACCTGATGGTAAGTGATCACCGTCGCCCACGGCCCCGTGTAACACCAGGGGAGCTACAGGTGCGTTGCCGGCCTTTGAGGTGTACGTAGACGCGCTTTTTGAAGGTACCCATGTCGTATCGACCTGGAAATACTGCCGCGGGTAGGCCGTTCCAGAGATGTATGGTGCGTGGAAGGAAATTCCTACGAAACCGCACAGTAGTAGATTGCCACGTATCCAGATGTTGTGGATGGTATAGTAACTTGTGGCGGACTGTGCGGTTAGAAAATTCGGCGGCAGGTACCAAGTCAAACAGTTCTCCAGAACACTCCCCGTGATAAATGCGGTAGAGAACGCACAGTGAAGATACGTCTCTACGCAAAGCCAAAGTGTCAAGCCCCTTACAGATCATTGGGTCCCCAACGATTCGAACGGCTCTACGTTGTACGCGATCAAATGGTTCAAGCTGATACTGGGGTGCACCAGCCCAGAGGTGAGAACAGTATTCCATATGAGGCCGAACCTGGGCCCTATACAGGGCCAGACGGTGTTTTGGCGTGAAATACTGTCTCGCTCTGCTGATGACCCCCAGTTTCTTCGAGGCCAACTTGGCCTTGCTTTCCAGATGATCGCGATACTGGCAGTCGTTCGAAAAGCTGAGGCCCAATATACTGATACAGGGCGCGGCTTTAAGGGGAGTGTTCTCGAAAACTGGTGATACGACAAATGGGGTTTTTTTAGTGGTTAACGCGCAGACTTGTGTCTTCCGGGGGTTGAATTGAACTAGGTTCTTTTCACCCCATACGGAGACATTGTTGAGGGATGCCTCAACGGAAGACACAAGTTGATTTCGGCACTGGTCGACGTTTTCCCGAGAAAGACTTGCACGGCCGGAGTATACAGCGTCCACAGTACTATCATCCGCATAACAATGTATGTTAGAGTCCTCCAACATATCATTGATATGCAGAAGAAATAGCGTAGGGGACAGCACGCAGCCTTGGGGGACGCCAGCGTTCACGGGCATGAATTCAGAGCAAAAACCGTCGACAGCGACCTTGATGCTGCGCCCAGTGAGAAAGCTAGCGATCCACTTGCATAATTTCTCGGGAAGCCCGTAAGATGGAAGTTTCGCAAGGAGCGCCCCATGCCACACACGATCGAAGGCCTTCGCCATGTCCAGACTAACTGCCAGGCCCTCTCCCTTACTATCAATAGCTGCAGCCCAGCGGTGGGTTAGGTAAACCAGAAGATCACCGGTTGAGCGACCCTGACGAAAGCCATATTGGCGGTCGTTAATCAATCGATGATCCTCTAGATAAACCAAGAGCTGGCTATTGATTAAGCTCTCCATAACTTTGGAGAGCAGGGAGGTGATAGCAATAGGCCTGTAGTTAGTTGGATCGGAGCCATCGCCTTTTTCGGGATCGGGTGGATAAGAGCGCTCTTCCACGAATCTGGGACTACGCCGACTGAGTAAGAGTGCCGAAAGAGACGCGTTAGCACCGGAGTCAGCTCAGGAGCACATGAACGGAGCACAAGAGGAGAGATGCCATCTGGCCCACTCGACTTGTGGATGTCCAAGGAAGAGAGAGCTCGCCTAACAGCTTTCTGACTGATTTTAACGTCAGGCATTGAGCTCTGACACCGCGGGATGGTTGGCGGCGTTGCTCCTTGGTCATCCATAGTCGAGCTTGAGGCAAAGAGAGCGCCCAGAAGATCGGCTTTCTCTTTCGCCGTATGGACCAAGATGTCATTCTCCGTGCGCAGCGGCGGAAGCGAAGGCTGGTTAAAGTTGTTAAGTGCAGCCTTTGAGAGGGCCCAAAACTGGCGAGTTCCCAATGGGTAACTCTCAAGCTTCTCGCCGATTTTAGCGATGTGCACGGACCTTGCTCTGGCAATTTGCCACATAAAGGACCTAGAGGCACGGTTGTACTTTCTTTTTAAGGTTTTCACCTTTGGATCCTTAGTGACAAGTGCCTCGGCCCAGGTTCGATATGCTTCGCGCTTGCCAGAAGCAGCAAGTTTGCAAGACGTATCAAACCAAGGCTGTGACTTACCACCGATTGGCACTACAGAGCTTGGAATGTAAAGTTCCATACCCTGCAGAACCACGTCGGCAACAGCAGCGGCACAAGCACTAGGATCATCAGAAGAGAAGCAAACCGGCCCCCAGGGATAAGATGAGAAAAATGTGCGCATCTCATCCCAATCTGCTGACTTATAGTGCCAGACACGACGAGTCGCTGATATTCTGCGACTGACGCGGTTAATGGGCACAGTACTCCGTACCAGGCAGTGGTCAGAAGACCCTAGGGAGGCATCGACAACAACCTGGTATTGTTCTGGATGTGAAGTCAGCAGAAAGTCCAATAAGGAGGCGTTGTGGTTGTCCACGTCCGGGATTCGCGTAGGCGACTCAACCAATTGGGACAATCCATTCGCCATAGCAAGGTCGAATACAGCTCGCCCCGCGTGGTCGGTGGTGCGTGAACCGAGCCAACTGGCATTATGTGCATTAAAATCGCCCAGTATCACGACCTCTGCGGTGGGGATCTGTGAGAGCGCATCGTCAATAGCCGATTGCATGTGCTCCATGAGACGATCCATTTCTGCATTACCACTATGGGACCTGTACAGGCATGCGTAGATTCGGACACGATCGTCCATGTCCACACGGAGCCAGATGGTGGACAGGTCCCGACCTTCAAAATTGACAAGACGACGGAAACTCATGTCCTCCCTTACAAACACAGCAACCCCGGCATGAGGTATAAAATTATGCTCTATTTTGTAGCCGGGGTATTGAAGGTAGGCAGTGTCGCTCGGTCGGGCAATCTGGGTTTCCGTCAGAAATAACAAGGCCGGCTGTGCCGTCTCAAGATGGTGGTGGACGGCATTCAGATTTGAATGTAGGCCCCTGATGTTGGTAAAGTCAATGCTGAGAGTATCAGGGGCTGCCGTGGAACGTACGCCTCGTTTGCCTTGTAAAATGCGCGGTACTGTGCCCTCCCCAGAATTCGAAGGGCGGCCTGAGTTTAATGACTCAGGGAGGGATTCTCCAGCATCTAAGATGCAGGTACCCTCCTGGGGTAGTTTCTTTTTTAGTGCCGCTTTCATATTCCAGGGAGGGGTTGGGGGTGGGCACCGGGGCCCGGCATTACCCAATGCGAAACGCAGCGACCGAAGCCACTACTTAACGCCGGTATTAAATGCCAGGGGTGGTAACGATCCGGTCGAGTCTGCCCATGCGTGTTGTCATTGCTGGCAACGTGACTCTACCACACGCACTTTAGTCGCCTCTTACGACACCATCAGTACCAGGGTGATCCTATTCTAAGCCGGGATCACACGGCAAAATCAGTATAATAAAGATATCACTTACAAAATATCACATATAGTAAAAAAAGAACTAGAAAATGTAATAAGAATGAGCTAAGTTGTATCTTATGATGTACCATAAGCTGGGAAACTGTAATGTAAATAAAGTCGAAATAATTTTAAAGTATTTACAGATTATTATTTGGAACATATATTTTAGGAACATATATTTTTTTTCCTTCTAAATAATATAAGCAGTTTATTTTTATAATTGACACATCCATAACATTTTATTGCTTCCATTAACTCTCTCATATTTATTATAATATTGTTATTACTTTTCTTTACAAACTAACAGTGCCGTAGCGTCTATTACATAAATAGAAGACTATACCTGAACAAGGATGACATTCACTTAAAATGGCATATGGTTGGTGCATCCAACAAGTTGAGTTGTTTTCTGTAGGAAATGTTTTGTTCTTCATTCTTTGACTGCCTGAGAGGGTGTCTGCCAATTGTGATTCTAATATTAGAATCACAATGGTTAATCTGTAATGTTACGTATAGCATAATAAAAATATAAAACCAAATTTAATAAATCTTGAATATTTACTGATGCTCGTAGTTCATCGATAAAACACTCACACTCCTAAGAGGATTGTTCCTAATAACATACACCGTTTGGAACAAGTTTCAATCATTTTGAATTTAACTTTTTGTTTCTATCTATTTCATCATAAAATGAATAAAATACAAGACTGTTACAAATTACGTATACTGTAAGTTCAGTGCATCTTAGGTAATTATATTTTTATCGCAATGATTTGTCATTAATAATGATAAAATTAAGGAGTCTTATTAAGAAATGATATTTAAATGTGAACAAGAGAAAGAAATTGTTGTGAAAGGAAAAAATATAAATACAAATAGAATTGACGTCGCTTTTTTGACATTTATATTTTGGGTCTTGCAAATTGTCTATGTTAGCATATTGCTAATATTGTCGTTGATCGATTGTGGTAACCAATGGTTAATGGTTACTAACCATTCGTCATTCGGTTAATGCTAAAGGTATTTGATGGTAACAACATTTTAATTAAAAATCCAGTATGATGTTTTTTGTTTTTTAAATGTAATTGTAAATTAAATATTAAAGTACAGATGAAAAATTATATCGGTGCCATTGTCACTAGTCTTTGATTAATAGACAAAGAAAAAAAATAAGAAAACGATTCCTCAATCGCTATTCGCTAATCGCCATGTTAAATGAAAACGTAAACGGAATAGAAAGTGCTTTTTTTGTTGACTGAAGCTGTAACAGTCCAAAGTGACATACGTACTTTAATTTCTAATAAGAGTAATGTTAAGAAATATTTAATTGTTCTATTTCAAGTGCCTAACATTATTGTATAAGTGTTTTTAACATGGCTTTGCCAACAGAAGTTCAGGCGCCTTTTCGGCTTTATGTTACTCACGTTGATGGTGAGGGGCATTTTCTGAAGATAAGTGGCCAACTCGATCAGGCATCTTCACTAATGGTAGAAAGTTTGTTTGAAACGGCCAGAGAAAATTTAGAAAAAGGTATAGGAGCGGTGCCTCCGGCAGCTATTCACGAGGGTATTATTTGTGCCGCGAAATACAAAGATGGAACGTATTATAGAGCTAAAATTATTAGCACAACAAACCTGGCCACTGGCTTAGTTGGAGTTCATTTTATTGATTATGGTAACAAGGATATAATATCATTAAGTACTATACGTTTCTTAGATAGTTATGATCCAATGTTTTTACAATTAAGAGGTCAGGCAACCGACTATTATTTGTCGCGCGTAATGCATCCCTCTGGTAGATGGGACGAGCCCCTACTTTTGAAACTTCAAAGCCTGCTGTGTTACGCTGAATATCCGGCGGCAGTGGAAGCGCAAACGCGCACTTTATCGATAATATCAATTCAATTTAAAGGAAATGATCTTTCGACACATCTAGTATCTAATAGGTTTGGAATAGCTCTACCTGTGCTGAAACAAGAAGTACTCTTGTTGCAATTAACTGAAAGTCCACAAGGTCAAACAAGCTGGTCTCCAAGTTTATTAACTGAACCTCCATCTTTTACTGAACATGTACCATTCTTGATTAATCAAAATTTTCCCAATCCTGCGTCAGCAATGCGAATAAATCAGAATGTAACAGTGCCATATAATGGAACACCTATTCAATCAGGAGTGAGCCAAAGATTGTTAGCCAATAAGCCATCAAGAAATATGGTCAATCTCAGAGCACCAGTTCGCCAACCTCAACATGCCCAAAATATAACAATGCCAATGCCTGCTACACCACCATCCACACCCATAACATCAAACAAACCACCTTCTCCAAAGAAATCTATTACATACAAGAGTCGATTGCTTGAAGTAAATTCTCAACATAAAGTATTTGTATCATTTGCTGAAGAAGGTCCAGAGTTATTTGCAGTGCAACTTGTATCTGATGCAAAGAAATTACAAGATATGATGGATGATATTAACAGGAGGCCACACAGTAGCTTGGCTGAACCACCAATGATTGGGACTGTGTGCCTCGGTAGAATGTCTGGTGACCGAATCATTTGCAGAGCCATTGTCATGAACCTATCAGGATCTCAGTGTAAATTATTCTTTGTTGACTTTGGAGATACTGAAATGGTTTCATACTATGACATTTTTGATATACCAGAAGAATTTGTGAAACCAAATGTTTTTGCTATGCGTTTCTGTCTATCAGGTGTTAAGAAGCTACAGAAAAGTCCACACTTGATTGAAGCTTTTAAACAATTGGTTAATGGAAAAGTCTTGACATTAAGAGTTGTGGCACCTGAAGGCCCACCATTAATTCAATATGGAGAATTGTTTTTGGACAGCAAAAACGTCTTAGATTTATTGACAGTAAATATGAAGGACAATTTACAGTTCAAATGGATAGATATGTTGCCTTTGGGAAGTAGACAATCAGTATTAGTTTCATATGTGGACAGCTGTATAAAATTCTATGTTCAATTGTCTGACAAAATTGATGAATTGAATGCAGTTATGACATCTGTTAAGGCTCATTGTGAAAATAGTTCCTCACCTGGGGAGCTTCCAGTAGGTTCTGTATGCTGTGCCAGATTTCCAGATGATGACAATTGGTACAGAGCTATGGTGAGGGGTAGTAGGGGAAAAAAGATTATAGTGGCATATGTAGATTACGGTAATGAACAGGAAGTTGAAGTGAATGATTTAAGAACAATAACACCGGACCTAATCAAGCTGCCAGCACAAGCTTTAAAATGTGCACTAAAAGTAAGTATGAAATTAAAAAAATATATATGTGACCCATGTGGTGTAAGATATTGTAGTTTAGATTTCTATTTGGGGCAATTGATTATTTTAATTTCTCTGCCTTGGTGATATAAGTTTTTCTATTTAGTGCAATATCTCACCAGTCGTTCCACAGTTGTAACTATAAATGTGACTGACATGTTGTGAGTTTAATAACCACAAGAGGAAATATTTAATGTTTTCACTTTCTCCTTCTGCAAATGACACAAAGTGTATTATTGAATCCTGCCAATGCCTGCAGAATTCAGCGCAAAGAGGGGAATGGAAGTCTCTTAACATTAGGTACTCTTGGCTTAGACTGCCATGAACGGGATATAGCATACATTTGAAAATAATTGCCGACTGGTGGTTCTCTCCAGCTGTGCTGTTTTATGTAGAGTAAAGTTAGAAGCTTAAAAAATATGTTATATTTGCAATCCAAAATTTATTTATTAGTAGTTACCAGTCATAACTTACTACATTTCCACAGTTCTACACTACATAATATAACATTTGTCAATATAATATTGTAATTTTTATACAATTGTTAAAATTTATTGATCTTTGAATTTATCAATTTTCATACATACCTATAAATGAAATATTTTATTATTGTTCTTATTTTGTATGTAGAAATATGATTTTTTTCACTCGCACAGACTGCACAGCCCACTTTAACTATATGAATATTTATAAATATGGCCTGCTGGGGAGCAGAAGCACAAGCAAGTGACTTTAAATATGACTGGTTGTGTGTCTTATCACCACTCAAGGAAATAAAATATTTAATATTTTCATATTAAATATTCAATGTTTTGATTTCACTCTGGTAGCAAGACAAAGAATGCGCTGAATCCCGTTACTTAATGCACAGTGCCTCAATTTCGGTGAAAAGTGAAAAACAGAATGGAGTGAGTGTCTTAACACTAGGTTCTATAGTGCCTTTTGCCTACCATGATATATGCGGGATAAAGCCTGAAGCTGGAAAATAATGTATAAATATGTATATGTAAAATTACTTTAATATATGTTTATTTATTTTATATTTTAAATGTGGTTATATATATATATGCTGAGAATTACAGAATTAAAGATTGAGACAGACAAATACTTGGCAAAACATACTTATTTGCAAATAAGAGATCCATTTTATTTATATGAAATGAATATGTTGCTTAAATCCTGATCCCGAGAAAACCATGGGATAAAAAGTATTCTCTGAAAAAAAAAACGTTCAAACACTTGTCAACGCAATATTACCCCATGAATTTTTTGTCTTAAATATATACCTTTACATTGTTTTTTTTTTTCACTTTCCACTTAGGGCTATGAAAACAAACCAGTTGAATCTAAAACATCAAATCAATTAGAAATGATAGCTCTTGAAAAGACCCTAATGGCGAATGTAATAGGCGTACTGTCCAGTGACACAATGCTGGTCTCCCTCGTGGATGACACTGTGACACCGCCACTGGATGTGGCCCGGCGTATGATGCAGCTATCACAGCCGCGGACAAATGCTGAGGTAATTTAAACTACCTTTTTTTTAGAAAATAAATAAACTTCTTAGAAATCGTCTAAGCGCTCTGATAAACTTCTTCATCAAGCTACGATGAAATTCTTATGGATAGTTGTAAGTTAGTTACATTGTATGAATGTTTATAAAAGGTTTTGAAATTATTGACTTACTAGCTGACCCGGCAAACGTTGTTTTGCCATAAAAAGGGACACATGATAAGTTTGTTTAACCCTTATCACTTAGGGGTTTGAAAAAGTAGATAGTAGCCGTATTCATTTAAATCGAATGATGTTAAGGGCAATATTGTTTTAAATTAAATACTTAATAAAAAGCTAACCATAAAAGAAAGACATATGCTGTCGCGGGTTTTTTTTAGAACTATTTGAACTATTATCCGATTTTGAATCATTCTTAATTGGTGCTCCGGTCCTATTGGTCTTAGCGTGATGATATATAGCCTATAGCCTTCTTTTATATTTGGGCTATCTAACACTGAAAGAATTTTTGAAATTGAACCATTAGTACCTGAGATTAGCGTGTTCAAGCTAACAAAATAAACAAACTTTTCAGCTTTATAATATTCGTATAGATTAGGTAAGTCTGGCCACAAATGTTTGATAATTATTTTAGACAACTTTCTTTTTTGTTCTTATATAACTGATAGTTACTGTAAATAAATAAATGAGGATTAATAACCTATGAATGACCAATTTGGTGAGCACAGCTCATTAAGCGTAACGTATTTCAGTAAATTTGGCTTCTACTTTAGAAAAAAAGAGAAAAATACGAACTAACTTCTATTTTCTACACATGCGAAGAAACTTGTGAAAATACTTAATTTCGTCTTTGACTTTGTTGTTTTATTTAACATTGGTTATGGAGTACTTGTCATAATTTTTCTATAATATTTAAACAGATAAAAGCTCAACTGACACCACCACGTAAAGATGCACCGGAAACGTTCAGTTCTCCAGAAGGTAGTGTTCCAGATGATAAGAAAAAGAGTAGCTTTCGACGTGAAAAGAGTTTTAAAGAAGAAAGACGGAGGGATGGAGAAGAGTTTGGACAGAGGGGAGGCAGTTTTCGCAGCCGGTAAGTTTAATTTGGGTATATGAAAGAAATTGTTATAGTTGTTAGATGTTTTAGCTTACTTTCGCAACTAAGTATCGTCTGGTTATCCATATAGCAAGGCAGATGGAATTTATACTAAGCACTCCTTTAGGTTTCCGCCGAATATTTGTGACATTGCGTGTGGGATTATCATACTTAAGGCTGCCTTTATTCTTGTTTTCAGAGTGAGGCAGTGAAAATATTAAATATTTCATTGTCCCGAGTCGATATCAAACCCATAATCGTTGAGATTATAGTCACACGCTGTGACTATGCGCCGCGACAGACTTTAAACTACATAAGTAGTTCGAATTGTATCATTGTATCGAAAACATCTTTGTCAGTTCCTTGGAACAAACATCTCGAATAATTAATTAATGGAGGCTATAAAGGAATCACGTTATTTTTTTCTATTAACCACTATACCTGCGATCAGAATTACTTCGAGTGTTAACTTTACATTTGTGTGATATGTAACTAGTAGCTATATTGTTATTACCGCATGTAAAAGATAGTTTAAAATAAATCCAATTATTCAAAAATATTTATTGACAAATATTATTAGGTATTTTATTTGTAAAAGTTATTTAATCGCTGTCACAATGCAAAGATAAATAATTATTTGTGGTATTCCATGAGAGATTACCAATACCATTTTTTTTAAACAAAAATATACTTTGTAATGGCAGGTCCATTAGAAACTGAGTAATTGGATTTACTTAAGCTTCATCAACTAGACTATTCAAGCGGAACACATTTCTTACAGTTACATATTCAATGTGTTTCTGCAGATAAGTACTGAACATCAGAAAAATTATGTAGCGATTTGTTTTAAAGATAATATAAATTTTGTTTTGCAAACACTGGGTTAAGTGAAGTACCCTTTTGCCGCAAATTTTAACATACAGCTGTGCTATCTATACTTGATAGATGTTAGATCTGAAGAATTTGTTTGGTACGTTTAATCAGATAAGAGAAAATAAGAAATTCAGAGACTTTGCGGGTCCGATCGTCGCTCGAGAAAATGAAATATTTAATATTTTCATTTCTTTGCTTTGGTAACAAAACAAAGGCTGGCGTTGAGCTCCGCCAAAAGTTACGCAATTCGGTGGAAAGTCGAGAACGGAACGGAGGGTGTTAATAATAGATTCCTAAGTTTCTCTGCCTACTCTGCTATGTGCACGATACAGAGGCTAAAAAAAGAGGAATAAACAAACTTATCGTGATTGACGTGAATATACAGATAGTTTAATTTGAAAGACAAAAGAAAAAAATATATTCAGTTGTATTATTACGTATACAACTGAATATATTTTTTTCTTTAGAGATCTAAAATCTTATTTTAAAATTTTAAATAAAAGTATGAATAAGTTACAAATTTGCATTGAACTGCACTTTTAACTTTCACTCCAGTAATGTGCTGCCAACGCTCAATAAATATGAAAGCAAAGCGAGATAAAAGCATCATTATACTCTCAAAATATGCAATTGAACCGATTGACTGACTTTTGTGAATACTGTGTTTTTGTCTACTTTAATAAACTTTTTTTTAGTATGGTACCACTTGCAATATATATAATCAATCTGATGATCAATATGTCTGTCGAAACGTGAAGTCTTAATTCAAATCTCAGTAAAGGGAATGTATATTATTTTTAAAATACTTGCTTACCTGATTCGGTTGGATAAAAATTGACATTTGGTTTTTGTAAATGTTTTTCTTTTAAATTTTTGTTAATTTTTGTCTTTTAAATGATTGATAACATGATAATATATTTTGAACACTACGGAAGATTTCAATTGTTATGCAACCTATTATACGTTTTTATATCATAGCTATTAAAACATTGTTATCAACAATCAAAATCAATCAAAACAAGTTGCTTAGTTTGGTTACTATACAACTGATAGACATAATATATATAAGAAATGAAAACATATATAGCAAAATTTAATTTAAAAATTTAAATATTTGAGCGATGAGTGATACTAAACGTTGTTTATGTTAATTAAACCGTTTAATTAAAAGGAGAGCAATTTTTATAAATCGTAGACTGATTCGTTGAAAAGTTAACTGCGTTTCGTTTAACTTTTTCTTGTACAACAAAAAAGTCATAATGGTTTTGAGTCATGGTTGCTGTGGCCTTCGTTCGCGGTCTTTGAACTCGCCCAAAGAAATTTTTAGTTGAAACAAGATTTCGTACACACAACATGCACAGATACTGGTATAGGTATAATTGTGATTTAATTATGTTTTATTATTATTTTTGATAAAAGGTGCATATTTATATATATATATTTTTCATTTAACATGTTATTTGTCGTCTTTTCTATATTTGTATATGTATATTATGTGTTCATAGCAATTATTTAATTATAATTTTTAAATTAAGTTTTGACCCTTAAGTGCATTATTTATCTCTTAGAGAGCAAAGAGATGGCTTCGAACGGGCGGGACCGGGTCGGCACAGTGACAAGTATGGCGCTAAATCCGATAGAGGCGATAGGTGAGTCAATTTGATTATTAATTTATTCAACGATGATATAAGATATGTTTATGAATCATCAGTGTAATCAGCTATTGTATGTATATAAATGTGCAATGTAATATACTTTATATTTTTATAATCAATGTACCTATATCCATTACGATTGCTTGCCACGACAACGGTAATAATTTATTATTTTTGGTATTTTTTATATTACTACAATAGTAATTTTTGTCGTAGCCTTACTTACATAAAATGACAAAATACGAAACAATTCAATATTTTATGTAAGTCTGAGTTAATTTTAGTTACAAATATTTTTTCAAAAAAATATGATTATCGTAGAGACCTTGTAGAAAAAATAATTCACTATTTAAAATATATCAAGAAGAACCAAATTACAAATGAAACGATGTAAATAAATCATAAATATTTCTACTATGTGTTAAAGTGTTATTCCACACTTAGGACAGAAAATACTAAACTAAAATTTAAAAAGCATATAAAAATTTTTATACGCTTTTTAAATTTTAGTTTAGCATAAATATTTCGTTTACATACAGACGCGGACCAAACAAACCTCGGGAGCAATCCAACAGCGTCCCGGTCGTCGCCAACGATGACGACTGGGAGGAGAACGCGCAACCACCGCAGAGCACGATGCCGCCGCCGCGACCCAATAGAGACAGAGATAATAGAGAAAGGTAATATTACATTGATATTTTATTTCTAATTTTACCAATAATTTCGAGGCCTGTCGTAACGCAGCAGTAACCGACAGGTTGTGGGTTCGATCCCCACTGGAGGAAATGATATATTTAATATTTTCAATTTAAATATATAATGTTCTTATTTCTTTGCTCTGGTACAAGGCAAAACGCGACGTTGAGTTCCGCCACTCAACACACAGTGCCTTAAATTCGGCAAGTGGGGAACGGAAGTGGAACAGAGTGTCTTAACACTATGTTCGTAAGTTCAATCTTACTATCCTGCCGTGAGCGGGATACAGCGTGAAGTTGATTGAATTTCATCATTCTTCCCGCATAGTAGGAAACATTCGTTACTATAAATGGGTGTCGAACCAACAATGTTACCGTTAACAATCGGATCTTGTCTCACAAATTTTTTTTCAGCTTCACACTTATCCCGCAGAGGGCATTTGGGAATCTAATGTTAAGACGCTCTGTTTCATTCCCCACTTTCCGACGAATTTAGGTGGTGTTGTCACCCATTGCATGTTGAATGGTGGAACTCAACGCCGCGCTTTGCCTTGTTACTAGAGCGAAAAGTTGAAAATTTTAAATATTTAAATTTCAAAAATATTAAATATTTCATTTCCTCGAGTGAGTGGGTATAAAACCCACAAATTGACGTTTACATGCATGTGGCTCTGCGCCATGACGGGCCACAAAACTCCTAAAATCGTTTTAAAATACAAATCAAAATATTTACTCATAATTTAAACTATTATAAAATTGATCGGTAGTGTGTATACACTCGCGGAAATACTTGCAATATAAAATCAATAAAAATTAAATGTACTCAACTACAATGCTAATTATATTGAAACAAGTGATCAGTTCGCAATGTGCACGTTTCCTTGCACATTTTCCAGCTGAACGCTTGCAACGTTTTCAAAATATAAACAATAGATGATTTTAAATTACTGGTAAAATACTTTAAATTAATATAAATATTACTAAAGCAATTACACTTCCTAATTTATTTGGAATAAATCGTAAAATTGCATAAGCAAATAAGTTATAGTTTATAGCGGTTTCTAAAATCTTATAGAAATAACCTTTTTAACATGTTGACAATGATTTCTTTTTGCAAATTTTTGCAATCTTTATATATAGTGTTTGTAGTAAATAGATGTTTTTTTCTCCCCTTATATTTTTTTTTTTAATTATTAATTTTGCATTAATTTTTTTTGCCCTGTAATTAGTTTTTGTTGTAGCACTCCTAATGCATTTTTTGTTTTTTTTCACTGTTACAATATGTAACGGCCCCATTTTTTTTCTTTACACTTTCCCCTTATTTTACTGGGTCCAAAAAGAAAACGTATTGTTTTTGTTTATGTTATTACGTGTTAACTGAACTGAACGCTTTGCCTTCTTACGAGAGCGAGGAAATGAAAATGTTTTATGTCCTTGTAGAAATTGAATTAACAACCGGCGCCTACAAAAGTAGTATTTCTGTTTTGTTTGACTTGATTCCATAATTACAAACACATTTTGCATATTAAGAATAAGAAGCTAGTAGTGAAATAGTGAATAGATGTAGTAACTGAACTGTGTCAGGGGACATTATTGTTCTGTATGAACAATATTTAATTTAATATGCACAACTTAACCTAATTTCTTAATACTTGAAGGCATTAACGTATCGTAATATTGATTATCGCATATGTGTATATGTAATTTGATTTATTTATATAAACAATAATATTATATAAAAAAAAATACCATAGTCAAAGTCCATAGTCAAACTATAAAGTAACTGCCAAATAGGTATATTTTAAAATAAAAAAAAAGAAATAGTTGAAGAAAATCAAAATATCAAAATTATAAAAAGATATAGAAGAAATTCTGGACTATAAAATAGTAAAGAAATAGGCCCTTCTTGGGTCATTGGTTGTTTACTAAAATATTACTAGACTATTATATATATAGGAATATTTTATATAATTCATTAAAATATAATTTCTTAGCAAATCATTAATTGTAATCTTCAGTAACTTCAGGCTTTTTCTAACATCATTATTTTTAAATGATTAATAAAATCAGCAGAAGAAAACCAAAAGGTGAACAAGACAAGAAGGCTTGGAAGAAAGAAGGCAGCGGAGTGGGAAAGAGGCTCAGACAAGCCGCTGAAGCCGCGTCCCTCGATGCTCAAACACATAAAGTACAGGATAGACTGAAACGGTAGTAAATGAGTGTCAAATGTGTGTGTTTGTCAGTGTTACATGGTTTAACTACTAAACTCAAAAAAAAAACAAAAGAATTAAAGAATTACATACAATTGTTAATTTACAGTAGAAACTAAAATACGTTTTTTTTTTAATTATTAAATGCTTTGGAAATTTGACATAGACAGTGAAATTGCTGATTTACGCCTTTTAATGCTGACAGACTAACATACATTTAAGATTCACGTGGACGCCTGGTTTCGCACTTTGTACATTTTGCAAATATGTTTCATCTAACTCGCTTGTTTGTTTCTTTTGATTTTGTATTTTCAACTCCAATAATATAGTGTTTCAATGGTGTTTTTTTTTTTCTTACAAGATAAAAATTATATTTAAATTTATTGTTTTCCAATACCTACTTAAGTATGTAAGTGTAATTGAATTGTTGTAATAAGTAATTGGTATTTATTCAGACTGTGACCTAAAAGTAGTCATTTAAAAATTTAATTCATTTGCGATAATTTTAAAGTATTGAAAATTTATACCGAAAATTGCGTGTTCTAGAACAATTGTAGCGTATGCACGTTTGCAATAATAACTGTACATACGTATATCGCACTCGTTTCGCCCCATTTGCCTTATCACGCATCAACACGCAACTTGGACTGATTCCGTTGCAATATTAAATATGCTGTATGAATTTTTACATCGTTATATCACATTTGAAAGTTTTACAATTGTATTGCTAATAAATTTTAAAAGTCTTTTCAGTATTATGTCATTGCCTTTCATATTTCTATTTTGCTTAAACGCTTTGAATATAAACGCATTTAACATTGTTCTCGTTTCAGCACATTTTTGTATAATAAGTTCGGCTTTGGTTTGGTGTCTTTTTTCAGCGTTTGGTTATTTTTTTTGTACAAAACTATATTGCTAGATTAATGCTAATAGTTTTAAGTTTGCATTGTTAATCAATTAATTTCCTGTATACATATAACTCTCATACTAATGTAAATGCACATTAACTTTATACAAGCACATCATATAACAACCTTATGTCTTAAATATGTTATTTGTTATCTTTTCAGGGACAGATTCAATCAAGATGATGATCACAAAACAGACGATCGTGGGAATCGACCATTCAGGCCCGACAGAAGAGAACGACGTGACAACTGGGGTGACAAGAAAGAGAATTGGAACCAAAAAAGAGAATATCGTGATAATAGAGCAGAGAGAGGAGACCATAGAGATAATAGAGGAGATAGAGGAAGAAGTAACTTTACACCAAGAGATAGGGCTGACAGGCCCGACAGGTCGGATCGGTCGTTTACCTCAGATGGTGATAAGAGATCGGAGAGGAGTTTTAGATCACAAGATAGCAGAGAACGTAGACCCCCTTTTAAGAAATTTAACCAAGTGCAGTGCAAAGAGCTATCGAATCCCCTGCCATTGGAAACTCCTTTCACGGAACCGTCAGTGGAAATAGGGTCCCAGCAAGAAGTGTCCGTCACTTGGATTATTTCTCCGGAAAATTTCTACACTCAGATATTGTCGTTGCAACCGAAGTTTCTAGAAATGATGCATAAGATTCCAGAACTTTACAAAGGAGTCAGGCCCTTCGCTGGCAATGTTAGTGTAGGGGCTTCAGTCTTGGCTCGATATCCAGCCGATGGAGTGCTTTATCGAGCAACAATCGTTTCGGTTCATCCATTTTCAAAATTCATCGTCCGATACGTCGATTTCGGTAACAAACAACTGGTCGACGCCAAGGATATTTGGCAAATGGAGACAGAATTGATGGAACTACCCAAAATGGCCGTTCATTGTTCTTTAACTGGTGTAGCCCCGAAAGATGGTGAATGGAAAGCCAATCCAGAAATAGATCTTTGTTTTAACGCTCCAAGGTATCAGTGTATATTCCAAGAGAGTAATGAGGAACAGTATAAAGTATCTTTGTGGAATAATGGCGTCAGTGTAGCTGATATGTTGGTGGAGAAGCAATTGGCTGTTATGTCTGAGGCGCAGGCGTCTGTCACATTGAAAGGTACGTGCTTCTTTATAGGACTATTTGACTATTAGATCCAAGTACACTAAGCCTTTGAATCGGATATGTATCAAAATTGAGTTTTATTACTATGTTTTATGGTTATTCATTCACTCAGCTTCACGCTGTATCCCGCATTGCAGGGTAGGCAGAGGGAACTTGGGAACCTAGTGTTAAGACACTCCGTTTCAGTTTCGTTCCCCACTTTCCGCAGGATTTGAGGCATTGCGTGCAAGAAATGAAAACATTAAAAATTTAAATTGATAATATCAAACACTTCATTTCCTCGAGTGGGAATCGAACCCACAACCTGTCGGTTACGGTTTATGGTTATATGGTTGGTATATTCACTAAAAGTAACCAAAAATTGTAGATAACGACTTCGTGTTCAAAAATGTAATAGCGAGATAAAATAGGAAAAGATTGTTAACAGTGTATGATACATTATAAATTTGTGTTTTGTCGTTTTGGCCACTTCAATAATAAATTTCTCCTCTTTGGTTAGGAATTTAGGCTATTTATTTATGTATTAATTTTTAGCGTTATTTACGAGTACTAATTCCAATGGGCACCAGAGCTGCGGCAATGGCTTGAAGGGTTAATAATGTTTATTGAGTTGTGTGGCAAATGAAATTACAGTGCGTTTTTTTTTCTGGAAATTCCGATCTGTAGAACACAATAATGATGGTTTTTTAAATCGACTCATTACTTGTGAATAAAAATGTATTCTCTAAGACAATGGGAAGCGCACTTCGCAATAGCTAGAGTCAGGCTAGCCAAATCCGTCTTCAAGATCTCCATTGAGTCAAAGATAGTTATTTGTAAGCGTTTGGTGAACTAATGTCGGTGTCGTTCATTACACTTTTCTCAAATCTGATCATATTATTACCATTGACAAGTTCAGTTCCCGCTCGACGAAATGAAATATTTAATATTTTCATTTCTATGCTGTGGTAAGCGCGTTACCACTTACACGCAATGTCTCCACTTGCACACATGCTTAACGCTGAAAAAAAAGTTATAGTATATAGATAGAAACATTTAGTTCAAAGATTCTTATTGTATTATATAAATTTTATTTATTTATTCAATAAATGTTTAGTAATAATGGTTATTTTCATATTTCAGATGAAGCCATCGATCTGACCATCATAGTGGGCCAACAAATACTATGTCGAGTCACACACGTCGAGTCCTTCGAGAAGTTCTACGTCCAACTCGATTTGGACAAGGCTGACTTGGTGGAGAACGCTATCGCCAACTTTGATCGGTCTAAGGTAGTTATAAAATTATATATTTTTGTGTAATTGATGTTATTTAATAAAATAACTACTTTTAGAAATTGTGTTGTCATCGTTAAAGGGAAAACCATTATATTTTGATTATTTAAATACTATGTATTTAACTAATAAGATAGATAAAAACTTGTGAAAGGAATGTTTTTAAATTTGAAATATTATTTTTAAATTTTTAGACAATTTTTTGCTTATACACACATTTTTTGAGCGTCGAGAAAAAAAATAAAAGAAAGTAACTGTTAAAAATCTACATTCTCATTCTGCCGAAGTTTTCGAGACAAAGTATTGAGGGGCGGCATTGAATATCGCTTTTTAGTACTATCTGAGCGACGGAAGTGAAAATGTACAGTTAAAAGGTAGAAAGGTGTATATATAATATTAAAAGCGAAGATCAAACGATATTTTTCGACCTTTAACAGATAATAAATAATAGGTTATATTTTTTTCCTCCAGTTAACCCCTCTCTCGGCGGACAACCTAGCGAGCGGCGTGCACTGCACGCTGCAGCGGGACGGCCGCGTGTACCGCGCCGTGCTCGCGACCGCGCACGCCGGCGCCCCGCGCCTCACTGCCGCGCTGCCCGACTACGGGGACACCGTCGACACTAGCCTGGACCAAGTATGTGCACTTTATGTTGGGTGTGTGTGTTTGTGTGTGTGCGCGCGTGTGTGTGTGTGTGCGTGCGTGCGTGCGCGTGTTTGTGTGTGTGTGTGTATCGCGCATATACTGAGTAACATCATGGACTCGAACCACGTGACGACCGCGATGCCCGACTAGCAACACGGTCGACACTAGCTTGGACAATAACATAGAATGTATATACATTCGTCATTAAAAATAAAATTTTTAGCTAAACTAATAACACTTTTGTAGTAATTTTGTCGAACTAAATATAAAACTGCATTTAAATCTGGTGAGCCGTTTGTGAAATTAGTATGTCTGCTAATAGTGATTTTCATTTTTTTTTGTCTGTCTTTCTTTCAACAGATAAAAAAAATCATTATTTTGAGTCCTCATATATATATATATATATATATATATATATATATATATATATATATATATATATATATATATATATATATATATATATATATATATATATATATATATATATATATATATATATATATATATATATATATATATATATATATATATATATATATTTTGATATATCTTATCCACGTACAAACGGCGATATATCAGTTACAGATTTATTATAAGTATAGATTTATTATGATATTGAGTTTCACTTCACAGTTTTAAAAGACAAGTGAATTATTAATAATAATAAACTGAACTAAATGTTCAGTGTCTGCCTGTTCGTTTAAAACATAACTATATCTTAAATAGAGGAGAGCATTTTGTTATTTGTGTAAATTAAAAGCAAATCCGAAAAATAAATACCGCCATCACAACATCACTAATACAGAAATCATAAATTATAAGAAAATTATATTTATATTACAGATAAAAACTACTTAAAATTATTATTGTAATTGATTGTGTACAAAATTAGTGTATACGCCCACCAACTTGCTTGTCCAGTTTTATAAAAAGTTATTCCCATTAACCTGATATGGATACAGAACCCACAACCGGTAAGCCAGACTCGCACTTGACCTGTTTTTTTTTAATATTTTTTTATTTCTCTATTGCAGTTAATGATCCTGCCAACAGAGCTTAGTGTTTACTATTACCAATCGTTACAATGTTGTCTTAACAATTATACCACGGAATCGAAGCCCCTACTATCACTAGATGAATTGAAGAACAAACTGACCGGAAACAAGTTTGTTATTTACGTTAACGACGTTGAAGATATCAGGTAAATATATAATTTTCGAGATTGCTTATTGAATTTGTTTTGTTCAATTGCTTATCTGTTGAATAAAAAAAAATAACCAACAACCATCGCCTTTACAATCAGTCAGATGCTGTACAACTACGCCATGACGGCGTTGAGCATATTGTAAACAAAATTAATTCGATTATAATACATTTTTGTTATATAAATTCAAGCTTGAGGCCTGTCGTGGCGCAGTGACACAAGTGTGACTATAAACACGATAAGTTCTACGCTTGATCACAACTCAAGAAAAAAAAATGTACTATTGTAATATTATATATCCCTATAGAGATACTCACAACAAAAATAAGTGATAACAAACGTATAATAATTTCGACGTAGCTTTATGAGAACGTATGGCTTAGTTGGTTCGAGTGCTTGGACGGTGTGTAAGAGGCGCAGGTTCATTCTGCTACGATAAGTTTTTATATGCTTTTTCAATTTAGTGTATATGTAATGTTTGAATTTCTTCACTCTGATAACAAGGCCGTAAGCGCGGCGTTGAGTTCCGCCATTCGACACGGAATGCCTCAATTTC
Source organism: Eueides isabella (assembly GCA_019049475.1). Classification (NCBI taxonomy): domain Eukaryota; kingdom Metazoa; phylum Arthropoda; class Insecta; order Lepidoptera; family Nymphalidae; genus Eueides; species Eueides isabella. The sequence continues at coordinate 3,760,362 of CM032394.1, read as the reverse complement.
GGTGGAAAGTTTTCACATGAACGGAGCGTCTTAACACTACGTTCTTAATTTCCCTGTCCTTACCCTGCCATATGCGAAATACAGTGTGAAGAGTAAAATTCATACTTAAATATAAATTAATACTTTTCTCAGTTTTAATGTTTTTGCTTTTTTCTTTATAGCCTAGTGTCAACGCTATACGACGCCACAACAGGAAAGAAAATAGCCATATTTGAACCTGACGAAGGTGCCTACGACGAAGTCATACCACTTTGTACACGGGCGGTGTTCAATTACAACTTTGGAAACGCCTATATACCGCATATAGAGAATTTGAATGAGATATACTTGCAAAAGGCAACCGATGGTGATAAAATAGCTGCTCTGCTGGAGGCATTGTATAACTTCTATGAAAAAGGTGTTGTTTTTTTTTTCATGTTTATTTACTTTTAGTAACGATTAGAAAATAGTATTTTGTGGAAATTTTATTAGTAGCTTGAAATACGCACACACTTTTCCTAAATAAGGTGATGCGTTTTGTATACCGGGGGATGGGGATTTTTTTAAATATTATATTTTTCATCTTAACTGTCTATTAAGAATGTTGAATTAGATTTTTTATTTTATGTAAATATTTCAAAATTATTAATACTTTTACATGTGTGTTTTTTAGTTAAACTGTGTATATTTCAGTCGGTAGACCTCATAAAATAAATAAATTAACATTTGGTTAACTCTGCATCACCTACTTATTAGACTACAAAAATGTAGATTACTTAACTTATTTATGTTTACTTTTATTGAAGTATCTGTACATTTTATGTTAAACAACCAAATAAAAGTATGATATATATTTTGTTCCACAGAAACTCCTGAAGCATTAACTGAATTTGAAGCAGACGGACTGTGTGCAGCTAAATCATCTGACGGCAATTGGTACAGAGCTACAATAATAAATTCTACTGAAACAGAGGTCAAGGTTCAATTCCCAGACTACGGCAACTCTGAAACTGTGTCCAAAGATAGTGTTAAGAAGCTAAACTCCAAGTTCTACGAACCATGCTCACTGGCATTAGTGGCCAGCTTGGGACTTATGGCGTTACAAGACGACGCGGTGTCAAAGCTAATAGAGTGGACCACGGAAAAAGAAGTTCAAGTTACCTTAACCTTTGGCAGTGATGGTTGGCTCGCCAATTTACATTTGGACGGTGTAGATTTATCTATGAAGCTAGTTAATGAGAAATTTGCGGGACCACACGTACCTATAAGCGAAGTTGTAGAAGAAGCTAAGATAGAAACGCCTATGGAGGAACCAGTTTCACTACCTGATGGCTGCACCCAAGTGTACATCAGTCACATCGACTCTCCAGGACACTTCTGGCTACAAATGGCAGACAGAGTCGCCAAAATTGACGAGATTCAAGCGGAACTACAAGCAAATGCTGATAGTTATGCAGATATCGAAAACCGTGAAATGCATACGTTGTGTATCGCCAAATATTCAGCGGACGACCAGTGGTACAGAGCAGAAATACTCGATTCAGATTCCGATATAACTACTGTACGATTTATCGATTACGGTAACACCGATGTTCTCGATAATGAACCGGGCTTGATAAAGGTGATGCCAGACAATTTGAAGGAAGTTGAAAAATTCGCAATTAAATCTAGTGTCAATGCAGTCCCGACTGGCACCGGTCAGTGGTCGGAACCGGCTTCTGATTACTTCACCCAGTTAGTAGGCGATACGTCATCACCAGTGGATGCTCTTATCGTCCTTAAGGATGTCACTACGTATGTAGATATCTACGTTAGTGGACAAAACCTGACTGATAAACTAGTGTCTGAGGGACACGCAACTAAATCTGACGAGACTGAATGTGGTGACTTGCCATCGTGTTTCGCCAGCCATGTCAATTCACCATCTGAATTTTGGATTCAGTTGGAGACCGCCGCCCCCGAGTTACAAGCAATGGAGGCGGCCATGGTCGATGCAGAAAACTTTCCAGAGTTAACGGAGAAGGAAGAAGGTATTTTATGTGCAGCCAAGTACCCAGAAGATGGCGCCTGGTACAGGGCACAAGTTATCGTCGACGGCTCAGAGGGCACAGAAGTGTTATTCATGGATTATGGTAACGCCTCAATCGCCAACGAACTACGTAGTTTACCCGACGAGCTTAAAGTTAAACCGGCTTTATCAAGAAAATGTGCCTTACAAAAGCCCCGTGACATCAAATCATGGCCGCGAAAATCAGAAATTAAATTTAACGATTTGGCAGCGGAAGGTGCCACAATATTTAACGTCCAATTTATTGCCTCCGGCGATATTTCTATCGTTGAACTGTATTTGGAGGGAAAGTCGGTCACTGAGGAGCTTGTCGGCCTTTGTGAAGAACATCCTGCTACTGAACGACCGACGCCGGTCGGCCAAGATCTGCACAGCAGCGGCAAGGTCTGCTACGTTAACGATTTGGAAGAGTTTTACATACAACTGGAGGATTCCAGTTCAACTCTTGATAAAGTTACAGATAGGCTGACTGGAGGTGAACAATTCGAACAAATTGGCGAATTAAAAGTAGGATCGATATGCGCCGCGCTTTGGAACGAAGATAGTCAATGGTATAGAGCTCGGATTTTGGAGTTCTGTGACGTGGGATACCACGTGCAGTTTATAGATTACGGGAACAAGGCCAAATGTGAAGAATTCAGGCAGCTCCCCGAGGACATCGCAGTGATAGAACCCTTGGCCAAGTGTTGTCGACTCGCGGGTTTCACCGACGACCCCTCCAATGAAGCAGCTAAATCTAAGTTAGAAGATCTAGTCGCTGAACTGGTCACATTCCAAATTGAATTCTTAGATAGTGTTAAAGAACCCTCCTTGGTAAGACTGCTATTAAATGGGACTGATCTAAGTTTAGTATTAAAGAGTGACGTAACTGAAGATGATGTGGAACCCGAACAACCTGCCACACAAGAAGAAATACCAGAAGCAATTGCCGTTGAGCCTCCAAAGGAAGACTTAGACTCATCACATAACGAATTAAATGAAAGCCTAGATAGTGCTAAGACTGTTATAGAAAATAAGTCTTTTGAAGAGAAAGATGCGACCAATGACAGTATCGAGTCTCTGAAGAATGAAACAACGTCTACACCGGAAAAAGAACTGTCCACGGACACTGTAGAGAGTGGCAATGACACTTTGAAAACACCTGAAAAAGAGAATTCTAAAGATTCATTGAACACAGACACAGGATACATCAGTGAAAATGACAAATCCAAAGATTCTCCAGATAAAGAAAGTAACGAAGTTGAGGAGAATAAGCCTGTTGCTTCTAAATAGTCACATTATTTTTACTTTTATACATCTATATATATAAAATTTCTTTTACATACTTCATGTTCTATATTTAGGTAATATTCACAAAAATTTGCATTACAGGACAATATAGGTGTATAGTGTTTAAAAAACATAAATATGTCAGTAGGCAAAGCCAAAACAAGATGATGGTAACCCATTTTTATTTTAAGGAATTTGAGACCGAAAATTATTTTAAAATTGTGATAACTATCGACTTGTGATTATTAAAATTTGTATGGTTCTGTGGACTTTTGACGTTTTGTTTTTACTTAATTATAATAATTTTATGTTCTCACATTTGATATTAAGAACTCTTTGTCTCTGTTCGTTATTTTTTTTATTTTATGTTCCTCTAAAAATATATTGTTATTATAGTTTTAAATACTCATTTTTTATAGTGATTGTTTTGTCAGTAACCATTCGTAAGAGGATCTTTACTAGAAAGTATAATATTGTTTTCTTTTAATGTTTAAGTTTATTAATAGTGTAAAAACTTCATTTTTATAGTCTTTACATAATTAACATAAAGTAAGCATTTAAAATATTTTTGAATATTTTTTATCTACTGTTGAACTTTCTACACATTAAAATTTGTTCACTAATTGTTTGCTGAAAAGTTTATTTGTTTAAAAAATAAAGCTTCGTGTACAGAAATTTATTTTGTTTTTATTAATTTACAAAGTTAATTGATTTTGAAATAAAACTCACAGAACCCTGAAGTAAGAAGTAACATCTAAGTATATTAAATATTTTAATGTTTCCATGAATTTTAAGTCTCTTTAATTGTAATAACATAATAATTCTTTTTGATATTATAGTCCAGTACTTTAGACACTCATTTCTTTGCATAAACGCCTAGAATGCTTCAAAGCTTTGCATGGTAATGAGACACCAATGTCGGAAATTGTTAATAAATCCATTAAGCCCTGGTCCTAAATCGAAATTCGCAATACTTACTTGGCTTTTTTTAGTTCATACAGTGGAAAAGTTTTGTGATAAAAATATTTCAGAAAATGATTATGGACATTGCAATTATTTATCTTCACAGTTCATGTTTTTATGATATTGACCATTTCTGAGGAAACTAAAAATATATTTTAATTATATTCTCAATAATAAGCCTGACTATACTGATTATTTTTTTTATGGAAGACATGGCATACGTGAGCTCTCACGGCCCCAAAATAGAGATAGATGTGATTTTTGAAGGTACGCCTGTGACCTCTGTGCTGGCCCTGGGATAGTCTCTGTGCGCCGTCGTATTTGAGAAAATGAGTGAGTGTATGTGACTGAAGGTGAAGAAGGGTGCAGATTTCAATTGCTTTTTTTTTTTGTTAATAAAACTCAACTTTTACATTATTCTATATTAGTAATAAAGAATACAAAAAAATAAACACTTAAAACATCTGTACAAAGCTATGACAGAAATATCAATAATTATTTACTAAAATCAATCAAACTATATATACAATTGTCCAGCATATGCATTGCAAATTAATTTAATATGGCAACTCCATAACAAAAATACAAAGCAGATTAAAAACAAACTCATTACAAAATTCAGTTATTATGTACTATGTCTTATAAAGTGGGGTAGAAAGTGAATATAGTGTTAAGGCACTTCAACTCCCACACCAACTATCCAATTTCAGAGACATTATTGAGACAGGGCAAGGAAATTAAACTCATTCCTCGATCGGGTATCGAATCCACAGCCATTTTCATTGACATGTCACCGCACCACAGTAATTAAAATTAATTCTGAATAAGTCCTATAACGCCGATATCTTTAAGATCATCTCTTTTCTCTAATATAAGTCCTTTTTCATTAGCTAAATGCAATACAGACAATAAAGCTAGTGGTACACTGAGCGAATCCCGCATATTGGGTGTTAATTTATTTGGTAATTTAGAATAAATGTTGAAGAAAGTAGTTTGTGTGACGTCTTCTTTTTCCCCTTGTGGAGTTTTCTCTGTCAGCATTTTCCAAGTACAGTGTTTTAATTGCTTCATATCGATCTTTTTCGCTCGCATCGCATATGGAATGAAGATTTTAGCCACCTGTTGAAGAAAACGTATCGAGTATTTGTAAATATTATGATTTGACTGAAAGCAAAATATATTTTTTACTCAAATTTTTAGTTTAAATACTATTGCTTTAATTATTTTATAACCTTCACGTTGTCTCGCGCACACGGCTGAGAAGGGAGAGGGAATTTGTGAACCTATTCCTAAGACGCTCCGTTTCGTTTCCCACTTTCCACTTGATTTGAGGTATTGTATGTTGAGTGGCGGAACTCAACCCGCCCTGTGCCTTGTTGCCAGGGCGAAGAAATGAAAATAATAAACATTTAAATTCCTCGAGTATCGAACCTACAACATGTCGCGTTAACAGTCGCACCACTGTGCTCCTGCGCCACAACAGGCTTATTACTTTAATTATACACAGTAGAAATAAAGAAGTGAAAGTACATTTTGTACTTTTTTTTACATTTCCAAATATAAAATATAGATACAAAAATATACAAAAAGATATCAACAGTAAACGGATCTACCATATTCACACTAAGCTGACGATATATAAATTGCCAACCCACCTTCGTAGGAGGCTCCAGCATATCCCCAAGCTCCTCCGACTCCGTGGCTTTCACTTGATTATGTAGATCTCCAGCCGCAGTCGCGTCCTCATTGGCCCAGTCGTCTTCATCCTTATTGAATAATATAAATATTATACTAAACGGATAGTAATAAATAAATTGTTTTTTATTACGATTTTTTTTCAGCTTCATATATCCTACACTTGACAGGCTAGGCAGAAGGAACTACAAAACCTAGAGTTAAGACACACCGTTCTTTTTCCCACTTTCCGTTAAATTCGAGGCATTACGTATTGAGTGACGGAACTCAACGCCGCTCGTTTGTTTTTTAGATTCATTATAATAATTACATAATGCCCTGTGAGAGGAAGAAATGAACATAGTTAATTATTCATTTGACAGTATTTCATTTCTACGCCTGAGGATCGAACTCAAAAACTTGTCGCTTTTAAAGTCACACGCTTGTGCTCCCGCACCGCTAATTTATTGTTGGCCAATAAAGCTCGTATATATATAATGAAAAAAATATATATTCGTATTTTTTTTTCTTTTTCGTTGTTCGTTCTATGTGTTACCATACAGGATGAGAAAACGAAATAACATTTAATAAATCCATAAGAAATAAAATTTTATTATAATTAATTTAAAGAAACAAATGCGCGGTGTTGAGTTCCACCACTCAACACACAATATCTCAAATTCAGCGTAAAGTGGAGAACGAGACGGAGTGTTTTAACACTAGGTCCCCAAGTTCTCTCAGCCTACCGTGAAGCTGACCAATAAAAATATATACATAAAAGTTAAAATATACAAACCGGTATGACATTGGGACAATATGAAGCATCATTTTCATTATTATAATCGTATTCCTTATTCTCCTCCACAGTGAGCGGCTCCGAGTGCTGCTTTTGTGCGTCTCGCTCTCTCATCATCAGAACGTTGCGACGTAAGAACAATTTACGGAAATGAGTTTCGTCCAGACCTCTGTAAACCATTTTAATATATTTAATTATTATAATATTATTTCAGCATTACATTATTAGGATAAGACACGGCAAACGAGCGTACGGGTCACCTGATGGTATGTGATCACCGTCGCCCACTGCCCTGTGAAACTCCACAGGAGCTACAGGAACGGCCTTTAAGGTGGACGGGCACCGGGGCCCAGCATTTCCCAATGCGAAACGCAGTGGCCGAAACCACTACTCAACGCCGGTTTTCAATACCGGGGGTAATGCGTGTTGCCATTGCTGACAACGTGACTCTACCACACGTACTTTAGTCGCCTCTTACGACACCATCAGTACGAGGGTGATCTTATTCTAAGCTGGAATCCCACGGCGCACATGGTGGAGAAGGAAGAGGGAACTTTAGAACCTAGTGTCAAGACACTCTGTTATTATTAAAATGTATAAAAATACACGACTTAAAAGTAGTGAATACTTGTACTTGACGGTGTACAAGAAGCGTGAATTTAAATGCCACTACATTATATTTTGTTGGTTTTCTAAAAAATATATTATATTTGCTTATCCATTCATGTAATAAAACGTTAAATATTAAAAAATATAATAAATTTTATATTTTTTATATTTTTAAATATTTATTGTATATTATATTTATATATATTATGCTTAGCATATATACATTACACTTTTAATATTTTAAATTATATATATTTTTTGGTTTGTGCCATTATTAAATTGACTTATATTTCCCAAACAAACATAGAAAAACAAAAAAAAAAGAAAGAAAAAAATCAGGTAATTCGTTTACATGTTAATAACATATGTTAATAGATCATTTTGTTATTTTATATTTATTTAAATATTGAATGTTTTCATTTCTTCGCGCTGGTAACAAGGGAAGGCGCGACGTTGAGCTCCGTCACTCAACACGCAAAGCCTCAATTTCGGCGGAAAGTGGGAAACGGAATGGCGTGTCTTAACACTAGGTTCCCAAGTTCCATCTGGACTACCCAGCCATGTGCGGCATACAGCGTGAAGCTGAATTCAATAATACATTTATATTATTAAAGTATATTTTATTTGAACAATATACAAATATCATACCTATCAATAGGTGTTTTAAAGTTCGCTTCGTTCCATGTATGTCCAGTGGCCAGAGTCTTTCGGCTGATCATGATCTTAGCAGGTTGTGTCGGTTCGTAGTCCGGTACGTTATTACTTTTAGCGTCGAAAGCTAGACCGAGGCCTAGAAAATCCAGTTGTTTCTTTGTACGAGGTGGTTTCTTTCCTTCCGTGGTCAGTCTGCCAGTTGATTGCGATCGCTCTGACATTTTTGATGCTGTTTTAACATAAATAATATAAGTAACAAAAAAGCAAAGATGTGATCGCGTTAAGTTTTCCCATCGGAACTAATTTCACAATTTATTATTTGACATTATAAAAAAAAAGCCTTTTTTAGTAACATTAAAGTGTTAATCGACACATACAGAAGATAAACAGTTGTTTAGAAAATGTATAAAATTATCATCGTCAGATACGGAATTTGAACCCGCACCTTGCACATTCACCTTGGAATCCGTAAAAGCGCTTTGATCACTAAACCAAACACACGTAGCCTGCATTGAGCAAGTGAGAAGAGAATATATTATTCAAGCAAATATCTTGCCGAGTTTAGTCTTCACTCTATCACATTTAATCTAGACTAAGACTCAATCTATACTGATAATAAATCTACAATTGATTTGTGTCTGTAAAATTTTATGATTTTTTTTGCGTTAATGTCAGAAATGTGTTCAATCGGGTAGTAAATTAAAATATTTCAATTTAAAAATATAGTTCAACCAAATTACTATAAAATGTTTATAAATTTAGTGTAAATATAAGTTTTCAATGCCTGACCGCCCCTTGACAGACGCCTTACTTGGAAAGCACACATTAAACACAAAAGAGACTAGGTCAACCTAAAGTACAGAACCATGCTTCGGCTAATGGGACGCAACTCAGTCCTGACAGTTCTTCAAACTTCTACTCCATACATACATACTTAAACCAATATGGACACATGGTATGCATCTATGGGACGTAAGCAGCAAAAGCAACACTATGTGTTTGCAAAGAGCCCAGAACGTTATATTACGTGGTATATTGAATTCACCATGGTTCACCAAGAATGAGATTCACAAACATCTCTATATCCCAACTGTTAAGGAAGAAATTGCATCATTATGGCTCGGAGTGTGGTCGGTACTCTGAACAAGTTTGAGGCGAGTGCAGCGCGACTGACCGCGGTCGGGGCGCAGGCGCCAGTGCGCGGGCCCGGCCCAGGCGGCCACGATGGCGCAGTAGGAGTACTCGAGGCGCGCGTCCAGACGCGGCGGCCGCGCGCGCCCCGCCGGCGCCAGGCGCGCCACGCACGCCGCCACCGCCACGTCCGCCTCCTCCTCGCTCGACATGCCCGCCAGCGGCTCCTCCTCTGCGGACCACATGTTTACTCGTACAGGGTAACAATGGATATTACACAATGTCACCTGAGCAGGAATAAGAAAAGAGAATTTAACTCTTGATTGACTTCAGGTCTGTCGTGGCGCAGCGGCAAAAGCGTGTGACTGTAACCGACAGTCACTAGGTTCGATCCCCATTCAAGGAAATAAAATATTTAATATTTTCAATTTTAAATATTTAATGTTTTCATTTATTCACTCTGGTACAAGACAAAACGCGACGTTGAGTTCTGCCACTCAACACACTATGCCTCAAATTCAGCAAAAAGTGTGGAATGGAGTGTCTCAAAACTAGATTCCCAAGTACCCTCTACCTACCCTGCCATGTGCGGAATACAGCGTGAAGCTGAGTAAATTAAACTCAGACATTATTACAAATTAGTCTGACATCAATATAGCCCATAAGCTATATTATAATATAATCTATCTTATACCAAATGTTATTTCACTATTTCTTACAATTGTAATCTTCAAAATATATTACAACAAAAAAAACATGCAACATAAAATACACATTGCCAAAAAAAAAAATCTTTACTACAACTTTACTTTATTACAACTCAAAATAATTACTAGAATGGAGTCATTCCAAACTAACATGTACATGTATGTACGTATTTAACACTCACCAAACAAATCATTGTGCCCCTCATCCTGTGGTATAGGTTCCACTTCTGCATTCACATCAAACGCAAGGGCCTGCTGTGACAAATTTAACCTGTTCTCTTCAACCCAGTTTGTAACACGATTATCTCTGAAATCATGTGAATATTATATTATATATATATACCAATGTGATATTTTTTAACCTCATGATATATCCCGCAGAACATCTACTTGCCGGGAAAGAGGGAATCCAGTGAAACTTTTGAAAATTACCAATATCAATATAGATATATCATACAAGGTCCAAATACAAAAACCTGACAGTGTGTCTTCACAACACAGGCCTGTCACGGCACAGTGGAATAAGTTATAATAAATCTCAAATTATAATAAATCTATAACCAATCACTCTGTTCTGTCTGTATATGGAAGACTTGTAAAAAAAATCATATAGGGAATGTGCATATTAAAGTAATAGGGCCCAAAATAAAAACTTTTAATATGTTTGTCTGTGTGTTTGTACGCGCTAATCTCGGAAATGGACAGACAGATTTAAATGCAGTTTTAAATATCAAATTATGGCAATCTTGTTTCAACAGTTAGTATGTTTTATTAAAATCAGTTGATAAATAAAAAAGTTGTGGTAATTTAAAATATTTAGTTTGACAATATTGCTACAATTCTTTCTATTAAAGTATCTGAAATTTAGTATTCAGTGTTTGTTAACTGAAAACTATCCTAGTTTATTGATTCATCTCAAGTACTTCCTTGTGGACGTACTTGAGAATCTATATATATAACTAGGGTAATTTAAGCAAGCAAAGCCGAAAGCAGGTTTTACTAGTATTTTATATTATTTCCCCGCTCTGGTAACAAGGCAAGGCATTGAATTACACCACTCTATACGCCAGGCCTCAAATTTGGCGGAAAGTGAGAAAGTATCTTATTATTAGTAAACTACTTACGAGTCTTCAGTCTCAGGATCCCAGTTACTGATACAGAAGCCAGTGAACGGCTCGCAAATCTGATCGGTTTCAACAAAAGCGGGCAGTAACTTTAAAGCTATTGTGATGTTATCTTTTAGCTCTAACTCCTCTGAAGCATCCTCATCGATAGGTTCTAGGAATTGATCATCAGTTCTGAAATATAAAATTAAAAAATATGTTACATTACTCTCTTAATTTATATTGTAAATTCAGTGGACAGGAAAACGAAACTCCAGAACTCCAAAAAAATTTTAAATGTTAAAGGATTGTATGTATAGCTCAGCTTATCACGGTATCTATTACACGGCAGGACTGGCAAAGGGGAATTAAGAATTTAGTGTTACGACACTCCGTTAACACACTTGCCACTTTCCGCCGAATTTGAGGCATTGCGTGTCCGGTGGCGAAATTTAACGCCGCACTTTCACAGATACCTTTTTTTATCAGTATAAAATATTAATTGATTTTTTTGTCTTTTTTACAATTAATTAGATAGATTTTCGTGGCCCAGATGAACGCGCGTTTGGTTTTTTTTACGATATATATTTATACATATCGTAAAAAAGTTTACAGTTATAACTAAAAATATAAATAATAACAAACATTGTAAATAGCATTCAGGTAAAAAGCAATAATCATATGATTATAAAAAATAAATTATTAAAAGCCATTGCACTTTCAACATGGTTACCTTAATAGACCCTATCAGACTTTGTCTTACCAGGACGAGGAATTAGGCTAGCTAGGATTTGAATCCTTGACTTTTGCGTCTACAGTTAGAGGCTGTCCAACTGGACCATAATAGTCTCATGTGATTGATATTTAAATGTTATAATTTTTATTTATTTATTTATGATCTCAGTCAAAGAACCAACCTTAATATTAAAGCTAAAGTTTTATCATGTATTGGTAAAGTTGCATTGAACGCTCTGTTCGATGACGTCACATCACCAGTGGTCGCCGCCAACCTCTCAAAGAAAGGATCTGCAAAAATAATATTTAGTTTGCATATTTTATAAAAAAACATGAAATTATTTTTAAGAAAATATCATTATTTGATGTAAATCATATATATTTTATCATTTGGCAAGAGAGAATGCTATTTATTACATATGTTTACTTTTTCTTTTTTGCCTCGGGTGCTTAAACTAGTAACAAGACTTCAATATGTCTCCTCGTTTAAAAATAATAATTTACTGTAATTAAGTATTATTTCGGAATTTTAACTTATTTCATAGTGTTTTATTATCAGTGGTGAAGTGATTCAGTGGATAAATTAATTGTTTGAACTCTGTAAAAAGTATTTTTATACTAAACTACATATTTTGAAAATGTATAAACATTTTAAGTTGACCTTTTGAATACAAACACAAAAAAAAAAATCCTAATTCAATATCTTTCTTTCCTAAATATGTTATTGTGTAACACCTCTAAAATTTTATTCTCAATTTCTCTATTAGCAAATGATACTTGATGATTCAAAAGTGCTTGTAATGGCCTATTTGAGTAAAGAATATTTTTAATTTTGATAATTGTAAGGATATAATCTTTAGGTAGCGAAAATTTGTAAAAAATTCCCTACACGGATGCTAACAACATAAAAATAAGTGTATAAGAATTTCGATTTCGATGGTCATGACTAACGCTCACGCGACGCCCCCCGTTGTGAGCGTTGGGAAAATGAGCGGCACTTTCAAAACGAAACGCATCAAAATGCCTTCACAGGTAAATATAATTATATGAAATAAGCTTAAAAATAATTACAGCTTATTATCAGTACAATGATATACATTGTTCCTAGATTGTCGATAACTTTTATTTACTGCAGAGAGACATATTTTAGTAGATGTCAATTTTAATAATATTTTGTCGTAGCATAATTAAATACACTACTAATTATCATTTTTTAATCAATATAAATCAATGTAATCAAATTCAAGAATTAATAAATAATTCTTTAAATTTATTTTTAAGGCTTACAGATTATATATATATGCCTATTGCCTCTACGCTCAAAACACACCAAGGCCCGTTCCACTTGAATTTATGACAGTAACGCTCGCAGGCAAGTGGAACGGGGAAAAACTGCGGTCATGAGCGTGATCATTTTGATAGCTAGTGGAACGTAGCCTATGAGATGAGAACATATGTCTTAGTGGTCAAAGTTCCTGGACAGGTTCTAAGAGTATGGTTTCAAATACCAATACATTCAAATCATTATATATTTATTTCTAAATAAATATATATATTTTTAAGCTTTTCTTTTGATAAATGAATAATGTATATCAACTATCCACTGGCACTGCCATGTTTACAGTCACATACTTGTGCCCACAAGAGGTCATTACATTTTATTATATTAGGTCTTGTTATATACAGAATTAGAGTATAATAAGAGTAAGTAAAATAAATAATTATAAAGCAAAACTCACCTATACAATCATTAGCATCAAAATCACCATTGAATATTTCAGCATTAGCTGCAACAGCCCCTTTAGATTTTTTCTTCTTCTTTTTAGGTGCTGCTGCATCACCTTCTGTTGGGGCATCATCTGGACTGGCATTGTCATCATCTTTCTTACCCCTTTTAGACTATAAGAATTGATAAAATTAAATAATTTTATGTAAGTTACTTCCTTAATAAGCAGTTCAGTTATTTGGTTATGGCATTCCGAGTGTGCCTGCTTAATGAGCAACAAGTTTCAGTCTACATAAACATATAAGAAATAAATCATGGAAAATAACCAAATATTTTAATAGGCATAACATTTTTTTCTAATTTTCTTTCTTGTGATATTAAGTGAGAAAAGCTTAACAGATATACAGATATGGCCCAGTTAGAAGAAACCTAATTCTTATTCTCCAACTTTTTCCAACAGACCAAGATTAATGAATTTGAATTGCTTGTTAAGTGGCGGAACTCAATGCCACAAGTTTGCGTTAATATTTATTGTTTATAAATTACCTGAGCAGCTTTACTTAGACCCCCAGCCATTTTAAGTACATCATAATGAACGGCATCCACTCTAAAAGAATAGATTCTGGCCGATGCATCTACTACTGTAGAAGCAGTTTGCAAATTGTCCATACGAGCATCATGCCTCCTTAACATAGATGTCATAAAGTCAATAAGTTGCAGATTCCATGCATTGTCTTTGTTGATTTTCTAAAACAATGAAATAGTTCAGATTCAAATACTACAATTATAAATGTGAAAATTTATGAAGATTAAATTAGAAACTAATCAACAGATTTAGATATGATTTTATAGTAATATATCTTATAAGTTAGAACAACACATAGCCTATAACTTATGTAAAGATTAATGATTTTTTTAACTTAAACATATTCAATGTCCTATTATATAGAAAACAGAAAGACTTACATTTTCTGCATAAAGTTTTAAGCATCCTTGAAAATGTTCTTTCTGGGGTGAAGACGACATGGTGTCTCTACCTCTGCGAGGAGAAGCTTGCGGGGTGGATGTCGCCGCCACCCGATCAGAAGCCACCAACGACGATCGCTCCGCATCATCGTCATTACGTTCCTTTAATAATAAAGTTCATGAAAGTAATCAAACAATATTTTTCTAGGATCCGATAATTTTCGATTATAGTTTTAATTTGGAAACTTAAAAGTATGTGAATCTGATGTCTCTGTAAAAAATTTTTTTACAATATATCATTTATTACATTCTTTATTAATTTATTATAAAATAATTTAAATACCTCATCTTTTAATTTATTGGGCCGTATTTGAGGAATCAAACTTCGTCTTCGTATTGAGGAGTTGCTCCCGCCAATACTGAGTCTAGAAGTTAAACTTGCGGGAGTTGATGTTATGGGATTTTCTAACATTATGGCACATATACTCAATAAAATTTAAATATAAAGTTATAATATGGAAATTATAAAAAATTACTTTGCTACTTTCGTAGTTCTCAATTAAAACTTTCACCGTTCGTTCAATGTTTATAAAATTAAAACTCAACGGACACAACACACAAACAGATAATATATGCCAATTTTGACCATGTACGTCAAAACAAATGTTACAGAAAAAAAAATTAAGAGTCTAAGAAAAGATAGATAGAATAAATAAATACAACGAGCTACGATTAATTAAGCTTTATTGCTTTATTAAGCAATAAATAGTATAACTAACAAGGTGCTGAACTAAATTTATCTTATTTTGATATTGTGAATTTTGGTGAGATGACAGCTTTTATATATTATATCATTTTAATAATATTTCAAACCTACATAAAAAATCAGCAAAGATTTATTATAGGATTTTTCACAATCTATTGGTGTATATTTTAAAGTATTGAATTGTAGACACCGCGCTTATCGTGGCTTTTGATAGCTTGCGAAAGCTTGTCACCGATCCGGATCGGGTTAATAATAATAACAATATTTTTTATTGGTTCAAAAAGAATTAAGCTTGATATACACAAATTCGATAATGACTACTTTAGTTATAAACTGTGTTGTAATCATTAACGCCTTTCTCCAGCAATTTTACAAAAGAATTTCAAAGTTTATACCAAAGAAAAGAAACAGTAGAAATTAATGATAGTATAAACTAAAAACTAATCATAATATAAACTAAAAATACATTTTAATTTAGAACTATATAGGTGCGTTAGTTGAATTGTATGCGTGTGTGTGTATGTGTGTGTGTGAGATTTTGGTATGCGTGCGTATACCTTGAAGCCAGTTTGAAATAATTAGCTTGCAAACTCGAAGATGACGAGGGTATATGTTGAGATATTTATTAATTTTATTATATAAATTAGGAGCTAGGTACTTATAATGTTGTTTGCTAAGCGCCAACCTACAGTCTTACATACCACGTCAGATCTTCGTTTACTATTAATTAGATGCTTATTGTAAGGTGTTTGCGAGTGCTTACGTTGAATAGTGTTAAGTATAAATAATTTTCTTACTGAAAGGATATTTGTTGCTCGATATAACTCAATCGTTGGAAATAATAAAGGCTTATTTAACATAACTTTAAGAATACCTCTCTGAACACGTTCTAATCGTAGCAGTTTAGTTTTACCTGTGTCTCCCCAAACAATTATACAATACGACATTATAGATTGTACAAGGGTACATAGTATTATATAGTTCTTAAACAAGAAAAAACAATTATCAAATAATGTGTTCTTTGGGTAACAGCTTTTTATCACAGATCAAAGGAGCTCTTGTACCAAGCGTTTATAACGCGTTTACACGTTCGTATTCAGTTTAACTCACGAGTTAATATACTATATGTATATTTCATGAGATCTTTGATATCCTTTCATTTAAATAAAAAATATATAATTTGTAAAGCAAGAGCAAAAACTCTTTCAATGTCGAAATCAGTCACGGTTGAATATCAGAATTATACTAACGCGCTCATAAGCGTCTAGATAGGAGCCAAATGCTTATAAAGGCACAGAGCTTGTGGGCGTCTGCCAAGCTATCAAAAGTGTGTAATCGCCCTTAAGGTGTACTTGTGTAAGTGGGGAATGGAAGTGTGAACGGAGTGTCTTAACACTAGGATCCCGGGTTCCCTCTGCCTACCCTGCCTTGTGTGGGATTCAGCGTGAAACTAAACAAAAAAGAAGGTGTACACATTCTATTGTTACAGTATATTTTAATATGGAATGTTCAATTTAAAAAAAAATATGTTCTATGCTTCCGGTATGGATACAGACTCGGTTCCCGTTCCGACATCTCGAAGTTCCTGATTTCCATTACGCCTTCGATCCTAATAGTGCTGAAATATTTAATCGGACGCTTTAAACAGAGAACGTGGTGGCAGTCGCGGTCAGCTTATACAAGAAAGTATATATTTATCATATCGATAATGCCATATACAAGCGTTGAAGGTCAATAGACTACCCTTTCAGGTTACTTGGTAATTGTCACGTAAAAAAGGTTTTGATAGTATTGCAAATTAATATTTAGTTCAGATACATATGTATATTAATTATTAATTAATATACATATGTATCTGAATTGAAATGTTTTTTTAATTGCTTATTTAAAAATTATGTGGTTACTGCCAATTCTCACCAAATTTATATGTAGGATTTTTTGGTGAAAATTTAACTTTTGTAGAAGGAATATTCATCAAAATATAAATTTATATGTAGAGCATACGAAAGATTTACAAAGTGCGGTGGTCGTAGTCAAGCAAGCCACCGGATGTCAAAATAAATAATAGCAAAACTCGTATTTTATTAGGAACTATTGGCCAGTTAATGCAGTAAAAAGACGTGCTCCAGCGCCACATGAAGCAATATGATTTGAATACATTCGAGGCAATAGCAGTGCTCGAGTGCCTGGTGTGCGCCTCGTGGAGCATATCTAGCCTGGTGTGCCGAGCAGGTGTGAGAAAGGATGGGTCTAAAAGAAAATTTAAAATGTAGAATGACGCGTTTTCCCAGTGAATAGGTTTACCTTGCAGGTATAGGAATAAGAGAAGAATAAGAGTGGTGAAATTTAATGCTGAACTTTACATCGATACCACAATTAGTGAATTATAATGTATTCCTATGTATTTATTTATAATTTGAACTTAAGATTTCCGTTAAATAATATTGAGATTGAAGCAGCAGTTGGCTAAAGATATCACATAAAAAAGCAGTATTTATTGAACCATAAAAATAATATTTTAAAACGAAATAAGTTGGAATTGCATTATTGTATTGTTATAATATTAAATATCGCGTTTAATCTATATGTGTAGAAAATATTCTGGAGGTGAAAGTTCAATATTCCGTAAAGTGTTGATGTTACCAACATTTTACACGTTATTTTAACCATAAAATTTTATAATTTTACAAATTCTTACCATAGTTAATACTTTATAGTCAAAATTGTTTATTTCAAATGTTTTATAATCTATATCCTCAGCTGTTTGTAAACGCCCCGCTTGTTGCCAACTTCCCGTCAGTCATTTCAATCGGTGGCTGTTGGTTTACGGTCAACAATATCGTTAAAAATCTTCGTCATCGGCAGTTAATTTCTAAAGTGACACTATGAGTTCTGGAATGCCTGAATTGGGCTCCAAGATAAGCCTAATATCTAAAGCAGATATTCGCTATGAAGGCCGACTCTTCACCGTCGATCCTCAGGAATGTACCATCGCTTTAGCTAGCGGTAAGTTGACAAATGGATGCTGTTATCTTCTTAGGTGTTACTTTCCACTAAGAACTTTTGCAATAGGATATTTTTCAAAATCAATTATCGTCTATAGGTAACATATTTTACGGTACACCTTAATTTAAAAAAAAAAATATCTGCTTTCCCTCCTAATTATTGAATACTATTTAATATTTTTGAATCTTAAAAGTCCTATGTATATTTTTAAACTTGTTTTGTACTTATGAAAGTGGAATAATTGACTACATTATCGTATATCGAACCACTTTATTTTGACTCTACCCTCAATTTTAATGTTAAAAAGTACAATAGTGACCGCCGTTTCACATTGATGACGTTGATAATGATTTATTCTTGTAAACAATAAAGCCGCTGTTAGAAAAGTGTCTTATAACGTTTAGTCACAATTTCATTACAATTACTTTTGAAACCAAACTCGGAAATTGTTTACAATGATTTTTGTTGTATGATGTTTGTTATTCATTACAGTCAACATCTGGCGGGCATTGACACAAAAGGTGTTTTCTAATAAGCAATATTGTATTGCAATATATTTTACCTTAATGTTACTTAACTTAATTTACTGGAATACAATGTTACTTAACTTAATTTACTGGAATACAATGTTACTTATTCATAATGAAACAATTTTAGTTTTTTTTATACTTGTGAAAATAATATAATAAAAAAAACATTATTTTTAGTATTTATAGTAATGAATAAATGTAACTTGTATAAAATAGTGTAATTAGTATAGTTTTCTTGCAGTAAGTTTATTACCTATTATCACTAATAAAAATATTATTTTCAGTGCGATCATTTGGTACTGAGGATCGCGAGACTCAGTATCCAGTGGCACCACAGAGCCAAGTGTATGACTATATCTTGTTCAGAGGTTCTGACATCAAGGATATAAGAGTGTTGAACAATGTGCCTTCACTACCAAATGACCCGGCTATTGTGCAAATGTCTGTTCCACCATCTCTCGGCAGTGGTGGTCAGGGGCAGTATACAGGGCAGTACAACCACCCAGTTGTGGGGCAGACACAGTACCCTCAATATCATCCCATGGGAGGTTTTCCTGGAAGTGTCCATCCTCAGCTTAATAAGACTAGTGAGTTATCCCCACAAACTTCTGTGGATTTGGCGCAAACCCAACCTCAGCCTGTGACTGCGCCTATAGGATCTGGGGTGCTTCACAACAACCAAGTGAAAGACCAAGGTTTCAATTTAGACAGTTCATCTTTGGCTTCATAAATGCTCTGCTTGCGATTTTCATTGCACTACTTATCTATTACCCTGCTTTAACATCTTAGTATGTACATATATGTATTTGTATATATTTATACATGTAGCCATTTCATTTTTGTAATGATTATTTTAAAAATAATAAGCAAATACATTTTCAAATTAAAATTGTTGATTATTAAATATTAACAAAATAATATTTTTTCAATTAAAATAAATTTTATTAAATTAAAAACTGAAATAAAATCTTAATGAAATTACTAACTCATATAAATTAACCAAAAAATCGCAATCTGCATATTGCCTTGGTCTGTTACTTGAGAACAGATTTCCAAAGAATTGTTTTGTTATTGTTTTTATTAAGTATTATGCCTTATACTTGCTTAAATACCTTATGTACCTTTTGCTTATTATAATCAACCACTCCTCACCATAGGTCACTATATTTTATAGAAATTTGCACTTATTAAATTGTCAATATTATCAATAAATTATTAAAATTGTGTTTATTTTTTTCCATTTGTAGTTTTGTTAAAATTTCAAATTTGTGTAGATATTGAGTACACTTTGATCAAATTTCAATAGCTATTTCATATTTCAGTGATTTACTTGGTTACTATATCATTATGCTTATATGTGGCTTTCATATATTATTACATATGAGAAAAAAATACATTAAAATAATTAAAATTAATTTTCAGGTTCTATGTTAGATCTTATTGGAGGAGGATCACAGCAAAATGCTTCAAGGTCTGGTACCCCTGCGGCTGTAGGACATAGGAAGAGCCCCACTGCTGATCAAGGCACTCAGGTAACACACATCAATATATTTCTTTACTCTATAATGCCCTAAATAGAGATTTAAAAAAAAAGGTCTGTTGCATTTGTATGCACTAATCTCAGAAACGGCCTACCAACATATGTAGTTTCATTTTCACTCATTGACATTTTGGCAACCATCCCTATTTAGTGGTTGTTATATTTAACTTGGTTAAAAAAGAAAAAGGTTAATAATAAGATAGAGATAAGGTATATCAATAAAATATTAAGTTCAATAACATTACTACAAATGTTTTATACATTTAGCTATAATTTAAATTTTCAATGTATAGATATTATTTTAAAAGTGATATAAAGTTGAAATTATTAAATAGAATATTCTGATTTAAGCAGGATAAGTCACAGGCGAATTGCTAGTTAAAAAATAGAGTCAGCTATCGAAATACAAGGATAACACCACCTTGAGTGGTACTGTTAATATTAAGTACTTGTAATAAGTATCACATAAATTGGTGTACATGATATATATTTTTTGTATTATAGTTATCAGAGCAACTGAAAAATAAATATTGCAATAACATTTTACATAAATAATAATAAAAAAATATTATTTATTATTAAGAAATAAAATAATATACATTTATGATTGTATAGTAAGTTTTTGTATCTGTTCCATTCCAATTAATAAATAACAGACAGACAGATATGCATTTTGTGTGTATAAATGTATAAATTCTTTATCAACATACTATTTGTCACCAACAATTTTTATTGCCCCTTTGCCAATTGCAATTCAAGATAGCCTTTATGAATGCTTACTTGGTAATTCCAAGCCAGACTGCTAGTGTCAACTTTAAACCAATAAATTTACAGTTATTGTGTATTTTGTAAACATTAAAATCATAATAAGATGTTCAGAAAAAATAACAAAGGGAGTTATGCCATGTGATTGCTTCTTGTTTATTAGAAACTATTTTGTAATCTAAAACGTCACTCTCACATCTACTGTAGTGTATACCTAACTGTACTATTGTAAACTTAATTAATATTTGATTGTTTACAAAATAATATCTGTATTACAATAAAAGTAGTATAAATCTTATTTATTTTTATTTCTTTAAAGGCGGGCTCTGCCAGTGGCTCAGCCCACCGTGATACCAGACGCACAAGCACAGGTGGTCCTTCAAAAGTAGGAATGGGCACTACAAGCACAGGTATGTTGTACTATATATTTATTTACTAGTAAAAGATTTTTTTACGCTTTAAAGGATATCGAACCCACAACCATTGTGGATATAGTCACATGCCGTACAATGATGACCAGACATAAGCCAACCAGCTTAAGATAATTTGAAATGTAAAAGAAATTAATTTGAATATATATTTCTTATTCTGTCATTCCACAGCTTATTATTTTTAACATAAGTTTATTGGATGTTATGAATATTGTGTATAGTTGATATTAACAACATATATTATGGTTGTCAGGTGCTGGTTCGGGGGCTCCTCGTGCGAGGCCAACATCACGCACTCGTCAGCGACAGCCAAGTGGGTCTCAGGTGCAGCAGCCTGGTGAGCATGAATGTAAGGGTACTTTGCTTTTTTTACTTTGCCTTTTCTTGTTATATATGTTTTAGTTTACTCTTTTTTCCACATATTGGAAACTTAGAAACTTAATTTTTAGACACTTTTCCACTTATTGCACAATTTACAAGAAATTCCATGACTTGATGCTGAACTTTGTCATATTAGAAGTCTTGGAATGAAAATATTTTCTCAGGAAATCAAATACAAAACCATTTTTGGTTGTGATTTATAGCCAGATGTTGTGCTGATGGACCAGTGATTTTTTTCTATATATTTTCATATTTATGATTATTATTATTTGCTTTTGCTGTTTATTTTTCGTTTATGGTACAATTTTTAAATAATGTGTCAGTATTTTTCAGATTAAGATTATATTGTTATCTTGTTGTTTATTTATAATAGCGTAATTAGAAATGGCTTGAATGAAATTTCACATCCTCATTTTACAATTGAACACTTATCTGACCACATACAATGGTTGTTTTATAATTAACAATGAATGTTTGCGTTTCGATTTCCTCAGTGTACATACTCTAACTAAACATACGATATAATTTTATATTGGACTAAAAAAAAATGTAATTTAAGAAATTGAAGAATATATAGAAACTTGACAAACTTTCTGAATAATAAAATAACAAACAGAACAACCTTTTTATATCACTCATTCTAGCCCTTGTCTGTGAGTTCGCATGAGCATAAAGAAATATGAATGGTTGATTAGGATACAAAGATTCTAAGTGTAGGAGTTTACATTCGTTGGAGTTACTCTGACGAAAGTAAGTTTCCGTAACAGATTTAGTGTAAGCGCTGTATAAATATACACTAAACTCGTTAATATGTAATGAAATAAAATTATGTGTCGTATGTTTATAAACTTTCGTACTTATTGAAGTTGAGGCTTGTCGTGCCGCAGCGGCACAAGCGTGTGACTGTAACCGATAGCTTTGTGGGTTCGATCCTCATTGGAGGAAATCAAATTTTTAATATTGAAAATATTATTATATTTAAATATTTAATGTTTTCATTTCTTCGCTCTGGTACAAGGCAAAACGCAGCGTTGAGTATAGCCACTCAACACAATGCTTCAAATTCGGCGGAAAGTAGGAACGGAAGTGGAACAGTTCCCAAATTCCCTCTGCCTACCCTGCCATGTGCGGGATGCAATGTGAAGCTGAGTACTTATTGAAGTATAAGAAAATTTTAATATGAAAAATGAAAAGTGGGAAATTATAGAACACAAGCCAATGTTCTTAATGGATGTTGGTATATAGAACTGACACTGTATTTATTATCTTCCATACTTCCAGCTCTACAACAGCATCCCATGCAGAACTACAACCGCGGCGGTTGGAGGGGTCGACCACGCGGGCGCGGCCGCGGCTTCGTGCCACGCAACAAGAACACCCTCAAGTTCGACAACGACTATGACTTTGAGCAGGCCAACACGGAGTTTGAGGAGCTGAGGAGTCAGCTTGCCAAGACTAAGATATCTGAAGCGGAGGTCAAAGTTGAGGTGAGGATAGATTTGGTGGGAGAGCTTATTTTGGTATGATAGTTATGTTTCTTTGTTTATTACTAGTCGTTCTGGTCTGTATTTATCTTTATGTACAGCTGAAACATTAGATATTTTTTTATTACTTGATAAACAAACAATAAGTATTAGTTGAGAAGAATAGATTTTATAAAAAGGAAAGTGATTTCATTCTCTCTGTTATTTTTTTCCTCTTAAATCTATTTTCTCAATAACAATACTCGACAATTTTAAACTGAGCCTGTACAGGTTGTACATCAATCAGATTATAAAAAGTAGATTGAAATAGCATAATATAATTTGGTTTTATATTGTTATATAAATAATAAGGCTAGTGAAAAATGCGAACATATATTTTGTAGGGTGAAGTTGACAAGAAGGATGACTCTGGCAATGAGACTGGTGCTGGCGAGGCTGAGTTGGAAGATGAAAGTGGTTTTACTGGATATGATAAGAAGAAGAGTTTCTTTGATAACATTTCTTGTGAGGCTGTCGAGAGGTCAGTATTTTTTTAATTACTAAAAAAATCTTATGAGGATATTATTTACTCCAATAGGGACCAAAACAGTACATTTAAACATTTTTATCTGTGCTTTTGTATGTGTTAGTTTCAGAAACGGTTAACAAGATTTAAATGTAGTTTTTACTATCATATCTTGGCGACCTTTGTTTAACATATAGTGTTTGTTTTATTAAAATCGATTATTAAACAAAATAGTTCCATCAATTTAAAATATTTAGTTAAACTAATTTTTTATATTCAATGTATAAATAATGTCTTAAAAGTATAAATTTTATTGAAACAAGAAAGTAATTGAGACTAGTGAATAAAATGAATCATTAGCTTTTAGAAATAATAATAATACCTTAAACATGTATGAGGAAAACTAAGCTATTCATTGAAGTATTACAGAAAACTATATTGGTCCAAATGTTATATTTCTTGGAAATTATTCTTGTTTTAACGGTGAAATAGAACAGTTATTAGAACTTTGTATGATTTAATTTGTTTCTCATGGAAAATATTTTGTGTAATACTTTTTAAAAAGCTAACAGAAACTTATAATATTTAAAAACTTACACCCTCAGATCAAAAGGCCGCAGCCAACGCACCGACTGGCGAACAGAACGCAAGCTCAACTCCGAGACGTTCGGGGTGGCGTCGGCGCGGCGCGGCGCGTGGCGCCCCCGCGCCGCCTGGCGCCACCCGCACGGCCACCCGCCGCACCCGCACGCGCACCCGCACCCGCACGGCCCGCACCCGCACCCGCACAACATGCACCCGTGAGTGCCGCGTTTGTTTATCATTTTTGTATATCATTTTTGAATTTAGAATATTAGGCAAAAGTCGACGTACTACTTCTACTAAGGTAGATGAATTATTTTCATTTCCTTCCTATGGTACCAAAACAAAAGAGCGGCGTATATTTTAGCTATTCTAGGCCACACGAGAGGTACAATAACAAAGACTTGCTATATTCTGCGGAATACACTTTGATTCGGATAGGTTTGGCATAATGTATGATGATTTATAATTATTTTTTTATTTGAATTGTGCTTTTAAGTTCTCGTATTAAACATTATTGATATTTGAATAAAATGTATGTTTTGAAATTGCAGCATGTCGTACTTCCCCAGCTGGAGGCCGATGCGCGGGCGCGGGCGCCCCGCCCCGCGCCGCCCCGCCGCGCCCCCCGCCAGCGCGCCCGCCGCGCCCGCGCCCGCGCCGCTGCCCGCCTCGGCTGCAGGTTGGTCATTCTATACCACTTTATATGGAACATATATAGAAAAATTGCTACATAATATATTAATCCAAAAAGGCGATCTTATGATTTGATAGCTGTAGTACTTTTTTGTTTTTCTCAATTTCACTTTTTATTTCCCGAAATAGCAAAGTAGACAGACTACTCTGTCTACTTAGAGATTCTAGATTCATGATACTCCATTCTCTTCCAATTGAGTGATGCAATCTGCTAATGACAGAACTTGATACTATTATTGTGCGGCAGAATGAAAATAATTTACTCCATGCAGTAGCAAACCAACAACATAATTATGAAAAATATTCTCTCTCTCTTTCTTCTCTGATATCTCAAAAGTAACTTCGAAATGTACTTTTTAAGATAGACCTTTTTTATGTCATTTTACAATAACAGATTATTACGATTTGTATTCATTATTAGTATATTATGTATTGCACTATAATTTCAGCTGATTGTATTGTAAGATGCATCAAATATTCTTTTAAATATGTTTTTATTTAAGCATGTTACATTTGTTTATTTATTATTGACTTATATTTTTGTTACAGCTAAGTAGGAGAGTATACTGAATCTTAATTTATTATCGCGAGGACTCACAAATGCAACGGAAAAGTGTATGTCGGTGATTGAAGTGTTTAATTATGTTATCTATGGTAAAACGGACGGGATGTTATAGTACAGTGAAGGACATTGCTCTGGTGTGAAAGTGTTGTATCCAATATATGGAAGGAGTTGTTGGTATCCCGTTGGAATCCCGTTGTCATCGTCCAACAAGTTAGCATAAAGATGTATGTATGTATGGGTGAGACGTCAGTGCTCTGATTTATATTTTCCTACCTTCTCACCTTGCGCTATTGTGCCTATTAAGAGTTGTAATAGATTATATGTGTTTTATTGTTTCCAACGTGTCGTTGCATTTTTTTTATTGTCTGTAAGCAACGACCCGTGCGGCAGTCCTACTAGTATAGTTATACGAGCTTATTGTGACCCCTTGAGCGAGTCTCTCTGCTGGACAGGTGTTTAGTACAAACCACTCGAGGTGTTTTGGCTCCTTGTAAATCTTGTAACGACTCGTGATTTGACTGTCATTTTTTTAATTGTTAGTTCTAGATTAATATGAAATGTGATAGTAGGACTGCTGGTCTCATCCTGTGGCGGGCTCGGAGTGTAGTTCAATAGTTGGCGAAGATTTGTTAAATATTGTATAGATAAACTGCCACATGGATAATAACCAGAATTGAGTGTTATCACACAAAATTTTTTAATGTATTTGAAAAGAGCTTTTTTGTTTCACAATATCTCATATTGCGATAGTATTGTACATTTTAAAGTCGTTTGGCTAATGTTACGTCTGGTTGTGGACGGTTTGAATAAATTTCTTTTTTTTTCTGACAAATACGCGATATATATTTGTAAATCTGTAACTGACTCAAAAAACTGTACCTGGTGATTGTATTAATACGGAAAATATACATTTACTACAAATCTTCCAGATGGCTATTTGATTAAAACAACTTCTTTTTTTTTATTTTCTTTTTATTGCAAAAAAAACTTAAGCCTGCGTACACATTGTACGCAGCGGCAGTTTTAAATACCATTTAATATCAACAGAGGTACAAAAGTATATAAAACATATAAAAGTTTTATAATATAAATTAATGGGTCTCAAATGTTGTTTTAAATACATGAATATTAGGACTAATGGGTAATAAAATTGTTATTATTATTACACATTTAAATGCAAAAAGCGTAAAGCTATACAATAAATATTGCAAATACACAACAAGAAGCGCAATTTTATATCTACTAAATGACTCGCTAAAGTAATAAATTACCTTAAATTTAGTTTTTGAGATTTGCCACATAATTTTTGTGGCTAATATTGCAAAAAAGATTGTACGCAATTAAAAATTGCTAACAATGTCGTGAAATAACATATTAAATTAAATACAAACACACCATGTCTCACAATCGTAACAAATCAAAGTTAACTATCAATACCAATATGCAATTATGTCTATATTTCTTAGTGATTAGAAATTTTAAATACGCATAGTACGGTCGACGAGTCATGTCATGGTCGCACTTAAGTACTAACAAAAAAGTATGGAAAAACTCTAAAATTAAATCCGAGCATGAAACTGCATTCAAGGTACCACGTCTCGTCGAACGTACTATACTCAGGTGAGAGATACATGAGCTTAGTTTAAATTACTTTACACTTTATAAAACACTTTAAAAAATATAAATACCGCTCTTAACACTATCACTACAAGAAGAAAATATTTACACAACCACTTCTTATAGCATAATGCATAGAGATTATTGTCAATAATATAAGATTTTTAATATAAATATTATTACAAAAAAGTGAAAATTGATTTGATTTAGATTTACAAAACCTTTATGATTATTGCCTATATTATTTATTATTATCAACATTATTGACAATTAGCTCTACTTTTTTTTTTAATTTAATGCTATAAGCATAAGTACTTAGCTATTGAGCCTTATAAATAAAAAAAAAACATACAGATTAACATGTTAACACCTCTACATTAAAGATTTTCATATAGTTGGTTAATTTCTATAATTAAGGTTATTTATTTTGGCAAAAACCAAGTCTTTGAATAATTTAAAATGATTAATATATTTTTTGGATATGTAAGTATGTGACCAATTTGTATTTACTTTCTATTATCTGTCCCAAAGTTCACATCAAATACTTTGAACTAATCTTAGTTCAAGTTCAAAAGTTAGTTAATTTGTTTTCATTACTTACAATATTAATGTATATTTGAGTTTTCTTATTACATTTTATAATATATTATATACTTATAACAAGCGCTAGTTTAATAGTATGACCAAAATGTCGGTATATTTGCGGACATAAAAAAATCAATCTCACTTTTTTTTATTAACTTGCATAATAATGGATCATGTTGGTCAGTTTGATTAAAAATTTAGTAAAGTTAAAATTAATGTGTATAAAAGGTTAATTTGAGAAGGTGCATGTGGCACTGCTTTAAAATTCAGGTTAAATTATATTATTATACAGGTTTTAAGATTAGCCACGCCATTCCCGGGCCGGTTGTCCGTTTTCCACTATCCATACGGTGCCGCTTTGAGCTTTCATCAATACTTCGATCAACGTCCTCCCAACGTGTTCAGGGCTGAAACATATTTTTCAAATTTCTATCAAGTAAATGTTTTTTATATTGCATGAACGTAAAATTTAAATTATAACTTAAAATGCACGATAAAATTTGGAGGAGGAGAGATCTTTATAGGATGGGCAGAGAAAGCTTATTAATATATGTTACTGTTCTCCCCATTCACGCTCCGTTTATAAAGTATTAAGTAAAGATTTTTTTTAGTTAACACTACTATGCAGCTGGGTAGAATGGGAAACCTAGCTGTTATATTATTGCTAACGGCTTATCGCCTGATTCGAGGTGATGTTCATTGGTTGAATTGAACGCCGCATTTTGTCTCATCAGAAAGGGAAATTAAAAGTAATTAATTTCCCAACTAGTAATTAAACCGATAACTATCACAACTAAGTATGGAGATCTTTAACGCGCATTCATTGATTTCTCGATAGTGTTAAGTTTTTTGAGTTTTTTGCAGAAAAAGTACCTAATATAAAGGAAAGTATAGAATAATGCCATGACACTATTCTATAGTTTCCGCATAATTTTGAGACCTGAGAAATTAAATTACAGTATAAACTCGATTAACCGGATTAATTATTCTTGTTAGGAATTCGGATAATTGAAAATCCGGTTAATCAAAAGTATGAAAAAGATCGGGTTTTGAGCCGATAAATGCGTAATGTTATAGGTTTAATAAAAAAAAATACTTGGATAAATAAGTCTTGTACATTTCATACAATTGGTGTATAGTGCGGATAATCGCGAATCCGTACAAGTGAGGGCAGGTAAATCGAGTTTTTTCTGTAATTGAATTAGAAACATTTCTTTGGCACCAGACAAATATTTTCAAACTTCACTTTGTTTTATTCAATAGGATAGCTTGTATACTTGCAATACACACCTTTGCGCCTTACTATTAGCATTATCCCTTTGCCAAGCTGCTTCATATTCGGAAGACATGAGCTGCTTACGTATTTCTTTAACGAGTCCCGTGTCAGTGAGCCCCGGGCACAGAGCTATGCTCCTAACGCCCGTTAGATTTACGTGGTATTGATCCTGAAAAGTAATATATTTTAGTTATCATATAGAATTACATCTGATGATACATCATCTAAAAGGTTATTTTATGATTCTTATGTAAAAAAATAAATGTTTATCTACTGTTAATAACAGTAACAAAAAACACAAAACATATTTTATTAATTTTTACTACTTTTTAAGTGTTATTTCACACTTTTTATTACTATTTAACTATAATAAATTTGAACATAGCAGGATTTGAACCCGCGCCTCTTGAGTAGTGGAAATTTGTAAAAAATTCCCTACTGAGCCAACAACATAAATAAGTTGCAATAAGCGTATACGAGTTATTACGTAGCTTGATAAGAACGTATGGATTAGTTTGCCAGAGCTTTCGGATATCAAGAGGCGCAGGATCAAATCCTGCTTCTTTTAATTTTTTATACACTTTTAAATTTAGTATTATTTTATTCAATTTGCCAAAATTTTACGTAAAATACTTTTACCAACTTTGCCTAATTAAATTCGTATTACTTAGTTACAAAATGATTCATGACCTGAATAAAACCTGTTTACGTAACTTATTACTTAAATAAAAGTAAAATCTTACCCCGTACGACCTGGTAAGTCCTACAACTGCGTAATTAGTGGCAGTGTATATAGGGGTGGACACCTGAGGACGGGCGAACGCAGTGGACGCGGTATTCACGATGGTGCCGCCTTGCCCGCCGCGGTCCTTGCCCATGAAGCGGTAAGCTAGTAGAGTCCCACGGATGACTCCGTTCTGGTTAATTAAATAGATTTTTTTATATTGATATTAATTATATTGCTTTTTTTTAACTGTAAAACAATAATCAGATGTATGACTTAAAATCCATCGCAGCGTTGTAGGTAATCTCTGATTTCCCTAATATTTATTTGAAATATATTGATATAAGAATTGCAGGTTTGACATTTTTTGAACGATAACTAACGCTTCAGTAAACTGCTGCTGTTAATCTAAAAGATTCAAAACAAATCATATCATCTAAATTTTACCTAGTGGGATATAAAGTTACACCCATTGTCGTTAGTCAACCAATAAAATAGATTATTCATTAAGAATTTCTTATAGAAATAAGTCTGCCATTGTAAACATGCTTTACAATTGTTATTTTTCTATAATGTAGTAATTTATGCAAGAAAGAATATATATAAAAAAACTGTACAAGTGCCCTTAGAGCCCATCTTTACGCTGAATACCGCTCATGGCAGAGAAGGCAGGTGGTACTTGGGAACCTAGTATTAAGACACTCCGTCTCGTTCAGCACTTTCCGCCGAATTCGAGGCGATGCGCTTTGAGTGGTGCAACTCATCACCGCGCTTTGCCTTGTTTAATTAAATATTTCATTTTCTCGAGTGAGGATCGAACCCACAAGGGTTGTCTGGTTGTCCAGAGCTGTCGCCTTTACACGCCTGGGGCACAGGCGCTACGACAGGCCTCATTAATAATTTATTAGTTTGTATTAGATACATAATTTATTTCCACTCAAAGGGGATAGTGCTAAGATACTCTGTTGTTCAATTTTCCTGTCAATGATTAAAAGGGCATATTGAGTGGCGAAACATTGTTTACCAGATCAGGAAAATTATTTAAATAAAAGCACGCGCTCGAGCGGGGTCTGGACCTTACAACTATCACGTTTGTAGTCAGATAAAACATCCGATATTGTACCGCTGCGCTGTGACGGCCTTGACCAAGTATAAAATTTAATTTTTAGTTAAAATTAATAAAATTTAGAATATAACTTTATATTTACCAAATTAACATCAACTTCCAACTCCCAAAATCTGTCGTTCATAACCCCAGCATTATTGATCACAATGTCCAAACGATTAAAAACTTTTATCGTCATCCCAAAGGCCTCTGCAATAACGGAAATAATATATTTTATAAATCATAAGGAACATTTGAAATTCGTAGGTACTTAACAAATATTTTTTCTTTTTTATCAGACAATATTAAATACCTACTAACGACATAAACGTGGTTTTGCAAATTATACAAAATTTCACATCAAAGCTACTTTAAAACAAGTTTTACAAAAAAATTTTTATCTGAATCCGTTTATTAGTTTTTAGTAAGTCCATCTTAGAAACATTCTCATATATAATATAGATACAATATCATTCCCCGGGTGGGATCGAACTCACAACCGTCGCTTTTACATACGCACGCTGGAGTCCCTGCAGTGCACGATGGCCTCGTAAATAACTAAATTACGAAGAGACTTTAATTATAATGATATTGATAACCCACGTACAAACACTACACAAATGAATCAACATTGATAACATATTTAGGTATTTAGTAAAAGGATTCCAGGTACTAACATTAAAGTGCATATAAATAGTAAACTGATATACCTTCGTACTGTGGGTAATCAGTGACGTCACACTGACAGAACAACACATTTTTCCTCCCATATTTCGCGCCAAGCTCGTCAGCTACTTGTTCTCCAATTTCAGAATCAATATCGCATAATGAAACCTGGGAAATTAAATATGGCGTGATTTATAAACATTTTGGGACGTGCTTTTCCTAAAATGACCCTTAGTTTAATCCATGATCAGAGTAAAGACACATCACACTCGGAATTAAAATTATTTTTAATTATATTTCGAAATATTTGTATATAAACATTGCTGAACAAAAGATTTTTAATCATAGGCAGAAAGAGCGATACGTTCCTTCAATCCCTACTTTCTACTAATTCTTATGGGTTTTATACGTCACGTGGCCAAATCGATTGATTAATCCACAGAGGAATTGGATTTGAACCCACTGTCATTATATTCAATTGAGCACGCTCTTCTCAAACTAGTAGATCGTGAAATCGTACCATTTATTATTCTATTAAACAGAAAGTGTGTTATTGGATGACAGCATCGATGTCGTAAATCTTATTAGGATTTGTACGTAGACTATATACGTATGTATGTACGTAGTCTACTATGAGGCAAATATTTTCATTTACTCTAAAATTAATCTAAATTCTTACCTCGACAAATTCTTTTCACAACTATTACTCTTTAGAGTAAAAATGTAGTCATATAAAAGTTTAGCAAGACCCACAGATATACTCGCTATACTATATAGAACGGGTGAAACCCGTAATGCGCAGAAAACGCGAGAAATTACAATACCTCATAAAAATAGGTAAACATAAGTAAATGAAAAGAATCAACGACCGAAGCGCCGCAAAAATCAATACAAATAATAGGTGAACCGACAAGTAGACACTTGACATCTTTCCTCACATCTTTACGATTGCGAATTATACGCAAAATTTGTGGTGTACCAAAATCCTTTGGCGATTTTCCAACGCAGTTTAACCTTTTACCTTGAAATCGGGATTAGTAACGTGATACGTTTTGCGCATTGAGAGCTTACCTTGGCTCCTTGCTTAAGTAGCTCCTCGCTGTAGGCGAGTCCGATGCCGGCCGCCGCGCCCGTTATCAGAGCTACCTTGCCTTTTAATTCCATTTCGATATTGTATATAAGAGAGGACTGCGCCCGAATGCGGCAACCACTACGCTCGATGTGGGTGTGCTTCGATCGCGGCGGGATCTCGGGTCGAAAGGGGCGGTGGGGGTGCCCCGTCCCCACGGCGCGCACCCCTCCCGTAGTAAATATACGCACGATTGCACGCCACTCTCGCTATCCTACGTCGATTCAGGCTCGTCACTCGTGTGGACGCTTCATGGGACACTTTGAACATCGCTATAAATAGGCCTCGTACTACTCCACTCATATGTTTTGTGATATGAATGCCCGATCAATGCGCTCTGCACATTCATTTCGAGCTCTTGAAAAGGAAATAAAACTGCGAATTACTGTTTTACTTTATTTGTCAATTTCTCTTTACTTCGTTTATACAATAAATTTTTCTAAGTATAAAAAACAATTTTACATTTTTAACAATTTTCTAATGACTAGTGAAAATATCACAGATAGAGCGACACCACAGCGTATCGTATATATACAAAAGTTTTATATTAAAAAAAGCGACAATCTCGATTTAACAGTCGCGAACTGTAAACAATAGTACCAAAATAAAGTGTCTTAAAATAATCATTGAAGACCAGTTAATTTAAAAACTTTCAAAATATTCCAAAAATAAAATAATATAAGTACTTATATGTCCTTTGATTTCTAATTACATAAAAATTACAAATAATTGTAAGAATTTGATCTTAGTTAACCATGATTTGCGTAATATAAAAAATTGATTAGACAAAATTATATGTACATTTAAAAATATATCACAGAGCAAAATTAAGCCAAAATTATGGGATAAAAAAAAAAGGATATTTTTGCAATTTACGAATGGTGTGCCTGATCTGCTCCGGCAGCTGGAACGGCTTTGGCTAGATAAGAAAAGGATCTTGCATTTGGAAGACCGGCGATAACACAAGCACTGAGCGCCGAACGCGTTAGATTCATGGGGGCCGCGTCGTACCATTCCAACGTGTCACCATCGTAGCATTCTACGTGGGGGATTGTTGTGGAACCTAAAATATAAAGCTTTCTTGTAAAATTATTGATATAACAGTCTAATTGTTATAACAATCATATTTTGGTAGAATCCGTTAGTCTTCAAACTAAGGTATTTTAAGTGTTCAAAATACTACCGCTCGCGTAGTAAAAATATCTTATTGTGTAGTTTCTAAGAAAACTTCGTACTCTTTTTTTATTAATCAAATTTTCTCTTTCTCAGTCTCTCTCAGCTTCACGTTTTATCCCACAGTACATGGCAGGGTAGACAGAACGAACTTAGGAACCTAGTGTTAAGATACTCCGTTCCACTTCTGTTCCCCACTTTCCGCCGAGTTTAAGGCATTGCGTTCTGAAGCGCGGAACTCAACGCCGCGTTTTACCTTGTACCAGAGCGAAAAACATTAAATAATTAAATATTTAAATTAAAAATATTAACAAAATTTAAGTTCTCATTATCATGACATGTAAAATAATAACTGTTGTAAAAAAAACAAAAACAAAACATAAAAATTTAGACTGATCAATATTTTTTTAAACAAAACTAACCATTAAAACCACCAATCACAAAGATCATATCATCAAGCAACACGGTAGCAAAGTTGCTTCTGGCGCTAAACATTTCAGTAACCTCCTGCCACTCGCCGCGCTGCGGACAGAACCGCTCCCCTAAAAATAGACGCCTGTGAAGGGGACATCCTAATATCTTCGTTTAGTCATAGCTTTAAGCAAACGAAACGAAAAAGGATAATATGATGAGTTACCATTGTTTATAAGCTTATCAGCAGTATGTTCTTATTAAGATAATTTGTTATGAAGATCGTTACCCCTTTTTTTTCACTCACTCACTCAGCTTCACGCTGTATCCCGCACGAGGCAGGGTAGGCAGATGGAACCTAGTGTTAAGACTCCTCACTCCGTTTCACTTCTGTTCCCCACTTTCCGCCGAATTTGAGGCACTGCGTGTTGAG
Source organism: Eueides isabella (assembly GCA_019049475.1). Lineage (NCBI taxonomy): Eukaryota > Metazoa > Arthropoda > Insecta > Lepidoptera > Nymphalidae > Eueides > Eueides isabella. The sequence continues at coordinate 3,725,612 of CM032394.1, read as the reverse complement.
TGACGGAACTCAACGCCGTTTTGCCTTATTACCAGAGCGAAGAAATGAAACATTAAATATTTAAATTTAAAATATTAAATATTTCATTTCCTCGACTAGGGACCGAACCCAGAACCTGTCAGTTACAGTCACACATTTGTGCCATTGCGCCACAACAGGCCTCCTTTTTTTTTCAATTTTAATTACAGATTATTTTATTTAACAGTCAGCCTAATTAGTGAGATACTACATTAATATTGCAATGATTAAATTTAGAAAAAAATATAAACTTTTTGGTGTGCCTTGGCTCCCAATAAAGCCTTAGCATAGACATTCATTGTTATTATAATCATTGTTACTTGAGAGATTTACTAACTACGCTATGATAATATTATATACATTATTTAAGGAAGCTAATACAAAATGAGTATTAAATCATTACACAAATTAATTGAGGCTATTAAACAAATATACGTGGCTCAGATACACAAGCGTGTGAACGTAAATCGTAAGCGAATATTACAGGTCCAATTACCTCTCGTATGAGAAAAATAAATAATATTTTCATTTTTTCGCTTTCACAAAAAGGCAAAGCCCAGCGTTGAGTGCCATCATTAAACACGCAATGCCTCGGGAATTCGACTTAAAGTAAGCAACAAAAATGTTTTAATAAAGACAGAGTGTCTTAACACTAGGTTCCCAGGCTGTCTCTACGTAACTTGTTATATGCGGTATACAGCGTGAAAAAGATACCAGTATTAAGGCGACTGTAGCCGTTGAATCCTCCCAACGCGTACAAAGACTCTCTATACGCAATCAGACTGACGCCCGAGCGCGGACTTATCATCGATCTAATAAAACTCCACTGTTTGGTGTCTGGATCAAAAATCTCAGCTGAACTCAACACCTCTTGGCCGTTAAAACCACCAACTATATAGATCTGTTCAATAAAAAATAATTATTTAATTCTTTAATATAATACTTTTTTATAAGTAATACTTTATATATTATAAGTTCAAATTTATTAATTATTCTCATTATATGGCCAATTTAAAATCAATCTTATAATCTTAACGTCTGCAAACTAAACAAAATATAACAATATAAACTTATGAATCGGCTTGGAGAGACTCAATATATAAAATACCATAAAATACATAGTAACCTTGCCCCCTAGAGAAGCGGCACTGGCGTCAGAGCGTTGCTTGTTCATGGGCGTTGTCATCTCCCATTGATTTTTATCTGGATGATAACGTTCCACCGAAGACATTCGTGTGCGGCCATTGTAGCCGCCCAGGGCGTATATTAAACCGTCTAGACAATACGTGGGAATTTATGTGTTGCTTATTTTAGAGGTAAATAAATAGATAGTAGTGGTATAGTTTAAATAGCGTACCAGAATGTAAAGTGACTTTAATCGAAATTTGATCGAATCGGAAATACATGTATTTTGGTAAAACTATTTATTTTAATAACTAAGTTAAATTTCAAGTCATTTCGAAATTTCATAATTAACTTAAAATTTTGTCACTTCAATAATTACTGTGTGTACATTCAATACAAATCGTAATACACATTTAAAATTTTAGTTTAAAGGAATGCAATAATATCATCGTCACCCTACAGCTAAGGTACAAGTAAACATATTAGCAACACAATCACAACACAAACCATGGACAACGACACTGACGTAGCACCTCGCCTGGTACATACAGGCGCGCTCGTGCCACGCGTTAGTCACCGGATCATAACAGCGCACCGTGTTAAAGTGATCGCTGCCATCGAACCCGCCTATCATGTAGATCAAATTATTTAGAGTGCACAGCCCGTGGTACGCGCGCGGCGACAAGTCCATGTGGATGGAAAGAAACCAGCGGTCCGCACTGTAAACAATGGCGGCTTTTAAATAAATAAGGTGGTTTTTTTAAAATTTACTTTCGAGAAAGATACAAATGGCGTCAGTGATGTGAAATGTAAATTACACATAGTGCGGGTCGTGGATTCATAGTAAAAATCAACTTAGTACTTTATATTTTTTTATCGAGGCGAATCAATTACTATTTATAATATATTTTCTCTTTCAGCTTCACGCTGTATCCCTCAAATGGCAGGGTAGGCAGAGGGAACTTGGGAACCTAGCGCTAAGACACTTTGTTTCATACTTCACCTAATTTGTGACATTGTGTGTTGAGCGTCGGAACACAACGCGATTTGCCTTGTGTTCAGAGCGAGGAAATGAAAATATTAAATACTAATCACCTGCCTGCAGCTTCACTCATACATTACTTTATTTACTAATTTCAACTACTTACTTTTGAAACAAAATCTATTTATTAAAAACAAATATTTGAGTTAAATAATTAAAATACTGTAGTTTTTTTGTCAAATTTATAATTTAAATTGACGTTATTTTTTTATTTGTTAACCGATTTAAATAAAACAATAAATGTCGAGTGAGGTAAGATTGCGCAATCATAGTACTAGGTAGTGAGAACTGCTTTTAATCCTGGTTTTATTACCACGTACTACTTAATGCACAGACATACAGACAAAATGAATATATTTTTTATACCTATTTTTATTTATTTATCATTATTTTGAGTCCTATTACATTAATAAAGTCTTCTATAAGATTTATTTAGTGTATAATCCATGTATAGACAGTCCATGTAGGATCAGTTACAGATCTATTATACGATAAGAGTAGGCAGGTAAATACTTATAACTTAAATTTTAAAAAATGCTACAGAAATAATATTACATTAGGAATACTATCTACATGTACCATAAATATATTTAAATATATGATATTATTTTAACGACTTGTATTTGTTTTACCGTGTGTCATAAGTTTCTACAAAACTGGTGGGGCTCCCAGCACTCCATCCTCCTACTGCAAAAAGTATTTCATACGGTACTCGAGGCCTCGCTAGCGGGTCATTAAGATCTGCTTCCATCTCCGGTCTTGAATCCAGTACAGTTAAAAACATTACAGCAGGATATAATGCCTCTTGACATTTCTAAAATTAGAAATATTGAGTAACGAAGCTTAAGTTATATATATTTCAGTTAACATTTTTATAATCTTACTTCATCTTCCATTACAGGCTGCCATTGTAAAATTTTTGATTTAAAATACTTATAACTTATATGACCATATCGTATACAGGTTAATAACGATGGTATGAAAACTTTTCTATTTTGCAAATCATGCTCTACCCATATTTTTATTGCCTGAAATACTATTTCTTCATTTTTTACGTTCAATTCATCATCTTTCAATATATCCTCAAGTTCTTGACACGACAATGACTTAAATTCATTGCATTCCTTTAATATTCGTGCAAAATTTTGTCTTATGTACAATTTTCCTTTATTTTCTAAATCACTACAAAAATAGCATCTCGCAAATTTAAATATGCCAAGACAATTATGTGGCCGAAGCTGTTGTAAAAGGAACTGGCAACATAATTGAATTACACCGACGATATCAAATTGATCAGCATAAGGTAGTAGATTTTCCACATTTTCAGCAGTGACCATGCATGTTCCTGTATACGCGTAGTCTAGTATTAAGCCCATATAATAAAATGGTACGTCAACGACAATTTCGGTTTCTTCTGATTTGTCTTTCTTAAGGGAATTTATGAATATTGCTTTAAAATAAGGACTAACTGCAGAAAGAATAGCTCGATGAACTTGTATAGCTTTTTTATCTTTGCAAATGATTGTGCCGTCACAAAGCTGACCGTTTAATCTTAGCTCGTTCCATATTGCAGGGAATTCTACTACCGAATAATTTTCAGGAAGACACACACACTTACGTTTTCGTGTGACAATTCTTTTTTTGGTCAATCGAGATTTAACAGATGCGGGCGTACGAATAGAATTTTTGCTTTTTGATAATTTTCGATGTTTCGTATTAAATTCCATCCCTTTAGAAAAAACGGTGGTCGAAACTTGTTATCTGTCGCGACGACAGATTTAAAGACAGTTGTTCCATTTCATATTTAAAAACATAATTCGAATAAAATATTTAACTAGCCAGTAAACAATATTGTCTATGATGATAGTTTGAAAAGTTGATATCTGGCAACATCAAGCTGCTGTCACATATTGTTATTGTCTATAGACTCTCTTTTTCTTCCGGTTGTCAATATGGTGAGTTTCGCTCGGTGGAAAAATAAAAATAATCCATAAAAATCTTAGTGATATTAATGTGGTGTGAAAAATTAAAGTGGTTTTAAGTTAAACCAGTGAAGTTAAAATGTGTTGTAATATTTATTTCAGGGTGTCGACATCAACCATAAACACGATAGGAAAGTTAGGCGTACCGAAGTCAAATCTCAGGATGTGTACCTGAGATTGCTCGTCAAAGTAAGTATATTAAAAAACCAACAATTTACACATTTATAATACTTTGTTTATTTCACTAAGTAATGTAGTCGAGTTGCAATTCTAACCTATTTTATTGTTGACAGTTATACAGATACTTGGCCAGACGTACAAATGCCAAGTTCAACACGATTATCCTTCGCCGTCTCTTTATGAGCCGCATTAATCGGGCGCCTATCTCCCTGTCCCGATTGGCCCGTCACATGAAGAAGCCCACTCGCGAGGGTCTGATCGCAGTAGTGGTCGGCACTATCACCAACGATGTGAGGCTGTACAAGGTTCCCAAACTATCTGTTGCCGCTCTTCATGTAACTGAGAAAGCACGCGCCCGTATTTTGGCTGCTGGAGGTAAAAAATATTTTAATAACAAAACCTAGTTAGGTTATGTGGCATGGACCAACTGATTGATTGTTTTTAAATGAGTTCAAGTGTTATTCCACACTTAGGACAGAAAATACTAAACTTAAATTTAAAAAGCGTATAAAAATTTTGAACGAAGCAGGATTTGAACCCGCGCCTCTGGAATACCGTTCCAGCGCTCTGACCACTAAGCCATTCGTTCTCACCGAGCTCCGTCGAAATTCTTATACGCTTGTTACAACTTATTTTTGTTGTTAGCAACTCTGTAGGGAGATTTTTACAAATTTCCGCTACCCAAAGACAACTCGTAAGAATTATCGTTTGGCAAGAGAGAATACTATTTACTTTAATATTTTTACTATGTTTTAAAGTGTTATTCCACACTTAGGACAGAAAATACTAAACTTAAATTTAAAAAGCGTATAAAAATTTTGAACGAAGCAGGATTCGAACCCGCGCCTCTGGAATACCGTTCCAGCGCTCTGACCACTAAGCCATTCGTTCTCACCGAGCTCCGTCGAAATTCTTATACGCTTGTTACAACTTATTTTTGTTGTTAGCATCTCTGTAGGGAGATTTTTACAAATTTCCGCTACCCAAAGACAACTCGTAAGAATTATCGTTTGGCAAGAGAGAATACTGTTTACTTTAATATTTTTACTATGTTTTAAAGTGTTATTCCACACTTAGGACAGAAAATACTAAACTTAAATTTAAAAAGCGTATAAAAATTTTGAACGAAGCAGGATTCGAACCCGCGCCTCTGGAATACCGTTCCAGCGCTCTGACCACTAAGCCATTCGTTCTCACCGAGCTCCGTCGAAATTCTTATACGCTTGTTACAACTTATTTTTGTTGTTAGCATCTCTGTAGGGAGATTTTTACAAATTTCCGCTACCCAAAGACAACTCGTAAGAATTATCGTTTGGCAAGAGAGAATACTGTTTACTTTAATATTTTTACTATGTTTTAAAGTGTTATTCCACACTTAGGACAGAAAATACTAAACTTAAATTTAAAAAGCGTATAAAAATTTTGAACGAAGCAGGATTCGAACCCGCGCCTCTGGAATACCGTTCCAGCGCTCTGACCACTAAGCCATTCGTTCTCACCGAGCTCCGTCGAAATTCTTATACGCTTGTTACAACTTATTTTTGTTGTTAGCATCTCTGTAGGGAGATTTTTACAAATTTCCGCTACCCAAAGACAACTCGTAAGAATTATCGTTTGGCAAGAGAGAATACTGTTTACTTTAATATTTTTACTATGTTTTAAAGTGTTATTCCACACTTAGGACAGAAAATACTAAACTTAAATTTAAAAAGCGTATAAAAATTTTGAACGAAGCAGGATTCGAACCCGCGCCTCTGGAATACCGTTCCAGCGCTCTGACCACTAAGCCATTCGTTCTCACCGAGCTCCGTCGAAATTCTTATACGCTTGTTACAACTTATTTTTGTTGTTAGCAATTCTTACGAGTTGTCTTTGGGTAGCGGAAATTTGTAAAAATCTCCCTACAGAGATGCTAACAACAAAAATAAGTTGTAACAAGCGTATAAGAATTTCGACGGAGCTCGGTGAGAACGAATGGCTTAGTGGTCAGAGCGCTGGAACGGTATTCCAGAGGCGCGGGTTCGAATCCTGCTTCGTTCAAAATTTTTATACGCTTTTTAAATTTAAGTTTAGTATTTTCTGTCCTAAGTGTGGAATAACACTTTAAAACATAGTAAAATATTAAAGTAAACAGTATTCTCTCTTGCCAAACGATAATTCTTACGAGTTGTCTTTGGGTAGCGGAAATTTGTAAAAATCTCCCTACAGAGATGCTAACAACAAAAATAAGTTGTAACAAGCGTATAAGAATTTCGACGGAGCTCGGTGAGAACGAATGGCTTAGTGGTCAGAGCGCTGGAACGGTATTCCAGAGGCGCGGGTTCGAATCCTGCTTCGTTCAAAATTTTTATACGCTTTTTAAATTTAAGTTTAGTATTTTCTGTCCTAAGTGTGGAATAACACTTTAAAACATAGTAAAAATATTAAAGTAAACAGTATTCTCTCTTGCCAAACGATAATTCTTACGAGTTGTCTTTGGGTAGCGGAAATTTGTAAAAATCTCCCTACAGAGATGCTAACAACAAAAATAAGTTGTAACAAGCGTATAAGAATTTCGACGGAGCTCGGTGAGAACGAATGGCTTAGTGGTCAGAGCGCTGGAACGGTATTCCAGAGGCGCGGGTTCGAATCCTGCTTCGTTCAAAATTTTTATACGCTTTTTAAATTTAAGTTTAGTATTTTCTGTCCTAAGTGTGGAATAACACTTTAAAACATAGTAAAAATATTAAAGTAAACAGTATTCTCTCTTGCCAAACGATAATTCTTACGAGTTGTCTTTGGGTAGCGGAAATTTGTAAAAATCTCCCTACAGAGATGCTAACAACAAAAATAAGTTGTAACAAGCGTATAAGAATTTCGACGGAGCTCGGTGAGAACGAATGGCTTAGTGGTCAGAGCGCTGGAACGGTATTCCAGAGGCGCGGGTTCGAATCCTGCTTCGTTCAAAATTTTTATACGCTTTTTAAATTTAAGTTTAGTATTTTCTGTCCTAAGTGTGGAATAACACTTTAAAACATAGTAAAAATATTAAAGTAAACAGTATTCTCTCTTGCCAAACGATAATTCTTACGAGTTGTCTTTGGGTAGCGGAAATTTGTAAAAATCTCCCTACAGAGATGCTAACAACAAAAATAAGTTGTAACAAGCGTATAAGAATTTCGACGGAGCTCGGTGAGAACGAATGGCTTAGTGGTCAGAGCGCTGGAACGGTATTCCAGAGGCGCGGGTTCGAATCCTGCTTCGTTCAAAATTTTTATACGCTTTTTAAATTTAAGTTTAGTATCAACTGATTGATTGTTTTTAAATGAGTTCAATATCACAAACAAGTTAACTGGTACGGATGTTCCAGGCATAAAAGAGCATGTACATAATTGTCATAATCATAATAAGCATTATAGTATGAAAAATATATCATAAATCACAAGTCTATTTTAGGTAATAATGATTCAATAATTTACTTAATTTTATTTAGGCTCCATAAATAACAATCCTTATTAACATTAAATAATTATGTATGCAAAATTAACTTATCAACTTATACATATCTGTTAGAAAAGTGTACAGAAATTAATTAAAATGAGATACTTTATCACTCACATTCATATGAATGTGTACACCTTACATTTAGTTCATAAAACCCAAATAATATGCCCCTATATTTTTTGATTTACTTTTGTAGCATTCGCATGTGTTATTTACTTTTTCCAAAAAGATTTCTTAAACAATTTCATTGTTATTAGCAAAATTTATTAACACCATTTACCATAATTTATGACTTTATACAAGTTCATTTAAGGTAATTGTTTCAATTTGAGATACTTGTGAGGAAATTTTTGGTTATAAGTAACCTCCTGTTTAATATTTAAAAATTATATTTATTTATTTATTACAATTATAATTATATAATAATTATATTTTTGACACTAAACTTTGGAGTGAATTGAAGTTATAGATTCATGCTGTATCACATACATGGCAAGGTAGACAAAGGAGACTCGGAATATGATTTAACCCACTCAGTTTTGTTGCCCACTTTCTGTTGAATTTGAAGTATTGCACTAGTGGTGGATCTCAACAAACTTATGTTGCCTTTGATTTAAAACAAAGAAATCGTAACATTAATTAGTTCAATTGACTTGAAGTTATAAATTTAAAAATCAAAATAACATTAATTACTAATAAAATAATAAATAAATTAAGTTTTATTTCATTAGGTACACATTGCACAGTTGATTTTGAAATATCAAACTCTTAAATCTATCTGTTTAGTTGTTAGAATTGTTGAAATATGATGTTAAAGGAAAGACAGATTACTCAACTTGTATTGAGATACACTGTAACATAAATTATTAAAATCAGTGGAGAAGAAAGACTTGACTATCTTTTCTTTGTTTCTAGAAGGTTGTGCTTATACATTAGTTTATATTTATCCCACCTAAGATATAGCTTTATAAATATATACATGTTACTACTACTAAACTACTTATTGTTCTTTGTGATCTCAAGCTTAATTTCTACTCAGCTGCACGCTGTATCCTGCACATGGCAGGGTAGGCAGAGGGAACTTGGGAACCTAGTGTAAAGACACTGTTCCATTCCCTGCTTTCCGCCGAATTTGAGGCGTTGTGTGTTGAGGTGTTGCGTTTTTCCTTGTGCCAGAACAAAGAAATGAAAACATTAAATATTTAAATTCAAAATATTAAGTATTTCATTTCTTCGAGTGGGGATTGAACCCACAATGTGTTGGTTACTTTTACATGCTTGTGTCGCTGCGCCACGATAGGCCTTAAATTTCCAGTAAAAAGATATTGTTTATTGGAGATTTTAATGTATGTTTAGCAATAATGCTTTTTATAAATATAAGAAGTAATTCTCATTGTTGATTATGATTGAAATGTAACAGTTCACATTATAACCAATTCAGAGATTGCATTCAAAAAAATGCATGCTAAGTGAAACAAGTGAATAGTTTTACATCTTAATCAGAAAATATCACTTGTTTTTATATTGTTAGAAAGAAATCTTTATCATTAATAAATAAAAATACTGGGTGACAAGTGTGACTGTGTATTGTATTTTTATATATTTTTTATTAGTATAATATAGTCCTTATTATGTGACCTTGTAATATATCTATTGTTCAATGTAAGAAAATATGGTATATTTGAAATCCACTTCCACATTTAATTTAATAAAATTTTATGGACATATTGAAATCATATAGTGCAACATATTTTTGACCAACACAGTGACAATATTGTTGAGCATATTTTTCTCAATTTTTAAATTATGTTGCTATTTCAATTTCTCAGCTTCTTGCTGTATCCTGCACTAGTTATTAAAATTGTTCAGTTTCCATTCAATCACGCAATGTTTCCAATTTAGGCAGAAATAAGAGAAGTGTTTTCAAGCTATGTATAAATGTAAAAAGTAAATGTTTAATTTATTTTCAGGTGAAATCCTAACCTTCGATCAGCTCGCCCTCCGTGCGCCCACCGGCCGTAAGACAGTGCTCGTGCAGGGCCGCAGGAACGCGCGTGAGGCGGTGCGCCACTTCGGGCCCGCGCCAGGCGCCCCACGCTCGCACACGAAGCCCTACGTGCGTTCTAAGGGCCATGAACGTTCAAGACCTAGCCGTAGGTCTAATGTGTAATCTTTAATATAAGGAATACTATCTATTTTGTGTTTTCTTTTTATTTCCCTGGTTATTGAAGTAATGGATGACGTAGCTAATGTTACAACTATTCATATTTATTTAGTGAATGTAAACAGTTTTTATTGGTACTTATTGAGGAAATTATATAGCAGGGTTTAAAGTTAAAACCCTCTTCTCTAGTGCTCTTACCTCATCACTAAACTATACATTAAGAATGTATGGTATATTTCGTTTTTTAAGGAATGGATATGATAGTGGATTAACGCTTAAAAAAAATTATTAATGTTTTTTATAGATATTTTTTTAATCGAATTACAAATTTGCTTAAATTAGTTACTTACAATTTTTCAAAGCAATATGTCCAAAACGGCACAAGTTTTTCCTGATAATCAAACTTTTTTGATAATTAACTATTGTAGAACTATTTTTTTATTTGTTATATACAATTGTGTACAATAGTGGCTAAAATATTTTTATTTAAATTTTTTGGTTTGTTTTGCCATAAGTAGGCTATATTAAAATTACATTATCAATATAAATAAATATGGTTTGAACATTAAGGCTCTTAAATATTCATTTTGAAATTGTAGCTGGTGACACCAGAAAAAGATCACAGTAGTAACTTATTAGCCGTAAAATGGCATAGTTTACATTGCAACATAATTCAGAAATATCTTGAACATCAAAAATTATTCTTTAAGTGATTTTAAGGCTTGATGATAATAATCTTGTAAAATGGAACAAAGCCACCGATGAATCATGTGGACAATGGAAACGGGAGTGAAGTACTTTGATAAATCACTTGTTTGATAGTATTTTTTAATAGTTTAGTTCATTTGATATATGAATAAGTTAGTCTTTTAGAAGCAAAAGCAACTACACAACAGTGTGCAAAAAATTTTTTTTTAGCTTCACGCTATATCCCGCACGAGGTAGGGTAGGCAGAGGGAGCCCGGGAACTTAATGTTAAGACACCGTTCCCCACTTTCCGCCGAATTTGAGGTGTTAAGTGGCGGAACTCAACGCCGCGCTTTGTCTTATTACCAGAGCGAAGAAATGAAACATTAAATATTTAAATTGAAAATATTAAATATTTCATTTCCTTGACTGGGGCTCAAACCCAGAACCTGTCGGTTACAGTCACACTCTTGTGCCGCTGCGCCACGACACGCCTCAAGAGAAATAAAAAAATGTGCAAAAATTAACAATATTTATTAACAAATATATAACAATCATTATTTTTATATACCTAATTTACTACTGCTACTATCACAGTATTCAATCACAGATTCGTGACCAAAAGTTAACTAAAGCTTCATCTTGTTGTGTTACACCAAGTACTTGTTTCAATTTGTTGATCGCACCTGGCTTCCCCGACGATTGTTCAGCCATTTTAATTGTTTTTACAATACTGGAAAATATTAACAACATTTATAAATTCGTCGGTAAGTGGAGAACGGAACGGAGTATCTTAACACTACGTTCCGAAGTTATCTCTGCCTACACTGCCATGTACGGGAGCTGCGTTAGTACTTTTAATATAGATCTTATTAAAAAAATAGCGTGAACCTGGAATTTTTTGAATAAGATCTATATTAAAAGTACTAACCAAAACCGTTGAGGCCTGTCGTGGCGCAGCGGCACAAGAGTATGACTGTAACCGACAGGTTCTGGGTTCGATCCGAGGAAATGAGATATTTAATATTTTCAATTTGAAAATTTTATGTTTCATTTCTTCGCTCTGGTAATAAGGCAAAGCGCGGCGTTGAATTCCGCCACTCAACACGCAATGCCTCAAATTCGGCGGAAAATGGGGAACGGAAGTGAAACGGAGTGTCTTAGCTCTAGGTTCCCGGGTTCCCTCTGACTACCCTGCCTCGTGCGGGATACAGCGTGAAGCTAAAAAGTACTAACAAAACCGTCTTAGCGCAACGGCACAGCGACATTCGAATGTTGGGAATTCAATCCCACTCTAAGGAATAAATTATTTTATTTTCTTCACTCAGATGTAACAAAAAAAATACGTCAAATGCGTAAAAATATAAATTTACGTAAAAAGTACTTAAAAACGTAAATTTCTCAAAAAAAAATGGACGGTGAAGTTTAACTATTTTCATGTTTTTCTTAAACAAATTTTGTAAACAAATATTCCAATCAAGTTAATTAGGCGGTTCTCTCTGTCAACCGGGAAATATGTGTCAAAGTAAACTAAGTAACAAATATCATATATCGTAAATGATAGTGTTTCGTACCCTATCCACTCCAGTTGTAAAGTTTTTAAATGTTGTAGTAGCACTACGTCATTGAATTTTGTATTTTTCATTGCATTTTCTATTTTAATCATCAGCGTGGGGCCTGCGAAGACAACAAACCAAGATGTGATTATTTACCAAAATTAAAAAAAATAAACATGTTATGTACATGCTTAGAAGAGTGGAGAATGGAGTGTCTTAGTACTAAGTCACTTGCGCGTCATATGTTTCGTAAAATAAGTTCAAACAATTACAAGTTAGTGTGAATTCAAATTTCGGATCATTATACAGTTTTGTTTTCCATATTATTATTACTTATTAAACATAAACAAACTGAGTATGAATATTTTAATTTAATCGTGATAACTAGGCAATTCAAAGCACGGCGTTGAATTCCGCCACATAATACGCAAAACCTTAAGAAGTTGAGAGAAAATGTGACTTTATTAGCTCAGAGTGTCTTAACACTAACCCTTTGCCTAACAAAACTTAACGTATTTATGAATATGAATATTTCTTACATTTAACAGGCACTGTCCTTTTCCATTTGCAATCAAAGTTAGAATTCTCTGTCTCTTCCAATATACATGTATCATGTGACAGTGGGGATTTCACATCTTCAATGGTGATATTAGCTGTACTTGAATTCGGTAATAACATTGATAGGGTGTTCATGATTTTTGAATCCTTAAGCTGCTTGGATCTTATTATAACCTACAAAAAAATATACATATTTTAAGATATTATTATATTTTTAATATAGCTTAAATAATATGTCCTCCATTTTCTTCGATTCGCTCTTTTTGATCTTGCCAATAGCAGAAAAGGAAATTATATCGATTATTGCGAACTAGGGATCGAACTTACAACCATCGCAAGTCAGATGCTTTTCTAGCGCGCCTTAGCGGTCTTTTTTTACCTAAGTTAATTAAAGTAATAGATCAGATATACATAATTATCATGTACAAGTTATATCTAAAAAAATGTACTTCCACGCGGTATCTCGCAGTTTGGTGCACCAAGTAATCCACTTTCCGCCAAATTTGATTCATCATTAAGTGGCGGAACTCAACGCCGCAAAAATAAAAACTTTAAAATGTCCTTATATGCTTACACGAACTCCAGTCAATGTACAGTATAATAATATTTTAAACACATCATTACTTAATAAGTTTTCTAAATCTCTCAATGAGATACACTCATCAGTATTTTGTATTAAACATGCATTCTCATCAAATATTGTGCCTTTTATCATTTGCGGATTGTATTTATTAAGTAACTGCTGGCTTGTATGTAATGTTTCAGAATAGGTAATGCCGCCTGTTCTTAGCATCCAAGTGAAATGAGAATGTAGCTTCTTGTAAACATCGTCATCGCCTGGAAATTTATGTATTGTAAAATGTTCTTCTATGTTAAAATATTTTTAAATAAAGGTATAAAAAGTATTACAATTATATTAAAATAATAAAAGTCGGGGCTAACTGTAAGTACAATGTAAATATGCTAGATAGTGCACAGTATAGGAACACAGAATATTTGAAACCTAGAGTAAGGACACTTCGTTCCCATCAGGACACTACCGTTTCCCAATTTCCACTGAGGCATTGCATATTAAGTGCTAAAACAAAATGCTATGCTTTGCCTCGTTGCCAGCATGAGAAAATGATAATATTAAATATTTCCTTTACTCCAGTGGAATCGAATCCACAACCATGAGAAACATATTACATATGTGATAATTACGAAAATATTTGACAAAAAAATATATCATTTTATTGTTATGCATAATAAAGGTAAAGTTGCTAGACACTCAGCTTCACGCTGTATCTCGCTCACGGCAGGGTTGGCAGAGGGAACTTAGGAACCTAGTGTTAAGACCCTCCGTTCCACTTCCGTTCGCCACTTTTCGTCGAATTTGATGCATTGCGTGTTGATTGGCGGAACTCAACGCCACGTTTTGCCTTGTACCAGAGCGAAGAATTTAAGATATTAAATATTTAAATAGAAAATATTAAATATTTCATTTCCTCAAGTGGGGATCGAACCCACAACCTGTCGGTTACAGTCACACGCTTGTGCCGCTGCGCTACAGGAGACTGCTAAACACTTACAATATTTTAATCAAAAAACATCATTAAAAATAACAAATTCTAAGATAAATAAATAATTTCCAGCAATCAATTTAAAGTAAATAGGGACTATAAAATTACCGGTTAATTGTGTAAGAGACCTGGATTGGCCATAATCATTTCTGCCAGTGTTAAGTCGTAAAGCTCTCTGTGAACAAATGCTTTGCTCATTCTCATAGACCACATCAGCCAGCTCTTGTAGTTCTTTTGCTATTTTCTATAATCAAAATTAATTATATTTTTACTTCCAGATTATATTAGAAAACATTACTTATTTGGTAAAATAATGATTTAATAGAATTTAAAAAAAAATTTGAATGTGAAAATGAATGTGAAAATAATATTTGCAAATTTTAATTTTCTCCTGACCTGTTGTGATGTAGGGCACAAGTGTGTGACTGTAAACAGGTTGTGGGTTCAATCCCCATTTGAGAAAATGTGATATTTATTACTTTTACTCATTCACTCAGCTTCACGGTATATTCCACACAGGGTAAGCAGAGGGAACTTGGGAATAGTGTTAAAATGTTATATACCTTTAATTTAAATATTTCATATTTTAATTTTTGCCACTCAACACGCAATGCCTCAGCTGAAAGTGGGAAACGGAAAAGTTTCTTAACACTAGGTTCCCAAGTTCCCTTTGTCTACCCTGCCATGTGCTATGGGATACAGCATAAAGCTGAGTAATTTTCTCCAACAATTTAAAAAAAATGTTAATTATCATAGTTGAACTAAACAAGTCAGGCATATTTTCTTGGTGTTGACATACTAATTGATTAACCATAAACTAACAATGGAACAAAACTTACTGATTAACTTACATGAAGAAAGACATAATATAAGTTAATATTAATAAATTGAATTGAATACAAACATTTACAAATGATTATGAATTGAATCCACAATCTGGGGATCATTTTTATTAATTATTTTCATTTCCTTGCAGTGTTTTAAAAAAAACACTAAATATTAAATGAAGTTTCTCAACTCAACTCTAAGCTTAAGAAATGAAATTTTAATGTTAGGGAAGCTACCTGCATATGTTCAGAAAGCATTGGCGTTATATTTAGCAGCATCATTTTATCTTTCATTAGTACAACTATAGAGAATAATCTCTTGAGCCCTCTTGCCCTTGTATCTTGTAAATGAAACATAAGACTGAGAACATGACCTTGTGTGTCACTGAAGTAAACAACACCACCTTCTTTATTCCAATTTACCTAAAAAGAATATTTTACTTAAAACATTGACTCATAGTATAGTAATGAGGAAGCATTTAATAATAGTAGTTTCTATTTAGTTATGTTGTTATATATAATTAAAGTAAAATAACTTTATAATATGTATAATAACTTAAAGAGCTTAATGGGGAGCCATCTAACTTTTGCGCACAACCAGTGAATTTGATCTTGGATTTCCATTTCTCTGCTCTGGAGTGCTCTGGAGTTTTGTATACACCAAATTCAAAAGTAGGGAATGGAAAGTGTTAGCATTAAGTTCTTTTAACCATCCTTGCTACATCCACATAAAAATAAATATTCAATGGTCTATAAATAAATATTTAATCTCTAGTATATAATTATATAGTCAAATAGCATGTAAAGTTTATTTTTACACTTTAATCGTTAAAGTATCATTAGGCAAATTAGTTAGAAATTAATAAGTACTATGATAACAGTAGTTATAGATTTCTAACTCACTTCACAAGTAATGCTACGTAATGCAGCTTGTCTTAAAAACGCAGTCACTTCAGCGCTTGGCACCGACTCTCTACTACAGAATATTGTTCCATCGTCTTCCCTTGATAACAAAACTGTTTCTGGTCCGATAGAAGTGCAGCCACTGCATTGTACAGCGCATTTTGATGCTTCTGTTGTATGACTTTCATCATCTGTCGTAAATGTACAGAATAAGGGACGCGGTCCGTGAGCTTCACAAAAATGGCACAATCCGACAATAGCATTCATTTTTTAAATATAAATTAAGATTGATATTTCATTTCATTCTCATCTTTAACTTTTATTAATATAGTGATATTGATTGCGTACGATTAATGTCAAAATAATACGATAAAATAATAGCCGTATCAACGAAAACTCCTAATTTTAGAAGTAGAAAGAAAAAATATAAAAATAACAACAACATACGACAGCTGAAATAATTCACTTACGTCAATGTCAAATTGACAACTTCAACTATTTGTTCATTCATTCTTCAATTATGGCGCAACTTTTATTGTCTGTAAAAATATCATAGGATTTTTTAGATATATATAAAAAATTATATTAACTATAGATACAAAATGCCCATAGCAAAGAGATTTTACTTTATTCCATATCTTAATTTCAATATTCATGATACTTTATCATGTGTAGTTGTCATTTCAATAAACAAGAAACGCTTTTTACTTAACGTAAAAAACATGATTTCAGTGCACGTAAAAAATGAGATTTTTGAAAAGGTAAAAAAAAACGAACACAAATTCCACGATTTTCAATAACTCATTTATTGAACTGTACACGGATTCATAATAAAATTTTCATGGAACATCACTAGCACAGCTTATAATACGATCTACGACTGTGCCGCATTCACTGCACAATGTTAATACAAGTTAACATTAAATAATATATAATAAAAACACCTCGCAGAGCCAGGTTTGGTAACCGCGTCAAGCGTGAACATGATCAGAAGGAAAAAAGAGTTACAAATAAATTATTTAATTACAAACAAATAACATGTAGTGTCACCTATTGAAAGAAAAATTTTCTAAATATGTATGCTTTACTACTATGCGTTTATTTCTTAGACACAGGTTTGTAGGCTAGTTTCCTGGACTTGAGTGTCGACCATTTGTGCCGTTTGTAGTAGTATACAATGGCGGCGAGTGTGGAGAATATTCCGAGGGCCTTGATGGTCATGAGGCGTCGGTCGTCGAGCTCCGGCTCGGAGCACCACTTCAGGAAGGTGGCGACGTCCTTGGCTAGTTGAGACGCTGTGGCAGGAGTACCGTCGCTGAACTCCGCGGCCTACAATACAAACAATATCTATAGAATTTTTCTTTACTATTTTAAACGAGAAATACAAAAGAAAACAAACAATAAAATTATGCTCAAAAAATATAAAAGATGCATTTAACTAAAAGAAAAACAAATTTTAAATCCTATTTCATAATATTTTTCTTTCGCCATTTTATTTTTCTTGTGCATCACTAGTACAGTTATTCATATGCAATATATGTTCTGAATGACACTCAAGGTCAACAATAATCAACATTCCAGTCATTAGGACTCAAGATCTTATTAAGTATACAGTTTGTATAATAAAAAAAAAATGAAAGCAAAATAATAATAACCATTTAACTTTCTATAAATATTAATTGACTAAGAGAAAAAAAAATATCATATGATTTAATTATATACATATATAAATTCAAGAGGTGCAAAATTAAAATAGAAAATTATAATATTTTGACAATTCTGACTTTATGTAACAGGACAGGCAGAAAAAAAGAGGATATAAGACATGTGTTAAGTAACATAGAGATATTTTTTTTTACAGTGCAAAGGAAAAGGGAATTAATTGGTTACAAATTATCTCTAAAATGAGGCTTTTTTTATATATTCATTAGTTTCATTAATACGTTAAATAAAATTAGTTAAAATTTGTTAATACATGAAGTAAAAATTGTTTCACAACCATTGACGCAGTAACTGAAGTTACTGGAACTGGTGGTAAATTGTTTGTCATTCAAAAAACGAAGCTTGTAACTTTTTATTTTGAATAAAAATATTTGAATTTGAATTGAATTTAGAAAAATAATTTTCGCATTTGGTACTATTTAGAAAAGTCTATCAAAAGAAAATTTAAAAAAATAAAGAGTTGTTTTTTTGTTGAGATTGTTGTGTGCAATTGTTTTTAACTTATATTTGATGCAGTAAACACATGCCTTAGAAATAAACTGAGAGCTTTTCAGTTAAAAAAATTACATATAACTCAAAAAAAAAAATCATTACCAGAAACTACTACAGTAGGCATATACAAATCAAAAACCACTTTTTTAAGTTTTTCGACACATTTTCGAAAACATTATAGTATTTGACTCAATCATCATTTCGGCCAAGTAAAAATATTTATTGAAAAAAAATAAGTCATTTTCCACTTTAGTTACTGCAATATATATCTGATTTATATTTTTTAATATTTTTGTTTTTTTCTTATCATTCACAATTTACAAACCTCATCAAACAACACTTGTGCCATAGAAATAGCTCCACCAGGGAAGTAAGGATTGTAGTTCTGTCCCTCACGGAGTATAACACCGGCCGGGGCATCCATGTAGCCGGTGAGGAGGGCAAAGATATAGTCCTCGCCTCCTTTACGTCCTGACACTATTAGAGATAGATCTGGTGGGTAAGCTCCTGTGGACAAAAAAAAAAACAAATATTAGGTTAAGTTCATTTTCAGGGCCTATGTGTTGTAGGTTTGATGCTCACTTGAGAGAAAACACATACTTAACATTAAAAGCGCAGAGTTGAGTTACGCCACTCGCCATACATTGCATCAAAATCCGACGGAAAGTGCGTAATAACAAAATGAGTATCATAACACAGTACACGCGTACAACACGCGTTGCCATAGCAACGTGTATGTCACCTTATACTAAAGTATATATTGTTAAACATAATCATGATACTGTGTGTTATATTTATTTATTAATTTTGTGTTTTTAAAGTTCTTTTAAAAGAATATTAGCTTTCTGCATTATATCTCTAAATAAACTATGGCTGCGCCAAATATCAGTACAGTTCAGTTCTTTTATTAAGCGATCATAGCGTGCCAGTTGTGCGTATTTATAATTAGTTTACATTATACAATCACACATCTTTGATGATATGTATTCTAACATGAGATGGTCGCAGGTTCAATTTGTATTGACAAAATGTATATTGTATTTATATAAAAAAAAATTAAATATTTTTACAAGTAAATAATTTTTAAATACTAGCGACCTTTATTTACTATCTATATAAATTATCACTTTTTATGATAATATTTAAACAAATTTAAACTAAAATTTCAGCTAAATGAATAATAATTTGTGTAACTAAATATTGCCAAAATATGACAATGAAAATTGCATTTAAATCTGATTAGCCGTTTATGAGATTAGCGCGTACAAAGGCACAGACAAACAGACAAAAAAATGTCTATTTTGGGCACTTTTACATAAATAAAGGAGATTTTATAGTAAAGATATCATTCATGTACAGACTGTGCATAATTACAGAGTTAATATAAATATAGATATATATTTTTTATGCTTATGCTTCAGTATGTACTCCGCATATAACCGGGCGGAGGAAACTTGGGCACTTCCGTTCCTCCAAAATTCTAACGGAATTTGTCGCCGTTTCGTCGTATGTTTTGTGGCGGAACTCAACGCTGCGCTTAATATTAAATATATTACCCTCGAATGGGATCAAACCCATAACCTGTCGTGGTTACACTCACATGTTCGCCACGACTGGCCTCATTACGATATAAATACATCATATTTTACTTTATACTAGACACCCGCCCGCGGCTTCGTCTGCTTGAATTACACAATTTTATTTACTAATCTCAACTACTTTCTCATTCTAACGACATTATGACTTTTAAGAGAATATCAATATATATAATTAAAATATAAACTAATTGAATAAAAAAACTGTAGCAATCTTAATATTTAAAATTGGCGTACCTTTTTTTAATTTTTAACTTATATTAAATAAAACAAACACTAAATGTTAAGTGAAAAAAATACCCCTTTTTTATTACATTAGTAAACATCCCTAATAAGTAATTGGCAAGGTTTTATTTTACCATTATTGGCGGCTCTTGCAGCATTTTCATTGGGGTAGGGCGACGGGAAGTAGTCAGACAACTTCCCGGGCCTCTCGAAGTAGTTGCCCTCTTCATCTGGACCATCCTTAACCATTACCTGTAAGCAATAATTACATTAAAATGTGCAATTTTACATTATAATAGAAGTACTCGATTAACCGGACTATTTATATACGGTTAGGTTAGTATTCGGATAATCGAATGTAAGAAATGTTTGCGCTTATGTAGTATATAACGTTGTGTTTATTAAAAACATATTTATTAATAGATACATTGTTCAATATGCAATGTATGCATTCATTTAGGTACATTTTCAATAAAATTGTTTATGGTTTTTAAATGTACTTTTTTTTGCTAGCTCCACATAATATATATATATATATATATATATATATATATATATATATATATATATATTATATATATATATATATATATATATATATATATATATATATATATATATATATATATATATATATATATATATATATATATATATATATATATATATATATATATATATATATATATATATATATATATATATATATATAATATTATATATATATATATATATATATATATATATATATATATATATATGTTAGACAGATAAAACATACATACTCCATTCAAAATGTGGTTGGTTGGGACGAAAATGTGAAAAAAAATATATATAATTGATTTCAGGCTCAGGGGCGTGTGATTATAAACGCGATAAGCGTCTAAAGTTACAATATATATTTATATATATATATATATATATATATATATATATATATATATATATATATATATATATATATATATATATATATATATACATATACATATATACATATACATATACATATACATATACATATACATATATATATATATATATATATATATATATATATATATATATATATATATATATATATATATATATATATATATATATATATATATATATATATATATATATATATATATATATATATGAAACATTTTTTTTGGTATTCATGATGTGTATACAAGAAATAAGTCTTATGAAAAAAATATCCATTTTCACAACAATATGTAATAATGTACACATACAGATCTTATCATAAAATAGATAACAATGGTAAATTTTAATTATATATTATAAATCACTTTACTTAATATAGAAACGCTTGTGCCCCTACGTCACGACAGACCTCAATAATATATAAAAAATGAAAATAACCATTAGGAGCTATAATGTTAGTAATGAAAACATTAAATGTTTAAATTGATAATATCCAATATTTCATTTCCTCGAGTGGGGATCGAACCCACAACCTGTCGGTCAGAAAAAATATGTACCAAAAGAATAAAAAAAAAACATGACACACCTCAGCAGCTTCTGCTTTAGCCTCCTCCTCAGTATGAGTTACATTCACCAAGTTACGGAAAGCAATATACTGGAGTGAGTGGCACGCCTTGCACACTTGCTTGTACACCTCGTAACCACGGCGGACACTGATTAAAAAGTTGTATAGTTACAAATACATATTATTTATTTAAAAATTGATGTAAAATATTGTATGGTCAATTAACAGTGGCAGAAATTTATGTTTTCTAAACATCTGCACTTTGTTCACTGGGAAAGTAAATTATCAAAAATAAAAAATATCAAAAATTTTATTGTTTACCCTTCTAACTAATATAATTATAAAAAGATCTTTGTTATTCGTGATTAAAATACATAAGTGCTTTACAGGAAGACTACTGTAAAGTGTTTGAAACATCGGGTATCAAAAGACATATTACACTGTGTTACACTCAATTAATCTGGTTAAATTGGTTTCATTTGTATTTATTATAGATTAAATAAATAAATTAATTAAAAAAAAAACTAAAAAAATATAATCAGGACCAGTAGTAAAACAGGGGCACAAATTATTTTCCTCCCTCTGGTAATACGGCAAAGTGTGATGTAATACTCAATCCTTCAATTTAGTGTAAATTGGTGAAACGAGAGTCCACTATGTTCCTATGTGGGATACCAAAAACATATATTCATAGCCAATTTCACTTTTATCATTAACATATAAGCAGGTGGCAGATGTAAGAAAAAAAATTCTTCTTGTTATTCCTTTTAAAAGCATTGCTTGCACAGGTGTATTTTATCATCTTTATCAGATTAAGGAAATAAATAATTAAAAAACCGGTTTCTGAAAGTTGTGATTGACCTCACGTCTAGATCATATAGTAGTATCATTATTTTTTATTGTATTTGTTTTCTTGTTATTTTGTATATGCTGTAAATAAATTACTTATTTATCCTTATTTACCTCTAATATACATATATTTCTAGTACACATATTCTTATTATAGAAATATTTAATAATCAAAGGTAATCTAATTATTTCACATAGGGTAATTTTTCATATATCATATTATACTTATTTGATATTTAAGGAATTTAGGTTATCCAAAGACTACTGCGAATGCAATGAAAAAGATTTATTTATATTTTAAGGCAAAAAAATGTTCGGAAGAAACAATGGTTACCTGGCATGGTCAAGTGATTGGAACCAGCCATCATGATTCCAAGGTTGGTGGAATGAATGGGCCCTGTCATCTGATGCTTCTACAGATTGTTCTAGGGCGAATAGGAGTGCACCTACACCTCCACCCACAACACCTAATGTGGATAACCACTGAAAGAAGTAAATGAAAACAATTTTAGATTTTACTAAATTTAGCTTATAAATCTATAATTATTGAAGTCCTAAATATTCATAAATTCATAGAATATTGTAAATTATGAATTTCATAGAAGAAAATTGTTTAATTCTACTTTAAAAAAACTTTACTTCCATATCTCCTATTGCCAAATATATATTGCTGCATTGTACTGCATTTTTTCGTCAATTTGGTTTAGTAATAGATAAAGATTTTATAAAATAATCTCATACATACCAATTTTCTATTATTTGTCCATCCTTTAGCACTGGTGGACAGCTGACAAACCTGTAAGGGCGATATCTATTAGTTTTCATTACACTTGTTACATAATGTTGAGAAGGTTATACTTCGTTCTTATTATTTTTAAGAACACTAAATGGCAAATTTTCTTCTGTCCACTACTAGCACGCACTGTTTTAATTACATCACTACAATACCTTCTAGAATTGATAAATTTACCGAATATCACCAGTTTTCCGCAAATATTACTTCTTACGAATAGAACATTTTTCTTAATAAAAAGTCACTCATGGGGAAGTTAGTAATTATAAAGCTATCAAAATAAGTTCTTGCTCTTATAATTAATACCTGGGGTGAAACTATCCCAATTTTTTTCAAAAGTCGTGCCCCACAAATCCTGCCTACCGCGGCCGCCATGATAGTAAAACGTCGTAATGAAAGACGAATCAACTGACATATGGAATCAAAATAAAAATTGCCATTGTTTAATGAAAAATACTGCAACGCAAAGAGTAATAAGCATACATCCTTTATAAAATCAATAATTTAATTATATATAAAATATATACAAAAAATGTGTGTGTAAATATAAAATATATACAAAAAATGTTTCGATGTTGAGGAGAAAGTTAAGGGCAGCATAATGACAATGTCAGAGTGTTAATTATTTTAAATTTAGGTTTAAATATAGTTCAGTTCAATTCTTTAATTCATCCCAAAGTAACTTCTCCAATACAACGTTGAATGGAAAATACACAAAGTAGGTTGTACGGTAAAGAAGGATAAAGTAACACAATAGGAGAAAGTATGTTTGAAAACGATCCAGTTAAAATTTTGCCAAGACCTAAAAATAAACCATAATCTTATATAAAATTGAAATGTAAAGAGTTATTAATATATCATATTTTACAAAGATGTTAGTTTATAATCTTACTGTGTTAGATTTTACCTACTATATTAACATAATAATTTTTAGAGGGGACTAAACACAAAATAAAAACCATTGAATTCTAAGGAAATGGACAATAACTAGGATGAACATTTTATTTATCATAAGAAGAAGTGAAAACTTTAAGCTGTGCGATTCCAGCTTAGAATAGGAACACCCTGGTACTGATGGTGTCGTAAGAGGTGACTAAAGTACGTGTAAATCTGAATGCCGTTCACCACCATCGATTGCCGGTGCCTCCCTAGGATCTTCAGACCACTGCCTGGTACGGAGTGCCCATTAACCGCGCTAGTAGCAGAACATCAGCGATTCGTCGCGTATGGCAATACAAGTCAGCAGATTGGGACGAGATGTGTACATTTTACTCATCTTATCCCTGCGGGGCGGTTTGCTTCTCTTCTGATGATCCTAGTGCTTGTGCCGCTGCTGTTGCCGACGTGGTTCTGCAGGGTGTGGAACTTTATATTCCTAGCTCTGTAGTGCCAATTGGTAGCAAATCGCAGCCTTGGTTTGATACGCCTTCAAACTTACTGCTTCTGGCAAGCGGGAGGCATATCGAACCTGGGTCGATGCACTTGTCACTAAGGATCCAAAGATGAAAACCTTAAAAAGAAAGTATAACCGCGCCTCTAGGTACTTTAAGTGGCAAATTGCCAAAGCAAGTTCTGAACACATCGCAAATTGGCGAGAAACTTTAGAGTTATCCATCCGGAACTCGCAGATCACCTCTTGTGCTCTGTTCATGTGCACCTGAGCTGATTCTGGTGCTAATGCGTCTATTTCGTCACTCTTACTCAATAGGCGTATTCCCAGTTTCATAGAAGAGCGTTCTTATCCACCCGGTTCCGAAAAAAGGCGATAGTTCCGATCCAACTAACTACAGACCTAATAAATAGCCAGCATAATAAATAGCCAGGTTTATCTAGAGGATCACCGATTTATTAATGACCGCCAATATGGCTTTCGCCATTTCAACATCATTATGATCGCTCAACCAATGATGTTCTGGTTTACCTAACTCACCGTTGGGCTGCGGCTATTGAAAGCACGGGAGAGGGCCTGGCAGTTGGTCTGGACATGATGAAGGCCTTCAATCGAGTGTGGCACGAGGCGCTTCTTGCGCAACTTCCATCTTACGTGTTTACCGAGAATTTATGCAATTGTCCTATTGCATCGCTAGCCTTCTCTCTGGGTGGAATATCAAGGTCGCTATCGACGGTTTCTGCTCCGCATACTTGCCCGTGAACACCGGCGACCCCCAAGGCTGCGTGCTGTCCGTGAATGATATATTGGAGGACTTTAACATACATTGTTATGCAGATGATAGCACGGTAGATGCTGTATAATCCGGCCGTGCAAGTTTTTCTCGGGAAAACGTCGATTCGAGAAAACTTCCGTTGAGGCATCCCTCAAGAATATCTACGTATGGGGTGAAAGAAACCTGGTTCACTTTAACTCCCAGAAGGCACAAGTCTGCGTATTTATTACTAAAAAAACTCCATTTGTCGTATCGCCATGTTTCGAGACATTCCCCTTAAAGCCGCGCCCTGCATCAGTATGTTGGGCCTCAGCTTTTCAGTATCGTGATCATGTGGAAATCAAGACCAAGTTGGTCTCGAAGAAACTGAGGGTCATCAGCAGAGTGAAACAATATTTCACACCAAAATACCGTATGGCCATATATTCTATATGAGACCAAACCTGTACAGGGCCCAGGTTTGGCCAATGATTCCAAAATGATCCATCTAAAAGTAACATACAAATATTTTAGATGAAGTGAATAAAATAATTGAAGACCTTCATTTAATATAAAATGTTTTCCTCTTTACAGCCAATATGCAGCTTAATGAGTCAGTACAAATAAGAGTTAAAGTCGCCAGAGAATTTATTCTTCCTACTCAAATCTGTCCAGTAGACTAGATCAATCGGGAGGGCATTAAAATTGTAACATAACTTTGAATTTTAGTATCCATCAAGCTGCTCCAACACAGAATTAATTTTCCTTTACAAATATTCAGCAACGAGTCTATAAGAGCTAGAATAAGATCAACGTTTTTCAGGTTTAGGAATAGGACAATAATGTGGGATTTAATTAAATTGACTGATGGAATTACCTGATGGAAATATAGTATCAATTAGATTACGAGTTATTATATATTGATTAGAATAAGTGGTGTTTCGCCTTTTCTTTAAGTCTAATAATGAATGGATACTAATACCACCTTTACCTGGTCTAGTGTCCTTTAAATCCGCTAAGACGTTTTTGACCTTCAGGAGAAATCATCTTCATTTCCTCTGAAATAATTACCAGCGTGAATCTAAGGAGATCCTGTGATGACACGGAGGGAGGAACCAATTTGTCAGCAATATCGTTAAGCCAAACAGAAGAGCTATTGGAGTTAGAGCTGTTGACATTGTTAAGTGACCGGCAAGTTCTCTTAACATTTGTCCAGACAATGGAGGAAGAGGAGCGTGTATTAATTACAAAAATTGACCAATTCAAGTATTTTCTTTTTCATTTTCCAAAATATTTCTCATCACTGTATTTGTTATCAGGTTCATTTACTGTATTCCTATATAAGTTCTGGCAAAACTTAATAGGTGATGAAGGTGCCCGCACCGGATCTGGGATTTCCCTGGACACGTATACAATAAAAAGACAAAGATACATAATGACATAAAATTTCATATAGGGAAAGTCATAAAGATTGAGAGCGTTGCAGTAGCAGCATTAATTATGTTTTTTTAAAGATACCTTCATTTTTTCAGATTTATCTCGACTTTGCCTTTTCATAGATCAACTGTTATTCATTACCACTTTTAAATGTCCTACTAATCTGGCTGTATTTTAAATAAAAATAACCTAATTTATTTTATATGCTAACTACTTTAACTCTTAAATGAACAAATTTCGGTTAAGTTTGTCGTGTAAATTGATTTTTTTACATTTTTAGAATCCCGATGTTTCGAACACTTTGTGATTAATGGATGGCCCTTAATATCTTTATATCGTACACTTTAAAGATGTCCTTCACGATAAAATATCAATACCTGACACCCCTGAACACCTATGGATTAGTTTTTTCACCTGTCCTAACTTAACCCACCCCTTATACGATGTACTTCCTAATATATCCCGCCCCCTTAATGTTTAATATTTTTTAATGTTAGTGTTTAGTTCTCTATAAGATAATTGTAAGCTAACATTATTGTAAAATATTATCTATTACTAACACCCTATGTTTTGTATAAATTTATAATTTTGTTGTAGGTGACGGTAATATTCTAACTGGATCTTTTTTGACATGGATTCTCCTGTTGCGTATTTTTTACCGTACAACCTCCTTCGTGTGTTTTCCTCCATTCAACGTGACATTGGCGTAGTGATTTTGTGCTCACCTGGCACACTAGGAACGCCATAACTAAAGAACTAAACTGAACAATGACAATTCACACCCACACATCAGACATATCTATAACCATTGGGGCGGCGGCGGCGTTTCCTTTTTAGAGATTCTTAGTATCACAAGTGACTTTTTTTGTATAATAAGGTTAATAACATATTCTAAGGCGTTGAGTTCCGCTACTTGACACGCAATACTTCTAGTATTTAGCGAAACTGGAGAATGTAAGTTTAATGGGAACAGAGAGTTCATACTAGGCAACTCTCCGCTTCTACTGCGAGCAGAATAAAATAGAACCGCTGTACTATGGTTCTTTTTTAAATTTCACGTATGTTATTGAATAAGACTTACAATCTTTATTTTGATATGATGATGATTTTTAAGTAAGTCCTCTTTTATTTGACCTTGAAATAAAAATAATAAAGAAATCTAAATTAAAATATTCTTTAATCAAATAGGCCATTACAAGCACTTTTAAATTGTCAAGTTACATAGACACGTGTGTACTATCAGTCCTACAGGAAGCTACCACCGACTCTCCGCCGACAGGCGGGTCTGCTGAGAAGCCGGCAAGAAACAAGAAAAAGATTATATTGATATTTTGAAAAGTTGCTCTTTTCAAAATATCAATCAAAGTAAATATATAACATAACTAGCTTCCTGTGTGAGTACCAACAGCATTTAATCCCATGCATTCTTATCATGAGAATATTCTTGAATTGAACAATATGCCTTGCCCAACATTTTTTTATAAAGGATTTTCTTTTTTAAACTTAAAGGATACTTAAGTGACCTCTTTCGAGAGGTCAGACGGATAGGCTCTGTACGAATATTTGCATGGCATTAAGAACGCCTCAAAGGATAGTTCCATAATGAGGAATCCTTATAAGATCATTTGTTATTCGTCTGTGCGTTTGTCAAGATAACTTTTCTCAAGATTGCGTAGAGAGTATGCCTGCATATTCTTCGCACGGTCCTTGTAGCACAGAAAAAATCAAGCTTCTAAATTAACGCATCTAAAAAATATGCAGCATTAGTGAAGTTTTTTATTGCCTTTTGTATGAAATTTGGCATGTATTAAAAAATCTAATAGGGCACTTCCGTGAACCTAAAGTAATGAATTTAGCATGAACTCAGAACTTACAATATTCAGTCAGAATTTATTAGTATTTAATAACTATAAAAATATAACAATCTTATATTTGCAGATAATATCACACAAAATAAAATGAACAGTAGATATGCCCGCTGAAACTTAAATTTGTCAACATTATTAGTCTCGTCATTAAAATTTTAATTGATTACGTGACAGGATTCACTTATTTCTTGTACTAATTTCAAATAATACATTTACGATTATAAAATTTGGCCAACAGTGAAAACTTACAGTAGAAATACACGAGGCATTAATAAAAGCGTTTTACCTACCATTAAAACGCTTATTAAGCGATAACCTTATTTGAAGCCTTACTGATTGAGAGAAGGTATCTTGACTTCCGGCGGCGCGTCAGTTTTACTCTAACTTCCGGCTATTCTACTCCGGATGTCACGTGACTCCCCCCTTCCATCTGTTGTTGACTTGTGCCACCTGGGGATCGACTTTAGCTCATTGAGTCTCAAATAAGATTTCTCACCTGGCAGAAATCCTATGTAAGGCTTCAAATAAGGTTATCGCTTAATAAGCGTTTTAATGGTAGGTAAAACGCTGTTATTAAGCTTTGAACCGTTATTTGAAGCCTTACTGATTGAGATATGTTTGTTATCGCCAGGTGGTCAGGAGACGCCAATGTGATTTGTGCAATCTGTAATATCTAAAATTAAGATATAAGTAGTGAAGAAAGAAATAAATAAATCTCACATATCATTCAACATTTTGATTTTATAAAATCAAAACTAGATACATAAAAATGACATACAACTTTAAATAAAAGAAATACACAACTACAGTAGCTTAAGAGTAACAAAATATGGACTGTAATTATTAAAGTACATAAGTATTCGACATATAATAAAAATAGCAAAAATGAAATTAAATAATTATTAATTAATTATGATATAATAATTTAACTGTTATATTTTTCCTTTCATATTAACCTTTTATTTTGTTATAGGCACAAAATATCGGGTTACATTTAGTCTAAACTCTTTAGAATTTATTTATCGGCAGTAATATTTCAAATACATAGATATTCTCCGATCGCCATTTACTGCGAGATAATATTTCGTCAAGTGATAAATTTAACAGCCAATTGTTTAGCGCAACAGAAATCAAATGCTTCATATACTAGCTTTCATACCAGTTTTTAATAAAATCGTCTTTATCCTATTTGAAATACTAACTAGTGCGAGAAGCAGCTGTAGGACTACCATAAGTAGGTAGTTCAAAATGAGCTATCAATATTACATTTTGATCTCCCTTTGACAATTTAATCAGTCTTTTGACCCAAAAAAAACTAAATTTAGAGTTTGAGTTTCTTTATTTTTAGGGATTCGCTAACTTGATTGCCTATTAAAAACTGACTGAAAACGATTTTGGAAACAAACCGTGGCCAAAAAAATACATAATCATTTGACAAAATACAATAACTCGTTTAATGTTAGTAAAGTTAAACCAATGTACACGTCGGCCTGGCCATAACAATAATAAAATAGCAACATAACAAGAAAATACATAGAGACTGTTCATGTCAAGAGATTTATATTTTAACCAGTTTGATAAACTATGAACATCCATCCCATTTTGGAATGCTTGTACATTTTATGTTACTTTAACCAATTGATTTGATAGCTCGCTTCACTAAAATATCTAACTTATATTACTCTCGGAATCAGGATTACATAACGTACGAGTAGATATCGCAGATTTGTAGACTAAAAAAGTATTATAATCAAAATTTTGTATTGTATGCAAATCGGTTAAGAATCTAAGTAAATCTGCTGTAATTAGGTTAAATAAATTAATATTTTATATCCGGTCCAAGTAGCCACTTTGGTTACGGAAGACTATTGTGGGATCTATCAGTCTGGTCTAGATTGTGAATCGTGCATGGGGGTTCCAGGGTCGTGTTCTTGAGTTCAAGTTGCCAGAATACTTTATTTAGCTTCAGTAATAGTAGAGGAAATGGAATCGGAACTTGGCTCAACGCATCGTGAAGATAGGCGTTCCGATCGGTTAAATTTATCGTTTCGTGTAAAGGTAACATATCTGTCGGTGCCGATTCAACGAGATCTATTTTTGATAGTAGTGTTCCTCGTAATCGAAAACTCATTATTCATGCTCACTATTTCCGTGAGTAAATGCTACTCTGAATGGGCTGACAATATGGTCATCGGTCTGCTTCGATGTTGTAGCAACCCTATATATATTGAAAATGAGCTTCAACGGTTAAATTGTGCAAAAGACCCAGAATCTTCAGAGTCAACTCTATTAGGTTCTTAGATTTGGTGCCCCTTTATAATACAAATTATAACTGTCCGATTGAAGATTCGTATCAGAATCGGTCGTATTCGTATCATGACCTCGATAGTTTAGCACACGACAAATCGCTGACATTTCTTTCCGATTCGAATCTCATTCTTTCTTCTCGGGGGCGCTTGTCAGACAAGTCGACATCGTTAAGCCTTGCTTTTCATCCTGTACCTGATGCGTCTATTACTAAGTGGTTCTTTGCAGGAGGTTTGTATATTACAGACCATTTTTCCTCACTTATTATCCACCAATCTAACTCTTTTAATGCTGGTTGCAGATTCGCGTAATTTTCGTCTGGCCTCATATGGGGCATTATATTACAATATTTTAAACAAGGCGCGATGATTTAGCTGACCTTTTGGAACCGATAAAATTGTGAAATTCCGTGATCCAATCTCACTTTGCATTTCTTTTACATTTGCCTTTTGTGATTTTCGGTATTTTAACAATTATTATTTTAAATTCTGTGCTTTTTGATGTGAAAGTGACTTCTTGTACTCGTGAGGATTCCATAAAATACCTAAATACTATACACTTGTTTAAAGAACAAGGTTTGATTTGGCATAATTCTTATTCCACCCTGGCGCTGGCGCTTGCCCTTGGGCTGTGGTGGATCAAAAGAAACCGTTCAAGTATACTAATATTCAAATTTCCATATTCCTTAACAAACGCATTACCCATAGCGGCAAATACCTTCAATGTACTGGTTAGGCCAAAAGGTAAACCCGTTAATTGCATCAGACGTTCCCTGTATATTATTTTTAAAAATATTTTTGATTTATTGAATCGGTCACTAGGTAATCTTGCGATTGCGAAAAAACTCGGAAGTCCGATAAATATTTATTAGCTGAAATTTCGTTAACTGTACATAGCGATTAAAATTTTTTAAAAGGAAAATTAGACGAAACATGCCGTCGCTATTAGGCGTTAGGCGTTAGAAATATAGACGAGACGAAGCTTGAACCAAGTTGCACAACTTCCCAAAATTTGTACTTACAGTAATTGATCGATTTTAAAATCGATTATTGTGATAATGGAGTCTCTTATATTTTCTGTTAAAATTGGAAACTTCAAAGACGTAATGACACAGAAAAAGATTAAAGAATGTTAAAAATAAATTGAATTTAGTTTTAGTATTATATACTTGGAGCATTCAAATTATACCATCAACTTTTATTTTGTATTGATATGTTTCTTGTTAATTATCCACAAATAGTTACAGGGTCACAATTGCCGTTTCCCTTGTCCATATCAATTACCCGAAAATTTACCTTTTCTTGAATTTTGTGTTTGAAAATTAAGACTAGACCTCAATTGCATCTCACTTATGAAGTTTCTTTTTGCAAAAAACGGAGGCTATTGTAGCAAATATTGACAACTGTCAATTGTTAAAAGTGGTTTTACTATTTAAATTTTGAGATTCAACGCGATTTGTGCGAATGTGAACATTGGCAAAGTGATAAGTGCTCAACTGGCACGCTCGGAACGCCATAAACCAAGAACCATACCATACCATAAATTTTGCGAGGGTATATGTATATGTGTTATATTATAAGACAACATAAAATATTTGTGAATAATTATTTCTAGCATAACTAGGCAAGGCCCGAGTCTGCCATTCGCTCAGCTGAGCTTGCGCAGCAGCCGTTTTGTATACAGGTGCCTTGAGCAGCCAAAAAAAAAAAAAAAATTTTTACGTCACAACCAGCGTTTCGAAAGCCATATTAATACATCTTTGTGAAATGAGTAGTCGTAAATGGATGGGAATTTTATTCACATTAGCTCTTATCTTTCGACTTTTGCCCACAGGTCAATTAAAATACTTGAACAGATCTTCTGTACACCACCAGCAGCAAAATCTTTATTGATTTTGTTTTTACAAAAACTGGTGTTAAGATTTGAACCAATCAATTAAAGACTGAAAATTATTCTGCATCGTTTAATTTTCTTTAAAAAGAGCGGGTGTAACAGCCGCCAAACTACGTTCAATGGAGTTCAAAGAATTATTGTTATCATATAGATTAATTTCGTCATTCACATTATATATATTAATTTCTGAAGACGAAAAACCAGGCATTGCTTTAATTACAGTACGCATTTTGCACGTCGTCTGTATATCGTACAGTTCAAGTTTCGGTATTAAAATGGTGAAGAAAATTTTAACACATCTAAATGTTTAACACTGACTTTGAAATAGATGACTGTCCGAGTACCAAAGATAATACAAAATTACTCTTCGGCTCAAGTTCACCCTATTTCTCATATATAAATCTCCATTAAAATTAGCGTTTACTTTAAAATATTTTTAAAATTATACATTTCTTGGCAAGGGCCTGATTGAGGAGTAGGTTGGAATGCAACGCTACTAGTTGACAAGATGTCGAATTTGACCTTTTCTGCAAGCTATTGTATATTTTTTATATACAGCAAAGTTTAATATACATTTCTTTGGATTTTGATCTCTTTCTTTTCTTTTTATCATTATCGTTAGCACTAGGTAATATCTTGGATGTACCGGAGCACAGACACGTTACATAGAATGAATAAATGCAAAGAATCGAGAAAATAATTGACGAATATTCCAAAGTATAGGAGGATTTGTATCTGTAGATACAAATATCTGTAGATTTAAAGTCTTTAAATGAGCTGGAAAAAAAGCTTAACGTTACAATAACGTAAAGTAACAATAAATTTTTTACGTATAGGTATTTCAAATCTTCGTAAAACTCTAAATTATACAAATTCACTATATACCCATGATATTTATTTAAAGACTCAATTCAAAATTATGTCTACTAACTAACATATAAAGAATTCTTACCAATTTATTACAACTGAGCACCACCGAAGACAAGACGCCAATGAGCTAAAGTCGATCCCCAGGTGGCACAAGTCAACAACAGATGGAAGGGGGGAGTCACGTGACATCCGGAGTAGAATAGCCGGAAGTTAGAGTAAAACTGACGCGCCGCCGGAAGTCAAGATACCTTCTCTCAATCAGTAAGGCTTCAAATAACGGTTCAAAGCTTAATAACTATTACTAACTTACGATTGAAATAAATGTATTTCATATCAAATCACACAACATTTTTGCAAATTTAAGTTTTTCAAGTTTTATCGGTCCTGTTGACATACAATACTGGCATTGGTACGGAGCCCCCGGTGGCCGAATGTGATTCCCGTTTCTTTGATAGGATTTTTTATTTTTAAATTGAGTATTTTCGGCTTTTAATATCTTTTCAGCGTCTGTCGTTGATTTTGTGATTTTTTCGTTTTGATTATAGATTTACAATCATTGTTTGTACCTTCTGAATGCATTAATATAAATTCGTATGCAGTAGCGAATCGACTCATAACAAATATTACATCTTCAATTATAAATAATGGGAAGAAAAACAATAAGACTCACTTCACAAGACTTTTTTATAGAAGTTACAGTTTAACTGTGGAAGTTTCGGTCACAGGGACGAAAATTGTTGTTTTTTAATGCTGATAGTTTATAATCACTCTTTGGTTTGTAGATCTTCTTCCATTTACTGTCAAGCGGTAACGCTACTAACTTATGTCACTCACTCGGTTTCCGGTTGTATCCCGCATTTGGCATAGTAGACAGAGGGAACTTGGGAACTTAGTGTTAATAAACTTCATTCCGGTCCCCACATCAACAATACAATTTCTTTTGTAAATTATAAAATATGAAATTAAAGCGTATTCACATTTTAAGTTTAGATTTTGATTCTTGCAAGCTGAGTTGTTGAGATTTTGATTATTGCCGAGTTGTTGGAGTTGGCGAGTGAATCGATCAGAGGGCTAACTCAATAAAATAATATACATATAAAAGTAAATTAATTCAAGTTGAAAGAAGACCAAACAAATCTAGAATAAGATGAATAGATAGAATACAAGGATATTAAAACCGATAAATTTTCAGAGTATGGTATGGTATAATTATGTCTATCCCTGAACTATTTCTACGCCATAAAGGCGTAGAAATAGTTCAGGGGTTGACATAATTGCCCCTATCTCCTGTGTCAGTTTGTATATCAACCAGACACTCTGACAGCGGTAAAGCATATTGAAGTTACGGCGCGGAAAATTGTTTACAAGGACCTGTGCGTGTGAAAGTTTTTATGTATCCTTAGGCCTGAAAGAATAGCACCGTAAAGTGTCTTCAAAAGTGGGACAGACTATCCCGCTGTGTCGACACAATACAAAAGTTATTTATTGTGAAATAATAGCGTTTTGCAACTAAAAAGTATCAATTTTCTGTATTTAGTATTGCTTCTTACTGAATACATGAACAAAAACCGATCAATATTAGCAATGTATTCAAATTATATAATTATATAATGATATAATTGTTTAATTAATTATCTATCGGAGTAGGTAGAGTATTATAAATCCCTAAATTAAAAGATAACTAAATAATATTAAAAAAAATATATATAAAAAACTATGGTTTCAGAATCATGCCAATATATTAAATAAATGCGATCTCTTCGTCGGATATGCGGAGTCAGTTTATCTGATCGCATATCCAATGAAGAAATACACAGAATGGCAGGTACTAGCGTGGATGTCACAGTGAGAATGAAGAAGAACGTGCTCAGGTGGTTTGGGCATGTCGAGCGAATGAGTGAAGAAAGAATGGTAAAAAAGATTTATGAAGGAAAAGTGAGTGGTAAGAGAGGGAGGGGGAGCCCTCGGTTGACCTTCGAAAACACAGTATCGACAATACTGGAGGAAAGTCACGTAAAAAGCATGAGGACCCCCCGGAGGGCATGTATGAAGAGGTTGATGACAGTGGACGAGGCGAAAGAGGTATGCCGAGACCGTAGCGTTTGGCGCTCCGTTCTCTCTGCCTACCCCGCTAGGGATATAGCGTGAAGCTAAGAAAGAAAGAAATATTAAATAAACTTTGAAGAGACAGTACACCTTGTTTTGCTTAGTTTCTCATTTTATGTCATGCTTTAACAGATCAGAGTGTCAGACACTACGGGATCTTTCTTCCTTCCTTTGTCGCCTCGTCCAACGCCATTTCATATGTTTTCTACAAGATCTTAATCGTAGCCAAATTTCGTAATTGTAGACCTACAATTATAAATAAGTACGGGAAATACATTATAGATTTTGATTTCGCGTCAAATAAAGGCAAGGGACTGTAGACATTTATACTTGATATTAATATAAGCTTGTCAAGATAAATGGTCTTGACAGATCGACAGATGGACAGTAAATTGATGATATTAGTTGGTTCCACATTTACCATTTGAGGTACGGAATCCTAAAACACATTTATTTAATAATAAAAGTTTTTTATAAGCCCTATATTTTATAAAAGAATTTTTTCGTTTTGGTTTTGACCACTGTGTTACGTACAATTTTAGAACAGTATGTCAACGGGAAAAGTATTACTATTCATAACTGTTTTTTTTGTTATCGTGTCGTTTTTTTTGTTATCGTAAACGCGGCAGGGGTTGTGGGTTCGATGAAATATTGAATATTTTCAAATTAAACATTTAAGGTTTTCATTTCTTCGCTTTGGTAACAAGGCTAAGTGTGGCGTTCAATTTCACCACTACTCAACACGTATGCCACAAAGTCGGTGGAAAGTCGGGAACGGAACTTTGAATTTTAACACTCCTAAGTTTCTAAGCTCCCTCTACCTACCATGTTTTGGGATACAGCGTAAAATTCTGCTTTACGCTGTATCCCACAGCATACAAATCAATCCCATCCAATCCATCCCACAGCAGAAAGACAGAAAGAATAAGTTAGTTTCTTTAAATAGAATGAAAATATAACCGTTCAAATTATGCTAAGGTATGGTCAATCATTCCCGGACTTACTCAATCGATTTTTGAAGCAGTATAAAAACAACAATTACTTCTCAATAAAAGTTATATTTTAGTATAGCAAGAGGTTTTGCTGGTACGAACGATATTTGCAGAAAAAATAAAATATATTTAATTTTAAAAATGGTCTTGCTGATAAGCGATGGAAGTGATCTACAGTAATTTCTTATATATAAATAAATTCAGAGTAAAATTTTGAGCATCGTCGATTTAACTAAGATATAAACTTAAATTGTAGAGAGTTAAATATTTTATTTATATTTTAGAAAGCCAGACGTGGCGTGCGACTATAATCACGTTGTGGGATTGATTCCACTCGAAGAAATGAAATATTTAGTATTTGTAATTATTTTTAGGGGTATAGAAAAAGCTCAGGATATTAAATATATGGTAATACTTAGAAAACGTCTGCAAATTATCGGTGCATGGCCGACAGAAGCTTTTGAAGAAGAAAAAACAAAATATTCTCTTTACGGCAGAATCTATATATTTTTGCTTTTCGCTCTCAGTTTACCTCCTGGTTTCCTTTATTTGAAAAATAATATTTTTATTGTTGACTTCATGGAATTAGCACATACTTATGTGACTGTCTCAATGTCTACAATGGCCACTGTAAGTATTAATGTATCTCAACTAAGAAAGAGAAAAATTGGTACATTATACCAATTTTTAAGTAATTTGCTATTATTGTTTTATTCTTTCAATTTTTTTTAGGTTTATGCTGTATCCCGCACATAAGGTAGGCGGAGGTAACCTAGTGTTATTACACTCCGTACCGTTTCTCACTTTCAGCCGAATATGAGGTAATGCGTGTTGAGTGGCGGAACTCAACGTCACACTTTGCCATATTACTAAAGCGAAGAAGTGAATATTTTAATTGAAAATATTGAATGTTACATTTCCTCGAGTGGAATTCGAACCTACAATCTGTGCATTTAAAGTTACGCCGTTTGTGCCTCTGTGCTACGACATGCCTCTAATTATGTATATCAAGCTAAAGTTATTATTTTAAGGCCCAAATTCTGCGCTCATATGCAATACTGTTTTCATCACTATATTTCAATTATATAATTTAACCTAATTAAATTACATATTTTTTATTATTAAAATTACATGAAATAATCGTATAATTATAGATTATTATTATATTCTTTATCATTCATTAGAAATAAAACAAACAATGGAAACAAAGAAAGACTAAAATCAAAAATCTGCCTTCTGGAAGACCAAAATAAAAAAGTCTGTAAATCTTGTGGTGATTTGAATGGGTGGGTCGAAACTGCGCGTAGCTATTACGAAGGAGTGCTAGGGAAGTGTGGTGATAAGAGAATGAATGAGGCTGGAAAGCTATATTGGAAATTTGCAAGGAAAGGAATTTGTTTGTGGCAAACACGATGTTTGACCACAAACAAATTCACATGTACACATAGGAGCGAACGGAAGAGAAAAGTATAATGGATCTATTCCTAGTGGATCAGCGTATTCGAAGCCAAAGTGGACACGTGAGTGTTTAGGGGTAGGAATATCAAGAAAGAGTTTTCAAGAAGTTAGACAGCTGCCAATCTGGAAATGGAAATATCGAAGTATGCTGGCAGAACCTAAAGAATTGTATGACGGAAGTAGCGGCAGAAGTATGTGGTAAAGAGAAAAGGGGTTTAATAAAAAACGAGACGATTGGTGGGATGATGAAGTGAAAGATACAGTAGAAAGAAAGAAGAAAGCATGGCAGGATTATAAAGCCTCGGGTAAGGATAAAAGTATGAGAGAGATCTAAAGAAAGAGTATAACCTATAAAAACATCAAATGTAATTTCTGATACAGATGAAGCGTGAAAACTCTGAGAAAGAAAGAAATGAAAGGTTAACGAACAACTTTCAGAAAACCACGAAATTTTTCTGGCGAGAAGTGAGTGGTTCCCAGAGTTGCTCGCTAACCTGAAAGTGAAAATGAAAGGGGTGTTTTCAAAAGACGGTGAGCTTTTAACAGAAAAACTACAAGTTTTGCAGCGATGGGCGGAATTTTACAAGGAGATGTATGAATGTGGTGACGCCTCTGCCTCAAGTAACAGTGAAACGCTGAGTCTTGATGTAGCTGATGGCGAAATCAGTATAAAAGGAGTTGAGAGTGACATACAAAGTTTGAAATGTGGTAAGGCAGCGGGAACAGATGGAGCTACTGCCGAGATGATCAAATATGGTTTTTGTGCAATTTATGCTGGAAATCGGGGTAGGTCTCAGACGATTGGCGAGGTGCAGTCATCGTGCCTTTGTATAAAGGCAAAGGTTCACAGAAAGATTGCGCAAGCTATAGGACTATCAGTTTGATTAGCTTAGGTAGTAAAGGGGCCAAAGATGAGGTAGGTGGTTTGGGCACGTCGAGCGAATGAGTGAAGAAAGAATGGTAAAAAAGATTTATGAAGGAAAGGTGAGTGGTAAGAGAGGGAGGGGGAGACTTTGGTTGATCTCCGAAAACACAGTATCGATGATACTGGAGGAGGAGGTCACGTAAGGAGCATGAGGACCCCCCAGAGGGTATGTGTGAAGAGGTTGAAGACGGTGGACGAGGCGAAAGAGGTATGCCGAGACCCCTTAACTTACTTACTTACATAGCTTCACGCTATACCCCGCTACGGATATAGCGTGAAGCTATGTAAGTAAGTAAGTTCTGGAAGGTGTTTGTTATTTTTTGCTTTATCCGTTTTATATGTATTTTAATATATATCTGCGTTCTATAAGTACAAGACAAATCTATTTTGGTTCTTTTTCCAGTTTCGAGTGATTCTTGTATTTCTTGAAAAGTATAAAAACTTAATCGCTGATTTCGTCAACCATATCCATTTATTTAACTATAAAGAGCATTCAGAATACGCAATGTCGGTAAGATAATTTTAATTTTATATTGTTCTAACAATGTTATAAAAAATATCTCATAAGATAAGATTTTAGTAAGTCAGACAAAGCATAGGGTGTGGTTCAGATGTCACGGTATATTTAGAAGATAGAACTTACTTTATAAAAATAAAATGCCAAACTGACAAATTAAGTCATGGTAAACTAGCATGTAGGTATTTCAAGGATTTTTTCCAAAATTTCATTTCATTTCAAAATGGTCAAACTTCTCTAGTGGCAAATTCAAAATACACTGCGGAATACTATTGTAGATACGTATACTCAGACCCATAAATGACTTATTTACTTTTTGGAGGCGATAACTAGGCGTCACAAGTTTGTTCTTGTTTCTTGTCCCAATCGTGAGTCTGTCACTGTGTTTGCTATAGCACTGAGTATGTTGCCGGACAAACAAAATATTGTAAAAAATATATTGAGAAGCAACCGTAAGAATACCTGTATCCTTAAAAACATCTCGCAGAGAATCTCTAGCTATAAGATTATTTCTCTTTATTTCTCCAAGTTCACTTACTTGTGTGTACATGACTTACTTGTGTGTTCTGTGTCTGTTAGTCACCCATGTTTTCTGGAAAAAGACTTAAATGAGAATGTAAAAAACTAATTTTAAGCGACATATTGCATACTAGTTTGTAATAAGCATCGCGCATTATTTTTATTTTTTCACGGAAATCGGGTGATTTGTGATTGTTGAGAAAAATTTTTGTGACATCGATAAAAGTCAACTATGCCTGTTTTAAGATAAAAAAACGGGATCATTGATTAATTTTCTTATATAACGTCTTATAAAAATTCCTTCTTTAATTTTTGCCTCACTTAGCGTAGGAAATTTGGTTTTGAGGTATGAAATTTTCGAATTTTCTAACCGCACAGCACGCCACAAGTTAATGTACCATCCACATCATCTGGACACGTGGCACTCGAGTACGGTGCGGTATCTTAGGAATTTCCTTCCACACACCCGCGGCCTACCCGCGGCAGTATTTTCAGGTCGATACGACATGGATACCTTCAAAAAGCGCGTCTACCTCCACCTCAAAGGCCGGCAACGCACCTGTAGCTCCCCTGGTGTTACACGTGGCCGTGAGAGACGGTGATCACTCACCATCAGGTAACCCGTACGCTCGCTTGCTTTGTCTTTTCCATTAAAAAAATGAAAATCCAGATCCGTCTAATGGAAGTGTTTTTACAAAATTCATTTTCAAACCAAGTTAGAATAGCGGAGGTAAAATGAGTTTCTCGGGTGATACTAATGGTTCATTTTGTATATTTTGTTGTCCAAGCGCGGACCCTATTCTTAGAGGCTAGTTTTGTTTTGTGTAGTGATCGGAACGCGCTCTATTTGACCAGTTTGCAATCATAACCTGCACATATTTGCCATTTGTAATTTACATAATCGACTTTTTCCAGAATTAGTTTTGAAATATTGTAGGTTCCTTTTAAGTTAGCGCCATACGCTACAGGCAAAGATGAAGTATATTACCGTTATGAAGTAAAACTGCCTTTAAACTTTGTTTCGATCCATCAATAAAAAGTCTCCACTCATGTGACACGTGACTGTGACCTAATGCTTACATTAACCCATCAATATTATTACAGTATACTAATTCATCTGCTTTTGAATAAAAAGTAGCTAAAGGAATGTGACGTTTACGATAAGTTGTAATTTTAACTCGAGCTTGCAATAGATTCCATGATTTTAATGTTAAGCTTAATATTTATAATTTTTCTTTTGTCAAATCTAAATCTCTGACAAAGTCATTTAGTTCATATTGGCTAATCAAATGTGGCTCTGTAGTTTTTTGATCTCTCTACTACTAGATGGGCCCGCGTCGTCTTCTTCCACATCCGAACTCGATAAAATATAAAATCTTTCAGGTACTGGAATGTCTGGAGAATGTGGTAGCGGCAGCGATACTGATGTTACTTACTTACTAACTTAGCTTTTCACTCTGTATCCCGCACGTGGCAGGGTAGTCAGAGGGAACTTAGGAACCTAGTGTTAAGATTCGCTCCACCTCCGTTCCCCACTTTCCGCCGAATTTCAAGCAATTGAAAACATTAAATATTTTTTTTTTTTTTTTTTTTTTTTTTCAGCTTCACGCTGTATCCCGCACTAGGCAGGGTAGGCAGAGGGAAAGGAAGTGAAACCTAGTGTTATGAC
This sequence comes from Eueides isabella, assembly GCA_019049475.1. Lineage (NCBI taxonomy): Eukaryota > Metazoa > Arthropoda > Insecta > Lepidoptera > Nymphalidae > Eueides > Eueides isabella. The sequence goes on along the minus strand of CM032394.1, from coordinate 3,683,646 downwards.
ACTCCGTTCCACTTCCGTTCCCCACTTTCCGCCGAATTTGAGGCATTGCGTGTTGAGTGGCGGAACTCAACGCCGCGCTTTGCCTTATTACCAGAGCGAAGAAATGAAACGTTAAATATTCAAATTGAAAATATTAAATATTTCATTTCCTCGACTGGGGATCGAACCCAGAACCTATCGGTTACAGTCACACGCTTGTGCCGCTGCGCCACGACAGTTGATGTTACGTTAGCATATTTAATCCACTTTTTGGAAAAACCTTTCAAAGTTGTCAAAAATAGAAGTAACAGTCGTCTACGTAGTTTTTGGGTTCACGCCACTGTATTGGTACGCCAAAAGGCATTAGTTTTATAGTACCCTTGTCAAATACTTATAGCACCTTAAACAACACACTTATGGCACCCACTATTTATCTTGATTTTTAATTTTAATCTTAAAATAATCTTTATAACACTATTCAAACAATGAAATGAAATGGGCTTTTTTCACTTTTAGGAGTGAATTCACCACAAGCATATAAATAAGACAGGAGAATTAATACAAATACGGGGCATTTTGTAGATTAATGAGTAATCTAAATTACTGGACACATCAGTCATCAACTTATGTGTCCAGAAAAGATAATATCTCTATGACTACCCTTAAAACTGTCGTTCGTGGCGCAGCGGCACAAGAGTGTGACTGTAACCGACAGGTTCTGGGTTCGATCCCCAGTCGAGGAAATTAAATATTTAATATTTTCAATTTAAAATATTTAATGTTTCATTTCTTCGCTCTGGCAATAAGGCAAAAGCGCGGCGTTGAGTTCCGCCCCTCAACACGCAATGCCTCAAATTCGGCGGAAAGTGGGGAAAGGTAGTGGAACGCAGTGTCATGACACTAGGTTCCACTTCCGTTCCCTCTGCCTACCCTGCCTAGTGCGGGATACAGCGTGAAGCTGAAAAAAAAAAACTACCCTTAAAAAAGTGAAGTAGAAAGTAAACAAACTAAGATTCTCGTTGTTTATTTTTTCGGACGTGAAATGTATATATATAAATGTGTTTTCTGTTTCACTAAGTATGCTTAATACGAATTACCATTCGGGTATCAGGGAATTTTGGGTTTTGCATAATTTCTTTTCTAATATTAATTGATAGTTTTAATTTTTTTTCATATAAGGCCATATATAAGAATATTTCAAACAATTTTGTATGATAGAAGATCTCGGTGTTTCTGGTCGGTACAAATTGACAGAGATTTTATGTATTGTGTGTGCTGTCTTTCCGTCAGGAAGTAATGTGGTAGCAATACCTAAAGATGCCACTGCGAGAGCAGTCTTCTTTTGTTCTTTTAATTCAGTTAGAATTGCCTTAGTCAGATAGATTGCCTCCTGGAGCATCTAAGAAACAGCTGGCCTTCGTTAATTAGAGCACTTTTGAACATCTTACTAAACATTGATATTTGTTCTATTGTAAATCGTTAACACAGTAGTTTGTTTCAGCTATATATTCTAGATTAGCGAGTACTTGACTTCTGCTAAGGAACAGATAGACCGTAGTAAGTTAGAGAACTTTTTCCAATAGAAAATACAATATCATGTACAGAACAACAACAATAGTTCCCTACTATTAATTCTTTTATTTGTTGGACGTTGGATAGTGCCTTCCGCTTGATGAGACTTGACGCCTAAGAGTACGTAGAAATCTTCTGATAAAATGGTTTTGTAGTCTTTTCCCACAATCATGAAGAGTTTGAGAAGGTACAAAACACTAACATTATAGCGAATAACTGCCGTAAACTACTGTCACTGAAGAAAATTCCTCAAGACTGTGGATATCGTCTTAAAATATCCGAGCAATTTGCTGCAAGTTGCAGATAATGAAGGATCACCATCAATAGTTTTTTAAAAGGAAAAAGAATTTAGTCCTCAAACAACATAGAGCAAAAGGCACAAGTACTAATATTCTCCACTATTAGGAAGCATGTGTATAATCTGCCAAAACCAGCATCTGGCAACACCAATTTATTTCTTCTTACATTTTATTTGGTCACTTTTAACTAATATTTTAAATACAATCGAAAGATTTTGAGGATAAATAATATGAAACTTAAACTTTGTAGCGCCTTTTTTTTGACTCGGTCAAAAATTGTGCTACTTTTGGATCTTGTTACGCATGTAAAATTACCAAAATATTTATAGATTGTAGGTACCTAGTGCCTACACTAAAATAAACTGAATATACGTTTTAATTATTCCACATGAATCTCGCTTCGATAAATATCTACTTAGTTTACCATTTCATGTTTCAGACACACTTGCTTGTCCACAAGATTTCAAGCTTCTTCACATTCTACATCAACATATTGTTAGTAATTGGTTTAATATTATTCAATTTTACACCAGTATGGAAAAATATATACTCTGACTCGTTTAACAACTATAAGTCAGGAAATTCATCGCTTGAAGTATCTATCTACTATGAATTACCATTTGACTATAAGCACAACATGTTTTGGTACCTCGTTATGTTTGTTTTTGATTGGTACTTGTCGATGCTATGCTCATTTTGCTTTTGTTACATCGACCTATTAATATCACTGATAGTCTTTCATATTTGGGGACAAATGCGTATTCTTATAAATGACATAGAAACTTTTCGAAAACCTAGGAAAGTAGCTATAAATCCGAATATTCAAAATATTGTTTACTCTGATGAAGAGAGGAAACTCGTTGCTCGTGACTTAAGCAGCATTATTCAACATCATAACAAAATTACCAAGTAAGTGCGCAACTTTTCAAAAAGCAAATCGTTCCAATTCGTTTTATAAATATTTATGTAGTACTTATCTGTGTTTTTTAAATAGTGATTGATATTTACATATTTTAGATTTTCATCACGATTCATAAATACTTTCGGAACGATTCTACTTATTTACTACCTATTTCATTCTGTCAGCGGCTGTGTGCTACTGTTAGTGTGCTTTCAAAAGGTAATTTCACCTTTGCATTAGCATTTCTGAATTTTGTGTAATTAATGAATGAATATATATATATATATATATATATATATATATATATATATATATATATATATATATATATATATATATATATATATATATATATATATATATATATATATATAAATAATATTATTATTATTATTGTAATATAATATATTATTATATATAATTACAGAACGCTGAAGGTATCATGTTACATGGACCATTAACATTTGTGGTTTTTCAACAAATTATTCAAATATCTGTTGTATTCGAATTTCTTACAACAATTGTAAGTAAAATAAAATCATAATCGTCTTATAGAATTTTTGACATTCTTTCTCATTTCGTCATTTTCGACGTGCACAATCCATCTGATTCCTTTCTTATTCATTTTCACTCATTCCTCCTCGCCAGTACCTGCCGTTTTATATATCTCCGCAGTGTGGATTTGGCTAACTAAACTAACTCCGCATATCCTGTCAAGAAATCTATAACATTCCTGTGGAATGTCCACGTTCCCGCACTGTATAACCACATAGGTACCAACACTATATTGAGTACGCAGTAGCGGTGTTTCAAGACAACACGGCTCGGCCAATACTCAGGGTGCTGGAGAAAGCGGGCGCCGCAAACACTTTTTTTTCTTCTATGGCTCATGACGCGCCCTCTATACCCTTGTATTTTTTTTAAACGTGGTGAAAATCGTTATTCTGGTACACTTGAATGTAAAAATTGACTTCAATGTAAATTAGAGGTAAATAATTATACCAGAGAACATACATTACATATTGTCATTAATTTTAACCTAATAAAAACTGTGCTGATAGATAGCCCAGAAAAGAAACAAAGTATTAGATTATTATTATTACTTTTAAAAGTGCTATTCAAGAAAGGTTTTTGTTTTAATTCATAAAATTATTTGTTACTAAATCTTCTGGAGTAGGCGGCACAAGACTATTGTGATGGGCATGGGCCACCGGGACCCTTTCATTTCTATGCCCATGAAACCAGTGCTCCGAAATGTTTCCAAAATTTGTCTGTTGGGTTATAGTTAACTTATAATGCTACAAGCTGACGACGGTAACTTTGTTTCGACTATGTCAAAAATCCTCAGGAGATGCAAAGTTTCTATGGACAGCTGTAATATCCCAACCTTCTGCTATAATATCTGTACCAGCTATCAAAATAACAAGGGAACAATAACAATAGCCTTTGTATGGGATCGATATTTCAAGTCTTTCAACAATCATTTAATTTTACCATTGTCAATGATAAAACATTAAGAGTTCTGTTCTTTAAAAAAAAATGATAAAATAATCTTAGAAGAAACATTCCTCTGAGACATTTTGAACCATTGACAAATTGTTTTCGGGAGTCATCACGACTCGTCTCGCCCGCAGGTGTTGCATAATATTCATACTTTCTCGCTAATTGCGAAGAATATATTTCACCACTTTGCTTACCGCTTGACGACAGGTGTTCCAGACTTTGAAAATAAGAAGAAAACCCTTAGAAAATTAGTAATGATTTAGAATTCTTTCTTCTTTAGGCCCTATAACTACCACCATCCTATCTTAAATTTAACTCTATGAAGCTCTCCATATGGCCTAATGAATCCTCAGACCCCCAGGTCTGAAAAACGTTTTAATTTCTTAACATAAAGTTGAAATTTGTTTAAATTTGTGTAAAGTTTAAATTTGTGTAAAATTTAAATTTGTAAAAGAAATTTTTCGTCTCTGCTGTAAGTTTTCACTACTTGCCAAAATTCATAATTGTAAGTCCTCGGGAAGTATAAAGGGAATTTTATACAAAATGCAGCAAGAACGATATATTAAGTCACTAACGCTTCTCGAGACAGTAGACCCGGTTCGCATGTCATAAAAAGACTACAACACGGATCATTTCTTACACTTACTACATCATCAGTCATCTTGTACCAACAATTTTTCATTATATATTTGATTCCATGCCCTATATTTTTTTTATAACACCTTAGAAAAAGACAATAAAGTATACCCGTCATTATATTTGACCACCTAGAATAAAAATAATCATAAATATAAACCATAAACATAAATCTTGGCGATTTTAATGTTGTGTTAGCTTCACGATGTATATCATTGACGGGGTAGGTAGAGGAAACTTGGGAACACAGTGTTAAAGCACTACCATTCCCATTATGATACTTTCACTCTCCATTTTCCACCGAATTTTGGGGGCATTACGTGCCACTGAGCTCAGCGCCAAGGATTGCCCCTTTACCAGAGCGAGGAATTATAATAATAGTTACTGAGAGATATATTGCAGAAAAAAATACCCAGATAGCGCTTATAGTTTTGCTACAAAAGCCAAGGAATTTCTTTCAGAGTGATCAATATACTGACGCAGTATACAGCATCCCTTGGGAATGTATGAATGTGGGCGATATGAAGACAGTGTATATAATGTTGATCAACTCGCAGAGACCGTTACCTGTAAGAGCTATGAATATAGTCACCGTCGGTGTACAAACTATGACCGCGGTAATGAATCACTTATTACATATTGTTAACCAGTTAACATGTGAATGATGAATTATAATTCATCATTCGGTAGGCAGAGGGAAGTTGAGAACCTAGAGTTAAAACATCCCGTTCGACTTCGTTAAACACTTTCCGCAGAATTTGAAGCATTAAGTGTCGAGTGGCGGAACTCAACGCGTTTTGCCTTGTTACCAGAGCAAAGGAATTAAGTATTAACTATTTAATTAGAAATTATTACATATTTCGAGTGGAGATTGAACCCCCAACCTATCGTTTACAGTCATATGCTTGCATCAAATCCAGATTTTTATTTGACATTTTACAAAAATGTAAAAAAAATAAGATCTAAACTATATTTTAATTGCATTTATATATTATCATTTTAATTACTCCAATTCTTGTTAGAAAAATTATGTTTTTTTTACAGATTTTAAAAACATCGGTCTCTTATTTCCTCATGTTGAACACATTTGCTGAAAAATAGGATCAGCTAATTTTCTTAATCTATTATTAATGATTATTATTGAATAATGATAATGACAATTCTAGCTATATAAAACGACATACTTTTATTAATGAATATTGTGTATCGCATTTCTTCTTTCAATTGGATTATTTGGTGGCAAGTGGACAAATATTCACCTCTACATGTTGAAATCAATCGTCGCCAGCAAGTTTTGAAAATAAAACACTTTGTATCAATAATATCAATTGTTTATAACGTTTTTTTAATGTGCATAAAAATAATTAAAAATAAATAACGATAAAACTAAGCGGAATTAAACAAAACTTACTTACGATTACTTTTAAAGCTTTTGCTTATTTATTTACTTCTAGCGATAAAATCGCAGGTTAGCCCACTTGGATTGCTTCATAGACTAATTTCTATTACTTTAGTGTTCTAATAACATTATGATTTTTAAGACATCAATCACTTATTGACATTGAAAATTTTAATTTCAGCTAAATTATAGAATTTTTTGTAGCAATTTTTTCAAATTAAATATTTTTAATTGCCATAACGTTTTTCTTTTACCAATTAAGATTTTAAATAAACTTAATGTTGAGGGAAGGTTGCCAAATAATAATAGTGCAAATTAAAACAAAAATAAAATCTGTTGTTTTTGAAATGAGAGAGGGACATATTTTTTTTAATATCTTTCACGTACAGACAGTGATCTGGCATACGCTACCCCGGATCTGCCAGCCACCACAGTTATACTACTGCCCAGTCCACAAAAATGGTGCCCCCAATCCCTCTCCCCTTTTACTTATCCTTCCTTTCCTTCTGCATATGCTCCGGGCCCCCTTTCTACCTGTCCTATTTCTCAGATTTTTCGCCGTACTGGGATTTTGGAGGTTAGATGATAGTTGCTTCACTTAAACACTGACCTCCGCGGCTACAACGAACAGTAACAAAATCAAGAGTAAGAGCCTGAGTACGTTAGAGAGCATATATATATATATATATATATATATATATATATATATATATATATATATATACATATATATATATATATATATATATATATATATATATATATATATATATATATATATATATATATATATATATATATATATATATATATATATATATATATATATATATATATTAATTACATACACAGGTTTTACAACATATCGTTCAAAATATGACTCTTAAGGCACTTTGTATGACCACACAACACAGCCCTGTACTAGTTTTTAGTGTTAATACAAAATTTAAATTATATCTTATTTCCTAAGTGTGGAAAGTTCCTTTGAAAAGTAGTAAATTTATTAAATAAATAGCATTCTCTCTTGCCAAAACCGATAAATCTTATGAATTGCCTTTGAGTACCGGAAATTTGAGATGCTAACAAGATAAATAAGTTGTTACAAGCGTATAAGAGTATAGATGTAGTTTTAAGAATGGCTTAGAGCGCTAAAACGGTGCCCAAGAGGCGCAGGTTCAAATCCTGCTGACCACACAGCCTTTTACCATTTCTCAAAGTGTCAAAAAATGTTGTATTAACATTTTTATAGTTTATTGTTTCATAATGCCCTTTTTTTTGGATTTGATCGTTTAATTTCGAGGTACAATTGTTTCAATGATAGCTAGGTGAAAAGTGTTTTTATTTAAATTGGTCACATGGACTTCGCTGAAGTTTGTTTTGGGTTAAAACACGTGTTTGTGAGGGTTTCTTATTTAAGTAATATTTTTACATACATTTTGATTAAAAAGTGCGGTTTCCTAAGAAAGAGATCGGTACTATAACGGGTTTGGTTGTTGTGAGTGTTTTTGTCCATTATAACTAACCTGACTTACCTTATAATTAACTAATCTAGTTAATTATAAAAAATGGATGCTTATCCGCATCCGGCTGATCCTCCTGATCCTGGTAAAGCGTATGCAACTAGCAGATGACATCGTGAAGAAGGCAAGGTTTTTACCTACCTTCACATAATGTAGACTCAATAAAAAAACAAAATTTGACCCAGGTACTGATACTTCATCAATTCAAAAATTTGTATGTACACCCTTTCCTATCTGAAAGTCCAAAATCCTATTTTGAGGCTCCCATTAAAGCCACTTAGTTTTGCCAATTTCTCCACGTAAATAAAATAAGTCACATCACCGGTGATGGAGTGAAAAATGTAATTCATCGTAAGTAAGTTTATATAAATATTTGGCACTTATCCCTACTTTAAATATCACTCGAATGGGTATCATAAGGAATGCCCCAGTGGACTTTTCGCTGGATGAGTTTGTAGGCTCTTTGGGATTTCCCTCAGATGGTATACAGGTTATGAAAGCAAGACGACTTTGTCGGTTTTAGTTATATACCGTGGTCAAAAATTGCCTTAAAGGATCTTTTTTTTACCATTCCTCTCTCCCAGTTGAAACTTATATATATCCCACTATCCAGTGCCTAAGCTGTTATCGATTTGAGCTAATAAAAACACAGTGTAGATCAACGCCATGTGCCACATGTGTTTCCAGTCCCAGTGGTTTTTATTTATATTGTGAGAGCAAATATTTTGCTACTGACAGTCAATCAAAATTAGCATGTCTTAAGAGTGTGTATCTTATATAGAGGTTTCTGCTCGTTTCCCTCCTGTTCGCAAATCCTATGCAGATATGGCTAAGGAAATATTCTCCGTGTCTTCTTATGCAATTTCCTCTCCATTTAAATTACCAGCTAAAAGAGAGAGAGAGATGTTTTTAGTCTCCTGCACTCTTATAGCAAAGGGGAATGTCCCTCGTCCCTTCTAAATGGTTGCGCTTTAAGCCAAGGGGTTTACAGTCCAATAGAATATAGCAAAGATCTATTAGTTACACTAACTGAAACCCTTGTGAATATTCTCAGAATCGCTGATGAACTCCTTATACCGTCCATCGTTGCCCAAAATCTATTAACTATCTTTAAAATAACAAATAATGGCTCACTAAACTTCCTGCAATGGAATAATAAAAGCATTCGTGCTAAAAAGCACGAATTACTAAATATCATTTCATTGTACAATCCTGTCATTATTGCCCTTTTCGAAACATGGCTGGTGCTTGATTTCCGTTTTAGCGTATCAGGTCTCCTCTTTCAATTCTTTTCCAAAAGTTAATCTAAATAAGCCAACTGGATTGAGTACGCCGACTCTGTGGGTTGCATACTGGGTCCGTTAATTTTGAAAATATCATTCTATATCGATCGTTTTGTCTCTCAATCGGTGATCGTTTTGTTACCATCTTGTCTGCGGCTGACTTACACATCCCTAGAATGCTGTATTTACGGCCTGCGTAAGTATGATTATGTTTTTCAGTTTCGTGTTCAACTTAATTGGCTCCCGATTCGACTTCACCGTGAAAAAAGGTAATAACGCTCCAAAAAAAGGTTGATTGCTGATTTTGAAATTAATTGTGGTAATGATATGTAAAATTCTTAGGCACAATCCTTGATAAAAGATTGAACAAAATGGCTCATGCTGAATATGCCAGCATAAAGTGTGAAAAATTCATTAATGCTTTAAGAGTACAACCTTTTACTCTAAAACTATTATCAAGTGCAATAATGCTTAGTCATATTGACTAGGGGATATTTGCTTTAATAAAGTTTTTAATAAAGCTCAGCTTCAAGCTGTATCCCGCACATGGCAGGGTAGGCAGAGAGAACTTGGGAATCTAGTGTTAAGACACTCCGTTCCTGTTTAATAAAGCTGCTACTGAAAAACTTTATAGAATTCAGTACAAATGCCTACGAATAATTTTATGTGCAATGAAGTCTTCCCGCCTCCCCCCCCCCCATAACGCATTATAGAAAGAGTGTGTAGATCCGTCTTTCCCCATCCGTCGTCAATTTTTATTTGACCGATTTGTTAGTAAATCGCTACAGCTTTCTTCCCATCCCTTGTGGTCTAAGCTGTCTGAGTTAGCTGAACTCATTCACAGTGACAAACCGCTCCCCTACTTGCTTATTAAGTTACCTAAAATTTACCTACCTTACCCTGGGTTCCGCTATCCTGCTAACCCTTTATTCTGTACGCCTTATAATGCCCTAGTACTTCTGTCGTTACAAATTTTGGCCTGACGAAGGGAGCTGCTGACACCAACACAAAATTTCAAGCCATAGTAAATGAAAATTGGTTAAATAATATCCTTATCTTTACAGCTGCGTCAAAGCTTTCAAAGGAAAACTGTATTCGTACAGCATACCAAAATTTAATACTATAGTACAATTTCAATGTACTCCCGAATCATCCGTGATTACTGGTGAGGCTATCCGGTTCACACTCTCCCATGACTTTAAGCAGACTGTTATTTGTGCTGACTCCTTAAACTGCATTTCAGAATCTAATTTAGGATAATTAGTAAGAATACAGGGTTATTTAATTTCGACAAAAAAGTCAGGGTGTTGTTTATGGGGTAGAAATAGTTAGGGCGTTAACATAGTTGTCTTATCACCTGTGTCAGTTTGTATATCTACCACCAGTCACCCTGATAGCGATAAAGCCTATTGAAGTTACGGCGCAGAAAATTGCTTGCAAGTACATGTGTGACAGTTTGTATATTACCTACGCCTGGAAAAATAGCATAGCAAAGTTTATCTAGTCAAAAAAAATCAAATTAAAATTTTCTTTTGCAAAATACAACCATTCAATCAATATTTTCTTATGACGTTGTCACGTTCAACTATCGTCAGTAAATCGACTTTACAGATAACTGTTTTTTTAGGAGCATATGAAATAAAACAACTTTTATTAAACATTTCATTTCCTCGAGTGGAGATCGAATCCATAACCTGTCGTTTACAGTCACGCGCTTATGCCGCTGCACGACGACAGCCCTCTGAAAATTATATAATTAATATGATAATTTTATAATTATACAATTATAAAATTGTATAATAATATCATTATATAATTATATAATTGTTTAACAAATTATCTATCGGAGTAGGTAAAGTATTATAAATTCCTTAAACAAACAGCCAGCTAACTTAATAATACTTATAAAGTTTTATATAAAATCTATGGTTTCAGAACAATGCGATTATACTAAATATACTTTAAAAATACACTACACCCTGTTTTGTTTAGTTTATCGTTTTATGTAATGCGGGGTACCAGAGTGGGAGATCAGGGGAAGATCAGAGTGACATACACTACGAGATCTGTATACCTTTTTCGCCTCGTCCAACGTCATATATGTCGTTCGAGGAACCCCTATGCTCTTTAGATGTCCTACATCCAATGTCGTCGGTACCGTGTTCTTTGACGTCTTTCTGCCTCTCTCATAAGGTTATGTTTAAAAAATTAAATCGGTCAAATGCGGACTCACCCATCGTACCCATCCTAGGATAAAATGTAAACGGGACAGATTTAAGTACACATGCTTACATATGTGCACTCATTTCGTTTGAACTGAAGTACATTTATAGCTTTGTAAAAGTTATAAATACCTTTATTTGTACTACAAGATCTTAATCGTAGCTAAATTTCGTAATTGTAGACCTACAATCATAAAACAAGTAGGAGAAACAGGTTTTGATGGAAGGGACCGTAGATCTTGATATTTCATATTAATATCAGCTTGTCTAGATAATTGGTCTTTACAGATCGCCAGATGGTCAATAAAATGATGCTGTAAGAGTTTCATATTTTTAGAACTTTTGAGGTACGAAATCCTAAAAACACATTAATTAAATAATAAAAGACTTTGATAAGCCTCATTTTTTAAAAAGTTTTCGAGCTACGTAATCAAAGCAAAGTGCGGGTCAGTTTTGACCACTGTGTAACGTACTAATTTCAGAAATGTAAGTCAATGGGAAAAGTCTTTTAAATTCATAACTGTCAGTTTTTTATAGCGGCGCAAGAGCGCAAGAGGTCAGGATTGTGGCTGTAAATGCGACAGGGCGGGTGGTTTGTTTAAATATTTAATATTTCTATATAATTTTCATTTCATCGCTCTGAGCATTTGCCTTAAGTTTCGCCACTCAAGATGCAATGCCGCAAATTCGACGGAAAGTCGGGAACGGAACGGAGTGTCCTAAAACCGGGTTCCTAAGTTCCCTCTACTCACTCTGTCTTGTGCGGAATGCAGTGTAAACCTAAAAGACATTAAGAAAGAGTAAGTATTTTTTTTATTAATAGAAATATAGCCGTTCAAATTATGCTAAGCTATGGTCAATCATCCCCTTACTTACTCAATCGATTTTTGAAGCAGTATAAATAAAACGATTACTTCTCGATAAAAGTTGTATTGTAGTAGCAGGAGGTTTTGCTGGTAACGATATTTGCAGAAAAAATAAATATGTTTTTAAAAATGGTCCTGCTAATTAACGATGGGAGTGATCTACAGTAATTACTTTACAAATTAATTTGTCTTTGACTTTATAGTAAAATTTTGATCGTCGATTCAACTTATTTAAAAGTTGATAAAAAGTTAAAGAGAATATAAAGATTAACGAGTTAAATGCTTAATTTATATTTTAGAAGGCCAGTCGTGGCGTAGCAGCACAAGCGTGCGAATATAAGCGCGACAGGTTGTGAGTTCTATTTCTCGACTCGAGCAAATGAAATATTTGTATTAATTATTACTTTTAGGGGCGTAGAAAAAGCTCAGGATATAAAATATATGATAACACTTAAAAAACGTTTGCAAATTATCGGTGCATGGCCGACAGAAGCTTTTGAAGAAGTAGAAGGAAAATATTCTCTTTACAGCAGAATCTATATATTTTTGCTTTTCGCTGTCACTTTACCTCCTGGTTTCCTTTATTTGAAAAATAATATTTTTATTGTTGACTTTGTGGAATCAGCACATACTTACGTAACTGTCTCCATGTCTACAATGGCCACTGTAAGTATTTATTCATATATCCTTCTTCAAGAAATAGAAAAAGTAGTGATTTATATCAAATTTAATATACTTTCTTACTTTTATTTTATTATTTGAAATTCTTTCACTTTCATGCTGTATCCCTCACATAGTATAGGGCAGGTAGAGGGAATTTGGTAAATTAGTGACACTCCGTTCTGTTGCTCACTTATAGACGAATTTAAGGTATTGCGTGTTGAGCGGCGCCTCAATCAATCTGTCGCATTTACAGTCATGCGCCACGGCAGGCTCGAATTATATATAATCGAATAATAATTTTGATTAAAAAATGAGATGAAATTATTATTTGCATTAGAAATAAAATAAACAACGGAAACAAAGAAAGATCAAAATCAAAAAATTGTAAATTTTCCAGAAGGTCTTTGTTATGATTTATTTGTCTTTTCTACATATTTTAATAACAAAAAAACATACCTATCTTCCATAAGTATAAGAAAAGTAAGTATATTTTGGTTCTTTTTTTAGTTTCGAGTGATTCTTATATTTCTTAAAAAGTATAAAAATCTAATCGCTGATTTCGTCAACCATATACATTTATTTAACTATAAAGAGCATTCCGAATACGCGATGTCGGTAAGATAATTTTAATTTTATTTTATTCTAACAATATTATACAAACTTATTCTGGGGGGGACAAGATTTTAGTAAGTCAGATAAAGCATAAATAAATATAATAACAATAACAATAGCAATAGCTGTAGCAGCAGCAGCAGCAGCAGCAACAACAACAACAACAGCATCAACAACAACTACAATAAGAATAATAATAAGGCCCTAAAATTCTATCTTACGTCCTAGCTGTACACCTTGTTAACGTGGGAGGCGGTAACGTGTACAATCAAAACTTACACGGCTAACAAGGTTAAGGTGACTTATCAATATGGAGACGCAAAATAGAAAAGTATGGGGCCGCTTCAGTGCTCCGCACATACAAACCGACAGACCTGACAGACAGTAGTAGCAGTAGTAAATACTCAACTCCGGCTGAAGATGTTTCGCCGGTGGCATTGGTCAATAAACATGCGACCACCAAGGCTAGCAAACCCAGAGTTCGTATGCAATGGACAGAAGATATCAACTTATTTATCATGCGGATATATTATTATATTATTTACCTAGAGACTGACAAAACTTACTTACTTAGTTAGCTTCACGCTATATCCATAGCGGGGTACACAATGAGAACGGAGCGCCAAACGCTACGGTCCTGGCATACCTCTTTCGCCTCGTCCACTCTCACCAACCTCTTCATACATGCCCTCTGGGGGATCCTCATGCTTTTTACGTGACCTTCCTCTAGTATCGTCGATACTGTGTTTTCGAAGGGTAACCAAAGTATCCCTTCCTCTCTTACCACTTACTTTTCCTTCATAAATCTTTTTTGCCTTTCTTTCTTCATTCAATCGCTCGACGTACCCAAACTACCTGAGCACGTTCTTCTTCTCACTGTCATTCACGCTAGTACCAACCATTCTGTGTATCTCTTCATTGGGTATGCGATCAGCTAAACTGACTCCGCATATCCGACAAAGAGATCGCATCTTTACAGTGTTCATCTTTCTTACATTCTTCTTCTGTAATACCCACGTTTCAAATCGGACAAATCTTGACAAGATACGGAAGCATAGCTTGTTACCTGCACTATATAAACTCAAAGACACCTTGGGATGTGAGTACGACCCTAACATCGGGGAAACCGTATGGCAAATAATACTCGACTGCCCCAGGTTCTTCTCATTCCCCGCCTTAGCCTGGAAACTCAAATAAATATCAAACTGGAGAGAAAAGGCCTAGTTACAATAATAGCGGACAACCAAAGAAGACTTATCCTTCTTCCCTAATATCCTCTCTCTCTCTCATCTTCACGCTGTATCCCACACAAGGCAGGGTAGGCATAGGGAACGCCGCGCTTTGCCTTATTACCAAGCGAAGCGAAGAAATAAAACATTAAATATTTAAATTGAAAATATTAAATATTTCATTTTTCTCGACCGGGGATCGAACCCAGAACCTGTCGGTTTCAGTCACACAATTGTGCCGCTGCGCCACGACAGGCCTCGAAGGCCCTACATCACTAATTTTTTTATAAATAAAGTTTTAAAAATAAAATCACTAAAAAACGAAAAAAGCAAAAAGAGCAAAATAGGGTACGGACAAGTAAAGTCTGTAGTATGTTTTAATTACCAATAAAAAAAAAAACTACCTAGAACGTCAATGACTCTCTCCCAAAACTCTTCAAGTTCGCATAATGGAGCTGAGGATACCAGCGCAATTATGATTAGGAAGAGTGACACAGTATATTATTAATAATAGATCACAAAAAGTCCAGGATATTTCTAAAAGATAGAAGAAGAACTTTAACTAAATATAATTATCTACACCCAAAATCAGCGATAGAGAGATATAAAAAGCGATGCATATAAAAAGAGTAAAAGTTGGCAGAGAATTTATAAATCTGGAAATGCTGTGGGAGGGACAGGTCAAGAACCTACGAGATTTCTTTTACGCTAAATGAGGGAGCATTTTACATTTTTAATATTAGAATTAAATAACAATGTTACTTCACTTAATTTAAAAAATAGATCAATTGCATTTAATACACTTCAAGATCAAATAGAACAGCAATTCAATAGTTGGCGAAAAAAAGATCTGCATTGATGTGCAACTGCACACCTTCATGATTTGGAACAGCTACATATTAACTCGGAAGCTTCAAGCAAATGGCTACAATTAGGTTCTTTGTTCCCAGAGACCGAGGGTTTTATAATCGCTATCCAAGATCAATATTACCGACTAAAAAATATAGAAATTTTAATGTCAAAGACATAATGTATAAACTGACAAATGTACGAAACATTTGTCATCGACAACCAGAAACAATTCAGCATACAATGGTGTTTGTCCTTCCTTAGCATAGCATAGCATTGGTGTCGTAAGAGGCGACTAAAGTGCGTGTGGTAGAGTCACGTTGCCAGTAATGGCAACACGCATGTGCAGGCTCGACCGGATTATTACCACCCCCGGCATTTAAGACCAGCGTTAAGTAGTGGCTTTGGCCACTGCGTTTCGCATTCGCTTAAAAAAAAAACTGATTACACACATAGGCACAAGCAAATTGTACAAAAAATTCACCAAAAGTTATCACTAATTTTTAAGTTAATACATAATAAACCCCTCCCATATTATCAATATATGCCAAAATCTGTGCTAGAGAGTCCCAATTACAAGACATACAACGACAGGGTAAATTTAACAGACGTAACAATACACAACAATAGACCTGATATAATATTTATAAACAAAACATATAAACAAACGACAAAAGACATAACAGTTCCAAACACTCATAATCTGCAAAAAACAAAAACTCAATTTGAGACGTTGAAAAGGCGGACGTCCGATAGTCTCTTTCAATAGCCCAATTCTCGATCCATCCAAACTTCATTCCATAGTCCCAATTTAGTTTTTCATATTTTATACGCATTATCTGGAGACTATCTTTGGGCAATTACCTGTGGTTACTCAGAGATGGATCCCGGCTAATGCGTCACAGCAAATTATTTTAATATGCTCTAAGGGGCCTCTACGTGTTGGACCTGTGTCCCCACGAAAGCCTTCCAAAGTACCGGGTTCTTTTGAACCCGAGAACTTAAAATGAGAAACATAATAATAATATATGTTTAAAATAATATAGAGGCCTGTCGTGGCGCAGCGGCACAAGAGTGTGACTGTAACCGACAGGTTCTGGGTTCAATCCCCAGTCGAGGAAATGAAATATTTAATATTTTCAATTTTGAATATTTAATGTTTCATTTCTTCGCTCTGGTAATAAGGCAAAGCGCGGTGTTGAGTTCCGCCACTCAACACGCAATGCCTCAAATTCGGCGGAAAGTGGGGAACGGAAGTGGAACGGAGTGTCATAACACTAGGTTTCACTTCCGTTCCCTCTGCCTACCCTGCCTAGTGCGGGATACAGCGTGAAGCTGAAATATATATATATATATATATATATATATATATATATATATATATATATATATATATATATATATATATATATATATATATATATATATATATATATATATATATATATATATATATATTTTGGGTTGAGTGCGGGAAAACTGGCTTTCTGACAGTTTGATTTCAATTTCATTTCTATTGACAGATTGTATGTATCTATTTGTTGTTGTACATCAACGGAAAGTAGAAATTTTAAAAAACAATATTTTGATAAAATCTAATTTCATATAACAAATATAAAATTAGATATCATAAAAAATGCAACTTAAACGATGCACAAACTCTTATATTTAATATTGCTTTTATATTTAGATACTTATAGACTTATAAGTTTGTCATACTAGGAACCGTAGACCTCGATATTTAACATAAATTGTTGCTCAATACTACACGTAATCGTAAAACAAATGGCCTGGATAGTCGGACACGCAGACATACTGACTCGAGACACGGATTCTTAAACTTTTTTTTTACATTTCACTATTGCCAGAGTTTCTGAATCTGAATGGTAAACAACGGGCGCGCAAATCTTATCATTTAGTTACAACACAAGTTTAAAACGCCACACAACAATATAAATAGATTGTAGGTACGCGCTGCTTATACTAATAAATTACTAAGTCGCTCGCTTCGATAAATATCTACTTAGTTTACTTCATGTTTCAGACACACTTGCTTGTCCACAAGATTTCAAGCTTCTTCACAGTCTACATCAACATATTGTTAGTAATTGGTTTATTATTATTTAATTTAACACCATTAGGGAAAAACATATACTATGGCTCGTTTAACAACTATAAGTCCGGAAACTCTTCGCTTGAAGTACCTATCTACTTTGAATTACCATTTGACTATAAGCACAACTTATTTTGGTACCTTGTTATCTTCATTTTTGATTGGTACTCGTCGACATGTACTTCATTTTGCTTTTGTTATATCGACCTATTAATATCATTGATAGTCTTTCATATTTGGGGACATATGCGTATTCTTATAAATGACATAGAAACTTTTCGAAAACCTAGGAAATTATTTATAAATCGGAATATTCAAAATAATGTTTACTCTGATGAAGAGAGAAAACTCGTTGCTCGTGACTTGAGCAACATTATTCAACAACATAATAAAATTACCAAGTAAGTGTGCAATTTTCAATTTCTTTTTATAAACAATTATGTAGTATTTATTTGTGTTTTTAAATAGTGATTGATATTTATATATTTTAGATTTTCATCACAATTCATAAATACTTTCGGAACGATTCTATTTATTTACTACCTATTTCATTCTGTCAGCGGATGTGTGCTACTGTTAGTGTGCTTTCAAAAGGTAATTGCACACCTTTGGATCAACCTTTATGAATCTTGCGTAACTAAAATAAAGAAGGAATCGATATTGTCTTTACTTTTATTTATGATTATATGTATAGTTATAACGTACCTACACATAATACGATCACATATGTATATAATGAATGTTACTTATTAAACATTCGTGGATGCGTATACGCATCCCGGTAGCCAAAGGGAACTTGGCCTATTGTTAAGATACTGCGTTACATTCTTCATTTTCCTTCTAATTTGAGGCATGCGTGTTGGTACCAGAGTGAAGAAATGAAAATATTAAATGTTTAATTTAAACTTACAACCGGTCATATTTACAGTCACTCTTGTGCACCAGCTCTACGACAAGCCTGAAACTTTTTTGATATTTATATTTTTTAGTGGAGTGGCTCATTAGGACTGCCATGTCATACGGTGGCATGATAAGGTTACGTGTAGACACGTAACAATTTAAAACACACGTGTTCGTGTTTATTTCTATTTGTGCTTACAAATAATTACAGAACGCTGAAGCCATCATGATACATGGACCATTAACATTTGTGGTTTTTCAACAAATTATTCAAATATCAGTCGTATTTGAATTTCTTACAACCATTGTGAGTAAAATAAAATAATACTCGCTTAATAGATTTTTTGCTTTTTTTTCGTCATTCTCGACGTGCACAAACCACCTGATTACTTTTTTATTTATTTTCACTGACACATCCTCGCTGGTACGTGCCGTTCTATATATCTCTGTAGTGCGGATTTGGCTAACTAAACTAACTCCGCTTATCCTGCGAAGAGATTGCGTTTCCACAACGTTCTTGTGTAATATCTACGTTTTAGCACTGTGTAACTACGTAGGTAGCAACCAACACTACGTTGAGTACACAGGAGCGGCTTACTTAGCACTTTCTATTCTCCTACGGCTCATGATGCCTCGATCCTTGTATGATCCGTTATTGTGGTACACTTCAATGTAATAAAAAGATAAATAATATCCTAGAGAACCTGAATTACATATTGTCATTGATTTAAATCTAATATAAACTTTGCTGATAGATAGCCAAGAAACGTGGCAAATTATTAGATTTATATGTTGGGAAAAGCCAAACAATAATAAATGATATTGATAATGATCAAAGCTGGCGACGGTAACTTCGTTTTGACTAGATCCAAAATCCAGAGCAGACGCAAAGTTTTTATGGACAGCTGTACTATTTTGACCGTCGGCTTGTACGAGGTTAGTATAGCTCTCAAACAGCTAAAAAGAATAACAAGGAGAAAATAACAGCATATTTCATATGGGGTCGATTCTTCAAATCTTTCAGAATTCTACAATTTTAGATAAAACATCAAGAGTTATCCTGTTTCTTTTGAAAAAAGATGATGAAGATATTCTGAACCATTGACAACTTTTTTTGAGAGTCATCACTCCTGTTTAATTATAGAGAGTATATTTACTACTTTGCTTAGCGCTCGACGACAATGTGGAACGCCTTCGAAAATAAGAAGAACACCCTTAGAAAATTAGAGATGATTTGGAAGATTTTCTTACTTAAGGTCTTATAACCACCACTATCCAAGTAGTAGTTATTGAAGTACCATGAATTCGCAGACCACCCGGTCAAAAAATAAATACATTTATTAGGCTAAGTATAAAATTAAAAAAAAAAATCATTTAAGGGTGTTTTCCTTCGTTTCTACTGTAAGTTTAAACTTCTTGCCAAATTTTATAATTCTACCACATCCACGGGAAGTACAAAGGTAATTTTATAGAATGCGGGAAAAATGCAGGAAGAACGATATATTAAGGTTAGACTTCACTTCTAGAGACGGTAGACCTGCTTCAAATTTCATAAAAAGACGATCTAAGCCGCACGCATCATTTCGTACACTTACTACATAGTTATACTTGTATTGTTATATACTTGTATTATATATTTGATTACACGACCTATATTTTTTATATAACCCATATAGATACATACAATACAGTATGCCAGTCATTGTATTTGACCACCTAGAATAAAAAAATCATAAACATAAACCTCGACTTCAATATTTTGTTACGTTGTATATCATTAACGGGGTAGGCAGAGGAAATTTGGGAACATACTGTTAAGGCACTACCATTACCATAACGATACTTCCATTCTCTAATTTCCATCGAGTTCTTAAGGCATTTCGTGCCACTCACTGCGAGCTCAGTCCCAAGTTTTCCCAAGATTACCAGAGCAAGGAATTAAAATAATGGTTAACAAGAGATAGATATATTATCTAGAGGTATAAAAATACCCAAATAACGCTTATGGTTTTGTTACAATAGCCAAGGATCATCGAATTTCTTTCAGAGTGATCAATATACTAACGCTGTCTACAGCATCCCATGGGAACGTATGAATGTGAGCAATATGAAGACAGTACATATAATGTTGATCAACTCGCAGAGACCGTTACCTGTAAGAGCGATGAATATAGTCAACGTCGGTGTACAAACTATGACCGCGGTAACAAATCATTTATTACATATGAGTATAGTTAACCAGTTAACAGCTACACGTTAAAAAATCAATTATAATGCAGGGTGCACTATAATTGATTATTAACTCTCTCTCTCTCTTTTTCTCTCACGCTGTATCCCGCACTAGGCAGGGTAGGCAGAAGGAACGAAAGTGAAACCTAGAGTTATGACACTCCGTTCCACTTCCGTTCCCCACTTTCCGCCGAATTTGAGACATTGCGTGTTGAGTGGCGGAACTCAACGCCGCGCTTTGCCTTATTACCAGAGCGAAGAACTGAAACATTAAATATTTAAATTGAAAATATTAAATATTTCATTTCCTCGACTGGGGATCGAACCCAGAACCTGTCGGTTGCAGTCACAAGTGTGTGCCGCTGCGCCACGACAGGCCTCATTTCTTCTCTCATTATTTATGATTATTATTATTAACATATATTGATTATTAACATGTACATTATTTTTATTGAGCTTCACTCTGTATCCCGCTCATGACAGGTTAGACAGAGAGAAATTGGGAATCGAGTGTTAAGATATTCTGTTCAACTTCCGTTTCACACTTTCTGCCGAGATTGAGGCATTGCGTGTCGAGGGGCAGAACTCGAAGCGCTTTGCCTTATTACCAGAGAGAAGAAATGAAGCATTTCATTTCCTCGAGTGGGGATCGAACCCGCAACCTGTCGTTTACAGTCCCATGCTTGCGTCCTTGCGCCACGATAGGCCTCAAGTCCTGATCTGGACGGACTGGATCATGGAGTGAAAAAGAATATATGTTATTAACAAAAAGTAATTTTAGAATCAGATTTATATTTTAATTGTCATTTTAATTATTCTCAAAAACAGTATTTCATATTAATAACATTATGATTTTTCTTACAGATTTTAAAAACATCAGTCTCTTATTTCGTCATGTTAAACACATTTGCTAAAAAATAGAATCAGCTGACTTTCCTAATCTATTATAAATTATTATTATTGAAAAAAGATAATCACAAAACTTGCTATAAAAAACGATATACTTTTATAAGTGAATATTGTGTATCGCATTTTCAACTAATTAGTTGTAAGTAAACGATTTACAACTGGATAGTTGTAAGTGAAAGATGTAGTTAAGTGCATATAATTGAAAGAAATCTTTTATTTATAAGTAACTAATTGCAAAGGAACGATTTGCCAATAATTACTTATAAATAAAAATCTTCTTTCCATGGATTATTTATATATTGGCAAGTAGACAAATATTCAGTGCGACAAGAAAATTATTTTGAATTATTTTGAATTCTGAATACCATCGTCGCCTACAGATTCTGAAAATGAGACACATTATATCAATAATATCAATTGCTTATAACATTTTTAACGTATACAAAAATAATTAAGAAGAAATAATGAAGAAACTAAGCGAGCTTGTCAAATACAAAAACGAAAAATATTATATGTACTGTACATAACAAACATCAAATTTACTTATATAGCCTTTACTTATATATATATGTAACACTCGCAGGTTAGCCCACTTGGATTACACTACTTTATAGACTAATCTCAATTACTTTAGTGTTCTAATAACATTATCACTTCATTTTAATTATCATGTCAATAAGAAAATTTAAATGCAAAGACATTTAAAATTATATTTTCACCTAAATGATCAAATTTTTTGTAGCAACTTTGTCAAAATAAATATTTTAAATTGACATAACTTTTTTATTTACTAACCAATTGAGATAAAACTTTAACAATTGAAATAAACTTAATGTTCAAGGATGGTTGCCAAAATATAATCCCACTCCCTGCCCTTTTTACTTTTTAACCACCAGTTCACTAAAGTAACTGCCTTAGACCTGAGAAGAACGGCGGGCACTAAAGTAACTCAGCAGCACTAAAGTAACTCAGCGGGACATATCTTTTCATAAGGTCAGAAAACATACCATACTCTATACAACGATTAGCAAGTTGAGAAGCAACATCGTCTATTATTTGACTAATCAATAATAATAATAATAATACTTTATTGCACTTTACATTTTGTATGGGATAACATTTCACATATTTAATATATTGTTATATTTACGGTAAATGTGCAACGGCGGCCTTATCACTAAAAGTGATCTCTTACAGGCAACCGGTACTATAGAACTATTATTATAGAAAGCAGAATGGCGCAAAAAGTATCACATTATATTTGTACATTATAAGATATTTGTTTGGAAAAAAAAATAAAATTAAATAAATAAAAATAATATACTCGACTGTTTTGATCTAGCTGAATTATATATATATATATATATATATATATATATATATATATATATATATATATATATATATATATATATATATATATATATATATATATATATATATATATATATATATATATATATATATATATATATATATATATATATATATATATATATATATATATATATATATATATATATATATATATATATATATGTATATATATATATATATATATATATATATATATATATATATATATATATATATATATATATATATATATATATATATATATATATATATAATTCAGCTAGATCAAAACAGTCGAGTATATTATTTTTATTTATTTAATTTTATTTTTTTTTCCAAACAAATATCTTATAATGTACAAATATAATGTGATACTTTTTGCGCCATTCTGCTTTCTATAATAATAGTTCTATAGTACCGGTTGCCTGTAAGAGATCACTTTTAGTGATAAGGCCGCCGTTGCACATTTACCGTAAATATAACAATATATTAAATATGTGAAATGTTATCCCATACAAAATGTAAAGTGCAATAAAGTATTATTATTATTATTATTGATTAGTCACATAATAGACGCTGTTGCTTCTCAACTTGCTATTCATTGTATGGTGTGTTTTCTGACCTTATGAAAAGATATGTCCCGCTGAGTTACTTTAGTGCTGCTGAGTTACTTTAGTGCCCGCCGTTCTTCTCAGGTCTAAGGCAGTTACTTTAGGGAACTGGTGGTTAAAAAGTAAAAAGGGGAGGGAGTGGGATTATATTTTGGCAACCTTCCTTGAACATTAAGTTTATTTCAATTGTTAAAGTTTTATCTCAATTGGTTAGTAAATAAAAAAGTTATGTCAATTTAAAATATTTATTTTGACAAAATTGCTACAAAAAATTTGATCATTTAGGTGAAAATATAATTTTAAATGTCTTTGCATTTGAATTTTCTTATTGACATGATGATTAAAATTAAGTGATAATGTTATTAGAACACAAAAGTAGTTGAGATTAATATATAAAGTAGTGTAATCCAAAGGGGCAAAGCTGCGAGTGTTACATATATATGTAAGTAAAGGCTATATAAGTAAGTTTAATGTTTGTTATGTACAGTACATATAATATTTTTCGTTTTTGTATTTGACAAGCTCGCTTAGTTTCTTCATTATTTTTTCTTAATTATTTTTGTATACATTAAAAATGTTGTAAGCAATTGATATTATTATAATATGTCTCATTTTCAGAATCTGCAGGCGACGATGGTATTCAGGATGTAGAGGAATTCAAAATAATTTTCTTGTCGCACTGAATATTTGTCTACTTGCCAATATATAAATAATCCATTGAAAGAAGATTTTTATTTATAAGTAATTATGGGCAAATCGTTCCTTTGCAATTAGTTAGTTATAAATAAAAGATTTCTTTCAATTATATGCACTTAACTACATCTTTCACTTACAACTATCCAGTTGTAAATCGTTTACTTACAACTAATTAGTTGAAAATGCGATACACAATATTCACTTATAAAAGTATATCGTTTTTTATAGCAAGTTTTGTGATTATCTTTTTTCAATAATAATAATTTATAATAGATTAGGAAAGTCAGCTGATTCTATTTTTTAGCAAATGTGTTTAACATGACGAAATAAGAGACTGATGTTTTTAAAATCTGTAAGAAAAATCATAATGTTATTAATATGAAATACTGTTTTTGAGAATAATTAAAATGACAATTAAAATATAAATCTGATTCTAAAATTACTTTTTGTTAATAACATATATTCTTTTTCACTCCATGATCCAGTCCGTCCAGATCAGGACTTGAGGCCTATCCTGGCGCAAGGACGCAAGCATGGGACTGTAAACGACAGGTTGCGGGTTCGATCCCCACTCGAGGAAATGAAATGCTGCATTTCTTCTCTCTGGTAATAAGGCAAAGCGCTTCGAGTTCCGCCCCTCGACACGCAATGCCTCAATCTCGGCAGAAAGTGTGAAACGGAAGTTGAACAGAATATCTTAACACTCGATTCCCAATTTCTCTCTGTCTAACCTGTCATGAGCGGGATACAGAGTGAAGCTCAATAAAAATAATGTACATGTTAATAATCTATATATGTTAATAATAATAATCATAAATAATGATTATATATATATATATATATATATATATATATATATATATATATATATATATATATATATATATATATATATATATATATATATATATATATATATACATACACACATACATACATATACTCATACACAAACATACATATATACTTATATACATACATACATATACACACACATACATATATACACACATATACATAAACCAAATAAATATTATAGATTTTGCTCCAGATAGTGCAGTTTAAGACGGCGTTTAAATATACCAACTGACTGTGATTGTTTAATTATATTTATAAGTGGCAGCTCATTCCATAACTTAGCAGTCTTGATCGTGAAAGATTCATCAGAATCAACTTAACAAAGGTACTCCACAGATCTGATTTTTTTTTATATATAGGGTCTTAACAATGCCTATTGAGTTGACTAGATTAAATATGAAATCTACATTACATTTGAGAACACTCCCTTTAAATAATGATTCAACATATCAACAAAGAATTTTCACAAAGAAATATCAACAAAGATTTTTCAAATTCACAAGCAAATTCTTGATCACAGCTGGTAACGCCATGGTCGTTTTTTTTATTTAAATTCATTATTATAATTACCTTTTTTTACTTACCTTTTCCAGTTTCAGAATTTATTTTGTTTCATGTAATTTTTATTTTATCAGAAAAAGATTTTTAAATTTGTTTTTAATATATAAAGGTTTTGCCATGAAACATAGTTTTTTAAACAATTTAAAATATTTCCTGACATAATTAACAAATGATTCACTGAAGTTATATGTTTTCTCTAAAACTTACTATAAAGTTCATATAACTTTTGTCTTCTCTTATGAGTTCATGAGTTGTAAAAGACAAGAAACTCCTGAAAATTACTGTTTTAGAACTAATCACAGACTTAAATTCATTTTTAATGACATTAAAAAATTTTAGAATTTAACTAATCACTTTACCTTGAATATATTGATTTTGTAAAAGTCTTCGATTCAATTTCCCATACAAGTATTTCGCAAGCAGTCTGGTATATAAAAGTGTTTCATCCGTATAAATATTATTATAATAAAAATATACAAGAGAAGTGTAAGCAGAGTTAAATTAGATAGATTTGAGCTCGATCGAGCGAGTGAGAATACCGACTCAATGTCACCAAAAATATTTATAGCTGTACTTTAAGCCATCCTGAAGGACTTGGATTGACTAGTAAACGTATACTAATTGATACAGAATTCCTAAGTAATCTCCGTTTTGCTTATGATATTGTACAGTCCACACATACAACAAAACAACTAGAAACTATGCTAGTAGAAAAATACAAGTAGTCGAAAAATACGAGTCAAGTCATAGGTTTAGAAACGAACACTACAAAAATAAAAATATTCACCGAAAACCTTTAACGATAACGTAGATGAATATGTTTTACCTAGGTAAACAAATTTCTTTCAAGAAAATAAGGCATGATAAGAAATGGAATAAAGCGTCGAATCAATATTACCCAGAAAAAATACTGGACACAAAAATTATTTAAATTAATTCGAGTTAGCTACGGATTAAAGAAAAGTTAAGGATAAGAGAAAAAAGAAAAAAGAAAATACCATGGAAAGAAGCATTCTAAGAATCAAGCTGACGGATAAACAAAGGAGCGACATTATAAGAAGGAAAACTAAAATAATTGAATTGCAGTACCATATATGTGAAAATGGAAATGGGCAATTCATGTTGCTCGGACAACAGATGGTGGTAGATGGACAAAGCGCGTCACTAAGTGGATGGGTAAAAGAAAGGTTGGATATCTAAAGACCGCTGGGTAGATGACATTCTTAAAGTAACTGGGAAAGAATGGTTAAAGATGCCATCGGATATAGACTCGAAAAGAAGTATATGAAATATTTTGATATAGTTTTTAATATTTTGGTATGTTTTGGTTAAGGATGGGAATGATAATTTGGGATTTCCAAGATAGTGGAATACTGAAAAAAATTGGAATATCCTAAGAGAAATGGGAGTACCCGGACACCTCGTTATTCTCATAGCAAATCTTTATCAGAATGGAAGCACGGTTGTTAAGGTGAATAACGTTCTGTCAAGACCCTTTAAGCCACAAAAAGGGGTTAGACAAGGATGTATTTTATCTCCGATATTCTTCAATATTTACGGGGAATATATAATGAGACGAGCCTTAGACGGTTGGGAAGGTGGAAGATCCGTAGGCGGCAAAAAAAAGCTCTCAGCAACCTGAGATACGCAGACGATACTATACTAATTGCATCGTCTGAACAAGAACTGGCTGAACTTCTTTCTAGAGTGGAGAAAGAAAGTTTATCAGCCGGCCTCACTATAAATATATTGAAGACCAAGGTGATGGTAGTAGATACATTTGGCTCGCTAATTCGCTCCAACGAACTCAGAGATCTTGAATTTGTTGATCAGTTCTTATACCTTGGCTCTCTACTTACCAGCGAAGGTGGCAGTGATAAAGAAATCTGTAGAAGAATCCAAATGTCCAAAGCAGCGATGACTAAACTCAGTAAGATATGGAAAGACCGTAATATCTCGCGTAAAACCAAGGTCAGGCTGGTGCAGACGTTGGTAATTTTCTTGTACGGAGCCGAATCTTGGACGATAAGAAAGTCAGAAAGGACGAAAATCGACGCTTTCGAAATGTGGTGTTGGAGGAGGATGTTGCGAATTCCGGGGGCTGCGCACCGAACCAATTCGTCAATTCTTAGAGATCTCGGCATAAACTGTAGACTGTCCGCGGTTTGCTTCTAAAGTGTCCTTAATTACTTCGGACACGTCGCTCACAGAAACCCTGATAGCCTGGAGTAGCTGACGGTTGTTGGCCAAGTCGACGGGAAAAGACCTCGCGGTCGCTCACCTATCCGTTGGTCAGATCAAGTAAAGACGTTCATAGGCCAATTACCGAAGCATTAAAGACTACCGCAGACAGAAAAACATGGAAAGGCATAGTGCATCAAGTGATCACCAATGAAAATTCCATCTAGACGCGACCTTCAGCAATGAAGATACCGACTAAGAAGAAGAAGGAATATTGAAATATTGCGTTAAATAAATTAAAAAAAAATGTTTAGACTTCTCATTTAGTCTAGCAATAAAAGAGTATGAGATACTATCCTCACCTGGGTGAGTGTCTCTTAGATCCGTTAAGACGTTTTTAAGTTCTTCAGACGAAAAACATGCATCTATTTCATCTGAAGATTTAATCAGTGGAAAAATAAATAAGTCATAAGATGGTACAAAAGGGGGAGCTAATTTGTAAGCAAGTCACACAGCCACAAAGAAGGATTATTGGAATTATGACTGGAATCATAGTTAAGAGACCAGTGAAATCTCCTAACATTCTTCCATATGAGTGAGGAAGGAGAACGAGGACTAAGGGATTCACAAAAATTGGCCCATCCAATTTTTTTCTTTTTCCTAGTCAGCTTTCTAAACTTCGCATCATTGCGTTTGTACTCAACAAAATTCTCCAAAGTCATACAGACTGCATATAACTCCTCGGCAGCTGTTTGCAGATTGACAGAATCAGAGCATTCCTGATCCCACCAAGGATTGAAATGCATCCAATTCTGAATGGAGCGTTTTATAAGGATGTGTAAGTCAGCCGCAGACAAGATAGTAGAGATAAAACGTTCATAGCAAAGAATGATATTCTCAAAATTAGCAGACTCAGGAAGGTTGCCCAACATGCAATCCACAGAGTCGACGTATTTATTCCAGTTGACTTGTAGGAAAAATTTGAAAAAGAATAAAGAGAGGAAGAAGGAAGAGGTCTACTATACGTTGAAATAATTGAAATGGTCACTACCATGGGTAGAAGGTAGAATAGACCATGATAGCTGGGACACAAGAGAAGGGGGGGATAAGGAAAGATCAACAGCAGTCCTAAGATTCTGATTTGGATTAACCCTACGAGTCGGAGAGCCATCATTGAGAACGCAAAGAGATACATCATCAATCATGTCTACCAACAAAGAAGATAAACCATCACAGGAATAACACCCCCACAAAGAGTGATGAGTGTTAAAATCACCTAGGATCAAGACAGGACTAGGAAGCAGAGAGGTAATAGACTTAAGCTCAAGAAAAAGAAAAGATGAAGGATGAGGGATATAAACAGATAGGAAGGAGATATTGAAAGCCCTCACAGCAACAGCGTTAATCTGTTGGTTATGAGGAGGGAGAAGAATACGGGAATAAGGAGAGGAGTGCTGGATGAGGATGGCACAACCTTCATACCCGTCATTTCTGTCCTCCCTTAAACAGGAGAAACCTGATACACTAAAGCGGGAATCAGGCACCAGCCATGTTTCCGAGAGACAGGGTTGTACAAAGAAATAATATTTAGTAGTTCGTGTTTTATAGCATGAATACTCTTACTATTACATTGTAGGAAGTTCAGTGTTGCCATTGTTTAATATTTTAGGGGGGGGGATGACATTTCCTTAGCCATATCCATATAGGATACAGGACAGAATACAGAACACTCGTTTTCCGAGCGGAAGCCTCTATATAGGAAACACACTCTTGCGACATGGTAATTTTGATCGACTGTTGCCTTGCAAATTCAGGACAGTCCTTGTCAGTAGCGAAATGTTTGCTCTCACAATGTAAACAAAAAGCATTTCCCAGTGTGAGACTGAAAAACTTGTAGCACCTTGGCTTCGATCTGCACTGTGATTTTATGTGACTAAGCCGACAACAATTTAAGCACTGTATAGTGGGAAATTTGTAAGGTTCAACTGGGAGAGAGGAATGGTACGAAAAGACCCTTTCAGGCAACTTTTGACCATGGAATGTAACTACAACTGACTGAGTCGAAACACATGTAGTCACACCCTCGCTTACACACTTTCTATTTAGTCGTCTTGCTTTCATCACTTGTATACCACCCGAGGGAAATTCTAAAAAGTCTACAAACTCATCAAGCGAAAAGTCAACTGGGACATCTCTTACAATACCCATTCGAGTTATATTAAAAGTAGGAATAAATAAAAACTTAGAATGGGATTGGACATAAACAAATTTGCTGCAGTAGCTGTTGAGAACTCAACAATGACTTTGTTGCGACCAACACTTTTCACACCATCGCTGGTGATATTATTTATTTTATTGATGTGTAAAAATTGACCAAGCTTGAATTCTTTGATAGAAGTCACAGCAGCAGGGTCTGGGGTTTCCCTCGACAACATACTCTATAAAAGGGCCTTTGTCCGAATCGAGATAGGATTTAGGGCTTTCTGACAGGGAAGGGTGTATATATAAATTCTGCATTGACGGATTAGCCGTAGCTGGGTCAATTATTGTTTTTTAATTGGTTCCGCATTATGTGAAGGTGGGTTAACACTTCGATCTTGATGTCACCTGAGAGTCACATTTACCAATATCAGGATCAGGGGGATCAAGCGGATGCGGATCAGCATCCATCTTAAAATAAACTAACCTAACTTACCTTACAATTAGCTAATCTAATGGACAAATCACTGCAAGCACTCACAACAACCAAACACCTTAATAAAACCGATCTCCTTTTTAAGAAATCGCACTTTTAACTCAAAATATATGTACAAATATCACTTAAATAAGAAATGCTCAAAAACACGTGTGTTAACCAAAACAAACGTCAGCGAAAATCTATCAGAATCTAAATGTAAATCTTTTCTATCTGTCCTACATGTATTTAAAATAGCCGCCTTTTGAAGAGTCAAATAAGAAAATTATGGAAAATTACTTATAATATTATTATTAGTATTATTTTTTTATTTTATTTACTATCACATGTTACTTTTATACATTAGTTATAACTAGACACTACAAAAACCCACGTAAGTTTATCTTGAGTGCCGGATTCATACTATTTCAATGTTGTACATTTATATAATATTTTTTTAATATTTAATTCATATTTTTGTTCTTAATTGGTAATCTAGGTTATTTATTAAGTAAGGAAAATTATTAATATTATTAATATTAGATACTAACTATTGTAACAATCCATTTCCCGTATTGTTTTAATGTTTGCTCATTTTCTTACTTATCATTGTTTGTAAATTTGTTAGTGTTAGAGGTATATTTATTATGTATGCAGGTTTATTTTTTATGAGTAAATGTAATGTCTGGTCTATTATTGTATATAGTATGATCCGTTAAAATGGTGATATTGTAGTATAACCTATAGTTTTGATTTTCTATTTCTGGTGGAACTGATGCCAGTTTATTTAAGAATGAGTTTTTAAAAAAATATGGGTTTTCTAAAATTGAATTGAAAAAAATATCAGCAATGTATATTAAAATCCAAATACCTTTTGGTGTGTCCTTAATATAACATCTAAATCTTCAACGGCCATATCATTTAGCTTATTCCATATCTGTAATGTGGATGTGGGTGGGTTCATTCAATAACGTGTGCATAAATTACTGCTGGATCAGGTACCACTATACAATCATCTTCTAATAGAAACTTATGCAAATGAGAAAATGTTGACAGAGCACGTAGAAAAAATGCTCTACATATATATACATATTGTATTATAGACTAAAATAAATACAAAGTTTTCACAAATTTATATAAAAGAAATATCCTTTTCCCTTATCCTGTCGTGGCGCAGCGGCACAGACGTGTGACTGTAACCGACAGGTTGTGGGTTCGATCCCCACTCGAGGTGATGAAATATTTAATATTTTATATTTAAATATTTTATGTTTTCATTTTTTCGCTCTGGTACAAGGCAAACCGCGGCGTTGAGTTCCGCTACTCAACACGCAATGCCTTAAATTCGGTGAAAAGTGGGAAACAGAAGTGGAACGGAGTACATTAGGTTCCCAAGTTCCCTCTGCCTACCCTGCCATGTGCGGGATACAGCGTGAAGCTGAGTGAGTGAGTCAAATATCCTATTCTTTGAAAGATAAGGTAGATAGATTTGAACCCACATTTCTTACTTTATATTTAAAGTGAGAACGATAGCTACTATTACTGAAATGGAATTTAAAAGCATAGTAGTAGATGAGTTTAGGCATATTACAAATATGTCTTATATTTGGAAGACACCCGGTGTCGATTATGTACATAATTTTTGGCCTAAAATATTTTTTAGAACAAAAAAAATAACAAAACACTTTAACACGCTGTTCTATTCAACATACTGCATAATAAATTAACTCAACAAGTTACAGAAATCATAAGGGCAATAGCATTCTTCCGGATTTCTTAACTCGAGGAAATACATATATGTTAGCAATAAGTAATAAAACAAACGACCCATCCACTTGTTTACCTACACTGTACAAGATCATAACTTCCCGTATATTACATATATAATTAACAAATACTTCGAAGCCAATAAAATAATTACGGAAGAACAAAAATGATGCAGAAAATTACATAGCGGTTGTAAAGAGCAATTAATGATCGAAGTATATCCAAAATAAGTCAAAGAAGCCTTTTTGTATCATATAATGATTACAAAAAGGCCTTTGATACTATTCTTCATACATGGCTAATAGAAATCTCGTAAATTTATAAAATCAAACCTTCAATAATAAACATTCTTAAAAATATTGGTAATTTTACGGCTATTTATTCCCGATTGCTATAGATTGATTGACTTAATGATGACGACGGTTGCTATCATCGTCAGCCAACCAACGTCCGCTGCTGGACATAAGCCTCCCCAATGCGCCTCCAATACGGACGGTTCTATTCGGTCTGAGTCTAACGGCTACCTGCGACCTGGGTCGCCGACCCACGCCGCCTTTGCGCTTTTGGTCTACAATCGAGAACCTTACGGCCCCAACGGCCATCGGTTCGTCGAGCTATGTGCCCCGCCCACTGCCACTCCAGCTTGCTAATCCGCTAGGATACGTCAGTGACTTTTGTTCTTCTACGGACATCTTAATTTTATCACGTTGATAGACACCTAGCATAGCTCTCTCCATAGGCGGTTAAGGGACCCTTTCTTATGAGGCCCATAGTTAGAGAACACGTTTCAGTCTCATAAGTCGTCTCTGGTAACACATACTGGTTAAAGACTTTCGTCTTGAGGCACTGAGGTTATATATTTTAAACGAGAAAATGTGACGAAATTTCCTGAACGCTGCACAGCTGAGGCGGATTCGTCAATTGAACTTGGTCCACTTGGCCTAGGTATAAATAATGGTCAATGGTCTTTGAAAGATAATGTAAACGTATAACGATATTTGGGATAAAGTGGTCTTAAAGTGAAACGGACTTTGCTTATGTTTTTATTGGTTGACACAAACAACTGTTACTTGTTGACTTATCTGTAATAAATATCTATATTATCAAGGTGATTGGTCATAGTATGTGATTGTGTTGTATAATACGCTACTAGTAATTTAAAGGAAAAATTAACCGGATTAATTGAATATCTATATAGAAACCCGCTACACTAGAGGACAAGGTATAGAGACCTGAAATCACGAAGAAATTAAGAATTCATTGGCAGTAGTTTGATATAATAGTTATATTAACTGACAGACTTGACGGATGCTACTTCAAACTACCCGTAACCACGGACTACTACTGCAAAGTGTTCTAAACGGACGAATAATCCGGAAATTTCTTAACGAAGTGGTAACACTATAACGCTATATTATATCACTGCGTGCGGAATGTGTGAAATTAAAAAAATAACCACATTATACTATGATGTTTTTTTTTAATTCACGCTTATTAAGTAATACTATAATACATGACCATACTATTATATACTGTAATATGTAAGAAATATATAATATGACTCTACAGTCTATTTTTGTGCCAAAATTATGATTTTGAGTAAATCCTGTTTAATTTGACATATCATAAAAATATACTAAAGTGTCCAAGAGATCAGAGGGTCAGACCTTGCATTAAGAATACTTCAGAGTAGACTTGCATGATGCAAAGACAAACTCTCAAGAATATACTTCGAGTTCAGTATTCTAGCTTGATATTTTCTGTAATTTCTGTAATTTTTTACAGAAAAAATCAAGCTTCTAGCTTAATTTTTCTGTACTAAAAGGGACTGTATGCCTGCGTATTTGATTCCTTCAGCTTGATACATTTATGCAATATTGAGAATAAGGTCTTGACAGACGAACAGACGTATAACAAATTTTTGCTCGCAAGTACCTCCTCACCTCACCTGATTTGTGCGTGTGATACTTTTTATGTCGTTCAGGCCTAAAATAATTAGGTGTTGTAAACATAATGTAATCAAAACTGAGACAACTATCTCACTGCGACGACAAAATGCAAAATTTATTTATTGTGAAATAACAGTATTTCACAACTAAAAAAATATTATTATAATTATTTAAATATCATTTATATCTATGCTGTGTATTTTTAAGAGCGTATTACCTAAAACAACATTTATTTCAAAAATAAAAACAAATCATTGTTTCTTACCATATACGTGAAAAATTACCGATCACTATAATACTTATGTATTGCAATTAATTATCTATCGTTCAAGATATTATCGAGCACCGCCTTTCTAACTATTACCTTCTAATCCGATATGATACGAATTATCCAGGCCTCTGTAATCATTTCTTCTATATCAATCAGTCTGTCAACAGAGTCTATAAATTATACGTTTCTTTGTAACGACTCTTTATATCTAACGCAATTTGGTATAATATGGGTTTCTATATTTTAAATACCTTGGTTTTATCGTAAGTATATGTATTTTATTATTAAATTATAGTTTTTAACAATAATATACCGTCACCTGAAAGTGGGGACTGTAAGCGCGACGGCTGTGAGTTGGACTCATACTCCGAACAGAAAAGTATTTTTATTTTTATGCTGTGTATACAAATGCAGTGTTCGCTACGGACCATGCAATAACGCTATAATTGGGCTCCAAGTTGTTATACTAATCAGACCCGTACAAAAACAACGTAAAAAATATCATAACACTGTGCATTTTATATATGTAGATATTAGGGGAGATGTAGATATTAGGGGATGATACTTACCTGTGCGTGTAGAAAGAATATTATAAAAAAATCCTAAATGGAATGACCCAGCTAATTTGATATACTTATAAAAATAAAAAAAAATGGTTTCAGAACCATTCCATTCGGATATACTAAATAAAGTCAAAAAGACCATCCTGTTCTTTTAGTTTCAAAAAGTGAAAAGGAAAAGTTGGAAGTACAACAAATAAAATTATTAGATAAAATTGACAATCTAAGAATATAAAAACTGAAGTAAGTACAGTTTACAATAGTTATTAATACTTTTATGTGTACTGTACGTTCTTAATTGTAGGCGAATTTCATAATATTATATCTACAATTGTAAAATAAGTACGGGAAATACTTTATAGGTTTTGATTTCGTGGTGAATAAAGGCAAGGGGCCGTAGACCTTGATATTTGATATTAATATTAGCTTGTCAAGATAAATGGTCTCGACAGACCGACAGACAGACAATAAAGTCATTCTTTTAGAGTTCTACCTTCAAGAGCAACGGGAAGTATGATTTACAAATGTTGATAAGCTAAAGTTTAGCGTATGCATTCACGCGAACACAATTAAGTAATGTAACTATAAATTTGTTCAAAATGAAATAAAAATATAAATATATCATTTATTTTTAATATTATTGCTCGCTATTATACTCTTAAGTGTAATAATACATTTTAGTTTTAATAAATATTAGTGTGTCATATTATAGGTTTGAATTTTGTAACCTATTTTACCAATGAATTAAGCTTAGATCAAATCACAAATGCCAAGTCAATCTACTACTTTACTCGTAAATGTGATGGTAAGGTGGTGAAAAGAATCGATCTCACCTTTTCTTCATATACAGAAGATCAATCTAGCAAGCACATTTTGTTACAATGGTATGACAGCTTATTATTGTTTTAACTATTAACTGTCAGTATTTTTTTAAGCAATAAAAATATAATCGTTCAAATGTCAAGCATCCCCGGATTCACTCAATCGATTTTTGAAGCAGTATAAATACAACAACAAAAGTTGTATTGTGGCATTTCACAAGAGTTTTTGCTGGTTACGATATTTACAGAAAGAATAAAATATATTTAATTTAAAAAATGGTCCAGCTAATTACCGATGGAAGTGATCTGCAGTAATTTCTCTTATAAATAAATTTGTTCTTGACTTCATAGCAAAATTTTGACCGCCGATTTAACCTTGTTGAAAGTGTTGATATAAACTTAAATAGAAGAGATTTAAATTAATTTTTATTAATGTATGTGTATTAATAATTTGCCGTGGCGCAGGGACACATTGTGGGTTCGTTTCTTCTAGGGAAAATTAAATATATAATATTTTTCGTCGTTCTGGTACTGATGCAAAGGACGGCATAAGATCCACCAACATGGGAATTAGAATTCAGCGGAAAGAGGGGAACTGAACTGTACTAGTGGAAACGGAATATCTTAACACTAGGTTTTGAAGTTCTCTTTGCTTACTCTACTACATGAGCGTGAATCTAAAAAAAATGTGTATTTTTTTAGGGGTATAGAAAAATCTCAGGACATAAAATATATGAAAATACTTAAAAGACGTCTGCAAATTTTCGGTGCATGGCCAGCAGATGTTTTAAAAGAAGGAGAACGAAAGCATTCTTTTTACGGCATTTATATATTTTTGCTGTTCGCTCTCAGTTTACCTCCTGGTTTCCTTTATTTGAAAAATAATCTTTTTGTTGTTGACTTCATGGAATTAGCACAAAGTTACGTAACTTTCTCTATATCTACAATGGCCACTGTGAGTATTAATACATCGACTAAGTAAGAGTATAATATAATGATATGTACTAAATTTCAGGTACTTCCCTACAATTATTTTATTATTTCCAGCTAAAGTTATAGTTACAGGACCAAGGTTCAGCCTCAATACTGTTCTGCCTTATCATATTTCCATTATATAATTTAACCTAATTAAATTACATCAATTTATCTGATATTTTTTTGGGATCAAATGAAATAAAATGATCGGATCATTGTAGATTATTAATATATTCTTTATTGCACTAGAAATAAAATAAACAACATAAATAAAGTTACAAGATTGAGATCAATCCTACTGTAACAAGAATCTGTAAATCTTCCGAAAAAAAAACACTGTTATTTATTGCTTTATCTGTAGTGTCTTGTATATATTATAACAACAAAAAATATAATCACTATCTATAAGATCAAGAGATATTTCCTTTTTTTACAGTTTCGAGTAATTCTTGTATTTCTTAAAAAATATAAAAATCTAATCGCTGATTTCGTCAATCATTTACATTTATTCAATTATAAAGAGCATTCCGAATATGCAATGTCGGTAAGATAATTTTAATTTTATTTTGATCTAACAATGTTAATAATATAAAATCCTATAGGAGAAGTTTTTAATTTCTCTTGGGATAATATTCTAGTAAGTCGAAGAAAACATAAGATAAAGACGACGCAGTATATTTACTTTATAAACACTAAAGTGCCACGGACCGTGATAACTTTGGTATTGAACTTTTTATAGATTAATGAAACAATAAACATTTGACAATTGTTGTACAAGCTAACAACTAAATCATAGGAAAATTGCTTGTAGAAATTTTATTTCACAAAATATTTGGCGTCTTTAAAGCAACATTATATTCAATAAAATTATCGTAAAAACACTAAACATTCAGGATCTCGTATCAATTTCAAGAAAATACAACTTCTAAAAACAAGCTTATGCTAGAACAGTGGTTCCCAAGTTTTTGTTTTTTTTTTAATTGGACTTAAATGCTGTTGACCTGGAATCGTCATTACAGTGTAATCGGGCGGGAAGGGGGTGAGAGTAGCTTGCCCCTGACGAAGTAAGACGGGCGATCACAGTGAAATAACCTGCATACGATAATGGATACGGTGATCGTTGGGCCCTACCCGGTATTGACATCTTACGTTAACTTACTTACGGCAACGGTGAAAACGATTCGAGACTGGTAAATACAACCTCTATACTAGGCTTTTGCGACTGTTATTGGGTCATCGGAGTCTAGGAGGATGCTACGAGGGCTTTGATCAAGCAGATGAGGATGAAGAGCGTATATTTCGCTTATTATTATAAAAAATCGAAAATTGAGGGAATAAACTTTTTGGTCCATCGATATTATTTGCCGTGTGATTCCAGCTTAGAATAGAATCACCCTGGTACTGATGGTGTCGTAGGAGGCAACTAAAGTACGTGTAGGAGAGTGACGTTGTCAGCAATGGCAACACGCATGGTCAAACTCGACCGATTTATTTATTACCACGCCCGGCATTTAAAACTGGCGTTAAGTAGTAGCTTCGGCCACTGCGTTTAGCATTGGGTAATGCCGGGCCCCGGTGCCCATCCACGTTAAAGGCCGACAACGCTCCCGTAGCTCCACTAGAGTTACACAAAGACATGGGCGACGGTGATCACTTACAATCAGGTGAACCGTACGCTCGTTTGGCGTCTTTTCCATTAAAAATAAGTAAAAAGTTGTCCATGGACCGTCAAGTGAAAAGTACCAATACATTTACATCTAATTCCATGTTTTTGCGTAGCAATCGCAAGTCTCCTCGAGCACTATTTTTTGATTGTTTCCTTTTTTGTGCTGAAATCTATAATGGTACTGAATACACGTTCTAGCACAAAGGGATGAGAAAAGGTGACATAGCTTAGGATAAAATATTGGGTTATATTTTTGTCAATAAACTTTAGTATCCTTATTAAAAAAATGATTTAAATTTTTCATTTTTGAATATTACGATAACATAGTAAATAATTATATTCTTTATCACTATCCTAACAGAAGTTGAGCAATTTTTATATTATAATCTACTTGCCCGGACCCCGTAAGGTTATCCATCCGTAGCATTCTCCTTCAATCACTCATTTTTATTTTTCCATGGATCCGTGACCCCTGATGGTCTGTACTTTGAGAATCACTGTACTAGAGTATGCAGATTGTTGTATTTTTTGAAATAAGGTTTAATAAAAAAATGCGGCTTAAACGATGCATAAGCGCTCTTATATTTTGATGTAGCTCATATATTAAGGATCTCATTGGCTTAGAAATATAATTTATTGTGTTCCAAGGAACCGTAGACCGAGATACTCATATTTAACAATTAATTTCAACTTAAGAGTAGAAATAAAACTTGGAATTAAACATTAATAAACTTGAAATTAAACATTAATTTCAACTTAATACTACAGGTAATCTTGAGATGGATGGTCTTGTACGGAACGACATTAAGCTCAAAACAGAAATAAAAATTATAAAGATTTGAATGATTGTCTAAATGAATTCTTTAAAATATTGTAGGTACTTAGTACCTACATTAAAATAGAACGATTATTATTTTTAATTACTCAGTATCTAGCTTAGATAAATACCTACTTAATTTACCATTTTATATTTCAGACACACTTACTTGTCCACAAGATTTCAAACTTCTTCACAGTCTACATCGACATATTGTTAGTAGTTGGTTTATTATTATTCAATTTGACACCATTAGGAAAAAACATATACTATGGCTCGTTTAACAACTATAAATCCGGAAACTCATCGCTTGAAGTATCTATCTACTATGAATTACCATTTGACTATGAGCACAACATATTTTGGTACCTCGTAATGTTCATTTTTAATTGGTACATGTCGATGCTATATTCATTTTGTGTTTGTTACATTGACTTATTAATATCATTGATAGTTTTTCACATTTGGGGACATATGCGTATTCTCATAAATGACATAGAGACTTTTCGGAAACCTATTAAATTAGCTGAAGGTCAGAATATCAAAAATGATTTTTTCTCTGAAAAAGAGAGTGAACTTGTTGCTCATGACTTGGGCAGTATTATACGACAACATAGTAAACTTACCAAGTAAGTGCGCTTAAGCAAATCTTTTCAATTTTGTTTTATAAATATTTGTAACATTTACATGTGTTCTTAAAATGACATTTATATATTTTAGATTTTCATCACGGTTCATGAATACTTTTGGAACGGTTCTTCTTACTTATTACTTATTTCATTCTGTCAGCGGCTGTGTCCTACTGTTCGTGTGCTTTCAAAAGGTAATATCTACTTTTATGATTCTTGTATAAATAATATATAGGAATGTGATTTCTCTTCACTTTACTGCGTTAATAATCATAAATAGTTACTAGCGACCCGTCCGCTTGAATTATACTATTTTATTCGCTAATCTTTTATTAAGATAATATCTATACATTTAAAACCAAAATTTCAGCTAAATGAACAAAATTGTTGTAGTAAAATTGTCTATAACATTTTAAATTAAAGTAACTTTTTGATTTGTCAACCGATTTAAATAAAACAAGCACTAAATGTTGAGGGAAGGTTGTAAAAAGATAATAGTAAATATTGATATGATTTCGAATGCGCGTACTGTCCACGATAAAGTCGAAATAGAAATATTCTATTCGTAAAAATACAAAACTTATACATACATTTATTTATATTTATAAATAATTACAGAATGCTGAAGCTGTCATATTATATGGAACATTAACATTTGTGATTTTTCAACAAATTATTCAAATATCAATTGTATTTGAATTTATGGCAACCGTTGTAAGTAAACTCAAATAATAATCACTTAATAAAATTTGTGTCGTACTTTTGTCACTCATCTTAGACGTGCACAAGATAACGCATTTCTATAACATTCTCATCTAATACGTAGGTACCACAACTGCAATAAGTGCGCGGTGGCGACGTTACGAGGTTTTTTTAGTTACAGAACAATCTCGTTTCTGAGCCATTCTGAACCATTGACAAATTGTTTTCGAGGTCTCTCTCGCCCGATAAGTTTGGAGATTTCAAACCACTCGAACAAGGTGGTTTCCACACTGGAAGGCCACACTCATACATTCTTTATAATTGTGTAAATAAAGTTTCAAAAATTATAATTCGCCTATTTACTTAGCGCTTTACGACAACGAGGAACGCCTAAAATAAAAATAAAAACCTTTAGAAAATTTAAGATGAATAGATTTTTTTTCTTCTTGAATTCAACTCTATTTTTGAAGTCTCGGTAAAGGTATATTATCTCATTAGGGGAAAATGCTCATAGTGTGTTCGATACTAAAATTATGATAAATTTGGAAGTGTTAATTTATAGCAAGTTTCTTTGACTAACTATTGGCATACCCGAAATATCTAGTTCATATATAAAGTCATGACATTTTAGTTAGATTTATGTTGAGTTTATGTGTTTTAATATAAAATTTCATTTGTGGATTTTTTCCTTTTTTTCAAATTTATAATGTCTTTGATTTTCGCGATTGTTACACATTCTAAATGAAACACTTTTAACCGGATTAATCGCGTATAATTAAATTAATTCCAAAAAACATGTTTAACAAACAATATACGCGATTAATCCGGTTAAAAGTGTTTCATTTAAAAGAAATTTTATACAAAATGCAGGACAACTACTTATATAATATAAAGGTACGCGCTTCTAGAGACGGTAGACCTGCTTCGAGTGTTATAAAGAGACTACTTTAAAGGCCTGTCGTGGCGCAGTGGCACCCTGACAGGGTGTGGGTTCGATTCCCACTCGAGGAAATGAAATATTTAATATTTTCTCTTTCAATATCTAATGTTTTCATTTCTTCGCTCTGGTAACAAGGCAAAGCGCGGCGTTGAGTTCCGCCACTTAACACGCAATGCTTCAATTTCGGCGGAAAGTGGAGAACGGAAGTGGAACAGAGTGTCTTAGCACTAGGTTCCCAAGTTCCCTCTGCCTATCCAGCCAGGTGCGAGATACAGTGTGAAGCTGAGTACTTTAGCAGCACGAATCATTTAGTACACTTAGTACATAGTAATGAAGTTTGTTGTTTTCTACAACTTTTTTATTATTTGTTTGTAACTTGACCTATTTTTTTATATAACTCTTAGAAACAGACAATACAGTATACAGTACATTTGACCACCATGAACGCTTCACGTGTATATTGGTAATGGGGTAGGCGGAGGAGACTTGGGAACCTAGTGTTAAGGCACTTCGTGCTCATTAGGATACCAAGCCCCGTTACCAGAGCGAGAAATTAAAATATAAAATATTTCATTTCCTCGAGTGGGAATCGAACTCATAACCTGTCACCTTTTACAGTCCGACGCTCGTGCTCCTGCGCCAACTAAATATTATTTGTCTTTCACAAAAAAACCATTGATTGCTCATTTAGTCGTTACGATATGAATGCAGGGCGCAAGTGTTAACGAGAGATACATAAAAATCCCAGATAGCATTATAGTTTTATTGCAATAGCCAAGGATCATTTATATTGTTTTCAGAGTGATCAATATACTAACGCTGTATACAGCATCCCTTGGGAACGTATGAATGTTAGCAATATGAAGACAGTATATATAATGTTGATTAACTCGCAGAGACCATTACCTGTAAAAGCTATGAATATGGTCAACGTTGGTGTGCAAACTATGGCCGCGGTAATAGATTATTTTTATATATAGTTAACAAGTAATAGCTACACGTTAAAAAAATAATTATAATGCAGGATGCCTTATAATTGACTTATTAACATTACATATTTTTTTATAAAAATTGCAAAAAAAGAACATCTGGAGAGTTGTCATAGATTGAAAAAGAATATACGTTATGAAGAAAATTGTTAGAATTACATTTATATTTTAGGTGTATTTATATATTTCAATTACTTATTATTAAAACACATTTTTTTTGTTTATATAATTATGACGTTTTTTTACAGATTTTAAAAACATCGGTCTCTTATTTCGTCATGTTAAACACATTCGCTGAAAAATAGGAGCAGCTATTTTTTACGAATTAATAATTAAATTAATAATTAAATTAAATTAATAATTAAATTTAATAATTAAATTAAATTAATAATTAAATTTAATTAATAATTAAATTAATAATTAAATTAAATTAATAATTAAATTAAATTAATAATTAAATTAAATTAATAATTAAATAAAAATAAAGATAGTATTAGTTATTAGTTGCTTAAAGGCTTTGTGTATCACTTATAATTTATTTAATTACAATTGATGAAGGGTATTGTTTGGTCGGTTTAAGCAAGTAGACAAATAATAAGTACGACTATGATTGTTTTGATTTCTTTTAAATCCTGAATACAATCGTCGCCTGTAAGTCTTGAAAATAAGACACATTGTATAAATAGTATCAATTGTATATATAATATTTTAAATGTATACAAAAATAATTTAAAAAAATAATAATGAATACACTAAGGGAGGAATTAAACAAAAGTAAACCTTGTCAAATACCCCAGTAAAAATTTCACATGTACGAGTATATAACAAACATCAATTCCTTACCTTCCTTACTTTTAGCTTTTACTTATTTATTTACTACTGGCGACAAAGTCGCAGCTTCGCCCGCTTGGATTACAATACTTTATATATTAATCTCAATTACTTTGATGTTCTAATAAATGGTCACTTTTAAGACCTTATTATCACTTATTGTTATTGAAAACTGCAACTTTATCTAAATGGACCAACATTTTGTCAAATTAAATATTTTAAATTGGCGACTTTTTTATTTACTAACTGATTGAACTAAAACTTTACCAATTATAATAAACTTAATGGTCAGGATAAGTAACCAAAATATAATATTGAAAACTGTATTAAAATCAGCCGTTTTTGAAGTGAGAGGAAGAGAAGAGAGACATTTATGTACAAACAGGGTGCCCTGATATTTGTGCTTGGGAATACCGGTACACGATCCCGAACCCTCGAGCTACCACTGCTGTGCATGTGTGCACTCTGCCTATAAAAGTGTTCCCGATCCCTCCGTCTTTTAATTATCCTCCTCTCCCTCATATGTATCCTTCTCTCTTCCTGACCTATATCCCGGTTATCCCGGAATGGGATTTTGGAAGTCAGATGGCAGTTGTCCCATTTACGAACTGCCATCAACCGCTACAATGAAAAAAACGAAGTGACTCTGTTCGTCGCGAATACGTTTTTCTAAAAAAATCCTCAACTCCTTATCACATAAAAGAGTGATACCCGCTCAACTCAAATTGATTACTTGTTGACCAAACGGTGAAATATGGGCAGGGTTAGAGTTAGGGGCAACTATAAGGTCACACCAGCTTCAGCTGTTAGTCGTTGAGGCGGGCAGACGAGTTTTGAATCATCATCACTAACTTAATAAGTAAATTTTTCCATTCAAAATACATTAGAT
Source organism: Eueides isabella (assembly GCA_019049475.1). Taxonomy (NCBI): domain Eukaryota; kingdom Metazoa; phylum Arthropoda; class Insecta; order Lepidoptera; family Nymphalidae; genus Eueides; species Eueides isabella. The sequence continues at coordinate 3,639,219 of CM032394.1, read as the reverse complement.
TGATCTACAATACCTACTTATTTATAATGATATTTCAAGCCAATGCAATATCTTGTGATATTTTTTATGTTCATACAAGGGAAACAAACATCATATCAACCAATTACATCTGTAACAGATTTTACATATTTCTTAAAATTGTTTATTTCCAGAACATTATTATTCTTCTTCTGCAATATGTTCTATATGAAAACAATGTAACATCCTTTGATTTGAATTTTAATTTCGTTTTCATTAATATGTTTTTATTTTGGTTCTGGTTGTTTTCATTAATTATTGTAGCATTTTCTACACGACTAGATTATATGTTTACCTACACACAATTTCTTTGACCTATTTCATATTTTAATACGAAATTACCAAATATTTTATATTACAATTAGTATTACACAGATTAAAATTATATAGAACAGAAAATAGTATTTTTTCGCAAAACAAAAAAATATTACACTTAATTCCTTTCACAATATTACATTACACTATTTCGGGGCGAAAACGCTACACTAAGGCGGAGGAGGAGAATAAACCTCGATTTGATGCACTTTCTTATTCAAACAAACCAAAATTAATTGTAGTAAAAAAGAAGAAAACTACAAACACTCATACGTACTGAGATTAGTCACAATTTTGTACAATTTATTCCTTCAGAAGGAAGACGACACAAAACGTTGAAGAAGGAATCCGAATCCTTCTTTAACGTTTTGTGTTGTCTTTCCACTTTGTTAGCAATTAGTTGCCAGAAAGAAAAAATATTTTATAAAATTGTTTCGGAATTAAATAGCAGATGTAGTTTCAAAAGATTTCAACCTATTAATAGGTAAGTGTCACCCCTCTGGTGTTGGATGAATTATAAATACTGCTAACAGACGTTGGCGCGTTCACTAAATCGGAACCCACTATAGCAGTTGAAACGTCGTAAGTACTGTGAGCACAATTCGGACCACAGCGGTTCTATTTACATGTAAATGTCAAAAGCCGGTGTCATGTCAATTTTATGACTTCTGATTCTGAAGTTCTGATTGTTAGTTAATAGTTTGTTTTAGCACATGCATTGATTTGGTTAAGATTTTTAATGTATGTATAAAGTTTTAAAAACCAAATATGACTATAGGACATCAATGAAATTGTTAATATTTAGAAGATTAGGTAGTTTTGTATTAGACTCCGGATTTATGAGGTAATTTTTTGAATAGGTTTTAGAGTAGCTTTCAAATAGATGAAACATGAGTTAAGAAGGCTTTACTTACTTTTTCAGATTACGAAGTACTTTAACACCTTCCAAAATGCAAGTATTTACCCAGAAAAGGAATCCTATTACCGGAAGTACTGAATGGGATGTACAACATGAAGACTATGATTATCATCAGGAAATCGCGCGGTCGGCGTTTGCAGATATGCTTCACGATACTGAAAGAAATAAAAAATATTATAGAGCATTGCAGCTAGCTATTGAAAAAATGCATAATGAGGGAAAGAAAGCTAATGTATTGGATATAGGTAGGTACCAAACAAGTTATATATTTAACACACATTTAGTATATATTGGAATGCCAGTTGATATTGAAGACATTTTCAGCTATGGTATTGACTCATTCACATTGTTAATATCGTTTAGCTTAAAACTATATAAACTTTTTTATAGGAACTGGAACAGGTCTGCTTTCAATAATGGCAGCGAGATGTGGAGCTGATACTATTACAGCATGTGAAGCATTTAAACCTATGGCTGAATGTTGCTTAAAAATATTACAACGAAATGGTGTTGCTGATAAAATTAAAGTCATTCCTAAGAGATCTACTGATTTAACTGTTGGTGAAGATGGAGATTTAAAAGAAAAAGCTAATATATTAGTGACTGAAGTGTTTGACACTGAATTAATTGGTGAAGGTAATAAAAAAATTAAAAGTTTTCAAAAATCTGTTTCCATTTTTTCAGCTTAGATCCCATCTATAGCAGTGTAAGCAGAGAGAATCCAGTGTTTAGACTATTTATAACAACAGTATGTTGAGTGGCCTTGAGTGTAAGATTTTAGGGGATTGTGCTTGCCTACCTCTCAGTAGATAGATGCTCACCAAACAACCCTTGCATTTACTGCCAGACATAGCTCTACAGTGCCATTGTTTTTTTTAGTAATATAATACAAAGATAATTTTCTTTACAAATTTAATCTAAGCTACAGTTTGCACATACTATTAGTCACTTTAAATATATAGTAAGAAGTGTGGGTTCAAATCTATTTATCTAATCTTTCAAGCTAAAAAAAGGATATTTCTTCTCTATAAATTTGGAAACACATAAAAAATGTTATGTATATATTTATTTTAGTATATAAGACAATGTATATATGTAGAATATTTTTTTATATACATTTTTCTAGGTGCTCTGTCGACATTTTCCCATGCACATAAGTTTCTATTAGAAGAGGATTGTATAGTGGTACCTGATTCGGCAGTAATATATGCACAAGTGGTTGAATGCCCCACATTACAGAAATGGAATAAACTAAACGATTTGGCCGATGAGGATCTAGATGTTATATTGAGAACACCACAAAAGGTATTTTGATTTTATCATAGTTTGCTATTTTTTTATTCAACTCAATTTTAGGAAAACAATAATTTATCAGAAACTCATACTATTAATACTTCGACCAGTGATAAAAAAATCGTAACTATAGGTTATACTATGATTGGATCATTTTAAAGTATCATACTATATACAATAATAGATCAGACATTACATACAAAAGATATAAAAATGAACATACATACATAATAAATATAGCTGAGAAAATAGGTACATAGAATTAAAAGAGTATGGAAAATGGGTTATGTTACAATAAACAGTTCCTATAGTAATATCAACAATGGGGAATTTTCCGAAGTAATTTTAAGTTCTGTGGATATTCTTTATTTACTTAAATTTGCTGGTTCATGTTACCATGTATTTATTACCAGAGATATCTAACTGATAAAAGCATTAATAATAATAAAGCCTTTATTTAATAAATTACTTATAACTTTTATTAAACTGCTATCTAACTTTCACTTAGATTATATTATTTGTGATTTACTCAGGAATTGTAAATCTGTTTGCCTGTCGGCAAAGGCCTCCTCTAACTTTTCTACTCTCTGCTGTATGTTGCCACTCTATGGCAATTTTTTTCTGCTATTTGTCATATATTATCATTTCATCAACTTGGTGGTCAGCCTTTTAGGTTGATTCAGTAAAGGAGCATGCTTTTATTAAAATATATACTATAAGCAAAAATATTATTCGAACTTTCACAAAATATTCCTAAGAATGACTGTGAGCTATGGTGTCACAAACAGACACACACAAAAATATAACTAATATCATTCTTTCCACTTCACTCTGTATGTCTATTAGGAATTTGGAATTATAATAAATATATTATGCACCAAAAATATTAACTTTTTATTCCAGATTAAAAACTGTGCCGGATCTGCAGCAGTTCATGATATTCAATTATCTCAACTGCCTCGACAAGCTTTTAAGGAACTTTCAGATCAAATTCCGGTGTTCTACTACGATTGGTCCGGACATTCACCTATTGATATGAAGAAAACTGTCAAACAACAGTTCACTGTGACAAATACTGGCAAAGCTCAGATGGTGTTTATGTGGTGGGAACTTAATATGGACACTGAAGGTCAGTTTGATTATAATGATGATTTGGGGTTCAATCCCGTCTGGGGAATCCCTTTCGGGAATGATTACTTAAATAACGCAGTTTTGCTGTTATACTAGAATTTACAATGATTCTAATTTGTTAAAAGAGTGAAAAGTAGCGTTGCTTCTCTCCCTTTTCCTCTCTTAATAAAATTTTTCTAATGTTCACATTTTGGCCCATACATACACCTAATATCTGTCTGGGATTGCTGTAAGATAAGCGGGGCTTTCTTTTACAAATAAATAGATACAGATTTGCATATATTTATTAAAAACAATGATACCATTGAAATGCCTTAAAGTGTGCATTTCCAAGATATGTTATAACAAGATTCCCTTTGCTGAATATACAGATTTCAGTGTAAAGCTTACTTTATAAAAAAAATAATATAACCGTAAACAATAATTTCAGGTAAAATTTGCCTAAGCTGCGCCCCCTGGTGGTCGCATCCAGATGCAAATATGTCATTGGAAAGACCTCAAGACTCCATACCATGGCGAGACCATTGGATGCAAGCCGTTTACTATTTACCACAAGAGTTGAATGTTGAAAAAGATAATGAAGTATCTCTCGTCTCATGTCAAGACGAATATTCTCTATGGTTCTATTTGGAAAATGAAAATTTAAAGCAAAAACACTATAAACGGCCAATATGTGAATGTGGTGTACATATGGCCTTATCTAGAACTCATGTGTCCTATTTAAATGATGGGAGGCGAAGTAAGAAGTTTCTAGCCCAAATAAGGGAAGATGTAGTCCAAAATAGCGTTGTTTTGGACTTAAATGGTGGCAGCTTGCTTGGACTATCGGCGGCTAAAATGGGGGCTAAATCTGTTTACATATTAGAAGATAAGATGTTACATATCGGTATACTAAATGATTATATAGAGGAAAATGATATCCAAAATGTTAAGATTATTCCAGAAGTAACAGAAGGAGTATTAGAAACTGTGACAAATGTTTTATGTGATCCAAATTTCAGTAGTGCAATATTGCCGTGGGAGAATTTAAAAATGGCTTATTTGCTATTTAAGTATGGCAATACATTGAAAAATGTTACAGTGTTGCCAGAAAGTTGTGAATTTTGGGCGATGCCTGTTGATTTCCAGGATTTGCACAAAATAAGAATACCGTTAGGTATCTGCGAGGGCATTGACATGTCTATTTTTGATAATCTTGTTGAGGTAAATATTTAATTTTTATGTTATTTTTGTCGATTTTTTCAGTTTGACTACCTTACAATAAACATTCGAAACTTTGGTTATATAGCGGTGGGGTTAAACACCGCAATTAATCTGGCAAAAATGGTTAAATGAAATTATTGAAACATGGATTTGATTCTAGGCTTCTTTGGACACCGCAGGCAAGATTTGATCCCAGGCTTCTGTGGAAACCGAACTAAGCCATACATACTTATCTATCTTATAATTTTTATATATCTTCTAAAAAAAATACTTGAAAATAATAAATTCCATAATTGGACTCATCCATTTATATTTAGTTTTCTAGCCTTTTTTTTTTCACATATTCATCTAACATTTTATATGATTATTAACTTATTATTGTATATATTTCCAGAGTTCTCGTATCATAAGTGATGCGGAGATAGAAGCTCAGCCGCTATGGGAATATCCTTGTAGGTGTCGCGGCGCTCCGAGAAAGTTGTTTCAAATCAATATGAAAGATTTAAAATCGACTTTTGCTTGTGATGGCGTTAATAGTGTTGTGTAAGTGTGCTTATAATTTGTATGAAAACATGTACGTTTTATATGGTAGGGGTTGGCGTAGGGGACTTGGGAACCTAGTGTTAAGAAACACAGTTTCGTTTCCCACTTTCCGCTGAATTTGAGGCGTGTTGAGTGGCGGAACTCAACGCCGCTCTTGTTTATTATGAGAACGAAGAAGTGACAATATTTTTTTTTCAATAAAAAAAAAAAAACATTTTACTTCCTGGAATGGAGATCGAACCCACAACCAGTCACGTTTGTGTCACTGCGCCACGACAGTCCTCAACTTCTTTATCGGGATTAATAGTTCAGTCTACCGTAAAATGTTCAAAATAGTAGGAAATAAATGTATATATATATTTAATTCCAGTGATATAGAAAGTGATGAAAGTTCTTCGGTGAATGGCTTCGCGATGTGGGCGGTGTGGTTTGTGGGAGGGAAACCGATCAGTTCCGGCCCCATTGACTGTCCGGTCGTAGGTGATTTGGTCAACTGGGACACGCATACCCGACAGGCGGTCAAAATATTTGTATGTGATTTCTCATATTTTGTTGTTTTTTTTTTTTTTTTTTTTACGTTTTCGTACGTGATTTGAGATATAGTATGTTGAGTTGTGGAGCTCAACGCCGTGTTTTCTCTTGTTACTAAAGTTAGCAAATGAGAATAATTTATTTCAACCAGTAGGTTTTGAACCTACAGTTGTTACAATCAGATACTGTGCTGTTCTGCTATGTTATATAAAATAATAAAAATATCGCCTGTCGTGGCGCAGCGGCACAAGCGTGTGACTGCAACCGACAGATTCTGGGTTCGTTCACCAGTCGAGGAAATAAAATATTTAATATTTTCAATTTAAATATTTAATGTTTCATTTCTTCGCTCTAGTAATAAGACAAAGCGCGGCGTTGAGTTCCGCCACTCAACACGCAATGCCTCAAATTCGGCGGAAAGTGCGAAAATGGAAGTGGAACGGAGTGTCTTAACACTAGGTTCCCGGGTTCCCTCTGCCTACACTGCCTCGTGCGGATTACAGCGTGAAGGTAAAAAAAAATATTTTAAATGAAAACTTTATCCGAATAAACAGGGTATATTGAATGGTAATCATTTTTTGGGAAACCCGACGTTTCGAACACTTTACAGAAGTCCGTGGTCACGCGTAAACTGAGGTGGCATTAATCCGGTTAAAAGTGTTTCATTTAAGATGTGTTACAATCGCGAAAATCAAAGACATTAATAGAAATATAATAGTATAATATCAATATAGTATGATACAGCTGTAGCTGTATCTGTAGCCAGAGGGAACTTGGGAACCTAATGTTAGTTAAGACCCACCGTTCTGTTCCTCACTCTCAGCTTCACGCTGTATCCCGCACATGACAGAGTAGGCCGAGGGATCTTGGGAATCTAGTGTTAAGGCACTTCGTTTCAGTGCAGTTCCCCACTTTCCGCCGAATTCAAGGTACTGTAAAACTCAATACCGCGTTTTGCCTTGTTACCAGAGCGGAGAAATGAAAACATTAAATATTTAAATTGAAAATATTAGATATTCTTTTTCGAGTGGGAAATCGAACCCACAACCTGTCGGTTACGGTCACACGCTTGTGCCACTACGCCACGACAGACCTCTGTTTCTCATGTTACGCCAAATTTGAGCATTGCTTGTTGAGGGGCGAAATTCAAAACAGCGCTTTGCCAGACCGATGAAAACATTAAATATTTAAATTGAAAATATGAAATATATTTCATTTCCTCGAGTGGGGAACGAACCCACAACTTGTCACGTGTGCTTGTGCCGCTGCGCCACGACAGGCCTTAATATGATATTTTTGTTATTACAGAAAACATCCATGGTAGTGAGTGCGTCAGATAAATGGAGTTATCAAGTGGCCTGCGATCTTGATGAAGGGCAATTTAATTTGAAACTTGACTTTGTGAATGAATGATTTTCCTGTGGAATTAATATACAAATAAATGATATAATTTTTTTTATTGTTATCATTTCACCTGCTTCTTAGAGTTGTAATTAGTATTTTTTCAAACTTATAACGTTTTAATGTAGAAGCCAAAGCAAGAGTTTGGGCAACGGACAACAAACTCCTATTGAAGATTGAAGAAACTGTCAAAATTAATGAAAGAAACTGTTATAAACACATAAGGGTGGCCAAAAGACATATTCTAGGCTATTGGTATTGAATTTTAGTTACGTCATGTTATAATGTTCCAAGAGACAAGTACCACATATTTCAATTCTAGAGTTTAATTTTACAAACAATTCATTATAGAACACAGTCAAAGGCAGGAGACACTCATATATAATAGAATATTTTATTCGAGGCCTGTCGTGGCGCAGTGGTACAAGCGCGTGACTGTAAACAACAAGCTGTGGGTACAATGCCCTCGAAGAAGTGAATCATTTTATATTTTTTCCTTCCAGTTAGAAGGAAAAATGTGGCGTTGAGCTCCGCGACTCAACAGATCACGCGGCAAGTGAGGAACGGAACATAGTGTCTTAACACTTGATTCATAAATTACTTCTATCTACCCTGCAATGTGTGGCATAAAGTGTGAAGCTGGGCTTTATTCGACAACAGGAAAACCCTATATTTTCTTATATTTTACGTTCTCATCTTTTCGCTACCATAATCCTTATTTAAATTGAAATTAGATACAAAACGAGTGGCTAGTTATACTATAAAATTATAACCATTAAAATTGTAAACCTTGCGGGTTTTACATGATTCATTTTTTTATGCGTTCGAAAGTGTCACAGATTAATAGTTAATTTGGTAAGAATGAGTAAAGCCACCAAAAGCAACAATAAGCTCTTAAATTACTAATTACATGTTTATTCCAGGTATCTGTGACGTTGCCACGACATAGTATACAATTATATAATATATCTAAAATTCAGATCCTGATTGAGTGTCCATCAAAATGGTAAATTTTTGATGGACACTTATAAGAAAGCTATTTTTGGCACAAGCTTGTGACTGTAACCAACAGGTTCTGGGTTCGATCCCCACTCGAGGAAATGAAACATTTAACATTTTCAATTTTAAATATTTAATGTTTTCATTTCTTCGCACTGGTACAAGGCAAAACACGGCGTTGAGGTTCGCCACTCAACACGTAATGCCTCAAATCGGCGGAAAGTGGGGAAACGGAAGTGAAACGGAGTGTCTTAACACTACGATTCGAAGGTCCCCTTGGCCTACCCTGCCATGCGCGGGATACAGAAGTAATTCTGCTGAGTTGAGAGTTAGATTTAATTCGTGGGCGATATAAGTAGGAGCGGGAGGCATAGTTGCGAAATACATGTGTTAAAAAAAGGTCTTGGTCTGTTTAAGACTATCATTTACTTATTTTTAGATCGAATTAGGTTGAGTTTGATTTAACAGTATTTCCAAGATGGGTTGATTGTACAACTGGTGAAAAAGGTACCGGTTGTCTGCAGCGATTGCAGGGGTAGTGGTTTTCCTTTCCATATCATTAAACATTGTCAACGCGATTAATAACGTTCGTGACATTACGAGAGGTGCCTTTCTATCGTCGGCGGTCATTAAACGACTACCCTCAAGACAGTGACAGTCGTCGTAGAGACGTTTGTGGAGTTCCACAGTTGTCGGTCATAGGCCCAGTACTGTGAAACTGTCTACACCCTGGGATGAGTGTAATCTGTTTCGGAGATGATACCCTCGTTACAGCCCGGGGAGTAAATTAAAGTGAGGCGCGGCACGTTTAACTTAGGTTGCATTGAAGCACGGTTAAAGGTTTCCATGATTCACGTAAGGACCTCCCAGAAGGGTCACTCTGTGCTTTAAGGAGCAAGAGGAAGAAGTACGGGCTCAGATAAAATATTTGGTCCTGATAGCAGATGGATAATCCAGCGATACAGCTTAGACATGGGCCTCCGGCGGCCGGACTTCAACCTCACCTAGAACGTTGACTCTACAGGAACTTCCAGTTCTTGACATTCAGATTAGTATAGGTACTGACGTGGCACGGTTGCTTTGGCAAATACCTACACGAAATTGCTCGTCGATAGTTATCGCCGGCTTGCCGTGTGAGTAATGCGATCATACAGTCCGCTCTACTTACCTACTCTGGCTAAATATCCAGCTTGGACCATACAACGACATTGGTGGCTGTTGTCCTCTTGCTTCCCAGTGTCTTTGGGACCATGTTGGATAGTGAAATGAACTGGTCTTCTATCATGTCCTTTTGTGAAACTGTCATGATATTGAAAGAGACAGTGGAGCGGGTTCATGAGTCAAGGACGAATGCAGGGACTAAGAAAAAGGCGGTATGCCCTTACTATTTACTTGTAGTAATTGTAATCATTAAGGTTGTGGGTAAAGGTTTCTCATAAGGGTCTTAGGCGACGGTGTCTCGTGAGGCTGGCCGGCTACAAAGGCCTCATAGTGGCATGGTGGCATCCGTAGATATATCTGTTTTGCGCACAGATAGTCTTCGTAAAAGCATTTTCCACCGTTAAAAAGAACTCCAATAGTGTAAACAAGTATTTATGCGTAGTCAAAAAATGGTATTTTTAAAAATAGGTTGCAATTCCTACTCATTTCTTTTATCTCTCACTTATCCTGCAGTATGATGAGGATGGCATGGAATTTTTTTGGAATGCTAAGTGGTTTTCCTCTCTAAAATTGTTAGATAATATTTGTTCGCCTATTGTGTAATATTATTTCTGTTTTACCATACAGTAAAAAAAGAGAAGGAAATTGTTCAATTTCCTTCTTGTGTTCTCCATATAACGTGGTATTGGCGAAAAGATGATGCTGACCTGCCACGCTTGAAACGCCGCAAGTTAGGAACTAAATAGAACAAACGTTCATGAAATGATAAAATGATGACTGTTCAATAATATTACACAAAACAGGCCAAACCCGTAACCCGTAAGGCCTTAAATTTGGCGGAACTTGAGGAACGGAATTATCTTAATGGGAAAATAGTCTCTTAACACGAGGTTTCCAAGTTCCACATACCACACAGCGTGATGCCGGAAATAAATAACAGGGCTCATGGATATTATACATACGATAAATTGGTGTGATTTAATGGAATATATCAGAAATAAAATAATATATTTGCACTTTGTTCTTTAACGTTAGTAATAAACTAGCGTTAAAGAACAAAGTGCAAATACATACATACAAATATTAAATATCATCAAATAGGGATAGATCAGGTTACAATTTTCTGCCAAGTACAGAAAACTTGTGTAATTAACCAGTAGATAATATTTAAATATTCATAGCCGCAATCGACGGAAGCATTCTTGAGGAAAAGCATTTTATTATAAATGGAAACTAAAGAAGGCAGTTATCAAAGGTCCGCCACCTCTTCTCTGAAGCTCGATAAAAAGCTATAATGTTAGAATATGGTAACCAGTCCTGACATCACCTACCGCAGTGACCTTAAAAACTTAATATAAGCTTAAAGCTACATACACACTTGAATAGCAAAAAAACTTGTATATTTATATTAGACATTGTATAATCTGTTGAGATTAGACGGAAGTTTAGTACAAAAAGAAAAGTTTAATGGGTGTATAAATAAGTCAATGCGGACTTGGCCTTAATGATTCCGCATCCGTACTTCGACCACGCTTTTTGTTCTGTCTTCACGCAATCTCATTATACTGTCAGGAACTCACACGATTAATTAATTATTTATAGCTTATTAGAAAATCAGCTTAGCGCCCGATTGAGGCTCGACGTCGGTAGTGTGTTAGCTTTTTGTATTTCTCCCCACATAATTTTAAGCTATCTTCCGTATAAATATATAAATATAACTTTAAAGTACGATTTAAAATTTAATTTAAATCATATGTTAAATATTGGATTGTCTTCAGATTGATTTATATTAAGTTATTATTTGTATGTTCTTTTTTGTACTTAGAATTGAAAATAAAATTTAAAAAATTAAGATTTTCGTCACGAGAACACTTTCGTCAATCTCATGTCTTCAAAATTAAATTTCACCCTAGAAATTCCAAGTTTCCTTTCGTGAAAAGAACGAAATTAAGTTTTATTTAAGACGCTATTACGGCTTTTTAAATATTTGTACAAATTTCGCAGTGTTTTTTACTGTGTATCTTGCACATGGCAGGGTAGATAGCGGGAACTTGAGAAGGAAAATATTTAATATTTTCAATTTAAATATTTAATGTTTCATTTGTTCGCTCTGGTAATAAGGCAAAGCGCGGCGTTGAGTTCCGCAACTACAAACACAACACGCAATGCCTCAAATTCGGTGGAAATGGGGAACGGAACTGGAACGGAGTGTCTTAACACTAGGTTCCCCGGTTCCCTCTGCCTACCCTGCCTCGTGCACAGCGTGAAGCTGAGTGAGTGAGAGTAAACCATTAAATAAAGAACTTATCCAAGTCTCTTCTATAGATAAGCCGATAATTAAGACGTTATTGAATAAGGTTACTCACTCGTTAAGTTTTCTAGGAAACTATGTAATACATACATCAAACAGATTCTACGTGGAATATGTATTTATTATTTATATACATTTAAATCAAGACAAAAATACATATTAATATGTCAACGCGTGGAGATTTACTAAAGTAAACAGTAAAGTATTATGCGGGTCGTGAAATGATTACGGCGTTTTAAATAACGTTGGTTAACAAAGTTGTTAAATAATAACTTATAAATCATATATGAAAAGGCAACTGCACATTTTTATATTATTATTATTAGAACTGCCTTAAAAATACTATATATAACCATACATATTTAAATGTCATTTGTTTTTTTTAATTTTCTATTGTTATTTTTGTCATAACCTTGCGTATGTTTCAATTTTATTTTGAAAACCTATTTTACGTTTATCTTGAAATTTTATTCTTAATTTTAATTAAATTTATATAAAATCTATGAGTATACTTATAATTAATCTGTCATTAATTACTGTCTGCATGTGGAACATATAAAAAAAACTTAGAAATGACGTTATTTAAATAGTGATTTTAATATTGTATATATCAGAAACAGCTAATCAGATCAAAATGTTGTTTTACTGTTATATTTTGGCATCCTTCTTTCAACATTTATTGTTTGTCTTATTTAAATAGGTTAAAGAATAAAAAAGGTAATTGAAGATTAAAATATTTAGTTGGAAAAATGCTTGAAATTTTCATTCATTTAGCTGAAATTTTAGTTATAAAAAAAATCACTTATAAAGTAATCGAACAAGTAAGTAATAAAGATTTGTAAAGAAAAAAGTGTAATTAAAATGAGCGAAACCGCGGGAGGGTCGTTAGTCTTATATAATATTTTTCTGAATTACTCGTAGATAACATCAAAATTTTAAATTGAACTAATGAATTCTAATACAAATTTATCGGTAACAAAGCGACACTATACTTATATATACTACATACATTGTAACATTTGTTATTTATGTAATTATAGTCACGTTATATCAGCCTGACAGTACCAAACTGGTACGGAAGATGCACATAAGTAGGCATAAAGCAGTTAAGTTAAAGTTTTTGTCACTAATCGCTGTAGCTTCTCCGCTTGAAGCCAGTCGTATATAACAGGTACAACTATCCTTACTTACGGTTTTTTTTAATACAACTTCACAAGCGGAATGTACAGAAGTTGCGGTAAACAAGTAATTATTCAAAAATAGAAGAGTTTGTGGAAATAAAAAGATTTACGATCCACTACTGTAGCATTCGTCATTAGGCAGTTTTGTTGTTTCATTTTATTGTTTGTTTGTTTACTAAACTACTTAGCTGTTATATTTCTTGTTTTTATTATATTTTGCGACATTTATGAGAATTTTTCTCGGAAGTACTTAACAATTTTTATTGCTAATGGGTATAACAAGGAACCTTATTGGTATTAGTTAGAAGCCCTAGTATTTTTTTTAGTTTTAAACTGTAATCTGTATACAGATTATAGATTAAGTAGAGAAAACCTAGTGTTAAAACATTGTGTCTGAAGCGGAATTCAATATTGTACTCTAACAATAGACAACTGCGAAATACAAATCTATACAAATACAAACCAAACAAAAACTTTTATATTCATCTTCTTTTTAGGCGACATCCTAAAGTGCACTACACCATTGTTTTACCAAATTTAACTGAATTAGATAATTGGAAAGATTGAAATACATTTTAAAACTTTCAAATATCATAAAGTAACAATTAAAAAAAATACATATTTATTTTCTATGTATAATCATGTTTTACGTCATCTATTGTATATTGTTTCTTTTTTCAACTTCACGCTGTATCCCGTACGAGGCAGGGTAGGCAGAGGGAACCCGGGAACCTAGTGTTAAGACACTCCGTTCCACTTCCGTTCCCTACTTTCCGCCGAATTTAGGCATTGCGTGTTGAATGGCGAAATTCAACGCCGTGCTTTGCCTTATTACCAGAGCAAAGAAATGAAATATTAAATACTTAAATTGAAAATATTAAATATTTCATTTCCTCGACTGGGGATCGAACCCAGAACCTGTCGGTTACAGTCACACGCTTGTGCCGCTGCGCCACGACAGGCCTCAAGCTTGTATATTGTAGCTGTCATATCTCTTATATTAGAATATTAATATATGCTTATAAGATTTTATTGACAAACATTTAAAAATGCGACTCAATATAGAAACAAAAAACAACTTGAACAACAAAATTTCCTTTTGAAAAGCTCTCAACGTATATTATAACTTAATGCTTAAATGCTCATTATATGTTTTAACGCTATGGGATTCCATGGCAGAATTCAATCTCACGGACCCCCTGAAGAGATTGTGCTTTAACGAGAATATATTTTAAAATATATGGCTGCTACCATATAAATGAGGATTTTTACATATAAAATTTATATTTCATCGTTTTTACTTTAAAAGCAAAAAGCTCCGATGTAATAAATAAGGACTGACAGGCGACGAGTTTATTATGAATCAACTCTTTCGAACTGCTAATAGACCGTAAATTGTCTCTTTAATAATTTTATATAAATTTATCTGCGAATGTCGCTTAGATTACTAATTAGAAAAGAATGAAAATAAATAGATTTATTTAATCAAAAAGAGAAATAAAATTGATGTCTGTCGTGGTGCAGTGCATATTTTCAAATAAAATATTTAAAGTTTTCATTTATTCGCTTGCTTTGGTAAAAAGGTAAGCAAGCAAGGCAAGGCGTGGCGTTGAGTTCCGCAATGTCTTAATAATAGGTTCCTAAGTTCCTTTATTAATTGTAGCCACAACGTCTTATGAATATTAATATAAAATTAAAGTTAATAACGAAAAGTACTCTCCGACAGGAAAGCTAACAATCGATCAATTTAGGTTAGATAAAAATAATGATTATTTATATAAAAATCTGAATACCATAAACACATGGTACATTTAATGAGGGCTTTCCACTAGACATAAAGGTATAAACGGTTAAATGTAACTTATGATAGCAGAGTTGGGGTAATTGAGTGGCTTTCTCATAGTTCATACTTCGAGAGACCTGTTCTGAGAATGTGTTAGTTATTTTAGAGAAATGATATATTCTGCACTTAGAAGGGTACGCACAGAGTTCCTGGGAACCTATTGTTAAAGCCTAACCTAGTGGTCCCATTAGGAAACTCGTTCCCGACTTTACACTGAATTCTCGATGCATTACACGTTAAGTATTATTTTCAATGAATGAATTCAAATATTTTCTTACTCAGCTTCACGCAGTATCCCGCATATGGCAGGATAGGCAGAGGGAACTTGGCCACCTAGTGTTAAGACACTCCGCCCCACTTCCTTTCCCCACTTTCCACCGAATTTTGAGTGGAGGAACTCAACGCCGCATTTTGCCTTGTACCAGAGCGAAGAAATGAAAACATTAAATACTTAAAATGGAAATATTAAATATTCCATTTCCTCAAGTGGGGATCGAACCCACAACCTATCGGTTACAATCACATGTTTGTGCCGCTACGCCACGACAGGCCTTACAGATATTTTTTTACTTAATTATAACGATTTATAACTACGTCAAAATTACGTTATAAATCGAGCTTTAAGTCACTTTAATAACTAAATAACTGTGCAAAGACTAGAAATAAATAAAGTTGAGTAGATAATTCATTTCTCTATGCCCAATAATGAACCTCGACCTACCTACATCACAATCATAAATAAACCTACAAACAATTTTAACGAACAATGATGTAGTATCCATTAGGCTGGGAAAATACAAAAACACAATTATCTCGGTGCAAAGGTTGAAAAACAATCAATTATAATAAATGATCGTCTCGATAGCACACTTTCTAAGTGACCGTTATGCTGATATGTAGAAACGTGAATTTGTACATCTCGATATAGCATTAGAGTTATGTTTCACAGACGTAACTGTGGGCTGTTAGGTAGATTCAATTTATAATCTCCAAGGTATAATAAGGTTACTGTGCCCTAAGCGACGGCAAAGGTTAATCGGAGTATGGTGGAAAATATATACGTTTCTAATATCGCCAACTTTATATCTCTACCGCGTTCGTAAGTTCATGTAAGTTTTACTGACCAATGGACGTTTATCACGGCGCAGTTGTGGACTTACTGTTTACGCAATACTTCTAGATTTGAATTCCATTTGGGCAATCTAAGTTTTTTTTTTAAGCTTCACGCTGTATCCCGCACTAGGCAGGGTAGGCAGAGAGAACGGAAGTGGAACCTAGTGTTATGACACTCCGTTCCACTTCCGTTTCCGCCGAATTTTAGGCATTGCGTGTTGAGGGGCGGAACTCAACGCCGCGCTTTGCCTTATTACCAGAGCGAAGAAATGAAACATTAAATATTTAAATTGAAAATATTAAATATTTCATTTACTCGACTGGGGATCGAACCCAGAACCTGTCAGTTACAGTCACACTCTTGTGCCGCTGCGCCACCACAGGCCTCAATCTAAGATATTGTGCGGTTTTGATACTTCACATATTTTATAACGTGACAGGATCCCAGATTTTCCATTCTTTAAGTCCGAATGCAAACTGTAAATTGCCGTACTTTGTGTAATTTGCTAGCGTTACTTGAGTTTCGGCTCCGGCTCTTATGATCTAACTGAAATAAGCTGAGAGTTGTAACTCTGATCACAGGTACGTTGGGTTACATCAAAACAGTTAATGCTAAGTTAATATTTAAAAAAAAACGCGACGTCGGTTTCCGCCACTCAACACGCAATGCCTCTAATTTTGCGGAAAGTGCGGAACAAAACGGAGTGTCTAAACACTAGGTTCCCTAGTTCCCTCTGCCTGCCTTGCCATGTGCGGAATATATCGTGAAACTGAGTAAATATTTCTTATTTAATCCAGTTGTTACTAAAATATGCGCGTTCAACCATTTTATTAAGAAAATATTATTCGGCTTAAGGAGGAGCACTCAGCACTATTCTTTTTACAGTCCGATAATGTCCTCCGATGGCAGCTATGCAGGATTCCATTACAAAACATACATAGGTTTAAATTATCATAGCGTAATGCACGTGAAAAGTAACAACAACAGCAGCATATATAATTACTATATATGAATTGCTAAGCAATCGTAATAATTGCAAACAAAAGGTCAGCAAATTCAATAAATAATAGTATTTATCTGTAATAGAGGCATTGCGATAATATCAGTGATTTACGCTCGATAATAATTAAATAATAATTAAATATTTATGTTACAAGTACTGGAAGTACCTACTAATTATGATTATTTAATATTATTAGTGTTGTGCCTAGATGCTGTTTGTTTGTCTATTGTCCTTACTTCATAAATAAGTTACGTTGTAAAAAAAAGCATTAGGAAATTACTGGATATCATTTCGGTAAGCACTTTTTTTTTCATGTTTAAAGTCCATGCTAACAAAATTGCTGGTGATGATACTTAAATCAACATCAAAGTAACTACGAATATAGAAATGCTACAGTTACTTAATGCATTAATTCAGAAATTTACAAGAGCCAAAAAAAAGTTATAATATTGAGGATATAATATAACATACATTACATTAATCACCATAGTATTTTTTTTTAATAGGTGAGTGATCTGCGAATTATATCATAATATTTTTTTACTTCTGTTACAGATTTCACGTAGATAGCTTTATGTGAGCTTAGCTTTTATGTGAATTATGGTGTCGCTTTTATCATTTGAGTATCCGTACTTATCGATATTAAAATTTTAACTTTCAGCTTAATAATAATTTTGTTTTGTAATGTAATCTGATTGTGCAATTGAATAATATTTAAATCTATACTTACAATTAAATTGAAACGGATATCTGTCTGTATGTTTTGTTCATGAAATATATAAAAATAAATACTATTGGAGCTGTCTATCAATGTAAAAGAACCGTTTGTCCGTGCACTTGTTCACTTTAATCTTAGGCTACACCAATTTAAGCATTTTGGCAAATTTTCCTTATCATTTAGCGTTTGGTTTGTTTTATATAAGGCTTATGTAAACAGTAATTTAAATTACTAAAAATAAATGTATTATTCAAGCGGGCGAAGCCGTGACGCGGTCGCTAGTTAAAAATATATAGGTAAAGTATGAAAGAGAATTAAGTATAGCGGCTGGTACTACTTATCGATCGTTGATTTAAGATAAGTATTATTTGACATTGCCGTAATAGGTAGTGGGGTGTAAATTCAAAGAATTATAATTTACCTTTACAATGTGTTAATTGGATAGACGATTGCATTGAGCCAATTTAATTATAAATGCATGATATTTGTAACCATTAATGATGATTAATAGATACAAGTAAAATATCGCAACCATTTCATGCTACTATGTAAATAGCAGTTATACCAATTGACACTTTCATGGTGTAATTGAAAACATCTGACTAAACGTAATGGCTGATAATTTACGTCATTATTAAGGAATTATCTATAATGAAGCACTCTATTTTATAAAAAAAACGATCAAATGCGGGCCTTTCTATGAAAGAATGGCAGCTTCACGCTGTATCCTGCTTATGGATAGGTCGGCAGAGGGAACCCGGGAACTAAGTGTTAAGACACTCCGTTCCATTTCCCACTTTTAGCCGAATCTTACATTTGCTTTGCCTTGTTACCAGAGTGAAGAAATATTTTCAATATAAAATATTTAATTTGAAAATAATAAATATTTCATGTCATCGAGGGGGAACCAAACCCAGAGCCTGTCACTTTTACAGTTATATAAACGGAACTCTGCAAAGTGAAAGTAGATTTTTATAATTTATATATCAGTACGAAGTTAAAAATATCGTTTGTAAAGAAGCATTATCGTAAGTGCAATAATACAATCTATTTATAATTAATTGAGTGATGAGGGAAAGCGGGTGACCGCTGAAGGTGACAGATGACGACAGTCATTGCTATTTGCATTGATTGTGGCTTCGATATTTACTCGGGGGAATTAATTATTTTCTCCCAGCTGTTGGTTTTTCACGTTGTTGAGCTCCGTAAATCGTTATGTATTGGTTATTGGACGGTGCGTAAGGAACGGAGTGTCTTAACACTAAGTTACCCTTGTCTACCCGTTTATTTGCGAAATAAGTGTTAAGACACTCCGTTCCATTCCCTAGTTTTAGCCGAATCTTACATGCGCTTTGTCTTGTTACCAGAGTGAAGAAATATTTTCAATATCGAATATTTAATTTGAAAATATCAAATATTTCATGTCTTCGAGGGGGAATCAAACCCAGAGCCTGCCACTTTTACAGTTATATAAACGCTCATGTTTTCTGCATTGCATCATTTTCCTCCACATAATCTCCAGGTATATGTTTTTACATGTATATTTTGATAGATGGCAGACTGATGATAAGGAGATCATATAAGTTCCGTTTTTACCATTCCAGATACGGAATTCTGCAAAGTGAAAGTAGATTTTTATAATTTATATATCAGTACGAACTTAAAAATATCGTTTGTAAAGAAGCATTATCGTAAGTGCAATATTACAATCTATTTATAATTAATTGAGTGATGAGGGACGACGGGTGACCGCTGAAGGTGACAGACGACGACAGTCATTACTATTTGCATTGATTGTGGCTTCGATATTTACTCGGGGGAATTAATTATTTTCTCCCCGCTGTTGGTTTTTCACGGTGTTGAGCTCCGTAAATCGTAATGTTTTGGTTATTAGACGGTGCGTAAGGAACGGAGTGTCTTAACACTATGTTACCCTTGTCTACCCAGTTATTTGCGAAATATTGATTTGAGTGTGAAGTGATAAATGTCTAAAATACATTCTTCCTAGAAAAAGACAGCTAGCTAACATTTCTTAATTATTGCAATAATGGAGAACTCTACTTCCCTCAAACTGGTAAAAATATCAGTTTCACTTAACGATCTTGAAAATTATGTAAGTAATTTTTTGCTACAATAAACAAAATGTTGTTATAATTTTATTTCATATATATTTTTAATATATTTTCTTTACTCAAGACCTAGATATTAGTTTAAAGTACGAATATATGAATCTGTTCCCTGGTGTCGTCACTGGTGACTTCAAAATAGGTTACCTCTCACTACTGCTAATGAGATACTATAATGGTCATAATTTATTGTGAGTACGTAATGGCATGAAGAAATACTAAAGTGTGCTATTTGATGTTAAATGAATCTGCATCCGTAACTATGAAATGCGCAATGTGGTTTATAAACAATTTTAATTGATCGCTTGTGGTATTTTGTTCTGTTTTCCAATGATTTATTAGTTGTTTATATTTAAATACGTTTTTTTTTTAATAATTAATTTTCATCAATTAATATTTTGTATATAATGAAACATTAAATTAATGAAAATATCATAAAACAAAATAAATATCATCAGCATTTCTGTCATTTAAGGAAGAAAAGCAACAGTTTTCCTATTATAGCTTTTATTCATTGACCTGTCGTGGCGTAACTCACAGTCACACAAACGTGTGACTGTAAGCTATGGGTTGTGGGTTCGATCCCCACTCGAGGAAATGGAAAATTTAATATTTTCAATTTAAATATTTTTCAATTTAAATATTTAATGTTTTTATTTCTTCGCTCTGGTACAAGGCAAAACGCGGCGTTGAGTTCCGCCACTCAACACGCTATGTCTTAAAATTCGGCAGAAAGTGGGGAACGGAAGTGGAACGAAGTTTCTTAACACTAGGTTCCCAAGATCCTTCTGCCTACCCTGCCATGTGTGGGATACAGCGTGAAGCTGAGTATTCATTAGACGTGTTAAATGGCACGAATTGCCGATTAATTCAATTATAGATTTAGAGACTGTTAACTTAGCTTCACGCTATATCCCTAGCGGGGTAGGTAAAGAGAACGAAGCGCCAAACGCTACGGTCTCGGCATACCTCTTTCGCCTCGTCCACTGTCATCAACCTCTTCATACATGCCCTCCGGGGGGTCCTCATGCTTTTTACGTGACCTTCCTCCAGTATCGTCGATACTGTGTTTTCGAAGGTCAACCGAGGTCTCCCCCTCTTACCACTCACCTTCTCTTACCACTCACCTTTCCTTCATAAATCTTTTTTACCATTCTTTCTTCACTCATTCGCTCGACGTGCCCAAACCACCTGAGCACGTTCTTCTTCATTCTCACTGTGACATCCACGCTGTTTGAATTGTTAGAGACTGTTTGAATTTAATATTCATCACCGATCACTACGTAAAAGATATCTAAAAAAAATGTTAATGAGGACGATGATTAAAGTTATAGGTCCCTAAATACAGATTTTTAGAATCTTTGTTAATTTCTCTGTGCGATTGTACGCACTAATCTCAGAAACGGCAAATGCGTAACAAACCAGGAGATTTAAATGTAGTTTTGACTTTTATTGGCAATCTTCCTTCAAGATTTAGTGTATGTTATATATAAAGTGGCAAAATACAATATGAACCTTCTAGCATTGACATGTAGAAGAAGATCTTCGTGTCAAACGACACATTAGATGACATTAAAAATTTAGAAGATGCAATGTCGGGTGCAGAAAAATTGATATTTTTTTTTATGTTGGAACACTTTTATTAATTTCTAATAATACATTTTATTTCTGTCTCTATTTTTAAATCACTTATACATTATATTTTTATTTGACACAGTAACTGGAAACAAAAAATCCTGGACTGACACCTTATATTATGTCGTATATGTACGTTGAAACTCGCTCTATATATAAACTTGCTGAAAGGTTAGTTAGGAATTTATATGTACTATATGTGATACGTATTTAGGTGATAATATTAAATAAATTTGACAGTAGCACGAGGTAAACACTGTTAAAATATTCTATCGGTGGAAATTCATTTGTGTTTTATATCAAACTCGATAATACGTTGTCGTCTGGTCGTCTGGTCGGTGGGATCCGGACTCTATAGTATTGCTTAAAAGAATTTGGTATTTCGTTACAAGAATGCATTAGATAATTGAAACGAAAATAATGGTCAAGGCAATCTATAAAAAAAACCATGCAAATGATGCATATGAAATAATTAACCTTATTAATTATTTTCTTAAGAGCCCTGTCGTGGCGCAGCGGCACAAATATGTGACTGTAACCGACAGGTTCTGGGTTTGATGCCCAGTCGAGAATATAAATATTTAATATTTTAAATTTAAATATTTAATGTTTCTGTTCTTCGCTCTGGTAATAACGCAAAGCGCGGCGTTGTGTTCTGCCACTAAACACGCAATGCCTCAAATTCGGCGGAAAGTGGGGAACGGAAGTGGAACGGAGTGTCTTAGCACTCCCACGTCTCCCGGGTTTCCTCTGCCTACCCTGCCTCGTGCGGGATACAGCGTGAAGCTGACATGAGATGAGAGATTAATTATTTTTGCTATTAAATATGTAATGTTCTGTGGCGTTGGCGTTCCGAGCGCGCCACATATAAAATTGTGTTTTGTTAATTTAATTTATAATGTTAAATTTTAATTTTTTCAGCATCATAAATTTAACGTAAATGTTAAGTTTTAAGTTTACGTGTCTATAGTTTATGTTAATTATTTTCAATTTCGTTTTAAATACTTCAAAGGTTTTTCTGAATGGATGGCTAAATTATTCAACAGTGCTGAAATGGGTATGCAGATGGACTGCATGTTTGAAGTCCCTTTAAAGTGGTATGAAATGATGCGTTAATTTATTTAAAATATTATATATTTTTCGCATTATGTCGGAAAAAGAGATAAATCATTCATATTCATATAAAATTTAGTCTTCTAACAAATCAGGAAAATAAGCGAGTTTGAAAGTTATATAGATTAAAATAATATTATTTTTAACACAAGGAAAACCAACGAAAGCTGCTAGTATATATATATAACAAAAAAAAAATCAATACATACCTAAAGTTAAACTATATTTACAAAATTAAAAGAGATCAACAAGCAAACGCTTTATTGTGGCTTATAAAAATCTTTCTCTGCACGCATTACTCACTCCGTATTCACCTTTATCTTTCCGGTGTGAAATAATGAGTGTACATTAATTTCGAGA
Organism: Eueides isabella; assembly: GCA_019049475.1. Classification (NCBI taxonomy): domain Eukaryota; kingdom Metazoa; phylum Arthropoda; class Insecta; order Lepidoptera; family Nymphalidae; genus Eueides; species Eueides isabella. The sequence goes on along the minus strand of CM032394.1, from coordinate 3,616,301 downwards.
ACGAAATACTATGGTAACCTGTTATTATGATTTATTATTACTGATGCTACAATATCGTGCCTTCGCTGAGAACGTGGCTTATCGATGTAATGTGACCTTTATTTCTACAAGACTAGTGCCTTTTCATACAAATATTTTCGTCCATACTTGTGTATGAAACCCGATTGATTTTATCAATGCCGTATAAGTAAATGGGTGCAATTATGTGTTTAATCATATTGATTACGCTAAACCGTTGATGTATAATTATAAGAATATAGAAGGTAGATACTGTGTTAAATGTTTTGTTCGTGATATGCCTTTTTTATTTTTTTTTTAAGCGATTGTAATTTTTACTTATATGGAATTTTAAAATATTAATTTATGTTTGTTTGCTTACGCAGTTAATGTGTCATCGAAATGGTGAGTAATAAATATTTTTGTTTCAATATTGATTTATCGGCATCATTTAAGTAAGTTTAAGTTCCCACACGATCTTTGCTTTTTAATGTCTGTACTTTACATATTATTATGATAAATAATACTAAAAAAAATATATGTAAACGAGATATTACGTTATACTAAATTGTATTTTTTTTTCCTATCCCTTACGTTGGTCTGTAAAAAAAAATAGTATCTACAATAGGTTTGCGGCGATAAATTTTTCAGAGTTTTCTTGACTTACCTAGTCTTATGAGGCCTATGGTGGCACGGGGGGACAACCTTTGACTGTAAACATGGCAGGTTGTGGGTTCGATCACCACTAAAATGAAATATTTAATATTTTTAAATTATATATTTAATATTTTCATTTCATCGCTCTGGTATGTAAGTAACATACATTGACAAGGCACAGCGAGGTGTTGAGTTCTGCTATTCAACATGCAAAGCCTCAAATTCGGTGGAAAGTGGGTGATGGAAAGGAGTGCCTTTATACTAAGTTTCCAAGTTCGCTCTGCCTACCTTTGCTTTAGCTTTTTGACTCCTGCGTTCCCCCACTTTTAGACTCGGTTTTGATTTAAATTAGATTAAGTTCTTAAGACAGATTATTAAAGTATATCTATATTATTATTTAACAATAATGATGATATAGACTGGACAGTCTTGGCGCAAGTGGATAATTGTACGATTGTAAACATTACACCTTGGGAGTTCAATTTACGAGGAAATAAAATATTTATGAGGCTAACGTGACGCAGCGGCACAAACGTGTAACTGTAACCGACAGGTTCTGGGTTCGATCCCCAGTCGAGGAAATGAAATATTTAACATTTTCTATTTAAATACTTAATGCTTCATTTCTTCGCGCTGGTAACGAGGCAAAGCGCGGCGTTGAGTTCCGCCACTCAATACGCAATGCCTCAAATTCGGCGGAGAGTGGGGAACGGAACAGAAAAAAAATATATTAAAAAGTGTTTCTAAAATTCAGCATAAATTGGTGAATAAGGTGTCTTAATTGGAATGTAGTGTTTTAACACTTTTTCCATCTAACTAACCGGTGACGGGCGGGATCCAGTGTGAAGATAAAAAAAATAAATGATATTTCAGTCATATATGCATACTTATATGTATTCTATTCATATGTTCGTAACAAGAATACATGCATCGAAATGCAATTCTAGAAGCAACTCCTAATGCCAAGTATAAATCTACACAAGGGAAATGTACCGTAGACATTATTAGCTATTATTAAAATTTATTGTTTGTAAACTCCGCAGTTAAAGCTTAGTACAGTGTACTTCGCACCAATTTACAGGTAGCCCGTCGATTATCGTACCGACGAAATTAAATACTGTTTTTGCCATCTCGATATTTCTCAATCAACCTTATAAGGCAATTACACGTGCTGGAAATAGGTAAGGAACGCTGAGTGCTCACATTCGAGATGGCTTGTGCTTGAGTTTGTGTTTTACTTTAAATGGGAGCGGTGTGATTGAACAGTCGTTAGAAACTGTTATTTTTTGTTGTAATGACCCATCAAATGTGATTATAATGCTTAGAGAATAATTGACTAGTGTAAAAAATATTCTACAGATAGATGTGTGATATATTAATGCTATGGAGCTTATTTTTATACTTTTTTTTTTTAAATTTGCGCTGTTACCCTCTCATTGCAGGGCAAAAAGAATCTAGTTTTAGGACTTCCTATATAAGTGTTACGATTCTGTTCCCATATTTTATGTTGATTTCTCAAGGTATTGGGCGTCAAGTGGCGGAACTCAGCGCCGCGCTCTGCCTCGTAACGCTTTTTCAGTCTCTCCTCAAAATAGTAGTTACGAGTTCGAGCTCGAAATAATTTTGTTGTCTCTCATACGCTCTAAGGAACTCCATATAAAAAGATCAGTTTTCTTCGTCCAGCTTTTCATCTGAATTGTGACTGTCCGTCATTTAGTAATTAATTAATTCATAAATTTTATATATAACATACGTAGAAGAAGTTTCAAGTAAGAAAATTAATTAATAAATGATTATTTCTGCAACTATACAAATATATTGGTATCAATATATTTTAAAATAAGTGTACAACAGTAACATTGTGACAAATAAGACAAAACGTGATCTTAATAATGTTAATAGCCGACATTTAAAAGCGTGACTCCACTTTATTTATGTATATAATATGAGTGTTTGTGGCGTGATCTATTCATCATTTGTCTAATTTCGCGGCTGACTATCAAAATGGCAGTTTTGTGACTGCTCATAAGTATAAATTATTAACAATGTACTTACTTGATTATCGCGCATCGCTAAACGATTGATAGAATATTGAGAAGTTAATTTATAAATCTTATTCATAAAATTCATAAAACAAAAGGTTAGTTATTAAGTTGTTTTTCATCTTCACGCTGTATCCCGAACAAGGTAGGGTAAGGCAAAGGGAACTTGGGAACCTAGTGTTCAAGTTACTTAACTTCTACCTTTTTAACCTAGTGTTAAACATTTTATTTCCTCGAAATCGAGTGGTCGGGTCGAACCCGCAACCTGTTGCATTTACAGTCATACGGCTGTGCTCCTGTGTCACGACAGGCTTTTGAGCGGATAATTATTAATAATATAGTTTTTTTCTTTATTGTTAAAGAACATAGGTTTATATTATGATTTATTAACAGGTGCTTCTACTTTAATACTTTTATCTATGGTCCTTATAATATCGTACTTTATTTATTTTTCTTGAAATCATCTGAAAATAAAACTATATTCACTGATATACATATATACTACCTTGAGTTAGTTCAATGCAGAGTATGCGGGTAGAACCAGACTGTGTCCTAGATTAGCTGTGTTAGCGAAGGGAACCTAGTGTTAAAATACCTTCCCACCTTCCCATTAAGGCACTTCCGTCCCCCACTAGAGAACAAAGTGATAACGTATTTCAAGTTTTCACGAGCTTTGTTGGAGGAAGTTGTTAGCTTTTTCTTATTTCGTTGTAATCAGCGCTAAATACCAGGAAAATAAATGACACTTTGGTGAAAGTGTATTAAAAGAATCTATAATTTCTTTGTTATTTTCTATTTATTATTTTTTTAATATTCTGAAACATTTTATTTTGGGTTTCCTAAAGTATTTTTTGTGTATTAAATATTTAATAAAAAAACGTATAAACATTTACTATAAAATATATCAAAATTGTTATAATTTTAATTTTACAGTGTCTATGATCAAATACTAATTATGACGTAATGCTATATTTTTGAGGCCTGTCGTGGCGCAGCGGCACAAGAGTGTGACTGTAACCGACAGGTTCTGGGTTCGATCCCCAGTCGAGGAAATGAAATATTTAATATGTTCAATTTAAATATTTAATATTTCATTATTTCGCTCTGGTAATGAGGCAAAGCGCAGCGTTGAATTCCTCCACTCAATGCCTCAAATTGGTGGAAATTGGGGAACGGAAGTGAAACGGAGTGTCTTAACACTAGGTTCCCGGGTTCCCTCTGCCTACCCTGCCTCGTGCGGAATACAGCGTGAAGCTATGCATGTATGTATGTATGCTCTATTTTCACTCGTTTCCCAAAGAATAATTTCTATCTAAAACATTAAATCAAACGCAACTAATGAACGTCTGATAGAACAGTCCGTCTTCTAAAATGGTATTTTTTAATCTGAGCGGAAATTCTTCGAACACTATTCACTTGATTGGTTCCATACACTTCCTTTTTGTGATAAGGTAATTATTTAGTTCTTGGAGTAAATACGTTATAGCATTGTTGTATTTTGGAAAAAGAAATTAATAAATAATTCAATTATTTACCTATTGTTGTTACTTTACCGTAGAATAGGCTTTCCAGTAGTAAGCATTGCGTGACAAGCGGTGAGAGTTAACGCCTTTTTTTAATGTACAGTTCGGTGAATTCTAGATACACACAAAAACATGTAGGTAATATCTGTAGGATTAATATGGAAACACAAGTATTTCATCGTTTTTTTTTTGTTTATTTTAAAAGTAAATTTGCAATTCCAGTGATTTAAATAAAATAATTGAGACCTGTCGTGGCGCAACGGCAAGAACGTGTGACTGTAAGTGATGGGTTGTGGGTTCCATCCCCACTCGAGGAAATTAAATATTAAATATTTTCAATTGAAATATTAAATGTTTTCATTTCTTCGCTCTGGTACAAGGCAAAACGCGGCGTTGAGTTCCGTCACTCAACACGCAATGCCTCAAATTCGGCGGAAAGTGGAACGGAGTTTCTTAACACTAGTTTCCCATGTTCTCTCTGACTACCCTGCCGTGTGCGGGATACAACGTGAAGCTGAGATAAATAAAAAATCTTGGAATATATTTGATTTAACAATTGATGATATTAAAAAAATAATTTAACATATTCTGTACTTGTTAGATAATATTTATCTATAATCTAATAAATAAAATCTATCTTTTATGTAACGAATAAGAATTTACTACTCTGTTAAGAAGAGAAAGCTTGAGAATGAAAGGTTTACGAAAGTTAAATTGACATTTAAGTAATAATTAAACGTTTAACTAAATTACTTAATCATACTCTCTCTCAGCTTCACGCTGTATCCCGCAGGGTGGACAGAGGGAACTTAGGAACCTAATGATAAGACATTCCGTTCAGTTCCACACTATTACTACCAAATCGGAAAAAAAATCAAGTCATTAAATGATTTCCTTACGTCGACATAGTACATTGTACATCATATATGGTGCGTAACAATTAGAGTAGTAGTGAAAATTGAATACGCCTTACTCAACAAGCTCACGTGGGTGGATTTGATTGAAAGATTTTATCATTTAAGTAGTAATCATGTCCGATGACAAGCGGGAAACGTAACGTGTTAATTTTCTCATGTGGATATATAATTTTTAAATTTTATGTCTAATGTGGCTTTGACAAAATGACAATTATGTAATTGTAACATAATTTAAAATGTTTTTTTAGTTACACGTGTATACTGCACATAGCAAGGTAGGCAAAAGGAACCTGGGAACCTAATGTTATACATTAACACTCCGTTCCACTTCTATTTCCAAGTTTTCGCTGAATTGCGTGTTGTGTGGCGGAAACGCTTACCAGAGCTAAGAAATGAGAAAATTAAATATTTAATTTGAAAATATATTTCTTTTACTCGAGTGGGGATCGATCCCACGACCTGTCGTTCAGACACAGAGACACAAGATACTTCCGTTCCATGTTGAGTCGCGAAACACAACGCCTTGTAATTATACTCTTAATTCGCTTAAATTCATTGACTGGCAGGCCGTTTTTTCATGTAAATGATGCGTATTAAATAATTTTACGTGACATTTTTCTAATATGTTGTGTGTAGAATTATATCTATAGGTATATTTTTTTCTTTTTAACAATCCTAAAATTTAAAAATTCAAATATAAAAATACAAGAGGCCGCAAGCGACATCGTCCGCGTGGAAAGGGTTTCCTTGATTTAATTGAACGCAAAATATTATAATATTAGTAGGAAATAATATCAAATAATTAAATAACCGATTCAATATAATTAAACACTATATATCATCACTAAATCGCTACAAAATAGATTAACGCACACTGCATACTTGTCAACAGACTATAGCAAATGCATCGTTACAAATTCTATTTAACATTCAAACAAAATAACTCACAACAGGAAAGGAAAGTTGCTAACATAAAATTATTGCTCATGAGAGCGTTAATTTTGAAATGTTGATACGAGAAAATAATAAACGGTATTAGATAGTTAAAGTGCCCTCCGGATGCTGTAATAGCCTCCCGCTTTACATAGTCAACCGTATTATCAATTAGGCCAATTATATTGTATGTAGAAACTGTTAGAGCTAAACGGAATGGGATTTGAATTTCATTTACTTCTGAGAATGTTTACTAACGTCTTGGATTTTTAAATGTCTGGTCTAGTATAGAATTGAGAAATTGAAACGGTCGTACAAAGTTGTTAGAGTATAAATGTGTGTGAATATGATACTGTAAGATTGTGGGTTCCATTCCCACTTGAGGAAATTAAATATTTAATATTTTTATTTCTTTGCTCATGTACAAAGCGTAAACACGGCGTTGAGATTCGCCACCCAACTCGTAATACTTCAAATTCGGTGTTTTGTGGGAAGCGGATGTCATTTAATGGAAACGGAGTATCTTAACCCTAGGTTCCCAAGATCCCTCTGCTTGCTTTACACTTTTAATATATAGAACACTTGAAGCAGAAGAAAACTTGTGATTATGTCAAAACAGCCGATAAGAAATTGCAGAGAAAGAAATATCCATGTATACAAACAGTTCTTATTAAGTGCATTACATAATGTTTATATCACATCCAGTTATTACTTATCCTGTCCATCTCAAATTAATGAAATAGTTACTATTTATGTCTCAGTCTCAGGAATTTGTTTCTACATATTGAATAATGACTTCGAAATGTATCTCTAAATCAATACCCTATTTATCAATTACACTACATTCAGACTAGCACCAGGAAATGCTTAGAGTGCGCCAATCGATCAATAAGGTGTGACAAATGAGTCCTCCATAAGCTGAAAAATAATAGTAGGTGGTCATGCAAATCTTATGAATACTAGAAAATATTTCTGGAATAATTATATCTATACATCTATATAAGACATATGAATCGTTGAGATGTACATACATATATGTATGTACGCCTAACTACTGCACTAACTAATTTTGTGTATTACACATGGCAGAGCAGGAGTAGCAGCAGAGGGAACATGGGAACCTAGTGTTAATACACTCCGGTTCATTCCCCACAGTCAAACAGCCGGCTAAACTTATTGATTTCTAATTACTTTTATATGTCAATATCCAATATGTATATTTGGTAACATATGTATACTTATAATTTATATATTATATATAGAACTCCTTATGTTTCTACATAAGGTACACTCATAATAAATAGATGTAGTACCTATTTCTTAACATTACAACAAATGGTAGGTGATAATAACTGATTGAAATTAATGTTTTTAAACAAATTGATTTATTAGTTCCGTTTCGAAACAACCAATGTTGCATAGATTATAGATAATAAAGTAGATTTTATTTTTGTCTTTTAATACAATTTGCATGAAATGTAAGATAGGGTTGCCAATATAATATTTTTACAGGAACAAATACATACATAATATAACTAAGTCGCTGCTAGTCTATGGTAGATAAAGGAATACTGAATACTTGTCAACAAAAAGTACCAAAATGTATCGTTATTGAACATTCAAATGAAAAAACTCACCACAGGAAAGACATTAATAAGATTATTGTTTATAAGACGTTAATTTTGAAATGTTGATAAGAGATAATAATATACGGTATTACCTGTTTATAATCCAGGAGATTTATATCAGGAATATTTATATTTTAATGGTTTTTAATCACAGATAAGTAAGTATTTTATTTATTATTTACTTTTTTTTTATGGGAAAGACGGCAAACGAGCGTACGGTAAGATGATCACCGTCGCTCACGGCCCCGTGAAACTCCAGGGGAGCTACAGGAGCGTTGCCGTCTTTTAAAGTGGATGGGCACCGGGGCCCTAATGCGAAACGCAGTGACCAAAGCCACTACTTAACGCCGGTTTTAAAATGCCGGGGGTGGTAACAATCCGATCGAGTCTGCCCATGCGTGTTGCCATTGCTGACAACGTGACTCTTCCACACGTACTGTAGTCGCCTCTTACATTATCAGTACCAGGGTGATCCTATTCTAAGCCGGAATCACACGGCTAAAAGTTATATTATATCTTACTGCTCTATATAAGCAGCTATATATAGCTAATAATATATGTAGATCTTCTTTATATATTATAAACCATACTATACACTACAGAATTATGTTTTGTTCTATAAATTTTCATACTTCCTTACTTACTTAGATTCACGCTGTGTCCCTAGCGGGCTAGGCAGATAGCACAGAACGCCAAACGCTACGGCCTCGGTGTACCTCTTTCGCCTCGTCCACTGTCATCAACTTCTTCATACATGCCTCAGGCTTTTTACGTGACGCTCCTCCAGTATCGTAAATAGTATGTTTTCGAAGGTCAACCGAGGTCTCCCTCCCTCTACATCTCTTACCAATTCTTCCACTATTATTTAGTTTTTTTATATATTAAAAACAATCAGTACATAGCATTGTGCTTATGTAAAAAAACATTTAACAGAAACAAGTAACGTTTATCAACAGTTATTCGTATATACGAGTACACTACGATAAAAAATATTGTGTGTTTTCACATAGCAAAGTTATTTTAAAATTCAACCCTTCAAATCCCATCAAATGTATCAACAGAGCGCACAGTACTCGTCTAACACTTAAAAATTGAAGCAATCACAATGGGCGGATTACGTACAGGTACCTGCTGTACCTCTCTCTACATGGGAGAGGTAAAATCTACCTCTAATTGGTCACTTGACGAAGGTTCGACGATAGTCTTTTTTTATCCACCAGGGGTTGATTGCGGTTCGCAGTAGTCCTTTTATTCAAAGAAAAATATTTGCGCTGCCATTACGATGGATATGGATGGCGTTTTAATTTAACTGTTGATCTGTGTTTGTTTTTAAATAGGTGATTGAAATTGTTTTCCCTTTTATGTAGGATAATATTTATGATACTCACATATCTGTAATAGAACGAAAGTGTACCGAAATTATAATTCAAGCAAAATTATCTGGATTGTATGTAACTTAACACAAGTTAATTTATGTATACTCTCTTTAAGTTTTGCCAACTTCTAACCAAAGTATTCCTTAGACACATTACATCAACGATCTCTAGAATATCCAACTATAATATTATAACCATTTAGTCTGCGTTCAGTTCCGCCATTTAACATGTTCAAATTTGGCGGTAAAACCATAATGAAAGTTTCTTAATGAGAACAGAATGTCTCAATACTTAGTGCCCAATTTTTCTTCTTCAGCCTGGGTATGCTCAACTTAAGATAGTAAATTAACATTTATCTTTTTTTTTCAGTTTAACGCTTTGGTACACGGCAGAGTGGGCAGAGGGCATGTAGAACTTAACGTTAAGATACTTCTTACCAGAAGAAATGGCGTTTCTTCGAATGAGGATCGAACCCACAACCTCTCACGTTTACAGTCGCATGCTTCTTCCAATCATCATTTATTCTTACTTGCCATAAGTTAGCATTTATAAATTGAAAGGGCTATCATTATTCTACCATTATTTAAGTAAAAAAATTCTTTATCAAGTACAGTGTTTGAGTTACATTATAATGAATATTAATCAAACAGTATATGATTAATATAGGAAGTGCAGCCTTAAGCCATTATTTTCCGCTTTAAAAATAACGTTTTGCCATTAAAATACAATTTGCCTTTGCAAGTGATGTATCTATGTATGTGCAAAGTAACGATCAATTGTGGAGCCGGTGTGGTATATTTTTGATATTTGTAAGCAAAATGACTTATAATATAAGTAACTGTTATTTTTAAAATAACAGTTATTGATAAAATGTTTGCCCAAACAAATTAGGGAGCGTGAAGCTTTTGACGTTGTGAATTCGAGTTTCAATCGGGAGAATAAGTTATTGTTTGTCGATTTTTTCTTAAAAAACTGGATTGCCTAGTTTTTTTTTTTTCATTTTCTTATATATCGATTTTAATATCTATGATCTATGATCTACTATATAGGACCGAGCAACGTGACTGTTATAGGCTGATTATGGTGATGATCTATTATCATGGAGAAGGGGCTCAAGAGATACCACATCAGGTATTATTGTAAGTACGACTATTGGGGGATCTGGGGTATGAAATATATCATATTTTATTTTTTTTGCTCTGGTAGCAAGGAAATGAGTACGGCGTTGAGTTCTGTCATTCAGCAAGCAATGCGTCCATTCACAGGATGCGCCGCAGGCCTCAATCTTTACTACAACATTTGGCAATTCAGTAATATCTAATTACCTATGTCTATTTTAAAACTTAAAATGTGCGTGTAGAATAACCGCTTATTAATTTTATAAGTAAAACAAATACGCTATAAGATATCATATTAAAATTCTATCAGCTTTCAAACTACTAAGACTAAGGGAAAGATAAGTATTATGTAATTTGTTCAGATACAGTTTATGCAAAGATATGCGATATAAAATTAATGTATTTATAATCGCTTTAATAAACATTACTTCTTATCTAAATGCAAGCTGCCTTAATGCCTTTTACTTGGTGCCATAAAAATACTTTTTGAAGTAATAAAGTAACAGTTTCTCTATCAAGTGAGCTTTTATGAATTTGAATTTGCCATTTTTATTTATAGTCACTATACAGTTGTGCTAATGTATATCACGTTAATGTGTATAACGTTTTGTTTTATATAAAATTATTGAAATATTACTTTTAAAAATAGAATAACATTTAATTATATCGATTTTTATTTGTATGTAACACCAATATCGATATCTTCAGAATCATTTACTTAAGAATTCTAAACACTTGTTAGCTTTAGGATTTAAAAAATATCCCAACGTCGATTCGATAAATACGTATGTACATATAAGATTCTACATTAGGCAGACACATTCTATGTGACTATGTGCCATTATATCCATGACTTCCTGTCATAGCTGCGGAAGTGGTCGAGACGAGACATGTTCAAAGATGCATGCGTTGCATTTTATAAACGTATGGGTTTTAGTATGAAATTGGTGTATAATATTAACGTGTATTTTTAGTCACTAACATTTATTAAGACATGTTCTTTTTTGTCGCCTTTTTTATATTCTTTACTTGTTTTATTAATAAAATAATTAATCATTTATATACAGGAATTTGTTTATTTTACACTTTAAAAATTTAAATTAATAGTAAGTTACTTAATTTTTGTATTCATACCAACCGTATTATTCAGTTTATCACTAAATAAATATGTACGAGTTTTGTATAATGTATAAAAAAATATTTTTTAAGCTTTGCACTGAATCGCGCGCGTAGAATGGGACGCAGAGGGAACCTGGGAACCTAGTGTTAAGATATTTTCATTCTCTACTTTCCAATCGTTCAGACGGTGTGTTTAGTGTCGGAACAGGACACCGTGCTTTGATTCATTTCCAAAGCACTATTGTAGATATTGGGTATTTCATTTTCTCAAGTGAGCATGGAGTGTACAACTTGTGATGTTCACAGTCCCACACTGGTGCACCTGCGTCCCGACTGGCCATAACATAGTCATTATTGACACTCTGAGACATATAGGCCATTGTTAATTTTTATATTAACTATAAAATTAGTACAACTTTTTTTGACGGCACTATTTTTCTATAAGAACTTTATTTTCGCAAACAACCAACATAATAATTGTACTATGTTTAAAGTGTTATTCCACACTTAGGACAGAAAACACTAAACTTAAATTTAAAAAGCGTATAAAAATTTTGAACGAAGCAGGATTTGAACCCGCGCCTCTGGAATACCGTTCCAGCGCTCTGACCACTAAGCCATTCCTTCTCACCGAGCTCCGTCGAAATTCTTATACGCTTGTTACAACTTATTTTGTTGTTAGCATCTCTGTAGGGAGATTTTTACAAATTTCCGCTACCCAAAGACAACTCATAAGAATTATCGTTTGGCAAGAGAGAATACTATTTACTTTAATATTTTTACTATGTTTTAAAGTGTTATTTTAAATTTAAGTTTAGTATTTTCTGTCCTAAGTGTGGAACAACACTTTAAAACATAGTAAAAATATTAAAGTAAATAGTATTCTCTCTTGCCAAACGATAATTCTTATGAGTTGTCTTTGGGTAGCGGAAATTTGTAAAAATCTCCCTACAGAGATGCTAACAACAAAAATAAGTTGTAACAAGCGTATAAGAATTTCGACGGAGCTCGGTGAGAACGAATGGCTTAGTGGTCAGAGCGCTGGAACGGTATTCCAGAGGCGCGGGTTCAAATCCTGCTTCGTTCAACATTTTTATACGCTTTTTAAATTAAGTTTAGAACCAACATAATAATTGTAAGCGAAATAAAACTTATCTGCATATGCCTTTATAGAGGCTGTACTTACATAGAGCGTATATAGAGAGTAATACTGTGATTCGTTCTCCGATTCGCGTACCTGTTTTTAGTGTAAATTTATCTGAAAACTATAAATATTATGTTCAATATATTTATATAAATATTACTTACTTACTTAGCTTTACGCTGTATCCTACATATGGCAGGGTAGCCAGAGGGAACTTGGTAACCTAATGTTAAGACACTCCGTTCCACTTCCATTTCCCGTTTTCCGCCGAAATTAAGGTATTGTATGTTGAGTGGCGGAGCTCAACGCTGCGTTTTGCAAGGACACACACACACGCAGCAAGGAAATGAAAACCTCAAATATTTAAATTGAAAACATTAATATTTCACTTCTTCGAGTGGGATTCAATCCCACAAGCTGTCGATTACAGTCACACCCTTATGCCACTTCGCCACGACAGGCCTCATCATTTATATAGATATTATAAGTAAAATTTATACGCTGTCGACTTAACTATTAAAGATATTTCCTAACGGGCGGGAATTACTTTTCTATCTTCATCTAGCAGTAAATAAGTATCTAATATCTTGGACATTAATTGAATTATTTTCTTATATTATATTTACAAAACAAACCATCATTACGCAGATTATAAATTATAGTTTCAATATTCATTTTCATTTCAAAGCGTAATATCAAGCTTCATCTTGCTCAAGGGCGTTATAATGGATATTCTTACGAATAACAAAGGCGGTGATTTAAAACATTTATTAAAACAATACGTAATATGTGATACAAGCGAATACCTTTTGTATTCAAATCATGATACTTAGCCTGTAGTGTTGACTAATAATGTAGGCGGTTATATTTTAAACATGTCGTTCATAAATTCTATTATAATAAATAAACGATTATATAGGCTAAGAATAGATTAATTTGTTTAATATTAGCATTTTAGTTTCGTTCTTTTATTTTTAATTTAACGTGGGGAACGAAACGGAGAATCGTAACACTTGGTGCCTAAGTTCTCGAGTTTGAACAAAACGGAGTGACTTAACATTAGGTTTCCATGTTTTTTTCTTTGCCTACCCTAAGCCGAATAAAAAGAAAAGGATAAAAATACCATGCATATTTTTTAAAAAATCACATTTCTTAAAAATTATAGGTATTCAGTCCCTCATCTTTGTTCACAAGCATTATTTATATTATTTAAGTGAAATGAGTCTCTCATTTGAAATCTATAAAACATATTGAAAGGTATTCAATTAAATTTAATTACTAATTTGTGGTTTATATATAACACTGCAATAAATCCATATCTGACTCATTAAAATTTATAGTTTGAGTGCTGTGTTTTTCAAAGAGCGTTTATGATTAGTTCATGTAACATCAATTGCTGCTATATTCCTTACAATGTATGAATATTCTAGAGTTACTTATGTTGTATTTAAATAAAGAGGGCATTATTTATATTTTGATCTGTCTTTATTTATGAATAATAGGCCAAATACAAGTTGGTGTATATTATTCTACATATCAGTCGTGGCGCATCGGTACAATTGTGTAACTGTTTACACGACATATTGTGGGTTCGATCCCTAATTAAACTTGAAATATTTAAAATTATCACTTTTCTCGCTATTGGAATATGGAAAATTGCGGCGTTGAATACCGCCAATCAATATCTTACTACACCGTAAAGTGAAGAAATAAGATATCCTGATGGGCATTGTATAGCGTTATGTTCATCAGAGACATTATGTTTTCCTCTGCCTATCCTGATATGTGAGGGATATATCGTGAAGCAATAAAAAACAATATATGCTGTACTCAATACTGAAATTTATAATATTATTATTATATATAAACTTCCATACCCCATAAACATAAAAAAAAGAATAAAGCGCAGAAGATAATAATATAAATTAAGGTAATATTATTAATAAAGTGCAGAAAGTAAGAAATATTGTTAATAAATAAAATTGTAGTATTTAATATATAAAAACTACCTTTCAAGGTACGCTTTGATGAAAGAAACTTCTTTTCATATCGAAAGCATATTTCATCACTTGAACTCTTCAAGAATTGTGTACATACTCAGCTTCACGCTATATCCCGCACAAGGCACGGTAGGCAGAGGGAACCCGGGAACCTACTGTAAGGACACTCCGTTCCACTTCTGTTCCCACTTTCCGCCAAATTTGAGGCATTGCGTGTTGAGTGGCGGAACTCAACGCCGCACTTTGCCTTATTACCAGAGCGAAGAAATGAACATTAAATATTTAAATTGAAAATATTAAATATTTCATTTCCTCGACTGGGGATCGAACCCAGAACCTGTCGGTTACAGTCACTCTCGTGTGCCGCTGCGCCACGACAGGCCTCTAATTGTGTACATAATACTTACTATCCTATAAATAATACATAATAAGTTAATGCAACGATAAACGTTTATTTCATTATTTGGTAGCAAATGTAATAACTCATCTGCGGCTATCGAAACTTGTAACCTGTAACCCGTAAGGTGTGCCGAGACCTAAAGCAGGTTAAGTATTAATTTAGATTTACTGTTAATAATAATGTATATATTATAATATAATTTTAGGGATACTAAAATATGTTTTATAGACTTAATTTTAAACGCTAAATTTATATTAGTCAAATTAAGTAATACTGATGGTGTGTATTGGTCGTTGCGATGTGTAGTAAATGGTTATAGTTTTACCTTTCCGCTGTAACTTTACGGGTTACAGCAGTTAGCAGGTTAGACAGAGAGATCTAGTGTCTTAGCGTTGTTACCATTCAGGTTTTCGCTTTCCACTTTTCGCCTAATATTTGGCGCATGGCGTATTGAGTTATTAGATTCAACGCCGGATATGATTATGCTAATACGTATAAAATATTAAGGAATATATGCCTTCAATTCTTTATGTCCCCATTAGTCCCCCTAATGGGGATCGAACCTACAACTGTTGAATTTACTCTTAGCCGATGCCACACTGAATAATAAACATTTGTTAATAACAATAATAATCTGCATATACCTACCATTAGATATAATGATACGCCTAATATGGAAATGCTCAATACATATAAAATATGAATGTCCATAATCGACTTGTAAACCTTTCTGCAATAATGGAATTCTTGAATTAATGCCTTGTAATTTAAACTCTCCGTTTGTTATTAATGGACCACAAATCTACTAATTACAGTATGCATAATATACTTAATGTTTCTTAATAACTGTTGTCTATCGATCATACATACTAATGAAATACGTTACCCAATTGTATCTACGCGGCGTTTAGTTATGTCACTCAACATTCAGTGCTAATGGGATTGGCGGAGAGTGGCGAACTAATTGGGAATGTAGTGTTTTACACTAGTTTCCTACGATCAATCTGATTTGTCTGATATGTGCAAAATACAGCGTAACGTACAAAAAATGTAACCACTTGAAAAATGATGTACTTTGGAAAATTATTATATTATAATTATTTTCGTTTCTCCGCACTGTTACACAAAGCGCGGATGAGTTTCGCTACTCAGTAGTAATGTCTTATATAATAATTAGGTGGATAGTGGGAAGGGAAGCAGCTTCAGCTTCCTTTATTTAACAAAAAGCTCCTGTTTTGGTCCTGCTGCTGACTGTAATAACCCCAAATAATTTATCTACAAAGTTTAAAAAAAGAGAATTGATAGTGTCGAAGTGCAATAGAAAATAATACGATTGCAAATTCTATGATTCTGGATTCGATACACTTTGATTTACTTTGTTTTTTTTTTGTTCATAATCCAAAAGTAATATTGTATCCATCACCTCCTAACTCAGCATATTTAGTTTTTCTCTATTACTCTAGACTAATGTCTAGAATGTGCAAGTGCCGTGTATTTTGCGGTTTATATAAACCAGAAAGACCCTAAAATCGGTATCGAATGAACAAAAGTCTATGATGTACATTTTAGGTGACATCGTAAGGTGGATATTATTAAATAATATTAAAATAGTATTCATTTTCTTTAACTTCACGCTCTATCCCAGGTAGACAAGTGGGAAACTAGAGAAACCTACCTCGATGGCGGTGCTCAACGCCGCAACTTTTCTTGTCACCAGAGCAGAAAAAATATGTATTTCATTTCTTCCAGTGGAGAATGACCTTGCAGCCTCTCGCGTTTACAGCTGTACGCTTTTGCCTCAGCGCCACGTCAGGTACACGACAGGGTAAGTCAATTATGACAACGTAATTTTGTTTTGTTTAGCTTGACGTATAAAGAGGCGTGCTAAGACTATGCTGTTGTGAAAACTACCTTTATACTCACTCACTCAGCTTCACGCTGTATCCCGCACATGGCAGGGTATCAGAAGGAACGTGGGAACCTAGTGTTAAGACACTCCGTTCCACTTTCCGTTTCCCACACCCCACACCTTCATAAATTTTTAAAATATTCTAAAATGTTTTAACGTGTCTTATAAAATCAGAAAATAGCTTTCATAAGAGATTTTGAGATCGATATACACATATAATATTATATGAGTAATATAAAAAGTACTTAAAAATTATTATCATTATTGTTACAAAATGATTTTTCTCTATAATATCTCTACGATATAATCGTGATCATATAAAAATTAAAGTGCAGTAGGTACTTAAGGATATACTAAAGTGAAATACTGTTGTAAGTAATTGTTTAGACGTCTAATTGACTATCCGGCGTGGCAAATCGGTAAACTGTGTAGGAGATTGTCTTGCCTATGTATAAGGAAAATATTAATATGAACTTTTTATTAGCTTCTCGTTATCGTGAATACGTAAGCTGCTGTATCACATTTGATATGTATTTAAAATGGGTGATTAAATACAGAACAAAATATAATTGATATACATAGATTTATGTTGAATTTTTAACTTCTGACCGTCTTGTTGTGGCACTGGGACACAGTGTTTAAATTTAAATCAATTCTATATCGGTAGGCAGTCCGTGGGAAACGGAGTGTGACACTGAACTCCCTCTTTCTACCTACTTATATGCACTTGACTTAATCCTATGACTTAATCCATGGTAGGGTTTAGTCTAAGATGTTTTCAGTCTTTAATTTTTACTTAATTGTGAAATTTTAGGAAGCTTTCTATGGTACTGTGCCAGATTGAGACCAGATTAAAATAATTATTTATAAATTATGTCATAAGTTCTTTTATAGCACAGTAGTGAGTTAATAATAAAGTACTGAAAGGATTTTTTTTTTATTTGTTTACTATAATCTCGCAAGACAAAGAGCGTTGTCATATTCGGCGGCAAGTTAACAGCAGGAAACAGCGTAAAGTGAAAAAATAAAGAGAAAATATATATTACTTATTACTGACAACCTTATTTCAGAGCCAACTGAGAGTAAACTTAAAACTTCCCTAAGTAATCTTATTTATAACAGTACCGTACATCCACTCGGTACCCGTTAAGCCCAGCATTAACTTATTACGCCAACAAACTGTCTACGTATTTGTAAACTCGATAACAATCTTAATAAAATATTCACATGATACGACAGGATGCGATGCAACGATGTTCCAACTGCTTAGTGGTTAATTATATGAAGCCTGGTTTGATATGCTTCACGCATCTAGCCGGTAGTCGCCGCAAATGTATGAGCTCGTGGCTATACAAATATATATCTTGCTACAGAATTGTATTTGAAATTATACTTTATAGTTTTAAAAATAAGGTTGTTTTGAAAAATATTGGATAAATAAAATGTAGTGTTTAATTTTAAATGCAGAAAAGTCAATGTTACTTGCGCCGGCGCACCTGCCCTGCTTGAGTAATGGATGGATTCGTTTTGAGACGTTTATTTAACATTTCTATTTTATTAGATAAGTTATATTATTAAATAAGGCCTTCGTGGCGTAGTGAATCAGCGACTGTACTGTATGCGATAGTAATGAGTTCGTTCCCACTTTGGGGGAATGATTACATTTAACTTATTTTTATATTGCTTAAGTAGACAAGTTGAAGCTTATTTTATATATTTGCATGTAAATGTTGATAGATAATCTTTATTATATTTAAGTAGTGTAACCTTAGTTAATTACATGAAGTATGAAATTAAACAAACACAAATTGGGTCCAAATAAGTAAAGTATATCATATCTTCACATCGCGAAGACACAACACAAAAATGTTACGTCAAGAATTCCAACTAAGGACAGTAATTAACGAATGTGCTTGTTAAAATAGAAGAAATGTTTTATTCACGTTACATTTTTAACAATTATCAGCAGTTGGATCCATTTATCCGCTAAAAACAACGTTAATGATATCGAATTCACCAAGATAACAATCAATGTAGTACTTAATTACATGGCATGTTGTTTAAATGCAAAAAGTCAATGTTGAAGGGTAGAAGTATTTTTTTTTAGCTTCACGCTGTATCCCGCACGAGGCAGGGTAGGCAGAGGGAACTCGGGAACCTAGTGTTAAGACACTCCGTTCCACTTCCGTTGCCCTCTTTCCGCCGTACATATATGTAGTTGTTATATGTTAAAATTCTTATATACCTTCACGTTATATGTTGGGGTTAGGCCTGTCATGTCCCGGCGCAGGGGCACAAATATGTGACTGTAAATGCGACAAGTTGTGTGTTCTATTCCCAGTCGGGGACATTAAATATTTTAAATAATCGACTTAAATATTTAATGTTTTCATTATTCTCTCTGGAATTGGCTCTGAGTGGCTTGTGAGAGGCAACCGGCACTTTTACCATATGTGAAGGCTGTTACAGACAGGATCGGCAACATCTTAAGAGGAGTTTCTATTAAAACTATATTCAAGCCTAACAAGAAAGTGAGCCAATTCTTGAGACCAGTGAAGAGTAATATTCCTTTACAGTGTGCAGATGTATACAAGCTTAATTGTGACCGTGGCTTATGATATATAGGTCAAACAAAGAGAAACATCGGTGTTAGGGTGAAGGAACACATCTCCGATGTCAAAAATGGGCTTGTATCGAAGTCGAGAATAAATATATCCCTAGAATGATCCGCAAGCTATTGAACACAAAAACATCCTAATTTCAATAGAGAAGATGGTTGGAAACTTTCTACCACTGGACACACTCTTAAAAAATTTAAAGTCTCAAGTACACCACATTAAAGGACCGGATACAGTTAGCTCATTCTGCAAGAATCCAGGGCAGTACGCGAGGCAATAAGGAATCGTTGGCGGTAATTTGTATAAATATTATATCAAATGACAGACAAATGCCACCTCAGTCTACCCGTGACCACGGACTACTGTAAAGTGTTCGAAACGTCAGGTTTCCAAAAAACATGTTTCACAACAATATACTCGATTAATCCGGTTAAAAGTGTTTCATTTAAAATGTTGAACAATCGCAAAAATTAAAGACATTATTATCTTAAAAGTAGTTCTTATTGATCTCTTTACTAAAAGATCATTCGGACGGAAAACATAAAATGTTTGAAGGCGACTTACGTTGCTCCATCGGAGATGCAATTAGGTAACTGTCTGTTGTGCAGTGAGTGGTCTAGCATTCTGGTGAAGCAGCAGTGGTGTAGAGCGATTTACCACCCTCGCTTAATCAGTAGGTAGCTTTTCCATCATAATTAGTAATTGCTGGCAATAGACTTATGCCATATTCGCCTGGCCAGATTTGAAAAGACTACAATGGCACTAGTTCACCAAACTTGTAAGTTAATCTTTTTGGGTCAATTTTCGTTTGTGGCAGCGACTGTTTGTTAGGGTCCAGCCAATGCAACGAGAGCTTCTGATTGTCACAGAGAATCCACTTTTCATCACAGGAAATGATTTGATTAAAACCCTTCATTAATGTGATGGTTAAGTAATGTAATGCAGCAGTCGACGAGCGCTTTCCGGTTTGCTACACTCCATTCATGTGGTACCCACCTTTTAGAATTTTGACTTTCCTACTTTACCTCAAGCAGATTAAACAGTTTCATCAGTAACATCGTAGCCTGCTTGTAACTCGAACATGGTTTGCGATGAATCCGCTTCTACCAAAGCCCTCAATTCTTCATTATCAACTTAAGTCTCTGGCCGTCCACGAGGCTTAATCTACTGGTTCAATTTCCAGAACGAAAACGTTGTAACTAAAAATCACTGTGCTTTCTTTTGCGATAGGACCGCTATATATGTACATTATAAACTGTTTTAGCTGTTTCCGCAACACATCCATTGAGGAACTCATACGTTCGTATAAGTCTGTTCATTCATTTTGTAAACCAAGTGACACAAACAGATATTTACAGTAGAAAAAGCAAACGAATGACGGTTAACGTTAACAAGAATACAATAGCTTGTATAATTTGAATTTGCAATTTGTGATCAAAATGCCCAACACGACAATCATTTTATATGTATAGGACATATTACTCAAATAAAATAGTTAATTATCATTAATACCAATGCCAAAATAATTAAAATTACAAAATAAACAGTTATTCGCAAGGTTGCAGTACGCAGACATCATCGTAAGGTGCGTTCACGACAAAGAAAAGTTTCCGGCGGCTGCTCTATCTTTATGCATGAGGCTTATCAATTTGTTGGCAACCACGCTTACAATTTAATATGGAGGCTACCACATAATTACAATCTTATTTACATATTGACTGACATATTTTACCTTTTGAAGGCAGAATTATAAGCTTCTTGATCCCAGACACAGATAGAACTACACTATAGATAGTAGATAGTAGTATATCAATTAAATAGCTTTATTAAATATCGCTTAGTGCAATCGCTTTTCAATTATAATATAAATTGACGGGAGGTACCTACTTTTCGATATTGTCGTGAGATAGGTCTTGTACGAATGACCCCAATGGTTGTGACTTCAAAATTCATTTAAGGTATTTTAAATAAGAAAACTATACAATAAAAGTAATATCAGTTGTGGTTTGTTCAAATGTGATAATTTAAAATTGTTGCTTAAAAATAATTAACGGTACCTATATATTAGTTAAAACTTATTTGTTAGCATTCAGAACCCTTACAATTAAGGGAATATTATAAATAATGATGTTACTGTATCATTAAATGTACTTTTGAATCATCTTCATATGTATGTAAGTTATTATTTTGAAATAACTTTTAATTTACATCAGACTTGTATGATTATTAACTGAAGTACAGTCGTTCTAATACACGTTTAGTAAATAAAGCTATAAATAAATATAAATAAATTATCTTAGTGCAACTAATAAAAATATATATATATATATCTTTGGAATCATTTTTTTTTACATTAACCTTATAGAGCCTGTTGTGTCGTTGTGTATAACTGTCTCGATGGTTGTGGGGTCGATACCCACTCGTGGGATTGGACTTTCATTTCTGGCTTATTATAACAAAAAACGCAGCGTTTAGTTCCGCCACTCAACCACCAACGTTTCTCCAAAATTCAATTAACATACACCTCGAAATTTGTGACTCCTGCATGATAATTAATATTAAGAAAACCTATTCTACAATATTCTTTACTCTAAGTAAATTCCTATTGCTTTTGTGTAGCGGCGCGATGCGTGCACCAGTTCCCGATTACCATGTCTAATTGCAGTGGCGATGCAAAACAGTATGTAGCTTATTTGGTGTGAAATGAGAACGATTTGGTTTGCAAGATTTATGCGAAATGATAACAATCTACAGCAGGTTGTACCAAATTGGTTTATTGCTGCCTTGAACGTTAATAGCTACTGTTTGTATGTAATTTTCCTTACAGTGGAATTAAGATGCCATTGTGGCGCAGTGGTAGCGTGCAACGTTAAAATGGATTGATCTCCATCGTCACTCGGACATAATATATTTTTATTTTCCCGCTCTAGTAAGACCCAGTGCGGTGACAAGCACCGCCACCAGTCACCCGATAATTATTGTTAGAGAACTTGTATATGTAACATCAAAATGTCATTTAGAACGTTGAATGTAAAGGTCTTGTTTGAAATTGAATTGAAATATTTATTCATAAACTCCTTATAAAATGTATAGGTATTTGTAGAATAAAGTAAATTTTCTTCGTATTTTTTTAAATTACTTTGTTCATTAAATATTATTAACTAAAAAAATAATAACGGTCGTAGTTTACTAACTATAACTCACGTAAATAATAAACCCCACTCAGAGAGGCAAATAAGTCTTTAACTGGTATTAAATTCGGTTTGAATACATAATACTCTGTATTTATAACAGTTTTTAAAATGATTTTTGCGACGTTAAGTTTCGCCACAAATCGCTTAAGAATTCACCGTAAATCAGCTCAAAAACAAGCGGAACGGAAATGGTTTGATGAAAACGGAATGTCTTAACGTTAGGTTCCTAAGTTCCTTCAACTATCCGGCTGTCAGTGGGATAAAAAAAACCGAATTTAGATTTAAATTTACAGTAATATAGCGTATAACACATATGCTGCATTTATGTAAAATTTGGCTGTAATATGGTAATAACTTTAGGCGGACGAAGCCTCACGTAAATCGCGAAAATTAATATGTTAATATAGTAATACTAGTATCAATATATAAATAATAATAACTGTATTAATTATTATGGATTAAATTATTTATCATAGATTAAATTATTTATTATAGATTAAATTATTTATGGATTAAATTACTTATAATTAATTATTATAGTTTAAATTATTTGTTATAGATTAAATATTATAACATATCTTTATTTTTCAGAATTCCGCTGCATCTCGCACCTGGCAAAGGGAAGCTGGGAACCTCTCTGCTAGGAAACTCCGATCGTTCCCCATTGTCCCCCGAATTATGAATGAGTAGCGGAACTCAACGCCACGCTTCACTTTGTTATCAGAGCCAAGAAATGATAACATAAAATATTGAAATGGAAAATATTTCGATTTTTTTCAAGTGGGAATCGAACCCACAACCTGTTGTGTTTACAGTCATACAGTTGTACTCTTGTGCCACAACAACCTCAAATTAACTTAATGTAATGCCAATTAATGCATTACTTCTAAATCAACAATTTATCTTTTTTTATCGTTCATAATAACACGTAGATAATATACGAGAAAGATAGTTAAGTAAACTTGAAATTTACTTATACGGAATTTCACTAGTAAGTCAGATAGATTAAAAAATATGGCAGATGTTAAGTATTATTGTGCATGGTGCGAAATTAAACAGATATTTTATTAGTATAATAACATGTAGTACTTATATCAGTTAAAACCCACGAACATTAATACAAACGCCAAGTACGTTGTCAATTAATGAAAAAAAGCAGTATAATTAAACAAATGACCTATTTCATATAAGACTCGTTACAAATAATTATGAAGAAATTTTCATATCATAATTATTGCAATTAAAACGCCTTTCGAAGTTGGCGGTCGCTTAGAACTGATGGTGGTAAACACCGTATATTATACGAGCCTGAAGCGCTATCAGCAATAATCAATGGTAGCACATTTCAAAATCAGCTAACTTATCCTTAAGTGACGGTGAACCTGTACAAAGTTGTTCAAGTAAGTGGAAGAGAATTAACGTTTAACAGGTGCTTTCCTGGGTTTAGTTTTTTTATTTGTACTGAACTCGACTCTTCGTTGGTACCTAGAAGTTATCCTTGTCTAGTTATCTTTGATAGTGTTAACAATACTCATGTTTCTTTTATAAAATTTGTTAGTATACTATTCAGTATGGTTTATTGAAGGGCTAAGCGTATAAAGGCTACAGATTGTGATACATATCAAAAAAAAAATTATATAGAAATTATGAAAATCAAAGAATTAAAACCATAAATAAAGAAATATAATGCCTTGATTTTTCTATGCAGTCAGATTGAAATTTTATCTATTTTAATAGTTAAATTTTAACTAAATATACAAACAAAAATATATGTAAAAATAGATAAAAGAAAATAGCGTTTTATTGTTCACTAATATAATAATAAAAAATAATTATATAAAATGTTTGTTTAACAAAAACATAAAAGTTAAAGCTCATGTTAGGAAGCAATGACTCTTCATTTGCCAATCGTACAGACTGACGGACAAAATGATAAAATGCGCTTTAATATGTCAGAAGTTAATCGTAAGAGGCTGCAAGACCACTCGGCTATTCATGATTTATTCATGCGCTCTGCGATAGTTAATATATTACCTTTGACGTGCAAAGTTTTACTTATTCCGTGTAGTTTATATAATCTATAAACTTTAGAAAAAAACATTTTTGAAGGTAGGCGCTAATAAAATTATGTTAACAAACAAAATTTACATTTTAAAACGTTCACACACAAAACATGACTACCCTAGATTTTGCCAAAGAGCTTGTAGCTCTTAAACTGCTAATTTGATTTTCATAAAACCTATCTTGATAAATAAGGCTTTCTATTAATAACCTATCCTCAAACCGGATGATTCATCAGGATCCATGTGCCACACAAAGGAAAGAAATATGAAATGTATCATTTATTGTACTCATTTTTTAAGGAAAAACACAAATTTCAAATACTTTTTCTTAACATATTTCTTTGATAAAAAGTCACTATACCAAAGCTACACTATACGTAATTCTAAGCTTTGTTCAACTTTAAATTTGAATCAATTCTAAGCTTTGTTCAACTTTAAATTGAATCATGTAATTCTCAAAAATTGAATCATTGCCTTATTGAATCAAAACGTATATAAAAAATTTTATATATAATCTCAGCTTCACTCTGTATCATATACATGTCATGGTATTTAGGGGAAACTTGGAAACCTAGTCTTAAGGCACTCCGTTCCGTTCCCCACTTTCCTCATAATATGAGGCATGGCCTGTTGAGTGACGGATCTCAACGCCACATGATGATATTAATATCTAAATAAATCAACAGTACCGAAATCATTTTCCTTGGATTCTCACATGAGGTGTAATAAGTGATTTATGGGCCATTCTAACTAAATATATCTTAGATC